>OX376669.1:47500-1425222 GCA_947386135.1 Melanchra persicariae
TCAACGTTGAGGACACTGGGGAAGAGGTTCTTGAAAAACTCAGGACGGTGGTAGACGCTAGGAATGAGGGCACCAGGGTGGAGAGAGTGCGGAAAGTGAGAGACCAGAAGGTGGTAGTTGGCTTCAGGACCAGAGAGGAGCTGACCAGTGTGGCCGAGAGGATCAAGAAGGCCGGGAATTTGATGGTGGAAGAGGTGAAGAATAAGGATCCTCTCATCATCGCCAAGGACGTCCTCTCGTGCCACACGGACGAGGAGCTGCTGGAGGCTTTAAAGCGCCAAAACGGCCATCTGATTGGGGACGTGCCTGCGGATGACCTGAGGCTAAGGGTGAAGTACCGTCGCAGGACGAGGAATCCCCATATGTGCCACGTCATCTTGCAGGTATCGCCTGCTCTGTGGCAGAGGCTGACGCACGCGGGTCGAGTGCACATCGACTTGCAGCGGGTGCGTGTGCAAGATCAATCGCCGCTGATACAGTGCACTCGCTGTTTGCGCTTCGGCCATAGCCGAAAGATGTGCACGGAAACCGCAGACCTCTGTACGCACTGTGGGGACCCCCACATGAGGGTAGACTGCCCCTCAAGGATGGCTGCGGAACCACCAAAGTGCCATAACTGCGTGTCCGCCAGGATGAGCAAGACCGAGCACAACGCCTTCGACAGCGAGTGCCCAGTCCGCGTCAAGTGGGATGGACTGGCGCGGCTGTCGGTGGCGTACTGCTAAGGTGGTCCCTGGCGGGGGTGCCGAAATGGCCAATAGCAGACCTCACCAGTATCGCGTCGTACGGGCAAACCTCCAAAGGTGTCTGCTGGCCACGGCTGAGCTGATTTTAGAAGCCGGCCAAAGGGCGTTTGCAAAATGGGCACAATTCTACGGGAAACATAAAGAAATTTGGGAACAAACTTACATAAACAAAATAGAAATAGACAGGATACAAACAATAGAAGATCTGGACAATTTAACAGAAAAATACAAAGAGTCGATAGAGAAAGCATGCGGAAGGATCATGCCAACTGTTGAGGGAAGGAACCAGACAGGATTGCCTTGGTGGACCGAAAAGTTGGGGTTGACACGAATGAAGGAGGTCAAGAGACGGAAGCGGAAGACGTTTTATCCTGAGGATAAGACAGAGGATAGCAATGCGGACCACAGCAGGTTAGAGGAGTTGGTTAATAGAGTGAGCAAAAGCGAGAATGGTGAGACATTCGATCCTGTATTCACAACGGAGGAACCAAAGTGGGCCGCAAATAGTTTAAATCCTAGAAAAGCTTCGGGACTTGACAGAATTACCACAAAATTATGTACGGCGGTTGTTGCGGTGTTTTACCCACAGCAAATAATTGTTCCTGGCAGTCCAAAAGTCGTTAAAAATAATAAATTAAGCATAAAGAAAACGATATACTTTTTAAATATTATGAAAATATACAAAAAGTTATCGCCATAAAATAAAGAAATCAAATTAAAAATATCGCAAGTAAAATCAGTCATCAAAATACAGAAAAATTCATAAAACATTAGGTCATTTAAGTAAATTTTCGAAATAGTAGAGTCACTGTCTAAAGTAAATTAAAAAAGAAACATGTCTCAACAAGGGCTCTGATGACACATGTCAGAGGACACTAGCAGAGCAGGAGTGGGTTTTAGTCGGTTCGAGTCCGACACTACCTGGACTGTCTTACGGCAGTTCAGGTGTCCGTGGGGATTTCCCACTCCTGCCATTAAAAAAAAAAAAAAAAAAAAAAAAAAAAAAAAAAAACCCAGTCCCCCCGCAGCCCTCGTGGTGGTCGGATCGTTTTTAGAGTCGCTCCGCATATAAAAATTCTAAAAAACGGGTAAAAGTGCTCCGATTTTCATGAAACAAGTGTCGTTGTGTAGAGGAAAGTTGCCCCCACACGACTAAGTGAAAAGTTAAAACCGGATTGCAGTGTTGTGTTGTGGAAAATTGAAAAACCTCAAATTTAGAGGTTAACTTAAGTTTGAAAAAACTTAAATCGCAAACGCTGCCGATTCAAGATCGACGACCCCCCTTTTTTATTGAAGAAAGGGGTGGGGGTTATCCCCACACACCGTCCTGACCACCCAACAGCTAGAAATATTCAAGCAAACTGGAGATACACTGAAAAGAAGAAAAACCACGTGGTGCTGAAAACGCTGAAAACGCAAGCCAGTCACCTGAAACTTTGCAGCCGTGATCTTCTATGTTAGTGCAGACTGGTGCCACAGGTATTTTTGCTGTAACTACTTCTCCTGATTTTTAAGAAGACTTTAAAGTTCCGAAATTCTGACCTCTATATCTCCGGATATAATCAAATTTCTCAAGATCTTCAACTGCAGTCCTTGGCGCGCTTATTAGTAGAGTATAGATCATAATTATTAGATTTTTAAAATAAGTAGTTTTTTAAATATAAGAAATTTTAACAAAAAATCACTTTTTCAAAAATATTTCAGCTGAAATTCATGTTATTATTAGAATTGTTTATTTGTGTGTGTAGCGTATGATTTTACCTATTTACTGAAATTTTTTCCGGAATTTTTTGTTCAGTGGATCCGGAGATATTGATTTTTTACTGTTTTTTGTCATTAAAACAAAAACATATAGGTATTTATTATTTTTGACAACGGGAATGGGTCTAATAGGTCTATTGTGACCCATATAAGCCCAAACACGGGTGATATATCTCTTCATTTGAGAGTTTGACCAATTTCCGCCATTTTGGTTTTTTGGGTTTTTATTTTCAGCGAGCTATATCTCGGGATCCGCTGGGCCGATTTTCTTCGGATTTCCGCTTATAGTTGTGGCCATAGGTAAATTTTAGTTATCATAAGGTTTCAGGAATTTTCAGGGCAAAAAATTTTTTGACGCTGAAACTGCTTTCATGAGATACCTGAAGTGACGCCGAGCTGTATATTCGAAACCCGGACTTTCTCCGACGCGGGGTTCCAAAGTTACGGCCCTTTTAAGTTGACTTTTGACAGTTCGGCGGCCATTTTGTTCAACTTCAAACTGCAATAGCTCCTGAACCGGGAGTCGTAGGAAGTTGCGGTTTTTAGATTTATATCTGGGGGCTTTTTGCCTTCCCCACCCTGCGATTTCAGGCGGTTTGGAGCTGAAAATTTTCGGTGTCCTGAAAGCAGTTTCAGCAAATAGCGGAGCTCCGCCCGAGTCGGAAGAGCCCAAGCTCGGGTGTTCTACGACCACCCGAACCGGAGATAATACCTATCAAAGTCTGACTTTGACAGCTGCGCCGCCATCTTTGTTAATATTAAAACACACATATCTCCGTAACGGTGTGTCGTAGAGCGACGGGATCTTCGCTATCAATAATAGCAGACTGTAGACTATCGGGTGGGACATCTTTCAGTCGATTTTCAGGTGTAAAAATTTTTCTGCCTGAAAGCTGTGCCAGTGGATAGGTCTCATCGAGCCAAGTGCAGAAAGTCCAAACACGGGGGTTTTTGGGCCGGTGGTTCCGGAGATAACCTCCTGTAACCACTTTCTGGTTGTCATTTTGGCAAAAAACCAAAATATTCGAGTTGGAATATCTTCGGAACCCCTTGGTGGAGTTGTACCGAGTTTGGGGTCATTTGAAAGGGCTCGAGGAGAGCTATCTATTGGCGGTACCAAATCGACTCTACATAGAGCTTTGAAAAATTTTGCTCAAAATCTGCAGTTTTTGACACCAGGAAGAAAAATTTTCTTACCTTCGATGCTTGACTCGTTCTATTGAACGTATAAGCTGACCGTGCTTATTATACGAAAACACTGGGACATTTTTCACAAAAGATTTTTACGATCTTGAGCCCATTTTTATTTCTTTTTATACACTTATACACTTTTACTCTTTTTTATTATTTTGACGCATACCTCCAACATGCTTGGAATGAGGACCCCATTAAAAAAGGTGGATAGTGAGAAATCACCACCAAAACCAAGAACGTCACCTCCAAGTGTTCGACGCAGCGTCGGAGAATGGGAAGCAGCTAAGCCCACTAGCTCAAATCCAACACCCCCCTTATCCACCAAGACGACACAGGCTGGCCCTGCTAAATTATTACCAAAACCTTCAGAGTCCCAGGAGAACAAGACCCTCTCAATGGGCATGAAACCAACAGAAGACCATACGCCGCCAAAGTTTCGGTACGCGGATCGGTCGACAGAAGCTAGGGCCTGCTTGAACAAAGCCAAATTACACCTAAGCAGTTCAAGAAATCTCAAGACTGAGATTAAAACAGGTATCACTGAAGCTCTGGAACGGCTGTATCAGCTAGTGAAGGAAGCTGAAAGGGATACCAAATCAAAAAGTACAGGTGGGGTGAAGGAGAGCACAGAGCCCGAAACTGCCGCTGTCGATGCCACCTTCTCTATTTACGCCGAACAAAGCTTGTTAGTAACAAAAATTGAGGAGCACTCAAAGTTGCTACAAGAGAATAGCAAAAAAATGGAGGAGCTGAAGGCAGCAATGGAACAGAGTACAGCGACAACGTACGCGAGTGTAACTGCGACTTGTAGCGGAAAGTCGAACCCGACGCGAAGTACGCTGCACTCCATCGTAGTTACCTCAAAAGACGACACAGAATCTGGGGATGAAGTATTACACAAAATACGGAAGGCTGTTGACGCGAAAGAGGGCTGGGTTAAAGTCGAAAAGGTGAGGAAGGCTAAGGACAGGAAAATAATATTAGGATTCCAGACCAGGGAAGAGAGGAGTAAAATTAAAAACAGATTGGAAGGAGAAAGAAGGGACCTCAATGTCGAGGAAATGAAGAACAAAGATCCACTGTTGATCCTCAAGAGCGTCCTCTCTGCTAACACAGACGAGGACGTTCTCAAGGCTCTGAGGAACCAGAACAAGGATGTTTTTCACAACCTCGACAAAGAGGAGGATAGAGTAGAAGTGAAGTTTAGGAGAAGAACGAGGAATCCACACACAAGTCACATCGTGGTCAGCGTCTCACCTACCATCTGGAGAAGGGCTACAGAAATCGGATGCCTGCACGTGGATCTTCAGCGCGTTAGGGTTGAAGACCAAACCCCGCTGGTTCAGTGCACGCGCTGTTTAGGCTACGGGCACGGCAGACGATTCTGTAAGGAGCCAGCCGACTTGTGCTGTCATTGTGGCGGACCACATCTGAAGACGGAATGTGCCGATTGGCTCGCAGGTATTCCACCTAAATGTCAGAATTGCACAAAGGCTAAGCTTGACAACGCTGACCATAACGCTTTTAGCACCGATTGCCCAACACGTCGTAAGTGGGATGAAATCGCCAGATCGACGGTGGCGTATTGCTGAGGGCACCCAAAGGAACCCAGACCTCTACAAAATGGTTCAGGTCAACCTCCAGCGCAAAAAACTTGCAACAAACGAGCTCTTAGTGGAAGCCGTTAAGCGTGGAGTTGCTGTTGCTCTCCTCCAGGAGCCTTACGTAGGGGGTGCTAAGGTTATGAGGGACCACAGGGGCGTCCGGGTCTTCCAGAGCACTGACATTGGAGATGGGACTGTTAAGGCCGCAATAGCAGTCTTCGATCAAGACCTTATAGTCAAACAGTACCCGAAACTCACCACGAATAACATCGTCGTGGTGGGAATCCAAACCAGTGCCTGGAGGATTACGCTGGTCTCATTTTATTTTGAGCCAGACCAACCGGTGGGGCCATATCTGGAACACCTCAAACGTGTTGAGGAGGAAGTGGGCTCCAGAATGTGGATTGTTGGAGGAGACGCAAACGCCAAAAGCAGCTGGTGGGGAAGCCTGTCCATCGACAGCAGGGGCGAAGAAGTGTCTGGAGTCCTCGATGAGCTGAGTCTTAACATACTCAACAGAGGGGAAATTCCGACCTTCGACACGATCAGAGGCGGAAAACGCTATTGCAGCCACATCGATATTACAGCATGCTCGATGGACATTCTGGACCTGGTAGGCGACTGGAGGGTAGACGAGGGCCTCACGAGCTCGGATCACAACGGCATTGTTTTTAACATCAAACTTAAAAGATCCAAAGGCATTACAATAAATAGAACCACAAGAATTTATAACACAAAAAAAGCTAATTGGCCTGAGTTTCGTGAGAAACTCAGACAATTAATGCAAGAAAATCAAATCAATATCCAAGAAATAGACAAAATAAATACAGTTGACCAACTTAATATAACAATAAATAAATACACACTTATAATAAGAGACGCATGCACCTCATCAATGCCTATGAGGAAAACTAACGAAGTGCTCACTTTGCCGTGGTGGTCCGAGAAACTCGAGAGGATGAAGCGGGAAGTCGCTACCAGGAAACGCAGGATCAGGTGTGCTGCACCGGTCCGAAGATCGAAGGTCGTTGAAGAGTACCTGAAACAGAAAGTTGAGTATGAAACAGAAGCAGCCAAAGATATCATCGAGAGTTGGAAGAACTTTTGTGCAAAACAAGATAAAGAAGGGGTCTGGGAAGGAATCTACCGGGTGATAGGAAGGACCAAGGGAAGGGGGGAGGATCAACCGCTGGTGAAGGACGCAGAGGTGCTGGACACCAAAGGTTCAGTCGAACTATTGGCGAACACCTTTTACCCTGAAGACCATATGGAGAGTGACAGCACATGCCACCGCCTTATCAGAGAAAAGGCCGAGGTCGTGAATGCTGGAGAGCATGATAACTCATGCGATCCGCCATTCGCGAAAGCTGAACTGATGGCGGCGTGCAGATCCTTCAACGCTAAAAAAGCTCCAGGAGCAGACGGGTTTACCGCCGACATTTGCTGCCATGCCATCGGATGTGACCCCGAGGTAGCACTTGCTCTTCTAAACAGCTGTCTGAAGTGCTGCCACTTCCCTGAAGTCTGGAAGGAGGCGATTGTCGTCGTGCTGAAGAAACCTGGCAAAGACGATTACAGCAACCCAAAGGCGTACAGACCAATCGGCCTTTTGCCTATATTGGGCAAAATATATGAGAAGATGTTGGTGGCCCGCCTCAAGTTCCATTTGATCCCAAGGATGAGTACTCGCCAGTACGGATTCATGCCCCAAAGAAGTACGGAAGACTCCCTTTATGCTCTTATGCAGCACATACGCAGCAAGCTGCAGCTGAAGAAGATAGTAGTTATGATATCCCTGGACATAGAGGGAGCTTTCGACAGCGCTTGGTGGCCTGCCATAAGGGTCCGTCTGGCTGAGGAAAAGTGTCCAATTGGCTTGAGGAGGGTCATCGACAGTTACCTCAAAAACCGAAGGGTCAGAGTTAGGTACGCGGGTGAGGAATTCAGTAAGGTCACTAATAAGGGCTGCGTCCAGGGTTCCATAGGGGGACCGATATTCTGGAACCTTTTACTGGACCCGCTTCTTAAGAGCCTGGAAGCAAGGGGTGACTATTGCCAGGCCTTTGCAGACGATGTTGTGCTTGTCTTCGATGGTGACACATCGCTGGAGATCCAAGGACGTGTCAATGCCGCCCTCGAACATGTTCGGGTGTGGGGAGTACATAATAAGCTCAAATTTGCCCCGCAAAAAACCAATGCGATGGTTATTACCCGCAAATTAAAATATGACACCCCACGCCTGAGCATGGGCGGGATCGACATTGCCATGTCCAAAGAGATCAAAATCCTGGGTGTCACCATCGATGACAAGCTAACTTTTAACACACACGTCGCAAACGTATGCCGAAAGGCAATAGGGATCCATAAACAACTGACCAGGGCAGCAAAGACCAGCTGGGGACTTCACCCTGAAGTCATCAGAGTGATATATGTGGCTACCGTGGAACCAATTGTCCTGTACGCCGCCAGCGTATGGGCCCCAGCCGTTGGAAAGTTGGGCGTCATGAAGCAGTTGAGGACAGTTCAGCGTGGTATTGCGCAAAAACTGTGCAAGGCATATCGGACGGTCTCATTGAACTCTGCGCTAGTGCTGGCTGGGATACTACCTCTCGACCTCCGCGTCCGCGAGGCGGCAGCGTTATACGAGGCCAGGAGGGGGGTGCCTCAGCCAGCACTTGGCGACAGAAGGGTCGAACGAGCAGCCTCAGCAATGGAGGCTCCACACCCCGCGGAGCGCGCTGAGCTGGAGCTCGTAAGCCTGGTAAACCAAGAGCAACTTGATGCCCAAAGCGAACTTGAGGTCCGTATCTTTACGGATGGGAGCAAGATTGGGGGCAAGGTGGGGGCGGCACTCTCCATGTGGAGCGAGGACACCGAAACCAAAACTCTCAAGCTTGCTCTACCACACTATTCCACCGTTTACCAGGCTGAGCTTCTGGCAATATGCGTTGCAACCAGGGAGGCGCTAAAGCACGGTGCGCAATCGTTTGGAATCTTCAGTGACTCCATGGCGGCCCTCCAAACGATACAAAACTACGACCGACACCACCCACTCGCAGTTGAGGCAAGGGCCAATATTAGGTCTCTGTCAATCCAAAGCAAGGCTATTACCTTGTTTTGGATCAAAGCGCATGCGGGTTTGGCAGGCAATGAGAGGGCCGATGAACTAGCCAAAAGAGCCGCTGAAGGTTCCAAACGAAAGCCGGACTACGATCTGTGCCCGGTTTCATACGTCAAGCGATGCGTTCGCACGGCAACGCTTGACGAATGGAACCATCGATACAGCTCCGGAGAGACTGCTTCAGTGACAAAAATCTTTTTCCCGGATGCGGTGGCGGCTTACAGAATAATCAGGAAGTGTAAGATAAACAACTTGGTTACACAAATCATGACAGGGCACGGTGGGTTCTCTGCATACTTGAACCGTTTCAAGTGTAAGGAGAGCCCATCGTGCATCTGCGACCCTGATATTGATGAAACGGTGCCACATATATTATTCAGTTGTCCCGTCTTTGACAGGGAAAGATTGGAGGCTGAGCACGTGCTCAACAGTAAAATTGACGCCGAAAATATGTACCAATTAGTAGCGGGCAAAAACCGTGAAATTGTATTAGAATATTGCGTAAAAATATGTGAGAAGGTTATAAAAAGAAATAAAAGTGTATAAGGAAAAATGTTTACATAATATTTTGAACAATATTAATGTCAAGCATTGAACATAAGACTGTCAAACATCTATGTAAACGTTAAAAATAAATAGAAAATGTAAAATTGTGTTGCCCAATACTAACATAATTAAACTAAACTCATGCAACCAGTTAACTATAATATTGGCAATCCATTGCGAAATAGTATTAAGATATAGAAATAAGTTAGTATATGGTACTATATAGATTAAAAATAATGTGTTTGTGTTTTCCTCAAATAAAAAGTAATAGAATGTAAGAAGACAAAAAGGATGTATATGTAACTAGTTTAAAGAAGAGATAAGAACACTGTGTAAGATTGAGAAACCTGTGAAAAATAAATAACAATGTGTGTTGTTGTGTTTGCCCCTTTATAAAATACTTAGAATAAGAAAGAATGTACATGTAACTAGTTTAAAGAATAGATAAGAATACATTGAAATATTAAGAAACCTGTAAAAATAAATAACAACGTATGTTGTTGTTGTGTTTGCCCTATATAAAATACTAAGTCTAAGAAAGAATGTATATGTAACTACATAGTTTAAACATTAGATAAGAATACTGTGTAAGATTTAGAAAACATGTGAAAATAAATAAAAACGTGCGTTGTTGTTTTGCCCCAATAAAATACCTAAGGAGAAAAAGAAGTAAAGAGAAATAGTAGAATAGAAATAAACAAAGTAGAAGGGCGTCCTACCCTTAATGAAAGAAAGATGATTGAAAGCCAGAAAGATAAAGTATGCAGAATGAAAGTACGAGAGGAATAAAAGCGAGAACTGGAATGAATGAAATAGCTTAGAATAGACTCCGATACTGTTGGAGGTAGAAGAATAAAAAAAAAAAAAAAAAAAAAAAAAAAAAAAAAAAAAAAAAAAAAAAAAAAAAAAAAAAAAAACCTAACCTAACCTAACCTAACCTAACCTAACCTAACCTAACCTAACCTAACCTAACCTAACCTAACCTAACCTAACCTAACCTAACCCCCAGTTCCCCAATTTTCTTGGGCGTCTGGACTGCGTTTTTGAAGCGGTTTTCTGTTCCAGAAAACTTTAATAGGCGTCCCCTAACTTATTGACGCAATATTTTTGACAAATCTGCAATTTTGGCACCAACCCCTTTTTTACTAAATTCAACATACTAACCTGGTTCTAACTACGGAACCCTTCATTCGATTTTCTTCCTGTTTGCGGAATCGTGTTTTCGCCATACTAACCTCGGGTTCCCGGCGCTGTGCGCGAACTGACACCCTTCCCGGTCGCTGAAAACACGTTTTTTGCCCAAAAAAGTGGTTTTTTGACCACCCTCAAAAATTTTCTTCATCCCTTATTCCTGAAAACGTCCCAGTTACCTGGCCCGCGCCGAGACGCTTCTCCTGACACCTCGCACGCGCGTCTAGCTCCAGGAAATCTGCAAAAAATTAATTAATTAATAATTTCCATATAGAAGAGTACTTACTCAAAATCCACCTAAGGCAGCACATTCGAAACAAAAATCGTAATTTCTTGGGCGTCTGGACTGCGTTTTTGAAGCGGTTTTCTGTTCCAGAAAACTTTAATAGGCGTCCCATAACTTATTGACGCAAAATTTTTGACAAATCTGCAAGGGTGGTTTTAATTTTGGCACCAACCCCTTTTTCACTAAATTCTTCATACTTACCTGGTTCTAACTACGGAACCCTTCATTAGATTTTCATTCTGTTTGCGGAATCGTGTTTTCGCCATACTAACCTCGGGTTCCTGGCGCTGTTCGCGAACTGAAACCACTCCTGGTCGCTGAAAACACGTTTTTTGCCTGATAATAGCTGTTTTTTTGAACACGTTTTTTAATTTTGGCACCAACCCCTTTTTGACAAAGTTCTTGATACTTACTTGGTTCTAACTACGGAACCCTTCAGAATCGTGTTTTCGCTATACTTTCCTTGGGTTCCCGGCGCTGTGCGCGAACTGAAACCCCTCCTGGTCGATGAAAACACGTTTTTTGCTTAAAAAAAACTCGTTTTTTGAACACGTTTTTTTATTTTGGCTCGAACCCCTTTTTGACAAAGTTCTTGATACTTACTTGGTTCTAACTACGGAACCCTTCAGAATCGTGTTTTCGCTATACTTTCCTTGGGTTCCCGGCGCTGTGCGCGAACTGAAACCCCTCCTGGTCGATGAAAACACGTTTTTTGCTTGAAAAAAACTCGTTTTTTGAACACGTTTTTTTGTTTTGGCTCGAACCCCTTTTTGACAAAGTTCTTGATACTTACTTGGTTCTAACTACGGAACCCTTCTGAAAAAAACTGTTTTTTGAACACGTTTTTTAATTTTGGCTCGAACCTCTTTTTGACAAAATTCTTGATACTTACTCGGTTCTAACTGCGGAACCCTTCTGAATCGTGTTTTCGCCATACTAACCTTGGGTTCCTGGCGCTGTTCGCGAACTGAAACCCCTCCTGGTCGCTGAAAACACGTTTTTTGCCTGATAATAACTGTTTTTTTGAACACGTTTTTTAATTTTGGCACCAACCCCTTTTTGACAAAGTTCTTGATACTTACTTGGTTCTAACTACGGAACCCTTCAGAATCGTGTTTTCGCTATTCTTTCCTTGGGTTCCCGGCGCTGTGCGCGAACTGAAACCCCTCCTGGTCGATAAAAATACGGTTTTTGCTTAAAAAAAACTCGTTTTTTGAACACGTTTTTTTATTTTGGCTCGAACCCCTTTTTGACAAAGATCTTGATACTTACTTGGTTCTAACTACGGAACCCTTCAGAATCGTGTTTTCGCTATACTTTCCTTGGGTTCCGGCGCTGTGCGCGAACTGAAACCCCTCCTGGTCTATGAAAACACGTTTTTTGCTTGAAAAAAACTCGTTTTTTTAACACGTTTTTTTGTTTTGGCTCGAACCCCTTTTTGACAAAGTTCTTGATACTTACTTGGTTCTAACTACGGAACCCTTCTGAAAAAAACTGTTTTTTGAACACGTTTTTTAATTTTGGCTCGAACCTCTTTTTGACAAAATTCTTGATACTTACTCGGTTCTAACTACGGAATTCTTCATTAGATTTTCGATCTGTTTGCAGAATCGTGTTTTCGCCATACTAACCTTGGGTTCCTGGCGCTGTTCGCGAACTGAAACCCCTCCTGGTCGCTGAAAACACGTTTTTTGCCAGATAATAACTGTTTTTTTGAACACGTTTTTTTATTTTGGCTCGAACCCCTTTTTGACAAAGTTCTTGATACTTACTTGGTTCTAACTACGGAACCCTTCAGAATCGTGTTTTCGCTATACTTTCCTTGGGTTCCCGGCGCTGTGCGCGAACTGAAACCCCTCCTGGTCGATGAAAACACGGTTTTTGCTTGAAAAAAACTCGTTTTTTGAACACGTTTTTTATTTTGGCTCGAACCCCTTTTTGACAAAGTTCTTGATACTTACTTGGTTGTAACTGCGGAACCCTTCAGAATCGTGTTTTCGCTAGTTTTTCCTTGGGTTTCCGCGCTGTGCGCGAACTGAAACCCCTCCTGGTCGATGAAAACACGTTTTTTGCTTGAAAAAAACTCGTTTTTTAAACAAGTTGTTTTGTTTTGGTTTGAACCCCTTTTTGACAAAGTTCTTGATACTTACTCGGTTCTAACTACGGAATTCTTCATTAGATTTTCGATCTGTTTGCAGAATTGTGTTTTCGCCATACTAACCTTGGGTTCCTGGCGCTGTTCGCGAACTGAAACCCCTCCTGGTCGCTGATAACACGTTTTTTGCCTGATAATAACTGTTTTTTTGAACACGTTTTTTAATTTTGGCACCAACCCTTTTTGACAAAGTTCTTGATACTTACTTGGTTCTAACTACGGATCCCTTCAGAATCGTGTTTTCGCTATACTTTCCTTGGGTTCCCGGCGCTGTGCGCGAACTGAAACCCCTCCTGGTCGATGAAAACACGGTTTTTGCTTGAAAAAAACTCGTTTTTTGAACACGTTTTTTTATTTTGGCTCGAACCCCTTTTTGACAAAGTTCTTGATACTTACTTGGTTCTCACTACGGAACCCTTCAGAATCGTGTTTTCGCTATACTTTCCTTGGGTTCCCGGCGCTGTGCGCGAACTGAAACCTCTCCTGGTCGATGAAAACACGTTTTTTGCTTGAAAAAAACTCGTTTTTTGAACACGTTTTTTTGTTTTGGCTCGAACCCCTTTTTGACAAAGTTCTTGATACTTACTTGGTTCTAACTACGGAACCCTTCTGAAAAAAACTGTTTTTTGAACACGTTTTTTAATTTTGGCCCGAACCTCTTTTTGACAAAATTCTTGATACTTACTCGGTTCTAACTACGGAATTCTTCATTAGATTTTCGATCTGTTTGCAGAATCGTGTTTTCGCCATACTAACCTTGGGTTCCTGGCGCTGTTCGCGAACTGAAACCCCTCCTGGTCGCTGAAAACACGTTTTTTGCCTGATAATAACTGTTTTTTTGAACACGTTTTTTAATTTTGGCCTGAACCTCTTTTTACAAAATTCTTGATACTTACTCGGTTCTAACTACGGAATTCTTTATTAGATTTTCGATCTGTTTGCAGAATCGTGTTTTCGCCATACTAACCTTGGGTTCCTGGCGCTGTTCGCGAACTGAAACCCCTCCTGGTCGATGAAAACACGGTTTTTGCTTGAAAAAAACTCGTTTTTTGAACACGTTTTTTTGTTTTGGCTCGAACCCCTTTTTGACAAAGTTCTTGATACTTACTTGGTTCTAACTACGGAACCCTTCTGAAAAAAACTGTTTTTTGAACACGTTTTTTAATTTTGGCCCGAACCTCTTTTTGACAAAATTCTTGATACTTACTCGGTTCTAACTACGGAATTCTTTAATAGATTTTCGATCTGTTTGCAGAATCGTGTTTTCGCCATACTAACCTTGGGTTTCTGGCGCTGTTCGCGAACTGAAACCCCTCCTGGTCGCTGAAAACACGTTTTTTGCCTGATAATAACTGATTTTTTGAACACGTTTTTTAATTTTGGCACCAACCCCTTTTTGACAAAGTTCTTGATACTTTCTTGGTTCTAACTACGGAACCCTTCAGAATCGTGTTTTCGCTATACTTTCCTTGGGTTCCCGGCGCTGTGCGCGAACTGAAACCCCTCCTGGTCGATGAAAACACGGTTTTTGCTAGGAAAAAACTCGTTTTTTGAACACGTTTTTTTATTTTGGCTCGAACCCCTTTTTGACAAAGTTCTTGATACTTACTTGGTTCTAACTACGGAACCCTTCAGAATCGTGTTTTCGCTATACTTTCCTTGGGTTCCCGGCGCTGTGCGCGAACTGAAACCCCTCCTGGTCGATGAAAACACGTTTTTTGCTTGAAAAAAACTCGTTTTTTGAACACGTTTTTTTGTTTTGGCTCGAACCCCTTTTTGACAAAGTTCTTGATACTTACTTGGTTCTAACTACGGAACCCTTCTGAAAAAAACTGTTTTTTGAACACGTTTTTTAATTTTGGCCCCAACCTCTTTTTGACAAAATTCTTGATACTTACTCGGTTCTAACTACGGAATTCTTCATTAGATTTTCGATCTGTTTGCAGAATCGTGTTTTCGCCATACTAAACTTGGGTCCTTGGCGCTGTTCGCGAACTGACACCCCTCCTGGTCGCTGAAAACACGTTTTTTGCCTGATAATGACTGTTTTTTTGAACACGTTTTTTTTATTTTGGCACCAACCTGTTTTTGACAAAGTTCTTGATACTTACTTGGTTCTAACTACGGATCCCTTCAGAATCGTGTTTTCGCTATACTTTCCGTGGGTTCCCGGCGCTGTGCGCAAACTGAAACTCCTCCTGGTCGATGAAAACACGTTTTTTGCTTGAAAAAAACTCGTTTTTTGAACACGTTTTTTTGTTTTGGCTCGAACCCCTTTTTGACAAAGTTCTTGATACTTACTTGGTTCTAACTACGGAACCCTTCTGAAAAAAACTGTTTTTTGAACACGTTTTTTAATTTTGGCCCGAACCTCTTTTTGACAAAATTCTTGATACTTACTCGGTTCTAACTACGGAATTCTTCATAAGGATTTCTATCTGTTTGCAGAATCGTGTTTTCGCCATACTAACCTTGGGTTCCTGGCGCTGTTCGAGAACTGAAACCCCTCCTGGTCGCTGAAAACACGTTTTTTGCCTGAAAATAACTGTTTCTTTGAACACGTTTTTTAATTTTGGCACCAACCCCTTTTTGACAAAGTTCTTGATACTTACTTGGTTCTAACTACGGAACCCTTCAGAATCGTGTTTTCGCTATACTTTCCTTGGGTTCCCGGCGCTGTGTGCGAACTGAAACCCCTCCTGGTCGATGAAAACACGGTTTTTGCTTGAAAAAAACTCGTTTTTTGAACACGTTTTTTTATTTGGGCTCGAATCACTTTTTGACAAAGTTCTTGATACTTACTCGGTTCTAACTACGGAATTCTTCATTAGATTTTCGATCTGTTTGCAGAATCGTGTTTTCGCCATACTAAACTTGGGTCCTTGGCGCTGTTCGCGAACTGACACCCCTCCTGGTCGCTGAAAACACGTTTTTTGCCTGATAATGACTGTTTTTTTGAACACGTTTTTTTTATTTTGGCACCAACCTGTTTTTGACAAAGTTCTTGATACTTACTTGGTTCTAACTACGGATCCCTTCAGAATCGTGTTTTCGCTATACTTTCCGTGGGTTCCCGGCGCTGTGCGCAAACTGAAACTCCTCCTGGTCGATGAAAACACGTTTTTTGCTTGAAAAAAACTCGTTTTTTGAACACGTTTTTTTGTTTTGGCTCGAACCCCTTTTTGACAAAGTTCTTGATACTTACTTGGTTCTAACTACGGAACCCTTCTGAAAAAAACTGTTTTTTGAACACGTTTTTTAATTTTGGCCCGAACCTCTTTTTGACAAAATTCTTGATACTTACTCGGTTCTAACTACGGAATTCTTCATAAGGATTTCTATCTGTTTGCAGAATCGTGTTTTCGCCATACTAACCTTGGGTTCCTGGCGCTGTTCGAGAACTGAAACCCCTCCTGGTCGCTGAAAACACGTTTTTTGCCTGAAAATAACTGTTTCTTTGAACACGTTTTTTAATTTTGGCACCAACCCCTTTTTGACAAAGTTCTTGATACTTACTTGGTTCTAACTACGGAACCCTTCAGAATCGTGTTTTCGCTATACTTTCCTTGGGTTCCCGGCGCTGTGTGCGAACTGAAACCCCTCCTGGTCGATGAAAACACGGTTTTTGCTTGAAAAAAACTCGTTTTTTGAACACGTTTTTTTATTTGGGCTCGAATCACTTTTTGACAAAGTTCTTGATACTTACTTGGTTCTAACTACGGAACCCTTCTGAAAAAAACTGTTTTTGAACACGTTTTTTAATTTTGGCCCGAACCTCTTTTTGACAAAATTCTTGATACTTACTCGGTTCTAACTACGGAATTCTTCATTAGATTTTCGATCTGTTTGCAGAATCGTGTTTTCGCTATACCAACCTTGGGTTCCTGGCGCTGTACGCGAACTGAAACCCCTCCTGGTCGCTGAAAACACGTTTTTTGCCTGATAATAACTGTTTTTTTGAACACGTTTTTTAATTTTGGCACCAACCCCTTTTTGACAAAGTTCTTGATACTTACTTGGTTCTAACTACGGAACCCTTCAGAATGGTGTTTTCGCTATACTTTCCTTGGGTTCCCGGCGCTGTGCGCGAACTGAAACCCCTCCTGGTCGATGAAAACACGGTTTTTGCTTGAAAAAAACTCGTTTTTTGAACACGTTTTTTTATTTGGGCTCGAACCCCTTTTTGACAAAGTTCTTGATACTTACTTGGTTCTAACTACGGAACCCTTCTGAAAAAAACTGTTTTTGAACACGTTTTTTTGTTTTGGCTCGAACCCCTTTTTGACAAAGTTCTTGATACTTACTTGGTTCTAACTACGGAACCCTTCAGAATCGTGTTTTCGCTATACTTTCCTTGGATTCCCGGCGCTGGGCGTGAACTGAAACCCCTCCTGGTCGATGAAAACACGGTTTTTGCTTGAAAAAAACTCGTTTTTTGAACACGTTTTTTTAATTTTGGCCCGAACCTCTTTTTGACAAAATTCTTGATACTTACTCGGTTCTAACTACGGAATTCTTTATTAGATTTTCGATCTGTTTGCAGAATCGTGTTTTCGCCATACTAAACTTGGGTCCTTGGCGCTGTTCGCGAACTGACACCCCTCCTGGTCGCTGAAAACACGTTTTTTGCCTGATAATGACTGTTTTTTTGAACACGTTTTTTTTTATTTTGGCACCAACCTGTTTTTGACAAAGTTCTTGATACTTACTTGGTTCTAACTACGGAACCCTTCAGAATCGTGTTTTTGCTATACTTTCCGTGGGTTCCCGGCGCTGTGCGCAAACTGAAACTCCTCCTGGTCGATGAAAACACGTTTTTTGCTTGAAAAAAACTCGTTTTTTGAACACGTTTTTTTGTTTTGGCTCGAACCCCTTTTTGACAAAGTTCTTGATACTTACTTGGTTCTAACTACGGAACCCTTCTGAAAAAAACTGTTTTTTGAACACGTTTTTTAATTTTGGCCCGAACCTCTTTTTGACAAAATTCTTGATACTTACTCGGTTCTAACTACGGAATTTTTCATAAGGATTTCTATCTGTTTGCAGAATCGTGTTTTCGCCATACTAACCTTGGGTTCCTGGCGCTGTTCGAGAACTGAAACCCCTCCTGGTCGCTGAAAACACGTTTTTTGCCTGAAAATAACTGTTTTTTTGAACACGTTTTTTAATTTTGGCACCAACCCCTTTTTGACAAAGTTCTTGATACTTACTTGGTTCTAACTACGGAACCCTTCAGAATCGTGTTTTCGCTATACTTTCCTTGGGTTCCCGGCGCTGTGTGCGAACTGAAACCCCTCCTGGTCGATGAAAACACGGTTTTTGCTTGAAAAAAACTCGTTTTTTGAACACGTTTTTTTATTTGGGCTCGAATCACTTTTTGACAAAGTTCTTGATACTTACTTGGTTCTAACTACGGAACCCTTCTGAAAAAAACTGTTTTTGAACACGTTTTTTAATTTTGGCCCGAACCACTTTTTGACAAAATTCTTGATACTTACTCGGTTCTAACTACGGAACCCTTCAGAATCGTGTTTTCGCTATACTTTCCTTGGGTTCCCGGCGCTGTGCGCGAACTGAAACCCATCCTGGTCGATGAAAACACGGGTTTTGCTTGAAAAAAACTCGTTTTTTAAACACGTTTTTTTATTTTGGCTCGAACCCCTTTTTGACAAAGTTCTTGATACTTACTTGGTTCTAACTACGGAACCCTTCAGAATCGTGTTTTCGCTATACTTTCCTTGGGTTCCCGGCGCTGTGCGCGAACTGAAACCCCTCCTGGTCGATGAAAACACGTTTTTTGCTTGCAAAAAACTTGTTTTTTGAACACGTTTTTTTATTTTGGCTCGAACCCCTTTTTGACAAAGTTCTTGATACTTACTTGGTTCTAACTACGGAACCCTTAGTAGGGTAAAATTGGGGCTTCTGCATCACTTGTTCTCGCGCCGCTCGAACTGCGTGATGCAGAAACCCCAATTTTACAATCGAGAACGGATTTCTGGATCGATTTACATCATAATTTAAAAAAATGTATATTCAACTAAACGAAATCTTGTTAGCAAACAATACATGCAGCGGCATTGATACTGTTTATTGTATCGGAAAATATCTATGCGAATAAATTCTGATCTACATTCTGAATGTATAATGAACACAAAGTATAAAACTGTGTGATTGGTCTTAGAGGTATCGCAAGTCTTTTATTAAATAAAACCAAAGATAATGTTAATTAAAAAAATATAAATATATTTGTGTTTTCAAACAATGGATGGGATAAAAATTTAATCTTCAGACAAAATCTGGTATCATATGTTTCCTCCTCCACCTTAGAACCATTATATATGTTTGTTTCTTTATTAAATTGTTGTTTGAGTTTATCTGAGGGTTTCGGATCCTGGCTCTCGCTTCAGTGACACAATTTATATGAAATAAATTTCACTTCCTGGCAGTATCTGGAAGCAATCAATATCTTCTAATGCAGGTAAAACTAACTCATGAGCTTTATCACTCTCCTGATGGAGTAAATCTGTTGTAGCTGTCGATATACTACTCCCACTAGTCTTTGACGAACTCGCAATCGATTTTTCAGGATCAGCCTGTTTGTTGCTTACTTTAACGAATGTGCGAAGTTTCTCATCAGGTTCGCTTTTGAGTATAATGTAGTGAGTATCTTCCAAATTCTGATAAAATAAATCTTCTGTTCGGGTTATATCATTATCCTGATGTTTTAATTCACCTGCGTTCGATACTCTTTTTCCAGGTTGCATATGTTGAATGTGAATTACCTCACCCCTATCATTCTTCATAATCATTTTGCGAATTCCATTTATATCAGATTTCACTGAGTGAAACATTATAGAAAATATAAATTTTAGTTATTTTTTAAGGAGATATATTCAAAACTGAACCGTTGCGCTGTAATGTTCAGAGTTGAATTGCTGTGATGCATGATGCTTCTACATTATATATGCAAGATTTGATCATTTAAGTGCAATGCACCATCATGTAGGTACTTACATAAACATTCAAATATGGTAGATATTAACCGACTCATGCGGGAGCACGATACGTTGGTGTATATTCTAATAGACTAACTGTTTAAGACAGTTATCAATATAGTATTTTCCCTTCACAGCGTTCAAATAAAAACATTGAGGAAAATGTATAGCATGTTGCATCCAAGGATCATCGTAAATCTCCCAATCTTCTATAACACCTCCACATGAGAAACATGCTGCTTTATCATTTACACCATTTCCACAATAAAAAAATCCAGCGTCAGCCATTTCCATTTTCAATCTTCTCCTGGAATCAGCCATTGCCCAATAATACCCAAATGAAAACTCGCGCATTTTATATGTATTAAACATGTCATATCGAGGATTGCATTTATTTTGACTCATGGTCTGCTTACTCGCTTTCTAGTACTTGTAATAAGTAATAGTAATAAGTATAATACTATAATGACAAGGCACAGCTGTTGCAAGCAACTTATAACGTTTAACATTAGGCAGGATTGATGGGAGTGGGAGATAGGAAAAGTTTCATTTCATACCTGTTACAACTAATTTAAAATTATTTTGTTGAATAATGAAAAAAAAGAAACAAAAATTATATAAAAAGTTTATTATCAGAGCACCATTTTTTTAAACACAATACATTTTTCAAAGCACAAATTGAGTTATGATACATACAACAATACAAATCTTCAGAACACTTATATCGATCATACAGATTTAGCAAACTAGGGCAACCTTTATCTTCTAAATTAATCACATTATTATTATTATTATTATTATTTAAAATATTTTTTAACCATAACACTTTTTCAAGACCTTTTATATAAATACATTTATCTCTTAAAAAATCTAAAACTAAATACTGACAATTTGAATAAGGTATAAACCCTTCACTCCAGTATATCTTCCTGTTACGTTCAATCCACGCTACTTGCCGTCTTTCTTGTTTTGTCAAATCGCAAAAAGGAAATGGCGGCTTAATTAAAAACACTTGAATTTTGTCACTACACAATATAGCAATTTCTTTTAGCACAAATTCATTTGCTTCTGTTTTAAAGCCTTGTACATCTACAATGGCAGTCATGATAATCGACGAACTATGTTGCTCAGAGGTTTGTATTCCACAAGTCGATCGTTTATAATCAAACAATATGCAGCAGTGTTTTCTGGTATTGGCGATGAACATTCAATTTCTAGCCGAACGTCTACTGGACCGGTTTTTAAACTATCGTTTTGCCTTGAACAATCTAAAATGAATAGGGGAGCCTTCTCTTTAAAGTCCTTTAGATTAAGCAGCGGTTCTACTGGACAGTTGTAATAAGACTGACGAAATTTAGCATACATTTCATATAATATACTGTATTTGTTCTCAGAAAACTTTAGACTTAAAGGTTCATATGGATAATATTGTGAATTTAAGAAGAGAGTGACGTTTGTCACTTCGCAATGATCGAATAGTGAACTGTCTTTTAGTTTATTGCTTTTTCTATTAGTTTGTAGGCAAAGAATGACATATCTAGGTTTTTCCAATTGTGATGCAGTTTTAACGGACCATGAGTGTTTTGTGGTTTTAGGTAGTAAAGGATATTCGTACAAATCCCAATTCCTAAATGCCATTTGAATAGGCTTATCTTTTTCTAAATGTTTCAATAGAGTCAAACGCACACGATCTGAGACTTTTATGTGTGGTACCCTCCATTGTATTCTTTCTATTTCTATTTGGAAATGTGTAACATCTGCATCATTAAGTATAACGCTATTTAAGTTAGAGTTACTTCGATTTAATATAAGCTCATGTTTACAATTTATTATAATCTTATCATAATCTTCCGCAAATCCTAAAACCTTATTTAATGGTATTAAAGCATCAAAATAACCAGCACTTTTAAATCCAGTTAAATTCCAGCCCCATAGGGCAGCCACTTTATTTTCAGCATCATTAAATGAAACGTACGATTTTATTGTTGAAGTTATGCCTGAGTTTTTTATACGATCTATTTCAATACCGTTTATTTCGTACCTGATGTCTTGAAACAAGAACATAGCAGAGTTATTGCTAAACGAAATATTTTTTTCAATCGGTTTTCCATCTTTTCCAAAGAGCTTTGCTCGACCTTCGATGTAAATTGAGCTGGCTGATGGAAGCACGTATATGTCTTGCTGGTGGATGGGAATTCTGATTTCATCATTTTCTCTAAAGCAGTTATTGTAGGGGTTGTAAGAATGGATTTCATAACTTTCGATCGAAGTATCGAAGTGCGGAAAATCATTAATCTGTAGTATATTCATAGTTTAAAACCTAGTGCTTTAAGAAAATTTTTATTTGTTTTAGTTAAATTTTTCACTTTTTTCTTACGTCTGGGCACCTTTGAGGTTGTAGAAGAAATAAGACGTTTCATTTTGACCGGAGGGTATATATTATATAATATCATTTTATCTTCCTTAAGTGAAGACGCAGTTGAATGTGTTCTATCCAATCAATGCAGTAACCAAATTGATCAACAACTTTAATAGATATAGATGAAATTATATTTTTGTTCACTGGGAAGTAAATAACATTTGCAGGAGTTTCTATGTACTGACGGTCTGCAGCAGAATTAGATATAAATTCATGAATAATATGAGTTTGTAATCCGTTAGTGTAGGATCCGTAGATTAAATCACATTCAATTCTAATTACAGGTGAACTTTTATTATTATTTTCATTAAAATGTACTTTTGGTATTGAATTTAAAATTGAAAAGTTTAGCAATCCGCACTCATATTTCCCAGATAAAGTCAGAGGAGGTTGAAAAAACGATTCTAATTCTGATTTTTTACCGGAGATAGTCACTGTTATAGACATACTTGCATACTGATCACTTTTTGATAAACCTATTTATTTTATTCCTTGCCTACACCAAAACTTTCTTAAAAACTTTAGACAAAGATGGCCGCAGTTAAAAGGGTGATCCCCTTGAATATTTTCATAATTATAGCGAACCTCAGAGCCTAAGTATTTTATAAATTCCTTAGGAGGCTTAAGGTTTCCGTAACTGTCAAAATATTCAATATAATCATTGTATTTCGCATAGGCTACCCAATGAGAACCAGGATTTTTAGAACTATCTAAATTAAGAACTCCACATTCTTTTTTCAGCGGAAATTTAGGGAGCTGATCTCTCATAAAGACACCTCTAAAATACGGAATACTATTTCCATACCTTAAAATATCAAGGTTAGTTAAGGCTCGTTTGGGTAGCCGATATCCTAGTTTTTTTCTTTTGTTACGAAAATACCAAGACCATTTTTATGTGGTTTAAGATGTAGTCCTTTTCCGATGCAAAGTGCCTCCATTTTTTCATTGTGTCTCTTCGATTCTTCATACAGCTTTTTAGCCATCTTAAATTCATTTATAGTTTTAGCAATACCAGCTGCGCCGCCTGCTAAGGCTCCGGCGGCTGATAATCCCGCAAAAATAGGAATTAAAGGTAATACTCCACCAGTTTTTGGTATTGGAATAACTCGAGGAAGTTTAATAGACGAATTATCAGTTAATTCTCTGGCAGCGGCCATAGCTAATTCTATCGCCATTTTTTTGCATTTCGGTTTTAATTTTTTCATACGTTTTTTCGTCACAGATATAACATTTTTTAATTTCTTTTTAAGTCCTTTTCCAGATTTTATTTTTCTCGAAGACTTTTGGCTACGAGTTTTTAAGCCTGCACCGGTTTTAATTTTTGCTAACATAGCATTACTTACTAGATGTGCTGCAAATTTTTCTCCTGCACTCGCATCAGGAGCAACTAATCGTTCTTTAGACATTTTTAATAAAATTAAATCAGCGTTGTGCCGATCCTTTAAGTTTGACGACTTGTGATATGCAATATCGTGTTCTTTACAATATTCGTCTAATTTATTAACACCTTTGTCTCCTTGCGCAAGTCTCTTAATTAATCTTGTACCAGGACCACAATAATTGTATCCTGGTAAATGTAGTTCAAATGGTAGGTGGTTTATTAACCAATTGAGAAGACTATTCTCTCCAATACACATCATAAGACTGACTAATAATGGAATAATCCTTAATACATATAATATAACAATTATATCCCCAATCAATAAATATTACAAATATTATAAAAGATCACATGTTATAATAATTATGCAACTAATTATTGCGTTTAAAAGACCAGCTAAATTCATTAAATATATCAATAATAGATCATAACATTATTTTTTACAACACATTCGATTTATCGATCCAACTATTTTCAGCAGAAGATAAGCCTAACCATTTTACTAAAACCCTATTGCCTCTCCTTTTAAGAACCTTCTCGACTAGATATACATTCGGATGTTTAGTCTTTTGAAGCTCTTGTGCATAAAATGTTCCTAAAATAGGCTGACCTTTAAATGTATCTTCAATCAAATAGGTGACAGGAGTTGTATTTTGCACTTTTCGAATTTTAAATATTTCTGTCGACCAGTTAGGAGTATATCCTTTTTCAAATGTGGCTTTGTACTTACTGATACGCACATAATCACCTATTTTAAACTTATTTTTCACACTTACTTTTTTTATCGCCATTTTATATCTTTCTAATATGCGTTTTTTGTTTACTTTATTGACATTTGCAGGAATTTCATCAATCGTTCGATGATAAGTGTGATTGTATTTATAAATAACACTATCGAGAGTGTCATTTATCCAGTTATAGTTACCTCTTAAACTGAATTCTTTATACAAGTTAGATTTCAATGTTCTGATAAATCTCTCAACTATTGAAGCTTTTTTGGATGAGAATGTTGAATAATGATTAATATTATAAGAGCGAATAAGTTTTTTAAATGTATTATTATAAAACTCAGTTCCGTTATCAGTTTGCAGATTTCTAGGGACACGTCCTCTCTCCAATAAAATTTTGAATGAGTTACATACAATCTCTTTGTTTTTACTTTTTAGAGGAAAGACCCAAGCATATTTTGAAAATGTATCGATAACAGCTAGAATAAATTTAAAGCTTTTATTTTGTTTTGAAATAGATTGCATATCAATTAAATCTGCTTGCCATAGATCATCTATATCTTTTATAATAACATTTCTTCGTGGAAAATTTACCCTAGCATTTCTATGAATTTCATTTACTACATCTGCTTTGCTCATGATAATATAATATAAATTTAAACAACTTATTATTTTATTTCTGGTATCAGCTATCTTAACATTCAGCGACTTAATTTCTCAATGTTTTTATGATGAATAATTACTTTATACTAAATTGGAAATCTGAAGTTGTTAGTATTTATTCTTTAATTATGTTAGCTTCTTTTAATTCTTCAATAATAGATAATATTTCGTTATCGTGATTAGTATTACCAGCATCTTTGGAAGCCACTAATAATTTTAATCTTTCAACCAATTCATTTGGATCATCCCAGTATACTAAATCAGTGTAGTTTTTATATTTTTTTAGTTTCGTTAAGTTTCCTCCAAGTTTAGTTTCAGTTTTACTGTCGGGCGTTCCAGCAAATAGGGGTTTAATTATTTCACGGTATTTTATACTTTTATCACCTCTTATTTGACCGTTACGACTAAAATTTTTTTTATGTGCATTTGTAAAATGTAGCATATCTTTGTAAACAATTTTATCTTCATTTGATATTAACTTTACATCAGGTTTTCTTTTCAGCAATAGTTCTTTCAGACCTGGAGTTAAATTATAAGCTTTGTCACCGATTTTAACCAAAGTAATGGTATCATTATTTAAACTATCAATTTTAGAAAATGATACCACTGAATTACCCATGAATAAAATCTTGTTATTACTTCTTATCCCAAACGGTATACTGACACCATCATAAATACCGCAGATATCCTCACCTTCCATCGATATTTCCAAATCATCTGCCAATTCCCTTTTAGGACTTTCAGCGAATAGAACAGAATTTAATTTTGAGTTGTCTTCAAACTTTGTAGATGAGCAAGTATTAACAGTATCCGCTTCAAGTTCTTCAGAATTAGCAACTGTGTTATTTTTTCTATTTTTTATTTTTTCGAAAGATATATTTGAATCAACCAGGGTAATAAGGGGATCTGTGACAGGTTTTAGTATTTTATCGAGTGATAAGTTCATTGATTGTTCCTCGTCCTTCATTTTTTTTATTTTATTCTTTATGGCTTCTATAGACTTCATTAATTCTACTTTAATATGTTTCTCCATGTTCAGTTACATAATTATGACAACCGTACTCGTCTGAAGAAGAATTAATACTAAATTTGCTTTGCATGTTATTTATTTATATTTACAAAACTTCATTCAAAATTTAAAAAATGTATCAAAATTCTGTCTGTACCTTCCTCTATTTAACAAAGATTCTTTGTTAATAAGTAAGAAACTATAAGGTTTTTTCCAAACATTTTTGCAAATATCTTTAAACTGATTCCATTGTAGATCACCACTCACATGTTCTTCATAAATATGTTTTAAATTCACATCATCTTGTTTGAATATCATAAGAAAATTAACATTGTCGCGTAACAATTGCTTCGGAATTTTAGAATAGGTTTGAGATAAATAGAAACAATCAATTTGTTTATGTCTTCCCATACAAAAATAATTGCGTATATTTATTTGCTTTTCACATGCAACATCATCAAAAATAAATACAGAATTAGGTAAAGCTTCACTTGAAGATATCACCTCTTTATCATCGTTGAACTCATAGAAATTAATCTGCGGTACTCTTCTTAATACTTCGCTTAAGAAACGATATTTTGGTTGAAAAGAAGTTTTGGAGTAAAGATAAATATGTTTAAATTTTAAACCATTTTCATGCAACAGTAAACTAATCATGGCATTGGTTTTACCACAATTTGATGGACCGCATATTATACCTCGAATCGTATTAGGTAATAAAACGCTGTGTCTGATCTGGCGGGAAGATTCATTAAAATCGATATTATTAACCTTCAGAGATATGGGTTGCTTGATCAACTTCATCATGCCGATTACTACAATGAATGGACAGTCTAAATATTTATATCTACACCAAAATATGTAGGTTATAAAAAAAGGGTATTAACATATATTGAGCGCAAGAACAAGTCCAAACCTGTTCATAGTTTCTAAGTTATTGGAGCTGCTGTTTGCTTCAGATATAAAAGGTAATGAATAACTTGGATCATATTATTCTCGACCTATATGTACATCATACGTCATTCAAATTTACATATTAGGTACATGCTCCAAATAATTCAGTGTTCACTTGCTTATCGTAATCCAACGATATAGGACTCTCCTATACCAATTTAATATTATTTGTGTTAATAGCATCTATATTTTTCCTCGCTCAGGTAAGTTTCTTTTTTAATTAAACACACTAAATATACGTTTATTATTTTACTTTATACATACTTTGGTTTCCCTATATTCATGAAAATTTCTTTTTTTTTTTTCTCAGAATGTCTACCTCTCCGTCCTACAGCCCTGTTTCGCTTAATGAAGTCGTAAATAATATTGAACTAGAACAGCCGAGAACATCCAAGGTTAGTATTTAGTTACAAACCTACTGATTGCGAAATATCTTCTTCTAATCTAATATATAAAAACCTGGTCTCACGGTGTTTGTTAACGAAGTACTTCGAAACGGCTCGACCGATTTTTATAATTTCGCAGGCTATTTTTTTTTTTGCATTCACTTAACCATTTTGTTTTTTTTTTTTACAGGACTACTCTGAGGGCATCAATAGTAATCATCCGCTGTTTTACTCTGAGGGAAATGACAGCACGTATTTTGATGACTTAGTAAATCAGCGGCGGCTAAATGAAGACCTTCCCAATAACCAAGCCGCCGCCACATTGAAAAAGACAAAAAAGAGGAAACTTTCATCGGACTCATCATCATCCTACATCATTCGTCGAAATGGATCTAGAGGGCGATATCTTATTAAATTGAATGTGTTTGACGTTAAAGATAAAGATTGTGAAAATGTGCGTGATGTTATTAATGATAATAATAATGCTTGTGTGAGTGTTCAATATGTGGTGCGCGAAAATTATGATGAAGTTATGGACATTACTGAAACTCTTATCAAAAAAATTAGTAATAATTTAAATGATGCAGATATGTTTTAATTTTTTTTTAATAAATGTTAATACTTAATATCAATAAAGCTGTTTTATTAACTTTCCCTTTTTTGGATAGGCAGCCTATTAACAACGATGGGTATTGCATAGCAGTTAAGCAGGACCAAAATAGAAATAAAACATGTCACCTATTTTTGTTTACGTATTAATAGTTGCAAAATATTTATATCACAAGTTTGGGAACAAATGGTCACTTCTGTATGTTCTTCAACTTAACAATTGTATTTTTTTTTTTAATAGTGACTATTCGAATCCCTGTAAGACTTTGAGAATCGTTTTACTTCGAACAGTAGAGTTCTTTAAAATAAAAAACTTTAATTATGCTCTTCGATAATTTTGGAAAAATGCAGAAGTGACCCTTTGTCCCTAAAGTACGACATTGTAATAAGATTTTATGAGGTAGGTCCTGCGTAATTGTCTACTTGCAATGCCGGTCATTATCTATTTGCAAAGGATAAAGGTAAAGTTAAAAAAAAGTACTCATTTTATTCCGTAATAATTTTTTTAATTTCATTTATTTAGCACAATACAATTGATACATTTTCTTATATACTTAGCTTTAACTTAATACAATCTTTTCTTGCAATACCTATCATAAAGCAACATATTTTTTTTATTTATAAATAGCTTTTATTACATGCATACAGTAAAAAATAGTTTACATAATAATATATCTAATAAAAAAAAAACTTTTCTCTAAAATACAGTTTTATAATGTCCCCAAGGTAAAGTTTTATAACCATCTTGCAATATTTGTCGTTTGTCATCATCTCTACTAAGTACAAGTTTATTAATTTTTTGTGTAAAAATGTTATGATTTTTTGACCTAATGATACACATATTTTTTCTCAAACATTCATTATATTGTAAAGTTCTTTTATATTTTTTAATATTAAGTTTTTTAGTAACGGATTTTTTTACACCTTTTGCTTTTCTTATTGAGGTATTTATAGAATCTATACAGTATAATTTTGCTCTTAAGCCTACAAATTCAGTTATGACATCACCACCCATTTCGTCTTTAAAAAATCCTGGTATTTTACAGTTGCGTTTTGGCATATCACATTCCTTGTTTTCAAAGTTGCTTGTATCGAAATATTTAATATGTTTTTTCATGTCCTTATAAAAGTCTTCAGTGTGTATTAAATACAAAAGACTGTCAGTATCAGTGTAACATAGTTTAATACAATTTTCATAAATTCGTTTCATTACAGAATAGTGAAATTTATACAAATGAGACTTAGCTAGTTCTAAAATTGAAAAGCCAATGTAAATTGGACGATCAAGGATAATTTTTGTTTGCTGTAATTGAATAGCGATCAGCGACTCAGTAATCACCGATAAATTTTTAAAATTTGGCGCGCTTATGTATTTTTCTGCGCCACAAATTTTATTAGTTTTATTTAATTCATCTTTCCATACATTAACTAATTTCACATCGACTTGTTTCCTTTTATTTTCTATTGTTTTGCCGAAAATAGAGTTATTTTGTTTTTTAAAAAAGTCTCTTTCAAAATCTGAACGTGCTTGTTGACGCAATGTTGTATTTAATAATGTGTAAGGCGCTAAAAATGCATTATGATTAAACGATAATATCCTATGAATCTTGAGTAAAATGATACCATTCTTTAAACATTCTTTCAAGTGAATATAATGAATAACATATTTATGTTTATCGTACAAGTTAGCAATTAATTTTGGATTTTTACTACCAGGTGGTACAAACTTTTCAGCTGCAAACGGCAAATCAGCATGCTCATCATGTAATTTAGAAGGGTAATGCAAATCTACTTCGAGTATAAATCCTTTATCACTATCATTAGAAACAGCCATTATATCAAATTTATTTATTTCTTCTTTAGTGAGAAATTTAAAGTTCCCGGTTGGTAACCTTTGCATCATAGCATAACCATATAAATTAACACAATCGAGATAAACTAAATAACTATTAGGCTCCTCATCATTATAATTAGGAAGGTATTTATTATTTGCCTTTGCATATCTTAACGAGCATTGTGCAAGACCACCTCGAATACCTTTTTCTAACATTTGATATATTTCGATATCTGAAATTAAATCTAAATTAATTCCGGTATATAGCAACATAGCATCCCAACTTAATGAAGGCGAAGATACATAATAACATGGATCAAGGTTATAAAATGTTAAACTCATAGATCTAAATTTCTCAAAAACATCACATAAAAGTAGAACATCACATTTTAGGTACAGATCAGTATATTCTCCTAAATTTGAAATATTAAATTCATTCCAAACTGTTAATGCGTGCATATAATCTTCGTCTGAAACATTTTCAGATGTAAGATTATTATAAAAATGTTTTTGATCAGGTAATTTGCTTTCGTCGTAACGATCCCATGAATCAATATAATCATAACAGTAAATACCCTTTTTTCGAACTAAATTAAATAAACGTTCATCTTCGAAAAACTTACGCATATTTTGAAAATCTTCTGGTTTCATTGATTTGACTAAATTATCTAGACTTGAACTTAAAAAATTAAAAGAATCAATAAACTTTAACTGCGCTACGTTTTTACTATCGATTGGAACAAATTTTGTGAAGGAGATATATTTTTCTTTATTTTTAGGAATTAGATTTATTCGTCCGCAAATACTGGAAAGCTCTTTAATAAACAAATGACAATCATAACCAGAAAGATTGTGAAATATTATAGGAATAAAAGAACATGTTTTAGCATTCAAATTACATTTTTTATGTGCTGGCCCGCGATATTTTCCTGTGAAATGATCATGATCTGCAACAACTATATCCGTATCAGAAAATGATTTTTTACATAAATAACACTTCTTTGCATTGTTAAAGGAATTACGTTCATTTTCACTTATTACCATTGCCTTTGAATGTGAAAGTATTTTATACAGTTTTTTTACGTTCCTGATAATTGATTTAGTAAACTTCTTTGAACAATCTGGTCCTCTATATGACACAAATTTGTTGAGTTCAGGCTTAGAAAAACAAGAAATATAGTATGAAAAGCAACTTGCCTCATGAATTTGAACATTTTCAACGTATAAAGTTTTGTTTTTGTCTGAATATTCGCGTAATAAACTCTCAAAATCACCGTAAATAACAATAGGAATCCTTTGAGTCCTTTCAAAATTAGAAAAATAAAGTTTTGTGTTGTCTTCAGGTAGTACAGTTTGCACTCTCGCACAATTATGATTTAATAATTTTTCCGATGTATCAAAATAAGTGAAACATTCATCACATAAATGTATTTTTGACTTATGTTTAGTTAACTGTTTGTGTACAAGTTTATCGAATTTTTTTATTAAACAAAAATGATTTTTCCCTTTTTTATGAATATAAAGTAAGTTAACATGCATTATTTTCCGTTTAACAGTTTTATACAATGGCCCAGTAACTTGATTTTTTGAGTCCAAACCATAAATATTTACACTCACGTTAGGATTCAAATCTTCAAATAATTTTATATCCTCAAAACTCGGAGGAAAGGACATATTAGTTGTATTTAGAACTTTCGAATAATGAGGATATGATTTTACTCTATTTGGATTAGCCATAGCTGGATACAAATGAGCTACAATACTCCAGAGAAAACAGTGTTCGTCATAATTAATTATATTTAGACAAGATTTTGTTGCACGTATATTTTTAGGTAACGAAACGTAAGAGCCAGCTCGCAAAGGGTTGTATTTTAAAATGTTTATTTCTAAGTGACTTATTGATTCGATTGTCCAGCCTGACTCGCAAAGTTCAAACTCTGAACATTTGTTTATAATTTTTTGGAAAAATGTATTACAAATGGATGTCAAATCGGTATTTTGAAAAATTATTTCATATTTAGTATTAAAAGATTTAAGTGATATTTCATTATTTTTTGGTAAAATATATGAAACAAACAATTCAAAATTTACTTTTAATGAAGTATGTACTTTTAACTTTTGTTTGATAAGATAATAACATGTGTATAAAATATCATTAAAAAAAAGTTCAGGGGAAATTATTGTTTTATTTTTAGGATCTACTTTGTAACTGACAATTTTATTCTTAAAAGCACATGCAATTGTACGAACGTTATCAAGTTTAGTTTGCAACAAGCTATTAGACTTATGAATATTAGACCTTTTGTGACTTGAATATTGTTTAACATGAACATTACAGGACTGGCAAAAATACATTGTTTTTAAAATATGTTTTTTTTTTTATAGATTTTGCGTTATTGATTTTGTATTATGCATATGAAATATATTTATTACTTATTTTGAATATAAAATGTATTTCTTACTTTTGCTTTATTGTTTTGTGTTATTGATTTTTAGTTTATTACTTTATTTTTATTTTATTATTTAAGATTAGATACTGAAAGAAACATTTTTTGCTTTGCTGTTTTTTTTTTTTTTTTTTTTTTTGTTTTTTTTTTTTTTTTTTTTTTTTCTTTTTAATTTTTGCTTATCAAATATATACTACTTAAATAACTTCTTGACGAAATTTTTATACTTTCATTTATTGGTTTTTGTTATTTTTATATATTTATTTAATATATTTAATTTAATTCGTTCGTTCGTTTCGTTCGTTTTATTCGTTTTCTGCTGAATTCGATTTTTATGCTTTTATTACTTTATTGGTTTGTTGCTATATAGATTATTATTTTGTATATAAAATATACTTTTACTTTTTATTTACTTAGTAAGCTTAACTATGTTTTTATTTCTTAGTTTTGCTTTATATTTTTATATTTCGGATTTGATTTTATTACTTTATTGGTTTTTGCTATATAGATTATTATTTTGTATATCAAATATATTTTTACTTTTTATTTACTTAGTTAGCTTAACTATGTTTTTATTTCTTAGTTTTGCTTTATATTTTTATATTTCAGATTTGATTTTATGGTTTTTGTGTATTTTTGGTTTATTGCTTTATTTTTGGTTTATTTTGCTTGATTTTTGGTTTATTGCTTGATTGCTGTAAGAAACATTGTGTTAAATTAAATTAAATTAGACCTATTCTAACAAAATATTAAAATAATATGAATAATATTCAAAATAGAAACAAGAGTTGTCACATATGGATACAAAAAATATATTAATGTTTAGAGGGGTACAGAACCGGGGTAATATTGTGAAAATCTTGTTTTACGGCTGAGACTAACTGGGTAACTGCTTTCCATGTGGGTGTTTTAACATCCACAGCAGTTTTCAAACTAATAAGAGAATGCTGCCACCTGTTGGTTGTAACCGCCTCCAGTTCGCGGCAGTTTGAGATGCGTACTTCGATGTAGTACTCGCCTTGCCTGATAGGGTCACTTTGATAAGTATTACCGGAAGCTACCCGACGTGACAGGAAGTTTTTCAATGTTGCAGCTCGAACGGGTGCAGTCTCTTCATCCTGTAATCATTAAAAATAAATTATAAGTTACTTCATTCACTATAGGAAATATTGCATTATGAACTAACTTTATCGCTAGCCAAGTAGTTTACATAAATGAGGACGATTTAAGGAGTCACTTAAAAATGTACCTATCATAAAATCGTACTAGCATACCTATAGAAAGTGAAAAAAATTGTAATGTTTTATTAGTATTATGTTTAACTAACTCGTTTTTCTATCTATATACACCATACATGAAATACATAAGTAACATCATGCTGCCTATGTCTCAAAGAGTTTGGCAGGATGTAACAGACCAGCGACTCGCAATAAGGGACGAGCTTGCTGATTTCTGATGAGATATATACACCAATTCCGGATTCTAATTATTAAGTAGTAAGAAGTTTCTGATAACACTTTACTTGCTCGGTATCGAATCCAAACCCTTACGGCAGCATCATCAGCACAAACTTATACCGCTGAACTAGCAAAACAATAAAAAAAAAAAAACGTAGTAATTAACACTGCTTAAATATTATTTAATTCGACTCACCTCAGAATCGGGGAAGACATTGAGTTTCTTTTTCTTACGGGTAGTTGGCTCTGCATCAGTCTCCGATTCTGAACCACTTTCTAATAACACCGCTTTTTTCTTCGGCTTCAGAGCTTGTTGAGGCTGTTTTTTCTGTGTACGGGGCTTGACTTTTTTGTCTTTTGATGTAGAAGGCCTCGGCCCTTCTTCATCCGATTCAAACGGATTGATTGAAGACCTGCAACGAAAAAAAAAACAAAATTGTGAGTAAAGTTAAACAGTAATATTATTTAGGGAGAACCAAATACTTTTACATACATACTTAGCGCCTGAGCAGTATCTATTGTGTCAAATGGAATCTATAATGTGTTGCAAAACACCTCAAGCGTCTTCATTTATAGCCTAAGATTATAAAGCAGCGATCAGAGTAATACTTTCTATATTGATTTTATTTTCCAAGCTAAAACAATTAAATTTATGTATTTTAAATTAGACTCTATAACCATCTAGTGTAGGGTTTAGTTTTCGTTATCGTATGTTAAAATTAGACACTTCAATGTAAACATACTCTTACCTGACAAATTAGGAGGCAAAACTATCTCGGCGCCGCCGTGTCGCTGCAATTCGAGACGAAATTTTTATAAGGTAATGATATGTACTCGCAAGTAACGCGAAATGCTTGTAGCAGCTTAAATTAAAATGGTTTGTAGTACTAACTTACTAAAGTGTCCATTATAAATTGGCTTTCATATTATGACCACTGTATTAATAAGATTTAGAAACATCCATATAATATTTTGAAAATTTGAAAAGTAAAAATGAGCAGTCAAAATAAGAAATCTAGATAATGCAATTATTTTTCTATTTATTCCTAAATAAGCATTGTTCCTTAAATAAGTACTTAATCTGCATTATAGATTATTTTATTTTAAGGGAAAAATATATTGATATTCTACTTTACCAGCAATAAGAATAAAAGCTAAGTAAAATTGTATGCCATGTTATATGAATGAAAATTATTGTTTATATTAGAGTTTACTTACCAAAAAGAAAATAATATTTGTACTTGTGTAGTTGAATCATCATATTGTTTCGTCAATAATAATTAATGCATTATTATCGACCATGACTGCTTTAATAGATACTTACCAAAAATATTCATACTTACAATCAAATCACATTAGAACATGCATGAATAAAAAAAAAATAGCAGGTGGGCAATAAAGCTCCTCTTTTTATCGAACTGTTGAGTCAATGGTCTCGAGTTCAAGCGAAGGCCCTGCTGGCTTTTCGAGTTTACAGGAGTATTAAAAATGAATTATCTCGTGCTTTGAAATGGTAAAGAAAAAAAAAACATCGTAAGGAAACCAGCATGCCTCCAAAATGTTGTCGCAGGTATTGTAAAGTCCGCCAAACCGCACTTAGTCAGTGTGGCTGACTATGGCCTCACACCTATTAACTGTTTAGTAATCTTATCTACTGCTAACAACATAAAATAATCATCGAAGTCTGAATTGATGCAATCAGATTACTAAACACATTGTATTAATCGTTCTCGATTGTAAAATTGGGGTTTCTGCATCACACAGTTCGAACGGCGCGAGAACAAGTGATGCAGAAGCCCCAATCTGAATTGATGCAATCAGATTACTAAACACATTGTATTAATCGTTCTCGATTGTAAAATTGGGGTTTCTGCATCACACAGTTCGAACGGCGCGAGAACAAGTGATGCAGAAGCCCCAATCTGAATTGATGCAATCAGATTACTAAACACATTGTATTAATCGTTCTCGATTGTAAAATTGGGGTTTCTGCATCACACAGTTCGAACGGCGCGAGAACAAGTGATGCAGAAGCCCCAATCTGAATTGATGCAATCAGATTACTATACCTACACATTGTATTAATCGTTCTCGATTGTAAAATTGGGGTTTCTGCATCACGCAGTTCGAGCGGCGCGAGAACAAGTGATGCAGAAGCCCCAATCTGAATTGATGCAATCAGATTACTATACCTACACATTGTATTAATCGTTCTCGATTGTAAAATTGGGGTTTCTGCATCACGCAGTTCGAGCGGCGCGAGAACAAGTGATGCAGAAGCCCCAATTTTACCCTACTGAGACTAACTGGGTAACTGCTTTCCATGTGGGTGTTTTAACATCCACAGCAGTTTTCAAACTAATAAGAGAATGCTGCCACCTGTTGGTTGTAACCGCCTCCAGTTCGCGGCAGTTTGAGATGCGTACTTCGATGTAGTACTCGCCTTGCCTGATAGGGTCACTTTGATAAGTATTACCGGAAGCTACCCGACGTGACAGGAAGTTTTTCAATGTTGCAGCTCGAACGGGTGCAGTCTCTTCATCCTGTAATCATTAAAAATAAATTATAAGTTACTTCATTCACTATAGGAAATATTGCATTATGAACTAACTTTATCGCTAGCCAAGTAGTTTACATAAATGAGGACGATTTAAGGAGTCACTTAAAAATGTACCTATCATAAAATCGTACTAGCATACCTATAGAAAGTGAAAAAAATTGTAATGTTTTATTAGTATTATGTTTAACTTACTCGTTTTTCTATCTATATACACCATACATGAAATACATAAGTAACATCATGCTGCCTATGTCTCAAAGAGTTTGGCAGGATGTAACAGACCAGCGACTCGCAATAAGGGACGAGCTTGCTGATTTCTGATGAGATATATACACCAATTCCGGATTCTAATTATTAAGTAGTAAGAAGTTTCTGATAACACTTTACTTGCTCGGTATCGAATCCAAACCCTTACGGCAGCATCATCAGCACAAACTTATACCGCTGAACTAGCAAAACAATAAAAAAAAAAACGTAGTAATTAACACTGCTTAAATATTATTTAATTCGACTCACCTCAGAATCGGGGAAGACATTGAGTTTCTTTTTCTTACGGGTAGTTGGCTCTGCATCAGTCTCCGATTCTGAACCACTTTCTAATAACACCGCTTTTTTCTTCGGCTTCAGAGCTTGTTGAGGCTGTTTTTTCTGTGTACGGGGCTTGACTTTTTTGTCTTTTGATGTAGAAGGCCTCGGCCCTTCTTCATCCGATTCAAACGGATTGATTGAAGACCTGCAACGAAAAAAAAAACAAAATTGTGAGTAAAGTTAAACAGTAATATTATTTAGGGAGAACCAAATACTTTTACATACATACTTAGCGCCTGAGCAGTATCTATTGTGTCAAATGGAATCTATAATGTGTTGCAAAACACCTCAAGCGTCTTCATTTATAGCCTAAGATTATAAAGCAGCGATCAGAGTAATACTTTCTATATTGATTTTATTTTCCAAGCTAAAACAATTAAATTTATGTATTTTAAATTAGACTCTATAACCATCTAGTGTAGGGTTTAGTTTTCGTTATCGTATGTTAAAATTAGACACTTCAATGTAAACATACTCTTACCTGACAAATTAGGAGGCAAAACTATCTCGGCGCCGCCGTGTCGCTGCAATTCGAGACGAAATTTTTATAAGGTAATGATATGTACTCGCAAGTAACGCGAAATGCTTGTAGCAGCTTAAATTAAAATGGTTTGTAGTACTAACTTACTAAAGTGTCCATTATAAATTGGCTTTCATATTATGACCACTGTATTAATAAGATTTAGAAACATCCATATAATATTTTGAAAATTTGAAAAGTAAAAATGAGCAGTCAAAATAAGAAATCTAGATAATGCAATTATTTTTCTATTTATTCCTAAATAAGCATTGTTCCTTAAATAAGTACTTAATCTGCATTATAGATTATTTTATTTTAAGGGAAAAATATATTGATATTCTACTTTACCAGCAATAAGAATAAAAGCTAAGTAAAATTGTATGCCATGTTATATGAATGAAAATTATTGTTTATATTAGAGTTTACTTACCAAAAAGAAAATAATATTCGTACTTGTGTAGTTGAATCATCATATTGTTTCGTCAATAATAATTAATGCATTATTATCGACCATGACTGCTTTAATAGATAATTACCAAAAATATTCATACTTACAATCAAATCACATTAGAACATGCATGAATAAAAAAAAAATAGCAGGTGGGCAATAAAGCTCCTCTTTTTATCGAACTGTTGAGTCAATGGTCTCGAGTTCAAGCGAAGGCCCTGCTGGCTTTTCGAGTTTACAGGAGTATTAAAAATGAATTATCTCGTGCTTTGAAATGGTAAAGAAAAAAAAAACATCGTAAGGAAACCAGCATGTAGCGGCATTCATGCCGCCACAAAAATCAACGTAACAGAATCAACATCACAACAAATGAGACTCGCAGCGCCATCTATCTCGACAGCTGCGAACTAACTGACAAAATCCTAAATCGCGATATCAGAGTTTACCGTGCGATTAGAACATATGCAAAGCCCGAATATCAACTCTCGGGCAGTTGCCCACCAGACACAAACAACCGTCTGGTCGGAGGATCCTCTCTTTCCAGTGGAGGTATGTGGGACTTTACTCTCTGTTCCGCTACCTCTAAACTGGTGACCCTCGACATTGGACGTCAGCGCAGCCTTCGTGCAGCTACCTCTTCATGACGTCATCATCATCATCATCATCATCACTTCTCCTCATCGTGACCTCAAGCTCTCGAGCAAGCGAGTCATACAGCCAGACAGTACCCTCGGCTTCTACGGGTATCCTGACCACCAGCATGCAGCGGACGCGCATTCCTGGTCAGCATCCTCAGCCTCTATCATCAACCTCATCAGCGACCTTGGCAAGCACACTGTACTTTCGGCCAGTTACATGAAGAGCCTTGAAAAACCTCTCCTGGTCGACGCCAGCAGTCACGTCAGCACGTCGCACAGCTCCGACCCACCTTGGCAAGCACACTGCACCTTCGGCCAGTCACATGAAGAGCCTTGAAGAACCTCTCCTGGTCGACGCCAGCAGTCACGCCAGCAGCAGCATCGGGGCACCGCAGACAGTTCCGACTCACCGTGAACTCTGCGACGCAGACAGTTCCGACTCACCGAGAACTCTGCGACTTCCGGTTCCGACTCACTGGAACCAACCACTTCCCAAATCCACTGGCCTGGCAAGCATCTCAAGATGTATGGACAACTCATCCACTATCGACCTCCGGTCTCCGGAGGGGAGTGATGTAGCGGCATTCATGCCGCCACAAAAATCAACGTAACAGAATCAACATCACAACAAATGAGACTCGCAGCGCCATCTATCTCGACAGCTGCGAACTAACTGACAAAATCCTAAATCGCGATATCAGAGTTTACCGTGCGATTAGAACATATGCAAAGCCCGAATATCAACTCTCGGGCAGTTGCCCACCAGACACAAACAACCGTCTGGTCGGAGGATCCTCCCTTTTCAATGGAGGTTTGCGGGACTTTACTCTCTGTTCCGCTACCCCCAAAAGCATGCCTCCAAAATGTTGTCGCAGGTATTGTAAAGTCCGCCAAACCGCACTTAGTCAGTGTGGCTGACTATGGCCTCACACCTATTAACTGTTTAGTAATCTTATCTACTGCTAACAACATAAAATAATCATCGAAGTCTGAATTGATGCAATCAGATTACTAAACACATTGTATTAATCGTTCTCGATTGTAAAATTGGGGTTTCTGCATCACACAGTTCGAACGGCGCGAGAACAAGTGATGCAGAAGCCCCAATCTGAATTGATGCAATCAGATTACTATACCTACACATTGTATTAATCGTTCTCGATTGTAAAATTGGGGTTTCTGCATCACGCAGTTCGAGCGGCGCGAGAACAAGTGATGCAGAAGCCCCAATTTTACCCAACTACCCTTCAGAATCGTGTTTTCGCTATACTTTCCTTGGGTTCCCGGCGCTGTGCGCGAACGGAAACCCCTCCTGGTCGATGAAAACACGTTTTTTGCTTGAAAAAAACTCGTTTTTTGAACACGTTTTTTTAATTTGGCTCGAACCCCTTTTTGACAAAGTTCTTGATACTTACTTGGTTCTAACTACGGAACCCTTCAGAATCGTGTTTTCGCTATACTTTCCTTGGGTTCTCGGCGCTGTGCGCGAACTGAAACCCCTCCTGGTCGATGAAAACACGTTTTTTGCTTGAAAAAAACTCGTTTTTTGAACACGTTTTTTTGTTTTGGCTCGAACCCCTTTTTGACAAAGTTCTTGATACTTACTTGGTTCTAACTACGGAACCCTTCTGAAAAAAACTGTTTTTTGAACACGTTTTTTAATTTTGGCCCGAACCTCTTTTTGACAAAATTCTTGATACTTACTCGGTTCTAACTACGGAATTCTTCATAAGGTTTTCTATCTGTTTGCAGAATCGTGTATTCGCCATACTAACCTTGGGTTCCTGGCGCTGTTCGAGAACTGAAACCCCTCCTGGTCGCTGAAAACACGTTTTTTGCCTGAAAATAACTGTTTTTTTGAACACGTTTTTTAATTTTGGCACCAACCCCTTTTTGACAAAGTTCTTGATACTTACTTGGTTCTAACTACGGAACCCTTCAGAATCGTGTTTTCGCTATACTTTCCTTGGGTTCCCGGCGCTGTGTGCGAACTTAAACCCCTCCTGGTCGATGAAAACACGGTTTTTGCTTGAAAAAAACTCGTTTTTTGAACACGTTTTTTTATTTGGGCTCGAATCCCTTTTTGACAAAGTTCTTGATACTAACTTGGTTCTAACTACGGAACCCTTCTGAAAAAAACTGTTTTTGAACACGTTTTTTAATTTTTGCCCGAACCTCTTTTTGACAAAATTCTTGATACTTACTCCGTTCTAACTACGGAATTCTTCATTAGATTTTCGATCTGTTTGCAGAATCGTGTTTTCGCCATACCAACCTTGGGTTCCTGGCGCTGTACGCGAACTGAAACCCCTCCTGGTCGCTGAAAACACGTTTTTTGCCTGATAATAACTGATTTTTTGAACACGTTTTTTAATTTTGGCAACAACCCCTTTTTGACAAAGTTCTTGATACTTACTTGGTTCTAACTACGGAACCCTTCAGAATGGTGTTTTCGCTATACTTTCCTTGGGTTCCCGGCGCTGTGCGCGAACTGAAACCCCTCCTGGTCGATGAAAACACGGTTTTTGATTGAAAAAAACTCGTTTTTTGAACACGTTTTTTTATTTGGGCTCGAACCCCTTTTTGACAAAGTTCTTGATACTTACTTGGTTCTAACTACGGAACCCTTCTGAAAAAAACTGTTTTGAACACGTTTTTTAATTTTGGCCCGAACCTCTTTTTGACATAATTCTTGATACTTACTCGGTTCTAACTACGGAACCCTTCAGAATCGTGTTTTCGCTATACTTTCCTTGGGTTCCCGGCGCTGTGCGCGAACTGAAACCCCTCCTGGTCGATGAAAACACGGGTTTTGCTTGAAAAAAACTCGTTTTTTAAACAAGTTTTTTTATTTTGGCTCGAACCCCTTTTTGACAAAGTTCTTGATACTTACTTGGTTCTAACTACGGAACCCTTCAGAATCGTGTTTTCGCTATACTTTCCTTGGGTTCCCGGCGCTGTGCGCGTACTGAAACCCCTCCTGGTCGATGAAAACACGTTTTTTAATTGAAAAAAACTTGTTTTTTGAACACGTTTTTTTATTTTGGCTCGAACCCCTTTTTGACAAAGTTCTTGATACTTACTTGGTTCTAACTACGGAACCCTTCAGAATCGTGTTTTCGCTATACTTTCCTTGGGTTCCCGGCGCTGTGCGCGAACTGAAACCCCTCCTGGTCGATGAAAACACGTTTTTTGCTTGAAAAAAACTCGTTTTTTGAACACGTTTTTTTAATTTGGCTCGAACCCCTTTTTGACAAAGTTCTTGATACTTACTTGGTTCTAACTACGGAACCCTTCAGAATCGTGTTTTCGCTATACTTTCCTTGGGTTCTCGGCGCTGTGCGCGAACTGAAACCCCTCCTGGTCGATGAAAACACGTTTTTTGCTTGAAAAAAACTCGTTTATTGAACACGTTTTTTTGTTTTGGCTCGAACCCCTTTTTGACAAAGTTCTTGATACTTACTTGGTTCTAACTACGGAACCCTTCTGAAAAAAACTGTTTTTTGAACACGTTTTTTAATTTTGGCCCGAACCTCTTTTTGACAAAATTCTTGATACTTACTCGGTTCTAACTACCTACGGAATTCTTCATTAGATTTTCGATCTGTTTGCAGAATCGTGTTTTCGCCATACTAACCTTGGGTTCCTGGCGCTGTTCGCGAACTGAAACCCCTCCTGGTCGCTGAAAACACGTTTTTTGCTTGAAAAAAACTCGTTTTTTAAACACGTTTTTTTATTTTGGCTCGAACCGCCCTTTGACAAAGTTCTTGATACTTACTTGGTTCTAACTACGGAACCCTTCAGAATCGTGTTTTCGATATACTTTCCTTGGGTTCCCGGCGCTGTGCGCGAACTAAAACCCCTCCTGGTCGATGAAAACACGTTTTTTGCTTGAAAAAAACTCGTTTTTTGAACACGTTTTTTTGTTTTGGCTCGAACCCCTTTTTGACAAAGTTCTTGATACTTACTTGGTTCTAACTACGGAACCCTTCTGAAAAAAACTGTTTTTGAACACGTTTTTTAATTTTGGCCCGAACCTCTTTTTGACAAAATTCTTAATACTTACTCGGTTCTAACTACGGAATTCTTCATTAGATTTTCGATCTGTTTGCAGAATCGTGTTTTCGCCATACTAACCTTGGGTTCCTGGCGCTGTACGCGAACTGAAACCCCTCCTGGTCGATGAAAACACGGTTTTTGCTTGAAAAAAACTCGTTTTTTGAACACGTTTTTTTATTTTGGCTCGAACCGCTTTTTGACAAAGTTCTTGATACTTACTTGGTTCTAACTACGGAACCCTTCAGAATCGTGTTTTCGCTATACTTTCCTTGGGTTCCCGGCGCTGTGCGCGAACTGAAACCCCTCCTGGTCGATGAAAACACGTTTTTTGCTTGAAAAAAACTCGTTTTTTGAACACGTTTTTTTGTTTTGGCTCGAACCCCTTTTTGACAAAGTTCTTGATACTTACTTTGTTCTAACTACGGAACCCTTCTGAAAAAAACTATTTTTTGAACACATTTTTTAATTTTGGCCCGAACCTCTTTTTGACAAAATTCTTGATACTTACTCGGTTCTAACTACGGAACCCTTCAGAATCGTGTTTTCGCTATACTTTCCTTGGGTTCCCGGCGCTGTGCGCGAACTGAAACCCCTCCTGGTCGATGAAAACACGTTTTTTGCTTGAAAAAAACTCGTTTTTTGAACACGTTTTTTTGTTTTGGCTCGAACCCCTTTTTGACAAAGTTCTTGATACTTACTTTGTTCTAACTACGGAACCCTTCTGAAAAAAACTATTTTTTGAACACGTTTTTTAATTTTGGCCCGAACCTCTTTTTGACAAAATTCTTGATACTTACTCGGTTCTAACTACGGAACCCTTCAGAATCGTGTTTTCGCTATACTTTCCTTGGGTTCCCGGCGCTGTGCGCGAACTGAAACCCCTCCTGGTCGATGAAAACCCGATTTTTGCTTGAAAAAAACTTGTTTTTTGAACACGTTTTTTTATTTTGGCTCGAACCCCTTTTTGACAAAGTTCTTGATACTTACTTGGTTCTAACTACGGAACCCTTAAGAATCATGTTTTCGCTATACTTTCCTTGGGTTCTTGGCGCTGTGCGCGAACTGATACCCCTCCTGGTCGATGAAAACACGTTTTTTGCTTGAAAAAAACTCGTTTTTTGAACACTTTTTTATAATTTGGCTCGAACCCCTTTTTGACAAAGTTCTTGATACTTACTTGGTTCTAACTACGGAACCCTTCAGAATCGTGTTTTCGCTATACTTTCCTTGGGTTCCCGGCGCTGTGCGCGAACTGAAACCCCTCCTGGTCGATGAAAACACGTTTTTTGCCTGATAATAACTGTTTTTTTGAACACGTTTTTTAATTTTGGCACCAACCCCTTTTTGACAAAGTTCTTGATACTTACTTGGTTCTAACTACGGAACCCTTCAGAATCGTGTTTTCGCTATACTTTCCTTGGGTTCCCGGCGCTGTGCGCGAACTGAAACCCCTCCTGGTCGATGAAAACACGTTTTTTGCTTGAAAAAAACTCGTCTTTTGAACACGTTGTTTTGTTTTGGCTCGAACCCCTTTTTGACAAAGTTCTTGATACTTACTTGGTTCTTACTAAGGAACCCTTCTGAAACACGATTCTGAAGGGTTCCGTGGTTCTAACTACGGAACCCTTCAGAATCGTGTTTTCGCAATACTTTCCTTGGGTTCCCGGCGCTGTGCGCGAACTGAAACCCCTCCTGGTCGATGAAAACACGTTTTTTGCTTGAAAAAAACTTGTTTTTTGAACACGTTTTTTTATTTTGGCTCGAACCCCTTTTTGACAAAGTTCTTGATACTTACTTGGTTCTAACTACGGAACCCTTCAGAATCGTGTTTTCGCTATACTTTCCTTGGGTTCCCGGCGCTGTGCGCGAACTGAAACCCCTCCTGGTCGATGAAAACACGTTTTTTGCTTGAAAAAAACTCGTTTTTTGAACACGTTTTTTTAATTTGGCTCGAACCCCTTTTTGACAAAGTTCTTGATACTTACTTGGTTCTAACTACGGAACCCTTCAGAATCGTGTTTTCGCTATACTTTCCTTGGGTTCCCGGCGCTGTGCGCGAACTGAAACCCCTCCTGGTCGATGAAAACACGTTTTTTGCTTGAAAAAAACTCGTTTATTGAACACGTTTTTTATTTTGGCTCGAACCCCTTTTTGACAAAGTTCTTGATACTTACTTGGTTCTAACTACGGAACCCTTCAGAATCGTGTTTTCGCTATACTTTCCTTGGGTTCCCGGCGCTGTGCGCGAACTGAAACCCCTCCTGGTCGATGAAAACACGTTTTTTGCTTGAAAAAAACTCGTTTTTTGAACACGTTTTTTTATTTTGGCTCGAACCACTTTTTGACAAAGTTCTTGATACTTACTTGGTTCTAACTACGGAACCTTTCAGAATCGTGTTTTCGCTATACTTTTCTTGGGTTCCCGGCGCTGTGCGCGAACTGAAACCCCTCCTGGTCGATGAAAACACGTTTTTTGCTTGAAAAAAACTCGTTTTTTGAACACGTTTTTTTGTTTTGGCTCGAACCCCTTTTAGACAAAGTTCTTGATACTTACTTGGTTCTAACTACGGAACCCTTCTGAAAAAAACTGTTTTTTGAACACGTTTTTTAATTTTGGCCCGTACCCCTTTTTGACAAAGTTCTTGATACTTACTTGGTTCTTACTACGGAACCCTTCAGAATCGTGTTTTCGCTATACTTTCCTTGGGTTCCCGGCGCTGTGCGCGAACTGAAACCCCTCCTGGTCGATCAAAACACGGTTTTTGCTTGAAAAATACTCGTTTTTTGAACACGTTTTTTAATTTTGGGCCGAACCTCTTTTTGACAAAATTCTTGATACTTACTCGGTTCTAACTACGGAATTCTTCATACGATTTTCGATCTGTTTGCAGAATCGTGTTTTCGCCATACTAGCCTTGGGTTTCTGGCGCTGTTCGCGAACTGAAACCCCTCCTGGTCGCTGAAAACACGTTTTTTGCCTGATAATAACTTTTTTTTTGAACAAGTTTTTTAATTTTGGCACCAACCCCTTTTTGACAAAGTTCATGATACTTACTTGGTTCTTACTACGGAACCCTTCAGAATCGTGTTTTCGCTATACTTTCCTTGGGTTCCTGGCGCTGTGCGTGAACTGAAACCCCTCCTGGTCGATGAAAACACGGTTTTTGCTTGAAAAAAACTCGTTTTTTGAACACGTTTTTTGATTTTGGCCCGAACCTCTTTTTGACAAAATTCTTGATACTTACTCGGTTCTAACTACGGAATTCTTCATTAGATTTTCGATCTGTTTGCAGAATCGTGTTTTCGCCATACTAACCTTGGGTTCCTGGCGCTGTTCGCGAACTGAAACCTCTCCTGGTCGCTGAAAACACGTTTTTTGCCTGATAATATCTGTTTTTTTGAACACGTTTTTTAATTTTGGCACCAACCCCTTTTTGACAAAGTTCTTGATACTTACTTGGTTCTAACTACGGAACCCTTCAGAATCGTGTTTTCGCTATTCTTTCCTTGGGTTCCCGGCGCTGTGCGCGAACTGAAACCCCTCCTGGTCGATGAAAACACGTTTTTTGCTTGAAAAAAACTCGTCTTTTGAACACGTTTTTTTGTTTTGGCTCGAACCCCTTTTTGACAAAGTTCTTGATACTTCCTTGGTTCTAACTACGGAACCTTTCTGAAAAAAACTGTTTTTTGAACACGTTTTTTGATTTTGGCCCGAACCTCTTTTTGACAAAATTCTTGATACTTACTCGGTTCTAACTACAAAATTCTTCATTAGATTTTCGATCTGTTTGCAGAATCGTGTTTTCGCCATACTAACCTTGGGTTCCTGGCGCTGTTCGCGAACTGAAACCTCTCCTGGTCGCTGAAAACACGTTTTTTGCCTGATAATAACTGTTTTTTTGAACACGTTTTTTAATTTTGGCACCAACCCCTTTTTGACAAAGTTCTTGATACTTACTTGGTTCTAACTACGGAACCCTTCAGAATCGTGTTTTCGCTATACTTTCCTTGGGTTCCCGGCGCTGTGCGTGAACTGAAACCCCTCCTGGTCGATGAAAAGACGGTTTTTGCTTGAAAAAAACTCGTTTTTTGAACACGTTTTTTTATTTTGGCTCGAACCCCTTTTTGACAAAGTTCTTGATACTTACTTGGTTCTAACTACGGAACCCTTCTGAAAAAAACTGTTTTTTGAACACGTTTTTTGATTTTGGCCCAAACCTCTTTTTGACAAAATTCTTGATACTTACTCGGTTCTAACTACGGAATTCTTCATTAGATTTTCGATCTGTTTGCAGAATCGTGTTTTCGCCATACTAACCTTGGGTTCCTGGCGCTGTTCGCGAACTGAAACCTCTCCTGGTCGATGAAAACCCGATTTTTGCTTGAAAAAAACTTGTTTTTTGAACACGTTTTTTTATTTTGGCTCGAACCCCTTTTTGACAAAGTTCTTGATACTTACTTGGTTCTAACTACGGAACCCTTCAGAATCGTGTTTTCGCTATACTTTCCTTGGGTTCCCGGCGCTGTGCGTGAACTGAAACCCCTCCTGGTCGATGAAAAGACGGTTTTTGCTTGAAAAAAACTCGTTTTTTGAACACGTTTTTTTATTTTGGCTCGAACCCCTTTTTGACAAAGTTCTTGATACTTACTTGGTTCTAACTACGGAACCCTTCTGAAAAAAACTGTTTTTTGAACACGTTTTTTGATTTTGGCCCAAACCTCTTTTTGACAAAATTCTTGATACTTACTCGGTTCTAACTACGGAATTCTTCATTAGATTTTCGATCTGTTTGCAGAATCGTGTTTTCGCTATACTTTCCTTGGGTTCCCGGCGCTGTGTGCGAACTTAAACCCCTCCTGGTCGATGAAAACACGGTTTTTGCTTGAAAAAAACTCGTTTTTTGAACACGTTTTTTTATTTGGGCTCGAATCCCTTTTTGACAAAGTTCTTGATACTAACTTGGTTCTAACTACGGAACCCTTCTGAAAAAAACTGTTTTTGAACACGTTTTTTAATTTTTGCCCGAACCTCTTTTTGACAAAATTCTTGATACTTACTCCGTTCTAACTACGGAATTCTTCATTAGATTTTCGATCTGTTTGCAGAATCGTGTTTTCGCCATACCAACCTTGGGTTCCTGGCGCTGTACGCGAACTGAAACCCCTCCTGGTCGCTGAAAACACGTTTTTTGCCTGATAATAACTGATTTTTTGAACACGTTTTTTAATTTTGGCAACAACCCCTTTTTGACAAAGTTCTTGATACTTACTTGGTTCTAACTACGGAACCCTTCAGAATGGTGTTTTCGCTATACTTTCCTTGGGTTCCCGGCGCTGTGCGCGAACTGAAACCCCTCCTGGTCGATGAAAACACGGTTTTTGATTGAAAAAAACTCGTTTTTTGAACACGTTTTTTTATTTGGGCTCGAACCCCTTTTTGACAAAGTTCTTGATACTTACTTGGTTCTAACTACGGAACCCTTCTGAAAAAAACTGTTTTGAACACGTTTTTTAATTTTGGCCCGAACCTCTTTTTGACATAATTCTTGATACTTACTCGGTTCTAACTACGGAACCCTTCAGAATCGTGTTTTCGCTATACTTTCCTTGGGTTCCCGGCGCTGTGCGCGAACTGAAACCCCTCCTGGTCGATGAAAACACGGGTTTTGCTTGAAAAAAACTCGTTTTTTAAACAAGTTTTTTTATTTTGGCTCGAACCCCTTTTTGACAAAGTTCTTGATACTTACTTGGTTCTAACTACGGAACCCTTCAGAATCGTGTTTTCGCTATACTTTCCTTGGGTTCCCGGCGCTGTGCGCGTACTGAAACCCCTCCTGGTCGATGAAAACACGTTTTTTAATTGAAAAAAACTTGTTTTTTGAACACGTTTTTTTATTTTGGCTCGAACCCCTTTTTGACAAAGTTCTTGATACTTACTTGGTTCTAACTACGGAACCCTTCAGAATCGTGTTTTCGCTATACTTTCCTTGGGTTCCCGGCGCTGTGCGCGAACTGAAACCCCTCCTGGTCGATGAAAACACGTTTTTTGCTTGAAAAAAACTCGTTTTTTGAACACGTTTTTTTAATTTGGCTCGAACCCCTTTTTGACAAAGTTCTTGATACTTACTTGGTTCTAACTACGGAACCCTTCAGAATCGTGTTTTCGCTATACTTTCCTTGGGTTCTCGGCGCTGTGCGCGAACTGAAACTCCTCCTGGTCGATGAAAACACGTTTTTTGCTTGAAAAAAACTCGTTTATTGAACACGTTTTTTTGTTTTGGCTCGAACCCCTTTTTGACAAAGTTCTTGATACTTACTTGGTTCTAACTACGGAACCCTTCTGAAAAAAACTGTTTTTTGAACACGTTTTTTAATTTTGGCCCGAACCTCTTTTTGACAAAATTCTTGATACTTACTCGGTTCTAACTACCTACGGAATTCTTCATTAGATTTTCGATCTGTTTGCAGAATCGTGTTTTCGCCATACTAACCTTGGGTTCCCGGCGCTGTGCGCGAACTAAAACCCCTCCTGGTCGATGAAAACACGTTTTTTGCTTGAAAAAAACTCGTTTTTTGAACACGTTTTTTTGTTTTGGCTCGAACCCCTTTTTGACAAAGTTCTTGATACTTACTTGGTTCTAACTACGGAACCCTTCTGAAAAAAACTGTTTTTGAACACGTTTTTTAATTTTGGCCCGAACCTCTTTTTGACAAAATTCTTGATACTTACTCGGTTCTAACTACGGAATTCTTCATTAGATTTTCGATCTGTTTGCAGAATCGTGTTTTCGCCATACTAACCTTGGGTTCCTGGCGCTGTACGCGAACTGAAACCCCTCCTGGTCGATGAAAACACGGTTTTTGCTTGAAAAAAACTCGTTTTTTGAACACGTTTTTTTATTTTGGCTCGAACCGCTTTTTGACAAAGTTCTTGATACTTACTTGGTTCTAACTACGGAACCCTTCAGAATCGTGTTTTCGCTATACTTTCCTTGGGTTCCCGGCGCTGTGCGCGAACTGAAACCCCTCCTGGTCGATGAAAACACGTTTTTTGCTTGAAAAAAACTCGTTTTTTGAACACGTTTTTTTGTTTTGGCTCGAACCCCTTTTTGACAAAGTTCTTGATACTTACTTTGTTCTAACTACGGAACCCTTCTGAAAAAAACTATTTTTTGAACACATTTTTTAATTTTGGCCCGAACCTCTTTTTGACAAAATTCTTGATACTTACTCGGTTCTAACTACGGAACCCTTCAGAATCGTGTTTTCGCTATACTTTCCTTGGGTTCCCGGCGCTGTGCGCGAACTGAAACCCCTCCTGGTCGATGAAAACACGTTTTTTGCTTGAAAAAAACTCGTTTTTTGAACACGTTTTTTTGTTTTGGCTCGAACCCCTTTTTGACAAAGTTCTTGATACTTACTTTGTTCTAACTACGGAACCCTTCTGAAAAAAACTATTTTTTGAACACGTTTTTTAATTTTGGCCCGAACCTCTTTTTGACAAAATTCTTGATACTTACTCGGTTCTAACTACGGAACCCTTCAGAATCGTGTTTTCGCTATACTTTCCTTGGGTTCCCGGCGCTGTGCGCGAACTGAAACCCCTCCTGGTCGATGAAAACCCGATTTTTGCTTGAAAAAAACTTGTTTTTTGAACACGTTTTTTTATTTTGGCTCGAACCCCTTTTTGACAAAGTTCTTGATACTTACTTGGTTCTAACTACGGAACCCTTAAGAATCATGTTTTCGCTATACTTTCCTTGGGTTCTTGGCGCTGTGCGCGAACTGAAACCCCTCCTGGTCGATGAAAACACGTTTTTTGCTTGAAAAAAACTCGTTTTTTGAACACTTTTTTATAATTTGGCTCGAACCCCTTTTTGACAAAGTTCTTGATACTTACTTGGTTCTAACTACGGAACCCTTCAGAATCGTGTTTTCGCTATACTTTCCTTGGGTTCCCGGCGCTGTGCGCGAACTGAAACCCCTCCTGGTCGATGAAAACACGTTTTTTGCCTGATAATAACTGTTTTTTTGAACACGTTTTTTAATTTTGGCACCAACCCCTTTTTGACAAAGTTCTTGATACTTACTTGGTTCTAACTACGGAACCCTTCAGAATCGTGTTTTCGCTATACTTTCCTTGGGTTCCCGGCGCTGTGCGCGAACTGAAACCCCTCCTGGTCGATGAAAACACGTTTTTTGCTTGAAAAAAACTCGTCTTTTGAACACGTTTTTTTGTTTTGGCTCGAACCCCTTTTTGACAAAGTTCTTGATACTTACTTGGTTCTTACTAAGGAACCCTTCTGAAACACGATTCTGAAGGGTTCCGTGGTTCTAACTACGGAACCCTTCAGAATCGTGTTTTTGCAATACTTTCCTTGGGTTCCCGGCGCTGTGCGCGAACTGAAACCCCTCCTGGTCGATGAAAACACGTTTTTTGCTTGAAAAAAACTTGTTTTTTGAACACGTTTTTTTATTTTGGCTCGAACCCCTTTTTGACAAAGTTCTTGATACTTACTTGGTTCTAACTACGGAACCCTTCAGAATCGTGTTTTCGCTATACTTTCCTTGGGTTCCCGGCGCTGTGCGCGAACTGAAACCCCTCCTGGTCGATGAAAACACGTTTTTTGCTTGAAAAAAACTCGTTTTTTGAACACGTTTTTTTAATTTGGCTCGAACCCCTTTTTGACAAAGTTCTTGATACTTACTTGGTTCTAACTACGGAACCCTTCAGAATCGTGTTTTCGCTATACTTTCCTTGGGTTCCCGGCGCTGTGCGCGAACTGAAACCCCTCCTGGTCGATGAAAACACGTTTTTTGCTTGAAAAAAACTCGTTTATTGAACACGTTTTTTATTTTGGCTCGAACCCCTTTTTGACAAAGTTCTTGATACTTACTTGGTTCTAACTACGGAACCCTTCAGAATCGTGTTTTCGCTATACTTTCCTTGGGTTCCCGGCGCTGTGCGCGAACTGAAACCCCTCCTGGTCGATGAAAACACGTTTTTTGCTTGAAAAAAACTCGTTTTTTGAACACGTTTTTTTATTTTGGCTCGAACCACTTTTTGACAAAGTTCTTGATACTTACTTGGTTCTAACTACGGAACCTTTCAGAATCGTGTTTTCGCTATACTTTTCTTGGGTTCCCGGCGCTGTGCGCGAACTGAAACCCCTCCTGGTCGATGAAAACACGTTTTTTGCTTGAAAAAAACTCGTTTTTTGAACACGTTTTTTTGTTTTGGCTCGAACCCCTTTTAGACAAAGTTCTTGATACTTACTTGGTTCTAACTACGGAACCCTTCTGAAAAAAACTGTTTTTTGAACACGTTTTTTAATTTTGGCCCGTACCCCTTTTTGACAAAATTCTTGATACTTACTCGGTTCGAACTACGGAATTCTTCATTAGATTTTCGATCTGTTTGCAGAATCGTGTTTTCGCCATACTAACCTTGGGTTCCTGGCGCTGTTCGCGAACTGAAACCCCTCCTGGTCGCTGAAAACACGTTTTTTGCCTGATAATAACTGTTGTTTTGAACACGTTTTTTAATTTTGGCACCAACCCCTTTTTGACAAAGTTCTTGATACTTACTTGGTTCTTACTACGGAACCCTTCAGAATCGTGTTTTCGCTATACTTTCCTTGGGTTCCCGGCGCTGTGCGCGAACTGAAACCCCTCCTGGTCGATCAAAACACGGTTTTTGCTTGAAAAATACTCGTTTTTTGAACACGTTTTTTAATTTTGGGCCGAACCTCTTTTTGACAAAATTCTTGATACTTACTCGGTTCTAACTACGGAATTCTTCATACGATTTTCGATCTGTTTGCAGAATCGTGTCTTCGCCATACTAGCCTTGGGTTTCTGGCGCTGTTCGCGAACTGAAACCCCTCCTGGTCGCTGAAAACACGTTTTTTGCCTGATAATAACTTTTTTTTTGAACAAGATTTTTAATTTTGGCACCAACCCCTTTTTGACAAAGTTCATGATACTTACTTGGTTCTTACTACGGAACCCTTCAGAATCGTGTTTTCGCTATACTTTCCTTGGGTTCCTGGCGCTGTGCGTGAACTGAAACCCCTCCTGGTCGATGAAAACACGGTTTTTGCTTGAAAAAAACTCGTTTTTTGAACACGTTTTTTGATTTTGGCCCGAACCTCTTTTTGACAAAATTCTTGATACTTACTCGGTTCTAACTACGGAATTCTTCATTAGATTTTCGATCTGTTTGCAGAATCGTGTTTTCGCCATACTAACCTTGGGTTCCTGGCGCTGTTCGCGAACTGAAACCTCTCCTGGTCGCTGAAAACACGTTTTTTGCCTGATAATATCTGTTTTTTTGAACACGTTTTTTAATTTTGGCACCAACCCCTTTTTGACAAAGTTCTTGATACTTACTTGGTTCTAACTACGGAACCCTTCAGAATCGTGTTTTCGCTATACTTTCCTTGGGTTCCCGGCGCTGTGCGCGAACTGAAACCCCTCCTGGTCGATGAAAACACGGTTTTTGCTTGAAAAAAACTCGTCTTTTGAACACGTTTTTTTGTTTTGGCTCGAACCCCTTTTTGACAAAGTTCTTGATACTTCCTTGGTTCTAACTACGGAACCTTTCTGAAAAAAACTGTTTTTTGAACACGTTTTTTGATTTTGGCCCGAACCTCTTTTTGACAAAATTCTTGATACTTACTCGGTTCTAACTACGGAACCCTTCTGAAAAAAACTGTTTTTTGAACACGTTTTTTAATTTTGGCCCGTACCCCTTTTTGACAAAATTCTTGATACTTACTCGGTTCGAACTACGGAATTCTTCATTAGATTTTCGATCTGTTTGCAGAATCGTGTTTTCGCCATACTAACCTTGGGTTCCTGGCGCTGTTCGCGAACTGAAACCCCTCCTGGTCGCTGAAAACACGTTTTTTGCCTGATAATAACTGTTGTTTTGAACACGTTTTTTAATTTTGGCACCAACCCCTTTTTGACAAAGTTCTTGATACTTACTTGGTTCTTACTACGGAACCCTTCAGAATCGTGTTTTCGCTATACTTTCCTTGGGTTCCCAGCGCTGTGCGCGAACTGAAACCCCTCCTGGTCGATCAAAACACGGTTTTTGCTTGAAAAATACTCGTTTTATGAACACGTTTTTTAATTTTGGGCCGAACCTCTTTTTGACAAAATTCTTGATACTTACTCGGTTCTAACTACGGAATTCTTCATACGATTTTCGATCTGTTTGCAGAATCGTGTTTTCGCCATACTAGCCTTGGGTTTCTGGCGCTGTTCGCGAACTGAAACCCCTCCTGGTCGCTGAAAACACGTTTTTTGCCTGATAATAACTTTTTTTTTGAACAAGTTTTTTAATTTTGGCACCAACCCCTTTTTGACAAAGTTCTTGATACTTACTTGGTTCTTACTACGGAACCCTTCAGAATCGTGTTTTCGCTATACTTTCCTTGGGTTCCTGGCGCTGTGCGTGAACTGAAACCCCTCCTGGTCGATGAAAACACGGTTTTTGCTTGAAAAAAACTCGTTTTTTGAACACGTTTTTTGATTTTGGCCCGAACCTCTTTTTGACAAAATTCTTGATACTTACTCGGTTCTAACTACGGAATTCTTCATTAGATTTTCGATCTGTTTGCAGAATCGTGTTTTCGCCATACTAACCTTGGGTTCCTGGCGCTGTTCGCGAACTGAAACCTTGTAGCGGTCTACACCCTATTTCACATCCATATATAATTGTAAAAACACTAAACATTCGACCATAACACAACATTCTACTTTCTTCATTTCGTTTGTTATTTTCACGTTTGACAGTTTTGACACATGACATTTTTGCATAAACGTTCCATTCATAATTACCATAAACACATACACACATGGAACGCATTATCTATGACTAATCATATTAATAAAAGCATTACATATCACATATAAATTCATTAGAACTTGTTTACATAGCACACATTATTTAATGAAATAAATTAACAATACTAACCAATATCAACACTACACAAACCGTAAATAGTAACATTATTGTTTTAGTAAATAGTGCGTTCGGGATATGGCGTGTGAGCATCGACGGAACGCACCCATATGGCTGCGATGACCGGCGCTTTTAATAGCGGGTTCAAAGGCCGATCTCATTAGTGCGAACATAGCCTCTTACCTGATCGCACGCCAAATCTCCTTCGCGAAATCTAGATTCCCGCTAAAGCCTAGATCCCTTAATTGTTACTTGTTTGTCCGTATTGTGCTCGTAATCAATAAAACAGTGTTTTGTCTTAAAAATAATATTTATTGTAACATTACATGTTATAAAGAAGAGACGTGGTAATTAAAAAATACATAAACCTAAACTCACGCGCGTTTAACTTATTTTTACCCCGTCTACACTTCACTGGTGACCCCGAAAAAGAACACTGAAGCCTTCAGGAGCCAGCATGTCTACCGGAGCAGCCCAGGGAACGAGCGTAGGAGCGTCGTCGGAGAGCCAGGACGTCTGCCGTGTCAGCGTGAAATTGCCGCCATTTTGGCCTGAGGAGCCGGCACTTTGGTTTGCCCAGGTCGAAGGTCAGTTCACCATCGCGGGCATTACTGCCGATTCTACCAAATTTTATACAGTCGTCGCGCAGCTTGACCACCGATATATGGTAGAGGCCAGGGACATTATTGAAAATCCCCCAGCTCAGGACAAGTACCAAAAGCTGAAAGCTGAGCTGACACGGCGACTCTCCGACTCGCACGAGAAGAAGGTCCAGCAGATCCTCAACCGCGAGGAGCTAGGCGACCGCAAGCCGTCGCAGTTTTTACGGCACCTGCAGACGCTAGCCGGACCACATGTGCCCGAGTCATTCTTGGCCACGTTGTGGGCGAGTAGGTTGCCCACTAATATACAGACGGTTATCGCTTCGCAACCTAATCTCCCTCTTCAGTCTGTCGCAGATTTAGCCGACCGCGTGCACGAGATCGCGCCGACACCAGCACCAGCGCTCGCAGCAACATCCGCCGTAGCAGCAGTGGCGAGCGCGAGCACCAGCAGCAGCGAGATCAGCGAGCTGAAACAATGCATAGCTGCATTAACGCTCCAGGTAGCGGCCCTGCAGAGAGGACAGGTACACCACGGCTCGCGTAGCCATCATAGGCACCAACGTGGTGGCAGAGGACCGTCCTCAGGCCGCCGCCGTAGTCGCTCGCGCTCCAGAACCACGTGGAACGAGGCATACTGCTTTTACCATAACAGGTTCGGTGACAAGGCCACGCGGTGCGCCACGCCGTGCACGTATGCGGGAAATGCCGCCGGCAGCCAGAAGTAGCGGCAAATGGCTGCCCCAACCAACCACGCCGCCTATTTGTGACTGACCGGACAACTAAAACCACGTTTCTTGTGGACACAGGGTCCGACCTGTGCGTGTACCCACGTGCATCACTCCAGCAGCGGCGCAACAAAACTGGGTACCAACTTTTCGCGGCCAACGGAACCGCCATCGACACGTACGGCTGGGTCGAGCTCCATCTGAACTTAGGGCTCCGCCGCGTGTACACGTGGAAGTTCGTGGTCGCGGACGTCACCAAACCCATCATCGGTGCCGACTTACTGGCACACTACAATCTTTTAATAGATTTAAAAAATTACCGGCTCATCGATGGGCTGACCCAGCTGTCGTCTACGGCGTCATCTGCGGCCGGCTCAACAACAGACATCGCCTCCGTGAAGTCGATCGGTGGTACCACCGTGTACCACGAAGTCCTGCGTCAGCACCCGGAGACCACGCGGCCAGCTGGAACACAACGTCAGGTCAGTCACAACACCGTACACCACATACGGACTACGCCTGGCCCACCTGTTTTCAGCCGACCACGCCGCCTTGCTCCGGACAAGCTCAAGGTCGCACAGAAGGAGTTCGAGGCAATGATGGCCAATGGTACAGCTAGACCATCAGAGAGCTCATGGTCATCACCACTCCACCTCGCTCCTAAAAAGGACAACAGCTGGCGACCATGTGGGGACTACAGGGCATTGAATGCCCGTACCATCCCGGACCGGTACCCCATACCACACATCCAGGACTTCACACATCAGCTGGCTGGCAGCACAATATTCAGCAAAATTGACCTGGTGAAAGCTTATAATCAGATCCCTGTCCAGCCAGCTGATATTCACAAAACAGCCATCACCACACCGTTCGGACTCTACGAGTTCCCATACATGACGTTTGGACTGAGGAACGCAGCGCAGACTTTCCAGCGATTCATGGACGAGGTGCTCCGCGGGTTGCCGTTCTGCTACTGTTACTTAGATGATGTGCTTTTATTTTCACAGACGGCAGCCCAGCATACTGAACATATGTTTGGAGGTAGCGGAACAGAGAGTAAAGTCCCGCCAACCTCCATTGAAAAGGGAGGATCCTCCGACCAGACGGTTGTTTGTGTCTGGTGGGCAACTGCCCGAGAGTTGATATTCGGGCTTTGCATGTGTTCTAATCGCACGGTAAACTCTGATATCGCGATTTAGGATTTTGCAGTTAGTTCGCAGCTGTCGAGATAGATGGCGCTGCGAGTCTCATTTGTTGTGATGTTGATTCTGCTACGTTGACTTTTGTGGCGGCATGAATGCCGCTACATCACTCCCCTCCGGAGACCGGAGGTCGATAGTGGATGAGTCGTCCATACATCTTGAGATGCTTGCCAGGCCAGTGGAAGGTTGGATCCAGTGAGTCGGAACCGGAAGTCGCAGAGTTCTCGGTGAGTCGGAACTGTCTGCGTCGCAGAGTTCACGGTGAGTCGGAACTGTCTGCGGCGCCCCGATGCTGCTGCTGGCGTGACTGCTGGCGTCGACCAGGAGAGGTTCTTCAAGGCTCTTCATGTGACTGGCCGAAGGTGCAGTGTGCTTGCCAAGGTGGGTCGGAGCTGTGCGACGTGCTGACGTGACTGCTGGCGTCGACCAGGAGAGGTTTTCAAGGCTCTTCATGTGACTGGCCGAAAGTGCAGTGTGCTTGCCAAGGTCGCTGATGACGTTGATGATAGAGGCTGAGGATGCTGACCAGGAATGCGCGTCCGCTGCATGCTGGTGGTCAGGATACCCGTAGAAGCCGAGGGTTCTGGCTGGCTGTATGACTCGCTGCTCGAGAGCTTGAGGTCAGGATGAGGAGAAGTGATGATGATGATGATGATGACGTCATGATGAGGTAGCTGCACGAAGGCTGCGCTGACGTCCAATGTCGAGGGTCACCAGTTTGGAGGTAGCGGAACAGAGAGTAAAGTCCCGCAAACCTCCATTGAAAAGGGAGGATCCTCCGACCAGACGGTTGTTTGTGTCTGGTGGGCAACTGCCCGAGAGTTGATATTCGGGCTTTGCATGTGTTCTAATCGCACGGTAAACTCTGATATCGCGATTTAGGATTTTGCAGTTAGTTCGCAGCTGTCGAGATAGATGGCGCTGCGAGTCTCATTTGTTGTGATGTTGATTCTGCTACGTTGACTTTTGTGGCGGCATGAATGCCGCTACATATGCACCAACTCCTCAAGCGACTGTCCACGTATGGGATACTCATCAACACGGCTAAGTGTGAGTTCGGCCGAGCCACCATCACCTTTCTAGGGCATGAGGTGTCTGCAGAAGGTGTTCGTCCCTTACCGGAGAAGGTACAGGCGATCCAGGATTACCCAGCTCCCAAGACCGTCAAGGAGATGCGTCGCTTCCTGGGTATGTTCAATTTCTACCGCCGCTTTGTTCCTGACGCAGCTCGCTTGCAATCGCCACTCAACGTCGTCCTCACTGGCCCTAAAACGAGAGGAACACAGGCTATAGAGATGACACCAGAAATGCATACAGCTTTTGATGCTTGCAAGCAAGGCTTAGCTTCAGCTGCTTTACTTGTCCACCCGGACACCACTGCTGGCCTTGCAATTTTTACAGATGCGTCTGACGCCTCCATAGGTGCAGTGCTGCAGCAGAAGACGGGTGACACCTGGAGCCCTCTGGCATTCTTCTCGCGTCGTTTGTCCTCATCGCAGAAGAAGTACAGCCCGTATGACAGGGAGCTCTTAGCCATCCACGATGCCGTCAGGTACTTCCGCCACATGGTCGAGGGTAGGCACTTCACCATCTTCACAGACCACAAACCCCTGTCATACGCGTATGCGCACAACCGGGAGAACTGCTCACCACGACAGTACCGATACCTGGACTTCATTGCGCAGTTCACCACGGACATCCAGTTCATCGCAGGAAAGGACAATGTCGTGGCTGATGCCCTATCACGTGTGGAAGCCTTATCAGTCCCAACACTGGATTACGCAGCCCTTGCACATACCCAGGAAAGCGATCCTGAACTGCATGGACTCCTAACGTGCAACAACACGTCCCTCAAGCTCAAGAGAGTACAGTATCCAGACTCGGACATAGAGCTATACTGCGACACCTCCACTGACAACATACGTCCTTTTGTTCCAGAGCCATTCAGAAGGCGTGTGTTCCAGAAGCTTCATCAGCTGAGCCACCCCGGTAGACAGGCCACGGTCAAATTAATTTCATCCCGATTTGTTTGGCCTGGTCTGAAGAAGGATTGCCGGGCATGGTCCAGAGAGTGTATAGAGTGCCAGAAGAACAAGATCTCGCGGCACACATCCTCTCCCACCTCTCCTTTCCCTATTCCTTCCCAGCGCTTCTCACATGTCCACGCCGACATCGTGGGCCCATTAAATTACTCAAATGGTTACAGGTATGTCCTCACCGTCATTGATCGCTTCACCCGCTGGCCTGAGGCATACCCCATCGCTGACATCACCGCTGAGACCTGTGCCCGCACTTTCATTGCCGGCTGGGTGTCTCGCTTCGGCTGCCCGCATCGCATCACCACCGACCGGGGCGCGCAGTTTGAGAGCAAGCTCTTCCACGCTCTCGCTGCGACCCTCGGCAGCCAGCATCGACCAACCACGGCGTACCACCCAGCCTGCAATGGCATGGTGGAGCGCCTGCACCGCCAGCTCAAGGCGGCCATCCGATGCCACACCGACACCAACTGGTCCGAAGTTCTTCCCCTCGTGCTGCTCGGCATCCGCAGTGCCTGGAAGGAGGACATCAACGCGTCAGCTGCAGAGCTAGTCTACGGTGAACCGCTACGCTTACCGGGCCAATTCATCTCACCATCAGGGTCCGGCACCGTAGACTACGCCGACTACACAGCACGTCTTCGACAGCAGATGGCCAACCTGACGCCGACACCGGCGAGCCGCCACGGCCAGAAGGCATTTTACGTGCCCCGCAGCTTGGCAACGGCGACGCATGTCTTCCTGCGACATGACGCCGTGCGCCGTCCACTCGACCCGCCATACACCGGGCCGTTCAAAGTGCTGCAAAAGGGCGAGAAAACATTCAGACTTGAGGTAAAGGGTAAGGAGACAACCGTCTCAATAGATAGGTTGAAGCCCGCTTACCTCAGCATCGAAGAAGACGTCGTCCCAAGCAGCGCAACCCCGAGTTCGACACCAACCGCCACACAGTTGCCGCCAAATACCGTCGACGTTAAAAAAACTCGTTCCGGTCGAACTGTTCGCTTCCCGGACTACTATCGCCCGTAGCAGTAGCTACGGTCTCAGGGGGGGAGTAGTGTAGCGATCTACACCCTATTTCACATCCATATATAATTGTAAAAACACTAAACATTCGACCATAACACAACATTCTACTTTCTTCATTTCGTTTGTTATTTTCACGTTTGACAGTTTTGACACATGACATTTTTGCATAAACGTTCCATTCATAATTACCATAAACACATACACACATGGAACGCATTATCTATGACTAATCATATTAATAAAAGCATTACATATCACATATAAATTCATTAGAACTTGTTTACATAGCACACATTATTTAATGAAATAAATTAACAATACTAACCAATATCAACACTACACAAACCGTAAATAGTAACATTATTGTTTTAGTAAATAGTGCGTTCGGGATATGGCGTGTGAGCATCGACGGAACGCACCCATATGGCTGCGATGACCGGCGCTTTTAATAGCGGGTTCAAAGGCCGATCTCATTAGTGCGAACATAGCCTCTTACCTGATCGCACGCCAAATCTCCTTCGCGAAATCTAGATTCCCGCTAAAGCCTAGATCCCTTAATTGTTACTTGTTTGTCCGTATTGTGCTCGTAATCAATAAAACAGTGTTTTGTCTTAAAAATAATATTTATTGTAACATTACATGTTATAAAGAAGAGACGTGGTAATTAAAAAATACATAAACCTAAACTCACGCGCGTTTAACTTATTTTTACCCCGTCTACACTTCAACCTCTCCTGGTCGCTGAAAACACGTTTTTTGCCTGATAATATCTGTTTTTTTGAACACGTTTCTTAATTTTGGCACCAACCCCTTTTTGACAAAGTTCTTGATACTTACTTGGTTCTAACTACGGAACCCTTCAGAATCGTGTTTTCGCTATACTTTCCTTGGGTTCCCGGCGCTGTGCGCGAACTGAAACCCCTCCTGGTCGATGAAAACACGTTTTTTGCTTGAAAAAAACTCGTCTTTTGAACACGTTTTTTTGTTTTGGCTCGAACCCCTTTTTGACAAAGTTCTTGATACTTCCTTGGTTCTAACTACGGAACCTTTCTGAAAAAAACTGTTTTTTGAACACGTTTTTTGATTTTGGCCCGAACCTCTTTTTGACAAAATTCTTGATACTTACTCGGTTCTAACTACGGAATTCTTCATTAGATTTTCGATCTGTTTGCAGAATCGTGTTTTCGCCATACTAACCTTGGGTTCCTGGCGCTGTTCGCGAACTGAAACCTCTCCTGGTCGCTGAAAACACGTTTTTTGCCTGATAATAACTGTTTTTTTGAACACGTTTTTTAATTTTGGCACCAACCCCTTTTTGACAAAGTTCTTGATACTTACTTGGTTCTAACTACGGAACCCATCAGAATCGTGTTTTCGCTATACTTTCCTTGGGTTCCCGGCGCTGTGCGCGAACTGAAACCCCTCCTGGTCGATGAAAACACGTTTTTTGCTTGAAAAAAACTTGTTTTTTGAACACGTTTTTTTATTTTGGCTCGAACCCCTTTTTGACAAAGTTCTTGATACTTACTTGGTTCTAACTACGGAACCCTTCAGAATCGTGTTTTCGCTATACTTTCCTTGGGTTCCCGGCGCTGTGCGCGAACTGAAACCCCTCCTGGTCGATGAAAACACGTTTTTTGCTTGAAAAAAACTCGTTTTTTGAACACGTTTTTTTAATTTGGCTCGAACCCCTTTTTGACAAAGTTCTTGATACTTCCTTGGTTCTAACTACGGAACCTTTCTGAAAAAAACTGTTTTTTGAACACGTTTTTTGATTTTGGCCCGAACCTCTTTTTGACAAAATTCTTGATACTTACTCGGTTCTAACTACGGAATTCTTCTTTAGATTTTCGATCTGTTTGCAGAATCGTGTTTTCGCCATACTAACCTTGGGTTCCTGGCGCTGTTCGCGAACTGAAACCTCTCCTGGTCGCTGAAAACTCGTTTTTTGCCTGATAATAACTGTTTTTTTGAACACGTTTTTTAATTTTGGCACCAACCCCTTTTTGACAAAGTTCTTGATACTTACTTGGTTCTTACTACGGAACCCATCAGAATCGTGTTTTCGCTATACTTTCCTTGGTTTCCCGGCGCTGTGCGCGAACTGAAACCCCTCCTGGTCGATGAAAACACGTTTTTTGCTTGGATAAAACTCGTTTATTGAACACGTTTTTTATTTTGGCTCGAACCCCTTTTTGACAAAGTTCTTGATACTTACTTGGTTCTAACTACGGAACCCTTCAGAATCGTGTTTTTGCTATACTTTCCTTGGGTTCCCGGCGCTGTGCGCGAACTGAAACCCCTCCTGGTCGATGAAAACACGTTTTTTACTTGAAAAAAACTCGTTTTTTGAACACGTTTTTTTATTTTGGCTCGAACCCCTTTTTGACAAAGTTCTTGATACTTACTTAGTTCTAACTACGGAACCCTTCAGAATCGTGTTTTCGCTATACTTTTCTTGGGTTCCCGGCGCTGTGCGCGAACTGAAACCCCTCCTGGTCGATGAAAACACGTTTTTTGCTTGAAAAAAACTCGTTTTTTGAACACGTTTTTTTGTTTTGGCTCGAACCCCTTTTAGACAAAGTTCTTGATACTTACTTGGTTCTAACTACGGAACCCTTCTGAAAAAAACTGTTTTTTGAACACGTTTTTTAATTTTGGCCCGTACCCCTTTTTGACAATATTCTTGATACTTACTTGGTTCGAACTACGGAATTCTTCATTAGATTTTCGATCTGTTTGCAGAATCGTGTTTTCGCCATACTAACCTTGGGTTTCTGGCGCTGTTCGCGAACTGAAACCCCTCCTGGTCGCTGAAAAAACGTTTTTTGCCTGATAATAACTATTGTTTTGAACACGTTTTTTAATTTTGGCACCAACCCCTTTTTGACAAAGTTCTTGATACTTACTTGGTTCTTACTACGGAACCCTTTAGAATCGTGTTTTCGCTATACTTTTCTTGGGTTCCCGGCGCTGTGCGCGAACTGAAACCCCTCCTGGTCGATCAAAACACGGTTTTTGCTTGAAAAAAACTCGTCTTTTGAACACGTTTTTTTGTTTTGGCTCGAACCCCTTTTTGACAAAGTTCTTGATACTTACTTGGTTCTAACTACGGAACCTTTCTGAAAAAAACTGTTTTTTGAACACGTTTTTTAATTTTGGCCCGAACCTCTTTTTGACAAAATTCTTGATACTTACTCGGTTCTAACTACGGAATTCTTCATTAGATTTTCGATCTGTTTGCAGAATTGTGTTTTCGCCATACTAACCTTGGGTTCCTGGCGCTGTTCGGGAACTGAAACCCCTCCTGGTCGCTGAAAACACGTTTTTTGTCTGATAATAACTGTTTTTTTGAACACGTTTTTTAATTTTGGCACCAACCCCTTTTTGACAAAGTTCTTGATACTTACTTGGTTCTAACTACGGAACCCTTCAGAATCGTGTTTTCGCTATACTTTCCTTGGGTTCCCGGTGCTGTGCGCGAACTGAAACCCCTCCTGGTCGATGAATACACGGTTTTTGCTTGAAAAAAACTCGTTTTTTGAACACGTTTTTTTATTTTGGCTCGAACCCCTTTTTGACAAAGTTCTTGATACTTACTTGTTTCTAACTACGGAACCCTTCAGAATCGTGTTTTCGCTATACTTTCCTTGGGTTCCCGGCGCTGTGCGCGAACTGAAACCCCTCCTGGTCGATGAAAACACGTTTTTTGCTTGAAAAAAACTCGTTTTTTTAACACGTTTTTTTGTTTTGGCTCGAACCCCTTTTTGACAACGTTCTTGATACTTACTCGGTTCTAACTACGGAATTCTTCATTAGATTTTCGATCTGTTTGCAGAATTGTGTTTTCGCCATACTAACCTTGGGTTCCTGGCGCTGTTCGCGAACTGAAACCCCTCCTGGTCGCTGAAAACACGTTTTATGCCTGATAATAACTGTTTTTTTGAACACGTTTTTTAATTTTGGCACCAACCCCTTTTTGACAAAATTCTTGATACTTACTTGGTTCTAACTACGGAACCCTTCAGAATCGTGTTTTCGCTATACTTTCCTTGGGTTCCCGGCGCTGTGCGCGAACTGAAACCCCTCCTGGTCGATGAAAACACGGTTTTTGCTTGAAAAAAACTCGTTTTGTGAACACGTTTTTTTATTTTGGCTCGAACCCCTTTTTGACAAAGTTCTTGATACTTACCTGGTTCTAACTACGGAACCCTTCAGAATCGTGTTTTCGCTATACTTTCCTTGGGTTCCCGGCGCTGTGCGCGAACTGAAACCCCTCCTGGTCGATGAAAACACGTTTTTTGCTTGAAAAAAACTAGTTTTTTGAACTTGATTTTTTATTTTGGCTCGAACCCCTTTTTGACAAAGTTCTTGATACTTACTTGGTTCTAACTACGGAACCCTTCAGAATCGTGTTTTCGCTATACTTTTCTTGGGTTCCCGGCGCTGTGCGCGAACTGAAACCCCTCCTGGTCGATGAAAACACGTTTTTTGCTTGAAAAAAACTCATTTTTTGAACACGTTTTTTTGTTTTGGCTCGAACCCCTTTTAGACAAAGTTCTTGATACTTACTTGGTTCTAACTACGGAACCCTTCTGAAAAAAACTGTTTTTTGAACACGTTTTTTGATTTTGGCCCGAACCTCTTTTTGACAAAATTCTTGATACTTACTCGGTTCTAACTACGGAACTCTTCATTAGATTTTCGATCTGTTTGCAGAATCGTGTTTTCGCCATACTAACCTTGGGTTCCTGGCGCTGTTCGCGAACTGAAACCTCTCCTGGTCGCTGAAAACACGTTTTTTGCCTGATAATAACTGTTTTTTTGAACACGTTTTTTAATTTTGGCACCAACCCCTTTTTGACAAAGTTCTTGATACTTACTTGGTTCTCACTACGGAACCCTTCAGAATCGTGTTTTCGCTATACTTTCCTTGGGTTCCCGGCGCTGTGCGCGAACTGAAACCCCTCCTGGTCGATGAAAACACGTTTTTTGCTTGAAAAAAACTCGTCTTTTGAACACGTTTTTTTGTTTTGGCTCGAACCCCTTTTTGACAAAGTTCTTGATACTTACTTGGTTCTAACTACGGAACCTTTCTGAACAAAACTGTTTTTTGAACACGTTTTTTAATTTTGGCCCGAAACTCTTTTTGACAAAATTCTTGATACTTACTCGGTTCTAACTACGGAATTCTTCATTAGATTTTCGATCTGTTTGCAGAATTGTGTTTTCGCCATACTAACCTTGGGTTCCTGGCGCTGTTCGGGAACTGAATCCCCTCCTGGTCGCTGAAAACACGTTTTTTGCCTGATAATAACTGTTTTTTTGAACACGTTTTTTAATTTTGGCACCAACCCCTTTTTGACAAAGTTCTTGATACTTACTTGGTTCTAACTACGGAACCCTTCAGAATCGTGTTTTCGCTATACTTTCCTTGGGTTCCCGGTGCTGTGCGCGAACTGAAACCCCTCCTGGTCGATGAATACACGGTTTTTGCTTGAAAAAAACTCATTTTTTGAACACGTTTTTTTATTTTGGCTCGAGCCCCTTTTTGACAAAGTTCTTGATACTTACTTGGTTCTAACTACGGAACCCTTCATAATCGTGTTTTCGCTATACTTTCCTTGGGTTCCCGGCGCTGAGCGCGAACTGAAACCACTCCTGGTCGATGAATACACGGTTTTTGCTTGAAAAAAACTCGTTTTTTGAACACGTTTTTTTATTTTGGCTCGAGCCCCTTTTTGACAAAGTTCTTGATACTTACTTGGTTCTAACTACGGAACCCTTCAGAATCGTGTTTTCGCTATACTTTCCTTGGGTTCCTGGCGCTGTTCGCGAACTGAAACCTCTCCTGGTCGCTGAAAACACGTTTTTTGCCTGATAATAACTGTTTTTTTGAACACGTTTTTTAATTTTGGCATCAACCCCTTTTTGACAACGTTCTTGATACTTTCTTGGTTCTAACTACGGAACCCTTCTGAAGAAAACTGTTTTTTGAACACGTTTTTTTATTTTGGCTCGAACCCCTTTTTGACAAAGTTCTTTATACTTACTTGGTTGTAACTACGGAACCTTTCAGAATCGTGTTTTCGCTATACTTTCCTTGGGTTCCCGGGGCTGTGCGCGAACTGAAACCCCTCCTGGTCGATGAAAACACGTTTTTTGCTTGAAAAAAACTCGTTTTTTGAACACGTTTTTTCATTATGGCTCGAACCCCTTTTTGACAAAGTTCTTGATACTTACTTGGTTCTAACTACGGAACCCTTCAGAATCGTGTTTTCGCTATACTTTCCTTGGGTTCCCGGCGTTGTGCGCGAACTGAAACCCCTCCTGGTTGCTGAAAACACGGTTTTTGCTTGAAAAAAACTCGTTTTTTGAACACGTTTTTTTATTTTGGCTCGAACCCCTTTTTGACAAAGTTCTTGATAATTACTTGGTTCTCACTACAGAACCCTTCAGAATCGTGTTTTCGCTATACTTTCCTTGGGTTCCCGGCGCTGTGCGCGAACTGAAACCCCTCCTGGTCGATGAAAACACGTTTTTTGCTTGAAAAAAACTCGTTTTTTGAACACGTTTTTTTGTTTTGGCTCGAACCCCTTTTTGACAAAGTTCTTGATACTTACTTGGTTCTAACTACGGAACCCTTCTGAAAAAAACTGTTTTTTGAACACGTTTTTTAATTTTGGCCCGAACCTCTTTTTGACAAAATACTTGATACTTACTCGGTTCTAACTACGGAATTCTTCATTAGATTTTCGATCTGTTTGCAGAATCGTGTTTTCGCCATACTAACCTTGGGTTCCTGGCGCTGTTCGCGAACTGAAACCCCTCCTGGTCGCTGAAAACACGTTTTTTGCCTGATAATAACTGTTTTTTTGAACACGTTTTTTAATTTTGGCACCAACCCCTTTTTGACAAAGTTCTTGATACTTACTTGGTTCTAACTACGGAACCCTTCAGAATCGTGTTTTCGCTATACTTTCCTTGGGTTCCCGGCGCTGTGCGCGAACTGAAACCCCTCCTGGTCGATGAAAACACGGTTTTTGCTTGAAAAAAACTCGTTTCTTGATACTTACTTGGTTCTAACTACGGAACCCTTTTTTTTTTTTTTTTTTTTTTTTTTTTTATAGGATGGGAAATCATCAAATGACCCCTCCCGCTCTGGGTGGAGCGGCAGGGAGTGTCAGACTTTTACTGACTAAAACCCACCCTTTAGTCCTCCTAGTGCCTTTCTTCCCAGGGCCGCGGTAACTCTTTCGAACAAATCCGTAACCCTGGTAGGCTCTGGCCCTAACGGGCCCCGACCCATGCTGACGTCCGCTGGCTCGGCGCGCGTAGAATACAGCGCGCCGTCAACCCGGGCCTGTTCTGATCGGACGGCGAGCTACCCATTGCTCGCCGTCCACAGGCATCAGTCACTGCGCCATGCTCAGGAGCATCAGTTCCTGGGCGGCGCAGTGGCTGACGTTCAACAGGAGGGGGTGAAATGGGGCCATTACTGGCACTCCATTTCAGCCCCCTCCGGAGCCCTTTGTAGGGGCCCTACTGCGGCTGCTGCGGTAGCAGCATCCGCAGTGGAACCGGCAATGACGGCAGAAGAAGCGGCGGCAGCGGCGGCGGTCGCGGCAGAGACGGCGGTGGCGGAGGGCTTCCTCCTGTTTCCGGCTTTGGTGGGTGGTGCGCAGGCCCTACCCCCAGCCCAGTGGTCGGCCGGCTTGCCAGCTGCCGCACAGACTACGCAGTGCGGCGCGGCGACGCAAGAGCCGGCCCTGTGACCGGGCTGACCGCAGCGGAAACAAAGACCGCTGCGGTCCACCTCCGAGGTGCATTGTGCTCCCACATGGTGGCCCACTTGGCACCGGAAGCACCTCAGAGGTCGGGGTTCCAGCAGTTTGACCTGCGCGGAAACCCAACCCACCAAAAACCTTCGGCCCTCCGTGATGGTTTTGGCCGCCGACACGGGGCAGCTCACCACAATGGTGCGCGTGCCCGTGTTGTCAGGACGTAGGGTGCCCGCCTTCACCTCCTCTGCTGAGCACCCCCCCGTCCTAACGACGGCGGCCACCACCTCCGCCTCCGTGACGGAGTCGTCCAGGCCCAAGATGCGCATGTCGATGCGCTTGGTGGGCCTGGACACTCGGGCATCGTCCGCGCTTAGGGACGCCCTGAGCCTTTCGGCTAGAGCGTCCGCGGTTGGGCCGCTGGCTGCCCCGGGGATCTCCAGCATCCGGGCCCCAGTCATGGTGACCCGGAGCCGAAGGCCCCCAACGATGCCCAGCTCACCAAGGTTCACTGCCTCCTTCGCCTTGGTGAGCACGTCCGCGTACGTCACGCCCCTCTTCGCCGCGTCCGGCTGCAGCGTAAGAACTACAGCCGCGGTCCTCGGGGGGCGCAACTACGGAACCCTTCAGAATCGTGTTTTCGCTATACTTTCCTTGGGTTCCCGGCGCTGTGCGCGAACTGAAACCCCTCCTGGTCGATGAAAACACGGTTTTTGCTTGAAAAAAACTCGTTTCTTGATACTTACTTGGTTCTAACTACGGAACCCTTCAGAATCGTGTTTTCGCTATACTTTCCTTGGGTTCCTGGCGCTGTTCGCGAACTGAAACCCCTTCTGGTCGCTGAAAACACGTTTTTTGCCTGATAATAACTGTTTTTTTGAACACGTTTTTTAATTTTGGCACCAACCCCTTTTTGACAAAGTTCTTGATACTTACTTGGTTCTAACTACGGAACCCTTCAGAATCGTGTTTTCGCTATACTTTCCTTGGGTTCCCGGCGCTGTGCGCGAACTGAAACCCCTCCTGGTCGATGAAAACACGGTTTTTGCTTGAAAAAAACACGTTTCTTGATACTTACTTGGTTCTAACTACGGAACCCTTCAGAATCGTGTTTTAGCTATACTTTCCTTGGGTTCCCGGCGCTGTTCGCGAACTGAAACCCCTCCTGGTCGATGAAAACCCGGTTTTTGCTTGAAAAAATCTCGTTTTTTGAACACGTTTTATTATTTTGGCTCGAACCCTTTTTGACAAAGTTCTTGATACTTACTTGGTTCTAACTACGGAACCCTTCAGAATCGTGTTTTCGCTATACTTTCCTTGGGTTCCCGGCGCTGTGCGCGAACTGAAACCCCTCCTGGTCGATGAAAACACGTTTTTTGCTTGAAAGAAACTCGTTTTTTGAACACGTTTTTTTGTTTTGGCTCGAACCCCTTTTTGACAAAGTTCTTGATACTTACTTGGTTCTAACTACGGAACCCTTCTGAAAAAAACTGTTTTTTGAACACGTTTTTTAATTTTTGCCCGAACCTCTTTTTGACAAAATTCTTGATACTTACTCGGTTCTAACTACCTACGGATCTCTTCAATAGATTTTCGATCTGTTTGCAGAATCGTGTTTTCGCCATACTAACCTTGGGTTCCTGGCGCTGTTCGCGAACTGAAACCCCTCCTGGTCGCTGAAAACACGTTTTTTGCCTGATAATAACTGTTTTTTTGAACACGTTTTTTAATTTTGGCACCAACCCCTTTTTGACAAAGTTCTTGATACTTACTTGGTTCTAACTACGGAACCCTTCAGAATCGTGTTTTCGCTATACTTTCCTTGGGTTCCCGGTGCTGTGCGCGAACTGAAACCCCTCCTGGTCGATGAAAACACGGTTTTTGCTTGAAAAAAACTCGTTTCTTGATACTTACTTGGTTCTAACTACGGAACCCTTCATAATCGTGTTTTCGCTATACTTTCCTTGGGTTCCCGGCGCTGTGCGCGAACTGAAACCCCTCCTGGTCAATGAAAACACAGTTTTTGCTTGAAAAAAACTCGTTTTTTGAACACGTTTTTTTGTTTTGGCTCGAACCCCTTTTTGACAAAGTTCTTGATACTTACTTGGTTCTAACTACGGAACCCTTCTGAAAAAAACTGTTTTTTGAACACATTTTTTAATTTTGGCCCGAACCTCTTTTTGACAAAATTCTTGATACTTACTCGGTTCTAACTACGGAATTCTTCATAAGATTTTCGATCTGTTTGCAGAATCGTGTTTTCGCCATACTAACCTTGGGTTCCTGGCGCTGTTCGCGAACTGAAACCCCTCCTGGTCGCTGAAAACACGTTTTTTGCCTGATAATAACTGTTTTTTTGAACACGTTTTTTAATTTTGGCACCAACCCCTTTTTGACAAAGTTCTTGATACTTACTTGGTTCTAACTACGGAACCCTTCAGAATCGTGTTTTCGCTATACTTTCCTTGGGTTCCCGGTGCTGTGCGCGAACTGAAACCCCTCCTGGTCGATGAAAACACGGTTTTTGCTTGAAAAAAACTCGTTTCTTGATACTTACTTGGTTCTTACTACGGAACCCTTCAGAATCGTGTTTTCGATATACTTTCCTTGGGTTCCCGGCGCTGTGCGCGTACTGAAACCCCTCCTGGTCGATGAAAACACGTTTTTTGCTTGAAAAAAACTCGTTTTTTGAACACGTTTTTTTGTTTTGGCTCGAACCCCTTTTTGACAAAGTTCTTGATACTTACTTGGTTCTAACTACGGAACCCTTCAGAATCGTGTTTCCGCTATACTTTCCTTGGGTTCCCGGCGCTGTGCGCGAACTGAAACCCCTCCTGGTCGATGAAAACACGTTTTTTGCTTGAAAAAAACTTGTTTTTTGAACACGTTTTTTTATTTTGGCTCGAACCCCTTTTTGACAAAGTTCTTGATACTTACTTGGTTCTAACTACGGAACCCTTCAGAATCGTGTTTTCGCTATACTTTCCTTGGGTTCCCGGCGCTGTGCGCGAACTGAAACCCCTCCTGGTCGATGAAAACACGTTTTTTGCTTGAAAAAAACTCGTTTTTTGAACACGTTTTTTTAATTTGGCTCGAACCCCTTTTTGACAAAGTTCTTGATACTTACTTGGTTCTAACTACGGAACCCTTCAGAATCGTGTTTTCGCTATACTTTCCTTGGGTTCCCGGCGCTGTGCGCGAACTGAAACCCCTCCTGGTCGATGAAAACACGTTTTTTGCTTGAAAAAAACTCGTTTATTGAACACGTTTTTTATTTTGGCTCGAACCCCTTTTTGACAAAGTTCTTGATACTTACTTGGTTCTAACTACGGAACCCTTCAGAATCGTGTTTTCGCTATACTTTCCTTGGGTTCCCGGCGCTGTGCGCGAACTGAAACCCCTCCTGGTCGATGAAAACACGGTTTTTGCTTGAAAAAAACTCGTTTTTTGAACACGTTTTTTTATTTTGGCTCGAACCCCTTTTTGACAAAGTTCTTGATACTTACTTGGTTCTAACTACGGAACCCTTCAGAATCGTAATTTCGCTATACTTTCCTTGGGTTCCCGGCGCTGTGCGCGAACTGAAACCCCTCCTGGTCGATGAAAACACGTTTTTTGCTTTAAAAAAACTCGTTTTTTGAACACGTTTTTTTGTTTTGGCTCGAACCCCTTTTTGACAAAGTTCTTGATACTTACTTGGTTCTAACTACGGAACCCTTCTAAAAAACTGTTTTTTGAACACGTTTTTTAATTTTGGCCAAAACCTCTTTTTTTACAAAATTCTTGATACTTACTCGGTTCTCACTACGGAATTCTTCATTATATTTTCGATCTGTTTGCAGAATCGTGTTTTCGCCATACTAACCTTGGGTTCCTGGCGCTGTTCGCGAACTGAAACCCCTCCTGGTCGCTGAAAACACGTTTTTTGCCTGATAATAACTGTTTTTTTGAACACGTTTTTTAATTTTGGCACCAACCCCTTTTTGACAAAGTTCTTGATACTTACTTGGTTCTAACTACGGAACCCTTCAGAATCGTGTTTTCGCTATACTTTCCTTGGGTACCCGGTGCTGTGCGCGAACTGAAACCCCTCCTGGTCGATGAAAACACGGTTTTTGCTTGAAAAAAACTCGTTTTTTGAACACGTTTTTTTGTTTTGGCTCGAACCCCTTTTTGACAAAGTTCTTGATACTTACTTGGTTCTAACTACGGAACCCTTCAGAATCGTGTTTTCGCTATACTTTCCTTGGGTTCCCGGTGCTGTGCGCGAACTGAAACCCCTCCTGGTCAATGAAAACACAGTTTTTGCTTGAAAAAAACTCGTTTTTTGAACACGTTTTTTTGTTTTGGCTCGAACCCCTTTTTGACAAAGTTCTTGATACTTACTTGGTTCTAACTACGGAACCCTTCTGAAAAAAACTGTTTTTTAAACACATTTTTTAATTTTGGCCCGAACCTCTTTTTGACAAAATTCCTGATACTTACTCGGTTCTAACTACGGAATTCTTCATAAGATTTTCGATCTGTTTGCAGAATCGTGTTTTCGCCATACTAACCTTGGGTTCCTGGCGCTGTTCGCGAACTGAAACCCCTCCTGGTCGCTGAAAACACGTTTTTTGACTGATAATAACTGTTTTTTTGAACACGTTTTTGAATTTTGGCACTAACCCCTTTTTTACAAAGTTCTTGATACTTACTTGGTTCTAACTACGGAACCCTTCAGAATCGTGTTTTCGCTATACTTTCCTTGGGTTCCCGGCGCTGTGCGCGAACTGAAACCCCTCCTGGTCGATGAAAACACGGTTTTGGCTTGAAAAAAACTCGTTTTTTGAACACGTTTTTTTATTTTGGCTCGAACCCCTTTTTGACAAAGTTCTTGATACTTACTTGGTTCTAACTACGGAACCCTTTAGAATCGTGTTTTCGTTATACTTTCCTTGGGTTTCCGGCGCTGTGCGCGAACTGAAACCCCTCCTGGTCGATGAAAACACGGTTTTTGCTTGAAAAAAACTCGTTTTTTGAACACGTTTTTTTAGTTTGGCTCGAACCCCTTTTTGACAAAGTTCTTGATACTTACTTGGTTCTAACTACGGAACCCTTCAGAATCGTGTTTTCGCTATACTTTCCTTGGGTTCCCGGCGCTGTGCGCGAACTGAAACCCCTCCTGGTCGCTGAAAACACGTTTTTTGCCTGATAATAACTGTTTTTTTGAACACGTTTTTTAATTTTGGCACTAACCCCTTTTTAAAAAAGTTCTTGATACTTACTTGGTTCTAACTACGGAACCCTTCAGAATCGTGTTTTCGCTATACTTTCCTTGGGTTCCCGGCGCTGTGCGCGAACTGAAACCCCTCCTGGTCGATGAAAACACGGTTTTTGCTTGAAAAAAACTCGTTTTTTGAACACGTTTTTTTATTTTGGCTCGAACCCCTTTTTGACAAAGTTCTTCATACTTACTTGGTTCTAACTACGGAACCCTTCAGAATCGTGTTTTCGCTATACTTTCCTTGGGTTCCCGGCGCTGTGCGCGAACTGAAACCCCTCCTGGTCGATGAAAACACGTTTTTTGCTTTAAAAAACTCGTTTTTTGAACACGTTTTTTTGTTTTGGCTCGAACCCCTTTTTGACAAAGTTCTTGATACTTACTTGGTTCTAACTACGGAACCCTTTTGAAAAAAACTGTTTTTTGAACACGTTTTTTTAATTTTGGCCCAAACCTCTTTTTTACAAAATTCTTGATACTTACTCGGTTCTAACTACGGAATTCTTCATAAAATTTTCGATCTGTTTGCAGAATCGTGTTTTCGCCATACTAACCTTGGGCTCCTGGCGCTGTTCGCGAACTGAAACCCCTCCTGGTCGCTGAAACCACGTTTTTTGCCTGATAATAACTGTTTTTTTGAACACGTTTTTTTATTTTGGCTCGAACCCCTTTTTTACAAAGTTCTTGATACTTACTTGGTTCTAACTACGGAACCCTTCAGAATCGTGTTTTCGCTATACTTTCCTTGGGTTCCCGGCGCTGTGCGCGAACTGAAACCCCTCCTGGTCGATGAAAACACGTTTTTTGCTTGAAAAAAACTCGTTTTTTGAACTCGTTTTTTTATTTTGGCTCGAATCCCTTTTTGACAAAGTTCTTGATACTTACTTGGTTCTTACTACGGAACCCTTCAGAATCGTGTTTTCGCTATACTTTCCTTGGGTTCCCGGCGCTGTGCGCGTACTGAAACCCCTGCTGGTCGATGAAAACACGTTTTTTGCTTGAAAAAAACTCGTTTTTTGAACACGTTTTTTTGTTTTGGCTCGAACCCCTTTTTGACAAAGTTCTTGATACTTACTTGGTTCTAACTACGGAACCCTTCTGAAAAAAACTGTTTTTTGAACACGTTTTTTTAATTTTGGCCCGAACCTCTTTTTTACAAAATTCTTGATACTTACTCGGTTCTAACTACGGAATTCTTCATAAGATTTTCGATCTGTTTGCAGAATCGTGTTTTCGCCATACTAACCTTGGGTTCCTGGCGCTGTTCGCGAACTGAAACCTCTCCTGGTCGCTGAAAACACGTTTTTTGCCTGATAATAACTGTTTTTTTGAACACGTTTTTTTATTTTTGCTCGAACCCCTTTATGACACAGTTCTTGATACTTACTTGGTTCTAACTACGGAACCCTTCAGAATCGTGTTTTCGCTATACTTTCCTTGGGTTCCCGGCGCTGTGCGCGAAGTGAAACCCCTCCTGGTCGATGAAAACACGTTTTTTGCTTGAAAAAAACTCGTTTTTTGAACACGTTTTTTTATTTTGGCTCGAACCCCTTTTTGACAAAGTTCTTGATACTTACTTGGTTCTAACTACGGAACCCTTCTGAAAAAAACTCGTTTTTTGAACACGTTTTTTTTATTTGGCTCGAACCCCTTTTTGACAAAGTTCTTGATACTTACTTGGTTCTAACTACGGAACCCTTCAGAATCGTGTTTTCGCTATACTTTCCTTGGGTTCACGGCGCTGTGCGCGAGCTGAAACCCCTCCTGGTCGATGAAAACACGTTTTTTGCTTGAAAAAAACTCGTTTATTGAACACGTTTTTTATTTTGGCTCCAACCCCTTTTTGACAAAGTTCTTGATACTTACTTGGTTCTAACTACGGAACCCTTCAGAATCGTGTTTTCGCTATACTTTCCTTGGGTTCCCGGTGCTGTGCGCGAACTGAAACCCCTCCTGGTCGATGAAAACACGGTTTTTGCTTGAAAAAAACTCGTTTTTTGAACACGTTTTTTTATTTTGGCTCGAACCCCTTTTTGACAAAGTTCTTGATACTTACTTGGTTCTAACTACGGAACCCTTCAGAATCGTGTTTTCGCTATACTTTCCTTGGGTTCCCGGCGCTGTGCGCGAACTGAAACCCCTCCTGGTCGATGAAAACACGTTTTTTGCTTTAAAAAAACTCGTTTTTTGAACACGTTTTTTTAATTTTGGCCCGAACCTCTTTTTTACAAAATTCTTGATACTTACTCGGTTCTAACTACGGAATTCTTCATAAGATTTTCGATCTGTTTGCAGAATCGTGTTTTCGCCATACTAACCTTGGGTTCCTGGCGCTGTTCGCGAACTGAAACCTCTCCTGGTCGCTGAAAACACGTTTTTTGCCTGATAATAACTGTTTTTTTGAACACGTTTTTTTATTTTTGCTCGAACCCCTTTTTGACACAGTTCTTGATACTTACTTGGTTCTAACTACGGAACCCTTCAGAATCGTGTTTTCGCTATACTTTCCTTGGGTTCCCGGCGCTGTGCGCGAAGTGAAACCCCTCCTGGTCGATGAAAACACGTTTTTTGCTTGAAAAAAACTCGTTTTTTGAACACGTTTTTTTATTTTGGCTCGAACCCCTTTTTGACAAAGTTCTTGATACTTACTTGGTTCTAACTACGGAACCCTTCTGAAAAAAACTCGTTTTTTGAACACGTTTTTTTTATTTGGCTCGAACCCCTTTTTGACAAAGTTCTTGATACTTACTTGGTTCTAACTACGGAACCCTTCAGAATCGTGTTTTCGCTATACTTTCCTTGGGTTCCCGGCGCTGTGCGCGAGCTGAAACCCCTCCTGGTCGATGAAAACACGTTTTTTGCTTGAAAAAAACTCGTTTATTGAACACGTTTTTTATTTTGGCTCGAACCCCTTTTTGACAAAGTTCTTGATACTTACTTGGTTCTAACTACGGAACCCTTCAGAATCGTGTTTTCGCTATACTTTCCTTGGGTTCCCGGCGCTGTGCGCGAACTGAAACCCCTCCTGGTCGATGAAAACACGGTTTTTGCTTGAAAAAAACTCGTTTTTTGAACACGTTTTTTTATTTTGGCTCGAACCCCTTTTTGACAAAGTTCTTGATACTTACTTGGTTCTAACTACGGAACCCTTCAGAATCGTGTTTTCGCTATACTTTCCTTGGGTTCCCGGCGCTGTGCGCGAACTGAAACCCCTCCTGGTCGATGAAAACACGTTTTTTGCTTTAAAAAAACTCGTTTTTTGAACACGTTTTTTTGTTTTGGCTCGAACCCCTTTTTGACAAAGTTCTTGATACTTACTTGGTTCTAACTACGGAACCCTTCTGAAAAAAACTGTTTTTTGAACACGTTTTTTAATTTTGGCCCGAACCTCTTTTTGACAAAATTCTTGATACTTACTCGGTTCTATCTACGGAATTCTTCAGAATCGTGTTTTCGCTATACTTTCCTTGGGTTCCCGGCGCTGTGCGCGAACTGAAACCCCTCCTGGTCGATGCAAACACGTTTTTTGCTTGAAAAAAACTCGTTTTTTGAACACGTTTTTTTGTTTTGGCTCGAACCCCTTTTTGACAAAGTTCTTGATACTTACTTGGTTCTAACTACGGAACTTAATTTTGGCCCGAACCTCTTTTTGACAAAATTCTTGATACTTACTCAGTTCTAACTACGGAATTCTTCATTAGATTTTCGATCTGTTTGCAGAATCGTGTTTTCGCCATACTAACCTTGGGTTCCTGGCGCTGTTCGCGAACTGAAACCCCTCCTGGTCGCTGAAAAAACGTTTTTTGCCTGTTAATAACTGTTGTTTGGAACACGTTTTTTAATTTTGGCACCAACCCCTTTTTGACAAAGTTCTTGATACTTACTTGGTTCTAACTACGGAACCCTTCAGAATCGTGTTTTCGCTATACTTTCCTTGGAATCCCGGCGCTGTGCGCTAACTGAAACCCCTCCTGGTCGATGAAAACACGGTTTTTGCTTGAAAAAAACTCGTTTTTTGAACACGTTTTTTTTAATTTGGCTCGAACCCCTTTTTGACAAAGTTCTTGATACTTACTTGGTTCTTACGGAACCCTTCAGAACCGTGTTTTCGCTATACTTTCCCTGGGTTCCCGGCGCTGTGCGCGAACTGAAACACCTCCTGGTCGATGAAAACACGGTTTTTGCTTGAAAAAAACTCGTTTTTTAAACACGTTTTTTTATTTTGGCTTGAACCCCTTTTTGACAAAGTTCTTGATACTTACTTGGTTCTAACTACGGAACCCTTCTGAAAAAAACTGTTTTTTGAACACGTTTTTTAATTTTGGCCCGAACCTCTTTTTGACAAATTTCTTGATACTTACTCGGTTCTAACTACGGAATTCTTCATTAGATTTTCGATCTGTTTGCAGAATCGTGTTTTCGCCATATTAAACTTGGGTTCCTGGCGCTGTTCGCAAACTGACACCCCTCCTGGTCGCTGAAAACACGTTTTTGCCTGATAATAACTGTTTTTTTGAACACGTTTTTTTTATTTTGGCACCAACCTGTTATTGACAAAGTTCTTGATACTTACTTGGTTCTAACTACGGAACCCTTCAGAATCGTGTTTTCGCTATACTTTTCTTGGGTTCCCGGCGCTGTGCGCAAACTGAAACCCCTCCTGGTCGATGAAAACACGTTTTTTAATTGAAAAAAACTCGTTTTTTGAACACGTTTTTTTGTTTTGGCTCGAACCCCTTTTTGACAAAGTTCTTGATACTTACTTGGTTCTAACTACGGAACCCTTCTGAAAAAAACTGTTTTTTGAACACGTTTTTTAATTTTGGCCCGAACCTCTTTTTGACAAAATTCTTGATACTTACTCGGTTCTAACTACGGAATTCTTCATAAGGTTTTCGATCTGTTTGCAGAATCGTGTTTTCGCCATACTAACCTTGGGTTCCTGGTGCTGTTCGCGAACTGAAACCCCTCCTGGTCGCTGAAAACACGTTTTTAGCCTGATAATAACTGTTTTTTTGAACACGTTTTTTAATTTTGGCACCAACCCCTTTTTGACAAAGTTCTTGATACTTACTTGGTTCTAACTACGGAACCCTTCAGAATCGTGTTTTCGCTATACTTTCCTTGGGTTTCCGGCGCTGTGCGCGAACTGAAACCACTCCTAGTCGATGAAAACACGGTTTTTGCTTGAAAAAAACTCGTTTTTTGAACACGTTTTTTTTATTTGGGCTCGAACCCCTTTTTGTCAAAGTTCTTGATACTTACTTGGTTCTAACTACGGAACCCTTCTGAACAAAACTGTTTTTGAACACGTTTTTTAATTTTGGCCCGAACCTCTTTTTGACAAAATTCTTGATACTTACTCGGTTCTAACTACGGAATTCTTCATTAGATTTTCAATCTGTTTGCAGAATCGTGTTTTCGCCATACTAACCTTGGGTTCCTGGCGCTGTTCGCAAACTGAAACCCCTCCTGGTCGCTGAAAACACGTTTTTTGCCTGATAATAACTGTTTTTTTTGAACACGTTTTTTAATTTTGGCACCAACCCCTTTTTGACAAAGTTCTTGATACTTACTTGGTTCTAACTACGGAACCCTTCAGAATCGTGTTTTCGCTATACTTTCCTTGGGTTCCCGGCGCTGTGCGCGAACTGACACCCCTCCTGGTCGATGAAAACACGGTTTTTGCTTGAAAAAAACGCGTTTTTTGAACACGTTTTTTTATTTTGGCACCAACCCCTTTTTGACAAAGTTCTTGATACTTACTTGGTTCTAACTACGGAACCCTTCAGAATCGTGTTTTCGCTATACTTTCCTTGGGTTCCCGGCGCTGTGCGCGAACTGAAACCCCTCCTGGTCGATGAAAACACGTTTTTTGCTTGAAAAAAACTCGTTTTTTGAACACGTTTTTTTGTTTTGGCTCGAACCCCTTTTTGACAAAGTTCTTGATATTTACTTGGTTCTAACTACGGAACCCTTCTGAAAAAAACTGTTTTTTGAACACGTTTTTTAATTTTGGCCCGAACCTCTTTTTGACAAAATTCTTGATACTTACTTGGTTCTAACTACGGAACCCTTCAGAATCGTGTTTTCACTATACTTTCCTTGGGTTCCCGGCGCTGTGCGCGAACTGAAACCCCTCCTGGTCGATGAAAACACGTTTTTTGCTTGAAAAAAACTCGTTTTTTGGACACGTTTTTTTGTTTTGGCTCGAACCCCTTTTTGACAAAGTTCTTGATACTTACTTGGTTCTTACGGAACCCTTCAGAATCGTGTTTTCGCTATACTAACCTTGGGTTCCTGGCGCTGTTCGCGAACTGAAACCCCTCCTGGTCGCTGAAAACACGTTTTTTGCTTGAAAAAAACTCGTTTTTTTAAACACGTTTTTTTGTTTTGGCTCGAACCCCTTTTTGACAAAGTTCTTGATACTTACTCGGTTCTAACTACGGAATTCCTTATTAGATTTTCGATCTGTTTGCAGAATCGTGTTTTCGCCATACTAACCTTGGGTTCCTGGCGCTGTTCGCGAACTGAAACCCCTCCTGGTCGCTGAAAACACGTTTTTAGCCTGATAATAACTGTTTTTTTGAACACGTTTTTTTAATTTTGGCACCAACCCCTTTTTGACAAAGTTCTTGATACTTACTTGGTTCTAACTACGGAACCCTTCAGAATCGCGTTTTCGCTATACTTTCCTTGGGTTCCCGGCGCTGTGCGCGAACTGAAACCCCTCCTAGTCGATGAAAACACGGTTTTTGCTTGAAAAAAACTCGTTTTTTGAACACGTTTTTTTATTTGGGCTCGAACCCCTTTTTGTCAAAGTTCTTGATACTTACTTGGTTCTAACTACGGAACCCTTCTGAACAAAACTGTTTTTGAACACGTTTTTTAATTTTGGCCCGAACCTCTTTTTGACAAAATTCTTGATACTTACTCGGTTCTAACTACGGAATTCTTCATTAGATTTTCGATCTGTTTGCAGAATCGTGTTTTCGCCATACTAACCTTGGGTTCCTGGCGCTGTACGCGAACTGAAACCCCTCCTGGTCGCTGAAAACACGTTTTTTGCCTGATAATAACTGTTTTTTTGAACACGTTTTTTAATTTTGGCACCAACCCCTTTTTGACAAAGTTCTTGATACTTACTTGGTTCTAACTACGGAACCCTTCAGAATAGTGTTTTCGCTATACTTTCCTTGGGTTCCCGGCGCTGTGCGCGAACTGAAACCCCTCCTGGTCGATGAAAACACGTTTTTTGCTTGAAAAAAACTCGTTTTTTGAACACGTTTCTTTGTTTTGGCTCGAACCCCTTTTTGACAAAGTTCTTGATACTTACTTGGTTCTAACTACGGAACCCTTCTGAAAAAAACTGTTTTTTGAACACGTTTTTTAATTTTGGCCCGAACCTCTTTTTGACAAAATTCTTGATACTTACTCGGTTCTAACTACGGAATTCTTCATTAGATTTTCGATCTGTTTGCAGAATCGTGTTTTCGCCATACTAACCTTGGGTTCCTGGCGCTGTTCGCAAACTGAAACCCCTCCAGGTCGCTGAAAACACGTTTTTTGCCTGATAATAACTGTTTTTTTGAACACGTTTTTTAATTTTGGCACCAACCCCTTTTTGACAAAGTTCTTGATACTTACTTGGTTCTAACTACGGAACCCTTCAGAATCGTGTTTTCGCTATACTTTCCTTGGGTTCCCGGCGCTGTGCGCGAACTGACACCCCTCCTGGTCGATGAAAACACGGTTTTTGCTTGAAAAAAACGCGTTTTTTGAACACGTTTTTTTATTTTGGCACCAACCCCTTTTTGACAAAGTTCTTGATACTTACTTGGTTCTAACTACGGAACCCTTCAGAATCGTATTTTCGCTATACTTTCCTTAAGTTCCCGGCGCTGTGCGCGAACTGAAACCCCTCCTGGTCGATGAAAACACGTTTTTTGCTTGAAAAAAACTCGTTTTTTGAACACGTTTTTTTGTTTTGGCTCGAACCCCTTTTTGACAAAGTTCTTGATATTTACTTGGTTCTAACTACGGAACCCTTCTGAAAAAAACTGTTTTTTGAACACGTTTTTTAATTTTGGCCCGAACCTCTTTTTGACAAAATTCTTGATACTTACTCGGTTTTAACTACGGAATTCTTCATTAGATTTTCGATCTGTTTGCAGAATCGTGTTTTCGCCATACTAACCTTGGGTTCCTGGCGCTGTTCGCGAACTGAAACCCCTCCTGGTCGCTGAAAACACGTTTTTTGGCTGATAATAACTGTTTTTTTGATCACGTTTTTTAATTTTGGCACCAACCCCTTTTTGACAAAGTTCTTGATACTTACTTGGTTCTAACTACGGAACCCTTCAGAATCGTGTTTTCGCTATACTTTCCTTGGGTTCCCGGCGCTGTGCGCGAACTGAAACCCCTCCTGGTCGATGAAAACACGTTTTTTGCTTGAAAAAAACTCGTTTTTTGAACACGTTTTTTTGTTTTGGCTCGAACCCCTTTTTGACAAAGTTCTTGATACTTACTTGGTTCTAACTACGGAACCCTTCTGAAAAAAACTGTTTTTTGAACACGTTTTTTAATTTTGGCCCCAACCTCTTTTTGACAAAATTCTTGATACTTACTCGGTTCTAACTACGGAATTCTTCATTAGATTTTCGATCTGTTTGCAGAATCGTGTTTTCGCCATACTAACCTGGGGTTCCTGGCGCTGTTCGCGAACTGAAACCCCTCCAGGTCGCTGAAAACACGTTTTTTGCCTAATAATAACTGTTTTTTTGAACACGTTTTTTTATTTTGGCACCAACCCCTTTTTGACAAAGTTCTTGATACTTACTTGGTTCTAACTACGGAACCCTTCAGAATCGTGTTTTCGCTATACTTTCCTTGGGTTCCCGGCGCTGTGCGCGAACTGAAACCCCTCCTGGTCGATGAAAACACGTTTTTTGCTTGAAAAAAACTCGTTTTTTGAACACGTTTTTTTGTTTTGGCTCGAACCCCTTTGTGACAAAGTTCTTGATACTTACTTGGTTCTTACGGAACCCTTCAGAATCGTGTTTTCGCTATACTTACCTTGGGTTCCTGGCGCTGTTCGCGAACTGAAACCCCTCCTGGTCGCTGAAAACACGTTTTTGCTTGAAAAAAACTCGTTTTTTGAACACGTTTTTTTGTTTTGGCTCGAACCCCTTTTTGACAAAGTTCTTGATACTTACTTGGTTCTAACTACGGAACCCTTCAGAATAGTGTTTTCGCTATACTTTCTTTGAGTTCCCGGCGCTGTGCGCGAACTGAAACCTCTCCTGGTCGATAAAAACACGTTTTTTGCTTGAAAAAAACTCGTTTTTTGAACACGTTTTTTTGTTTTGGCTCGAACTCCTTTTTGACAAAGTTCTTGATACTTACTTGGTTCTAACTACGGAACCCTTCTGAAAAAAAATGTTTTTTGAACACGTTTTTTAATTTTGGCCCGAACCTCTTTTTGACAAAATTCTTGATACTTACTCGGTTCTAACTACGGAATTCCTTATTAGATTTTCGATCTGTTTGCAGAATCGTGTTTTCGCCATACTAACCTTGGGTTCCTGGCGCTGTTCGAGGACTGAAACCCCTCCTGGTCGCTGAAAACACGTTTTTTGCCTGATAATAACTGTTTTTTTGAACACGTTTTTTAATTTTGGCACCAACCCCTTTTTGGCAAAGTTCTTGATACTTACTTGGTTCTAACTACGGAACCCTTCAGAATCGTGTTTTCGCTTTACTTTCCTTGGGTTCCCGGCGCTGTGCGCGAACTGAAACCCCTCCTGGTCGATGAAAACACGGTTTTTGCTTTAAAAAAACTCGTTTTTTAAACACGTTTTTTTATTTTGGCTCGAACCCCTTTTTGACAAAGTTCTTGATACTTACTTGGTTCTAACAACGGAACCCTTCTGAAAAAAACTGTTTTTTGAACACGTTTTTTAATTTTGGCCCGAACCTCTTTTTGACAAAATTCTTGATACTTACTCGGTTCTAACTACGGAATTCTTCATTAGATTTTCGATCTGTTTGCAGAATCGTGTTTTCGCCATACTAACCTTGGGTTCCTGGCGCTGTACTCGAACTGAAACCCCTCCTGGTCGCTGAAAACACGTTTTTTGCCTAATAATAACTGTTTTTTTGAACACGTTTTTTAATTTTGGCACCAACCCCTTTTTGACAAAGTTCTTGATACTTACTTGGTTCTAACTACGGAACCCTTCAGAATAGTGTTTTCGCTATACTTTCCTTGGGTTCCCGGCGCTGTGCGCGAACTGAAACCCCTCCTGGTCGATGAAAACACGTTTTTTGCTTGAAAAAAACTCGTTTTTTGAACACGTTTTTTTGTTTTGGCTCGAACCCCTTTTTGACAAAGTTCTTGATATTTACTTGGTTCCAACTACGGAACCCTTCTGAAAAAAACTGTTTTTTAAACACGTTTTTTAATTTTGGCCCGAACCTCTTTTTGACAAAATTCTTGATACTTACTCGGTTCTAACTACGGAATTCTTCATAAGGTTTTCGATCTGTTTGCAGAATCGTGTTTTCGCCATACTAACCTTGGGTTCCTGGCGCTGTTCGAGGACTGAAACCCCTCCTGGTCGCTGAAAACACGTTTTTTGCCTGATAATAACTGTTTTTTTAAACACGTTTTTTAATTTTGGCACCAACCCCTTTTTGACAAAGTTCTTGATACTTACTTGGTTCTAACTACGGAACCCTTCAGAATCGTGTTTTCGCTATACTTTCCTTGGGTTCCTGGCGCTGTTCGCAAACTGAAACCCCTCCTGGTCTCTGAAAACACGTTTTTTGCCTGATAATAACTGTTTTTTTGAACACGTTTTTTAATTTTGGCACCAACCCCTTTTTGACAAAGTTCTTGATACTTACTTGGTTCTAACTACGGAACCCTTCAGAATCGTGTTTTCGCTATACTTTCCTTGGGTTCCCGGCGCTGTGCGCGAACTGAAACCCCTCCTGGTCGATGAAAACACGGTTTTTGCTTGAAAAAAACTCGTTTTTTGAACACGTTTTTTTGTTTTGGCTCGAACCCCTTTTTGACAAAGTTCTTGATACTTACTTGGTTCTAACTACGGAACCCTTCTGAAAAAAACTGTTTTTTAAACACGTTTTTTAATTTGGCCCGAATCTCTTTTTGACAAAATTCTTGATACTTACTCGGTTCTAACTACGGAATTCTTCATAAGGTTTTCGATCTGTTTGCAGAATCGTGTTTTCGCCATACTAACCTTGGGTTCCTGGCGCTGTTCGAGAACTGAAACCCCTCCTGGTCGCTGAAAACACGTTTTTTGCCTGATAATAACTGTTTTTTTGAACACGTTTTTTAATTTTGGCACCAACCCCTTTTTGACAAAGTTCTTGATACTTACTTGGTTCTAACTACGGAACCCTTCAGAATCGTGTTTTCGCTATACTTTCCTTGGGTTCCCGGCGCTGTGCGCAAACTGAAACCCCTCCTGGTCGATGAAAACACGGTTTTTGCTTGAAAAAATCTCGTTTATTGAACATTTTTTTTATTTTGGCTCGAACCCCTTTTTGACAAAGTTCTTGATACTTACTTGGTTCTAACTACGGAACCCTTCAGAATCGTGTTTTCGCTATACTTTCCTTGGGTTCCCGGCGCTGTGCGCGAACTGAAACCCCTCCTGGTCGATGAAAACACGTTTTTTGCTTGAAAAAAACTCGTTTTTTGAACACGTTTTTTTGTTTTGGCTCGAACCCCTTTTTGACAAAGTTCTTGGTACTTACTTGGTTCTAACTACGGAACCCTTCTGAAAAAAACTGTTTTTTAAACACGTTTTTTTATTTTGGCCCGAACCTCTTTTTGACAAAATTCTTGATACTTACTCGGTTCTAACTACGGAATTCTTCATTAGATTTTCGATCTGTTTGCAGAATCGTGTTTTCGCCATACTAACCTTGGGTTCCTGAGGCTGTTCGCCAACTGAAACCCCTCCTGGTCGCTGAAAACACGTTTTTTGCCTGATAATAACTGTTTTTTTGAACACGTTTTTTAATTTTGGCACCAACCCCTTTTTGACAAAGTTCTTGATACTTACTTGGTTCTAACTACGGAACCCTTCAGAATCGTGTTTTCGATATACTTTTCTTGGGTTCCCGGCGCTGTGCGCGAACTGAAACCCCTCCTGATCGATGAAAACACGGTTTTTGCTTGAAAAAAACTCGTTTTTTAAACACGTTTTTTTAATTTTGGCTCGAACCCCTTTTTGACAAAGTTCTTGATACTTACTTGGTTCTAACTACGGAACCCTTCAGAATCGTGTTTTCGCTATAATTTGCTTGGGTTCCTGGCGCTGTGCATGAACTGAAACCCCTCCTGGTCGATGAAAACACGTTTTTTGCTTGAAAAAGACTCGTTTTTTGAACACGTTTTTTTGTTTTGACTCGAACCCCTTTTTACAAAGTTCTTGATACTTACTTGGTTCTAACTACGGAACCCTTCTAAAAAAAACTGTTTTTTGAACACGTTTTTTTATTTTGGCCCGAACCTCTTTTTGACAAAATTCTTGATACTTACTCGGTTCTAACTACAGAATTCTTAATTAGATTTTCGATCTGTTTGCAGAATCGTGTTTTCGCTATACTTTCCTTGGGTTCCCAGCGCTGTGCGCGAACTGAAACCCCTCCTGGTCGATGAAAACACGGTTTTTGCTTGAAAAAAACTCGTTTTTTGAACACGTTTTTTTATTTTGGCTCGAACCCCTTTTTGACAAAGTTCTTGATACTTACTTGGTTCTAACTACGGAATCCTTCAGAATCGTGTTTTCGCTATACTTTCCTTGGGATCCCGGCGCTGTGCGCGAACTGAAACCCCTCCTGGTCGATGAAAACACGTTTTTGCTTGTAAAAAACTCGTTTTTTGAACACGTTTTTTAATTTTGGCACCAACCCCTTTTTGACAAAGTTCTTGATACTTACTTGGTTCTAACTACGGAACCCTTCAGAATCGTGTTTTCGCTATACTTTCCTTGGGTTCCTGGCGCTGTGCGCGAACTGAAACACCTCCTGGTCGATGAAAACACGGCTTTTGCTTGAAAAAAACTCGTTTTTTGAACACGTTTTTTTATTTTGGCTTGAACCCCTTTTTGACAAAGTTCTTGATACTTACTTGGTTCTAACTACGGAACCCTTCTGAAAAAACTGTTTTTTGAACACGTTTTTTAATTTTGGCCCGAACCTCTTTTTGACAAAATTCTTGATACTTACTCGGTTCTAACTACGGAATTCTTCATTAGATTTTCGATCTGTTTGCAGAATCGTGTTTTCGCCATACTAAACTTGGGTCCTTGGCGCTGTTCGCGAACTGACACCCCTCCTGGTCGCTGAAAACACGTTTTTTTCCTGATAATATCTGTTTTTTTGAACACGTTTTTTTTATTTTGGCACCAACCTGTTTTTGACAAAGTTCTTGATACTTACTTGGTTCTAACTGCGGAACCCTTCTGAAAAAAACTGTTTTTTGAACACGTTTTTTAATTTTGGCCCGAACCTCTTTTTGACAAAATTCTTGATACTTACTCGGTTCTAACTACGGAATTCTTTATAAGGTTTTCGATCTGTTTGCAGAATCGTGTTTTCGCCATACTAACCTTGGGTTCCTGGCGCTGTTCGAGAACTGAAACCCCTCCTGGTCGCTGAAAACACGTTTTTTGCCTGATAATAACTGTTTTTTTGAACACGTTTTTTAATTTTGGCACCAACCCCTTTTTGACAAAGTTCTTGATACTTACTTGGTTCTAACTACGGAACCCTTCAGAATCGTGTTTTCGCTATACTTTCCTTGGGTTCCCGGCGCTGTGCGCGAACTGAAACCCCTCCTGGTCGATGTAAACACGGTTTTTGCTTGAAAAAAACTCGTTTTTTGAACACGTTTTTTTATTTGGGCTCGAATCCCTTTGTGACAAAGTTCTTGATACTTACTTGGTTCTAACTACGGAACCCTTCTGAAAAAAACTGTTTTTTGAACACGTTTTTTAATTTTGGCCCGAACCTCTTTTTGACAAAATTCTTGATACTTACTCGGTTCTAACTACGGAATTCTTCATTAGATTTTCGATCTGTTTGCAGAATCGTGTTTTCGCCATACTAACATTGGGTTCCTGGCGCTGTTTGAGAACTGAATCCCCTCCTGGTCGCTGAAAACACGTTTTTTGCCTGATAATAACTGTTTTTTTGAACACGTTTTTTAATTTTGGCACCAACCCCTTTTTGACAAAGTTCTTGATACTTACTTGGTTCTAACTACGGAACCCTTCAGAATCGTGTTTTCGCTATACTTTCCTTGGGTTTCCGGCGCTGTGCGCGAACTGAAACCCCTCCTGGTCGATGAAAACACGGTTTTTGCTTGAAAAAATTCGTTTTTTGAACACGTTTTTTTGTTTTGGCTCGAACCCCTTTTTGACAAAGTTCTTGATACTTACTTGGTTCTAACTACGGAACCCTTCTGAAAAAAAATGTTTTTTGAACACGTTTTTTAATTTTGGCCCGAACCTCTTTTTGACAAAATTCTTGATACTTACTCGGTTCTAACTACGGAATTCTTCATTAGATTTTCGATCTGTTTGCAGAATCGTGTTTTCGCCATACTAACCTTGGGTTCCTGGCGCTGTTCGCGAACTGAAACCCCTCCTGGTCGCTGAAAACACGTTTTTTGCCTGATAATAACTGTTTTTTTGAACACTTTTTTTTTATTTTGGCACCAACCCGTTTTTGACAAAGTTCTTGATACTTACTTGGTTCTAACTACGGAACCCTTCAGAATCGTGTTTTCGCTATACTTTCCTTGGGTTCCCGGCGCTGTGCACGAACTGAAACCCCTCCTGGTCGATGAAAACACGTTTTTTGCTTGAAAAAAACTCGTTTTTTGAACACGTTTTTTTGTTTTGGCTCGAACCCCTTTTTGACAAAGTTCTTGATACTTACTTGGTTCTAACTACGGAACCCTTCTGAAAAAAAATGTTTTTTGAACACGTTTTTTAATTTTGGCCCGAACCTCTTTTTGACAAAATTCTTGATACTTACTCGGTTCTAACTACGGAATTCTTAATTAGATTTTCGATCTGTTTGCAGAATCGTGTTTTCGCCATACTAACCTTGGGTTCCTGGCGCTGTTCGCGAACTGAAACCCCTCCTGGTCGCTGAAAACACGTTTTTTGCCTGATAATAACTGTTTTTTTGAACACGTTTTTTAATTTTGGCACCAACCCCTTTTTGACAAAGTTCTTGATACCTACTTGGTTCTTACTACGGAACCCTTCAGAATCGTGTTTTCGCTATACTTTCCTTGGGTTCCCGGCGCTGTGCGCGAACTGAAACCCCTCCTGGTCGATGAAAACACGTTTTTTGCTTGAAAAAAACTCGTTTTTTGAACACGTCTTTTTGTTTTGGCTCGAACCCCTTTGTGACAAAGTTCTTGATACTTACTTGGTTCTAACTACGGAACCCTTCAGAATCGTGTTTTCGCTATACTTTTCTTGGGTTCCCGGCGCTGTGCGCAAACTGAAACCCCTCCTGGTCGATGAAAACACGGTTTTTGCTTGAAAAAAACTCGTTTTTTGAACACGTTTTTTTATTTTTGCTCGAACCCCTTTTTGACAAAGTTCTTGATACTTACTTGGTTCTAACTACGGAACCCTTCAGATACGTGTTTTCGCTATACTTTCCTTGGGTTCCCGGCGCTTTGCGCGAACTGAAACCCCTCCTGGTCGATGAAAACACGTTTTTTGCTTGAAAAAAACTCGTTTTTTGAACACGTTTTTTTGTTTTGGCTCGAACCCCTTTTTGACAAAGTTCTTGGTACTTACTTGGTTCTAACTACGGAACCCTTCTGAAAAAAACTGTTTTTTGAACACGTTTTTTAATTTTGGCCCGAACCTCTTTTTGACAAAATTCTTGATACTTACTCGGTTCTAACTACGGAATTCTTCATTAGATTTTCGATCTGTTTGCAGAATCGTGTTTTCGCCATACTAACCTTGGGTTCCTGGCGCTGTTCGCCAACTGAAACCCCTCCTGGTCGCTGAAAACACGTTTTTTGCCTGATAATAACTGTTTTTTTGAACACGTTTTTTAATTTTGGCACCAACCCCTTTTTGACAAAGTTCTTGATACTTACTTGGTTCTAACTACGGAACCCTTCAGAATCGTGTTTTCGCTATACTTTCCTTGGGTTCCCGGCACTGTGCGCGAACTGAAACCCCTCCTGATCGATGAAAACACGGTTTTTGCTTGAAAAAAACTCGTTTTTTGAACACGTTTTTTTATTTTGGCTCGAACCCCTGTTTGACAAAGTTCTTGATACTTACTTGGTTCTAACTACGGAATCCTTCAGAATCGTGTTTTCGCTATACTTTCCTTGGGTTCCCGGCGCTGTGCGCGAACTGAAACCCCTCCTGGTCGATGAAAACACGTTTTTTGCTTGAAAAAAACTCGTTTTTTGAACACGTTTTTTAATTTTGGCACCAACCCCTTTTTGACAAAGTTCTTGATACTTACTTGGTTCTAACTACGGAACCCTTCAGAATCGTGTTTTCGCTATACTTTCCTTGGGTTCCCGGCGCTGTGCGCGAACTGAAACCCCTCCTGGTCGATGAAAACACGTTTTGTGCTTGAAAAAAACTCGTTTTTTAAACACGTTTTTTTATTTTGGCTCGAACCCCTGTTTGACAAAGTTCTTGATACTTACTTGGTTCTAACTACGGAACCCTTCAGAATCGTGTTTTCGCTATATTTTCCTTGGGTTCCCGGCGCTGTGCGCGAACTGAAACCCCTCCTGGTCGATGAAAACACGTTTTTTGCCTGATAATAACTGTTTTTTTGAACACGTTTTTTAATTTTGGCACCAAACCCTTTTTGACAATGTTCTTGATACTTACTTGGTTCTTACTACGGAACCCTTTAGAATAGTGTTTTTGCTATACTTTCCTTGGGTTCCCGGCGCTGTGCGCGAACTGAAACCCCTCCTGGTCGATGAAAACACGTTTCTTGCTTGAAAAAAACTCGTTTTTTGAACACGTTTTTTTGTTTTGGCTCGAACCCCTTTTTGACAAAGTTCTTGATACTTACTTGGTTCTAACTACGGAACCCTTCTGAAAAAAAATGTTTTTTGAACACGTTTTTTAATTTTGGCCCGAACCTCTTTTTGACAAAATTCTTGATACTTACTCGGTTCTAACTACGGAATTCTTCATTAGATTTTCGATCTGTTTGCAGAATCGTGTTTTCGCCATACTAACCTTGGGTTCCTGGCGCTGTTCGCGAACTGAAACCCCTCCTGGTCGCTGAAAACACGTTTTTTGCCTGACAATAACTGTTTTTTTGAACACGTTTTTTTTATTTTGGCACCAACCCGTTTTTGACAAAGTTCTTGATACTTACTTGGTTCTAACTACGGAACCCTTCAGAATCGTGTTTTCGCTATACTTTTCTTGGGTTCCCGGCGCTGTGCGCGAACTGAAACCCCTCCTGGTCGATGAAAACACGTTTTTTGCTTGAAAAAAACTCGTTTTTTGAACACGTTTTTTTGTTTTGGCTCGAACCCCTTTTTGACAAAGTTCTTGATACTTACTTGGTTCTAACTACGGAACCCTTCAGAATCGTGTTTTCGCTATACTTTCCTTGGGTTCCTGGCGCTGTTCGCAAACTGAAACCCCTCCTGGTCGCTGAAAACACGTTTTTTGCCTGATAATAACTTTTTTTTTGAACACGTTTTTTAATTTTGGCACCGACCCCTTTTTGACAAAGTTCTTGATACTTACTTGGTTCTAACTACGGAACCCTTCAGAATCGTGTTTTCGCTATACTTTCCTTGGGTTCCCGGCGCTGTGCGTGAACTGAAACCTCTCCTGGTCGATGAAAACACGGTTTTTGCTTGAAAAAAACTCGTTTTTTGAACACGTTTTTTTATTTTGGCTCGAACCCCTTTTTGACAAAGTTCTTGATACTTACTTGGTTCTAACTACGGAACCCTTCTGAAAAAAACTGTTTTTTGAACACGTTTTTTAATTTTGGCCCGAACCTCTTTTTGACAAAATTCTTGATACTTACTCGGTTCTAACTACGGAATTCTTCATTAGATTTTCGATCTGTTTGCAGAATCGTGTTTTCGCCATACTAACCTTGGGTTCCTGGCGCTGTTCGCGAACTGAAACCTCTCCTGGTCGCTGAAAACACGTTTTTTGCCTGATAATAACTGTTTTTTTGAACACGTTTTTTAATTTTGGCACCAACCCCTTTTTGACAAAGTTCTTGATACTTACTTGGTTCTAACTACGGAACCCTTCAGAATCGTGTTTTCGCTATACTTTCCTTGGGTTCCCGGCGCTGTGCGCGAACTGAAACCCCTCCTGGTCGATGAAAACACGTTTTTTGCTTGAAAAAAACTCGTTTTTTGAACACGTTTTTTTGTTTTGGCTCGAACCCCTTTTTGACAAAGTTCTTGATACTTACTTTGTTCTAACTACGGAACCCTTCTGAAAAAAACTATTTTTTGAACACATTTTTTAATTTTGGCCCGAACCTCTTTTTGACAAAATTCTTGATACTTACTCGGTTCTAACTACGGAACCCTTCAGAATCGTGTTTTCGCTATACTTTCCTTGGGTTCCCGGCGCTGTGCGCGAACTGAAACCCCTCCTGGTCGATGAAAACACGTTTCTTGCTTGAAAAAAACTCGTTTTTTGAACACGTCTTTTTGTTTTGGCTCGAACCCCTTTTTGACAAAGTTCTTGATACTTACTTGGTTCTAACTACGGAACCCTTCAGAATCGTGTTTTCGCTATACTTTTCTTGGGTTCCCGGCGCTGTGCGCAAACTGAAACCCCTCCTGGTCGATGAAAACACGGTTTTTGCTTGAAAAAAACTCGTTTTTTGAACACGTTTTTTTATTTTTGCTCGAACCCCTTTTTGACAAAGTTCTTGATACTTACTTGGTTCTAACTACGGAACCCTTCAGATACGTGTTTTCGCTATACTTTCCTTGGGTTCCCGGCGCTTTGCGCGAACTGAAACCCCTCCTGGTCGATGAAAACACGTTTTTTGCTTGAAAAAAACTCGTTTTTTGAACACGTTTTTTTGTTTTGGCTCGAACCCCTTTTTGACAAAGTTCTTGGTACTTACTTGGTTCTAACTACGGAACCCTTCTGAAAAAAACTGTTTTTTGAACACGTTTTTTAATTTTGGCCCGAACCTCTTTTTGACAAAATTCTTGATACTTACTCGGTTCTAACTACGGAATTCTTCATTAGATTTTCGATCTGTTTGCAGAATCGTGTTTTCGCCATACTAACCTTGGGTTCCTGGCGCTGTTCGCCAACTGAAACCCCTCCTGGTCGCTGAAAACACGTTTTTTGCCTGATAATAACTGTTTTTTTGAACACGTTTTTTAATTTTGGCACCAACCCCTTTTTGACAAAGTTCTTGATACTTACTTGGTTCTAACTACGGAACCCTTCAGAATCGTGTTTTCGCTATACTTTCCTTGGGTTCCCGGCACTGTGCGCGAACTGAAACCCCTCCTGATCGATGAAAACACGGTTTTTGCTTGAAAAAAACTCGTTTTTTGAACACGTTTTTTTATTTTGGCTCGAACCCCTGTTTGACAAAGTTCTTGATACTTACTTGGTTCTAACTACGGAATCCTTCAGAATCGTGTTTTCGCTATACTTTCCTTGGGTTCCCGGCGCTGTGCGCGAACTGAAACCCCTCCTGGTCGATGAAAACACGTTTTTTGCTTGAAAAAAACTCGTTTTTTGAACACGTTTTTTAATTTTGGCACCAACCCCTTTTTGACAAAGTTCTTGATACTTACTTGGTTCTAACTACGGAACCCTTCAGAATCGTGTTTTCGCTATACTTTCCTTGGGTTCCCGGCGCTGTGCGCGAACTGAAACCCCTCCTGGTCGATGAAAACACGTTTTGTGCTTGAAAAAAACTCGTTTTTTAAACACGTTTTTTTATTTTGGCTCGAACCCCTGTTTGACAAAGTTCTTGATACTTACTTGGTTCTAACTACGGAACCCTTCAGAATCGTGTTTTCGCTATATTTTCCTTGGGTTCCCGGCGCTGTGCGCGAACTGAAACCCCTCCTGGTCGATGAAAACACGTTTTTTGCCTGATAATAACTGTTTTTTTGAACACGTTTTTTAATTTTGGCACCAAAACCTTTTTGACAATGTTCTTGATACTTACTTGGTTCTTACTACGGAACCCTTTAGAATAGTGTTTTTGCTATACTTTCCTTGGGTTCCCGGCGCTGTGCGCGAACTGAAACCCCTCCTGGTCGATGAAAACACGTTTCTTGCTTGAAAAAAACTCGTTTTTTGAACACGTTTTTTTGTTTTGGCTCGAACCCCTTTTTGACAAAGTTCTTGATACTTACTTGGTTCTAACTACGGAACCCTTCTGAAAAAAAATGTTTTTTGAACACGTTTTTTAATTTTGGCCCGAACCTCTTTTTGACAAAATTCTTGATACTTACTCGGTTCTAACTACGGAATTCTTCATTAGATTTTCGATCTGTTTGCAGAATCGTGTTTTCGCCATACTAACCTTGGGTTCCTGGCGCTGTTCGCGAACTGAAACCCCTCCTGGTCGCTGAAAACACGTTTTTTGCCTGACAATAACTGTTTTTTTGAACACGTTTTTTTTATTTTGGCACCAACCCGTTTTTGACAAAGTTCTTGATACTTACTTGGTTCTAACTACGGAACCCTTCAGAATCGTGTTTTCGCTATACTTTTCTTGGGTTCCCGGCGCTGTGCGCGAACTGAAACCCCTCCTGGTCGATGAAAACACGTTTTTTGCTTGAAAAAAACTCGTTTTTTGAACACGTTTTTTTGTTTTGGCTCGAACCCCTTTTTGACAAAGTTCTTGATACTTACTTGGTTCTAACTACGGAACCCTTCAGAATCGTGTTTTCGCTATACTTTCCTTGGGTTCCTGGCGCTGTTCGCAAACTGAAACCCCTCCTGGTCGCTGAAAACACGTTTTTTGCCTGATAATAACTTTTTTTTTGAACACGTTTTTTAATTTTGGCACCGACCCCTTTTTGACAAAGTTCTTGATACTTACTTGGTTCTAACTACGGAACCCTTCAGAATCGTGTTTTCGCTATACTTTCCTTGGGTTCCCGGCGCTGTGCGTGAACTGAAACCTCTCCTGGTCGATGAAAACACGGTTTTTGCTTGAAAAAAACTCGTTTTTTGAACACGATTTTTTATTTTGGCTCGAACCCCTTTTTGACAAAGTTCTTGATACTTACTTGGTTCTAACTACGGAACCCTTCTGAAAAAAACTGTTTTTTGAACACGTTTTTTAATTTTGGCCCGAACCTCTTTTTGACAAAATTCTTGATACTTACTCGGTTCTAACTACGGAATTCTTCATTAGATTTTCGATCTGTTTGCAGAATCGTGTTTTCGCCATACTAACCTTGGGTTCCTGGCGCTGTTCGCGAACTGAAACCTCTCCTGGTCGCTGAAAACACGTTTTTTGCCTGATAATAACTGTTTTTTTGAACACGTTTTTTAATTTTGGCACCAACCCCTTTTTGACAAAGTTCTTGATACTTACTTGGTTCTAACTACGGAACCCTTCAGAATCGTGTTTTCGCTATACTTTCCTTGGGTTCCCGGCGCTGTGCGCGAACTGAAACCCCTCCTGGTCGATGAAAACACGGTTTTTGCTTGAAAAAAACGCGTTTTTTGAACACGTTTTTTTATTTTGGCTCGAACCCCTTTTTGACAAAGTTCCTGATACTTACTTGGTTCTAACTACGGAACCCTTCAGAATCGTGTTTTCGCTATACTTTCCTTGGGTTCCCGGCAATGTGCGCGAACTGAAACCCCTCCTGGTCGATGAAAACACGGTTTTTGCTTGAAAAAAACTCGTTTTTTGAACACGTTTTTTTATTTTGGCTCGAACCCCTTTTTGACAAAGTTCTTGATACTTACTTGGTTCTAACTACGGAACCCTTCAGAATCGTGTTTTTGCTATACTTTCCTTGGGTTCCCGGCGCTGTGCGCGAACTGAAACCCCTCCTGGTCGATGAAAACACGTTTTTTGCTTGAAAAAAACTCGTCTTTTGAACACGTTTTTTTGTTTTGGCTCGAACCTCTTTTTGACAAAATTCTTGATACTTACTCGGTTCTAACTACGGAATTCTTCATTAGATTTTCGATCTGTTTGCAGAATCGTGTTTTCGCTATACTTTCCTTGGGTTCCCGGCGCTGTGCGCGAACTGAAACCCCTCCTGGTCGATGAAAACACGGGTTGTGCTTGAAAAAAACTCGTTTTTTGAACACGTTTTTTAATTTTGGCCCGAACCTCTTTTTGACAAAATTCTTGATACTTACTCGGTTCTAACTACGGAATTCTTTATTAGATTTTCGATCTGTTTGCAGAATCGTGTTTTCGCCATACTAACCTTGGGTTCCTGGCGCTGTTCGCGAACTGAAACCCCTCCTGGTCGCTGAAAACACGTTTTTTGCCTGATAATAACTGTTTTTTTGAACACGTTTTTTAATTTTGGCACCAACCCCTTTTTGACAAAGTTCTTGATACTTACTTGGTTCTTACTACGGAACCCTTCAGAATCGTGTTTTCGCTATACTTTCCTTGGGTTCCCGGCGCTGTGCGCGAACTGAAACCCCTCCTGGTCGATGAAAACACGGTTTTTGCTTGAAAAAAACTCGTTTTTTGAACACGTTTTTTTATTTTGGCTCGAACCCCTTTTTGACAAAGTTCCTGATACTTACTTGGTTCTAACTACGGAACCCTTCAGAATCGTGTTTTCGCTATACTTTCCTTGGGTTCCCGGCGCTGTGCGCGAACTGAAACCCCTCCTGGTCGATGAAAACACGTTTTTTGCTTGAAAAAAACTCGTTTTTTGAACACGTTTTTTTGTTTTGGCTCGAACCCCTTTTTGACAAAGTTCCTGGTACTTACTTGGTTCTAACTACGGAACCCTTCTGAAAAAAACTGTTTTTTGAACACGTTTTTTAATTTCGGCCCGAACCTCTTTTTGACAAAATTCTTCATACTTACTCGGTTCTAACTACGAAATTCTTCATTAGATTTTCGATCTGTTTGCAGAATCGTGTTTTCGCCATACTAACCTTGGGTTCCTGGCGCTGTTCGCGAACTGAAACCCCTCCTGGTCGCTGAAAACACGTTTTTTGCCTGATAATAACTGTTTTTTTGAACACGTTTTTTAATTTTGGCACCAACCCCTTTTTGACAAAGTTCTTGATACTTACTTGGTTCTAACTACGGAACCCTTCAGAATCGTGTTTTCGCTATACTTTCCTTGGGTTCCCGGCGCTGTGCGCGAACTGAAACCCCTCCTGGTCGATGAAAACACGTTTTTTGCTTGAAAAAAACTCGTTTTTTGAACACGTCTTTTTGTTTTGGCTCGAACCCCTTTTTGACAAAGTTCTTGATACTTACTTGGTTCTAACTACGGAACCCTTCAGAATCGTGTTTTCGCTATACTTTCCTTGGGTTCCCGGCGCTGTGCGCAAACTGAAACCCCTCCTGGTCGATGAAAACACGGTTTTTGCTTGAAAAAAACTCGTTTTTTGAACACGTTTTTTTATTTTTGCTCGAACCCCTTTTTGACAAAGTTCTTGATACTTACTTGGTTCTAACTACGGAACCCTTCAGAATCGTGTTTTCGCTATACTTTCCTTGGGTTCCCGGCGCTGTGCGCGAACTGAAACCCCTCCTGGTCGATGAAAACACGGGTTGTGCTTGAAAAAAACTCGTTTTTTGAACACGTTTTTTAATTTTGGCCCGAACCTCTTTTTGACAAAATTCTTGATACTTACTCGGTTCTAACTACGGAATTCTTTATTAGATTTTCGATCTGTTTGCAGAATCGTGTTTTCGCCATACTAACCTTGGGTTCCTGGCGCTGTTCGCGAACTGAAACCCCTCCTGGTCGCTGAAAACACGTTTTTTGCCTGATAATAACTGTTTTTTTGAACACGTTTTTTAATTTTGGCACCAACCCCTTTTTGACAAAGTTCTTGATACTTACTTGGTTCTTACTACGGAACCCTTCAGAATCGTGTTTTCGCTATACTTTCCTTGGGTTCCCGGCGCTGTGCGCGAACTGAAACCCCTCCTGGTCGATGAAAACACGGTTTTTGCTTGAAAAAAACTCGTTTTTTGAACACGTTTTTTTATTTTGGCTCGAACCCCTTTTTGACAAAGTTCCTGATACTTACTTGGTTCTAACTACGGAACCCTTCAGAATCGTGTTTTCGCTATACTTTCCTTGGGTTCCCGGCGCTGTGCGCGAACTGAAACCCCTCCTGGTCGATGAAAACACGTTTTTTGCTTGAAAAAAACTCGTTTTTTGAACACGTTTTTTTGTTTTGGCTCGAACCCCTTTTTGACAAAGTTCCTGGTACTTACTTGGTTCTAACTACGGAACCCTTCTGAAAAAAACTGTTTTTTGAACACGTTTTTTAATTTCGGCCCGAACCTCTTTTTGACAAAATTCTTCATACTTACTCGGTTCTAACTACGAAATTCTTCATTAGATTTTCGATCTGTTTGCAGAATCGTGTTTTCGCCATACTAACCTTGGGTTCCTGGCGCTGTTCGCGAACTGAAACCCCTCCTGGTCGCTGAAAACACGTTTTTTGCCTGATAATAACTGTTTTTTTGAACACGTTTTTTAATTTTGGCACCAACCCCTTTTTGACAAAGTTCTTGATACTTACTTGGTTCTAACTACGGAACCCTTCAGAATCGTGTTTTCGCTATACTTTCCTTGGGTTCCCGGCGCTGTGCGCGAACTGAAACCCCTCCTGGTCGATGAAAACACGTTTTTTGCTTGAAAAAAACTCGTTTTTTGAACACGTCTTTTTGTTTTGGCTCGAACCCCTTTTTGACAAAGTTCTTGATACTTACTTGGTTCTAACTACGGAACCCTTCAGAATCGTGTTTTCGCTATACTTTCCTTGGGTTCCCGGCGCTGTGCGCAAACTGAAACCCCTCCTGGTCGATGAAAACACGGTTTTTGCTTGAAAAAAACTCGTTTTTTGAACACGTTTTTTTATTTTTGCTCGAACCCCTTTTTGACAAAGTTCTTGATACTTACTTGGTTCTAACTACGGAACCCTTCAGAATCGTGTTTTCGCTATACTTTCCTTGGGTTCCCGGCGCTGTGCGCGAACTGAAACCCCTCCTGGTCGATGAAAACACGTTTTTTGCTTGAAAAAAACTCGTTTTTTGAACACGTTTTTTTGTTTTGGCTCGAACCCCTTTTTGACAAAGTTCTTGATACTTACTTGGTTCTAACTACGGAACCCTTCTGAAAAAAACTGTTTTTTGAACACGTTTTTTAATTTTGGCCCGAACCTCTTTTTGACAAAATTCTTGATACTTACTCGGTTCTAACTACAGAATTATTCTTCATTAGATTTTCGATCTGTTTGCAGAATCGTGTTTTCGCTATACTTTCCTTGGGTTCCCGGCGCTGTGTGCGAACTGAAACCCCTCCCGGTCGATGAAAACACGGTTTTTGCTTGAAAAAAACTCGTTTTTTGAACACTTTTTTTTATTTTGGCTCGAACCCCTTTTTGACAAAGTTCTTGATACTTACTTGGTTCTAACTACGAAACCCTTCAGAATCGTGTTTTCGCTATACTTTCCTTGGGTTCCCGGCGCTGTGCGCGAACTGAAACCCCTCCTGGTCGATGAAAACACGTTGATTGCTTGAAAAAAACTCGTTTTTTAAACACGTTTTTTTATTTTGGCTCGAACCCCTGTTTGACAAAGTTCTTGATACTTACTTGGTTCTAACTACGGAACCCTTCAGAATCGTGTTTTCGCTATACTTTCCTTGGGTTCCCGGCGCTGTGCGCGAACTGAAACCCCTCCTGGTCGATGAAAACACGTTTTTTGCTTGAAAAAAACTCGTTTTTTGAACACGTTTTTTAATTTTGGCACCAACCCCTTTTTGACAAAGTTCTTGATACTTACTTGGTTCTAACTACGGAACCCTTCAGAATCGTGTTTTCGCTATACTTTCCTTGGGTTCCCGGCGCTGTGCGCGAACTGAAACCCCTCCTGGTCGATGAAAACACGTTTTGTGCTTGAAAAAAACTCGTTTTTTAAACACGTTTTTTTATTTTGGCTCGAACCCCTGTTTGACAAAGTTCTTGATACTTACTTGGTTCTAACTACGGAACCCTTCAGAATCGTGTTTTCGCTATACTTTCCTTGGGTTCTTGGCGCTGTGCGCGAACTGAAACCCCTCCTGGTCGATGAAAACACGTTTTTTGCTTGAAAAAAACTCGTTTTTTGAAAACGTTTTTTAATTTTGGCACCAACCCCTTTTTGACAAAGTTCTTGATACTTACTTGGTTCTAACTACGGAACCCTTCAGAATCGTGTTTTCGCTATACTTTCCTTGGGTTCCCGGCGCTGGGCGCGAACTGAAACCCCTCCTGGTCGATAAAAACACAGTTTTTGCTTGAAAAAAACTCGTTTTTTGAACTCGTTTTTTTATTTTGGCTCGAACCCCTTTTTGACAAAGTTCTTGATACTTACTTGGTTCTAACTACGGAACCCTTCAGAATCGTGTTTTCGCTATACTTTCCTTGGGTTCCTGGCGCTGTGCGCGAACTGAAACACCTCCTGGTCGATGAAAACACGTTTTTTGCTTGAAAAAAACTCGTTTTTTGAACACGTTTTTTTGTTTTGGCTCGAACCCCTTTTTGACAAAGTTCTTGATACTTACTTGGTTCTAACTACGGAACCCTTCTGAAAAAAACTGTTTTTTGAACACGTTTTTTAATTTTGGCCCGAACCTCTTTTTGACAAAATTCTTGATACTTACTCGGTTCTAACTACAGAATTATTCTTCATTAGATTTTCGATCTGTTTGCAGAATCGTGTTTTCGCTATACTTTCCTTGGGTTCCCGGCGCTGTGTGCGAACTGAAACCCCTCCCGGTCGATGAAAACACGGTTTTTGCTTGAAAAAAACTCGTTTTTTGAACACTTTTTTTTATTTTGGCTCGAACCCCTTTTTGACAAAGTTCTTGATACTTACTTGGTTCTAACTACGAAACCCTTCAGAATCGTGTTTTCGCTATACTTTCCTTGGGTTCCCGGCGCTGTGCGCGAACTGAAACCCCTCCTGGTCGATGAAAACACGTTGTTTGCTTGAAAAAAACTCGTTTTTTAAACACGTTTTTTTATTTTGGCTCGAACCCCTGTTTGACAAAGTTCTTGATACTTACTTGGTTCTAACTACGGAACCCTTCAGAATCGTGTTTTCGCTATACTTTCCTTGGGTTCCCGGCGCTGTGCGCGAACTGAAACCCCTCCTGGTCGATGAAAACACGTTTTTTGCTTGAAAAAAACTCGTTTTTTGAACACGTTTTTTAATTTTGGCACCAACCCCTTTTTGACAAAGTTCTTGATACTTACTTGGTTCTAACTACGGAACCCTTCAGAATCGTGTTTTCGCTATACTTTCCTTGGGTTCCCGGCGCTGTGCGCGAACTGAAACCCCTCCTGGTCGATGAAAACACGTTTTGTGCTTGAAAAAAACTCGTTTTTTGAACACGTTTTTTTAATTTTGGCCCGAACCTCTTTTTGACAAAATTCTTGATACTTACTCGGTTCTAACTACGGAATTCTTCATAAGGTTTTCGATCTGTTTGCAGAATCGTGTTTTCGCCATACTAACCTTGGGTTCCTGGCGCTGTTCGAGAACTGAAACCCCTCCTGGTCGCTGAAAACACGTTTTTTGCCTGATAATAACTGTTTTTTTGAACACGTTTTTTAATTTTGGCACCAACCCCTTTTTGACAAAGTTCTTGATACCTACTTGGTTCTTACTACGGAACCCTTCAGAATCGTGTTTTCGCTATACTTTCCTTGGGTTCCCGGCGCTGTGCGCGAACTGAAACCCCTCCTGGTCGATGAAAACACGGTTTTTGCTTGAAAAAAACTCGTTTTTTGAACACGTTTTTTTATTTGGGCTCGAACCCCTTTTTGACAAAGTTCTTGATATTTACTTGGTTCTAACTACGGAACCCTTCAGAATCGTGTTTTCGCTATACTTTCCTTGGGTTCCCGGCGCTGTGCGCGAACTGAAACCCCTCCTGGTCGATGAAAACACGGTTTTTGCTTGAAAAAAACTCGTTTTTTGAACACGTTTTTTTATTTGGGCTCGAACCCCTTTTTGACAAAGTTCTTGATACTTACTTGGTTCTAACTACGGAACCCTTCTGAAAAAAACTGTTTTTGAACACGTTTTTTAATTTTGGCCCGAACCTCTTTTTGACAAAATTCTTGATACTTACTCGGTTCTAACTACGGAATTCTTCATTAGATTTTCGATCTGTTTGCAGAATCGTGTTTTCGCCATACTAACCTTGGGTTCCTGGCGCTGTACGCGAACTGAAACCCCTCCTGGTCGCTGAAAACACGTTTTTTGCCTGATAATAACTGTTTTTTTGAACACGTTTTTTAATTTTGGCACCAAACCCTTTTGACAAAGTTCTTGATACTTACTTGGTTCTAACTACGGAACCCTTCAGAATAGTATTTTTGCTATACTTTCCTTGGGTTCCCGGCGCTGTGCGCGAACTGAAACCCCTCCTGGTCGATGAAAACACGTTTCTTGCTTGAAAAAAACTCGTTTTTTGAACACGTTTTTTTGTTTTGGCTCGAACCCCTTTTTGACAAAGTTCTTGATACTTACTTGGTTCTAACTACGGTACCCTTCTGAAAAAAAATGTTTTTTGAACACGTTTTTTACTTTTGGCCCAAACCTCTTTTTGACAAAATTCTTGATACTTACTCGGTTCTAACTACGGAATTCTTCATTAGATTTTCGATCTGTTTGCAGAATCGTGTTTTCGCCATACTAACCTTGGGTTCCTGGCGCTGTTCGCAAACTGAAACCCCTCCTGGTCGCTGAAAACACGTTTTTTGCCTGATAATAACTGTTTTTTAAAACACGTTTTTTTTATTTTGGCACCAACCCGTTTTTGACAAAGTTCTTGATACTTACTTGGTTCTAACTACGGAACCCTTCAGAATCGTGTTTTCGCTATACTTTCCTTGGGTTCCCGGCGCTGTGCGCGAATTGAAACCCCTCCTGGTCGATGAAAACACGTTTTTTGCTTGAAAAAAACTCGTTTTTTGAACACGTTTTTTTGTTTTGGCTCGAACCCCTTTTTGACAAAGTTCTTGATACTTACTTGGTTCTAACTACGGAACCCTTCAGAATCGTGTTTTCGCTATACTTTCCTTGGGTTCCTGGCGCTGTTCGCAAACTGAAACCCCTCCTGGTCGCTGAAAACACGTTTTTTGCCTGATAATAACTTTTTATTTGAACACGTTTTTTAATTTTGGCACTGACCCCTTTTTGACAAAGTTCTTGATACTTACTTGGTTCAAACTACGGAACCCTTCAGAATCGTGTTTTCGCTATACTTTCCTTGGGTTCCCGGCGCTGTGCGTGAACTGAAACCTCTCCTGGTCGATGAAAACACGGTTTTTGCTTGAAAAAAACTCGTTTTTTGAACACGTTTTTTTATTTTGGCTCGAACCCCTTTTTGACAAAGTTCTTGATACTTACTTGGTTCTAACTACGGAACCCTTCTGAAAAAAACTGTTTTTTGAACACGTTTTTTAATTTTGGCCCGAACCTCTTTTTGTCAAAATTCTTGATACTTACTCGGTTCTAACTACGGAATTCTTCATTAGATTTTCGATCTGTTTGCAGAATCGTGTTTTCGCCATACTAACCTTGGGTTCCTGGCGCTGTTCGCGAACTGAAACCCCTCCTGGTCGCTGAAAACACGTTTTTTGCCTGATAATAACTGTTTTTTTGAACACGTTTTTTAATTTTGGCACCAACCCCTTTTTGACAAAGTTCTTGATACTTACTTGGTTCTAACTACGGAACCCTTCAGAATCGTGTTTTCGCTATACTTTCCTTGGGTTCCCGGCGCTGTGCGCGAACTGAAACCCCTCCTGGTCGATGAAAACACGGTTTTTGCTTGAAAAAAACTCGTTTTTTGAACACGTTTTTTTTATTTTGGCTCGAACCCCTTTTTGACAAAGTTCTTGATACTTACTTGGTTCTAACTACGGAACCCTTCAGAATCGTGTTTTCGCTATACTTTCCTTGGGTTCCCGGCGCTGTGCGCGAACTGAAACCCCTCCTGGTCGATGAAAACACGGTTTTTACTTGAAAAAAACTCGTTTTTTGAACACGTTTTTTTATTTTGGCTCGAACCCCTTTTTGACAAAGTTCTTGATACTTACTTGGTTCTAACTACGGAACCCTTCAGAATCGTGTTTTCGCTATACTTTCCTTGGGTTCCTGGCGCTGTGCGCGAACTGAAACCCCTCCTGGTCGATGAAAACACGTTTTTTGCTTGAAAAAAACTCGTTTTTTGAACACGTTTTTTTGTTTTGGCTCGAACCCCTTTTTGACAAAGTTCTTGATACTTTCTTGGTTCTAGCTACGGAACCCTTCTGAAAAAAACTGTTTTTTGAACACGTTTTTTAATTTTGGCCCGAACCTCATTTTGACAAAATTCTCGATACTTACTCGGTTCTAACTACGGAATTCTTCATTAGATTTTCGATCTGTTTGCAGAATCGTGTTTTCGCCATACTAACCTTGGGTTCCTGGCGCTGTTCGCGAACTGAAACCCCTCCTGGTCGCTGAAAACACGTTTTTTGCCTGATAATAACTGTTTTTTTGAACACGTTTTTTAATTTTGGCACCGACCCCTTTTTGACAAAGTTCTTGATACTTACTTGGTTCTAACTACGGAACCCTTCAGAATCGTGTTTTCGCTATACTTTCCTTGGGTTCCTGGCGCTGTTCGCGAACTGAAACCCCTCCTGGTCGCTGAAAACACGTTTTTTGCCTGATAATAACTGTTTTTTTAAACACGTTTTTTTTATTTTGGCACCAACCCGTTTTTGACAAAGTTCTTGATACTTACTTGGTTCTAACTACGGAACCCTTCAGAATCGTGTTTTCGCTATACTTTCCTTGGGTTCCCGGCGCTGTGCGCGAATTGAAACCCCTCCTGGTCGATGAAAACACGTTTTTTGCTTGAAAAAAACTCGTTTTTTGAACACGTTTTTTTGTTTTGGCTCGAACCCCTTTTTGACAAAGTTCTTGATACTTACTTGGTTCTAACTACGGAACCCTTCAGAATCGTGTTTTCGCTATACTTTCCTTGGGTTCCTGGCGCTGTTCGCAAACTGAAACCCCTCCTGGTCGCTGAAAACACGTTTTTTGCCTGATAATAACTTTTTTTTTGAACACGTTTTTTAATTTTGGCACCGACCCCTTTTTGACAAAGTTCTTGATACTTACTTGGTTCTAACTACGGAACCCTTCAGAATCGTGTTTTCGCTATACTTTCCTTGGGTTCCCGGCGCTGTGCGTGAACTGAAACCTCTCCTGGTCGATGAAAACACGGTTTTTGCTTGAAAAAAACTCGTTTTTTGAACACGTTTTTTTATTTTGGCTCGAACCCCTTTTTGACAAAGTTCTTGATACTTACTTGGTTCTAACTACGGAACCCTTCTGAAAAAAACTGTTTTTTGAACACGTTTTTTAATTTTGGCCCGAACCTCTTTTTGTCAAAATTCTTGATACTTACTCGGTTCTAACTACGGAATTCTTCATTAGATTTTCGATCTGTTTGCAGAATCGTGTTTTCGCCATACTAACCTTGGGTTCCTGGCGCTGTTCGCGAACTGAAACCCCTCCTGGTCGCTGAAAACACGTTTTTTGCCTGATAATAACTGTTTTTTTGAACACGTTTTTTAATTTTGGCACCAACCCCTTTTTGACAAAGTTCTTGATACTTACTTGGTTCTAACTACGGAACCCTTCAGAATCGTGTTTTCGCTATACTTTCCTTGGGTTCCCGGCGCTGTGCGCGAACTGAAACCCCTCCTGGTCGATGAAAACACGGTTTTTGCTTGAAAAAAACTCGTTTTTTGAACACGTTTTTTTATTTTGGCTCGAACCCCTTTTTGACAAAGTTCTTGATACTTACTTGGTTCTAACTACGGAACCCTTCAGAATCGTGTTTTTGCTATACTTTCCTTGGGTTCCCGGCGCTGTGCGCGAACTGAAACCCCTCCTGGTCGATGAAAACACGGTTTTTACTTGAAAAAAACTCGTTTTTTGAACACGTTTTTTTATTTTGGCTCGAACCCCTTTTTGACAAAGTTCTTGATACTTACTTGGTTCTAACTACGGAACCCTTCAGAATCGTGTTTTCGCTATACTTTCCTTGGGTTCCTGGCGCTGTGCGCGAACTGAAACCCCTCCTGGTCGATGAAAACACGTTTTTTGCTTGAAAAAAACTCGTTTTTTGAACACGTTTTTTTGTTTTGGCTCGAACCCCTTTTTGACAAAGTTCTTGATACTTTCTTGGTTCTAGCTACGGAACCCTTCTGAAAAAAACTGTTTTTTGAACACGTTTTTTAATTTTGGCCCGAACCTCATTTTGACAAAATTCTCGATACTTACTCGGTTCTAACTACGGAATTCTTCATTAGATTTTCGATCTGTTTGCAGAATCGTGTTTTCGCCATACTAACCTTGGGTTCCTGGCGCTGTTCGCGAACTGAAACCCCTCCTGGTCGCTGAAAACACGTTTTTTGCCTGATAATAACTGTTTTTTTGAACACGTTTTTTAATTTTGGCACCAACCCCTTTTTGACAAAGTTCTTGATACTTACTTGGTTCTAACTACGGAACCCTTCAGAATCGTGTTTTCGCTATACTTTCCTTGGGTTCCCGGCGCTGTGCGCGAACTGAAACCCCTCCTGGTCGATGAAAACACGGTTTTTGCTTGAAAAAAACTCGTTTTTTGAACACGTTTTTTTATTTTGGCTCGAACCCCTTTTTGACAAAGTTCTTGATACTTACTTGGTTCTAACTACGGAACCCTTCAGAATCGTGTTTCCGCTATACTTTCCTTGGGTTCCCGGCGCTGTGCGCGAACTGAAACCCCTCCTGGTCGATGAAAACACGGTTTTTACTTGAAAAAAACTCGTTTTTTGAACACGTTTTTTTATTTTGGCTCGAACCCCTTTTTGACAAAGTTCTTGATACTTACTTGGTTCTAACTACGGAACCCTTCAGAATTGTGTTTTTGCTATACTTTCCTTGGGTTCCTGGCGCTGTGCGCGAACTGAAACCCCTCCTGGTCGATGAAAACACGTTTTTTGCTTGAAAAAAACTCGTTTTTTGAACACGTTTTTTTGTTTTGGCTCGAACCCCTTTTTGACAAAGTTCTTGATACTTTCTTGGTTCTAGCTACGGAACCCTTCTGAAAAAAACTGTTTTTTGAACACGTTTTTTAATTTTGGCCCGAACCTCTTTTTGACAAAATTCTTGATACTTACTCGGTTCTAACTACGGAATTCTTCATTAGATTTTCGATTTGTTTGCAGAATCGTGTTTTCGCCATACTAACCTTGGGTTCCTGGCGCTGTTCGCGAACTGAAACCCCTCCTGGTCGCTGAAAACACGTTTTTTGCCTGATAATAACTGTTTTTTTGAACACGTTTTTTAATTTTGGCACCAACCCCTTTTTGACAAAGTTCTTGATACTCACTTGGTTCTAACTACGGAACCCTTCAGAATCGTGTTTTCGCTATACTTTCCTTGGGTTCTCGGCGCTGTGCGCGAACTGAAACCCCTCCTGGTCGATGAAAACACAGTTTTTGCTTGAAAAAAACTCGTTTTTTGAACACGTTTTTTTGTTTTGGCTCGAACCCCTTTTTGACAAAGTTCTTGATACTTACTTGGTTCTAACTACGGAACCTTTGTGAAAAAAACTGTTTTTTGAACACGTTTTTTAATTTTGGCCCGAACCTCATTTTGACAAAATTCTCGATACTTACTCGGTTCTAACTACGGAATTCTTCATTAGATTTTCGATCTGTTTGCAGAATCGTGTTTTCGCCATACTAACCTTGGGTTCCTGGCGCTGTTTGCGAACTGAAACCCCTCTTGGTCGCTGAAAACACGTTTTTTGCCTGATAATAACTGTTTTTTTGAACACGTTTTTTTATTTTGGCTCGAACCCCTTTTGACAAAGTTCTTGATACTTACTTGGTTCTAACTACGGAACCCTTCAGAATCGTGTTTTCGCTATACTTTCCTTGGGTTCCCGGCGCTGTGCGCGAACTGAAACCCCTCCTGGTCGATGAAAACACGGTTTTTGCTTGAAAAAAACTCGTTTTTTGAACACGTTTTTTTATTTTGGCTCGAACCCCTTTTTGACAAAGTTCTTGATACTTACTTGGTTCTAACTACGGAACCCTTCTGAAAAAAACTGTTTTTTGAACACGTTTTTTAATTGTGGCCCGAACCTCTTTTTGACAAAATTCTTGATACTTACTCGGTTCTAACTACGGAATTCTTCATTAGATTTTCGATCTGTTCGCAGAATCGTGTTTTCGCCATACTAACCTTGGGTTCCTGGCGCTGTTCGCGAACTGAAACTCCTCCTGGTCGCTGAAAACACGTTTTTTGCCTGATAATAACTGTTTTTTTGAACACGTTTTTTAATTTTGGCACCAACCCCTTTTTGACAAAGTTCTTGATACTTACTTGGTTCTAACTACGGAACCCTTCAGAATCGTGTTTTCGCTATACTTTCCTTGGGTTCCCGGCGCTCTGCGCGAACTGAAACCCCTCTTGGTCGATAAAAACACGTTTTTTGCTTGAAAAAAACTCGTTTTTTGAACACGTTTTTTTGTTTTGGCTCGAACCCCATTTTGACAAAAATCTTGATACTTACTTGGTTCTAACTACGGAACCCTACTGAAAAAAACTGTTTTTTGAACACGTTTTTTAACCCAGATGTTACTGAAACTATTTTTAGCCTCCGATAACCGTGATTTTTGGATATGTTTCTTTATATGACTCATTATAACTAGGAAAAATAATGAAAAAAATTCAACTTTTCTGGAAAAGCCAGAAAAAGGTGGCCTTTTAAAAGGCCCGTCGTAATATGGGGGTCGTATACATGTATGGCGGTTTAGTAATGAAACAAAATATTGTAGAATCAGTATTTAATCAATTTAGATAGTAAAAAAACACAAAATTACGGTTACATTATAACAATAGAAATACACACACACATGCACATGCCCATGCCATTACTGAGTTTGACTGTGATATAACATAAAACAGTTCTTGGGGTGTAAATGAATTTTATACTTTTGACAAATAAAAAAGCTTTTTGATTTGCAAACTTTGCATGTTACTTGAGGCGCACTATATTGAACTAAGTGATCAACCCCATCATATCGAGATGATTCTCGATGAGACCTAGTTGTAGGACAGGATCCTCTCTTATCGCTCTTTTTGTAGGTTTCGAGCAAACCCTTTGCCAGCCATCTGCGAAAAGTAAGGTGATCATATTCTCCGCCGTCCCGCTTATATAGTTGCCATGCATTATGTACAGCCATATCCTAGGCTATGACAGAAAAGAGAAAAGTACCATTTCTTGCCACGATTAGAAGTTTGATAGATCTACCCCTCCCATATTTTCATTAAATTTTTTTTATAACAAAGGGTTGATCAATATGCACATATTTCTTGTGTTCTTGTGAAAATCTTTTGACTTTATTCAAAGGCTCTACAGTCTCAGCATTTGATCCAACAGTAGCAACACTGTTGTCATTCCACTTGCAAACAAGAATGTGCTTAGGTAAACTAGATTTGTACTCATATGAGTCTTTTTGAAGCCTTTTTTGGTTGTAAGAGGACACTTAGGCGTTCTATTTTCTTTGAAACTTCGCTATCTTCACCGATCGTGTCATTTGTGCGTCTTCTCTTACGCATGCTCGATAAAGGCACGTCATCTTCCTCGTCAGAACTCTGAGAGAACGTTACCTCAGCAGGAGCTCTTAGCTGAGAGCCTGCAAGAAAATAATATACATATTGTTATAATACAAAGCACGTCACACACCTACTCGTCGATTCACCGACATGTAAATGAAATAAATTCATAATTACTTGCCTACCTACCTACCTGGAAGATTTTGTAATGTTACAAACTCTTCAATCTCCTGAGTTTTCGTTAGTAACATCCGCATTGGCATTTTCAGGTGGGAAAATGGTTATTTGGTTCGGCAACAAAGTGTCTTTGTCATCTCGCTCTAACTCATCAACAATTTCGATGAGATTGAGCGCTTTTACTAATTTCGTGCTAAAACAGAAATTAGCATAAAATAAACCCCTATATTACGACGGGGCTTTTAAAAGGCCATCAATTTCAAACGTAAAAAAAGAACATTTATTTTGCGTTTCGAACCAAACAAATGAAGTTATATTTTGATGAAATAACTAACATATAAATATCAAAGCGAATTCCATCAGATTCTGCATATAAATAACATAAAGGCTTACCTTTGTGCAACCATTGTAAAAAAAAACTCCAAGATCTTCAAAAACACTCAATATACATGAAAATATGTGTCCAGTTGGGAACGTAACTGCATCAAATAAAAGGTGAACAGTTACTAAGTAAGCTAATAATATGAGTATGTATGTCAAGTTATTTGAAAATAATGAAAAATGCATATAGATTAAGTTATTTTTTGGGCCTTTTTAAAGTCCCGTCGCATTATCTGGGTAAATTTTGGCCCTAACCTCTTTTTGACAAAATTCTTGATACTTACTTGGTTCTAACTACGGAATTCTTCATTAGATTTTCGATCTGTTTGCAGAATCGTGTTTTCGCCATACTAACCTTGGGTTCCTGGCGCTGTTCGCGAACTGAAACCCCTCCTGGTCGCAGAAAACACGTTGTTTGCCTGATAATAACTGTTTTTTTGAACACGTTTTTTAATTTTGGCACCAACCCCTTTTTGACAAAGTTCTTGATACTTACTTGGTTCTAACTACGGAACCCTTCAGAATCGTGTTTTCGCTATACTTTCCTTGGGTTCCCGGCGCTGTGCGCGAACTGAAACCCCTCCTGGTCGATGAAAACACGGCTTTTGCTTGAAAAAAACTCGTTTTTTGAACACGTTTTTTTATGTCGGCTCGAACCCCTTTTTGACAAAGTTCTTGATACTTACTTGGTTCTAACAACGGAAGCCTTCAGAATCGTGTTTTCGCCATACTAACCTTGGGTTCCTGGCGCTGTTCGCGAACTGAAACCCCTCCTGGTCGCAGAAAACACGTTGTTTGCCTGATAATAACTGTTTTTTTGAACACGTTTTTTAATTTTGGCACCAACCCCTTTTTGACAAAGTTCTTGATACTTACTTGGTTCTAACTACGGAACCCTTCAGAATCGTGTTTTCCCTATACTTTCCTTGGGTTCCCGGCGCTGTGCGCGAACTGAAACCCCTCCTGGTCGATGAAAACACGGTTTTTGCTTGAAAAAAACTCGTTTTTTGAACACGTTTTTTTGTTTTGGCTCGAACCCCTTTTTGACAAAGTTCTTGTTATTTACTTGGTTCTAACTACGGAACCCTTCTGAAAAACACTGTTTTTTGAACACGTTTTTTAATTTTGGCCCGAACCTCTTTTTGACAAAATTCTTGATACTTACTCGGTTCTAACTACGGAACCCTTCAGAATCGTGTTTTCGCTATACTTTCCTTGGGTTCCCGGCGCTGTGCGCGAACTGAAACCCCTCCTGGTCGATGAAAACACGGTTTTTGCTTGAAAAAAACTCGTTTTTTGAAAACGTTTTTTTATTTTGGCTCGAACCCCTTTTTGACAAAGTTCTTGATACTTACTTGGTTCTAACTACGGAACCCTTCAGAATCGTGTTTTCGCTATACTTTCCTTGGGTTCCCGGCGCTGTGCGCGAACTGAAACCCCTCCTGGTCGATGAAAACACGTTTTTTGCTTGAAAAAAACTCGTTTTTTGAACACGTTTTTTTGTTTTGACTCGAACCCCGTTTTGACTAAGTTCTTGATACTTACTTGGTTCTAACTACGGAACCCTTTTGAAAAAAACTGTTTTTTGAACACGTTTTTTTAATTTTGGCCCGAACCTCTTTTTGACAAAATTCTTGATACTTACTCGGTTCTAACTACGGAATTCTTCATTAGATTTTCGATCTGTTTGCAGAATCGTGGTTTCGCCATACTTACCTTGGGTTCCTGGCGCTGTTCGCGAACTGAAACCCCTCCTGGTCGATGAAAACACGGTTTTTGCTTGAAAAAAACTCGTTTTTTGAACACGTTTTTTTATTTTGGCTCGAACCCCTTTTTGACAAAGTTCTTGATACTTACTTGGTTCGAACTACGGAACCCTTCAGAATCGTGTTTTCGCTATACTTTCCTTTGGTTCCCGGCGCTGTGCGCGAACTGAAACCCCTCCTGGTCGATGAAAACACGGTTTTTGCTTGAAAAAAACTCGTTTTTTGAACACGTTTTTTTATTTTGGCTCGAACCCCTTTTTGACAAAGTTCTTGATACTTACTTGGTTCGAACTACGGAACCCTTCAGAATCGTGTTTTCGCTATACTTTCCTTGGGTTCCCGGCGCTGTGCGCGAACTGAAACCCCTCCTGGTCGATAAAAACACGTTTTTTGCTTGAAAAAAACTCGTTTTTTGAACACGTTTTTTTGTTTTGGCTCGAACCCCTTTTTGACAAAGTTCTTGATACTTTCTTGGTTCTAACTACGGAACCCTTCTGAAAAAAACTGTTTTTTGAACACGTTTTTTAATTTTGGCCCGAACCTCTTTTTGACAAAATTCTTGATACTTACTCGGTTCTAACTACGGAATTCTTCATTAGATTTTCGATCTGTTTGCAGAATCGTGTTTTCGCCATACTAACCTTGGGTTCCTGGCGCTGTTCGCGAACTGAAACCCCTCCTGGTCGCTGAAAACACGTTTTTTGCCTGATAATAACTGTTTTTTTGAACACGTTTTTTAATTTTGGCACCAACCCCTTTTTGACAAAGTTCTTGATACTTACTTGGTTCTAACTACGGAACCCTTCAGAATCGTGTTTTCGCTATACTTTCCTTGGGTTCCCGGCGCTGTGCGCGAACTGAAACCCCTCCTGGTCGATGAAAACACGGTTTTTGCTTGAAAAAAACTCGTTTTTTGAACACGTTTTTTTATTTTGGCTCGAACCCCTTTTTGACAAAGTACTTGATACTTACTTGGTTCTAACTACGGAACCCTTCAGAATCGTGTTTTCGCTATACTTTCCTTGGGTTCCCGGCGCTGTGCGCGAACTGAAACCCCTCCTGGTCGATAAAAACACGTTTTTTGCTTGAAAAAAACTCGTTTTTTGAACACGTTTTTTTGTTTTGGCTCGAACCCCATTTTGACAAAAATCTTGATACTTACTTTGTTCTAACTACGGAACCCTACTGAAAAAAACTGTTTTTTGAACACGTTTTTTAATTTTGGCCCGAACCTCTTTTTGACAAAATTCTTGATACTTACTCGGTTCTAACTACGGAATTCTTCATTAGATTTTCGATCTGTTTGCAGAATCGTGTTTTCGCCATACTAACCTTGGGTTCCTGGCGCTGTTCGCGAACTGAAACCCCTCCTGGTCGCTGAAAACACGTTGTTTGCCTGATAATAACTGTTTTTTTGAACAAGTTTTTTAATTTTGGCACCAACCCCTTTTTGACAAAGTTCTTGATACTTACTTGGTTCTAACTACGGAACCCTTCAGAATCGTGTTTTCGCTATACTTTCCTTGGGTTCCCGGCGCTGTGCGCGAACTGAAACTCCTCCTGGTCGATAAAAACACGGTTTTGCTTGAAAAAAACTCGTTTTTTGAACACGTTTTTTTTATTTTGGTTCAAACCCCTTTTTGACAAAGTTCTTGATACTTACTTGGTTCTAACAACGGAAGCCTTCAGAATCGTGTTTTCGCCATACTAACCTTGGGTTCCTGGCGCTGTTCGCGAACTGAAACCCCTCCTGGTCGCTGAAAACACGTTTTTTGCCTGATAATAACTGTTTTTTTGAACACGTTTTTTAATTTTGGCACCAACCCCTTTTTGACAAAGTTCTTGATACTTACTTGGTTCTAACTACGGAACACTTCAGAATCGTGTTTTTGCTATACTTTCCTTGGGTTCCCGGCGCTGTGCGCGAACTAAAACCCCTCCTGGTCGATGAAAACACGGTTTTTGCTTGAAAAAAACTCTTTTTTTGAACACGTTTTTTTATTTTGGCTCGAACCCCTTTTTGACAAAGTTCTTGATACTTACTTGGTTCTAACTACGGAACCCTTCAGAATCGTGTTTTCGCTATACTTTCCTTGGGTTCCCGGCGCTGTGCGCGAACTGAAACCCCTCCTGGTCGATGAATACACGGTTTTTGCTTGAAAAAAACTCGTTTTTTGAACACGTTTTTTTATTTTGGCTCGAACCCCTTTTTGACAAAGTTCTTGATACTTACTTGGTTCTAACTACGGAACCCTTCAGAATCGTGTTTTCGCTATACTTTCCTTGGGTTCCCCGCGCTGTGCGCGAACTAAAACCCCTCCTGGTCGATGAAAACACGTTTTTTGCTTGAAAAAAACTCGTTTTTTAAACTTGTTTTTTTATTTTGGCTCGAACCCCTTTTTGACAAAGTTCTTGATACTTACTTGGTTCTAACAACGGAACCCTTCAGAATCGTGTTTTCGCTATACTTTCCTTGGGTTCCCGGCGCTGTGCGCGAACTGAAACCCCTCCTGGTCGATGAAAACACGGTTTTTGCTTGAAAAAAACTCGTTTTTTGAACACGTTTTTTAATTTTGGCACCAACCCCTTTTTGACAAAGTTCTTGATACTTACTTGGTTCTAACTACGGGACCCTTCAGAATCGTGTTTTCGCTATACTTTCCTTGGGTTCCCGGCGCTGTGCGCGAACTGAAACCCCTCCTGGTCGATGAAAACACGTTTTTTGCTTAAAAAAACTCGTTTTTTGAACACGTTTTTTTGTTTTGGCTCGAACCCCTTTTTGACAAAGGTCTTGATACTTACTTGGTTCTAACTACGGAACCCTTCTAAAAAAAACTGTTTTTTGAACACGTTTTTTAATTTTGGCACCAACCCCTTTTTGACAAAGTTCTTGATACTTACTTGGTTCTAACTACGGAACCCTTCAGAATCGTGTTTTCGCTATACTTTCCTTGGGTTCCCGGCGCTGTGCGCGAACTGAAACCCCTCCTGGTCGATGAAAACACGGTTCTTGCTTGAAAAAAACTCGTTTTTTGAACACGTTTTTTTATTTTGGCTCGAACCCCTTTTTGACAAAGTTCTTGATACTTACTTGGTTCTAACTACGGAACCCCTCAGAATCGTGTTTTCGCTATACTTTCCTTGGGTTCCCGGCGCTGTGCGCGAACTGAAACCCCTCCTGGTCGATGAAAACACGTTTTTTGCTTGAAAAAAACTCGTTTTTTGAACACGTTTTTTTGTTTTGGCTCGAACCCCTTTTTGACAAAGTTCTTGATACTTACTCGGTTCTAACTACGGAATTCTTCATTAGATTTTCGATCTGTTTGCAGAATCGTGTTTTCGCCATACTAACCTTGGGTTCCTGGCGCTGTTCGCGAACTGAAACCCCTCCTGGTCGCTGAAAACACGTTTTTTGCCTGATAATAACTGTTTTTTTGAACACGTTTTTTTATTTTGGCTCGAACCCCTTTTTGACAAAGTTCTTGATACTTACTTGGTTCTAACTACGGAACCCTTCAGAATCGTGTTTTCGCTATACTTTCCTTGGGTTCCCGGCGCTGTGCGCGAACTGAAACCCCTCCTGGTCGATGAAAACACGTTTTTTGCTTGAAAAAAACTCGTTTTTGAACACGTTTTTTTATTTTGGCTCGAACCCCTTTTTGACAAAGTTCTTGATACTTACTTGGTTCTAACTACGGAACCCTTCAGAATCGTGTTTTCGCTATACTTTCCTTGGGTTCCCGGCGCTGTGCGCGAACTGAAACCCCTCCTGGTCGATGAATACACGGTTTTTGCTTGAAAAAAACTCGTTTTTTGAACACGTTTTTTTATTTTGGCTCGAACCCCTTTTTGACAAAGTTCTTGATACTTACTTGGTTCTAACTACGGAACCCTTCAGAATCGTGTTTTCGCTATACTTTCCTTGGGTTCCCCGCGCTGTGCGCGAACTAAAACCCCTCCTGGTCGATGAAAACACGTTTTTTGCTTGAAAAAAACTCGTTTTTTAAACATGTTTTTTTATTTTGGTTCGAACCCCTTTTTGACAAAGTTCTTGATACTTACTTGGTTCTAACTACGGAACCCTTCAGAATCGTGTTTTCGCTATACTTTCCTTGGGTTCCCGGCGCTGTGCGCGAACTGAAACCCCTCCTGGTCGATGAAAACACGGTTTTTGCTTGAAAAAAACTCGTTTTTTGAACACGTTTTTTAATTTTGGCACCAACCCCTTTTTGACAAAGTTCTTGATACTTACTTGGTTCTAACTACGGAACCCTTCAGAATCGTGTTTTCGCTATACTTTCCTTGGGTTCCCGGCGCTGTGCGCGAACTGAAACCCCTCCTGGTCGATGAAAACACGTTTTTTGCTTAAAAAAACTCGTTTTTTGAACACGTTTTTTTGTTTTGGCTCGAACCCCTTTTTGACAAAGTTCTTGATACTTACTTGGTTCTAACTACGGAACCCTTCTAAAAAAAACTGTTTTTTGAACACGTTTTTTAATTTTGGCACCAACCCCTTTTTGACAAAGTTCTTGATACTTACTTGGTTCTAACTACGGAACCCTTCAGAATCGTGTTTTCGCTATACTTTCCTTGGGTTCCCGGCGCTGTGCGCGAACTGAAACCCCTCCTGGTCGATGAAAACACGGTTCTTGCTTGAAAAAAACTCGTTTTTTGAACACGTTTTTTTATTTTGGCTCGAACCCCTTTTTGACAAAGTTCTTGATACTTACTTGGTTCTAACTACGGAACCCCTCAGAATCGTGTTTTCGCTATACTTTCCTTGGGTTCCCGGCGCTGTGCGCGAACTGAAACCCCTCCTGGTCGATGAAAACACGTTTTTTGCTTGAAAAAAACTCGTTTTTTGAACACGTTTTTTTGTTTTGGCTCGAACCCCTTTTTGACAAAGTTCTTGATACTTACTCGGTTCTAACTACGGAATTCTTCATTAGATTTTCGATCTGTTTGCAGAATCGTGTTTTCGCCATACTAACCTTGGGTTCCTGGCGCTGTTCGCGAACTGAAACCCCTCCTGGTCGATGAAAACACGGTTTTTGCTTGAAAAAAATTCGTTTTTTGAACACGTTTTTTTATTTTGGCTCGAACCTCTTTTTGACAAAGTTCTTGATACTTACTTGGTTCTAACAACGGAACCCTTCAGAATCGTGTTTTCGCTATACTTTCCTTGTGTTCCCGGCGCTGTGCGCGAACTGAAACCCCTCCTGGTCGATGAAAACACGGTTTTTGCTTGAAAAAATTCGTTTTTTGAACACGTTTTTTTATTTTGGCTCGAACCTCTTTTTGACAAAGTTCTTGATACTTACTTGGTTCTAACTACGGAACCCTTCAGAATCGTGTTTTCGCTATACTTTCCTTGGGTTCCCGGCGCTGTGCGCGAACTGAAACCCCTCCTGGTCGATGAAAACACGTTTTTTGCTTGAAAAAAACTCGTTTTTGAACACGTTTTTTTATTTTGGCTCGAACCCCTTTTTGACAAAGTTCTTGATACTTACTTGGTTCTAACTACGGAACCCTTCAGAATCGTGTTTTCGCTATACTTTCCTTGGGTTCCCGGCGCTGTGCGCGAACTGAAACCCCTCCTGGTCGATGAATACACGGTTTTTGCTTGAATAAAACTCGTTTTTTGAACACGTTTTTTTATTTTGGCTCGAACCCCTTTTTGACAAAGTTCTTGATACTTACTTGGTTCTAACTACGGAACCCTTCAGAATCGTGTTTTCGCTATACTTTCCTTGGGTTCCCCGCGCTGTGCGCGAACTAAAACCCCTCCTGGTCGATGAAAACACGTTTTTTGCTTGAAAAAAACTCGTTTTTTAAACATGTTTTTTTATTTTGGCTCGAACCCCTTTTTGACAAAGTTCTTGATACTTACTTGGTTCTAACTACGGAACCCTTCAGAATCGTGTTTTCGCTATACTTTCCTTGGGTTCCCGGCGCTGTGCGCGAACTGAAACCCCTCCTGGTCGCTGAAAACACGTTTTTTGCCTGATAATAACTGTTTTTTTGAACACGTTTTTTAATTTTGGCACCAACCCCTTTTTGACAAAGTTCTTGATACTTACTTGGTTCTAACTACGGAACCTTTCAGAATCGTGTTTTCGCTATACTTTCCTTGGGTTCCCGGCGCTGTGCGCGAACTGAAACCCCTCCTGGTCGATGAAAACACGGTTTTTGCTTGAAAAAAACTCGTTTTTTGAACACGTTTTTTTGTTTTGGCTCGAACCCCTTTTTGACAAAGTTCTTGATACTTACTCGGTTCTAACTACGGAATTCTTCATTAGATTTTCGATCTGTTTGCAGAATCGTGTTTTCGCCATACTAACCTTGGGTTCCTGGCGCTGTTCGCGAACTGAAACCCCTCCTGGTCGCTGAAAACACGTTTTTTGCCTGATAATAACTGTTTTTTTGAACACGTTTTTTAATTTTGGCACCAACCCCTTTTTGACAAAGTTCTTGATACTTACTTGGTTCTAACTACGGAACCTTTCAGAATCGTGTTTTCGCTATACTTTCCTTGGGTTCCCGGCGCTGTGCGCGAACTGAAACCCCTCCTGGTCGATGAAAACACGGTTTTTGCTTGAAAAAAACTCGTTTTTTGAACACGTTTTTTTGTTTTGGCTCGAACCCCTTTTTGACAAAGTTCTTGATACTTACTCGGTTCTAACTACGGAATTCTTCATTAGATTTTCGATCTGTTTGCAGAATCGTGTTTTCGCAATACTAACCTTGGGTTCCTGGCGCTGTTCGCGAACTGAAACCCCTCCTGGTCGCTGAAAACACGTTTTTTGCCTGATAATAACTGTTTTTTTGAACACGTTTTTTAATTTTGGCACCAACCCCTTTTTGACAAAGTTCTTGATACTTACTTGGTTCTAACTACGGAACCCTTCAGAATCGTGTTTTTGCTATACTTTCCTTGGGTTCCCGGCGCTGTGCGCGAACTGAAACCCCTCCTGGTCGATGAAAACACGGTTTTTGCTTGAAAAAAACTCGTTTTTTGAACATGTTTTTTTATTTTGGCTCGAACCCCTTTTTGACAAAGTTCTTGATACTTACTTGGTTCTAACTACGGAACCCTTCAGAATCGTGTTTTCGCTATACTTTCCTTGGGTTCCCGGCGCTGTGCGCGAACTGAAACCCCTCCTGGTCGCTGAAAACACGTTTTTTGCCTGATAATAACTGTTTTTTTGAACACGTTTTTTTATTTTGGCTCGAACCCCTTTTTGACAAAGTTCTTGATACTTACTTGGTTCTAACTACGGAACCCTTCAGAATCGTGTTTTCGCTATACTTTCCTTGGGTTCCCGGCGCTGTGCGCGAACTGAAACCCCTCCTGGTCGATGAAAACACGTTTTTTGCTTGAAAAAAACTCGTTTTTGAACACGTTTTTTTATTTTGGCTCGAACCCCTTTTTGACAAAGTTCTTGATACTTACTTGGTTCTAACAACGGAACCCTTCAGAATCGTGTTTTCGCTATACTTTCCTTGTGTTCCCGGCGCTGTGCGCGAACTGAAACCCCTCCTGGTCGATGAAAACACGGTTTTTGCTTGAAAAAAATTCGTTTTTTGAACACGTTTTTTTATTTTGGCTCGAACCTCTTTTTGACAAAGTTCTTGATACTTACTTGGTTCTAACTACGGAACCCTTCAGAATCGTGTTTTCGCTATACTTTCCTTGGGTTCCCGGCGCTGTGCGCGAACTGAAACCCCTCCTGGTCGATGAAAACACGTTTTTTGCTTGAAAAAAACTCGTTTTTGAACACGTTTTTTTATTTTGGCTCGAACCCCTTTTTGACAAAGTTCTTGATACTTACTTGGTTCTAACTACGGAACCCTTCAGAATCGTGTTTTCGCTATACTTTCCTTGGGTTCCCGGCGCTGTGCGCGAACTGAAACCCCTCCTGGTCGATGAATACACGGTTTTTGCTTGAAAAAAACTCGTTTTTTGAACACGTTTTTTTATTTTGGCTCGAACCCCTTTTTGACAAAGTTCTTGATACTTACTTGGTTCTAACTACGGAACCCTTCAGAATCGTGTTTTCGCTATACTTTCCTTGGGTTCCCCGCGCTGTGCGCGAACTAAAACCCCTCCTGGTCGATGAAAACACGTTTTTTGCTTGAAAAAAACTCGTTTTTTAAACATGTTTTTTTATTTTGGCTCGAACCCCTTTTTGACAAAGTTCTTGATACTTACTTGGTTCTAACTACGGAACCCTTCAGAATCGTGTTTTCGCTATACTTTCCTTGGGTTCCCGGCGCTGTGCGCGAACTGAAACCCCTCCTGGTCGCTGAAAACACGTTTTTTGCCTGATAATAACTGTTTTTTTGAACACGTTTTTTAATTTTGGCACCAACCTCTTTTTGACAAAGTTCTTGATACTTACTTGGTTCTAACTACGGAACCTTTCAGAATCGTGTTTTCGCTATACTTTCCTTGGGTTCCCGGCGCTGTGCGCGAACTGAAACCCCTCCTGGTCGATGAAAACACGGTTTTTGCTTGAAAAAAACTCGGTTTTTGAACACGTTTTTTTGTTTTGGCTCGAACCCCTTTTTGACAAAGTTCTTGATACTTACTCGGTTCTAACTACGGAATTCTTCATTAGATTTTCGATCTGTTTGCAGAATCGTGTTTTCGCCATACTAACCTTGGGTTCCTGGCGCTGTTCGCGAACTGAAACCCCTCCTGGTCGCTGAAAACACGTTTTTTGCCTGATAATAACTGTTTTTTTGAACACGTTTTTTAATTTTGGCACCAACCCCTTTTTGACAAAGTTCTTGATACTTACTTGGTTCTAACTACGGAACCTTTCAGAATCGTGTTTTCGCTATACTTTCCTTGGGTTCCCGGCGCTGTGCGCGAACTGAAACCCCTCCTGGTCGATGAAAACACGGTTTTTGCTTGAAAAAAACTCGTTTTTTGAACACGTTTTTTTGTTTTGGCTCGAACCCCTTTTTGACAAAGTTCTTGATACTTACTCGGTTCTAACTACGGAATTCTTCATTAGATTTTCGATCTGTTTGCAGAATCGTGTTTTCGCAATACTAACCTTGGGTTCCTGGCGCTGTTCGCGAACTGAAACCCCTCCTGGTCGCTGAAAACACGTTTTTTGCCTGATAATAACTGTTTTTTTGAACACGTTTTTTAATTTTGGCACCAACCCCTTTTTGACAAAGTTCTTGATACTTACTTGGTTCTAACTACGGAACCCTTCAGAATCGTGTTTTTGCTATACTTTCCTTGGGTTCCCGGCGCTGTGCGCGAACTGAAACCCCTCCTGGTCGATGAAAACACGGTTTTTGCTTGAAAAAAACTCGTTTTTTGAACATGTTTTTTTATTTTGGCTCGAACCCCTTTTTGACAAAGTTCTTGATACTTACTTGGTTCTATTTACGGAACCCTTCAGAATCGTGTTTTCGCTATACTTTCCTTGCGTTCCCGGCGCTGTGCGCGAACTGAAACCCCTCCTGGTCGATGAAAACACGTTTTTTGCTTGAAAAAAACTCGTTTTTTGAACACGTTTTTTTGTTTTGGCTCGAACCCCTTTTTGACAAAGTTCTTGATACTTACTTGGTTCTAACTACGGAACCCTTCTGAAAAAAACTGTTTTTTGAACACGTTTTTTAATTTTGGCCCGAACCTCTTTTTGACAAAATTCTTGATACTTACTCGGTTCTAACTACGGAATTCTTCATTAGATTTTCGATCTGTTTGCAGAATCGTGTTTTCGCCATACTAACCTTGGGTTCCTGGCGCTGTTCGCGAACTGAAACCCCTCCTGGTCACTGAAAACACGTTTTTTGCCTGATAATAACTGTTTTTTTGAACACGTTTTTTAATTTTGGCACCAACCCCTTTTTGACAAAGTTCTTGATACTTACTTGGTTCTAACTACGGAACCCTTCAGAATCGTGTTTTCGCTATACTTTCCTTGGGTTCCCGGCGCTGTGCGCGAACTGAAACCCCTCCTGGTCGATGAAAACACGGTTTTTGCTTGAAAAAAACTCGTTTTTTGAACACGTTTTTTAATTTTGGCACCAACCCCTTTTTGACAAAGTTCTTGATACTTACTTGGTTCTTACTACGGAACCCTTCAGAATCGTGTTTTCGCTATACTTTCCTTGGGTTCCCGGCGCTGTGCGCGAACTGAAACCCCTCCTGGTCGATGAAAACACGGTTTTTGCTTGAAAAAAACTCGTTTTTTGAACACGTTTTTTAATTTTGGCACCAACCCCTTTTTGACAAAGTTCTTGATACTTACTTGGTTCTAACTACGGAACCCTTCAGAATCGTGTTTTCGCTATACTTTCCTTGGGTTCCCGGCGCTGTGCGCGAACTGAAACCCCTCCTGGTCGATGAAAACACGGTTTTTGCTTGAAAAAAACTCGTTTTTTGAACACGTTTTTTAATTTTGGCACCAACCCCTTTTTGACAAAGTTCTTGATACTTACTTGGTTCTAACTACGGAACCCTTCAGAATCGTGTTTTCGCTATACTTTCCTTGGGTTCCCGGCGCTGTGCGCGAACTGAAACCCCTCCTGGTCGATGAAAACACGTTTTTTGCTTAAAAAAACTCGTTTTTTGAACACGTTTTTTTGTTTTGGCTCGAACCCCTTTTTGACAAAGTTCTTGATACTTACTTGGTTCTAACTACGGAACCCTTCTAAAAAAAACTGTTTTTTGAACACGTTTTTTAATTTTGGCACCAACCCCTTTTTGACAAAGTTCTTGATACTTACTTGGTTCTAACTACGGAACCCTTCAGAATCGTGTTTTCGCTATACTTTCCTTGGGTTCCCGGCGCTGTGCGCGAACTGAAACCCCTCCTGGTCGATGAAAACACGTTTTTTGCTTGAAAAAAACTCGTTTTTTGAACACGTTTTTTTGTTTTGGCTCGAACCCCTTTTTGACAAAGTTCTTGATACTTACTCGGTTCTAACTACGGAATTCTTCATTAGATTTTCGATCTGTTTGCAGAATCGTGTTTTCGCCATACTAACCTTGGGTTCCTGGCGCTGTTCGCGAACTGAAACCCCTCCTGGTCGCTGAAAACACGTTTTTTGCCTGATAATAACTGTTTTTTTGAACACGTTTTTTAATTTTGGCACCAACCCCTTTTTGACAAAGTTCTTGATACTTACTTGGTTCTAACTACGGAACCCTTCAGAATCGTGTTTTTGCTATACTTTCCTTGGGTTCCCGGCGCTGTGCGCGAACTGAAACCCCTCCTGGTCGATGAAAACACGGTTTTTGCTTGAAAAAAACTCGTTTTTTGAACATGTTTTTTTATTTTGGCTCGAACCCCTTTTTGACAAAGTTCTTGATTCTTACTTGGTTCTATTTACGGAACCCTTCAGAATCGTGTTTTCGCTATACTTTCCTTGCGTTCCCGGCGCTGTGCGCGAACTGAAACCCCTCCTGGTCGATGAAAACACGTTTTTGCTTGAAAAAAACTCGTTTTTTGAACACGTTTTTTTGTTTTGGCTCGAACCCCTTTTTGACAAAGTTCTTGATACTTACTTTGTTCTAACTACGGAACCCTTCTGAAAAAAACTGTTTTTTGAACACGTTTTTTAATTTTGGCCCGAACCTCTTTTTGACAAAATTCTTGATACTTACTCGGTTCTAACTACGGAATTCTTCATTAGATTTTCGATCTGTTTGCAGAATCGTGTTTTCGCCATACTAACCTTGGGTTCCTGGCGCTGTTCGCGAACTGAAACCCCTCCTGGTCGCTGAAAACACGTTTTTTGCCTGATAATAACTGTGGCGACACTAACAACAACGACGCACGCTAAATAGTCGTACGGAGGTTGCACTCTAACCTAGCGCGTCGACTGTATACCTCGCCGCCTGCGCCCGCGCACCTGCCTGCCGTGGTGTGAGACGGCCGACCCGCTATCGCTCGGTCGCGCTGGGCAGTGCCCTACCTGCTCCGACGGCGAATGCACGCACATTTTCCTCTCACGCCTAATCGCTCTCGCTTATATGTTTTTGGCCTAAATCTAGACTTTCTCGTGTTGTCAAAGTGCTTTCGAATCTTCCTCTATCTTCTTCATGTCTTACTGTATTCCTTCGCGTAGTTTGTGACTGTACATCTGTGCTCTAAGACTAAATAAATGTGTTTTTGAACATTCAACCGTGTTCGTGATTTAAACTTTAGCCTTGCCTACAAGTGGTGACCCCGACAAAGGAACTCAAGAGTCGAAAAACAAGATGGAAGCCGGTTCTGAAGTAGGCAAAAAGGCTACTGAAAAAGATACGGGCGATATTTGGCGTGTTGGAGTGCGAGTACCGCCATTTTATCCAGACGACCCGGAACTTTGGTTCGCTCAGTTGGAAGCCCAATTTACGCTGTCAAATGTAACTAGTGACTCGACAAAATTTTATTACGCCGTGACTCAGCTGGAACATACGTACGTTACTCACGTAAAAGATATACTGTGTAATCCGCCTGTGAACGGTAAGTTTGAAAAACTTAAGGGTGAGTTGATCAAGCGTCTTAGTGCATCTAAGGAAAAGAAGCTGAAGCAGCTGTTCCTTCATGAGGACATGGGAGACCGTAAGCCCTCACTATTTTTAAGACATCTTAGGAATCTGGCTGGCCCGACTGTAACAGATGACGTGTTAACCACATTATGGACCGGTCGCTTGCCACATAGCTTGCAAACCGTCGTAGCTTCACAGCCTAAGCTTGCTTTAGACGATCTGGCCGAGCTGGCAGATCGAGTTCACGAAATAGCACCATCAACGCCTCATCACCAGGTGGCTATGGCTTCAACCACAGCACAACCATCCACATCCTCGCGCATGGACGAGCTAGGTCAGGAGATTTGTGCTTTGACTAAAGAAGTTGCTAAACTTACCTCTTATGTATACAGGCAGTCACGCGCTCGTTCCAGATCCGGGTCCCAGGGCCCCCACAGCCGCAGCCACAGCCGCAGTCAGTCGCGTAACCGGCAACCACCACCAGACCACCCTCACTGTTGGTACCATTACAATTTTGGAGCAAGGGCCAAGAAATGCAAGGAACCATGTAAGTTTAATGCGGGAAACGATGCGGGCAGCCGGAAATAGCGGCCAGCGACTGCCCAGTCCAGACAGGCCGTTTATTTGTAACAGATCGGACCACTAAGATGCAGTTCCTTATAGACACGGGATCGGATTTATGCGTCTACCCACGTTCGGCAACCAGAGCGCCATGTTGCAAGAGTAAATATGATCTTACCGCAGCAAACGGCACAACAATACATACTTATGGCCCTATAATGCTACATTTAAACCTAGGACTGAGGCGTGATTTTACGTGGCAGTTTATCATAGCAGATGTGTCTAAACCAATTATAGGAGTTGATTTTTTAAGCCATTACAATATTCTTGTGGATTGTAGAAACCAGCGCCTCATAGATGGGAAGACGTCACTATCAATAACCGTGCCGAAGCAAAATATACCAGAGAGCATTGTGTCCATCAAGACTGTCACGGGGGAGTCAGAGTACCACGACATACTGCGCGAGTTCCCTGAGGTTACGCGACCTACTGGAGTGGTACGTACCATTAAGCACAATACAGTTCACTATATTAACACCACTTCAGGCCCTCCGGTCGCCTTCAGACCGCGACGCTTGGATCCCGTACGATTCAAGGCCGCAAAGAAGGAGTTTGATGAAATGTTGGCTAATGGCACGGCTAAGCGCTCAGAAAGCTGTTGGTCTTCGCCTTTACACATGGTCAGGAAGAAAGATGACGGCTGGAGACCTTGTGGAGATTACAGGGCACTCAACGCAAGAACCATTCCAGACAGATATCCAGTTCGTCACATTCAGGATTTCTCACACCAACTTTCAGGCTGCACAATCTTCTCTACGATAGATTTGGTTAAAGCATACAATCAGATTCCAGTCAATCCAGAAGACATCAAGAAGACCGCCATAACGACACCTTTCGGGCTGTTTGAATTTAACTTCATGACATTTGGCCTACGGAATGCTGCACAGACATTCCAGAGATTTATAGACGAAGTTCTGCATGGTCTTGAGGAATTCACTTATGGATACTGTGATGATATTCTAATCTTCTCTTCTTCAGAAGAATGTCATAAAGACCATCTACGGCAAGTCCTCGAGCGTCTCACAAATTACGGTGTTCTCATCAACACATCTAAATGTGTTCTGGGAAAGTCAGAGCTAAGTTTTCTGGGGTACAAAATCTCTGCATCTGGTACCCGACCCTTGGAAAATAAAGTAAAAGCGATCATGGACTACCCGGTACCAAAAACTGTGAAGGAGTTAAGGAGGTTCCTGGGAATGCTTAACTTCTACCGTCGTTTTGTACCAGAAGCAGCAAAACAACAGGCACCACTAAATTCACTACTAGAAGGTACAAACATCAAGGGTTCACATCCAGTCCAGATGACTCAAGAGTCATTACAGGCGTTTGAAGAATGTAAAAAGTCTCTGTCAAACTACACGTTACTAGCTCATCCAGATCCAAACGCTGAATTAAGCATTGCTACGGATGCTTCAGATGTGGCAATCGGCGCAGTTCTGCAGCAAAAGAAGAATGGCAATTGGGAACCTTTAGCGTTCTTCTCTAAAAAACTAGCACCACCACAGAAAAAGTATAGCCCATTCGATAGGGAACTGTTAGCTATGTACGAAGCAATTCGATATTTCCGCCATATGGTCGAGGCCCGTGACTTTTCTGTCATAACCGATCATAAGCCACTCACACATGCATTCAGAACCAACAGTGAGAAACACTCGCCTAGGCAGTCTAGACATCTGGAGTTTATTGCGCAATTTACAACCGACATACGCTATATACCCGGAAAGCAGAACGTCGTCGCAGATGCCTTGTCAAGAATCGAGGAAGTCACTCAAGGCATCGACTATCACGCCCTAGCAAAATCACAGGAGGTCGATTCAGAACTGCAAAGTCTGCTAAAAAAAGGGTCGTCGCTCAAGCTTCAAAAAATCACGGTACCTGGAACAACAATTGAAGTCTTTTGTGATGTTTCAACTCAGCCACCTCGACCGTATATCACGCCAGATTTTCGACAGCAAGTCTTCGACTCTCTTCATAATTTGAGTCACCCTGGAAGAACAACTACAGTGCGACTGGTCGCGCAGAGGTACGTGTGGCCAGGGATTCGCAAAAACTGTAGGGAGTGGTCTCGCAAATGCCTCAAATGCCAAGGCACTAAAATAACTCGCCATACCTCTTCTCCAATTTCCTCATTCCTACCTCCTTCATCCAGGTTCTCCCACATCCACCTGGACATCGTCGGACCATTACCAATTTCTTCTGATTTCAGGTACTGCCTCACTGCCATTGACAGGTTCACGCGATGGCCTGAGGCATACCCCATAAGAGACATCACTGCAGAGACGTGTGCAGCCACGCTCGTGTCCGGCTGGATCGCGAGATTCGGCTGTCCACTGAAGATAACAACAGACCGTGGGCGGCAGTTCGAGTCTCACCTCTTCAGAGCCATCACTTCAATGGTTGGTGCACAGCACTTTCATACGACCGCCTACCACCCTGCAGCAAATGGCATGGTCGAGCGACTGCACAGGCAGTTGAAGGCAGCGATCATGTGCCACTCGACGACGCAATGGACAGAGGTTCTTCCTTTGGTACTTCTAGGCATCAGAAGTGCCTGGAAAGCAGACATCCAGGCGTCACCAGCAGACCTAGTCTACGGAGAGCCACTGCGTTTACCAGGTCAATTCCTTGCACCTACAGATGACCATAGTACAGCTGACGTCACTGATCTAGCAACGCGTCTACGGAACCACATGAACAAGCTCACTCCAACACCTGCATCATGGCATCGAAAAGGTCCCTTCTACATACCTCGCTGCCTCGATAGTTCCTCTCATGTATTCTTGCGGCAGGATTTCGTCCGAAGACCGCTGGAGCCGCCATATGCTGGACCTTATAGAGTACTAGAACGACATCCGAAGTACTACAAACTCGATGTACGAGGGAAAGAGACGACCGTGAGCGTGGACCGGCTGAAACCAGCATTTATCTCGCGAGAAGATGACCTCACTTCACCGTTGACTGCATCTGATTCGCCTACTGGAACATCAGAGTCCAGAGCAGAAGCAGAGAAAAGAACGAGGAGTGGACGACGTGTACGCTTCCCTGACTATTATCGCCCGCAGTAGCGGTCTCAGCGGGGGAGTACTGTGGCGACACTAACAACAACGACGCACGCTTAATAGTCGTACGGAGGTTGCACTCTAACCTAGCGCGTCGACTGTATACCTCGCCGCCTGCGCCCGCGCACCTGCCTGCCGTGGTGTGAGACGGCCGACCCGCTATCGCTCGGTCGCGCTGGGCAGTGCCCTACCTGCTCCGACGGCGAATGCACGCACATTTTCCTCTCACGCCTAATCGCTCTCGCTTATATGTTTTTGGCCTAAATCTAGACTTTCTCGTGTTGTCAAAGTGCTTTCGAATCTTCCTCTATCTTCTTCATGTCTTACTGTATTCCTTCGCGTAGTTTGTGACTGTACATCTGTGCTCTAAGACTAAATAAATGTGTTTTTGAACATTCAACCGTGTTCGTGATTTAAACTTTAGCCTTGCCTACATAACTGTTTTTTTGAACACGTTTTTTAATTTTGGCACCAACCCCTTTTTGACAAAGTTCTTGATACTTACTTGGTTCTAACTACGGAACCCTTCAGAATCGTGTTTTCGCTATACTTTCCTTGGGTTCCCGGCGCTGTGCGCGAACTGAAACCCCTCCTGGTCGATGAAAACACGGTTTTTGCTTGAAAAAAACACGTTTTTTGAACACGTTTTTTTATTTTGGCTCGAACCCCTTTTTGACAAAGTTCTTGATACTTACTTGGTTCTAACTTCGGAACCCTTCAGAATCGTGTTTTCGCTATACTTTCCTTGGGTTCCCGGCGCTGTGCGCGAACTGAAACCCCTCCTGGTCGATGAAAACACGTTTTTTGCTTGAAAAAAACTCGTTTTTTGAACACGTTTTTTTGTTTTGGCTCGAACCCCTTTTTCACAAAGTTCTTGACACTTACTTGGTTCTTACTACGGAACCCTTCTGAAAAAAACTGTTTTTTGAACACGTTTTTTAATTTTAGCCCGAACCTCTTTTTGACAAAATTCTTGATACTTACTCGGTTCTAACTACGGAATTCTTCATTAGATTTTCGATCTGTTTGAAGAATCTTGTTTTCGCCATACTAACCTTGGGTTCCTGGCGCTGTTCGCGAACTGAAACCCCTCCTGGTCGCTGAAAACACGTTTTTTGCCTGATAATAACTGTTTTTTTGAACACGTTTTTTAATTTTGGCACCAACCCCTTTTTGACAAAGTTCTTGATACTCACTTGGTTCTTACTACGGAACCCTTCAGAATCGTGTTTTCGATATACTTTCCTTGGGTTCCCGGCGCTGTGCGCGAACTGAAACCCCTCCTGGTCGATGAAAACACGGTTTTTGCTTGAAAAAAACTCGTTTTTTGAACTCGTTTTTTTATTTTGGCTCGAACCCCTTTTTGACAAAGTTCTTGATACTTACTTGGTTCTAACTACGGAACCCTTCAGAATCGTGTTTTCGCTATACTTTCCTTGGGTTCCCGGAGCTGTGCGCGAACTGAAACCCCTCCTGGTCGATAAAAACACGTTTTTTGCTTGAAAAAACTCGTTTTTTGAACACGTTTTTTTGTTTTGGCTCGAACCCCTTTTTGACAAAGTTCTTGATACTTACTTGGTTCTAACTACGGAACCCTTCTGAAAAAAACTGTTTTTGAACACGTTTTTTAATTTTGGCCCGAACCTCTTTTTGACAAAATTCTTGATACTTACTCGGTTCTAACTACGGAATTCTTCATTAGATTTTCGATCTGTTTGCAGAATCGTGTTTTCGCCATACTAACCTTGGGTTCCTGGCGCTGTTCGCGAACTGAAACCCCTCCTGGTCGCTGAAAACACGTTTTTTGCCTGATAATAACTGTTTTTTTGAACACGTTTTTTTATTTTGGCACCAACCCCTTTTTGACAAAGTTCTTGATACTTACTTGGTTCTAACTACGGAACCCTTCAGAATCGTGTTTTCGCAATACTTTCCTTGGGTTCCCGGCGCTGTACGCGAACTGAAACCCCTCCTGGTCGATGAAAACACGGTTTTTGCTTGAAAAAAACTCGTTTTTTGAACAAGTTTTTTTATTTTGGCTCGAACCCCTTTTTGACAAAGTTCTTGATACTTACTTGGTTCTAACTACGGAACCCTTCAGAATCGTGTTTTCGCTATACTTTCCTTGGGTTCCCGGCGCTGTGCGCGAACTGAAACCCCTCCTGGTCGATGAAAACACGGTTTTTGCTTGAAAAAAACTCGTTTTTTGAACACGTTTTTTTATTTTGGCTCGAACCCCTTTTTGACAAAGTTCTTGATACTTACTTGGTTCTAACAACGGAACCCTTCAGAATCGTGTTTTCGCTATACTTTCCTTATGTTCCCGGCGCTGTGCGCGAACTGAAACCCCTCCCGGTCGATAAAAACACGGTTTTTGCTTGAAAAAAACTCGTTTTTTGAACACGTTTTTTTATTTTGGCTCGAACCCCTTTTTGACAAAGTTCTTGATACTTACTTGGTTCTAACTACGGAACCCTTCAGAATCGTGTTTTCGCTATACTTTCCTTGGGTTCCCGGCGCTGTGCGCGAACTGAAACCCCTCCTGGTCGATGAAAACACTTTTTTTGCTTGAAAAAAACTCGTTTTTTGAACACGTTTTTATGTTTTGGCTCGAACCCCTTTTTGACAAAGTTCTTGATACTTACTTGGTTCTAACAACGGAACCCTTCAGAATCGTGTTTTCGCTATACTTTCCTTGTGTTCCCGGCGCTGTGCGCGAACTGAAACCCCTCCTGGTCGATGAAAACACGGTTTTTGCTTGAAAAAAACTCGTTTTTTGAACTCGTTTTTTTATTTTGGCTCGAACCCCTTTTTGACAAAGTTCTTGATACTTACTTGGTTCTAACTACGGAACCCTTCAGAATCGTGTTTTCGCTATACTTTCCTTGGGTTCCCGGAGCTGTGCGCGAACTGAAACCCCTCCTGGTCGATAAAAACACGTTTTTTGCTTGAAAAAACTCGTTTTTTGAACACGTTTTTTTGTTTTGGCTCGAACCCCTTTTTGACAAAGTTCTTGATACTTACTTGGTTCTAACTACGGAACCCTTCTGAAAAAAACTGTTTTTGAACACGTTTTTTAATTTTGGCCCGAACCTCTTTTTGACAAAATTCTTGATACTTACTCGGTTCTAACTACGGAATTCTTCATTAGATTTTCGATCTGTTTGCAGAATCGTGTTTTCGCCATACTAACCTTGGGTTCCTGGCGCTGTTCGCGAACTGAAACCCCTCCTGGTCGCTGAAAACACGTTTTTTGCCTGATAATAACTGTTTTTTTGAACACGTTTTTTTATTTTGGCACCAACCCCTTTTTGACAAAGTTCTTGATACTTACTTGGTTCTAACTACGGAACCCTTCAGAATCGTGTTTTCGCAATACTTTCCTTGGGTTCCCGGCGCTGTACGCGAACTGAAACCCCTCCTGGTCGATGAAAACACGGTTTTTGCTTGAAAAAAACTCGTTTTTTGAACAAGTTTTTTTATTTTGGCTCGAACCCCTTTTTGACAAAGTTCTTGATACTTACTTGGTTCTAACTACGGAACCCTTCAGAATCGTGTTTTCGCTATACTTTCCTTGGGTTCCCGGCGCTGTGCGCGAACTGAAACCCCTCCTGGTCGATGAAAACACGGTTTTTGCTTGAAAAAAACTCGTTTTTTGAACACGTTTTTTTATTTTGGCTCGAACCCCTTTTTGACAAAGTTCTTGATACTTACTTGGTTCTAACAACGGAACCCTTCAGAATCGTGTTTTCGCTATACTTTCCTTATGTTCCCGGCGCTGTGCGCGAACTGAAACCCCTCCTGGTCGATAAAAACACGGTTTTTGCTTGAAAAAAACTCGTTTTTTGAACACGTTTTTTTATTTTGGCTCGAACCCCTTTTTGACAAAGTTCTTGATACTTACTTGGTTCTAACTACGGAACCCTTCAGAATCGTGTTTTCGCTATACTTTCCTTGGGTTCCCGGCGCTGTGCGCGAACTGAAACCCCTCCTGGTCGATGAAAACACTTTTTTTGCTTGAAAAAAACTCGTTTTTTGAACACGTTTTTATGTTTTGGCTCGAACCCCTTTTTGACAAAGTTCTTGATACTTACTTGGTTCTAACAACGGAACCCTTCAGAATCGTGTTTTCGCTATACTTTCCTTGTGTTCCCGGCGCTGTGCGCGAACTGAAACCCCTCCTGGTCGATGAAAACACGGTTTTTGCTTGAAAAAAACTCAATTTTGAACACGTTTTTTTATTTTGGCTCGAACCCCTTTTTGACAAAGTTCTTGATACTTACTTGGTTCTAACTACGGAACCCTTCAGAATCGTGTTTTCGCTATACTTTCCTTGGGTTCTCGGCGCTGTGCGCGAACTGAAACCCCTCCTGGTCGATGAAAACACGGTTTTTGCTTAAAATAAACCCGTTTTTTGAACACGTTTTTTTATTTTGGCTCGAACCCTTTTTTGACAAAGTTCTTGATACTTACTTGGTTCTAACAACGGAACCCTTCAGAATCGTGTTTTCGCTATACTTTCCTTATGTTCCCGGCGCTGTGCGCGAACTGAAACCCCTCCTGGTCGATGAAAACACGGTATTTGCTTGAAAAAAACTCGTTTTTTGAACACGTTTTTTTATTTTGGCTCGAACCCCTTTTTGACAAAGTTCTTGATACTTACTTGGTTCTAACTACGGAACCCTTCAGAATCGTGTTTTCGCTATACTTTCCTTGGGTTCCCGGCGCTGTGCGCGAACTGAAACCCCTCCTGGTCGATGAAAACACGGTTTTTGCTTGAAAAAAACTCGTTTTTTGAACACGTTTATATATTTTGGCTCGAACCCCTTTTTGACAAAATTCTTGATACTTACTCGGTTCTAACTACGGAATTCTTCATTAGATTTTCGATCTGTTTGCAGAATCGTGTTTTCGCCATACTAACCTTGGGTTCCTGGCGCTGTTCGCGAACTGAAACCCCTCCTGGTCGATGAAAACACGGTTTTTGCTTGAAAAAAACTCGTTTTTTGAACACGTTTTTTTGTTTTGGCTCGAACCCCTTTTTGACAAAGTTCTTGATACTTACTTGGTTCTAACTACGGAACCCTTCTGAAAAAAACTGTTTTTTGAACACGTTTTTTAATTTTGGCCCGAACCTCTTTTTGACAAAATTCTTTATACTTACTCGGTTCTAACTACGGAATTCTTCATTAGATTTTCGATCTGTTTGCAGAATCGTGTTTTCGCCATACTAACCTTGGGTTCCTGGCGCTGTTCGCGAACTGAAATCCCTCCTGGTCGCTGAAAACACGTTTTTTGCCTGATAATAACTGTTTTTTTGAACACGTTTTTTAATTTTGGCACCAACCCCTTTTTGACAAAGTTCTTGATACTTACTTGGTTCTAACAACGGAACCCTTCAGAATCGTGTTTTCGCTATACTTTCCTTGTGTTCCTGGCGCTGTGCGCGAACTGAAACCCCTCCTGGTCGATGAAAACACGGTTTTTGCTTGAAAAAAACTCGTTTTTGAACACTTTTTTTTATTTTGGCTCGAACCCCTTTTTGACAAAGTTCTTGATACTTACTTGGTTTTAACTACGGAACCCTTCAGAATCGTGTTTTCGCTATACTTTTCTTGGGTTCCCGGCGCTGTGCGCGAACTGAAACCCCTCTTGGTCGATGAAAACACGGTTTTTGCTTGAAAAAAACTCGTTTTTTGAACACGTTTTTTTATTTTGGCTCGAACCCCTTTTTGACAAAGTTCTTGATACTTACTTGGTTCTAACTACGGAACCCTTTAGAATCGTGTTTTCGCTATACTTTCCTTGGGTTCCTGGCGCTGTTCGCGAACTGAAACCCCTCCTGGTCGCTGAAAACACGTTTTTTGCCTGATAATAACTGTTTTTTTGAACACGTTTTTTAATTTTGGCACCAACCCCTTTTTGACAAAGTTCTTGATACTTACTTGGTTCTAACTACGGAACCCTTCAGAATCGTGTTTTCGCTATACTTTCCTTGGGTTCCCGGCGCTGTGCGCGGACTGAAACCCCTCCTGGTCGATAAAAACACGTTTTTTGGTTGAAAAAACTCGTTTTTTGAACACGTTTTTTTGTTTTGGCTCGAACCCCTTTTTGACAAAGGTCTTGATACTTACTTGGTTCTAACTACGGAACCCTTCTGAAATAAACTGTTTTTTGAACACGTTTTTTAATTTTGCCCCGAACCTCTTTTTGACAAAATTCTTGATACTTACTCGGTTCTAACTACGAAATTCTTCATTAGATTTTCGATCTGTTTGCAGAATCGTGTTTTCGCCATACTAACCTTGGGTTCCTGGCGCTGTTCGCGAACTGAAACCCCTCCTGGTCGCTGAAAACACGTTTTTTGCCTGATAATAACTGTTTTTTTGAACACGTTTTTTAATTTTGGCACCAACCCCTTTTTGACAAAGTTCTTGATACTTACTTGGTTCTATTTACGGAACCCTTCAGAATCGTGTTTTCGCTATACTTTCCTTGGGTTCCCGGCGCTGTGCGCGAACTGAAACCCCTCCTGGTCGATAAAAACACGTTTTTTGCTTGAAAAAACTCGTTTTTTGAACACGTTTTTTTGTTTTGGCTCGAACCCCTTTTTGACAAAGGTCTTGATACTTACTTGGTTCTAACTACGGAACCCTTCTGAAAAAAACTGTTTTTTGAACACGTTTTTTAATTTTGCCCCGAACCTCTTTTTGACAAAATTCTTGATACTTACTCGGTTCTAACTACGAAATTCTTCATTAGATTTTCGATCTGTTTGCAGAATCGTGTTTTCGCCATACTAACCTTGGGTTCCTGGCGCTGTTCGCGAACTGAAACCCCTCCTGGTCGCTGAAAACACGTTTTTTGCCTGATAATAACTGTTTTTTTGAACACGTTTTTTAATTTTGGCACCAACCCCTTTTTGACAAAGTTCTTGATACTTACTTGGTTCTATTTACGGAACCCTTCAGAATCGTGTTTTCGCTATACTTTCCTTGGGTTCCCGGCGCTGTGCACGAATTGAAACCCCTCCTGGTCGATGAAAACACGGTTTTTGCTTGAAAAAAACTCGTTTTTTGAACACGTTTTTTTGTTTTGTCTCGAACCCCTTTTTGACAAAGTTCTTGATACTTACTTGGTTTTAACTACGGAACCCTTCAGAATCGTGTTTTCGCTATACTTTTCTTGGGTTCCCGGCGCTGTGCGCGAACTGAAACCCCTCCTGGTCGATGAAAACACGGTTTTTGCTTGAAAAAAACTCGTTTTTTGAACACGTTTTTTTATTTTGGCTCGAACCCCTTTTTGACAAAGTTCTTGATACTTACTAGGTTCTAACTACGGAACCCTTTAGAATCGTGTTTTCGCTATACTTTCCTTGGGTTCCTGGCGCTGTTCGCGAACTGAAACCCCTCCTGGTCGCTGAAAACACGTTATTTGCCTGATAATAACTGTTTTTTTGAACACGTTTTTTAATTTTGGCACAAACCCCTTTTTGACAAAGTTCTTGATACTTACTTGGTTCTAACTACGGAAACCTTCAGAATCGTGTTTTCGCTATAATTTCCTTGGGTTCCCGGCGCTGTGCGCGAACTGAAACCCCTCCTGGTCGATAAAAACACGTTTTTTGCTTTAAAAAACTCGTTTTTTGAACACGTTTTTTTGTTTTGGCTCGAACCCCTTTTTGACAAAGGTCTTGATACTTACTTGGTACTAACTACGGAACCATTCTGAAAAAAACTGTTTTTTGAACACGTTTTTTAATTTTGCCCCGAACCTCTTTTTGACAAAATTCTTGATACTTACTCGGTTCTAACTACGAAATTCTTCATTAGATTTTCGATCTGTTTGCAGAATCGTGTTTTCGCCATACTAACCTTGGGTTCCTGGCGCTGTTCGCGAACTGAAACCCCTCCTGGTCGCTGAAAACACGTTTTTTGCCTGATAATAACTGTTTTTTTGAACACGTTTTTTAATTTTGGCACCAACCCCTTTTTGACAAAGTTCTTGATACTTACTTGGTTCTATTTACGGAACCCTTCAGAATCGTGTTTTCGCTATACTTTCCTTGGGTTCCCGGCGCTGTGCGCGAACTGAAACCCCTCCTGGTCGATGAAAACACGTTTTTTGCTTGAAAAAAACTCGTTTTTTGAACACGTTTTTTTGTTTTGGCTCGAACCCTTTTTTGACAAAGTTCTTGATACTTACTTGGTTCTAACTACGGAACCCTTCTGAAAAAAACTGTTTTTTGAACACGTTTTTTAATTTTGGCCCGAACCTCTTTTTGACAAAATTCTTGATACTTACTCGGTTCTAACTACGGAATTCTTCATTAGATTTTCGATCTGTTTGCAGAATCGTGTTTTCGCCATACTAATCTTGGGTTCCTGGCGCTGTTCGCGAACAGAAACCCCTCCTGGTCGCTGAAAACACGTTTTTTGCCTGATAATAACTGTTTTTTTGAACACGTTTTTTAATTTTGGCAACAACCCCTTTTTGACAAAGTTCTTGATACTTACTTGGTTCTAATTACGGAACCCTTCAGAATCGTGTTTTCGCTATACTTTCCTTGGGTTCCCGGCGCTGTGCGCGAACTGAAACCCCTCCTGGTCGATGAAAACACGGTTTTTGCTTGAAAAAAACTCGTTTTTTGAACACGTTTTTTTGTTTTGTCTCGAACCCCTTATTGACAAAGTTCTTGATACTTACTTGGTTCTATTTACGGAACCCTTCAGAATCGTGTTTTCGCTATACTTTCCTTGGGTTCCCGGCGCTGTGCGCGAACTGAAACCCCTCCTGGTCGATGAAAACACTTTTTTTGCTTGAAAAAAACTCGTTTTTTGAACACGTTTTTATGTTTTGGCTCGAACCCCTTTTTGACAAAGTTCTTGATACTTACTTGGTTCTAACAACGGAACCCTTCAGAATCGTGTTTTCGCTATACTTTCCTTGTGTTCCCGGCGCTGTGCGCGAACTGAAACCCCTCCTGGTCGATGAAAACACGGTTTTTGCTTGAAAAAAACTCGTTTTTTGAACACGTTCTTTTATTTTGGCTCGAACCCCTTTTTGACAAAGTTCTTGATACTTACTTGGTTCTAACTACGGAACCCTTCAGAATCGTGTTTTCGCTATACTTTCCTTGGGTTCCCGGCGCTGTGCGCGAACTGAAACCCCTCCTGGTCGATGAAAACACGGTTTTTGCTTGAAAAAAACTCGTTTTTTGAACACGTTTTTTTGTTTTGGCTCGAACCCCTTTTTGACAAAGTTCTTGATACTTACTTGGTTCTAACTACGGAACCCTTCTGAAAAAAACTGTTTTTTGAACACGTTTTTTAATTTTGGCCCGAACCTCTTTTTGACAAAATTCTTGATACTTACTCGGTTCTAACTACGGAATTCTTCATTAGATTTTCGATCTGTTTGCAGAATCGTGTTTTCGCCATACTTACCTTGGGTTCCTGGCGCTGTTCGCGAACTGAAATCCCTCCTGGTCGCTAAAAACACGTTTTTTGCCTGATAATAACAGTTTTTTTGAACACGTTTTTTAATTTTGGCACCAACCCCTTTTTGACAAAGTTCTTGATACTTACTTGGTTCTAACAACGGAACCCTTCAGAATCGTGTTTTCGCTATACTTTCCTTGTGTTCCTGGCGCTGTGCGCGAACTGAAACCCCTCCTGGTCGATGAAAACACGTTTTTTGCTTTAAAAAAACTCGTTTTTTTAACGTTTTTTTATTTTGGCCCGAACCCCTTTTTGACAAAGTTCTTGATACTTACTTGGTTCTAACTACGGAACCCTTCAGAATCGTGTTTTCGCTATACTTTCCTTGGGTTCCCGGCGCTGTGCGCGAACTGAAACCCCTCCTGGTCGATGAAAACACGTTTTTTGCTTGAAAAAAACTCGTTTTTTAAACATGTTTTTTTATTTTGGCTCGAACCCCTTTTGACAAAGTTCTTGATACTTACTTGGTTCTAACTACGGAACCCTTCAGAATCGTGTTTTCGCTATACTTTCCTTGGGTTCCCGGCGCTGTGCGCGAACTGAAACCCCTCCTGGTCGATGAAAACACGGTTTTTGCTTGAAAAAAACTCGTTTTTTGAACACGTTTTTTTGTTTTGGCTCGAACCCCTTTTTGACAAATTTCTTGATACTAACTTGGTTCTAACTACGGAACCCTTCTGAAAAAAACTGTTTTTTGAACACGTTTTTTAATTTTGGCCCGAACCTCTTTTTGACAAAATTCTTGATACTTACTCGGTTCTAACTACGGAATTCTTCATTAGATTTTCGATCTGTTTGCAGAATCGTGTTTTCGCCATACTAACCTTGGGTTCCTGGCGCTGTTCGCGAACTGAAACCCCTCCTGGTCGCTGAAAACACGTTTTTTGCCTGATAATAACTGTTTTTTTGAACACGTTTTTTAATTTTGGCACCAACCCCTTTTTGACAAAGTTCTTGATACTTACTTGGTTCTAACTACGGAACCCTTCAGAATCGTGTTTTCGCTATACTTTCCTTGGGTTCCCGGCGCTGTGCGCGAACTGAAACCCCTCCTGGTCGATAAAAACACGTTTTTTGCTTGAAAAAACTCGTTTTTTGAACACGTTTTTTTGTTTTGGCTCGAACCCCTTTTTGACAAATTTCTTGATACTAACTTGGTTCTAACTACGGAACCCTTCTGAAAAAAACTGTTTTTTGAACACGTTTTTTAATTTTGGCCCGAACCTCTTTTTGACAAAATTCTTGATACTTACTCGGTTCTAACTACGGAATTCTTCATTAGATTTTCGATCTGTTTGCAGAATCGTGTTTTCGCCATACTAACCTTGGGTTCCTGGCGCTGTTCGCGAACTGAAACCCCTTCTGGTCGCTGAAAACACGTTTTTTGCCTGATAATAACTGTTTTTTTGAACACGTTTTTTAATTTTGGCACCAACCCCTTTTTGACAAAGTTCTTGATACTTTCTTGGTTCTATTTACGGAACCCTTCAGAATCGTGTTTTCGCTATACTTTCCTTGGGTTCCCGGCGCTGTGCGCGAACTGAAACCCCTCCTGGTCGATGAAAACACGTTTTTTGCTTGAAAAAAACTCGTTTTTTGAACACGTTTTTTTGTTTTGGCTCGAACCCTTTTTTGACAAAGTTCTTGATACTTACTTGGTTCTAACTACGGAACCCTTCTGAAAAAAACTGTTTTTTGAACACGTTTTTTAATTTTGGCCCGAACCTCTTTTTGACAAAATTCTTGATACTTACTCGGTTCTAACTACGGAATTCTTCATTAGATTTTCGATCTGTTTGCAGAATCGTGTTTTCGCCATACTAACCTTGGGTTACTGGCGCTGTTCGCGAACAGAAACCCCTCCTGGTCGCTGAAAACACGTTTTTTGCCTGATAATAACTGTTTTTTTGAACACGTTTTTTAATTTTGGCAACAACCCCTTTTTGACAAAGTTTTTTTATTTATTTATTTATTTATTTATTCACCTTACATCTATCCTTACAGGGTTTTTCCCCAATGCGATAAATGCGCTTATCCTAACTTATACTAACATCTATAACTAATTATATATAATGCATTCCTTGTGAATTCACCCAGAGTACAACAAAATAGGTCCGTCTCATTAGCAATCAGGTTGAGCGTGCGAAGTGCCCGCGTCAGCGGCGCCTCTCTCAGAAGGTTAGTCCGACAGCGCGGCTCCACCAGCAGGCGTGGTCGCCGTCGTCGCCACACGTACCTGTCGGGGACACACAGGCTCAACTGCCCTAAAATAATCGCATTATGCAACTTCCCTCTCAATATTTTGAAAATATGTGAGGCCAGTGCCAAATCCCTCCTAACCCTCAACTCGTTGTATCCCACCATACCTAAAATAAATAAGGTGGGATACATTAACGGATAAAATGGATAGACACCATAATACCTCATGTATAAATATCTAATAAATTTATTTTGTATTCTCTCCAGCATGAGACTATATTTAACCTCATGCGGAGACCAGATGACTGCGTTACATTCTAGCTGGCTCCTAACCAATGCGTTATATAGCGCAATGACAGCTTTTACGTTTGTGAACCCTCGGACTGTGCGAAGCATGAAACCTAAATTTCTAAAAGCCTTCCTACAGCAACGCATGACGTGATCACGAAAAGTCAAGCTGGTGTTAAAACTTACCCCCAAGTCCTTGACTTCTGTGACCCGTTCCATAGGCAACCCGTCAATATGGTAGCTGCATACGATGGGATTGTGTGCACGAGAAAAAGTGATTGTCACACACTTCGAGCTATTAAACTGTAGGAGGTTTTCTTTGCTCCAGCTCACCACTCTGTCAATGTCCCTCTGTAACCTGACACAGTCATCACCGCTTCTTACTGCGAGGGATAGTTTGAGGTCGTCGGCAAACAACAAACAGCTAGCATCTTGGACTACTTCTGGTAAGTCGTTTACCACAAGGAGGAACCCCAAAGGTCCAAGGTTACTACCCTGACTCACTCCTGATCTCGTAAAATATGGATCTGACACGTGTCCCGCATATTCCACATATTGTCGCCTATCCCTCAAATAGCTGGCAAAGAACTGTAGTAAATGTGGGGTGAAACCAACACCAGCTAACTTCGTAAGCAGCATGTCATTATCGACTAAGTCAAATGCTTTTCTGAAATCAAAGTAAGCAGCATCAGTTTGCCCCCCACTATCCACCGTTGGTATCAGATGAGCCATGTGACAGAGAAGATTACTGGTAGTACTCCTTCCCGGTCGGAACCCATGCTGAGCGTCTGAAAGCTGTGCGCTCACCTGTGAATATATGCTCCGGTGAATAGCAGTTTCCAGTACTTTTGCCGGCGTCGACAAAACTGCAACTGGCCTAAACCCATCCACAGATTCTGCTGTCCCTCCCTTCGGAACCGGAACAACGCGAGTCACTTTCCACCTCTCTGGGAACACGGCAGCTTGTAGACACTGGTTATAAATGTGAAGCAGTGGCTTCGCTAGCACTGACCGACAATCCTTAAAGACATACGGGGGAATGCCGTCAGGCCCTGCGGATCGCTTCGGCTTCAGGTCTTGAAGCGCACGACATACGTCTACCAGCGTTAATTGGTCCAAGTGTACTCGCGCTGCTCCGTTTCTACTACCTGCTTTAGCTATAGCTGCGTCCACATCCAGCACCGGTGGCTCTGCCCTATAAACCTAGTTCTTGATACTTACTTGGTTCTAATTACGGAACCCTTCAGAATCGTGTTTTCGCTATACTTTCCTTGGGTTCCCGGCGCTGTGCGCGAACTGAAACCCCTCCTGGTCGATGAAAACACGGTTTTTGCTTGAAAAAAACTCGTTTTTTGAACACGTTTTTTTGTTTTGTCTCGAACCCCTTTTTGACAAAGTTCTTGATACTTACTTGGTTCTATTTACGGAACCCTTCAGAATCGTGTTTTCGCTATACTTTCCTTGGGTTCCCGGCGCTGTGCGCGAACTGAAACCCCTCCTGGTCGATGAAAACACGTTTTTTGCTTGAAAAAAACTCGTTTTTTGAACACGTTTTTTTATTTTGGCTCGAACCCCTTTTTGACAACGTTCTTGATACTTACTTGGTTCTAACTACGGAACCCTTCAGAATCGTGTTTTCGCTATACTTTCCTTGGGTTCCCGGCGCTGTGCGCGAACTGAAACCCCTCCTGGTCGATGAAAACACGTTTTTTGCTTGAAAAAACTCGTTTTTTGAACACGTTTTTTTGTTTTGGCTCGAACCCCTTTTTGACAAAGGTCTTGATACTTACTTGGTTCTAACTACGGAACCCTTCTGAAAAAAACTGTTTTTTGAACACGTTTTTTTAATTTTGGCCCGAACCTCTTTTTGACAAAATTCTTGATACTTACTCGGTTCTAACAACGGAATTCTTCATTAGATTTTCGATCTGTTTGCAGAATCGTGTTTTCGCCATACTAACCTTGGGTTCCTGGCGCTGTTCGCGAACTGAAACCCCTCCTGGTCGCTGAAAACACGTTTTTTGCCTGATAATAACTGTTTTTTTGAACACGTTTTTTAATTTTGGCACCAACCCCTTTTTGACAAAGTTCTTGATACTTACTTGGTTCTATTTACGGAACCCATCAGAATCGTGTTTTCGCTATACTTTCCTTGGGTTCCCGGCGCTGTGCGCGAACTGAAACCCCTCCTGGTCGATGAAAACACGTTTTTTGCTTGAAAAAAACTCGTTTTTTTAACACGTTTTTTTGTTTTGGCTCGAACCCCTTTTTGACAAAGTTCTTGATACTTACTTGGTTCTAACTACGGAACCCTTCTGAAAAAAACTGTTTTTTGAACACGTTTTTTAATTTTTGCCCAAACCTCTTTTTGACAAAATTCTTGATACTTACTCGGTTCTAACTACGGAATTCTTCATTAGATTTTCGATCTGTTTGCAGAATCGTGTTTTCGCCATACTAACCTTGGGTTCCTGGCGCTGTTCGCGAACAGAAACCCCTCCTGGTCGCTGAAAACACGTTTTTTGCCTGATAATAACTGTTTTTTTGAACACGTTTTTTAATTTTGGCACCAACCCCTTTTTGACAAAGTTCTTGATACTTACTTGGTTCTTACTACGGAACCCTTCAGAATCGTGTTTTCGATATACTTTCCTTGGGTTCCCGGCGCTGTGCGCGAACTAAAACCCCTCCTGGTCGATGAAAACACGGTTTTTGCTTGAAAAAAACTCGTTTTTTGAACACGTTTTTTTATTTTGGCTCGAACCCCTTTTTGACAAAGTTCTTGATACTTACTTGGTTCTAACTACGGAACCCTTCAGAATCGTGTTTTCGCTATACTTTCCTTGGGTTCCCGGAGCTGTGCGCGAACTGAAACCCCTCCTAGTCGATAAAAACACGTTTTTTGCTTGAAAAAACTCGTTTTTTGAACACGTTTTTTGAACACGTTTTTTTGTTTTGGCTCGAACCCCTTTTTGACAAAGTTCTTGATACTTACTTGGTTCTAACTACGGAACCCTTCTGAAAAAAACTGTTTTTTTAACACGTTTTTTAATTTTGGCCCGAACCTCTTTTTGACAAAATTCTTGATACTTACTCGGTTCTAACTACGGAATTCTTCATTAGATTTTCGATATGTTTGCAGAATCGTGTTTTCGCCATGCTAACCTTGGGTTCCTGGCGCTGTTCGCGAACTGAAACCCCTCCTGGTCGTTGAAATAACGTTTTTTGCCTGATAATAACTGTTTTTTTGAACACGTTTTTTAATTTTGGCACCAACCCCTTTTTGACAAAGTTCTTGATACTTACTTGGTTCTAACTACGGAACCCTTCAGAATCGTGTTTTCACAATACTTTCCTTGGGTTCCCGGCGCTGTACGCGAACTGAAACCCCTCCTGGTCGATGAAAACACGGTTTTTGCTTGAAAAAAACTCGTTTTTTGAACAAGTTTTTTTATTTTGGCTCGAACCCCTTTTTGACAAAGTTCTTGATACTTACTTGGTTCTAACTACGGAACCCTTCAGAATCGTGTTTTCACTATACTTTCCTTGGGTTCCCGGCGCTGTGCGCGACCTGAAACCCCTCCTGGTCGATGAAAACACGGTTTTTGCTTGAAAAAAACTCGTTTTTTGAACACGTTTTTTTATTTTGGCTCGAACCCCTTTTTGACAATGTTCTTGATACTTACTTGGTTCTAACTACGGAACCCTTCAGAATCGTGTTTTCGCTATACTTTCCTTGGGTTCCCGGCGCTGTGCGCGAACTGACACCCCTCCTGGTCGATGAAAACACGGTTTTTGCTTGAAAAAAACTCGTTTTTTGAACACGTTTTTATGTTTTGGCTCGAACCCCTTTTTGACAAAGTTCTTGATACTTACTTGGTTCTAACTACGGAACCCTTCTGAAAAAAACTGTTTTTTGAACACGTTTTTTAATTTTGGCCCGAACCTCTTTTTGACAAAATTCTTGATACTTACTCGGTTCTAACTACGGAATTCTTCATTAGATTTTCGATCTATTTGCAGAATCGTGTTTTCGCCATACTAACCTTGGATTCCTGGCGCTGTTCGCGAACTGAAATCCCTCCTGGTCGCTGAAAACACGTTTTTTGCCTGATAATAACTGTTTTTTTGAACACGTTTTTTAATTTTGGCACCAACCCCTTTTTGACAAAGTTCTTGATACTTACTTGGTTCTAACAACGGAACCCTTCAGAATCGTGTTTTCGCTATACTTTCCTTGTGTTCCTGGCGCTGTGCGCGAACTCAAACCCCTCCTGGTCGATGAAAACACGTTTTTTGCTTGAAAAAAACTCGTTTTTTTAACGTTTTTTTATTTTGGCCCGAACCCCTTTTTGACAAAGTTCTTGATACTTACTTGGTTCTAACTACGGAACCCTTCAGAATCGTGTTTTCGCTATACTTTCCTTGGGTTCCCGGCGCTGTGCGCGAACTGAAACCCCTCCTGGTCGATGAAAACACGTTTTTTGCTTGAAAAAAACTCGTTTTTTAAACATGTTTTTTTATTTTGGCTCGAACCCCTTTTGACAAAGTTCTTGATACTTACTTGGTTCTAACTACGGAACCCTTCAGAATCGTGTTTTCGCTATACTTTCCTTGGGTTCCCGGCGCTGTGCGCGAACTGAAACCCCTCCTGGTCGATGAAAACACGGTTTTTGCTTGAAAAAAACTCGTTTTTTGAACACGTTTTTTTGTTTTGGCTCGAACTCCTTTTTGACAAATTTCTTGATACTAACTTGGTTCTAACTACGGAACCCTTCTGAAAAAAACTGTTTTTTGAACACGTTTTTTAATTTTGGCCCGAACCTCTTTTTGACAAAATTCTTGATACTTACTCGGTTCTAACTACGGAATTCTTCATTAGATTTTCGATCTGTTTGCAGAATCGTGTTTTCGCCATACTAACCTTGGGTTCCTGGCGCTGTTCGCGAACTGAAACCCCTCCTGGTCGCTGAAAACACGTTTTTTGCCTGATAATAACTGTTTTTTTGAACACGTTTTTTAATTTTGGCACCAACCCCTTTTTGACAAAGTTCTTGATACTTACTTGGTTCTAACTACGGAACCCTTCAGAATCGTGTTTTCGCTATACTTTCCTTGGGTTCCCGGCGCTGTGCGCGAACTGAAACCCCTCCTGGTCGATAAAAACACGTTTTTTGCTTGAAAAAACTCGTTTTTTGAACACGTTTTTTTGTTTTGGCTCGAACCCCTTTTTGACAAAGGTCTTGATACTTACTTGGTTCTAACTACGGAACCATTCTGAAAAAAACTGTTTTTTGAACACGTTTTTTAATTTTGGCCCGAACTTCTTTTTGACAAAATTCTTGATACTTACTCGGTTCTAACTACGAAATTCTTCATTAGATTTTCGATCTGTTTGCAGAATCGTGTTTTCGCCATACTAACCTTGGGTTCCTGGCGCTGTTCGCGAACTGAAACCCCTCCTGGTCGCTGAAAACACGTTTTTTGCCTGATAATAACTGTTTTTTTGAACACGTTTTTTAATTTTGGCACCAACCCCTTTTTGACAAAGTTCTTGATACTTACTTGGTTCTAACAACGGAACCCTTCAGAATCGTGTTTTCGCTATACTTTCCTTGTGTTCCTGGCGCTGTGCGCGAACTCAAACCCCTCCTGGTCGATGAAAACACGTTTTTTGCTTGAAAAAAACTCGTTTTTTTAACGTTTTTTTATTTTGGCCCGAACCCCTTTTTGACAAAGTTCTTGATACTTACTTGGTTCTAACTACGGAACCCTTCAGAATAGTGTTTTCGCTATACTTTCCTTGGGTTCCCGGCGCTGTGCGCGAACTGAAACCCCTCCTGGTCGATGAAAACACGTTTTTTGCTTGAAAAAAACTCGTTTTTTAAACATGTTTTTTTATTTTGGCTCGAACCCCTTTTGACAAAGTTCTTGATACTTACTTGGTTCTAACTACGGAACCCTTCAGAATCGTGTTTTCGCTATACTTTCCTTGGGTTCCCGGCGCTGTGCGCGAACTGAAACCCCTCCTGGTCGATGAAAACACGGTTTTTGCTTGAAAAAAACTCGTTTTTTGAACACGTTTTTTTGTTTTGGCTCGAACTCCTTTTTGACAAATTTCTTGATACTAACTTGGTTCTAACTACGGAACCCTTCTGAAAAAAACTGTTTTTTGAACACGTTTTTTAATTTTGGCCCGAACCTCTTTTTGACAAAATTCTTGATACTTACTCGGTTCTAACTACGGAATTCTTCATTAGATTTTCGATCTGTTTGCAGAATCGTGTTTTCGCCATACTAACCTTGGGTTCCTGGCGCTGTTCGCGAACTGAAACCCCTCCTGGTCGCTGAAAACACGTTTTTTGCCTGATAATAACTGTTTTTTTGAACACGTTTTTTAATTTTGGCACCAACCCCTTTTTGACAAAGTTCTTGATACTTACTTGGTTCTAACTACGGAACCCTTCAGAATCGTGTTTTCGCTATACTTTCCTTGGGTTCCCGGCGCTGTGCGCGAACTGAAACCCCTCCTGGTCGATAAAAACACGTTTTTTGCTTGAAAAAACTCGTTTTTTGAACACGTTTTTTTGTTTTGGCTCGAACCCCTTTTTGACAAAGGTCTTGATACTTACTTGGTTCTAACTACGGAACCCTTCTGAAAAAAACTGTATTTTGAACACGTTTTTTAATTTTGCCCCGAACCTCTTTTTGACAAAATTCTTGATACTTACTCGGTTCTAACTACGAAATTCTTCATTAGATTTTCGATCTGTTTGCAGAATCGTGTTTTCGCCATACTAACCTTGGGTTCCTGGCGCTGTTCGCGAACTGAAACCCCTCCTGGTCGCTGAAAACACGTTTTTTGCCTGATAATAACTGTTTTTTTGAACACGTTTTTTAATTTTGGCACCAACCCCTTTTTGACAAAGTTCTTGATACTTACTTGGTTCTAACTACGGAACCCTTCAGAATCGTGTTTTCGCTATACTTTCCTTGGGTTCCCGGCGCTGTGCGCGAACTGAAACCCCTCCTGGTCGATGAAAACACGTTTTTTGCTTGAAAAAAACTCGTTTTTTGAACACGTTTTTTTGTTTTGGCTCGAACCCTTTTTTGACAAAGTTCTTGATACTTACTTGGTTCTAACTACGGAACCCTTCTGAAAAAAACTGTTTTTTGAACACGTTTTTTAATTTTGGCCCGAACCTCTTTTTGACAAAATTCTTGATACTTACTCGGTTCTAACTACGGAATTCTTCATTAGATTTTCGATCTGTTTGCAGAATCGTGTTTTCGCCATACTAACCTTGGGTTACTGGCGCTGTTCGCGAACAGAAACCCCTCCTGGTCGCTGAAAACACGTTTTTTGCCTGATAATAACTGTTTTTTTGAACACGTTTTTTAATTTTGGCAACAACCCCTTTTTGACAAAGTTCTTGATACTTACTTGGTTCTAATTACGGAACCCTTCAGAATCGTGTTTTCGCTATACTTTCCTTGGGTTCCCGGCGCTGTGCGCGAACTGAAACCCCTCCTGGTCGATGAAAACACGGTTTTTGCTTGAAAAAAACTCGTTTTTTGAACACGTTTTTTTGTTTTGTCTCGAACCCCTTTTTGACAAAGTTCTTGATACTTACTTGGTTCTATTTACGGAACCCTTCAGAATCGTGTTTTCGCTATACTTTCCTTGGGTTCCCGGCGCTGTGCGCGAACTGAAACCCCTCCTGGTCGATGAAAACACGTTTTTTGCTTGAAAAAAACTCGTTTTTTGAACACGTTTTTTTATTTTGGCTCGAACCCCTTTTTGACAACGTTCTTGATACTTACTTGGTTCTAACTACGGAACCCTTCAGAATCGTGTTTTCGCTATACTTTCCTTGGGTTCCCGGCGCTGTGCGCGAACTGAAACCCCTCCTGGTCGATGAAAACACGTTTTTTGCTTGAAAAAACTCGTTTTTTGAACACGTTTTTTTGTTTTGGCTCGAACCCCTTTTTGACAAAGGTCTTGATACTTACTTGGTTCTAACTACGGAACCCTTCTGAAAAAAACTGTTTTTTGAACACGTTTTTTAATTTTGGCCCGAACCTCTTTTTGACAAAATTCTTGATACTTACTCGGTTCTAACTACGGAATTCTTCATTAGATTTTCGATCTGTTTGCAGAATCGTGTTTTCGCCATACTAACCTTGGGTTCCTGGCGCTGTTCGCGAACTGAAACCCCTCCTGGTCGCTGAAAACACGTTTTTTGCCTGATAATAACTGTTTTTTTGAACACGTTTTTTAATTTTGGCACCAACCCCTTTTTGACAAAGTTCTTGATACTTACTTGGTTCTATTTACGGAACCCATCAGAATCGTGTTTTCGCTATACTTTCCTTGGGTTCCCGGCGCTGTGCGCGAACTGAAACCCCTCCTGGTCGATGAAAACACGTTTTTTGCTTGAAAAAAACTCGTTTTTTTAACACGTTTTTTTGTTTTGGCTCGAACCCCTTTTTGACAAAGTTCTTGATACTTACTTGGTTCTAACTACGGAACCCTTCTGAAAAAAACTGTTTTTTGAACACGTTTTTTAATTTTTGCCCAAACCTCTTTTTGACAAAATTCTTGATACTTACTCGGTTCTAACTACGGAATTCTTCATTAGATTTTCGATCTGTTTGCAGAATCGTGTTTTCGCCATACTAACCTTGGGTTCCTGGCGCTGTTCGCGAACAGAAACCCCTCCTGGTCGCTGAAAACACGTTTTTTGCCTGATAATAACTGTTTTTTTGAACACGTTTTTTAATTTTGGCACCAACCCCTTTTTGACAAAGTTCTTGATACTCACTTGGTTCTTACTACGGAACCCTTCAGAATCGTGTTTTCGATATACTTTCCTTGGGTTCCCGGCGCTGTGCGCGAACTAAAACCCCTCCTGGTCGATGAAAACACGGTTTTTGCTTGAAAAAAACTCGTTTTTTGAACACATTTTTTTTTTTTGGCTCGAACCCCTTTTTGACAAAGTTCTTGATACTTACTTGGTTCTAACTACGGAACCCTTCAGAATCGTGTTTTCGCTATACTTTCCTTGGGTTTCCGGAGCTGTGCGCGAACTGAAACCCCTCCTGGTCGATAAAAACACGTTTTTTGCTTGAAAAAACTCGTTTTTTGAACACGTTTTTTTGTTTTGGCTCGAACCCCTTTTTGACAAAGTTCTTGATACTTACTTGGTTCTAACTACGGAACCCTTCTGAAAAAAACTGTTTTTTTAACACGTTTTTTAATTTTGGCCCGAACCTCTTTTTGACAAAATTCTTGATACTTACTCGGTTCTAACTACGGAATTCTTCATTAGATTTTCGATATGTTTGCAGAATCGTGTTTTCGCCATACTAACCTTGGGTTCCTGGCGCTGTTCGCGAACTGAAACCCCTCCTGGTCGCTGAAATAACGTTTTTTGCCTGATAATAACTGTTTTTTTGAACACGTTTTTTTATTTTGGCACCAACCCCTTTTTGACAAAGTTCTTGATACTTACTTGGTTCTAACTACGGAACCCTTCAGAATCGTGTTTTCACTATACTTTCCTTGGGTTCCCGGCGCTGTGCGCGAACTGAAACCCCTCCTGGTCAATGAAAACACGTTTTTTGCTTGAAAAAAACTCGTTTTTTGAACACGTTTTTTTATTTTGGCTCGAACCCCTTTTTGACAAAGTTCTTGATACTTACTTGGTTCTAACTACGGAACCCTTCAGAATCGTGTTTTCGCTATACTTTCCTTGGGTTCCCGGCGCTGTGCGCGAACTGAAACCCCTCCTGGTCGATGAAAACACGGTTTTTGCTTGAAAAAAACTCGTTTTTTGAACACGTTTTTTAATTTTGGCACCAACCCCTTTTTGACAAAGTTCTTGATACTTACTTGGTTCTAACTACGGAACCCTTCAGAATCGTGTTTTCACTATACTTTCCTTGGGTTCCCGGCGCTGTGCGCGAACTGAAACCCCTCCTGGTCAATGAAAACACGTTTTTTGCTTGAAAAAAACTCGTTTTTTGAACACGTTTTTTTATTTTGGCTCGAACCCCTTTTTGACAAAGTTCTTGATACTTACTTGGTTCTAACTACGGAACCCTTCAGAATCGTGTTTTCGCTATACTTTCCTTGGGTTCCCGGCGCTGTGCGCGAACTGAAACCCCTCCTGGTCGATGAAAACACGGTTTTTGCTTGAAAAAAACTCGTTTTTTGAACACGTTTTTTAATTTTGGCACCAACCCCTTTTTGACAAAGTTCTTGATACTTACTTGGTTCTAACTACGGAACCCTTCAGAATCGTGTTTTCGCTATACTTTCCTTGGGTTCCCGGCGCTGTGCGCGAACTGAAACCCCTCCTGGTCGATGAAAACACGTTTTTTGCTTGAAAAAAACTCGTTTTTTTAACACGTTTTTTTGTTTTGGCTCGAACCCCTTTTTGACAAAGTTCTTGATACTTACTTGGTTCTAACTACGGAACCCTTCAGAATCGTGTTTTCGCTATACTTTCCTTGGGTTCCCGGCGCTGTGCGCGAACTGAAACCCCTCCTGGTCGATGAAAACACGTTTTTTGCTTGAAAAAAACTCGTTTTTTTAACACGTTTTTTTGTTTTGGCTCGAACCCCTTTTTGACAAAGTTCTTGATACTTACTTGGTTCTAACTACGGAACCCTTCAGAATCGTGTTTTCGCTATACTTTCCTTGGGTTTCCGGAGCTGTGCGCGAACTGAAACCCCTCCTGGTCGATAAAAACACGTTTTTTGCTTGAAAAAACTCGTTTTTTGAACACGTTTTTTTGTTTTGGCTCGAACCCCTTTTTGACAAAGTTCTTGATACTTACTTGGTTCTAACTACGGAACCCTTCTGAAAAAAACTGTTTTTTTAACACGTTTTTTAATTTTGGCCCGAACCTCTTTTTGACAAAATTCTTGATACTTACTCGGTTCTAACTACGGAATTCTTCATTAGATTTTCGATATGTTTGCAGAATCGTGTTTTCGCCATACTAACCTTGGGTTCCTGGCGCTGTTCGCGAACTGAAACCCCTCCTGGTCGCTGAAATAACGTTTTTTGCCTGATAATAACTGTTTTTTTGAACACGTTTTTTTATTTTGGCACCAACCCCTTTTTGACAAAGTTCTTGATACTTACTTGGTTCTAACTACGGAACCCTTCAGAATCGTGTTTTCGCAATACTTTCCTTGGGTTCCCGGCGCTGTACGCGAACTGAAACCCCTCCTGGTCGATGAAAACACGGTTTTTGCTTGAAAAAAACTCGTTTTTTGAACTAGTTTTTTTATTTTGGCTCGAACCCCTTTTTGACAAAGTTCTTGATACTTACTTGGTTCTAACTACGGAACCCTTCAGAATCGTGTTTTCGCTATACTTTCCTTGGGTTCCCGGCGCTGTGCGCGAACTGAAACCCCTCCTGGTCGATGAAAACACGGTTTTTGCTTGAAAAAAACTCGTTTTTTGAACACGTTTTTTTATTTTGGCTCGAACCCCTTTTTGACAAAGTTCTTGATACTTACTTGGTTCTAACAACGGAACCCTTCAGAATCGTGTTTTCGCTATACTTTCCTTATGTTCCCGGCGCTGTGCGCGAACTGAAACCCCTCCTGGTCGATGAAAACACGGTTTTTGCTTGAAAAAAACTCGTTTTTTGAACACGTTTTTTTATTTTGGCTCGAACCCCTTTTTGACAAAGTTCTTGATACTTACTTGGTTCTAACAACGGAACCCTTCAGAATCGTGTTTTCGCTATACTTTCCTTATGTTCCCGGCGCTGTGCGCGAACTGAAACCCCTCCTGGTCGATGAAAACACGGTTTTTGCTTGAAAAAAACTCGTTTTTTGAACACGTTTTTTAATTTTGGCACCAACCCCTTTTTGACAAAGTTCTTGATACTTACTTGGTTCTAACTACGGAACCCTTCAGAATCGTGTTTTCGCTATACTTTCCTTGGGTTCCCGGCGCTGTGCGCGAACTGAAACCCCTCCTGGTCGATGAAAACACGTTTTTTGCTTGAAAAAAACTCGTTTTTTTAACACGTTTTTTTGTTTTGGCTCGAACCCCTTTTTGACAAAGTTCTTGATACTTACTTGGTTCTAACTACGGAACCCTTCAGAATCGTGTTTTCGCTATACTTTCCTTGGGTTCCCGGCGCTGTGCGCGAACTGAAACCCCTCCTGGTCGATAAAAACACGTTTTTTGCTTGAAAAAACTCGTTTTTTGAACACGTTTTTTTGTTTTGGCTCGAACCCCTTTTTGACAAAGTTCTTGATACTTACTTGGTTCTAACTACGGAACCCTTCTGAAAAAAACTGTTTTTTTAACACGTTTTTTAATTTTGGCCCGAACCTCTTTTTGACAAAATTCTTGATACTTACTCGGTTCTAACTACGGAATTCTTCATTAGATTTTCGATATGTTTGCAGAATCGTGTTTTCGCCATACTAACCTTGGGTTCCTGGCGCTGTTCGCGAACTGAAACCCCTCCTGGTCGCTGAAATAACGTTTTTTGCCTGATAATAACTGTTTTTTTGAACACGTTTTTTTATTTTGGCACCAACCCCTTTTTGACAAAGTTCTTGATACTTACTTGGTTCTAACTACGGAACCCTTCAGAATCGTGTTTTCGCAATACTTTCCTTGGGTTCCCGGCGCTGTACGCGAACTGAAACCCCTCCTGGTCGATGAAAACACGGTTTTTGCTTGAAAAAAACTCGTTTTTTGAACAAGTTTTTTTATTTTGGCTCGAACCCCTTTTTGACAAAGTTCTTGATACTTACTTGGTTCTAACTACGGAACCCTTCAGAATCGTGTTTTCGCTATACTTTCCTTGGGTTCCCGGCGCTGTGCGCGAACTGAAACCCCTCCTGGTCGATGAAAACACGGTTTTTGCTTGAAAAAAACTCGTTTTTTGAACACGTTTTTTTATTTTGGCTCGAACCCCTTTTTGACAAAGTTCTTGATACTTACTTGGTTCTAACAACGGAACCCTTCAGAATCGTGTTTTCGCTATACTTTCCTTATGTTCCCGGCGCTGTGCGCGAACTGAAACCCCTCCTGGTCGATGAAAACACGGTTTTTGCTTGAAAAAAACTCGTTTTTTGAACACGTTTTTTTATTTTGGCTCGAACCCCTTTTTGACAAAGTTCTTGATACTTACTTGGTTCTAACTACGGAACCCTTCAGAATCGTGTTTTCACTATACTTTCCTTGGGTTCCCGGCGCTGTGCGCGAACTGAAACCCCTCCTGGTCAATGAAAACACGTTTTTTGCTTGAAAAAAACTCGTTTTTTGAACACGTTTTTTTATTTTGGCTCGAACCCCTTTTTGACAAAGTTCTTGATACTTACTTGGTTCTAACTACGGAACCCTTCAGAATCGTGTTTTCGCTATACTTTCCTTGGGTTCCCGGCGCTGTGCGCGAACTGAAACCCCTCCTGGTCGATGAAAACACGGTTTTTGCTTGAAAAAAACTCGTTTTTTGAACACGTTTTTTAATTTTGGCACCAACCCCTTTTTGACAAAGTTCTTGATACTTACTTGGTTCTAACTACGGAACCCTTCAGAATCGTGTTTTCACTATACTTTCCTTGGGTTCCCGGCGCTGTGCGCGAACTGAAACCCCTCCTGGTCAATGAAAACACGTTTTTTGCTTGAAAAAAACTCGTTTTTTGAACACGTTTTTTTATTTTGGCTCGAACCCCTTTTTGACAAAGTTCTTGATACTTACTTGGTTCTAACTACGGAACCCTTCAGAATCGTGTTTTCGCTATACTTTCCTTGGGTTCCCGGCGCTGTGCGCGAACTGAAACCCCTCCTGGTCGATGAAAACACGGTTTTTGCTTGAAAAAAACTCGTTTTTTGAACACGTTTTTTTGTTTTGTCTCGAACCCCTTTTTGACAAAGTTCTTGATACTTACTTGGTTCTATTTACGGAACCCTTCAGAATCGTGTTTTCGCTATACTTTCCTTGGGTTCCCGGCGCTGTGCGCGAACTGAAACCCCTCCTGGTCGATGAAAACACGTTTTTTGCTTGAAAAAAACTCGTTTTTTGAACACGTTTTTTTATTTTGGCTCGAACCCCTTTTTGACAACGTTCTTGATACTTACTTGGTTCTAACTACGGAACCCTTCAGAATCGTGTTTTCGCTATACTTTCCTTGGGTTCCCGGCGCTGTGCGCGAACTGAAACCCCTCCTGGTCGATGAAAACACGTTTTTTGCTTGAAAAAACTCGTTTTTTGAACACGTTTTTTTGTTTTGGCTCGAACCCCTTTTTGACAAAGGTCTTGATACTTACTTGGTTCTAACTACGGAACCCTTCTGAAAAAAACTGTTTTTTGAACACGTTTTTTAATTTTGGCCCGAACCTCTTTTTGACAAAATTCTTGATACTTACTCGGTTCTAACTACGGAATTCTTCATTAGATTTTCGATCTGTTTGCAGAATCGTGTTTTCGCCATACTAACCTTGGGTTCCTGGCGCTGTTCGCGAACTGAAACCCCTCCTGGTCGCTGAAAACACGTTTTTTGCCTGATAATAACTGTTTTTTTGAACACGTTTTTTAATTTTGGCACCAACCCCTTTTTGACAAAGTTCTTGATACTTACTTGGTTCTATTTACGGAACCCATCAGAATCGTGTTTTCGCTATACTTTCCTTGGGTTCCCGGCGCTGTGCGCGAACTGAAACCCCTCCTGGTCGATGAAAACACGTTTTTTGCTTGAAAAAAACTCGTTTTTTTAACACGTTTTTTTGTTTTGGCTCGAACCCCTTTTTGACAAAGTTCTTGATACTTACTTGGTTCTAACTACGGAACCCTTCTGAAAAAAACTGTTTTTTGAACACGTTTTTTAATTTTTGCCCAAAACGTCTTTTTGACAAAATTCTTGATACTTACTCGGTTCTAACTACGGAATTCTTCATTAGATTTTCGATCTGTTTGCAGAATCGTGTTTTCGCCATACTAACCTTGGGTTCCTGGCGCTGTTCGCGAACAGAAACCCCTCCTGGTCGCTGAAAACACGTTTTTTGCCTGATAATAACTGTTTTTTTGAACACGTTTTTTAATTTTGGCACCAACCCCTTTTTGACAAAGTTCTTGATACTCACTTGGTTCTTACTACGGAACCCTTCAGAATCGTGTTTTCGATATACTTTCCTTGGGTTCCCGGCGCTGTGCGCGAACTAAAACCCCTCCTGGTCGATGAAAACACGGTTTTTGCTTGAAAAAAACTCGTTTTTTGAACACGTTTTTTTATTTTGGCTCGAACCCCTTTTTGACAAAGTTCTTGATACTTACTTGGTTCTAACTACGGAACCCTTCAGAATCGTGTTTTCGCTATACTTTCCTTGGGTTTCCGGAGCTGTGCGCGAACTGAAACCCCTCCTGGTCGATAAAAACACGTTTTTTGCTTGAAAAAACTCGTTTTTTGAACACGTTTTTTTGTTTTGGCTCGAACCCCTTTTTGACAAAGTTCTTGATACTTACTTGGTTCTAACTACGGAACCCTTCTGAAAAAAACTGTTTTTTTAACACGTTTTTTAATTTTGGCCCGAACCTCTTTTTGACAAAATTCTTGATACTTACTCGGTTCTAACTACGGAATTCTTCATTAGATTTTCGATATGTTTGCAGAATCGTGTTTTCGCCATACTAACCTTGGGTTCCTGGCGCTGTTCGCGAACTGAAACCCCTCCTGGTCGCTGAAATAACGTTTTTTGCCTGATAATAACTGTTTTTTTGAACACGTTTTTTTATTTTGGCACCAACCCCTTTTTGACAAAGTTCTTGATACTTACTTGGTTCTAACTACGGAACCCTTCAGAATCGTGTTTTCACTATACTTTCCTTGGGTTCCCGGCGCTGTGCGCGAACTGAAACCCCTCCTGGTCAATGAAAACACGTTTTTTGCTTGAAAAAAACTCGTTTTTTGAACACGTTTTTTTATTTTGGCTCGAACCCCTTTTTGACAAAGTTCTTGATACTTACTTGGTTCTAACTACGGAACCCTTCAGAATCGTGTTTTCGCTATACTTTCCTTGGGTTCCCGGCGCTGTGCGCGAACTGAAACCCCTCCTGGTCGATGAAAACACGGTTTTTGCTTGAAAAAAACTCGTTTTTTGAACACGTTTTTTAATTTTGGCACCAACCCCTTTTTGACAAAGTTCTTGATACTTACTTGGTTCTAACTACGGAACCCTTCAGAATCGTGTTTTCACTATACTTTCCTTGGGTTCCCGGCGCTGTGCGCGAACTGAAACCCCTCCTGGTCAATGAAAACACGTTTTTTGCTTGAAAAAAACTCGTTTTTTGAACACGTTTTTTTATTTTGGCTCGAACCCCTTTTTGACAAAGTTCTTGATACTTACTTGGTTCTAACTACGGAACCCTTCAGAATCGTGTTTTCGCTATACTTTCCTTGGGTTCCCGGCGCTGTGCGCGAACTGAAACCCCTCCTGGTCGATGAAAACACGGTTTTTGCTTGAAAAAAACTCGTTTTTTGAACACGTTTTTTAATTTTGGCACCAACCCCTTTTTGACAAAGTTCTTGATACTTACTTGGTTCTAACTACGGAACCCTTCAGAATCGTGTTTTCGCAATACTTTCCTTGGGTTCCCGGCGCTGTACGCGAACTGAAACCCCTCCTGGTCGATGAAAACACGGTTTTTGCTTGAAAAAAACTCGTTTTTTGAACAAGTTTTTTTATTTTGGCTCGAACCCCTTTTTGACAAAGTTCTTGATACTTACTTGGTTCTAACTACGGAACCCTTCAGAATCGTGTTTTCGCTATACTTTCCTTGGGTTCCCGGCGCTGTGCGCGAACTGAAACCCCTCCTGGTCGATGAAAACACGGTTTTTGCTTGAAAAAAACTCGTTTTTTGAACACGTTTTTTTATTTTGGCTCGAACCCCTTTTTGACAAAGTTCTTGATACTTACTTGGTTCTAACAACGGAACCCTTCAGAATCGTGTTTTCGCTATACTTTCCTTATGTTCCCGGCGCTGTGCGCGAACTGAAACCCCTCCTGGTCGATGAAAACACGGTTTTTGCTTGAAAAAAACTCGTTTTTTGAACACGTTTTTTTATTTTGGCTCGAACCCCTTTTTGACAAAGTTCTTGATACTTACTTGGTTCTAACTACGGAACCCTTCAGAATCGTGTTTTCACTATACTTTCCTTGGGTTCCCGGCGCTGTGCGCGAACTGAAACCCCTCCTGGTCAATGAAAACACGTTTTTTGCTTGAAAAAAACTCGTTTTTTGAACACGTTTTTTTATTTTGGCTCGAACCCCTTTTTGACAAAGTTCTTGATACTTACTTGGTTCTAACTACGGAACCCTTCAGAATCGTGTTTTCGCTATACTTTCCTTGGGTTCCCGGCGCTGTGCGCGAACTGAAACCCCTCCTGGTCGATGAAAACACGGTTTTTGCTTGAAAAAAACTCGTTTTTTGAACACGTTTTTTAATTTTGGCACCAACCCCTTTTTGACAAAGTTCTTGATACTTACTTGGTTCTAACTACGGAACCCTTCAGAATCGTGTTTTCACTATACTTTCCTTGGGTTCCCGGCGCTGTGCGCGAACTGAAACCCCTCCTGGTCAATGAAAACACGTTTTTTGCTTGAAAAAAACTCGTTTTTTGAACACGTTTTTTTATTTTGGCTCGAACCCCTTTTTGACAAAGTTCTTGATACTTACTTGGTTCTAACTACGGAACCCTTCAGAATCGTGTTTTCGCTATACTTTCCTTGGGTTCCCGGCGCTGTGCGCGAACTGAAACCCCTCCTGGTCGATGAAAACACGGTTTTTGCTTGAAAAAAACTCGTTTTTTGAACACGTTTTTTTGTTTTGTCTCGAACCCCTTTTTGACAAAGTTCTTGATACTTACTTGGTTCTATTTACGGAACCCTTCAGAATCGTGTTTTCGCTATACTTTCCTTGGGTTCCCGGCGCTGTGCGCGAACTGAAACCCCTCCTGGTCGATGAAAACACGTTTTTTGCTTGAAAAAAACTCGTTTTTTGAACACGTTTTTTTATTTTGGCTCGAACCCCTTTTTGACAACGTTCTTGATACTTACTTGGTTCTAACTACGGAACCCTTCAGAATCGTGTTTTCGCTATACTTTCCTTGGGTTCCCGGCGCTGTGCGCGAACTGAAACCCCTCCTGGTCGATGAAAACACGTTTTTTGCTTGAAAAAACTCGTTTTTTGAACACGTTTTTTTGTTTTGGCTCGAACCCCTTTTTGACAAAGGTCTTGATACTTACTTGGTTCTAACTACGGAACCCTTCTGAAAAAAACTGTTTTTTGAACACGTTTTTTAATTTTGGCCCGAACCTCTTTTTGACAAAATTCTTGATACTTACTCGGTTCTAACTACGGAATTCTTCATTAGATTTTCGATCTGTTTGCAGAATCGTGTTTTCGCCATACTAACCTTGGGTTCCTGGCGCTGTTCGCGAACTGAAACCCCTCCTGGTCGCTGAAAACACGTTTTTTGCCTGATAATAACTGTTTTTTTGAACACGTTTTTTAATTTTGGCACCAACCCCTTTTTGACAAAGTTCTTGATACTTACTTGGTTCTATTTACGGAACCCATCAGAATCGTGTTTTCGCTATACTTTCCTTGGGTTCCCGGCGCTGTGCGCGAACTGAAACCCCTCCTGGTCGATGAAAACACGTTTTTTGCTTGAAAAAAACTCGTTTTTTTAACACGTTTTTTTGTTTTGGCTCGAACCCCTTTTTGACAAAGTTCTTGATACTTACTTGGTTCTAACTACGGAACCCTTCTGAAAAAAACTGTTTTTTGAACACGTTTTTTAATTTTTGCCCAAAACGTCTTTTTGACAAAATTCTTGATACTTACTCGGTTCTAACTACGGAATTCTTCATTAGATTTTCGATCTGTTTGCAGAATCGTGTTTTCGCCATACTAACCTTGGGTTCCTGGCGCTGTTCGCGAACAGAAACCCCTCCTGGTCGCTGAAAACACGTTTTTTGCCTGATAATAACTGTTTTTTTGAACACGTTTTTTAATTTTGGCACCAACCCCTTTTTGACAAAGTTCTTGATACTCACTTGGTTCTTACTACGGAACCCTTCAGAATCGTGTTTTCGATATACTTTCCTTGGGTTCCCGGCGCTGTGCGCGAACTAAAACCCCTCCTGGTCGATGAAAACACGGTTTTTGCTTGAAAAAAACTCGTTTTTTGAACACGTTTTTTTATTTTGGCTCGAACCCCTTTTTGACAAAGTTCTTGATACTTACTTGGTTCTAACTACGGAACCCTTCAGAATCGTGTTTTCGCTATACTTTCCTTGGGTTTCCGGAGCTGTGCGCGAACTGAAACCCCTCCTGGTCGATAAAAACACGTTTTTTGCTTGAAAAAACTCGTTTTTTGAACACGTTTTTTTGTTTTGGCTCGAACCCCTTTTTGACAAAGTTCTTGATACTTACTTGGTTCTAACTACGGAACCCTTCTGAAAAAAACTGTTTTTTTAACACGTTTTTTAATTTTGGCCCGAACCTCTTTTTGACAAAATTCTTGATACTTACTCGGTTCTAACTACGGAATTCTTCATTAGATTTTCGATATGTTTGCAGAATCGTGTTTTCGCCATACTAACCTTGGGTTCCTGGCGCTGTTCGCGAACTGAAACCCCTCCTGGTCGCTGAAATAACGTTTTTTGCCTGATAATAACTGTTTTTTTGAACACGTTTTTTTATTTTGGCACCAACCCCTTTTTGACAAAGTTCTTGATACTTACTTGGTTCTAACTACGGAACCCTTCAGAATCGTGTTTTCACTATACTTTCCTTGGGTTCCCGGCGCTGTGCGCGAACTGAAACCCCTCCTGGTCAATGAAAACACGTTTTTTGCTTGAAAAAAACTCGTTTTTTGAACACGTTTTTTTATTTTGGCTCGAACCCCTTTTTGACAAAGTTCTTGATACTTACTTGGTTCTAACTACGGAACCCTTCAGAATCGTGTTTTCGCTATACTTTCCTTGGGTTCCCGGCGCTGTGCGCGAACTGAAACCCCTCCTGGTCGATGAAAACACGGTTTTTGCTTGAAAAAAACTCGTTTTTTGAACACGTTTTTTAATTTTGGCACCAACCCCTTTTTGACAAAGTTCTTGATACTTACTTGGTTCTAACTACGGAACCCTTCAGAATCGTGTTTTCACTATACTTTCCTTGGGTTCCCGGCGCTGTGCGCGAACTGAAACCCCTCCTGGTCAATGAAAACACGTTTTTTGCTTGAAAAAAACTCGTTTTTTGAACACGTTTTTTTATTTTGGCTCGAACCCCTTTTTGACAAAGTTCTTGATACTTACTTGGTTCTAACTACGGAACCCTTCAGAATCGTGTTTTCGCTATACTTTCCTTGGGTTCCCGGCGCTGTGCGCGAACTGAAACCCCTCCTGGTCGATGAAAACACGGTTTTTGCTTGAAAAAAACTCGTTTTTTGAACACGTTTTTTAATTTTGGCACCAACCCCTTTTTGACAAAGTTCTTGATACTTACTTGGTTCTAACTACGGAACCCTTCAGAATCGTGTTTTCGCTATACTTTCCTTGGGTTCCCGGCGCTGTGCGCGAACTGAAACCCCTCCTGGTCGATGAAAACACGTTTTTTGCTTGAAAAAAACTCGTTTTTTTAACACGTTTTTTTGTTTTGGCTCGAACCCCTTTTTGACAAAGTTCTTGATACTTACTTGGTTCTAACTACGGAACCCTTCAGAATCGTGTTTTCGCTATACTTTCCTTGGGTTCCCGGCGCTGTGCGCGAACTGAAACCCCTCCTGGTCGATGAAAACACGTTTTTTGCTTGAAAAAAACTCGTTTTTTTAACACGTTTTTTTGTTTTGGCTCGAACCCCTTTTTGACAAAGTTCTTGATACTTACTTGGTTCTAACTACGGAACCCTTCAGAATCGTGTTTTCGCTATACTTTCCTTGGGTTTCCGGAGCTGTGCGCGAACTGAAACCCCTCCTGGTCGATAAAAACACGTTTTTTGCTTGAAAAAACTCGTTTTTTGAACACGTTTTTTTGTTTTGGCTCGAACCCCTTTTTGACAAAGTTCTTGATACTTACTTGGTTCTAACTACGGAACCCTTCTGAAAAAAACTGTTTTTTTAACACGTTTTTTAATTTTGGCCCGAACCTCTTTTTGACAAAATTCTTGATACTTACTCGGTTCTAACTACGGAATTCTTCATTAGATTTTCGATATGTTTGCAGAATCGTGTTTTCGCCATACTAACCTTGGGTTCCTGGCGCTGTTCGCGAACTGAAACCCCTCCTGGTCGCTGAAATAACGTTTTTTGCCTGATAATAACTGTTTTTTTGAACACGTTTTTTTATTTTGGCACCAACCCCTTTTTGACAAAGTTCTTGATACTTACTTGGTTCTAACTACGGAACCCTTCAGAATCGTGTTTTCGCAATACTTTCCTTGGGTTCCCGGCGCTGTACGCGAACTGAAACCCCTCCTGGTCGATGAAAACACGGTTTTTGCTTGAAAAAAACTCGTTTTTTGAACTAGTTTTTTTATTTTGGCTCGAACCCCTTTTTGACAAAGTTCTTGATACTTACTTGGTTCTAACTACGGAACCCTTCAGAATCGTGTTTTCGCTATACTTTCCTTGGGTTCCCGGCGCTGTGCGCGAACTGAAACCCCTCCTGGTCGATGAAAACACGGTTTTTGCTTGAAAAAAACTCGTTTTTTGAACACGTTTTTTTATTTTGGCTCGAACCTCTTTTTGACAAAGTTCTTGATACTTACTTGGTTCTAACAACGGAACCCTTCAGAATCGTGTTTTCGCTATACTTTCCTTATGTTCCCGGCGCTGTGCGCGAACTGAAACCCCTCCTGGTCGATGAAAACACGGTTTTTGCTTGAAAAAAACTCGTTTTTTGAACACGTTTTTTTATTTTGGCTCGAACCCCTTTTTGACAAAGTTCTTGATACTTACTTGGTTCTAACAACGGAACCCTTCAGAATCGTGTTTTCGCTATACTTTCCTTATGTTCCCGGCGCTGTGCGCGAACTGAAACCCCTCCTGGTCGATGAAAACACGGTTTTTGCTTGAAAAAAACTCGTTTTTTGAACACGTTTTTTAATTTTGGCTCGAACCCCTTTTTGACAAAGTTCTTGATACTTACTTGGTTCTAACTACGGAACCCTTCAGAATCGTGTTTTCGCAATACTTTCCTTGGGTTCCCGGCGCTGTACGCGAACTGAAACCCCTCCTGGTCGATGAAAACACGGTTTTTGCTTGAAAAAAACTCGTTTTTTGAACTAGTTTTTTTATTTTGGCTCGAACCCCTTTTTGACAAAGTTCTTGATACTTACTTGGTTCTAACTACGGAACCCTTCAGAATCGTGTTTTCGCTATACTTTCCTTGGGTTCCCGGCGCTGTGCGCGAACTGAAACCCCTCCTGGTCGATGAAAACACGGTTTTTGCTTGAAAAAAACTCGTTTTTTGAACACGTTTTTTTATTTTGGCTCGAACCCCTTTTTGACAAAGTTCTTGATACTTACTTGGTTCTAACTACGGAACCCTTCAGAATCGTGTTTTCGCTATACTTTCCTTGGGTTTCCGGAGCTGTGCGCGAACTGAAACCCCTCCTGGTCGATAAAAACACGTTTTTTGCTTGAAAAAACTCGTTTTTTGAACACGTTTTTTTGTTTTGGCTCGAACCCCTTTTTGACAAAGTTCTTGATACTTACTTGGTTCTAACTACGGAACCCTTCTGAAAAAAACTGTTTTTTTAACACGTTTTTTAATTTTGGCCCGAACCTCTTTTTGACAAAATTCTTGATACTTACTCGGTTCTAACTACGGAATTCTTCATTAGATTTTCGATATGTTTGCAGAATCGTGTTTTCGCCATACTAACCTTGGGTTCCTGGCGCTGTTCGCGAACTGAAACCCCTCCTGGTCGCTGAAATAACGTTTTTTGCCTGATAATAACTGTTTTTTTGAACACGTTTTTTTATTTTGGCACCAACCCCTTTTTGACAAAGTTCTTGATACTTACTTGGTTCTAACTACGGAACCCTTCAGAATCGTGTTTTCACTATACTTTCCTTGGGTTCCCGGCGCTGTGCGCGAACTGAAACCCCTCCTGGTCAATGAAAACACGTTTTTTGCTTGAAAAAAACTCGTTTTTTGAACACGTTTTTTTATTTTGGCTCGAACCCCTTTTTGACAAAGTTCTTGATACTTACTTGGTTCTAACTACGGAACCCTTCAGAATCGTGTTTTCGCTATACTTTCCTTGGGTTCCCGGCGCTGTGCGCGAACTGAAACCCCTCCTGGTCGATGAAAACACGGTTTTTGCTTGAAAAAAACTCGTTTTTTGAACACGTTTTTTAATTTTGGCACCAACCCCTTTTTGACAAAGTTCTTGATACTTACTTGGTTCTAACTACGGAACCCTTCAGAATCGTGTTTTCACTATACTTTCCTTGGGTTCCCGGCGCTGTGCGCGAACTGAAACCCCTCCTGGTCAATGAAAACACGTTTTTTGCTTGAAAAAAACTCGTTTTTTGAACACGTTTTTTTATTTTGGCTCGAACCCCTTTTTGACAAAGTTCTTGATACTTACTTGGTTCTAACTACGGAACCCTTCAGAATCGTGTTTTCGCTATACTTTCCTTGGGTTCCCGGCGCTGTGCGCGAACTGAAACCCCTCCTGGTCGATGAAAACACGGTTTTTGCTTGAAAAAAACTCGTTTTTTGAACACGTTTTTTAATTTTGGCACCAACCCCTTTTTGACAAAGTTCTTGATACTTACTTGGTTCTAACTACGGAACCCTTCAGAATCGTGTTTTCGCTATACTTTCCTTGGGTTCCCGGCGCTGTGCGCGAACTGAAACCCCTCCTGGTCGATGAAAACACGTTTTTTGCTTGAAAAAAACTCGTTTTTTTAACACGTTTTTTTGTTTTGGCTCGAACCCCTTTTTGACAAAGTTCTTGATACTTACTTGGTTCTAACTACGGAACCCTTCAGAATCGTGTTTTCGCTATACTTTCCTTGGGTTCCCGGCGCTGTGCGCGAACTGAAACCCCTCCTGGTCGATGAAAACACGTTTTTTGCTTGAAAAAAACTCGTTTTTTTAACACGTTTTTTTGTTTTGGCTCGAACCCCTTTTTGACAAAGTTCTTGATACTTACTTGGTTCTAACTACGGAACCCTTCAGAATCGTGTTTTCGCTATACTTTCCTTGGGTTTCCGGAGCTGTGCGCGAACTGAAACCCCTCCTGGTCGATAAAAACACGTTTTTTGCTTGAAAAAACTCGTTTTTTGAACACGTTTTTTTGTTTTGGCTCGAACCCCTTTTTGACAAAGTTCTTGATACTTACTTGGTTCTAACTACGGAACCCTTCTGAAAAAAACTGTTTTTTTAACACGTTTTTTAATTTTGGCCCGAACCTCTTTTTGACAAAATTCTTGATACTTACTCGGTTCTAACTACGGAATTCTTCATTAGATTTTCGATATGTTTGCAGAATCGTGTTTTCGCCATACTAACCTTGGGTTCCTGGCGCTGTTCGCGAACTGAAACCCCTCCTGGTCGCTGAAATAACGTTTTTTGCCTGATAATAACTGTTTTTTTGAACACGTTTTTTTATTTTGGCACCAACCCCTTTTTGACAAAGTTCTTGATACTTACTTGGTTCTAACTACGGAACCCTTCAGAATCGTGTTTTCGCAATACTTTCCTTGGGTTCCCGGCGCTGTACGCGAACTGAAACCCCTCCTGGTCGATGAAAACACGGTTTTTGCTTGAAAAAAACTCGTTTTTTGAACTAGTTTTTTTATTTTGGCTCGAACCCCTTTTTGACAAAGTTCTTGATACTTACTTGGTTCTAACTACGGAACCCTTCAGAATCGTGTTTTCGCTATACTTTCCTTGGGTTCCCGGCGCTGTGCGCGAACTGAAACCCCTCCTGGTCGATGAAAACACGGTTTTTGCTTGAAAAAAACTCGTTTTTTGAACACGTTTTTTTATTTTGGCTCGAACCCCTTTTTGACAAAGTTCTTGATACTTACTTGGTTCTAACAACGGAACCCTTCAGAATCGTGTTTTCGCTATACTTTCCTTATGTTCCCGGCGCTGTGCGCGAACTGAAACCCCTCCTGGTCGATGAAAACACGGTTTTTGCTTGAAAAAAACTCGTTTTTTGAACACGTTTTTTTATTTTGGCTCGAACCCCTTTTTGACAAAGTTCTTGATACTTACTTGGTTCTAACAACGGAACCCTTCAGAATCGTGTTTTCGCTATACTTTCCTTATGTTCCCGGCGCTGTGCGCGAACTGAAACCCCTCCTGGTCGATGAAAACACGGTTTTTGCTTGAAAAAAACTCGTTTTTTGAACACGTTTTTTAATTTTGGCACCAACCCCTTTTTGACAAAGTTCTTGATACTTACTTGGTTCTAATTACGGAACCCTTCAGAATCGTGTTTTCGCTATACTTTCCTTGGGTTCCCGGCGCTGTGCGCGAACTGAAACCCCTCCTGGTCGATGAAAACACGGTTTTTGCTTGAAAAAAACTCGTTTTTTGAACACGTTTTTTTGTTTTGTCTCGAACCCCTTTTTGACAAAGTTCTTGATACTTACTTGGTTCTATTTACAGAACCCTTCAGAATCGTGTTTTCGCTATACTTTCCTTGGGTTCCCGGCGCTGTGCGCGAACTGAAACCCCTCCTGGTCGATGAAAACACGTTTTTTGCTTGAAAAAAACTCGTTTTTTGAACACGTTTTTTTATTTTGGCTCGAACCCCTTTTTGACAACGTTCTTGATACTTACTTGGTTCTAACTACGGAACCCTTCTGAAAAAAACTGTTTTTTGAACACGTTTTTTAATTTTGGCCCGAACCTCTTTTTGACAAAATTCTTGATACTTACTCGGTTCTAACTACGGAATTCTTCATTAGATTTTCGATCTGTTTGCAGAATCGTGTTTTCGCCATACTAACCTTGGGTTCCTGGCGCTGTTCGCGAACTGAAACCCCTCCTGGTCGCTGAAAACACGTTTTTTGCCTGATAATAACTGTTTTTTTGAACACGTTTTTTAATTTTGGCACCAACCCCTTTTTGACAAAGTTCTTGATACTTACTTGGTTCTATTTACGGAACCCATCAGAATCGTGTTTTCGCTATACTTTCCTTGGGTTCCCGGCGCTGTGCGCGAACTGAAACCCCTCCTGGTCGATGAAAACACGTTTTTTGCTTGAAAAAAACTCGTTTTTTTAACACGTTTTTTTGTTTTGGCTCGAACCCCTTTTTGACAAAGTTCTTGATACTTACTTGGTTCTAACTACGGAACCCTTCTGAAAAAAACTGTTTTTTGAACACGTTTTTTAATTTTTGCCCAAACCTCTTTTTGACAAAATTCTTGATACTTACTCGGTTCTAACTACGGAATTCTTCATTAGATTTTCGATCTGTTTGCAGAATCGTGTTTTCGCCATACTAACCTTGGGTTCCTGGCGCTGTTCGCGAACAGAAACCCCTCCTGGTCGCTGAAAACACGTTTTTTGCCTGATAATAACTGTTTTTTTGAACACGTTTTTTAATTTTGGCACCAACCCCTTTTTGACAAAGTTCTTGATACTCACTTGGTTCTTACTACGGAACCCTTCAGAATCGTGTTTTCGCTATACTTTCCTTGGGTTCCCGGCGCTGTGCGCGAACTAAAACCCCTCCTGGTCGATGAAAACACGTTTTTTGCTTGAAAAAACTCGTTTTTTGAACACGTTTTTTTGTTTTGGCTCGAACCCCTTTTTGACAAAGTTCTTGATACTTACTTGGTTCTAACTACGGAACCCTTCTGAAAAAAACTGTTTTTTTAACACGTTTTTTAATTTTGGCCCGAACCTCTTTTTGACAAAATTCTTGATACTTACTCGGTTCTAACTACGGAATTCTTCATTAGATTTTCGATATGTTTGCAGAATCGTGTTTTCGCCATACTAACCTTGGGTTCCTGGCGCTGTTCGCGAACTGAAACCCCTCCTGGTCGCTGAAATAACGTTTTTTGCCTGATAATAACTGTTTTTTTGAACACGTTTTTTTATTTTGGCACCAACCCCTTTTTGACAAAGTTCTTGATACTTACTTGGTTCTAACTACGGAACCCTTCAGAATCGTGTTTTCGCAATACTTTCCTTGGGTTCCCGGCGCTGTACGCGAACTGAAACCCCTCCTGGTCGATGAAAACACGGTTTTTGCTTGAAAAAAACTCGTTTTTTGAACAAGTTTTTTTATTTTGGCTCGAACCCCTTTTTGACAAAGTTCTTGATACTTACTTGGTTCTAACTACGGAACCCTTCAGAATCGTGTTTTCGCTATACTTTCCTTGGGTTCCCGGCGCTGTGCGCGAACTGAAACCCCTCCTGGTCGATGAAAACACGGTTTTTGCTTGAAAAAAACTCGTTTTTTGAACACGTTTTTTTATTTTGGCTCGAACCCCTTTTTGACAAAGTTCTTGATACTTACTTGGTTCTAACAACGGAACCCTTCAGAATCGTGTTTTCGCTATACTTTCCTTATGTTCCCGGCGCTGTGCGCGAACTGAAACCCCTCCTGGTCGATGAAAACACGGTTTTTGCTTGAAAAAAACTCGTTTTTTGAACACGTTTTTTTATTTTGGCTCGAACCCCTTTTTGACAAAGTTCTTGATACTTACTTGGTTCTAACTACGGAACCCTTCAGAATCGTGTTTTCACTATACTTTCCTTGGGTTCCCGGCGCTGTGCGCGAACTGAAACCCCTCCTGGTCAATGAAAACACGTTTTTTGCTTGAAAAAAACTCGTTTTTTGAACACGTTTTTTTATTTTGGCTCGAACCCCTTTTTGACAAAGTTCTTGATACTTACTTAGTTCTAACTACGGAACCCTTCAGAATCGTGTTTTCGCTATACTTTCCTTGGGTTCCCGGCGCTGTGCGCGAACTGAAACCCCTCCTGGTCGATGAAAACACGGTTTTTGCTTGAAAAAAACTCGTTTTTTGAACACGTTTTTTAATTTTGGCACCAACCCCTTTTTGACAAAGTTCTTGATACTTACTTGGTTCTAACTACGGAACCCTTCAGAATCGTGTTTTCACTATACTTTCCTTGGGTTCCCGGCGCTGTGCGCGAACTGAAACCCCTCCTGGTCAATGAAAACACGTTTTTTGCTTGAAAAAAACTCGTTTTTTGAACACGTTTTTTTATTTTGGCTCGAACCCCTTTTTGACAAAGTTCTTGATACTTACTTGGTTCTAACTACGGAACCCTTCAGAATCGTGTTTTCGCTATACTTTCCTTGGGTTCCCGGCGCTGTGCGCGAACTGAAACCCCTCCTGGTCGATGAAAACACGGTTTTTGCTTGAAAAAAACTCGTTTTTTGAACACGTTTTTTAATTTTGGCACCAACCCCTTTTTGACAAAGTTCTTGATACTTACTTGGTTCTAACTACGGAACCCTTCAGAATCGTGTTTTCGCTATACTTTCCTTGGGTTCATGGCGCTGTGCGCGAACTGAAACCCCTCCTGGTCGATAAAAACACGTTTTTTGCTTGAAAAAACTCGTTTTTTGAACACGTTTTTTTGTTTTGGCTCGAACCCCTTTTTGACAAATTTCTTGATACTAACTTGGTTCTAACTACGGAACCCTTCTGAAAAAAACTGTTTTTTGAACACGTTTTTTAATTTTGGCCCGAACCTCTTTTTGACAAAATTCTTGATACTTACTCGGTTCTAACTACGGAATTCTTCATTAGATTTTCGATCTGTTTGCAGAATCGTGTTTTCGCCATACTAACCTTGGGTTCCTGGCGCTGTTCGCGAACTGAAACCCCTCCTGGTCGCTGAAAACACGTTTTTTGCCTGATAATAACTGTTTTTTTGAACACGTTTTTTAATTTTGGCACCAACCCCTTTTTGACAAAGTTCTTGATACTTTCTTGGTTCTATTTACGGAACCCTTCAGAATCGTGTTTTCGCTATACTTTCCTTGGGTTCCCGGCGCTGTGCGCGAACTGAAACCCCTCCTGGTCGATGAAAACACGTTTTTTGCTTGAAAAAAACTCGTTTTTTGAACACGTTTTTTTGTTTTGGCTCGAACCCTTTTTTGACAAAGTTCTTGATACTTACTTGGTTCTAACTACGGAACCCTTCTGAAAAAAACTGTTTTTTGAACACGTTTTTTAATTTTGGCCCGAACCTCTTTTTGACAAAATTCTTGATACTTACTCGGTTCTAACTACGGAATTCTTCATTAGATTTTCGATCTGTTTGCAGAATCGTGTTTTCGCCATACTAACCTTGGGTTACTGGCGCTGTTCGCGAACAGAAACCCCTCCTGGTCGCTGAAAACACGTTTTTTGCCTGATAATAACTGTTTTTTTGAACACGTTTTTTAATTTTGGCAACAACCCCTTTTTGACAAAGTTCTTGATACTTACTTGGTTCTAATTACGGAACCCTTCAGAATCGTGTTTTCGCTATACTTTCCTTGGGTTCCCGGCGCTGTGCGCGAACTGAAACCCCTCCTGGTCGATGAAAACACGGTTTTTGCTTGAAAAAAACTCGTTTTTTGAACACGTTTTTTTGTTTTGTCTCGAACCCCTTTTTGACAAAGTTCTTGATACTTACTTGGTTCTATTTACGGAACCCTTCAGAATCGTGTTTTCGCTATACTTTCCTTGGGTTCCCGGCGCTGTGCGCAAACTGAAACCCCTCCTGGTCGATGAAAACACGTTTTTTGCTTGAAAAAAACTCGTTTTTTGAACACGTTTTTTTATTTTGGCTCGAACCCCTTTTTGACAACGTTCTTGATACTTACTTGGTTCTAACTACGGAACCCTTCAGAATCGTGTTTTCGCTATACTTTCCTTGGGTTCCCGGCGCTGTGCGCGAACTGAAACCCCTCCTGGTCGATGAAAACACGTTTTTTGCTTGAAAAAACTCGTTTTTTGAACACGTTTTTTTGTTTTGGCTCGAACCCCTTTTTGACAAAGGTCTTGATACTTACTTGGTTCTAACTACGGAACCCTTCTGAAAAAAACTGTTTTTTGAACACGTTTTTTTAATTTTGGCCCGAACCTCTTTTTGACAAAATTCTTGATACTTACTCGGTTCTAACAACGGAATTCTTCATTAGATTTTCGATCTGTTTGCAGAATCGTGTTTTCGCCATACTAGCCTTGGGTTCCTGGCGCTGTTCGCGAACTGAAACCCCTCCTGGTCGCTGAAAACACGTTTTTTGCCTGATAATAACTGTTTTTTTGAACACGTTTTTTAATTTTGGCACCAACCCCTTTTTGACAAAGTTCTTGATACTTACTTGGTTCTATTTACGGAACCCATCAGAATCGTGTTTTCGCTATACTTTCCTTGGGTTCCCGGCGCTGTGCGCGAACTGAAACCCCTCCTGGTCGATGAAAACACGTTTTTTGCTTGAAAAAAACTCGTTTTTTTAACACGTTTTTTTGTTTTGGCTCGAACCCCTTTTTGACAAAGTTCTTGATACTTACTTGGTTCTAACTACGGAACCCTTCTGAAAAAAACTGTTTTTTGAACACGTTTTTTAATTTTTGCCCAAACCTCTTTTTGACAAAATTCTTGATACTTACTCGGTTCTAACTACGGAATTCTTCATTAGATTTTCGATCTGTTTGCAGAATCGTGTTTTCGCCATACTAACCTTGGGTTCCTGGCGCTGTTCGCGAACAGAAACCCCTCCTGGTCGCTGAAAACACGTTTTTTGCCTGATAATAACTGTTTTTTTGAACACGTTTTTTAATTTTGGCACCAACCCCTTTTTGACAAAGTTCTTGATACTTACTTGGTTCTTACTACGGAACCCTTCAGAATCGTGTTTTCGATATACTTTCCTTGGGTTCCCGGCGCTGTGCGCGAACTAAAACCCCTCCTGGTCGATGAAAACACGGTTTTTGCTTGAAAAAAACTCGTTTTTTGAACACGTTTTTTTATTTTGGCTCGAACCCCTTTTTGACAAAGTTCTTGATACTTACTTGGTTCTAACTACGGAACCCTTCAGAATCGTGTTTTCGCTATACTTTCCTTGGGTTCCCGGAGCTGTGCGCGAACTGAAACCCCTCCTGGTCGATAAAAACACGTTTTTTGCTTGAAAAAACTCGTTTTTTGAACACGTTTTTTGAACACGTTTTTTTGTTTTGGCTCGAACCCCTTTTTGACAAAGGTCTTGATACTTACTTGGTTCTAACTACGGAACCCTTCTGAAAAAAACTGTTTTTTTAACACGTTTTTTAATTTTGGCCCGAACCTCTTTTTGACAAAATTCTTGATACTTACTCGGTTCTAACTACGGAATTCTTCATTAGATTTTCGATATGTTTGCAGAATCGTGTTTTCGCCATACTAACCTTGGGTTCCTGGCGCTGTTCGCGAACTGAAACCCCTCCTGGTCGCTGAAATAACGTTTTTTGCCTGATAATAACTGTTTTTTTGAACACGTTTTTTTATTTTGGCACCAACCCCTTTTTGACAAAGTTCTTGATACTTACTTGGTTCTAACTACGGAACCCTTCAGAATCGTGTTTTCGCAATACTTTCCTTGGGTTCCCGGCGCTGTACGCGAACTGAAACCCCTCCTGGTCGATGAAAACACGGTTTTTGCTTGAAAAAAACTCGTTTTTTGAACAAGTTTTTTTATTTTGGCTCGAACCCCTTTTTGACAAAGTTCTTGATACTTACTTGGTTCTAACAACGGAACCCTTCAGAATCGTGTTTTCGCTATACTTTCCTTGGGTTCCCGGCGCTGTGCGCGAACTGAAACCCCTCCTGGTCGATGAAAACACGGTTTTTGCTTGAAAAAAACTCGTTTTTTGAACACGTTTTTTTATTTTGGCTCGAACCCCTTTTTGACAAAGTTCTTGATACTTACTTGGTTCTAACAACGGAACCCTTCAGAATCGTGTTTTCGCTATACTTTCCTTATGTTCCCGGCGCTGTGCGCGAACTGAAACCCCTCCTGGTCGATGAAAACACGGTTTTTGCTTGAAAAAAACTCGTTTTTTGAACACGTTTTTTTATTTTGGCTCGAACCCCTTTTTGACAAAGTTCTTGATACTTACTTGGTTCTAACTACGGAACCCTTCAGAATCGTGTTTTCGCTATACTTTCCTTGGGTTCCCGGCGCTGTGCGCGAACTGAAACCCCTCCTGGTCGATGAAAACACGTTTTTTGCTTGAAAAAACTCGTTTTTTGAACACGTTTTTTTGTTTTGGCTCGAACCCCTTTTTGACAAAGTTCTTGATACTTACTTGGTTCTAACTACGGAACCCTTCTGAAAAAAACTGTTTTTTGAACACGTTTTTTAATTTTGGCCCGAACCTCTTTTTGACAAAATTCTTGATACTTACTCGGTTCTAACTACGGAATTCTTCATTAGATTTTCGATCTATTTGCAGAATCGTGTTTTCGCCATACTAACCTTGGATTCCTGGCGCTGTTCGCGAACTGAAATCCCTCCTGGTCGCTGAAAACACGTTTTTTGCCTGATAATAACTGTTTTTTTGAACACGTTTTTTTATTTTGGCACCAACCCCTTTTTGACAAAGTTCTTGATACTTACTTGGTTCTAACAACGGAACCCTTCAGAATCGTGTTTTCGCTATACTTTCCTTGTGTTCCCGGCGCTGTGCGCGAACTGAAACCCCTCCTGGTCGATGAAAACACGGTTTTTGCTTGAAAAAAACTCGTTTTTTGAACACGTTTTTTTATTTTGGCTCGAACCCCTTTTTGACAAAATTCTTGATACTTACTCGGTTCTAACTACGGAATTCTTCATTAGATTTTCGATCTATTTGCAGAATCGTGTTTTCGCCATACTAACCTTGGATTCCTGGCGCTGTGCGCGAACTCAAACCCCTCCTGGTCGATGAAAACACGGTTTTTGCTTGAAAAAAACTCGTTTTTTGAACACGTTTTTTTATTTTGGCTCGAACCCCTTTTTGACAAAGTTCTTGATACTTACTTGGTTCTAACAACGGAACCCTTCAGAATCGTGTTTTCGCTATACTTTCCTTATGTTCCCGGCGCTGTGCGCGAACTGAAACCCCTCCTGGTCGATGAAAACACGGTTTTTGCTTGAAAAAAACTCGTTTTTTGAACACGTTTTTTTATTTTGGCTCGAACCCCTTTTTGACAAAGTTCTTGATACTTACTTGGTTCTAACAACGGAACCCTTCAGAATCGTGTTTTCGCTATACTTTCCTTATGTTCCCGGCGCTGTGCGCGAACTGAAACCCCTCCTGGTCGATGAAAACACGGTTTTTGCTTGAAAAAAACTTGTTTTTTGAACACGTTTTTTTATTTTGGCTCGAACCCCTTTTTGACAAAGTTCTTGATACTTACTTGGTTCTAACTACGGAACCCTTCAGAATCGTGTTTTCGCTATACTTTCCTTGGGTTCCCGGCGCTGTGCGCGAACTGAAACCCCTCCTGGTCGATGAAAACACGTTTTTTGCTTGAAAAAACTCGTTTTTTGAACACGTTTTTTTGTTTTGGCTCGAACCTCTTTTTGACAAAGTTCTTGATACTTACTTGGTTCTAACTACGGAACCCTTCTGAAAAAAACTGTTTTTTGAACACGTTTTTTAATTTTGGCCCGAACCTCTTTTTGACAAAATTCTTGATACTTACTCGGTTCTAACTACGGAATTCTTCATTAGATTTTCGATCTATTTGCAGAATCGTGTTTTCGCCATACTAACCTTGGATTCCTGGCGCTGTTCGCGAACTGAAATCCCTCCTGGTCGCTGAAAACACGTTTTTTGCCTGATAATAACTGTTTTTTTGAACACGTTTTTTAATTTTGGCACCAACCCCTTTTTGACAAAGTTCTTGATACTTACTTGGTTCTATTTACGGAACCCATCAGAATCGTGTTTTCGCTATACTTTCCTTGGGTTCCCGGCGCTGTGCGCGAACTGAAACCCCTCCTGGTCGATGAAAACACGTTTTTTGCTTGAAAAAAACTCGTTTTTTTAACACGTTTTTTTGTTTTGGCTCGAACCCCTTTTTGACAAAGTTCTTGATACTTACTTGGTTCTAACTACGGAACCCTTCTGAAAAAAACTGTTTTTTGAACACGTTTTTTAATTTTTGCCCAAACCTCTTTTTGACAAAATTCTTGATACTTACTCGGTTCTAACTACGGAATTCTTCATTAGATTTTCGATCTGTTTGCAGAATCGTGTTTTCGCCATACTAACCTTGGGTTCCTGGCGCTGTTCGCGAACAGAAACCCCTCCTGGTCGCTGAAAACACGTTTTTTGCCTGATAATAACTGTTTTTTTGAACACGTTTTTTAATTTTGGCACCAACCCCTTTTTGACAAAGTTCTTGATACTCACTTGGTTCTTACTACGGAACCCTTCAGAATCGTGTTTTCGATATACTTTCCTTGGGTTCCCGGCGCTGTGCGCGAACTAAAACCCCTCCTGGTCGATGAAAACACGGTTTTTGCTTGAAAAAAACTCGTTTTTTGAACACGTTTTTTTATTTTGGCTCGAACCCCTTTTTGACAAAGTTCTTGATACTTACTTGGTTCTAACTACGGAACCCTTCAGAATCGTGTTTTCGCTATACTTTCCTTGGGTTTCCGGAGCTGTGCGCGAACTGAAACCCCTCCTGGTCGATAAAAACACGTTTTTTGCTTGAAAAAACTCGTTTTTTGAACACGTTTTTTTGTTTTGGCTCGAACCCCTTTTTGACAAAGTTCTTGATACTTACTTGGTTCTAACTACGGAACCCTTCTGAAAAAAACTGTTTTTTTAACACGTTTTTTAATTTTGGCCCGAACCTCTTTTTGACAAAATTCTTGATACTTACTCGGTTCTAACTACGGAATTCTTCATTAGATTTTCGATATGTTTGCAGAATCGTGTTTTCGCCATACTAACCTTGGGTTCCTGGCGCTGTTCGCGAACTGAAACCCCTCCTGGTCGCTGAAATAACGTTTTTTGCCTGATAATAACTGTTTTTTTGAACACGTTTTTTTATTTTGGCACCAACCCCTTTTTGACAAAGTTCTTGATACTTACTTGGTTCTAACTACGGAACCCTTCAGAATCGTGTTTTCACTATACTTTCCTTGGGTTCCCGGCGCTGTGCGCGAACTGAAACCCCTCCTGGTCAATGAAAACACGTTTTTTGCTTGAAAAAAACTCGTTTTTTGAACACGTTTTTTTATTTTGGCTCGAACCCCTTTTTGACAAAGTTCTTGATACTTACTTGGTTCTAACTACGGAACCCTTCAGAATCGTGTTTTCGCTATACTTTCCTTGGGTTCCCGGCGCTGTGCGCGAACTGAAACCCCTCCTGGTCGATGAAAACACGGTTTTTGCTTGAAAAAAACTCGTTTTTTGAACACGTTTTTTAATTTTGGCACCAACCCCTTTTTGACAAAGTTCTTGATACTTACTTGGTTCTAACTACGGAACCCTTCAGAATCGTGTTTTCACTATACTTTCCTTGGGTTCCCGGCGCTGTGCGCGAACTGAAACCCCTCCTGGTCAATGAAAACACGTTTTTTGCTTGAAAAAAACTCGTTTTTTGAACACGTTTTTTTATTTTGGCTCGAACCCCTTTTTGACAAAGTTCTTGATACTTACTTGGTTCTAACTACGGAACCCTTCAGAATCGTGTTTTCGCTATACTTTCCTTGGGTTCCCGGCGCTGTGCGCGAACTGAAACCCCTCCTGGTCGATGAAAACACGGTTTTTGCTTGAAAAAAACTCGTTTTTTGAACACGTTTTTTAATTTTGGCACCAACCCCTTTTTGACAAAGTTCTTGATACTTACTTGGTTCTAACTACGGAACCCTTCAGAATCGTGTTTTCGCTATACTTTCCTTGGGTTCCCGGCGCTGTGCGCGAACTGAAACCCCTCCTGGTCGATGAAAACACGTTTTTTGCTTGAAAAAAACTCGTTTTTTTAACACGTTTTTTTGTTTTGGCTCGAACCCCTTTTTGACAAAGTTCTTGATACTTACTTGGTTCTAACTACGGAACCCTTCAGAATCGTGTTTTCGCTATACTTTCCTTGGGTTCCCGGCGCTGTGCGCGAACTGAAACCCCTCCTGGTCGATGAAAACACGTTTTTTGCTTGAAAAAAACTCGTTTTTTTAACACGTTTTTTTGTTTTGGCTCGAACCCCTTTTTGACAAAGTTCTTGATACTTACTTGGTTCTAACTACGGAACCCTTCAGAATCGTGTTTTCGCTATACTTTCCTTGGGTTTCCGGAGCTGTGCGCGAACTGAAACCCCTCCTGGTCGATAAAAACACGTTTTTTGCTTGAAAAAACTCGATTTTTGAACACGTTTTTTTGTTTTGGCTCGAACCCCTTTTTGACAAAGTTCTTGATACTTACTTGGTTCTAACTACGGAACCCTTCTGAAAAAAACTGTTTTTTTAACACGTTTTTTAATTTTGGCCCGAACCTCTTTTTGACAAAATTCTTGATACTTACTCGGTTCTAACTACGGAATTCTTCATTAGATTTTCGATATGTTTGCAGAATCGTGTTTTCGCCATACTAACCTTGGGTTCCTGGCGCTGTTCGCGAACTGAAACCCCTCCTGGTCGCTGAAATAACGTTTTTTGCCTGATAATAACTGTTTTTTTGAACACGTTTTTTTATTTTGGCACCAACCCCTTTTTGACAAAGTTCTTGATACTTACTTGGTTCTAACTACGGAACCCTTCAGAATCGTGTTTTCGCAATACTTTCCTTGGGTTCCCGGCGCTGTACGCGAACTGAAACCCCTCCTGGTCGATGAAAACACGGTTTTTGCTTGAAAAAAACTCGTTTTTTGAACTAGTTTTTTTATTTTGGCTCGAACCCCTTTTTGACAAAGTTCTTGATACTTACTTGGTTCTAACTACGGAACCCTTCAGAATCGTGTTTTCGCTATACTTTCCTTGGGTTCCCGGCGCTGTGCGCGAACTGAAACCCCTCCTGGTCGATGAAAACACGGTTTTTGCTTGAAAAAAACTCGTTTTTTGAACACGTTTTTTTATTTTGGCTCGAACCCCTTTTTGACAAAGTTCTTGATACTTACTTGGTTCTAACAACGGAACCCTTCAGAATCGTGTTTTCGCTATACTTTCCTTATGTTCCCGGCGCTGTGCGCGAACTGAAACCCCTCCTGGTCGATGAAAACACGGTTTTTGCTTGAAAAAAACTCGTTTTTTGAACACGTTTTTTTATTTTGGCTCGAACCCCTTTTTGACAAAGTTCTTGATACTTACTTGGTTCTAACAACGGAACCCTTCAGAATCGTGTTTTCGCTATACTTTCCTTATGTTCCCGGCGCTGTGCGCGAACTGAAACCCCTCCTGGTCGATGAAAACACGGTTTTTGCTTGAAAAAAACTCGTTTTTTGAACACGTTTTTTAATTTTGGCACCAACCCCCTTTTGACAAAGTTCTTGATACTTACTTGGTTCTAACTACGGAACCCTTCAGAATCGTGTTTTCGCTATACTTTCCTTGGGTTCCCGGCGCTGTGCGCGAACTGAAACCCCTCCTGGTCGATGAAAAAACGTTTTTTGCTTGAAAAAAACTCGTTTTTTTAACACGTTTTTTTGTTTTGGCTCGAACCCCTTTTTGACAAAGTTCTTGATACTTACTTGGTTCTAACTACGGAACCCTTCAGAATCGTGTTTTCGCTATACTTTCCTTGGGTTCCCGGCGCTGTGCGCGAACTGAAACCCCTCCTGGTCGATAAAAACACGTTTTTTGCTTGAAAAAACTCGTTTTTTGAACACGTTTTTTTGTTTTGGCTCGAACCCCTTTTTGACAAAGTTCTTGATACTTACTTGGTTCTAACTACGGAACCCTTCTGAAAAAAACTGTTTTTTTAACACGTTTTTTAATTTTGGCCCGAACCTCTTTTTGACAAAATTCTTGATACTTACTCGGTTCTAACTACGGAATTCTTCATTAGATTTTCGATATGTTTGCAGAATCGTGTTTTCGCCATACTAACCTTGGGTTCCTGGCGCTGTTCGCGAACTGAAACCCCTCCTGGTCGCTGAAATAACGTTTTTTGCCTGATAATAACTGTTTTTTTGAACACGTTTTTTTATTTTGGCACCAACCCCTTTTTGACAAAGTTCTTGATACTTACTTGGTTCTAACTACGGAACCCTTCAGAATCGTGTTTTCGCAATACTTTCCTTGGGTTCCCGGCGCTGTACGCGAACTGAAACCCCTCCTGGTCGATGAAAACACGGTTTTTGCTTGAAAAAAACTCGTTTTTTGAACAAGTTTTTTTATTTTGGCTCGAACCCCTTTTTGACAAAGTTCTTGATACTTACTTGGTTCTAACTACGGAACCCTTCAGAATCGTGTTTTCGCTATACTTTCCTTGGGTTCCCGGCGCTGTGCGCGAACTGAAACCCCTCCTGGTCGATGAAAACACGGTTTTTGCTTGAAAAAAACTCGTTTTTTGAACACGTTTTTTTATTTTGGCTCGAACCCCTTTTTGACAAAGTTCTTGATACTTACTTGGTTCTAACAACGGAACCCTTCAGAATCGTGTTTTCGCTATACTTTCCTTATGTTCCCGGCGCTGTGCGCGAACTGAAACCCCTCCTGGTCGATGAAAACACGGTTTTTGCTTGAAAAAAACTCGTTTTTTGAACACGTTTTTTTATTTTGGCTCGAACCCCTTTTTGACAAAGTTCTTGATACTTACTTGGTTCTAACTACGGAACCCTTCAGAATCGTGTTTTCACTATACTTTCCTTGGGTTCCCGGCGCTGTGCGCGAACTGAAACCCCTCCTGGTCAATGAAAACACGTTTTTTGCTTGAAAAAAACTCGTTTTTTGAACACGTTTTTTTATTTTGGCTCGAACCCCTTTTTGACAAAGTTCTTGATACTTACTTGGTTCTAACTACGGAACCCTTCAGAATCGTGTTTTCGCTATACTTTCCTTGGGTTCCCGGCGCTGTGCGCGAACTGAAACCCCTCCTGGTCGATGAAAACACGGTTTTTGCTTGAAAAAAACTCGTTTTTTGAACACGTTTTTTAATTTTGGCACCAACCCCTTTTTGACAAAGTTCTTGATACTTACTTGGTTCTAACTACGGAACCCTTCAGAATCGTGTTTTCACTATACTTTCCTTGGGTTCCCGGCGCTGTGCGCGAACTGAAACCCCTCCTGGTCAATGAAAACACGTTTTTTGCTTGAAAAAAACTCGTTTTTTGAACACGTTTTTTTATTTTGGCTCGAACCCCTTTTTGACAAAGTTCTTGATACTTACTTGGTTCTAACTACGGAACCCTTCAGAATCGTGTTTTCGCTATACTTTCCTTGGGTTCCCGGCGCTGTGCGCGAACTGAAACCCCTCCTGGTCGATGAAAACACGGTTTTTGCTTGAAAAAAACTCGTTTTTTGAACACGTTTTTTAATTTTGGCACCAACCCCTTTTTGACAAAGTTCTTGATACTTACTTGGTTCTAACTACGGAACCCTTCAGAATCGTGTTTTCGCTATACTTTCCTTGGGTTCCCGGCGCTGTGCGCGAACTGAAACCCCTCCTGGTCGATAAAAACACGTTTTTTGCTTGAAAAAACTCGTTTTTTGAACACGTTTTTTTGTTTTGGCTCGAACCCCTTTTTGACAAATTTCTTGATACTAACTTGGTTCTAACTACGGAACCCTTCTGAAAAAAACTGTTTTTTGAACACGTTTTTTAATTTTGGCCCGAACCTCTTTTTGACAAAATTCTTGATACTTACTCGGTTCTAACTACGGAATTCTTCATTAGATTTTCGATCTGTTTGCAGAATCGTGTTTTCGCCATACTAACCTTGGGTTCCTGGCGCTGTTCGCGAACTGAAACCCCTCCTGGTCGCTGAAAACACGTTTTTTGCCTGATAATAACTGTTTTTTTGAACACGTTTTTTAATTTTGGCACCAACCCCTTTTTGACAAAGTTCTTGATACTTACTTGGTTCTAACTACGGAACCCTTCAGAATCGTGTTTTCGCTATACTTTCCTTGGGTTCCCGGCGCTGTGCGCGAACTGAAACCCCTCCTGGTCGATAAAAACACGTTTTTTGCTTGAAAAAACTCGTTTTTTGAACACGTTTTTTTGTTTTGGCTCGAACCCCTTTTTGACAAAGGTCTTGATACTTACTTGGTTCTAACTACGGAACCCTTCTGAAAAAAACTGTTTTTTGAACACGTTTTTTAATTTTGCCCCGAACCTCTTTTTGACAAAATTCTTGATACTTACTCGGTTCTAACTACGAAATTCTTCATTAGATTTTCGATCTGTTTGCAGAATCGTGTTTTCGCCATACTAACCTTGGGTTCCTGGCGCTGTTCGCGAACTGAAACCCCTCCTGGTCGCTGAAAACACGTTTTTTGCCTGATAATAACTGTTTTTTTGAACACGTTTTTTAATTTTGGCACCAACCCCTTTTTGACAAAGTTCTTGATACTTTCTTGGTTCTATTTACGGAACCCTTCAGAATCGTGTTTTCGCTATACTTTCCTTGGGTTCCCGGCGCTGTGCGCGAACTGAAACCCCTCCTGGTCGATGAAAACACGTTTTTTGCTTGAAAAAAACTCGTTTTTTGAACACGTTTTTTTGTTTTGGCTCGAACCCTTTTTTGACAAAGTTCTTGATACTTACTTGGTTCTAACTACGGAACCCTTCTGAAAAAAACTGTTTTTTGAACACGTTTTTTAATTTTGGCCCGAACCTCTTTTTGACAAAATTCTTGATACTTACTCGGTTCTAACTACGGAATTCTTCATTAGATTTTCGATCTGTTTGCAGAATCGTGTTTTCGCCATACTAACCTTGGGTTACTGGCGCTGTTCGCGAACAGAAACCCCTCCTGGTCGCTGAAAACACGTTTTTTGCCTGATAATAACTGTTTTTTTGAACACGTTTTTTAATTTTGGCAACAACCCCTTTTTGACAAAGTTCTTGATACTTACTTGGTTCTAATTACGGAACCCTTCAGAATCGTGTTTTCGCTATACTTTCCTTGGGTTCCCGGCGCTGTGCGCGAACTGAAACCCCTCCTGGTCGATGAAAACACGGTTTTTGCTTGAAAAAAACTCGTTTTTTGAACACGTTTTTTTGTTTTGTCTCGAACCCCTTTTTGACAAAGTTCTTGATACTTACTTGGTTCTATTTACAGAACCCTTCAGAATCGTGTTTTCGCTATACTTTCCTTGGGTTCCCGGCGCTGTGCGCGAACTGAAACCCCTCCTGGTCGATGAAAACACGTTTTTTGCTTGAAAAAAACTCGTTTTTTGAACACGTTTTTTTATTTTGGCTCGAACCCCTTTTTGACAACGTTCTTGATACTTACTTGGTTCTAACTACGGAACCCTTCAGAATCGTGTTTTCGCTATACTTTCCTTGGGTTCCCGGCGCTGTGCGCGAACTGAAACCCCTCCTGGTCGATGAAAACACGTTTTTTGCTTGAAAAAACTCGTTTTTTGAACACGTTTTTTTGTTTTGGCTCGAACCCCTTTTTGACAAAGGTCTTGATACTTACTTGGTTCTAACTACGGAACCCTTCTGAAAAAAACTGTTTTTTGAACACGTTTTTTAATTTTGGCCCGAACCTCTTTTTGACAAAATTCTTGATACTTACTCGGTTCTAACTACGGAATTCTTCATTAGATTTTCGATCTGTTTGCAGAATCGTGTTTTCGCCATACTAACCTTGGGTTCCTGGCGCTGTTCGCGAACTGAAACCCCTCCTGGTCGCTGAAAACACGTTTTTTGCCTGATAATAACTGTTTTTTTGAACACGTTTTTTAATTTTGGCACCAACCCCTTTTTGACAAAGTTCTTGATACTTACTTGGTTCTATTTACGGAACCCATCAGAATCGTGTTTTCGCTATACTTTCCTTGGGTTCCCGGCGCTGTGCGCGAACTGAAACCCCTCCTGGTCGATGAAAACACGTTTTTTGCTTGAAAAAAACTCGTTTTTTTAACACGTTTTTTTGTTTTGGCTCGAACCCCTTTTTGACAAAGTTCTTGATACTTACTTGGTTCTAACTACGGAACCCTTCTGAAAAAAACTGTTTTTTGAACACGTTTTTTAATTTTTGCCCAAACCTCTTTTTGACAAAATTCTTGATACTTACTCGGTTCTAACTACGGAATTCTTCATTAGATTTTCGATCTGTTTGCAGAATCGTGTTTTCGCCATACTAACCTTGGGTTCCTGGCGCTGTTCGCGAACAGAAACCCCTCCTGGTCGCTGAAAACACGTTTTTTGCCTGATAATAACTGTTTTTTTGAACACGTTTTTTAATTTTGGCACCAACCCCTTTTTGACAAAGTTCTTGATACTCACTTGGTTCTTACTACGGAACCCTTCAGAATCGTGTTTTCGCTATACTTTCCTTGGGTTCCCGGCGCTGTGCGCGAACTAAAACCCCTCCTGGTCGATGAAAACACGTTTTTTGCTTGAAAAAACTCGTTTTTTGAACACGTTTTTTTGTTTTGGCTCGAACCCCTTTTTGACAAAGTTCTTGATACTTACTTGGTTCTAACTACGGAACCCTTCTGAAAAAAACTGTTTTTTTAACACGTTTTTTAATTTTGGCCCGAACCTCTTTTTGACAAAATTCTTGATACTTACTCGGTTCTAACTACGGAATTCTTCATTAGATTTTCGATATGTTTGCAGAATCGTGTTTTCGCCATACTAACCTTGGGTTCCTGGCGCTGTTCGCGAACTGAAACCCCTCCTGGTCGCTGAAATAACGTTTTTTGCCTGATAATAACTGTTTTTTTGAACACGTTTTTTTATTTTGGCACCAACCCCTTTTTGACAAAGTTCTTGATACTTACTTGGTTCTAACTACGGAACCCTTCAGAATCGTGTTTTCGCAATACTTTCCTTGGGTTCCCGGCGCTGTACGCGAACTGAAACCCCTCCTGGTCGATGAAAACACGGTTTTTGCTTGAAAAAAACTCGTTTTTTGAACAAGTTTTTTTATTTTGGCTCGAACCCCTTTTTGACAAAGTTCTTGATACTTACTTGGTTCTAACTACGGAACCCTTCAGAATCGTGTTTTCGCTATACTTTCCTTGGGTTCCCGGCGCTGTGCGCGAACTGAAACCCCTCCTGGTCGATGAAAACACGGTTTTTGCTTGAAAAAAACTCGTTTTTTGAACACGTTTTTTTATTTTGGCTCGAACCCCTTTTTGACAAAGTTCTTGATACTTACTTGGTTCTAACAACGGAACCCTTCAGAATCGTGTTTTCGCTATACTTTCCTTATGTTCCCGGCGCTGTGCGCGAACTGAAACCCCTCCTGGTCGATGAAAACACGGTTTTTGCTTGAAAAAAACTCGTTTTTTGAACACGTTTTTTTATTTTGGCTCGAACCCCTTTTTGACAAAGTTCTTGATACTTACTTGGTTCTAACTACGGAACCCTTCAGAATCGTGTTTTCACTATACTTTCCTTGGGTTCCCGGCGCTGTGCGCGAACTGAAACCCCTCCTGGTCAATGAAAACACGTTTTTTGCTTGAAAAAAACTCGTTTTTTGAACACGTTTTTTTATTTTGGCTCGAACCCCTTTTTGACAAAGTTCTTGATACTTACTTAGTTCTAACTACGGAACCCTTCAGAATCGTGTTTTCGCTATACTTTCCTTGGGTTCCCGGCGCTGTGCGCGAACTGAAACCCCTCCTGGTCGATGAAAACACGGTTTTTGCTTGAAAAAAACTCGTTTTTTGAACACGTTTTTTAATTTTGGCACCAACCCCTTTTTGACAAAGTTCTTGATACTTACTTGGTTCTAACTACGGAACCCTTCAGAATCGTGTTTTCACTATACTTTCCTTGGGTTCCCGGCGCTGTGCGCGAACTGAAACCCCTCCTGGTCAATGAAAACACGTTTTTTGCTTGAAAAAAACTCGTTTTTTGAACACGTTTTTTTATTTTGGCTCGAACCCCTTTTTGACAAAGTTCTTGATACTTACTTGGTTCTAACTACGGAACCCTTCAGAATCGTGTTTTCGCTATACTTTCCTTGGGTTCCCGGCGCTGTGCGCGAACTGAAACCCCTCCTGGTCGATGAAAACACGGTTTTTGCTTGAAAAAAACTCGTTTTTTGAACACGTTTTTTAATTTTGGCACCAACCCCTTTTTGACAAAGTTCTTGATACTTACTTGGTTCTAACTACGGAACCCTTCAGAATCGTGTTTTCGCTATACTTTCCTTGGGTTCATGGCGCTGTGCGCGAACTGAAACCCCTCCTGGTCGATAAAAACACGTTTTTTGCTTGAAAAAACTCGTTTTTTGAACACGTTTTTTTGTTTTGGCTCGAACCCCTTTTTGACAAATTTCTTGATACTAACTTGGTTCTAACTACGGAACCCTTCTGAAAAAAACTGTTTTTTGAACACGTTTTTTAATTTTGGCCCGAACCTCTTTTTGACAAAATTCTTGATACTTACTCGGTTCTAACTACGGAATTCTTCATTAGATTTTCGATCTGTTTGCAGAATCGTGTTTTCGCCATACTAACCTTGGGTTCCTGGCGCTGTTCGCGAACTGAAACCCCTCCTGGTCGCTGAAAACACGTTTTTTGCCTGATAATAACTGTTTTTTTGAACACGTTTTTTAATTTTGGCACCAACCCCTTTTTGACAAAGTTCTTGATACTTTCTTGGTTCTATTTACGGAACCCTTCAGAATCGTGTTTTCGCTATACTTTCCTTGGGTTCCCGGCGCTGTGCGCGAACTGAAACCCCTCCTGGTCGATGAAAACACGTTTTTTGCTTGAAAAAAACTCGTTTTTTGAACACGTTTTTTTGTTTTGGCTCGAACCCTTTTTTGACAAAGTTCTTGATACTTACTTGGTTCTAACTACGGAACCCTTCTGAAAAAAACTGTTTTTTGAACACGTTTTTTAATTTTGGCCCGAACCTCTTTTTGACAAAATTCTTGATACTTACTCGGTTCTAACTACGGAATTCTTCATTAGATTTTCGATCTGTTTGCAGAATCGTGTTTTCGCCATACTAACCTTGGGTTACTGGCGCTGTTCGCGAACAGAAACCCCTCCTGGTCGCTGAAAACACGTTTTTTGCCTGATAATAACTGTTTTTTTGAACACGTTTTTTAATTTTGGCAACAACCCCTTTTTGACAAAGTTCTTGATACTTACTTGGTTCTAATTACGGAACCCTTCAGAATCGTGTTTTCGCTATACTTTCCTTGGGTTCCCGGCGCTGTGCGCGAACTGAAACCCCTCCTGGTCGATGAAAACACGGTTTTTGCTTGAAAAAAACTCGTTTTTTGAACACGTTTTTTTGTTTTGTCTCGAACCCCTTTTTGACAAAGTTCTTGATACTTACTTGGTTCTATTTACGGAACCCTTCAGAATCGTGTTTTCGCTATACTTTCCTTGGGTTCCCGGCGCTGTGCGCGAACTGAAACCCCTCCTGGTCGATGAAAACACGTTTTTTGCTTGAAAAAAACTCGTTTTTTGAACACGTTTTTTTATTTTGGCTCGAACCCCTTTTTGACAACGTTCTTGATACTTACTTGGTTCTAACTACGGAACCCTTCAGAATCGTGTTTTCGCTATACTTTCCTTGGGTTCCCGGCGCTGTGCGCGAACTGAAACCCCTCCTGGTCGATGAAAACACGTTTTTTGCTTGAAAAAACTCGTTTTTTGAACACGTTTTTTTGTTTTGGCTCGAACCCCTTTTTGACAAAGGTCTTGATACTTACTTGGTTCTAACTACGGAACCCTTCTGAAAAAAACTGTTTTTTGAACACGTTTTTTTAATTTTGGCCCGAACCTCTTTTTGACAAAATTCTTGATACTTACTCGGTTCTAACAATTTCGATCTGTTTGCAGAATCGTGTTTTCGCCATACTAACCTTGGGTTCCTGGCGCTGTTCGCGAACTGAAACCCCTCCTGGTCGCTGAAAACACGTTTTTTGCCTGATAATAACTGTTTTTTTGAACACGTTTTTTAATTTTGGCACCAACCCCTTTTTGACAAAGTTCTTGATACTTACTTGGTTCTATTTACGGAACCCATCAGAATCGTGTTTTCGCTATACTTTCCTTGGGTTCCCGGCGCTGTGCGCGAACTGAAACCCCTCCTGGTCGATGAAAACACGTTTTTTGCCTGATAATAACTGTTTTTTTGAACACGTTTTTTAATTTTTGCCCAAACCTCTTTTTGACAAAATTCTTGATACTTACTCGGTTCTAACTACGGAATTCTTCATTAGATTTTCGATCTGTTTGCAGAATCGTGTTTTCGCCATACTAACCTTGGGTTCCTGGCGCTGTTCGCGAACAGAAACCCCTCCTGGTCGCTGAAAACACGTTTTTTGCCTGATAATAACTGTTTTTTTGAACACGTTTTTTAATTTTGGCACCAACCCCTTTTTGACAAAGTTCTTGATACTTACTTGGTTCTTACTACGGAACCCTTCAGAATCGTGTTTTCGATATACTTTCCTTGGGTTCCCGGCGCTGTGCGCGAACTAAAACCCCTCCTGGTCGATGAAAACACGGTTTTTGCTTGAAAAAAACTCGTTTTTTGAACACGTTTTTTTATTTTGGCTCGAACCCCTTTTTGACAAAGTTCTTGATACTTACTTGGTTCTAACTACGGAACCCTTCAGAATCGTGTTTTCGCTATACTTTCCTTGGGTTCCCGGAGCTGTGCGCGAACTGAAACCCCTCCTGGTCGATAAAAACACGTTTTTTGCTTGAAAAAACTCGTTTTTTGAACACGTTTTTTGAACACGTTTTTTTGTTTTGGCTCGAACCCCTTTTTGACAAAGGTCTTGATACTTACTTGGTTCTAACTACGGAACCCTTCTGAAAAAAACTGTTTTTTTAACACGTTTTTTAATTTTGGCCCGAACCTCTTTTTGACAAAATTCTTGATACTTACTCGGTTCTAACTACGGAATTCTTCATTAGATTTTCGATATGTTTGCAGAATCGTGTTTTCGCCATACTAACCTTGGGTTCCTGGCGCTGTTCGCGAACTGAAACCCCTCCTGGTCGCTGAAATAACGTTTTTTGCCTGATAATAACTGTTTTTTTGAACACGTTTTTTTATTTTGGCACCAACCCCTTTTTGACAAAGTTCTTGATACTTACTTGGTTCTAACTACGGAACCCTTCAGAATCGTGTTTTCGCAATACTTTCCTTGGGTTCCCGGCGCTGTACGCGAACTGAAACCCCTCCTGGTCGATGAAAACACGGTTTTTGCTTGAAAAAAACTCGTTTTTTGAACAAGTTTTTTTATTTTGGCTCGAACCCCTTTTTGACAAAGTTCTTGATACTTACTTGGTTCTAACAACGGAACCCTTCAGAATCGTGTTTTCGCTATACTTTCCTTGGGTTCCCGGCGCTGTGCGCGAACTGAAACCCCTCCTGGTCGATGAAAACACGGTTTTTGCTTGAAAAAAACTCGTTTTTTGAACACGTTTTTTTATTTTGGCTCGAACCCCTTTTTGACAAAGTTCTTGATACTTACTTGGTTCTAACAACGGAACCCTTCAGAATCGTGTTTTCGCTATACTTTCCTTATGTTCCCGGCGCTGTGCGCGAACTGAAACCCCTCCTGGTCGATGAAAACACGGTTTTTGCTTGAAAAAAACTCGTTTTTTGAACACGTTTTTTTATTTTGGCTCGAACCCCTTTTTGACAAAGTTCTTGATACTTACTTGGTTCTAACTACGGAACCCTTCAGAATCGTGTTTTCGCTATACTTTCCTTGGGTTCCCGGCGCTGTGCGCGAACTGAAACCCCTCCTGGTCGATGAAAACACGTTTTTTGCTTGAAAAAACTCGTTTTTTGAACACGTTTTTTTGTTTTGGCTCGAACCCCTTTTTGACAAAGTTCTTGATACTTACTTGGTTCTAACTACGGAACCCTTCTGAAAAAAACTGTTTTTTGAACACGTTTTTTAATTTTGGCCCGAACCTCTTTTTGACAAAATTCTTGATACTTACTCGGTTCTAACTACGGAATTCTTCATTAGATTTTCGATCTATTTGCAGAATCGTGTTTTCGCCATACTAACCTTGGATTCCTGGCGCTGTTCGCGAACTGAAATCCCTCCTGGTCGCTGAAAACACGTTTTTTGCCTGATAATAACTGTTTTTTTGAACACGTTTTTTTATTTTGGCACCAACCCCTTTTTGACAAAGTTCTTGATACTTACTTGGTTCTAACAACGGAACCCTTCAGAATCGTGTTTTCGCTATACTTTCCTTGTGTTCCTGGCGCTGTGCGCGAACTCAAACCCCTCCTGGTCGATGAAAACACGGTTTTTGCTTGAAAAAAACTCGTTTTTTGAACACGTTTTTTTATTTTGGCTCGAACCCCTTTTTGACAAAGTTCTTGATACTTACTTGGTTCTAACAACGGAACCCTTCAGAATCGTGTTTTCGCTATACTTTCCTTATGTTCCCGGCGCTGTGCGCGAACTGAAACCCCTCCTGGTCGATGAAAACACGGTTTTTGCTTGAAAAAAACTCGTTTTTTGAACACGTTTTTTTATTTTGGCTCGAACCCCTTTTTGACAAAGTTCTTGATACTTACTTGGTTCTAACAACGGAACCCTTCAGAATCGTGTTTTCGCTATACTTTCCTTATGTTCCCGGCGCTGTGCGCGAACTGAAACCCCTCCTGGTCGATGAAAACACGGTTTTTGCTTGAAAAAAACTCGTTTTTTGAACACGTTTTTTTATTTTGGCTCGAACCCCTTTTTGACAAAGTTCTTGATACTTACTTGGTTCTAACTACGGAACCCTTCAGAATCGTGTTTTCGCTATACTTTCCTTGGGTTCCCGGCGCTGTGCGCGAACTGAAACCCCTCCTGGTCGATGAAAACACGTTTTTTGCTTGAAAAAACTCGTTTTTTGAACACGTTTTTTTGTTTTGGCTCGAACCCCTTTTTGACAAAGTTCTTGATACTTACTTGGTTCTAACTACGGAACCCTTCTGAAAAAAACTGTTTTTTGAACACGTTTTTTAATTTTGGCCCGAACCTCTTTTTGACAAAATTCTTGATACTTACTCGGTTCTAACTACGGAATTCTTCATTAGATTTTCGATCTATTTGCAGAATCGTGTTTTCGCCATACTAACCTTGGATTCCTGGCGCTGTTCGCGAACTGAAATCCCTCCTGGTCGCTGAAAACACGTTTTTTGCCTGATAATAACTGTTTTTTTGAACACGTTTTTTTATTTTGGCACCAACCCCTTTTTGACAAAGTTCTTGATACTTACTTGGTTCTAACAACGGAACCCTTCAGAATCGTGTTTTCGCTATACTTTCCTTGTGTTCCTGGCGCTGTGCGCGAACTCAAACCCCTCCTGGTCGATGAAAACACGTTTTTTGCTTGAAAAAAACTCGTTTTTTTAACGTTTTTTTATTTTGGCCCGAACCCCTTTTTGACAAAGTTCTTGATACTTACTTGGTTCTAACTACGGAACCCTTCAGAATCGTGTTTTCGCTATACTTTCCTTGGGTTCCCGGCGCTGTGCGCGAACTGAAACCCCTCCTGGTCGATGAAAACACGTTTTTTGCTTGAAAAGAACTCGTTTTTTAAACATGTTTTTTTATTTTGGCTCGAACCCCTTTTGACAAAGTTCTTGATACTTACTTGGTTCTAACTACGGAACCCTTCAGAATCGTGTTTTCGCTATACTTTCCTTGGGTTCCCGGCGCTGTGCGCGAACTGAAACCCCTCCTGGTCGATGAAAACACGGTTTTTGCTTGAAAAAAACTCGTTTTTTGAACACGTTTTTTTGTTTTGGCTCGAACTCCTTTTTGACAAATTTCTTGATACTAACTTGGTTCTAACTACGGAACCCTTCTGAAAAAAACTATTTTTTGAACACGTTTTTTAATTTTGGCCCGAACCTCTTTTTGACAAAATTCTTGATACTTACTCGGTTCTAACTACGGAATTCTTCATTAGATTTTCGATCTGTTTGCAGAATCGTGTTTTCGCCATACTAACCTTGGGTTCCTGGCGCTGTTCGCGAACTGAAACCCCTCCTGGTCGCTGAAAACACGTTTTTTGCCTGATAATAACTGTTTTTTTGAACACGTTTTTTAATTTTGGCACCAACCCCTTTTTGACAAAGTTCTTGATACTTACTTGGTTCTAACTACGGAACCCTTCAGAATCGTGTTTTCGCTATACTTTCCTTGGGTTCCCGGCGCTGTGCGCGAACTGAAACCCCTCCTGGTCGATAAAAACACGTTTTTTGCTTGAAAAAACTCGTTTTTTGGACACGTTTTTTTGTTTTGGCTCGAACCCCTTTTTGACAAAGGTCTTGATACTTACTTGGTTCTAACTACGGAACCCTTCTGAAAAAAACTGTTTTTTGAACACGTTTTTTAATTTTGCCCCGAACCTCTTTTTGACAAAATTCTTGATACTTACTCGGTTCTAACTACGAAATTCTTCATTAGATTTTCGATCTGTTTGCAGAATCGTGTTTTCGCCATACTAACCTTGGGTTCCTGGCGCTGTTCGCGAACTGAAACCCCTCCTGGTCGCTGAAAACACGTTTTTTGCCTGATAATAACTGTTTTTTTGAACACGTTTTTTAATTTTGGCACCAACCCCTTTTTGACAAAGTTCTTGATACTTACTTGGTTCTAACAACGGAACCCTTCAGAATCGTGTTTTCGCTATACTTTCCTTGTGTTCCTGGCGCTGTGCGCGAACTCAAACCCCTCCTGGTCGATGAAAACACGTTTTTTGCTTGAAAAAAACTCGTTTTTTTAACGTTTTTTTATTTTGGCCCGAACCCCTTTTTGACAAAGTTCTTGATACTTACTTGGTTCTAACTACGGAACCCTTCAGAATCGTGTTTTCGCTATACTTTCCTTGGGTTCCCGGCGCTGTGCGCGAACTGAAACCCCTCCTGGTCGATGAAAACACGTTTTTTGCTTGAAAAAAACTCGTTTTTTAAACATGTTTTTTTATTTTGGCTCGAACCCCTTTTGACAAAGTTCTTGATACTTACTTGGTTCTAACTACGGAACCCTTCAGAATCGTGTTTTCGCTATACTTTCCTTGGGTTCCCGGCGCTGTGCGCGAACTGAAACCCCTCCTGGTCGATGAAAACACGGTTTTTGCTTGAAAAAAACTCGATTTTTGAACACGTTTTTTTGTTTTGGCTCGAACTCCTTTTTGACAAATTTCTTGATACTAACTTGGTTCTAACTACGGAACCCTTCCGAAAAAAACTGTTTTTTGAACACGTTTTTTAATTTTGGCCCGAACCTCTTTTTGACAAAATTCTTGATACTTACTCGGTTCTAACTACGGAATTCTTCATTAGATTTTCGATCTGTTTGCAGAATCGTGTTTTCGCCATACTAACCTTGGGTTCCTGGCGCTGTTCGCGAACTGAAACCCCTCCTGGTCGCTGAAAACACGTTTTTTGCCTGATAATAACTGTTTTTTTGAACACGTTTTTTAATTTTGGCACCAACCCCTTTTTGACAAAGTTCTTGATACTTACTTGGTTCTAACTACGGAACCCTTCAGAATCGTGTTTTCGCTATACTTTCCTTGGGTTCCCGGCGCTGTGCGCGAACTGAAACCCCTCCTGGTCGATAAAAACACGTTTTTTGCTTGAAAAAACTCGTTTTTTGAACACGTTTTTTTGTTTTGGCTCGAACCCCTTTTTGACAAAGGTCTTGATACTTACTTGGTTCTAACTACGGAACCCTTCTGAAAAAAACTGTTTTTTGAACACGTTTTTTAATTTTGCCCCGAACCTCTTTTTGACAAAATTCTTGATACTTACTCGGTTCTAACTACGAAATTCTTCATTAGATTTTCGATCTGTTTGCAGAATCGTGTTTTCGCCATACTAACCTTGGGTTCCTGGCGCTGTTCGCGAACTGAAACCCCTCCTGGTCGCTGAAAACACGTTTTTTGCCTGATAATAACTGTTTTTTTGAACACGTTTTTTAATTTTGGCACCAACCCCTTTTTGACAAAGTTCTTGATACTTTCTTGGTTCTATTTACGGAACCCTTCAGAATCGTGTTTTCGCTATACTTTCCTTGGGTTCCCGGCGCTGTGCGCGAACTGAAACCCCTCCTGGTCGATGAAAACACGTTTTTTGCTTGAAAAAAACTCGTTTTTTGAACACGTTTTATTGTTTTGGCTCGAACCCTTTTTTGACAAAGTTCTTGATACTAACTTGGTTCTAACTACGGAACCCTTCTGAAAAAAACTGTTTTTTGAACACGTTTTTTAATTTTGGCCCGAACCTCTTTTTGACAAAATTCTTGATACTTACTCGGTTCTAACTACGGAATTCTTCATTAGATTTTCGATCTGTTTGCAGAATCGTGTTTTCGCCATACTAACCTTGGGTTACTGGCGCTGTTCGCGAACAGAAACCCCTCCTGGTCGCTGAAAACACGTTTTTTGCCTGATAATAACTGTTTTTTTGAACACGTTTTTTAATTTTGGCAACAACCCCTTTTTGACAAAGTTCTTGATACTTACTTGGTTCTAATTACGGAACCCTTCAGAATCGTGTTTTCGCTATACTTTCCTTGGGTTCCCGGCGCTGTGCGCGAACTGAAACCCCTCCTGGTCGATGAAAACACGGTTTTTGCTTGAAAAAAACTCGTTTTTTGAACACGTTTTTTTGTTTTGTCTCGAACCCCTTTTTGACAAAGTTCTTGATACTTACTTGGTTCTATTTACGGAACCCTTCAGAATCGTGTTTTCGCTATACTTTCCTTGGGTTCCCGGCGCTGTGCGCGAACTGAAACCCCTCCTGGTCGATGAAAACACGTTTTTTGCTTGAAAAAAACTCGTTTTTTGAACACGTTTTTTTATTTTGGCTCGAACCCCTTTTTGACAACGTTCTTGATACTTACTTGGTTCTAACTACGGAACCCTTCAGAATCGTGTTTTCGCTATACTTTCCTTGGGTTCCCGGCGCTGTGCGCGAACTGAAACCCCTCCTGGTCGATGAAAACACGTTTTTTGCTTGAAAAAACTCGTTTTTTGAACACGTTTTTTTGTTTTGGCTCGAACCCCTTTTTGACAAAGGTCTTGATACTTACTTGGTTCTAACTACGGAACCCTTCTGAAAAAAACTGTTTTTTGAACACGTTTTTTAATTTTGGCCCGAACCTCTTTTTGACAAAATTCTTGATACTTACTCGGTTCTAACTACGGAATTCTTCATTAGATTTTCGATCTGTTTGCAGAATCGTGTTTTCGCCATACTAACCTTGGGTTCCTGGCGCTGTTCGCGAACTGAAACCCCTCCTGGTCGCTGAAAACACGTTTTTTGCCTGATAATAACTGTTTTTTAGAACACGTTTTTTAATTTTGCCACCAACCCCTTTTTGACAAAGTTCTTGATACTTACTTGGTTCTATTTACGGAACCCATCAGAATCGTGTTTTCGCTATACTTTCCTTGGGTTCCCGGCGCTGTGCGCGAACTGAAACCCCTCCTGGTCGATGAAAACACGTTTTTTGCTTGAAAAAAACTCGTTTTTTTAACACGTTTTTTTGTTTTGGCTCGAACCCCTTTTTGACAAAGTTCTTGATACTTACTTGGTTCTAACTACGGAACCCTTCTGAAAAAAACTGTTTTTTGAACACGTTTTTTAATTTTTGCCCAAACCTCTTTTTGACAAAATTCTTGATACTTACTAGGTTCTAACTACGGAATTCTTCATTAGATTTTCGATCTGTTTGCAGAATCGTGTTTTCGCCATACTAACCTTGGGTTCCTGGCGCTGTTCGCGAACAGAAACCCCTCCTGGTCGCTGAAAACACGTTTTTTGCCTGATAATAACTGTTTTTTTGAACACGTTTTTTAATTTTGGCACCAACCCCTTTTTGACAAAGTTCTTGATACTCACTTGGTTCTTACTACGGAACCCTTCAGAATCGTGTTTTCGATATACTTTCCTTGGGTTCCCGGCGCTGTGCGCGAACTAAAACCCCTCCTGGTCGATGAAAACACGGTTTTTGCTTGAAAAAAACTCGTTTTTTGAACACGTTTTTTTATTTTGGCTCGAACCCCTTTTTGACAAAGTTCTTGATACTTACTTGGTTCTAACTACGGAACCCTTCAGAATCGTGTTTTCGCTATACTTTCCTTGGGTTTCCGGAGCTGTGCGCGAACTGAAACCCCTCCTGGTCGATAAAAACACGTTTTTTGCTTGAAAAAACTCGTTTTTTGAACACGTTTTTTTGTTTTGGCTCGAACCCCTTTTTGACAAAGTTCTTGATACTTACTTGGTTCTAACTACGGAACCCTTCTGAAAAAAACTGTTTTTTTAACACGTTTTTTAATTTTGGCCCGAACCTCTTTTTGACAAAATTCTTGATACTTACTCGGTTCTAACTACGGAATTCTTCATTAGATTTTCGATATGTTTGCAGAATCGTGTTTTCGCCATACTAACCTTGGGTTCCTGGCGCTGTTCGCGAACTGAAACCCCTCCTGGTCGCTGAAATAACGTTTTTTTCCTGATAATAACTGTTTTTTTGAACACGTTTTTTTATTTTGGCACCAACCCCTTTTTGACAAAGTTCTTGATACTTACTTGGTTCTAACTACGGAACCCTTCAGAATCGTGTTTTCGCAATACTTTCCTTGGGTTCCCGGCGCTGTACGCGAACTGAAACCCCTCCTGGTCGATGAAAACACGGTTTTTGCTTGAAAAAAACTCGTTTTTTGAACAAGTTTTTTTATTTTGGCTCGAACCCCTTTTTGACAAAGTTCTTGATACTTACTTGGTTCTAACTACGGAACCCTTCAGAATCGTGTTTTCGCTATACTTTCCTTGGGTTCCCGGCGCTGTGCGCGAACTGAAACCCCTCCTGGTCAATGAAAACACGGTTTTTGCTTGAAAAAAACTCGTTTTTTGAACACGTTTTTTTATTTTGGCTCGAACCCCTTTTTGACAAAGTTCTTGATACTTACTTGGTTCTAACAACGGAACCCTTCAGAATCGTGTTTTCGCTATACTTTCCTTATGTTCCCGGCGCTGTGCGCGAACTGAAACCCCTCCTGGTCGATGAAAACACGGTTTTTGCTTGAAAAAAACTCGTTTTTTGAACACGTTTTTTTATTTTGGCTCGAACCCCTTTTCGACAAAGTTCTTGATACTTACTTGGTTCTAACTACGGAACCCTTCAGAATCGTGTTTTCACTATACTTTCCTTGGGTTCCCGGCGCTGTGCGCGAACTGAAACCCCTCCTGGTCAATGAAAACACGTTTTTTGCTTGAAAAAAACTCGTTTTTTGAACACGTTTTTTTATTTTGGCTCGAACCCCTTTTTGACAAAGTTCTTGATACTTACTTGGTTCTAACTACGGAACCCTTCAGAATCGTGTTTTCGCTATACTTTCCTTGGGTTCCCGGCGCTGTGCGCGAACTGAAACCCCTCCTGGTCGATGAAAACACGGTTTTTGCTTGAAAAAAACTCGTTTTTTGAACACGTTTTTTAATTTTGGCACCAACCCCTTTTTGACAAAGTTCTTGATACTTACTTGGTTCTAACTACGGAACCCTTCAGAATCGTGTTTTCGCTATACTTTCCTTGGGTTCCCGGCGCTGTGCGCGAACTGAAACCCCTCCTGGTCGATGAAAACACGTTTTTTGCTTGAAAAAACTCGTTTTTTGAACACGTTTTTTTGTTTTGGCTCGAACCCCTTTTTGACAAAGGTCTTGATACTTACTTGGTTCTAACTACGGAACCCTTCTGAAAAAAACTGTTTTTTGAACACGTTTTTTAATTTTGGCCCGAACCTCTTTTTGACAAAATTCTTGATACTTACTCGGTTTTAACTACGGAATTCTTCATTAGATTTTCGATCTGTTTGCAGAATCGTGTTTTCGCCATACTAACCTTGGCTTCCTGGTGCTGTTCGCGAACTGAAACCCCTCCTGGTCGCTGAAAACACGTTTTTTGCCTGATAATAACTGTTTATTTGAACACGTTTTTTAATTTTGGCACCAACCCCTTTTTGACAAAGTTCTTGATACTTACTTGGTTCTATTTACGGAACCCTTCAGAATCGTGTTTTCGCTATACTTTCCTTGGGTTCCCGGCGCTGTGCGCGAACTAAAACCCCTCCTGGTCGATGAAAACACGTTTTTTGCTTGAAAAAAACTCGTTTTTTGAACATGTTTTTTTGTTTTGGCTCGAACCCCTTTTTGACAAAGTTCTTGATACTTACTTGGTTCTAACTACGGAACCCTTCTGAAAAAAACTGTTTTTTGAACACGTTTTTTAATTTTGGCCCGAACCTCTTTTTGACAAAATTCTTGATACTTACTCGGTTCTAACTACGGAATTCATCATTAGATTTTCGATCTGTTTGCAGAATCGTGTTTTCGCCATACTAACCTTGGGTTCCTGGCGCTGTTCGCGAACTGAAACCCCTCCTGGTCACTGAAAACACGTTTTTTGCCTGATAATAACTGTTTTTTTGAACACGTTTTTATGTTTTGGCTCGAACCCCTTTTTGACAAAGTTCTTGATACTTACTTGGTTCTAACAACGGAACCCTTCAGAATCGTGTTTTCGCTATACTTTCCTTGTGTTCCCGGCGCTGTGCGCGAACTGAAACCCCTCCTGGTCTATGAAAACACGGTTTTTGCTTGAAAAAAACTCAATTTTGAACACGTTTTTTTATTTTGGCTCGAACCCCTTTTTGACAAAGTTCTTGATACTTACTTGGTTCTAACTACGGAACCCTTCAGAATCGTGTTTTCGCTATACTTTCCTTGGGTTTCCGGCGCTGTGCGCGAACTGAAACCCCTCCTGGTCGATGAAAACACGGTTTTTGCTTGAAAAAAACTCGTTTTTTGAACACGTTTTTTTATTTTGGCTCGAACCCCTTTTAGACAAAGTTCTTGATACTTACTTGGTTCTAACAACGGAACCCTTCAGAATCGTGTTTTCGCTATACTTTCCTTGTGTTCCCGGCGCTGTGCGCGAACTGAAACCCCTCCTGGTCGATGAAAACACGGTATTTGCTTGAAAAAAACTCGTTTTTTGAACACGTTTTTTTATTTTGGCTCGAACCCCTTTTTGATAAAGTTCTTGATACTTACTTGGTTCTAACTACGGAACCCTTCAGAATCGTGTTTTTGCTATACTTTCCTTGGGTTCCCGGCGCTGTGCGCGAACTGAAACCCCTCCTGGTCGATGAAAACACGGTTTTTGCTTGAAAATAACTCGTTTTTTGAACACGTTTATATATTTTGGCTCGAACCCCTTTTTGACAAAATTTTTGATACTTACTCGGTTCTAACTACGGAATTCTTCATTAGATTTTCGATCTGTTTGCAGAATCGTGTTTTCGCCATACTAACCTTGGGTTCCTGGCGCTGTTCGCGAACTGAAACCCCTCCTGGTCGCTGAAAACACGTTTTTTGCCTGATAATAACTGTTTTTTTGAACACGTTTTTTAATTTTGGCACCAACCCCTTTTTGACAAAGTTCTTGATACTTACTTGGTTCTAACTACGGAACCCTTCAGAATCGTGTTTTCGCTATACTTTCCTTGGGTTCCCGGCGCTGTGCGCGAACTGAAACCCCTCCTGGTCGATGAAAACACGGTTTTTGCTTGAAAAAAACTCGTTTTTTGAACACGTTTTTTTGTTTTGGCTCGAACCCCTTTTTGACAAAGTTCTTGATACTTACTTGGTTCTAACTACGGAACCCTTCTGAAAAAAACTGTTTTTTGAACACGTTTTTTAATTTTGGCCCGAACCTCTTTTTGACAAAATTCTTGATACTTACTCGGTTCTAACTACGGAATTCTTCATTAGATTTTCGATCTGTTTGCAGAATCGTGTTTTCGCCATACTAACCTTGGGTTCCTGGCGCTGTTCGCGAACTGAAATCCCTCCTGGTCGCTGAAAACACGTTTTTTGCCTGATAATAACTGTTTTTTTGAACACGTTTTTTAATTTTGGCACCAACCCCTTTTTGACAAAGTTCTTGATACTTACTTAGTTCTAACAACGGAACCCTTCAGAATCGTGTTTTCGCTATACTTTCCTTGTGTTCCCGGCGCTGTGCGCGAACTGAAACCCCTTCTGGTCGATGAAAACACGTTTTTTGCTTGAAAAAAACTCGTTTTTTAAACATGTTTTTTTATTTTGGCTCGAACCCCTTTTGACAAAGTTCTTGATACTTACTTGGTTCTAACTACGGAACCCTTTAGAATCGTGTTTTCGCTATACTTTCCTTGGGTTCCCGGCGCTGTGCGCGAACTGAAACCCCTCCTGGTCGATGAAAACACGGTTTTTGCTTGAAAAAAACTCGTTTTTTGAACACGTTTTTTTGTTTTGGCTCGAACCCCTTTTTGACAAATTTCTTGATACTTACTTGGTTCTAACTACGGAACCCTTCTGAAAAAAACTGTTTTTTGAACACGTTTTTTAATTTTGGCCCGAACCTCTTTTTGACAAAATTCTTGATACTTACTCGGTTCTAACTACGGAATTCTTCATTAGATTTTCGATCTGTTTGCAGAATCGTGTTTTCGCCATACTAACCTTGGGTTCCTGGCGCTGTTCGCGAACTGAAACCCCTCCTGGTCGCTGAAAACACGTTTTTTGCCTGATAATAACTGTTTTTTTGAACACGTTTTTTAATTTTGGCACCAACCCCTTTTTGACAAAGTTCTTGATACTTACTTGGTTCTAACTACGGAACCCTTCAGAATCGTGTTTTCGCTATACTTTCCTTGGGTTCCCGGCGCTGTGCGCGAACTGAAACCCCTCCTGGTCGATAAAAACACGTTTTTTGCTTGAAAAAACTCGTTTTTTGAACACGTTTTTTTGTTTTGGCTCGAACCCCTTTTTGACAAAGGTCTTGATACTTACTTGGTTCTAACTACGGAACCCTTCTGAAAAAAACTGTGTTTTGAACACGTTTTTTAATTTTGCCCCGAACCTCTTTTTGACAAAATTCTTGATACTTACTCGGTTCTAACTACGAAATTCTTCATTAGATTTTCGATCTGTTTGCAGAATCGCGTTTTCGCCATACTAACCTTGGGTTCCTGGCGCTGTTCGCGAACTGAAACCCCTCCTGGTCGCTGAAAACACGTTTTTTGCCTGATAATAACTGTTTTTTTGAACACGTTTTTTAATTTTGGCACCAACCCCTTTTTGACAAAGTTCTTGATACTTACTTGGTTCTATTTACGGAACCCTTCAGAATCGTGTTTTCGCTATACTTTCCTTGGGTTCCCGGCGCTGTGCGCGAACTGAAACCCCTCCTGGTCGATGAAAACACGTTTTTTGCTTGAAAAAAACTCGTTTTTTGAACACGTTTTTTTGTTTTGGCTCGAACCCTTTTTTGACAAAGTTCTTGATACTTACTTGGTTCTAACTACGGAACCCTTCTGAAAAAAACTCGTTTTTTGAACACGTTTTTTTGTTTTGTCTCGAACCCCTTATTGACAAAGTTCTTGATACTTACTTGGTTCTATTTACGGAACCCTTCAGAATCGTGTTTTCGCTATACTTTCCTTGGGTTCCCGGCGCTGTGCGCGAACTGAAACCCCTCCTGGTCGATGAAAACACTTTTTTTGCTTGAAAAAAACTCGTTTTTTGAACACGTTTTTATGTTTTGGCTCGAACCCCTTTTTGACAAAGTTCTTGATACTTACTTGGTTCTAACAACGGAACCCTTCAGAATCGTGTTTTCGCTATACTTTCCTTGTGTTCACGGCGCTGTGCGCGAACTGAAACCCCTCCTGGTCGATGAAAACACGGTTTTTGCTTGAAAAAAACTCGTTTTTTGAACACGTTCTTTTATTTTGGCTCGAACCCCTTTTTGACAAAGCTCTTGATACTTACTTGGTTCTAACTACGGAACCCTTCAGAATCGTGTTTTCGCTATACTTTCCTTGGGTTCCCGGCGCTGTGCGCGAACTGAAACCCCTCCTGGTCGATGAAAACACGGTTTTTGCTTGAAAAAAACTCGTTTTTTGAACACGTTTTTTTATTTTGGCTCGAACCCTTTTTTGACAAAGTTCTTGATACTTACTTGGTTCTAACTACGGAACCCTTCAGAATCGTGTTTTCGCTATACTTTCCTTGGGTTCCCGGCGCTGTGCGCGAACTGAAACCCCTCCTGGTCGATGAAAACACGTTTTTTGCTTGAAATAAACTCGTTTTTTGAACACGTTTTTTTATTTTGGCTCGAACCCCTTTTTGACAACGTTCTTGATACTTACTTGGTTCTTACTACGGAACCCTTCAGAATCGTGTTTTCGCTATACTTTCCTTGGGTTCCCGGCGCTGTGCGCGAACTGAAACCCCTCCTGGTCGATGAAAACACGTTTTTTGCTTGAAAAAAACTCGTTTTTTTAACGTTTTTTTATTTTGGTTCGAACCCCTTTTTGACAAAGTTCTTGATACTTACTTGGTTCTAACTACGGAACCCTTCAGAATCGTGTTTTCGCTATACTTTTCTTGGGTTCCCGGCGCTGTGCGCGAACTGAAACCCCTCCTGGTCGATGAAAACACGTTTTTTGCTTGAAAAAAACTCTTTTTTTAAACATGTTTTTTTATTTTGGCTCGAACCCCTTTTGACAAAGTTCTTGATACTTACTTGGTTCTAACTACGGAACCCTTCAGAATCGTGTTTTCGCTATACTTTCCTTGGGTTCCCGGCGCTGTGCGCGAACTGAAACCCCTCCTGGTCGATAAAAACACGGTTTTTGCTTGAAAAAAACTCGTTTTTTGAACACGTTTTTTTGTTTTGGCTCGAACCCCTTTTTGACAAATTTCTTGATACTTACTTGGTTCTAACTACGGATTCTTCTGAAAAAAACTGTTTTTTGAACACGTTTTTTAATTTTGGCCCGAACCTCTTTTTGACAAAATTCTTGATACTTACTCGGTTCTAACTACGGAATTCTTCATTAGATTTTCGATCTGTTTGCAGAATCGTGTTTTCGCCATACTAACCTTGGGTTCCTGGCGCTGTTCGCGAACTGAAACCCCTTCTGGTCGCTGAAAACACGTTTTTTGCCTGATAATAACTGTTTTTTTGAACACGTTTTTTAATTTTGGCACCAACCCCTTTTTGACAAAGTTCTTGATACTTACTTGGTTCTAACCACGGAACCCTTCAGAATCAAGTTTTCGCTATACTTTCCTTGGGTTCCCGGCGCTGTGCGCGAACTGAAACCCCTCCTGGTCAATAAAAACACGTTTTTTGCTTGAAAAAACTCGTTTTTTGAACACGTTTTTTTGTTTTGGCTCGAACCCCTGTTTGACAAAGGTCTTGATACTTACTTGGTTCTAACTACGGAACCCTTCTGAAAAAAACTGTTTTTTGAACACGTTTTTTAATTTTGCCCCGAACCTCTTTTTGACAAAATTCTTGATACTTACTCGGTTCTAACTACGGAATTCTTCATTAGATTTTCGATCTGTTTGCAGAATCGTGTTTTCGCCATACTAACCTTGGGTTCCTGGCGCTGTTCGCGAACAGAAACCCCTCCTTGTCGCTGAAAACACGTTTTTTGCCTGATAATAACTGTTTTTTTGAACACGTTTTTTAATTTTGGCACCAACCCCTTTTTGACAAAGTTCTTGATACTTACTTGGTTCTAATTACGGAACCCTTCAGAATCGTGTTTTCGCTATACTTTCCTTGGGTTCCCGGCGCTGTGCGCGAACTGAAACCCCTCCTGGTCGATGAAAACACGGTTTTTGCTTGAAAAAAACTCGTTTTTGAACACGTTTTTTTGTTTTGTCTCGAACCCCTTTTTGACAAAGTTCTTGATACTTACTTGGTTCTAATAACGGAACCCTTCAGAATCGTGTTTTCGCTATACTTTCCTTGTGATCCCGGCGCTGTGCGCGAACTGAAACCCCTCCTGGTCGATGAAAACACGGTTTTTGCTTGAAAAAAACTCGTTTTTTGAACACGTTTTTTCATTTTGGCTCGAACCCCTTTTTGACAAAGTTCTTGATACTTACTTGGTTCTAACTACGGAACCCTTCAGAATCGTGTTTTCGCTATACTTTCCTTGGGTTCCCGGCGCTTTGCGCGAACTGAAACCCCTCCTGGTCGATGAAAACACGGTTTTTGCTTGAAAAGAACTCGTTTTTTGAACACGTTTTTTTATTTTGGCTCGAACCCCTTTTTGACAAAGTTATTGATACTTACTTGGTTCTAACAACGGAACCCTTCAGAATCGTGTTTTCGCTATACTTTCCTTGTGTTCCCGGCGCTGTGCGCGAACTGAAACCCCTCCTGGTCGATGAAAACACGTTTTTTGCTTGAAAAAAACTCGTTTTTTGAACACGTTTTTTTATTTTAACTCGAACCACTTTTGACAACGTTCTTGATACTTTCTTGGTTCTAACTACGGAACCCTTCAGAATCGTGTTTTCGCTATACTTTCCTTGGGTTCCCGGCGCTGTGCGCGAACTGAAACCCCTCCTGGTCGATGACAACACGTGTTTTGCTTGAAAAAAACTCGTTTTTTTAACACGTTTTTTTATTTTGGCTCGAACCCCTTTTTGACAAAGTTCTTGATACTTACTTGGTTCTAACTACGGAACCCTTCTGAAAAAATCTGTTTTTTGAACACGTTTTTTAATTTTGGCCCGAACCTCTTTTTGACAAAATTCTTGATACTTACTCGGTTCTAACTACGGAATTCTTTATTAGATTTTCGATCTGTTTGCAGAATCGTGTTTTCGCTATACAAACCTTGGGTTCCTGGCGCTGTTCGCGATCTGAAACCCCTCCTGGTCGCTGAAAACACGTTTTTTGCCTGATAATAACTGTTTTTTTGAACACGTTTTTTAATTTTGGCACCAACCCCTTTTTGACAAAGTTCTTGATACTTACTTGGTTCTAACTACGGAACCCTTCAGAATCGTGTTTTCGCTATACTTTCCTTGGGTTCCCGGCGCTGTGCGCGAACTGAAACCCCTCCTGGTCGATGAAAACACGGTTTTTGCTTGAAAAAAACTCGTTTTTTGAACACGTTTTTTTGTTTTGGCTCGAACCCCTTTTTGACAAAGTTCTTGATACTAACTTGGTTCTAACTATGGAACCCTTCTGAAAAAAACTGTTTTTTGAACACGTTTTTTAATTATGGCCCGAACCTCTTTTTGACAAAATTCTTGATACTTACTCGGTTCTAACTACGGAATTCTTCATTAGATTTTCGATCTGTTTGCAGAATCGTGTTTTCGCCATACTAACCTTGGGTTCCTGGCGCTGTTTTCGAACTGAAACCCCTCCTGGTCGCTGAAAACACGTTTTTTGCCTGATAATAACTGTTTTTTTGAACACGTTTTTTAATTTTGGCACCAACCCCTTTTTGACAAAGTTCTTGATAATTACTTGGTTCTAACTACGGAACCCTTCAGAATCGTGTTTTCGCTATACTTTCCTTGAGTTCCCGGCGCTGTGCGCGAACTGAAACCCCTCCTGGTCGATGAAAACACGGTTTTTGCTTGAAAAAAACTCGTTTTTTGAACACGTTTTTTTATTTTGGCTCGAACCCCTTTTTGACAAAGTTCTTGATACTTACTTGGTTCTAACTACGGAACCCTTCAGAATCGTGTTTTCGCTATACTTTCCTTGGGTTCCCGGCGCTGTGCGCGAACTGAAACCCCTCCTGGTCGATGTAAACACGTTTTTTGCTTGAAAAAAACTCGTTTTTTGAACAAGTTGTTTTGTTTTGGCTCGAACCCCTTTTTGACAAAGTTCTTGATACTTACTTGGTTCTAACTACGGAACCCTTCTGAAAAAAACTGTTTTTTGAACACGTTTTTTAGTTTTAGCCCGAACCTCTTTTTGACAAAATTCTTGATACTTACTCGGTTTCAACTACGGAATTCTTCATTAAATTTTCGATCTGTTTGCAGAATCGTGTTTTCGCCATACTAACCTTGGGTTCCTGGCGCTGTTCGCGAACTGAAACCCCTCCTGGTCGATGAAAACACGGTTTTTGCTTGAAAAAAACTCGTTTTTTGAACACGTTTTTTTATTTTGGCTCGAACCCCTTTTTGACAAAGTTCTTGATACTTACTTGGTTCTAACTACGGAACCCTTCAGAATCGTGTTTTCGCTATACTTTCCTTGGGTTCCCGGCGCTGTGCGCGAACTGAAACCCCTCCTGGTCGATGAAAACACGGGTTTTGCTTGAAAAAAACTCGTTTTTTGAACACGTTTTTTTATTTTGGCTCGAACCCCTTTTTGACAAAGTTATTGATACTTACTTGGTTCTAACAACGGAACCCTTCAGAATCGTGTTTTCGCTATACTTTCCTTGTGTTCCCGGCGCTGTGCGCGAACTGAAACCCCTCCTATTCGATGAAAACACGGTTTTTGCTTGAAAAAAACTCGTTTTTTGAACACGTTTTTTTATTTTGGCTCGAACCCCTTTTTGACAAAGTTCTTGATACTTACTTGGTTCTAACTTCGGAACCCTTTAGAATCGTGTTTTCGCTATACTTTCCTTGGGTTCCCGGCGCTGTGCGCGAACTGAAACCCCTCCTGGTCGATGAAAACACGTTTTTTGCTTGAAAAAAACTCGTTTTTTGAACACGTTTTTTTATTTTGGCTCGAACCCCTTTTTGACAAAGTTCTTGATACTTACTTGGTTCTAACTACGGAACCCTTCAGAATCGTGTTTTCGCTATACTTTCCTTGGGTTCCCGGCGCTGTGCGCGAACTGAAACCCCTCCTGGTCGATGAAAACACGGGTTTTGCTTGAAAAAAACTCGTTTTTTGAACACGTTTTTTTATTTTGGCTCGAACCCCTTTTTGACAAAGTCATTGATACTTACTTGGTTCTAACAACGGAACCCTTCAGAATCGTGTTTTCGCTATACTTTTCTTGTGTTCCCGGCGCTGTGCGCGAACTGAAACCCCTCCTGTTCGATGAAAACACGGTTTTTGCTTGAAAAAAACTCGTTTTTTGAACACGTTTTTTTATTTTGGTTCGAACCCCTTTTTGACAAAGTTCTTGATACTTACTTGGTTCTAACTAAGGAACCCTTTAGAATCGTGTTTTCGCTATACTTTCCTTGGGTTCCCGGCGCTGTGCGCGAACTGAAACCCCTCCTGGTCGATGAAAACACGTTTTTTGCTTGAAAAAAACTCGTTTTTTGAACACGTTTTTTTATTTTGGCTCGAACCCCTTTTTGACAAAGTTCTTGATACTCACTTGGTTCTTACTACGGAACCCTTCAGAATCGTGTTTTCGCTATACTTTCCTTGGGTTCCCGGCGCTGTGCGCGAACTGAAACCCCTCCTGCACGTCGATTCTGTAAAATTCACACAACAACTCGCATTTCAAGTCGTTATTCACTCTCACTTCGCATAAGGTTCAAAATGACCTTGATTTTGCATTCTGTAAGCATCACCTAGGCACTTGCGAGGTGAAGTGAGCTCCAAAGCGACCAACACTGTACTAGTGACTACCACACTCAACAAAATCTAAGTCGGGATTTATCGGTTTTTCATTTTACCAGTTTTTGACACAGATTTTTAGCTATTACGATGTTTAAATTAAAATTTCTTATTTTAAGGAATTTAAGGCAGCTAATAAGTAAAAAAAAAACAGAAAACTCTAAATTCGTGCCGTGAATATCTATGCTTCTCTCTATCTCTCATCTATGCTTACCTAACGAAAAGAAATGACTGACAGATAATATCATAAGTAATCTGTGGACAATATTTTCATTTATTGCCGTTGACGTTTAAAAGTTCGTTGCATTCACAGAGTACTTTTGGTTGCATTGTTTTGTTTACGTTCTGTTTGTTTTTTGATCGATCAGTGCCGGTAATAATAGTGAAATAATCATGAAGTAAGTTTATATTTCTGGTTGTAAATTTAACCTTTCTTTTAACATTTGTCTTTCTTGTATATTTTGAGGAAACCTTATATATTTTTTTACTATTGCTGGATTATTAAGAGCTTCCACTACTTCATTTATGCAACGAGATACTGATGATTGCGATAAATATGTTCTTATATTTTCTTTAATTATTTTCTGATAACTGCCATTAGCCAAGAATGACAAGGTGCATAATAACTGTGAAACAATAAAACAATTAAATACCTACTTAATCTAGATCTAGTCAAAATAAAATAGGGACCAATTTGGTTATTTTCATGCTTAATAGAATACGAATATTATAACTATACAGGGTCCTTGGACTAACATGAAAACATAAAGCTAGCAGGGGAACCACATATAGGGAATACTTCGTATTATTAAGTGTTTTTCTTATTATGGTGTGCTTGGTTACAAATCTTTCAGCTATAAACTGAGTTAATACTTACAAAACTAACTTTATACTTAGTAAAATGAAGCTCTTACTTTTATACGAGCTGAAAGTCCTTTGCCACGACGTTTTGTGGGCTTTATCAGAGGCAGTAACTCATATTCCAGTTGGTCAATTAGCTCCTTTGACAATCTATAGACGCTCACATAGTCGTCATCTCGGGTTAATAAAGATAAACTTCGAATTTTGGTAGATTGTCGACGCTTTTCTAGTTTATCCAAAGCATGAGCTTCTTCTAATAAAGATTTAAACAAAAACATTCTTGCCATCGTTATCGCTTAAGTAGGTAGGCACTTATTCACTTTATAACTTTAAAAACTTTATTTAAACACTATTTAACCATGATTTATTCTATTTTCACTCGTAAAATAGATGCTTTTAATTTGACACTTTGAATCGCGTTCGAGTGCAAAGTGAACGTCGAAGTGACAGGGGAATTACCTTATAGAATGCCACTTTTTACGTCATCTCATACTTTATCTGTCAGAATCTCGAGGTAAATTTAGTTCAACTCGCAAACACGCTCGCAATAGTAGCGCTAGTGTAGATTCGAATTATCAACCGAGTTTTAGAATGCCAATCAAGAAACTCACAGCGGATTCAGATTCGAAGTTTAGAATGAAGTCTTACAGAATCACACTGCAGGTCGATGAAAACACGTTTTTTGCTTGAAAAAAACTCGTTTTTTGAACACGTTTTTTTATTTTGGCTCGAACCCCTTTTTGACAAAGTTCTTGATACTTACTTGGTTCTTACTACGGAACCCTTCAGAATCGTGTTTTCGCTATACTTTCCTTGGGTTCCCGGCGCTGTGCGCAAACTGAAACCCCTCCTGGTCGATGAAAACACGTTTTTTGCTTGAAAAAAACTCGTATTTTGAACACGTTTTTTTATTTTGGCTCGAACCCCTTTTTGACAACGTTCTTGATACTTACTTGGTTCTAACTACGGAACCCTTCAGAATCGTGTTTTCGCTATACTTTCCTTGGGTTCCCGGCGCTGTGCGCGAACTGAAACCCCTCCTGGTCGATGAAAACACGTGTTTTGCTTGAAAAAAACTCGTTTTTTTAACACGTTTTTTTATTTTGGCTCGAACCCCTTTTTGACAAAGTTCTTGATACTTACTTGGTTCTAACTACGGAACCCTTCTGAAAAAAACTGTTTTTGAACACGATTTTTAGTTTTGGCCCGAACCTCTTTTTGACAAAATTCTTGATACTTACTCGGTTCCAACTACAGAATTCTTCATTAAATTTTCGATCTGTTTGCAGAATCGTGTTTTCGCCATACTAACCTTGGGTTCCTGGCGCTGTTCGCGAACTGAAACCTCTCCTGGTCGCTGAAAACACGTTTTTTGCCTGATAATAACTGTTTTTTTGAACACGTTTTTTAATTTTGGCACCAACCCCTTTTTGACAAAGTTCTTGATACTTACTTGGTTCTAACTACGGAACCCTTCAGAATCGTGTTTTAGCTATACTTTCCTTGGGTTCCCGGCGCTGTGCGCGAACTGAAACCCCTCCTGGTCGATGAAAACACGGTTTTTGCTTGAAAAAAACTCGTTTTTTTAAACACGTTTTTTTATTTTGGCTCGAACCCCTTTTTGACAAAGTTCTTGATACTTACTTGGTTCTAACTACGGAACCCTTCAGAATCGTGTTTTCGCTATACTTTCCTTGGGTTCCCGGCGCTGTGCGCGAACTGAAACCCCTCCTGGTCGATGAAAACACGGTTTTTGCTTGAAAAAAACTCGTTTTTTGAACACGTTTTTTTATTTTGGCTCGAACCCCTTTTTGACAAAGTTATTGATACTTACTTGGTTCTAACAACGGAACCCTTCAGAATCGTGTTTTCGCTATACTTTCCTTGGGTTCCCGGCGCTGTGCGCGAACTGAAACCCCTCCTGGTCGATGAAAACACGGTTTTTGCTTGAAAAAAACTCGTTTTTTGAACACGTTTTTTTATTTTGGCTCGAACCCCTTTTTGACAAAGTTCTTGATACTCACTTGGTTCTAACTACGGAACCCTTTAGAATCGTGTTTTCGCTATACTTTCCTTGGGTTCCCGGCGCTGTGCGCGAACTGAAACCCCTCCTGGTCGATGAAAACACGTTTTTTGCTTGAAAAAAACTCGTTTTTTGAACACGTTTTTTTATTTTGGCTCGAACCCCTTTTTGACAACGCTCTTGATACTTACTTGGTTCTAACTACGGAACCCTTCTGAAAAAAACTGTTTTTTGAACACGTTTTTTAATTTTGGCCCGAACCTCTTTTTGACAAAATTCTTGATACTTACTCGGTTCTAACTACGGAATTCTTCATTAGATTTTCGATCTGTTTGCAGAATCGTGTTTTCGCCATACTAACCTTGGGTTCCTGGCGCTGTTCGCGATCTGAAACCCCTCCTGGTCGCTGAAAACACGTTTTTTGCCTGATAATAACTGTTTTTTTGAACACGTTTTTTAATTTTGGCACCAACCCCTTTTTGACAAAGTTCTTGATACTTACTTGGTTCTAACTACGGAACCCTACAGAATCGTGTTTTCGCTATACTTTCCTTGGGTTCCCGGCGCTGTGCGCGAACTGAAACCCCTCCTGGTCGATGAAAACACGTTTTTTGCTTGAAAAAAACTCGTTTTTTGAACACGTTTTTTTGTTTTGGCTCGAACCCCTTTTTGACAAAGTTCTTGATACTTACTTGGTTCTAACTACGGAACCCTTTTGAAAAAAACTGTTTTTTGAACACGTTTTTTAATTTTGGCCCGAACCTCTTTTTGACAAAATTCTTGATACTTACTTGGTTCTAACTACGGAACCCTTCTGAAAAAAACTGTTTTTTGAACACGTTTTTTAATTTTGGCCCGAACCTCTTTTTGACAAAATTCTTGATACTTACTCGGTTCTAACTACGGAATTCTTCATTAGATTTTCGATCTGTTTGCAGAATCGTGTTTTCGCCATACTAACCTTGGGTTCCTGGCGCTGTTCGCGAACTGAAACCCCTCCTGGTCGCTGAAAACACGTTTTTTGCCTGATAATAATTGTTTTTTTGAACACGTTTTTTAATTTTGGCACCAACCCCTTTTTGACAAAGTTCTTGATACTTACTTGGTTCTTACTACGGAACCCTTCAGAATCGTGTTTTCGCTATACTTTCCTTGGGTTCCTGTCGCTGTGCGCGAACTGAAACCCCTCCTGGTCGATGAAAACACGGTTTTTGCTTGAAAAAAACTCGTTTTTTGAACACGTTTTTTTATTTTGGCTCGAACCCCTTTTTGACAAAGTTCTTGATACTAACTTGGTTCTAACTACGGAACCCTTCTGAAAAAAACTGTTTTTTGAACACGTTGTTTAATTTTGGCCCGAACCTCTTTTTGACAAAATCTTGATACTTACTCGGTTCTAACTACGGAATTCTTCATTAGATTTTCGATCTGTTTGCAGAATCGTGTTTTCGCCATACTAACCTTGGGTTCCTGGCGCTGTTCGCGAACTGAAACCCCTCCTGGTCGCTGAAAACACGTTTTTTGCCTGATAATAACTGTTTTTTTGAACACGTTTTTTAATTTTGGCACCAACCCCTTTTTGACAAAGTTCTTGATACTTACTTGGTTCTAACTACGGAACCCTTCAGAATCGTGTTTTCGCTATACTTTCCTTGGGTTCCCGGCGCTGTGCGCGAACTGAAACCCCTCCTGGTCGATGAAAACACGTTTTTTGCTTGAAAAAAACTCGTTTTTTGAACACGTTTTTTTGTTTTGGCTCGAACCCCTTTTTGACAAAGTTCTTGATACTTACTTGGTTCTTACTACGGAACCCTTCAGAATCGTGTTTTCGCTATACTTTCCTTGGGTTCCCGGCGCTGTGCGCAAACTGAAACCCCTCCTGGTCGATGAAAACACGTTTTTTGCTTGAAAAAAACTCGTATTTTGAACACGTTTTTTTATTTTGGCTCGAACCCCTTTTTGACAACGTTCTTGATACTTACTTGGTTCTAACTACGGAACCCTTCAGAATCGTGTTTTCGCTATACTTTCCTTGGGTTCCCGGCGCTGTGCGCGAACTGAAACCCCTCCTGGTCGATGAAAACACGTGTTTTGCTTGAAAAAAACTCGTTTTTTTAACACGTTTTTTTATTTTGGCTCGAACCCCTTTTTGACAAAGTTCTTGATACTTACTTGGTTCTAACTACGGAACCCTTCTGAAAAAAACTGTTTTTGAACACGATTTTTAGTTTTGGCCCGAACCTCTTTTTGACAAAATTCTTGATACTTACTCGGTTCCAACTACAGAATTCTTCATTAAATTTTCGATCTGTTTGCAGAATCGTGTTTTCGCCATACTAACCTTGGGTTCCTGGCGCTGTTCGCGAACTGAAACCTCTCCTGGTCGCTGAAAACACGTTTTTTGCCTGATAATAACTGTTTTTTTGAACACGTTTTTTAATTTTGGCACCAACCCCTTTTTGACAAAGTTCTTGATACTTACTTGGTTCTAACTACGGAACCCTTCAGAATCGTGTTTTAGCTATACTTTCCTTGGGTTCCCGGCGCTGTGCGCGAACTGAAACCCCTCCTGGTCGATGAAAACACGGTTTTTGCTTGAAAAAAACTCGTTTTTTTAAACACGTTTTTTTATTTTGGCTCGAACCCCTTTTTGACAAAGTTCTTGATACTTACTTGGTTCTAACTACGGAACCCTTCAGAATCGTGTTTTCGCTATACTTTCCTTGGGTTCCCGGCGCTGTGCGCGAACTGAAACCCCTCCTGGTCGATGAAAACACGGTTTTTGCTTGAAAAAAACTCGTTTTTTGAACACGTTTTTTTATTTTGGCTCGAACCCCTTTTTGACAAAGTTATTGATACTTACTTGGTTCTAACAACGGAACCCTTCAGAATCGTGTTTTCGCTATACTTTCCTTGGGTTCCCGGCGCTGTGCGCGAACTGAAACCCCTCCTGGTCGATGAAAACACGGTTTTTGCTTGAAAAAAACTCGTTTTTTGAACACGTTTTTTTATTTTGGCTCGAACCCCTTTTTGACAAAGTTCTTGATACTCACTTGGTTCTAACTACGGAACCCTTTAGAATCGTGTTTTCGCTATACTTTCCTTGGGTTACCGGCGCTGTGCGCGAACTGAAACCCCTCCTGGTCGATGAAAACACGTTTTTTGCTTGAAAAAAACTCGTTTTTTGAACACGTTTTTTTATTTTGGCTCGAACCCCTTTTTGACAACGTTCTTGATACTTACTTGGTTCTAACTACGGAACCCTTCTGAAAAAAACTGTTTTTTGAACACGTTTTTTAATTTTGGCCCGAACCTCTTTTTGACAAAATTCTTGATACTTACTCGGTTCTAACTACGGAATTCTTCATTAGATTTTCGATCTGTTTGCAGAATCGTGTTTTCGCCATACTAACCTTGGGTTCCTGGCGCTGTTCGCGATCTGAAACCCCTCCTGGTCGCTGAAAACACGTTTTTTGCCTGATAATAACTGTTTTTTTGAACACGTTTTTTAATTTTGGCACCAACCCCTTTTTGACAAAGTTCTTGATACTTACTTGGTTCTAACTACGGAACCCTACAGAATCGTGTTTTCGCTATACTTTCCTTGGGTTCCCGGCGCTGTGCGCGAACTGAAACCCCTCCTGGTCGATGAAAACACGTTTTTTGCTTGAAAAAAACTCGTTTTTTGAACACGTTTTTTTGTTTTGGCTCGAACCCCTTTTTGACAAAGTTCTTGATACTTACTTGGTTCTAACTACGGAACCCTTTTGAAAAAAACTGTTTTTTGAACACGTTTTTTAATTTTGGCCCGAACCTCTTTTTGACAAAATTCTTGATACTTACTTGGTTCTAACTACGGAACCCTTCTGAAAAAAACTGTTTTTTGAACACGTTTTTTAATTTTGGCCCGAACCTCTTTTTGACAAAATTCTTGATACTTACTCGGTTCTAACTACGGAATTCTTCATTAGATTTTCGATCTGTTTGCAGAATCGTGTTTTCGCCATACTAACCTTGGGTTCCTGGCGCTGTTCGCGAACTGAAACCCCTCCTGGTCGCTGAAAACACGTTTTTTGCCTGATAATAATTGTTTTTTTGAACACGTTTTTTAATTTTGGCACCAACCCCTTTTTGACAAAGTTCTTGATACTTACTTGGTTCTTACTACGGAACCCTTCAGAATCGTGTTTTCGCTATACTTTCCTTGGGTTCCTGTCGCTGTGCGCGAACTGAAACCCCTCCTGGTCGATGAAAACACGGTTTTTGCTTGAAAAAAACTCGTTTTTTGAACACGTTTTTTTATTTTGGCTCGAACCCCTTTTTGACAAAGTTCTTGATACTAACTTGGTTCTAACTACGGAACCCTTCTGAAAAAAACTGTTTTTTGAACACGTTGTTTAATTTTGGCCCGAACCTCTTTTTGACAAAATCTTGATACTTACTCGGTTCTAACTACGGAATTCTTCATTAGATTTTCGATCTGTTTGCAGAATCGTGTTTTCGCCATACTAACCTTGGGTTCCTGGCGCTGTTCGCGAACTGAAACCCCTCCTGGTCGCTGAAAACACGTTTTTTGCCTGATAATAACTGTTTTTTTGAACACGTTTTTTAATTTTGGCACCAACCCCTTTTTGACAAAGTTCTTGATACTTACTTGGTTCTAACTACGGAACCCTTCAGAATCGTGTTTTCGCTATACTTTCCTTGGGTTCCCGGCGCTGTGCGCGAACTGAAACCCCTCCTGGTCGATGAAAACACGTTTTTTGCTTGAAAAAAACTCGTTTTTTGAACACGTTTTTTTGTTTTGGCTCGAACCCCTTTTTTACAAAGTTCTTGATACTTACTTGGTTCTAACTACGGATTCCTTCAAAATCGTGTTTTCGCTATACTTTCCTTGGGTTCCCGGCGCTGTGCGCGAACTGAAACCCCTCCTGGTCGATGAAAACACGGTTTTTGCTTGAAAAAAACTCGTTTTTTGAACACGTTTTTTTATTTTGGCTCGAACCCCTTTTTGACAAAGTTCTTGATACTCACTTGGTTCTAACTACGGAACCCTTTAGAATCGTGTTTTCGCTATACTTTCCTTGGGTTCCCGGCGCTGTGCGCGAACTGAAACCCCTCCTGGTCGATGAAAACACGTTTTTTGCTTGAAAAAAACTCGTTTTTTGAACACGTTTTTTTATTTTGGCTCGAACCCCTTTTTGACAACGTTCTTGATACTTACTTGGTTCTAACTACGGAACCCTTCTGAAAAAAACTGTTTTTTGAACACGTTTTTTAATTTTGGCCCGAACCTCTTTTTGACAAAATTCTTGATACTTACTCGGTTCTAACTACGGAATTCTTCATTAGATTTTCGATCTGTTTGCAGAATCGTGTTTTCGCCATACTAACCTTGGGTTCCTGGCGCTGTTCGCGATCTGAAACCCCTCCTGGTCGCTGAAAACACGTTTTTTGCCTGATAATAACTGTTTTTTTGAACACGTTTTTTAATTTTGGCACCAACCCCTTTTTGACAAAGTTCTTGATACTTACTTGGTTCTAACTACGGAACCCTACAGAATCGTGTTTTCGCTATACTTTCCTTGGGTTCCCGGCGCTGTGCGCGAACTGAAACCCCTCCTGGTCGATGAAAACACGTTTTTTGCTTGAAAAAAACTCGTTTTTTGAACACGTTTTTTTGTTTTGGCTCGAACCCCTTTTTGACAAAGTTCTTGATACTTACTTGGTTCTAACTACGGAACCCTTTTGAAAAAAACTGTTTTTTGAACACGTTTTTTAATTTTGGCCCGAACCTCTTTTTGACAAAATTCTTGATACTTACTTGGTTCTAACTACGGAACCCTTCTGAAAAAAACTGTTTTTTGAACACGTTTTTTAATTTTGGCCCGAACCTCTTTTTGACAAAATTCTTGATACTTACTCGGTTCTAACTACGGAATTCTTCATTAGATTTTCGATCTGTTTGCAGAATCGTGTTTTCGCCATACTAACCTTGGGTTCCTGGCGCTGTTCGCGAACTGAAACCCCTCCTGGTCGCTGAAAACACGTTTTTTGCCTGATAATAATTGTTTTTTTGAACACGTTTTTTAATTTTGGCACCAACCCCTTTTTGACAAAGTTCTTGATACTTACTTGGTTCTTACTACGGAACCCTTCAGAATCGTGTTTTCGCTATACTTTCCTTGGGTTCCTGTCGCTGTGCGCGAACTGAAACCCCTCGTGGTCGATGAAAACACGGTTTTTGCTTGAAAAAAACTCGTTTTTTGAACACGTTTTTTTATTTTGGCTCGAACCCCTTTTTGACAAAGTTCTTGATACTAACTTGGTTCTAACTACGGAACCCTTCTGAAAAAAACTGTTTTTTGAACACGTTGTTTAATTTTGGCCCGAACCTCTTTTTGACAAAATCTTGATACTTACTCGGTTCTAACTACGGAATTCTTCATTAGATTTTCGATCTGTTTGCAGAATCGTGTTTTCGCCATACTAACCTTGGGTTCCTGGCGCTGTTCGCGAACTGAAACCCCTCCTGGTCGCTGAAAACACGTTTTTTGCCTGATAATAACTGTTTTTTTGAACACGTTTTTTAATTTTGGCACCAACCCCTTTTTGACAAAGTTCTTGATACTTACTTGGTTCTAACTACGGAACCCTTCAGAATCGTGTTTTCGCTATACTTTCCTTGGGTTCCCGGCGCTGTGCGCGAACTGAAACCCCTCCTGGTCGATGAAAACACGTTTTTTGCTTGAAAAAAACTCGTTTTTTGAACACGTTTTTTTGTTTTGGCTCGAACCCCTTTTTTACAAAGTTCTTGATACTTACTTGGTTCTAACTACGGATTCCTTCAAAATCGTGTTTTCGCTATACTTTCCTTGGGTTCCCGGCGCTGTGCGCGAACTGAAACCCCTCCTGGTCGATGAAAACACGTTTTTTGCTTGAAAAAAACTCGTTTTTTGAACACGTTTTTTTGTTTTGGCTCGAACCCCTTTTTGACAAAGTTCTTGATACTTACTTGGTTCTAACTACGGAACCCTTCTGAAAAAAACTGTTTTTTGAACACGTTTTTTAATTTTGGCCCGAACCTCTTTTTGACAAAATTCTTGATACTTACTCGGTTCTAACTACGGAATTCTTCATTAGATTTTCGATCTGTTTGCAGAATCGTGTTTTCGCCATACTAACCTTGGGTTCCTGGCGCTGTTCGCGAACTGAAACCCCTCCTGGTCGCTGAAAACACGTTTTTTGCCTGATAATAACTGTTTTTTTGAACATGTTTTTTAATTTTGGCACCAACCCCTTTTTGACAAAGTTCTTGATACTTACTTGGTTCGAACTACGGAACCCTTCAGAATCGTGTTTTCGCTATACTTTCCTTGGGTTCCCGGCGCTGTGCGCGAACTGAAACCTCTCCTGGTCGATGAAAACACGGTTTTTGCTTGAAAAAAACTAGTTTTTTGAACACGTTTTTTTATTTTGGCTCGAACCCCTTTTTGACAAAGTTCTTGATACTTACTTGGTTCTAACTACGGAACCCTTCAGAATCGTGTTTTCGCTATACTTTCCTTGGGTTCCCGGCGCTGTGCGCGAACTGAAACCCCTCCTGGTCGATGAAAACACGGTTTTTGCTTGAATAAAACTCGTTTTTTGAACACGTTTTTTTGTTTTTGCTCAAACCCTTTTTTGACAACGTTCTTGATACTTACTTGGTTCTAACTACGGAACCCTTCTGAAAAAAACTGTTTTTTGAACACGTTTTTTAATTTTGGCCCGAACCTCATTTTGACAAAATTCTTGATACTTACTCGGTTCTAACTACGGAATTCTTCATTAGATTTTCGATCTGTTTGCAGAATCGTGTTTTCGCCATACTAACCTTGGGTTCCTGGCGCTGTTCGCGAACTGAAACCCCTCCTCGTCGCTGAAAACACGTTTTTTGCCTGATAATAACTGTTTTTTTGAACACGTTTTTTAATTTTGGCACCAACCCCTTTTTGACAAAGTTCTTGATACTTACTTGGTTCTAACTACGGAACCCTTCAGAATCGTGTTTTCGATATACTTTCCTTGGGTTCTTGGTGCTGTGCGCGAACTGAAACCCCTCCTGGTCGATGAAAACACGGTTTTTGCTTGAAAAAAACTCGTTTTTTGAACACGTTTTTTTATTTTGGCTCGAACCCCTTTTTGACAAAGTTCTTGATACTTACTTGGTTCTAACTACGGAACCCTTCTGAAAAAAACTGTTTTTTGAACACGTTTTTTAATTTTGGCCCGAACCTCTTTTTGACAAAATTCTTGATACTTACTCGGTTCTAACTACGGAATTCTTCATTAGATTTTCGATCTGTTTGCAGAATCGTGTTTTCGCCATATTAACCTTGGGTTCCTGGCGCTGTTCGCGAACTGAAACCCCTCCTGGTCGCTGAAAACACGTATTTTGCCTGATAATAACTGTTTTTTTGAACACGTTTTTTAATTTTGGCACCAACCCCTTTTTGACAAAGTTCTTGATACTTACTTGGTTCTAACTACGGAACCCTTCAGAATCGTGTTTTCGCTATACTTTCTTTGGGTTCCTGTCGCTGTGCGCGAACTGAAACCCCTCCTGGTCAATGAAAACACGGTTTTTACTTGAAAAAAACTCGTTTTTTGAACACGTTTTTTTTATTTTGGCTCGAACCCCTTTTTGACAAAGTTCTTGATACTTACTTGGTTCTAACTACGGAACCCTTCAGAATCGTGTTTTCGCTATACTTTCCTTGGGTTCCCGGCGCTGTGCGCGAACTGAAACCCCTCCTGGTCGATGAAAACACGTTTATTGCTTGAAAAAAACTCGTTTTTTGAACACTTTTTTTTGTTTTGGCTCGAACCCCTTTTTGACAAAGTTCTTGATACTTACTTGGTTCTAACTACTGAACCCTTCTGAAAAAAACTGTTTTTTGAACACGTTTTTTAATTTTGGCCCGAACTTCTTTTTGACAAAATTCTTGATACTTACTCGGTTCTAACTAAGGAATTCTTCATTAGATTTTCGATCTGTTTGCAGAATCGTGTTTTCGCCATACTAACCTTGGGTCCCTGGCGCTGTTCGCGAACTGAAACCCCTCCTGGTCGCTGAAAACACGTTTTTTGCCTGATAATAACTGTTTTTTTGAACACGTTTTTTAATTTTGGCACCAACCCCTTTTTGACAAAGTTCTTGATACTTACTTGGTTCTAACTACGGAACCCTTCAGAATCGTGTTTTCGCTATACTTTCCTTGGGTTCCCGGCGCTGTGCGCGAACTGAAACCTCTCCTGATCGATGAAAACACGGTTTTTGCTTGAAAAAAACTCGTTTTTTGAACACGTTTTTTTATTTTGGCTCGAACCCCTTTTTGACAAAGTTCTTGATACTTACTTGGTTCTAACTACGGAACCCTTCAGAATCGTGTTTTCGCTATACTTTCCTTGGGTTCCCGGCGCTGTGCGCGAACTGAAACCCCTCCTGGTCAATGAAAACACGGTTTTTGCTTGAAAAAAACTCGTTTTTTGAACACGTTTTTTTGTTTTTGCTCGAACCCTTTTTTGACAACGTTCTTGATACTAACTTGGTTCTAACTACGGAACCCTTCTGAAAAAAACTGTTTTTTGAACACGTTTTTTAATTTTGGCCCGAACCTCTTTTTGACAAAATTCTTGATACTTACTCGGTTCTAACTACGGAATTCTGCATTAGATTTTTGATCTGTTTGCAGAATCGTGTTTTCGCCATACTAACCTTGGGTTCCTGGCGCTGTTCGCGAACTGAAACCCCTCCTGGTCGCTGAAAACACGTTGTTTGCCTGATAATAACTGTTTTTTTGAACACGTTTTTTAATTTTGGCACCAACCCCTTTTTGACAAAGTTCTTGATACTTACTTGATTCTAACTACGGAACCCTTCAGAATCGTGTTTTCGCTATACTTTCCTTGGGTTCCCGGCGCTGTGCGCGAACTGAAACCCCTCCTGGTCGATGAAAACACGGTTTTTGCTTGAAAAAAACTCGTTTTTTGAACACGTTTTTTTATTTTGGATCGAACCCCTTTTTGACAAAGTTCTTGATACTTACTTGGTTCTAACTACGGAACCCTTCAGTATCGTTTTTTCGCTATACTTTCCTTGGGTTCCCGGCGCTGTGCGCGAACTGAAACCCCTCCTAGTCGATGAAAACACGTTTTTTGCTTGAAAAAACTCGTTTTTTGAACACGTTTTTTTGTTTTGGCTCGAACCCCTTTTTGACAAAGTTCTTGATACTTACTTGGTTCTAACTACGGAACCCTTCTGAAAAAAACTGTTTTTTGAACACGTTTTTTAATTTTGGCCCGAACCTCTTTTTGACAAAATTCTTGATACTTACTCGGTTCTAACTAAGGAAATCTTCATTAGATTTTCGATCTGTTTGCAGAATCGTGTTTTCGCCATACTAACCTTGGGTCCCTGGCGCTGTTCGCGAACTGAAACCCCTCCTGGTCGCTGAAAACACGTTTTTTGCCTGATAATAACTGTTTTTTTGAACACGTTTTTTAATTTTGGCACCAACCCCTTTTTGACAAAGTTCTTGATACTTATTTGGTTCTAACTAAGGAACCCTTCAGAATCGTGTTTTCGCTATACTTTCCTTGGGTTCCCGGCGCTGTGCGCGAACTGAAACCTCTCCTAATCGATGAAAACACGGTTTTTGCTTGAAAAAAACTCGTTTTTTGAACACGTTTTTTTATTTTGGCTCGAACCCCTTTTTGACAAAGTTCTTGATACTTACTTGGTTCTAACTACGGAACCCTTCAGAATCGTGTTTTCGCTATACTTTCCTTGGGTTCCCGGCGCTGTACGCGAACTGAAACCCCTCCTGGTCGATGAAAACACGGTTTTTGCTTGAAAAAAACTCGTTTTTTGAACACGTTTTTTTGTTTTTGCTCGAACCCTTTTTTGACAACGTTCTTGATACTAACTTGGTTCTAACTACGGAACCCTTCTGAAAAAAACTGTTTTTTGAACACGTTTTTTAATTTTGGCCCGAACCTCTTTTTGACAAAATTCTTGATACTTACTCGGTTCTAACTACGGAATTCTTCATTAGATTTTCGATCTGTTTGCAGAATCGTGTTTTCGCCATACTAACCTTGGGTTCCTGGCGCTGTTCGCGAACTGGAACCCCTCCTGGTCGCTGAAAACACGTTTTTTGCCTGATAATAACTGTTTTTTTGAAAAAACTGTTTTTTGAACACGTTTTTTAGTTTTGGCCCGAACCTCCTTTTGACAAAATTCTTGATACTTACTCGGTTCTAACTACGGAATTCTTCATTGGATTTTCGATCTGTTTGCAGAATCGTGTTTTCGCCGTACTAACCTTGGGTTCCTGGCGCTGTTCGCGAACTGAAACCCCTCCTGGTCGCTGAAAACACGTTTTTTGCCTGATAATAACTGTTTTTTTGAACACGTTTTTTAATTTTGGCACCAACCCCTTTTTGACAAAGTTCTTGATACTTACTTGGTTCTAACTACGGAACCCTTCAGAATCGTGTTTTCGCTATACTTTCCTTGGGTTCCTGTCGCTGTGCGCGAACTGAAACCACTCCTGGTCGATGAAAACACGGTTCTTGCTTGAAAAAAACTCGTTTTTTTAACACGTTTTTTTATTTTGGCTCGAACACCTTTTTGACAAAGTTCTTGATACTTACTTGGTTCTAACTACGGAACCCTTCTGAAAAAAACTGTTTTTGAACACGTTTTTTAATTTTGGCCCGAACCTCTTTTTGACAAAATTCTTGATTCTTACTCGGTTCTAACTACCTACGGAATTCTTCATTAGATTTTCGATCTGTTTGCAGAATCGTGTTTTCGCCATACTTACCTTGGGTTCCTGGCGCTGTTCGCGAACTGAAACCCCTCCTGGTCGCTGAAAACACGTTTTTTGCCTGATAATAACTGTTTTTTTGAACACGTTTTTTAATTTTGGCACCAACCCCTTTTTGACAAAGTTCTTGATACTTACTTGGTTCTAACTACGGAACCCTTCAGAATCGTGTTTTCGCTATACTTTCCTTGGGTTCCCGGCGCTGTGCGCGAACTGAAACCCCTCCTGGTCGATGAAAACACGGTTTTTGCTTAAAAAAAACTCGTTTTTTGAACACGTTTTTTTATTTTGGCTCGAACCCCTTTTTGACAAAGTTCTTTATACTTACTTGGTTCTAACTACGGAACCCTTCAGAATCGTGTTTTCGCTATACTTTCCTTGGGTTCCCGGCGCTGTGCGCGAACTGAAACCCCTCCTGGTCGATGAAAACACGTTTTTTGCTTGAAAAAAACTCGTTTTTTGAACACGTTTTTTTGTTTTGACTCGAACCCCTTTTTGACAAAGTTCTTAATACTTACTTGGTTCTTACTACGGAACCCTTCTGAAAAAAACTGTTTTTTGAACACGTTTTTTAGTTTTGGCCCGAACCTCTTTTTGACAAAATTCTTGAAACTTACTCGGTTCTAACTACGGAATTCTTTATTAGATTTTCGATCTGTTTGCAGAATCGTGATTTCGCCATACTAACCTTGGGGTCCTGGCGCTGTTCGCGAACTGAAACCCCTCCTGGTCGCTGAAAACACGTTTTTTGCCTGATAATATCTGTTTTTTTGAACACGTTTTTTAATTTTGGCACCAACCCTTTTTTGACAAAGTTCTTGATACTTACTTGGTTCTAACTATGGAACCCTTTAGAATCGTGTTTTCGCTATACTTTCCTTGGGTTCCCGGCGCTGTGCGCGAACTGAAACCCCTCCTGGTCGATGAAAACACGGTTTTTGCTTGAAAAAAACTCGTTTTTGAACACATTTTTTTATTTTGGCTCGAACCCCTTTTTGACAAAGTTCTTGATACTTACTTGGTTCTAACTACGGAACCCTTCAGAATCGTGTTTTCGCTATACTTTCCTTGGGTTCCCGGCGCTGTGCGCGAACTGAAACCCCTCCTGGTCGCTGAAAACACGTTTTTTGCCTGATAATAACTGTTTTTTGGAACACGTTTTTTAATTTTGGCACCAACCCCTTTTTGACAAAGTTCTTGATACTTACTTGGTTCTAACTACGGAACCCTTCAGAATCGTGTTTTCGCTATACTTTCCTTGGGTTCCCGGGGCTGTGCGCGAACTGAAACTCCTCCTGGTCGATGAAAACACGGTTCTTGCTTGAAAAAAATCTCGTTTTTTGAACACGTTTTTTTTATTTTGGCTCGAACACCTTTTTGACAAAGTTCTTGATACTTACTTGGTTCTAACTACGGAACCCTTCTGAAAAAAACTGTTTTTTTAAGACGTTTTTAAATTTTGGCCCGAACCTCTTTTTGACAAAATTCTTGATACTTACTCGGTTCTAACTACCTACGGAATTCTGCATTAGATTTTCGATCTGTTTGCAGAATCGTGTTTTCGCCATACTAACCTTGGGTTCCCGGCGCTGTGCGCGAACTGAAACCCCTCCTGGTCGATAAAAACACGTTTTTTGCTTGAAAAAAACTCGTTTTTTGAACACGTTTTTTTGTTTTGGCTCGAACCCCTTTTTGACAAAGTTTTTGATACTTACTTGGTTTCAACTACGGAACCCTTCTGAAAAAAACTGTTTTTAAAACACGTTTTTTAATTTTGGCCCGAACCTCTTTTTGACAAAATTCTTAATACTTACTCGGTTCTAACTACGGAATTCTTCATTAGATTTTCGATCTGTTTGCAGAATCGTGTTTTCGCCATACTAACCTTGGGTTCCTGGCGCTGTTCGCGAACTGAAACCCCTCCTGGTCGCTGAAAACACGTTTTTTGCCTGATAATAACTGTTTTTTTGAACACGTTTTTTAATTTTGGCACCAACCCCTTTTTGACAAAGTTCTTGATACTTACTTGGTTCTAACTACGGAACCCTTCAGAATCGTGTTTTTGCTATACTTTCCCTGGGTTCCTGGCGCTGTGCGCGAACTGAAACCCCTCCTGGTCGATGAAAACACGTTTTTTGCTTGAAAAAAACTCGTTTTTTGAACACGTTTTTTTGTTTTGGCTCGAACACCTTTTTGACAAAGTTCTTGATATTTACTTGGTTCTAACTACGGAACCCTTCTGAAAAAAACTGTTTTTTGAACACATTTTTTAATTTTGGCCCGAACCTCTTTTTGACAAAATTCTTGATACTTACTCGGTTCTAACTACGGAACCCTTCAGAATCGTGTTTTCGCTATACTTTCCCTGGGTTCCTGGCGCTGTGCGCGAACTGAAACCCCTCCTGGTCGATGAAAACACGTTTTTTGCTTGAAAAAAACTCGTTTTTTGAACACGTTTTTTTGTTTTTGCTCGAACCCTTTTTTGACAACGTTCTTGATACTAACTTGGTTCTAACTACGGAACCCTTCTGAAAAAAACTGTTTTTTGAACACGTTTTTTAATTTTGGCCCGAACCTCTTTTTGACAAAATTCTTGATACTTACTCGGTTCTAACTACGGAATTCTTCATTAGATTTTCGATCTGTTTGCAGAATCGTGTTTTCGCCATACTAACCTTGGGTTCCTGGCGCTGTTCGCGAACTGGAACCCCTCCTGGTCGCTGAAAACACGTTTTTTGCCTGATAATAACTGTTTTTTTGAAAAAACTGTTTTTTGAACACGTTTTTTAATTTTGGCCCTAACCTCTTTTTGACAAAATTCTTGATTCTTACTCGGTTCTAACTACCTACGGAATTCTTCATTAGATTTTCGATCTGTTTGCAGAATCGTGTTTTCGCCATACTTACCTTGGGTTCCTGGCGCTGTTCGCGAACTGAAACCCCTCCTGGTCGCTGAAAACACGTTTTTTGCCTGATAATAACTGTTTTTTTGAACACGTTTTTAAATTTTGGCACCAACCCCTTTTTGACAAAGTTCTTGATACTTACTTGGTTCTAACTACGGAACCCTTCAGAATCGTGTTTTCGCTATACTTTCCTTGGGTTCCCGGCGCTGTGCGCGAACTGAAACCCCTCCTGGTCGATGAAAACACGGTTTTTGCTTGAAAAAAACTCGTTTTTTGAACACGTTTTTTTATTTTGGATCGAACCCCTTTTTGACAAAGTTCTTGATACTTACTTGGTTCTAACTACGGAACCCTTCAGAATCGTTTTTTCGCTATACTTTCCTTGGGTTCCCGGCGCTGTGCGCGAACTGAAACCCCTCCTAGTCGATGAAAACACGTTTTTTGCTTGAAAAAAACTCGTTTTTTGAACACGTTTTTTTGTTTTGGCTTGAACCCCTTTTTGACAAAGTTCTTGATACTAACTTGGTTCTAACTACGGAACCCTTCTGAAAAAAACTGTTTTTTGAACACGTTTTTTAGTTTTGGCCCGAACCTCCTTTTGACAAAATTCTTGATACTTACTCGGTTCTAACTACGGAATTCTTCATTGGATTTTCGATCTGTTTGCAGAATCGTGTTTTCGCCGTACTAACCTTGGGTTCCTGGCGCTGTTCGCGAACTGAAACCCCTCCTGGTCGCTGAAAACACGTTTTTTGCCTGATAATAACTGTTTTTTTGAACACGTTTTTTAATTTTGGCACCAACCCCTTTTTGACAAAGTTCTTGATACTTACTTGGTTCTAACTACGGAACCCTTCAGAATCGTGTTTTCGCTATACTTTCCTTGGGTTCCTGTCGCTGTGCGCGAACTGAAACCACTCCTGGTCGATGAAAACACGGTTCTTGCTTGAAAAAAACTCGTTTTTTTAACACGTTTTTTTATTTTGGCTCGAACACCTTTTTGACAAAGTTCTTGATACTTACTTGGTTCTAACTACGGAACCCTTCTGAAAAAACTGTTTTTTGAACACGTTTTTTAATTTTGGCCTGAACCTCTTTTTGACAAAATTCTTGATTCTTACTCGGTTCTAACTACCTACGGAATTCTTCATTAGATTTTCGATCTGTTTGCAGAATCGTGTTTTCGCCATACTTACCTTGGGTTCCTGGCGCTGTTCGCGAACTGAAACCCCTCCTGGTCGCTGAAAACACGTTTTTTGCCTGATAATAACTGTTTTTTTGTAGACGTTTTTTAATTTTGGCACCAACCCCTTTTTGACAAAGTTCTTGATACTTACTTGGTTCTAACTACGGAACCCTTCAGAATCGTGTTTTCGCTATACTTTCCTTGGGTTCCCGGCGCTGTGCGCGAACTGAAACCCCTCCTGGTCGATGAAAACACGGTTTTTGCTTGAAAAAAACTCGTTTTTTGAACACGTTTTTTTATTTTGGCTCGAACCCCTTTTTGACAAAGTTCTTTATACTTACTTGGTTCTAACTACGGAACCCTTCAGAATCGTGTTTTCGCTATACTTTCCTTGGGTTCCCGGCGCTGTGCGCGAACTGAAACCCCTCCTGGTCGATGAAAACACGTTTTTTGCTTGAAAAAAACTCGTTTTTTGAACACGTTTTTTTGTTTTGACTCGAACCCCTTTTTGACAAAGTTCTTAATACTTACTTGGTTCTTACTACGGAACCCTTCTGAAAAAAACTGTTTTTTGAACACGTTTTTTAGTTTTGGCCCGAACCTCTTTTTGACAAAATTCTTGAAACTTACTCGGTTCTAACTACGGAATTCTTTATTAGATTTTCGATCTGTTTGCAGAATCGTGTTTTCGCCATACTAACCTTGGGGTCCTGGCGCTGTTCGCGAACTGAAACCCCTCCTGGTCGCTGAAAACACGTTTTTTGCCTGATAATATCTGTTTTTTTGAACACGTTTTTTAATTTTGGCACCAACCCTTTTTTGACAAAGTTCTTGATACTTACTTGGTTCTAACTACGGAACCCTTTAGAATCGTGTTTTCGCTATACTTTCCTTGGGTTCCCGGCGCTGTGCGCGAACTGAAACCCCTCCTGGTCGATGAAAACACGGTTTTTGCTTGAAAAAAACTCGTTTTTGAACACATTTTTTTATTTTGGCTCGAACCCCTTTTTGACAAAGTTCTTGATACTTACTTGGTTCTAACTACGGAACCCTTCAGAATCGTGTTTTCGCTATACTTTCCTTGGGTTCCCGGCGCTGTGCGCGAACTGAAACCCCTCCTGGTCGCTGAAAACACGTTTTTTGCCTGATAATAACTGTTTTTTGGAACACGTTTTTTAATTTTGGCACCAACCCCTTTTTGACAAAGTTCTTGATACTTACTTGGTTCTAACTACGGAACCCTTCAGAATCGTGTTTTCGCTATACTTTCCTTGGGTTCCCGGGGCTGTGCGCGAACTGAAACCCCTCCTGGTCGATGAAAACACGGTTCTTGCTTGAAAAAAATCTCGTTTTTTGAACACGTTTTTTTTATTTTGGCTCGAACACCTTTTTGACAAAGTTCTTGATACTTACTTGGTTCTAACTACGGAACCCTTCTGAAAAAAACTGTTTTTTTAAGACGTTTTTAAATTTTGGCCCGAACCTCTTTTTGACAAAATTCTTGATACTTACTCGGTTCTAACTACGGAATTCTTCATTGGATTTTCGATCTGTTTGCAGAATCGTGTTTTCGCCGTACTAACCTTGGGTTCCTGGCGCTGTTCGCGAACTGAAACCCCTCCTGGTCGCTGAAAACACGTTTTTTGCCTGATAATAACTGTTTTTTTGAACACGTTTTTTAATTTTGGCACCAACCCCTTTTTGACAAAGTTCTTGATACTTACTTGGTTCTAACTACGGAACCCTTCAGAATCGTGTTTTCGCTATACTTTCCTTGGGTTCCTGTCGCTGTGCGCGAACTGAAACCACTCCTGGTCGATGAAAACACGGTTCTTGCTTGAAAAAAACTCGTTTTTTTAACACGTTTTTTTATTTTGGCTCGAACACCTTTTTGACAAAGTTCTTGATACTTACTTGGTTCTAACTACGGAACCCTTCTGAAAAAAACTGTTTTTTGAACACGTTTTTTAATTTTGGCCCGAACCTCTTTTTGACAAAATTCTTGATTCTTACTCGGTTCTAACTACCTACGGAATTCTTCATTAGATTTTCGATCTGTTTGCAGAATCGTGTTTTCGCCATACTTACCTTGGGTTCCTGGCGCTGTTCGCGAACTGAAACCCCTCCTGGTCGCTGAAAACACGTTTTTTGCCTGATAATAACTGTTTTTTGAACACGTTTTTTAATTTTGGCACCAACCCCTTTTTGACAAAGTTCTTGATACTTACTTGGTTCTAACTACGGAACCCTTCAGAATCGTGTTTTCGCTATACTTTCCTTGGGTTCCCGGCGCTGTGCGCGAACTGAAACCCCTCCTGGTCGATGAAAACACGGTTTTTGCTTGAAAAAAACTCGTTTTTTGAACACGTTTTTTTATTTTGGCTCGAACCCCTTTTTGACAAAGTTCTTTACACTTACTTGGTTCTAACTACGGAACCCTTCAGAATTGTTTTTTCGCTATACTTTCCTTGGGTTCCCGGCGCTGTGCGCGAACTGAAACCCCTCCTAGTCGATGAAAACACGTTTTTTGCTTGAAAAAAACTCGTTTTTTGAACACGTTTTTTTGTTTTGGCTTGAACCCCTTTTTGACAAAGTTCTTGATACTAACTTGGTTCTAACTACGGAACCCTTCTGAAAAAAACTGTTTTTTGAACACGTTTTTTAGTTTTGGCCCGAACCTCCTTTTGACAAAATTCTTGATACTTACTCGGTTCTAACTACGGAATTCTTCATTGGATTTTCGATCTGTTTGCAGAATCGTGTTTTCGCCGTACTAACCTTGGGTTCCTGGCGCTGTTCGCGAACTGAAACCCCTCCTGGTCGCTGAAAACACGTTTTTTGCCTGATAATAACTGTTTTTTTGAACACGTTTTTTAATTTTGGCACCAACCCCTTTTTGACAAAGTTCTTGATACTTACTTGGTTCTAACTACGGAACCCTTCAGAATCGTGTTTTCGCTATACTTTCCTTGGGTTCCTGTCGCTGTGCGCGAACTGAAACCACTCCTGGTCGATGAAAACACGGTTCTTGCTTGAAAAAAACTCGTTTTTTTAACACGTTTTTTTATTTTGGCTCGAACACCTTTTTGACAAAGTTCTTGATACTTACTTGGTTCTAACTACGGAACCCTTCTGAAAAAAACTGTTTTTTGAACACGTTTTTTAATTTTGGCCTGAACCTCTTTTTGACAAAATTCTTGATTCTTACTCGGTTCTAACTACCTACGGAATTCTTCATTAGATTTTCGATCTGTTTGCAGAATCGTGTTTTCGCCATACTTACCTTGGGTTCCTGGCGCTGTTCGCGAACTGAAACCCCTCCTGGTCGCTGAAAACACGTTTTTTGCCTGATAATAACTGTTTTTTTGTACACGTTTTTTAATTTTGGCACCAACCCCTTTTTGACAAAGTTCTTGATACTTACTTGGTTCTAACTACGGAACCCTTCAGAATCGTGTTTTCGCTATACTTTCCTTGGGTTCCCGGCGCTGTGCGCGAACTGAAACCCCTCCTGGTCGATGAAAACACGGTTTTTGCTTGAAAAAAACTCGTTTTTTGAACACGTTTTTTTATTTTGGCTCGAACCCCTTTTTGACAAAGTTCTTTATACTTACTTGGTTCTAACTACGGAACCCTTCAGAATCGTGTTTTCGCTATACTTTCCTTGGGTTCCCGGCGCTGTGCGCGAACTGAAACCCCTCCTGGTCGATGAAAACACGTTTTTTGCTTGAAAAAAACTCGTTTTTTGAACACGTTTTTTTGTTTTGACTCGAACCCCTTTTTGACAAAGTTCTTAATACTTACTTGGTTCTTACTACGGAACCCTTCTGAAAAAAACTGTTTTTTGAACACGTTTTTTAGTTTTGGCCCGAACCTCTTTTTGACAAAATTCTTGAAACTTACTCGGTTCTAACTACGGAATTCTTTATTAGATTTTCGATCTGTTTGCAGAATCGTATTTTCGCCATACTAACCTTGGGGTCCTGGCGCTGTTCGCGAACTGAAACCCCTCCTGGTCGCTGAAAACACGTTTTTTGCCTGATAATATCTGTTTTTTTGAACACGTTTTTTAATTTTGGCACCAACCCTTTTTTGACAAAGTTCTTGATACTTACTTGGTTCTAACTACGGAACCCTTTAGAATCGTGTTTTCGCTATACTTTCCTTGGGTTCCCGGCGCTGTGCGCGAACTGAAACCCCTCCTGGTCGATGAAAACACGGTTTTTGCTTGAAAAAAACTCGTTTTTGAACACATTTTTTTATTTTGGCTCGAACCCCTTTTTGACAAAGTTCTTGATACTTACTTGGTTCTAACTACGGAACCCTTCAGAATCGTGTTTTCGCTATACTTTCCTTGGGTTCCCGGCGCTGTGCGCGAACTGAAACCCCTCCTGGTCGCTGAAAACACGTTTTTTGCCTGATAATAACTGTTTTTTGGAACACGTTTTTTAATTTTGGCACCAACCCCTTTTTGACAAAGTTCTTGATACTTACTTGGTTCTAACTACGGAACCCTTCAGAATCGTGTTTTCGCTATACTTTCCTTGGGTTCCCGGGGCTGTGCGCGAACTGAAACCCCTCCTGGTCGATGAAAACACGGTTCTTGCTTGAAAAAAATCTCGTTTTTTGAACACGTTTTTTTTATTTTGGCTCGAACACCTTTTTGACAAAGTTCTTGATACTTACTTGGTTCTAACTACGGAACCCTTCTGAAAAAAACTGTTTTTTTAAGACGTTTTTAAATTTTGGCCCGAACCTCTTTTTGACAAAATTCTTGATACTTACTCGGTTCTAACTACGGAATTCTTCATTGGATTTTCGATCTGTTTGCAGAATCGTGTTTTCGCCGTACTAACCTTGGGTTCCTGGCGCTGTTCGCGAACTGAAACCCCTCCTGGTCGCTGAAAACACGTTTTTTGCCTGATAATAACTGTTTTTTTGAACACGTTTTTTAATTTTGGCACCAACCCCTTTTTGACAAAGTTCTTGATACTTACTTGGTTCTAACTACGGAACCCTTCAGAATCGTGTTTTCGCTATACTTTCCTTGGGTTCCTGTCGCTGTGCGCGAACTGAAACCACTCCTGGTCGATGAAAACACGGTTCTTGCTTGAAAAAAACTCGTTTTTTTAACACGTTTTTTTATTTTGGCTCGAACACCTTTTTGACAAAGTTCTTGATACTTACTTGGTTCTAACTACGGAACCCTTCTGAAAAAAACTGTTTTTTGAACACGTTTTTTAATTTTGGCCCGAACCTCTTTTTGACAAAATTCTTGATTCTTACTCGGTTCTAACTACCTACGGAATTCTTCATTAGATTTTCGATCTGTTTGCAGAATCGTGTTTTCGCCATACTTACCTTGGGTTCCTGGCGCTGTTCGCGAACTGAAACCCCTCCTGGTCGCTGAAAACACGTTTTTTGCCTGATAATAACTGTTTTTTGAACACGTTTTTTTAATTTTGGCACCAACCCCTTTTTGACAAAGTTCTTGATACTTACTTGGTTCTAACTACGGAACCCTTCAGAATCGTGTTTTCGCTATACTTTCCTTGGGTTCCCGGCGCTGTGCGCGAACTGAAACCCCTCCTGGTCGATGAAAAAACGGTTTTTGCTTGAAAAAAACTCGTTTTTTGAACACGTTTTTTTATTTTGGCTCGAACCCCTTTTTGACAAAGTTCTTTACACTTACTTGGTTCTAACTACGGAACCCTTCAGAATCGTGTTTTCGCTATACTTTCCTTGGGTTCCCGGCGCTGTGCGCGAACTGAAACCCCTCCTGGTCGATGAAAACACGTTTTTTGCTTGAAAAAAACTCGTTTTTTGAACACGTTTTTTTGTTTTGACTCGAACCCCTTTTTGACAAAGTTCTTAATACTTACTTGGTTCTTACTACGGAACCCTTCTGAAAAAAACTGTTTTTTGAACACGTTTTTTAGTTTTGGCCCGAACCTCTTTTTGACAAAATTCTTGAAACTTACTCGGTTCTAACTACGGAATTCTTTATTAGATTTTCGATCTGTTTGCAGAATCGTGTTTTCGCCATACTAACCTTGGGGTCCTGGCGCTGTTCGCGAACTGAAACCCCTCCTGGTCGCTGAAAACACGTTTTTTGCCTGATAATATCTGTTTTTTTGAACACGTTTTTTAATTTTGGCACCAACCCTTTTTTGACAAAGTTCTTGATACTTACTTGGTTCTAACTACGGAACCCTTTAGAATCGTGTTTTCGCTATACTTTCCTTGGGTTCCCGGCGCTGTGCGCGAACTGAAACCCCTCCTGGTCGATGAAAACACGGTTTTTGCTTGAAAAAAACTCGTTTTTGAACACATTTTTTTATTTTGGCTCGAACCCCTTTTTGACAAAGTTCTTGATACTTACTTGGTTCTAACTACGGAACCCTTCAGAATCGTGTTTTCGCTATACTTTCCTTGGGTTCCCGGCGCTGTGCGCGAACTGAAACCCCTCCTGGTCGCTGAAAACACGTTTTTTGCCTGATAATAACTGTTTTTTGGAACACGTTTTTTAATTTTGGCACCAACCCCTTTTTGACAAAGTTCTTGATACTTACTTGGTTCTAACTACGGAACCCTTCAGAATCGTGTTTTCGCTATACTTTCCTTGGGTTCCCGGGGCTGTGCGCGAACTGAAACCCCTCCTGGTCGATGAAAACACGGTTCTTGCTTGAAAAAAATCTCGTTTTTTGAACACGTTTTTTTTATTTTGGCTCGAACACCTTTTTGACAAAGTTCTTGATACTTACTTGGTTCTAACTACGGAACCCTTCTGAAAAAAACTGTTTTTTTAAGACGTTTTTAAATTTTGGCCCGAACCTCTTTTTGACAAAATTCTTGATACTTACTCGGTTCTAACTACCTACGGAATTCTGCATTAGATTTTCGATCTGTTTGCAGAATCGTGTTTTCGCCATACTAACCTTGGGTTCCCGGCGCTGTGCGCGAACTGAAACCCCTCCTGGTCGATAAAAACACGTTTTTTGCTTGAAAAAAACTCGTTTTTTGAACACGTTTTTTTGTTTTGGCTCGAACCCCTTTTTGACAAAGTTTTTGATACTTACTTGGTTTCAACTACGGAACCCTTCTGAAAAAAACTGTTTTTAAAACACGTTTTTTAATTTTGGCCCGAACCTCTTTTTGACAAAATTCTTAATACTTACTCGGTTCTAACTACGGAATTCTTCATTAGATTTTCGATCTGTTTGCAGAATCGTGTTTTCGCCATACTAACCTTGGGTTCCTGGCGCTGTTCGCGAACTGAAACCCCTCCTGGTCGCTGAAAACACGTTTTTTGCCTGATAATAACTGTTTTTTTGAACACGTTTTTTAATTTTGGCACCAACCCCTTTTTGACAAAGTTCTTGATACTTACTTGGTTCTAACTACGGAACCCTTCAGAATCGTGTTTTCGCTATACTTTCCCTGGGTTCCTGGCGCTGTGCGCGAACTGAAACCCCTCCTGGTCGATGAAAACACGTTTTTTGCTTGAAAAAAACTCGTTTTTTGAACACGTTTTTTTGTTTTGGCTCGAACACCTTTTTGACAAAGTTCTTGATATTTACTTGGTTCTAACTACGGAACCCTTCTGAAAAAAACTGTTTTTTGAACACGTTTTTTAATTTTGGCCCGAACCTCTTTTTGACAAAATTCTTGATACTTACTCGGTTCTAACTACGGAACCCTTCAGAATCGTGTTTTCGCTATACTTTCCTTGGGTTCCCGGCGCTGTGCGCGAACTGAAACCCCTCCTGGTCGATGAAAACACGGTTTTTGCTTGAAAAAAACTCGTTTTTTGAACAGGTTTTTTTGTTTTGGCTCGAACCCCTTTTTGACAAAGTTCTTGATACTTACTTGGTTCTAACTACGGAACCCTTCAGAATCGTGTTTTCGCTATACTTTTCTTGGGTTCCCGGCGCTGTGCGCGAACTGAAACCCCTCCTGGTTGCTGAAAACACGCTTTTTGCTTGAAAAAAAAAAAAAACTGGTTTTTTGAACACGTTTTTTCATTTTGGTTCGAACCCCTTTTTGACAAAGTTCTTGATACTTACTTGGTTCTAACTACGGAAACCTTCTAAAAAAAACTGTTTTTTTTAAACACTTTTTTTAATTTTGGCGCGGCCCGGCGCTGTGCGCGAACTGAAACCCCTCCTGGTCGATGAAAACACGTTTTTTTTCCTGAAAAAAACTCGTTTTTTGAACACGTTTTTTTAATTTTGGCTCGAACCCCTTTTTGACAAAGTTCTTGATACTTGCTTGGTTCTAACTACGGAACCCTTCAAAATCGTGTTTTCGCTATACATTCCTTGGGTTCCCGGCGCTGTGCGCGAACTGAAACCCCTCCTGGTCGATGAAAACACGGTTTTTGCTTGAAAAAAACTCGTTTTTTTAACACGTTTTTTTATTTTGGCTCGAACACCTTTTTGACAAAGTTCTTGATACTTACTTGGTTCTAACTACGGAACCCTTCAGAATCGTGTTTTCGCTATACTTTCCTTGGGTTCCCGGCGCTGTGCGCGAACTGAAACCCCTCCTGGTCGATAAAAACACGTTTTTTGCTTGAAAAAAACTCGTTTTTTGAACACGTTTTTTTGTTTTGGCTCGAACCCCTTTTTGACAAAGTTTTTGATACTTACTTGGTTTCAACTACGGAACCCTTCTGAAAAAAACTGTTTTTAAAACACGTTTTTTAATTTTGGCCCGAACCTCTTTTTGACAAAATTCTTAATACTTACTCGGTTCTAACTACGGAATTCTTCATTAGATTTTCGATCTGTTTGCAGAATCGTGTTTTCGCCATACTAACCTTGGGTTCCTGGCGCTGTTCGCGAACTGAAACCCCTCCTGGTCGCTGAAAACACGTTTTTTGCCTGATAATAACTGTTTTTTTGAACACGTTTTTTAATTTTGGCACCAACCCCTTTTTGACAAAGTTCTTGATACTTACTTGGTTCTAACTACGGAACCCTTCAGAATCGTGTTTTCGCTATACTTTCCCTGGGTTCCTGGCGCTGTGCGCGAACTGAAACCCCTCCTGGTCGATGAAAACACGTTTTTTGCTTGAAAAAAACTCGTTTTTTGAACACGTTTTTTTGTTTTGGCTCGAACACCTTTTTGACAAAGTTTTTGATATTTACTTGGTTCTAACTACGGAACCCTTCTGAAAAAAACTGTTTTTTGAACACGTTTTTTAATTTTGGCCCGAACCTCTTTTTGACAAAATTCTTGATACTTACTCGGTTCTAACTACGGAACCCTTCAGAATCGTGTTTTCGCTATACTTTCCTTGGGTTCCCGGCGCTGTGCGCGAACTGAAACCCCTCCTGGTCGATGAAAACACGGTTTTTGCTTGAAAAAAACTCGTTTTTTGAACACGTTTTTTTGTTTTGGCTCGAACCCCTTTTTGACAAAGTTCTTGATACTTACTCGGTTCTAACTACGGAATTCTTCATTAGATTTTCGATCTGTTTGCAGAATCGTGTTTTCGCCATACTAACCTTGGGTTCCTGGCGCTCTTCGCGAACTGAAACCCCTCCTGGTGGCTGAAAACACGTTTTTTGCCTGATAATAACTGTTTTTTTGAACACGTTTTTTAATTTTGGCACCAAACTCTTTTTGACAAAGTTCTAGATACTTACTTGGTTCTAACTACGGAACCCTTCAGAATCGTGTTTTCGCTATACTTTCCTTGGGTTCCCGGCGCTGTGCGCGAACTGAAACCCCTCCTGGTCGATGAAAACACGGTTTTTGCTTGAAAAAAACTCGTTTTTTGAACACGTTTTTTTGTTTTGGCTCGAACCCCTTTTTGACAAAGTTCTTTATACTTACTTGGTTCTAACTACGGAACCCTTCTGAAAAAAACTGTTTTTTGAACACGTTTTATAATTTTGGCCCGAACCTCTTTTTGACAAAATTCTTGATACTTACTCGGTTCTAACTACGGAATTCTTCATTAGATTTTCGATCTGTTTGCAGAATCGTGTTTTCGCCATACTAACCTTGGGTTCCTGGCGCTCTTCGCGAACTGAAACCCCTCCTGGTCGCTGAAAACACGTTTTTTGCCTGATAATAACTGTTTTTTTGAACACGTTTTTTAATTTTGGCACCAACCCCTTTTTGACAAAGTTCTTGATACTTACTTGGTTCTAACTACGAAACCCTTCAGAATCGTGTTTTCGCTATACATTCCTTGGGTTCCCGTCGCTGTGCGCGAACTGAAACCCTTCCTGGTCGATGAAAACACGGTTTTTGCTTGAAAAAAACTCGTTTTTTGAACACGTTTTTTTATTTTGGCTCGAACACCTTTTTGACAAAGTTCTTGATACTTACTTGGTTCTAACTACGGAACCCTTCAGAATCGTGTTTTCGCTATACTTTCCTTGGGTTCCCGGCGCTGTGCGCGAACTGAAACCCCTCCTGGTCGATACAAACACGTTTTTTGCTTGAAAAAAACTCGTTTTTTGAACACGTTTTTTTGTTTTGGCTCGAACCCCTTTTTGACAAAGTTCTTGATACTTACTTGGTTTCAACTACGGAACCCTTCTGAAAAAAACTGTTTTTAAAACACGTTTTTTAATTTTGGCCCGAACCTCTTTTTGACAAAATTCTTAATACTTACTCGGTTCTAACTACGGAATTCTTCATTAGATTTTCGATCTGTTTGCAGAATCGTGTTTTCGCCATACTAACCTTGGGTTCCTGGCGCTGTTCGCGAACTGAAACCCCTCCTGGTCGCTGAAAACACGTTTTTTGCCTGATAATAACTGTTTTTTTGAACACGTTTTTTAATTTTGGCACCAACCCCTTTTTGACAAAGTTCTTGATACTTACTTGGTTCTAACTACGGAACCCTTCAGAATCGTGTTTTCGCTATACTTTCCCTGGGTTCCCGGCGCTGTGCGCGAACTGAAACCCCTCCTGGTCGATGAAAACACGTTTTTTGCTTGAAAAAAACTCGTTTTTTGAACACGTTTTTTTGTTTTGGCTCGAACACCTTTTTGACAAAGTTCTTGATATTTACTTGGTTCTAACTACGGAACCCTTCTGAAAAAAACTGTTTTTTGAACACGTTTTTTAATTTTGGCCCGAACCTCTTTTTGACAAAATTCTTGATACTTACTCGGTTCTAACTACGGAACCCTTCAGAATCGTGTTTTCGCTATACTTTCCTTGGGTTCCCGGCGCTGTGCGCGAACTGAAACCCCTCCTGGTCGATGAAAACACGGTTTTTGCTTGAAAAAAACTCGTTTTTTGAACACGTTTTTTTGTTTTGGCTCGAACCCCTTTTTGACAAAGTTCTTGATACTTACTTGGTTCTAACTACGGAACCCTTCAGAATCGTGTTTTCGCTATACTTTTCTTGGGTTCCCGGCGCTGTGCGCGAACTGAAACCCCTCCTGGTTGCTGAAAACACGCTTTTTGCTTGAAAAAAAAAAAAAACTGGTTTTTTGAACACGTTTTTTCATTTTGGTTCGAACCCCTTTTTGACAAAGTTCTTGATACTTACTTGGTTCTAACTACGGAAACCTTCTAAAAAAAACTGTTTTTTTTAAACACTTTTTTTAATTTTGGCGCGGCACGGCGCTGTGCGCGAACTGAAACCCCTCCTGGTCGATGAAAACACGTTTTTTTTCCTGAAAAAAACTCGTTTTTTGAACACGTTTTTTTAATTTTGGCTCGAACCCCTTTTTGACAAAGTTCTTGATACTTGCTTGTTTCTAACTACGGAACCCTTCAGAATCGTGTTTTCGCTATACTTTCCTTGTGTTCCCGGCGCTGTGCGCGAACTGAAACCCCTCCTGGTCGATGAAAACATGTTTTTTGCCTGAAAAAAACTCGTTTTTTGAACAGGTTTTTTTATTTTGGCTCGAACCCCTTTTTGACAAAGTTCTTGATACTTGCTTGGTTCTAACTACGGAACCCTTCAGAATCGTGTTTTCGCTATACTTTCCTTGGGTTTTCGACGCTGTGCGCGAACTGAAATCCTTCCTGGTCGCTGAAAACTCGGTTTTTGCCTGAGAAAAGTGGTTTTTTGAACACGTTTTTTCATTTTGGCTCGAACCCCTTTTTGACAAAGTTCTTGATACTTACTTGGTTCTAACTACGGAACCCTTTTTTTTTTTTTTTTTTTTTTTCTAGGATGGGAAATCATCAAATGACCCCTCCCGCTCTGGGTGGAGCGGCAGGGAGTGTCAGACTTTTACTGACTAAAACCCAACCTTTAGTCCTCCTTGTGCCTTTCTTCCCAGGGCCGCGGTAACTCTTTCGAACAAATCCGTAACCCTGGTAGGCTCTGGCCCTAACGGGCCCCGACCCATGCTGACGTCCGTTGGCTCGGCGCGCGTAGAACACAGCGCGCCGTCAACCCGGGCCTGTTCTGATCGGACGGCGAGCTACCCATTGCTCGCCGTCCACAGGCATCAGTCACTGCGCCATGCTCAGGAGCATCAGTTCCTGGGCGGCGCAGTGGCTGACGTTCAACAGGAGGGGGTGAAATGGGGCCATTACTGGCACTCCATTTCAGCCCCCTCCGGAGCCCTTTGTAGGGGCCCTACTGCGTCTGCTGCGGTAGCAGCAGCCGCAGTGGAACCGGCAATGGCGGCAGAAGAAGCGGCGGCAGCGGCGGCGGTCGCGGCAGAGACGGCGGTGGCGGAGGGCTTCCTCCTGTTTCCGGCTTTGGTGGGTGGGGCGCAGGCCCTACCCCCAGCCCAGTGGTCGGCCGGCTTGCCAGCTGCCGCACAGACTACGCAGTGCGGCGCGGCGACGCAAGAGCCGGCCCTGTGACCGGGCTGACCGCAGCGGAAACAAAGACCGCTGCGGTCCACCTCCGAGGTGCATTGTGCTCCCACATGGTGGCCCACTTGGCACCGGAAGCACCTCAGAGGTCGGGGTTCCAGCAGTTTGACCTGCGCGGAAACCCAACCCACCAAAAACCTTCGGCCCTCCGTGATGGTTTTGGCCGCCGACACGGCGCAGCTCACCACAATGGTGCGCGTGCCCGTGTTGTCAGGACGTAGGGTGCCCGCCTTCACCTCCTCTGCTGAGCACCCCCCCGTCCTAACGACGGCGGCCACCACCTCCGCCTCCGTGACGGAGTCGTCCAGGCCCAAGATGCGCATGTCGATGCGCTTGGTGGGCCTGGACACTCGGGCATCGTCCGCGCTTAGGGACGCCCTGAGCCTTTCGGCTAGAGCGTCCGCGGTTGGGCCGCTGGCTGCCCCGGGGATCTCCAGCATCCGGGCCCCAGTCATGGTGACCCGGAGCCAAAGGCCCCCCACGATGCCCAGCTCACCAAGGTTCACTGCCTCCTTCGCCTTGGTGAGCACGTCCGCGTACGTCACGCCCCTCTTCGCCGCGTCCGGCTGCAGCGTAAGAACTACAGCCGCGGTCCTCGGGGGGCGCAGCGCAGCCGCGACGCTTCGCGCCTTCTGCCGCCGCTTCCTCTCCCGCCTCTTGGCCGCCCTGGCTGCCTTTCCCGCCTTCCTCTTCTCCCCGGCCACTTGCCATTCGGCTTGAGCCGGGGGAGGAGCTGAAGGCGAGGAAGCCGGGGGGAGCTGCTGCTCAGACGGCGCAGGAGCCTTCGCCGTCCGCGCAGCAACCCCACCCTTCCTCTTCCTTCCCGGGGCCGGGTCCGGTTTTCCCGGCACCGGCTACGCGGGTGCCGGCCCGGACCCTTTGTCCTGGCCGAACGACCCCGGTGTGGCAGCCACGGCGGCCGCATATGACGCCTTTTTCTGGCCTTGGGGGGCCTTCCCACTCGCCGCTAACGGGGGGCGCAGGACGATGCCCTCCAGGACGGAAAACCGCGCCTGGAAGGCTGCCATCTCCTGCCGCACGAGGTCCAGCACCTGGCTCTCCTGCGGCACGGGCTGGCTGTCCTTCTTGCGCCCCCCTTGCGGCGCCCCCTGTGGGCCGGCTCCCCGGAGCCTGGCCAGGTCTGCGCGGAGCCCCTCGTTCTCCTTTCGGAGACGCTCCGTGGCGGCAGCCAAGCGGGCGACCTCCGCCCGCAGCTCGGACATCTCGTCCGGCGGAGGCCCACCTTTGGTAACCTCCGCTGCCGCCAGAATGGAGGCCATCGCCTCGCTAATGGCCTTGTTCTTAGAGGAAAGCTTCCTCTTCAAGGCCACATCGCGAAGCGCGGCCTCCACCACCTCCGCAAACCCGGCCCTCCGAACCCGCTCCTGTCCGGAGTCATCCGGCTCACCGCCGGAGGACTCCGAACCAGGAGCCCCGCGGCCGCCATCTCCGGGGGGTCCGCCAGCATTGGCTCTCTGGCCAGCCTCCTTGGAGGCAGGGACTCTGCCCTTGCCTCCGTCTCGGCCCTTACCCCGCCTACTGGTGGGGATCTTTCGGGCCGAGACCACCTCCTCGCTGCAGGACGACCCCCGGTCGTCCTCCGGTCTGGGCCGCTTCCGGAAGGACCTGGGGTCCTCTGCTGCAGTCCCTGCCCCCTCGGGTCCCGAGCCCGCCGAGCTGAAGGTCGCCAGGTCGTCAGAGTCCAACTCGGACTCCGACTCTACACCCACGCGACGCTCAAGCAAGCCCTCCTCCCAGAACAGCGCGCCTCTGCCCGCGCTATGCCCGGCCGACTCTTCGTCGGGTGGGCTAAAATTATACCCGATCAGTTCCTGAAAGGACGGTTTGGATCGGGGGCCTCCTCGGCCACTGTTGCACTTGGCAAGCGGAGAGTGGATAACACTGTTGCCCCCCCCAGAATACGAGGGGCTTGACGCGCAAGGCGTGGCGGATTCCCGGACTGCTGTGCAGTCCGAACCGCCCTGGGGTACGTATTCTCTTTCAGTGCTATCCATTTTTTCCTTTTAAAGGGTGCGGTCCCTGTCTCCCCTCCTCTCTCCCTCTCTCACTGCTTGCTCGCTGCCCTCACAGTCACGTCTGATGATCAGACGCGTACCAGAGAGCAGCGAGCAAGCCAATGAGACGCACACCGTCCGAGGACCCGAACACTGCTCAAGTCTCCGAACGGTGTGCCCCTCTTGTGTCTCTCTTGGTCTGGTCTCTCACTTGGGACCTTCCGGCATGAGTGGCTCTACCGGCAAAGCCCCCAAGATCACTGAGGCACGCAAGCCCAACCACGACGGCAACGTGGAGACACGGTTGGTGGGGAACCCTTCAGAATCGTGTTTTCGCTATACTTTCCTTAAGTTCCCGGCGCTGTGCGCGAACTAAAACCCCTCCTGGTCGATGAAAACACGTTTTTTGCCTGAAAAAAACTCGTTCTTTGAACACGTTTTTTTATTTTGGCTCGAACCCCTTTTTGACAAAGTTCTTGCTACTTACTTGGTTCTAACTACGGAACCCTTCAGAATCGTGTTTTCGCTATACTTTCTTTGGGTTCCCGGCGCTGTGCGCGAACTGAAACCCCTCCTGGTCGATGAAAACACGTTTTTTGCTTGAAAAAAACTCGTTTTTTGAACACGTTTTTTTGTTTTGGCTCGAACCCCTTTTTGACAAAGTTCTTGATATTTACTTGGTTCTAACTACGGAACCCTTCTGAAAAAAACTGTTTTTTGAACACGTTTTTTAATTTTGGCCCGAACCTCTTTTTGACAAAATTCTTGATACTTACTCGGTTCTAACTACGGAACCCTTCAGAATCGTGTTTTCGCTATACTTTCCTTGGGTTCCCGGCGCTGTGTGCGAACTGAAACCCCTCCTGGTCGATGAAAACACGGTTTTTGCTTGAAAAAAACTCGTTTTTTGAAAACGTTTTTTTATTTTGGCTCGAACCCCTTTTTGACAAAGTTCTTGATACTTACTTGGTTCTAACTACGGAACCCTTCAGAATCGTGTTTTCGATATACTTTCCTTGGGTTCCCGGCGCTGTGCGCGAACTGAAACCCCTCCTGGTCGATGAAAACACGGTTTTTGCTTGAAAAAAACTCGTATTTTGAACACGTTTTTTTATTTTGGCTCGAACCCCTTTTTGTCAAAGTTCATGATACTTACTTGGTTCTAACTACGGAACCCTTCAGAATCGTGTTTTCGCTATACTTTCCTTGGGTTCCCGGCGCTGTGCGCGAACTGAAACCCCTCCTGGTCGATGAAAACACGTTTTTTGCTTGAAAAAAACTCGTTTTTTGAACACGTTTTTTTGTTTTGACTCGAACCCCTTTTTGACAAAGTCCTTGATACTTACTTGGTTCTAACTACGAAACCCTTTTGAAAAAAACTGTTTTTTGAACACATTTTTTTTAATTTTGGCCCGAACCTCTTTTTGACAAAATTCTTGATACTTACTCGGTTCTAACTACGGAATTCTTCATTAGATTTTCGATCTGTTTGCAGAATCGTGTTTTCGCCATACTTACCTTGGGTTCCTGGCGCTGTTCGCGAACTGAAACCCCTCCTGGTCGCTGAAAACACGTTTTTTGCATGATAATAACTGTTTTTTTGAACACGTTTTTTAATTTTGGCACCAACCCCTTTTTGACAAAGTTCTTGATACTTACTTGGTTCTAACTACGGAACCCTTCAGAATCGTGTTTTCGCTATACTTTCCTTGGGTTCCCGGCGCTGTGCGCGAACTGAAACCCCTCCTGGTCGATGAAAACACGTTTTTTGCCTGAAAAAAACTCGTTTTTTGAACAGGTTTTTTTATTTTGGCTCGAACCCCTTTTTGACAAAGTTCTTGATACTTGCTTGGTTCTAACTACGGAACCCTTCAGAATCGTGTTTTTGCTATACTTTCCTTGGGTTCCCGACGCTGTGCGCGAACTGAAATCCTTCCTGGTCGCTGAAAACTCGGTTTTTGCCTGAAAAAAGTGGTTTTTTGAACACGTTTTTTCATTTTGGCTCGAACCCCTTTTTGACAAAGTTCTTGATACTTACTTGGTTCTAACTGCGGAACCCTTCAGAATCGTGTTTTCGCTATACTTTCCTTGGGTTCCCGGCGCTGTGCGCGAACTGAAACCCCTCCTGGTCGATGAAAACACGTTTTTTGCCTGAAAAAAACTCGTTTTTTTAACACGTTTTTTTATTTTGGCTCGAACCCCTTTTTGACAAAGTTCTTGATACTTACTCGGTTCTAACTACGGAATTGTTCATAAGATTTTCGATCTGTTTGCAGAATCGTGTTTTCGCCATACTAACCTTGGGTTCCTGGCGCTGTTCGCGAACTGAAACCCCTCCTGGTCACTGAAAACACGTTTTTTGCCTGATAATAACTGTTTTTTTGAACACGTTTTTTAATTTTGGCTCGAACCCCTTTTTGTCAAAGTTCATGATACTTACTTGGTTCTAACTACGGAACCCTTCAGAATCGTGTTTTCGCTATACTTTCCTTGGGTTCCCGGCGCTGTGCGCGAACTGAAACCCCTCCTGGTCGATGAAAACACGTTTTTTGCTTGAAAAAAACTCGTTTTTTGAACACGTTTTTTTGTTTTGACTCGAACCCCTTTTTGACAAAGTCCTTGATACTTACTTGGTTCTAACTACGAAACCCTTTTGAAAAAAACTGTTTTTTGAACACATTTTTTTTAATTTTGGCCCGAACCTCTTTTTGACAAAATTCTTGATACTTACTCGGTTCTAACTACGGAATTCTTCATTAGATTTTCGATCTGTTTGCAGAATCGTGTTTTCGCCATACTTACCTTGGGTTCCTGGCGCTGTTCGCGAACTGAAACCCCTCCTGGTCGCTGAAAACACGTTTTTTGCATGATAATAACTGTTTTTTTGAACACGTTTTTTTATTTTGGCTCGAACCCCTTTTTGACAAAGTTCTTGATACTTACTTGGTTCTAACTACGGAACCCTTCAGAATCGTGTTTTCGATATACTTTCCTTGGGTTCCCGGCGCTGTGCGCGAACTGAAACCCCTCCTGGTCGATGAAAACACGGTTTTTGCTTGAAAAAAACTCGTATTTTGAACACGTTTTTTTATTTTGGCTCGAACCCCTTTTTGTCAAAGTTCTTGATACTTACTTGGTTCTAACTACGGAACCCTTCAGAATCGTGTTTTCGCTATACTTTCCTTGGGTTCCCGGCGCTGTGCGCGAACTGAAACCCCTTTTTTTTTTTTTTTTTTTGGATGGGAAATCATCAAATGACCCCTCCCGCTCTGGGTTGAGCGGCAGGGAGTGTCAGACTTCTACTGACTAAAACCCACCCATGCTCCTCTTAGTGCCTTTTACGTTCCAGGGCCGCGGTAACTCTTTCGAACAAATCCGCAACCCTGGTAGGCACTGGCCCTAACGGGCCCCTACTCCTATGCTGACATCTCTTTGAGGCGCGCGTGGAACACAACGCGCCGTCGGCTTGGGTCTGGCTTTAATCGGACAGCGAGCCACCCAACGCTCGCCGTCCGCAGACCCGCACCTACGGTGGCCGGGAATCGCCCAGCGACTCCCGACGCCCGGTGCGTCTCCCTATGCCGCGGCGGCTGGGGCGTGAGGGTTGTCTCTCCCTCACGCGGCCCGCCTCCTCCTTCACTAGCATTACTGCTTCGCAGAAGGAGGTGACGGCTTCCCATGCCTCCTCGCTCCGGACCATGGATTGAACCAGGGCCGGGCGCGAGAGGTCGCCGCCGCCGATCGCCTCGACGAGGACACGGCGCTGCTCCGCCCATGCGGGGCAGGCCTCCACCGTATGCTCCACCGTGTCCTCCGGGCGATCCTCGCAGTGAAAACACCCGGGCGTTTCCTCCCGCCGAATCCGAAACAGGTACCTACCGAAACAACCATGTCCGGTGAGTACCTGCGTCAGGCGGAAGGTGAGGACGCCGTGGCGCCTCTCCAGCCACTCCTCAAAGAGGGGCACTATCGCCACAATTGTGGCGTGCCCTGCACTGGGTTGCGACAGTCGCTGATTCCATACCGCCATGGTATCTTGCCGGAGCTCCGTCCGCCGCGCAGCAATATGCCGCGGCAGCAGAGTTTCGCCCCGGCGTTGCGCCTCCATGCGCCACGTGTAAACGTGCGCGAGGTCTTTCGCCTCCAGATCCCATGGCGGCAATCCAGCAAGGAGGCTCGCCGCCTCGCGGGAGACCGTGCGGTATCCCCGGACAAGCCGGATGGCCATGACCCTTTGGGACGCGTTCAGCTTTTGGGCTGGACGCTTCCGCAGGTCCAGCGCCCACACTGGGGCCCCGTAAAGGGCCATGGACCGCACGATCCCCGCATAGAGCCTCCGGCAGGAGGCGTTTGGACCCCCCAGATTGGGCAGAAGCCGCTTGAAGGCAGCCCCGGCCCGCTCCAGTCTGGGAGCCAAACGTCGGAAGTGCTCGACGAAGTTCCACCGGCTATCGAGAACGAGTCCCAAATACTTGAGCGTCGACCCGACGCCGATGTGAACCCCTCCTACCGTGATTTGGGATCCCGGTGGTGGCCTGCTCCGAGGACCATGAAAGCACATGGCCTCGGACTTGTGCAAGGCCACCTCGAGACCCAATTGCCGGATCCTATCCACGACTATCGCAACCCCGCGTGTCATTAGCTCGGCCGCCGCCTGGTACGACCCCCCCTGAGCCAAGACGAGCGTGTCGTCAGCGTAGCATACTACGCTGACGCCGCTAGGGAGGCCGGCGCGCAGCACCCAGTCGTAACCGATGTCCCACAGGTACGGCCCCACAACCGCTCCCTGTGGAACACCGCACGACATCTCTCGCCGAATCCACTCTCCCTCGTGACCGGGGTAGATGACGGCCCTATCCGTCAGATAGGCCTCGACCGCGCGACGGAGGTAGGTCGGCATCCGGTGATACCGGAGTGCCTCCCTAATGCAACTCCAGGGCATGGTGTTGAAGGCGTTGGCGATGTCAAGAGACACCGCCAAGACGACCTTGCCCCGGGATACCGCTTCCCCCGTCGTGAGAGCTCTCACGCGCATGATGGCATCCACCGTTGAGCGCCCCGTGCGGAAACCGAACTGGTTCTCCGCCAGATCCGGCCCCACCCTCACCAAGTGCGCGACGAGGCGGTTTGCAATGACTCTTTCAAAGAGCTTGCCCACCTCGTCGAGCAGCACGATGGGCCGGTATGCGGACGGAGAGTCCGCAGGGCGCTCCGGCTTCTTAATGAGGACCAGTTTCCCCGTCTTCCAACGAAGTGGAAACTGGCCCCTCTCCAAACATGCGCTGAAGAGCCCCCTCAGTCGAGGCCCGAGAGCCTCCAAGGCCAGGACCCAGGCTTTTCCAGGCAAGCCGTCGGGTCCTGGGGCGGTATTCTTGGCCCTCAGCCGGTTAACCGCCACTCTCAGGTCTACCTCGGTCACTTCCGGGACATCGTCGTCGTCGTCGCCGTCGTCGCTGTGGTCCGCAACAGGCACCGCAGGTGGCGGAGCCATGGGCGGGGGAGTGTGCTCGCCTCGCGAAGGGAACAGAGCGCTCACCACGTCCTCAACGAGCTGGGGCCGGAGACTCTGCGTCAACGGGGGTGCCCAGGTGCGGAGTTTATCCCGCACCATTTTGTAAGGGCGTCCCCATGGGTCCCCGTTCAGAGACTCCAGCATCTCCTTGCGGGCCAGATCTTTGGCCCGCAGGATCCCCGCTCGGAGGGCGGTCTTCGCCGCTCTGTACTCCTCGTATAGCTCCGCCTCCCTGGCCTGCGCATCCGGAGGGCGGATGCGAAGCCTGCGTTGCCTGGTGTACTGGCGCCGTGCAGCAACGCACGCCTCGCGTAGCGCTGCCAGCTCTCGCGACCACCAGTACACCTGGCGGCGGGCGCTTCCTGGCCGGACCCGGGGCATTGCCACGTCACATATCTCGGACATGGCCTCCCGGAACCACTCCGCCTCGTCGTTGATGTCGGCAGGCCTGTCTGGTGGTGACACCCAGGCCTGCACTATCGAGGCTTCCAGGAGAAGCTCCCGGTCCAGCTGCTTCAGCGCCCACCGCGGACCACTCGGGGCCTGTCGGACCGACGCGGTCGAGGTCTGGACGGAGACGTCAAACCGGATATACCGGTGGTCGGAATGGGTCTCCACCTCCTCTAAGACGCGCCAGTCAACGACACGCTGTAACAGAGCAGGGCTAGCGAACGAGATGTCCACCACTGACTCGCCCTGCATCCGCACACACGTGGGGACAGTACCCCGGTTTAGGACGACCAGGCCTGTCTCCAGAGCCCAGTCCTCCACCATCCTGCCCCTCGTGTCCGTGTAACGGGAACCCCAAGCCAAATGTTTGGCGTTGAAGTCCCCGAGAACGAGCACGGGGAGGGAACGATACCCGGCGACGACGTCAACCAACTCCGTAAGGGAGATGTGGAATTCGGCGAGGGTTCGGCTCGGGGAGAAGTAGACACCCACCACGACAATCTCCCCGAACCGTGCTGCTACGCAACCCCGTCCTCTCTTGACACTCTCGAGGGACGGGGTGCCGGCGGCGGCCGACGAAATTAGGGTCACTGAGCCGTCCAGGTCCTCCACCCAGTTCTCCCTGGGCGGGACAAAATACGGCTCAGCGACGACGGCGATATTTATCGACCACTGCGCCATGCTCTGGAGCAACAGGTCCTGAGCAGCGGCGCAGTGGTTGATGTTCGCCTGGAGGAGGCGTAATGGAGCCGTTATTGACATTCCATTACTGCCTCCTCCCGAGCCCCCTGTGAAGACTCGGCTGCGGCCGTCGCAGCTGTCGTAGTGGCAGCGGCGACGGCGGCGGCACCGGCGGCGGTGGCGGCAGAGGCGGCGACGGTGGCGGCGGCTGCTGCGGCGGAGACGGCGACGGCGGAGGGCTTTCTCCTACCACCGGCGTTGGCGGGTGGGGCGCAGGCCTTGCCCCCAGCCCAATGGTCGGCCGGCTTGCCAGCTGCCGCACATGCTACGCAGTGCGGCGCGGCGCTACACGAGCCGGCCATGTGACCGGGCTGACCACAGCGGAAGCAGAGCCCGCTGCGGTCCACCTCTGAGGTGCACATAGCTCCCGCGTGGTTGCCCACATGGCAGCGGAAGCACCTCAGAGGTCTGGGTTCTAGCAGTTTTACCTGCGCAGACACCCAGCCAACGAGTAGCCTTCGGCCCTCCGTGATCTTCTTGGCCGCCGTCACGGGGCAGCTCACCACAGTGGTTCGCATTCCCGTGTGGTCAGGACGTATGGTGCCCGCCTTTACTTGCTCGGCAGAGCACCCCCCCGTCCTGACGACGGCGGCCACCACCTCCTCCGCCGTGACGGAGTCGTCCAGGCCCAGTATGCGCATGTCGATACACTTACTGGGCCTGGACACTCGGACTTCGTCCGCGCTCAAGGACGCCCTCAGCCTTTCGGCTAGGGCGTCCGCGGTCGGACCGCTAGATGCTCCGGGGATCTCCAGCATCCTGGCCCCGGTCATAGTGACCTTGAGCCGGAGGCCCCCGACGATGCCGAGCTCACCAAGGCTCACCGCCTCCTTGGCCCTGGTGAGCACGTCCCCGTATGTAACGCCCCTCTTGACCGCTTCCGGCTGCAGTGTAATCACTACAGCCGCGGTCTTCGGGGCGCTGAGCTTCGCAGCGATCCTCTTGGCCTTTTGCCGCCGCTTCCTGTCGCGCTTTTTGGCTGCCCTGGCTGCCTTTCCGGCCTTCCTCTTCTCCCCGGCCACTTGCCAACCGGCTTCTTCTTCAGCCGCAGGAGATTTGGAAGACGGGGGCTTTGAAGGCGGTTGCACTGCCGGCGCTGGAGCCTTCGCCGCCCGTGCAGCCGCCCCACCTTTCTTCTTGGCCGGTGCCGATTTCGCCGGTGCCTTAGCAGGAGCTGGCTCAGCTCCTGGGTTGGCCCGGCCGGTCGGCACCGGTGTGACAGCCACGGCAGCCGCATAAGTAGCCGCCTTCTGCTCTGCCGCCTTCTTACTCGCCGCTAGCGGGGGGCGAAGCACGATGCCCTCCAGGACGGAGAACCGTTCCCGGAAGGCGGCCATCTCCTGCCGCACGAGGTCCAGCACCTGGTTCTCGAGCGGCACGGAATGGCCATCGTCCTTGTGCCCCCCTTGAGGCACCTCTCTCGAGCTGGAGCTGGAGCTGGAGCTGGCTCCCCGGAGCCCGGCTAAGTCTGCCCGGAGCCTCTCATTCTCCTTTTGGAGAAGCTCCAGTGTGGTCGCCAAGCGGGCGACCTCCACCCGCAGCCCAGACATTTCGTCCGTGGGTGCGGGCGGAGACCCGCGGTGGAAGTAGGCTTCCTCCGCTGCCGCCAGGATGGAGGCTGCGGCCGCGCTGCAGGCCTTGTTCCTGCTTGGCAAGATGCGCTTCTTGGCCACATCGCGGAGCGCAGCCTCTACCACTTCGGCAAACCCAGCCGTTACTCCGGGGCGCCCGTCCTCCTTGGCCAGCCCCTCAGCCCGCTCTTCGTCTTCTAGGGAGGCGGGCCTTCTCCCATTGGTCCCCTCCCGGCCCCTACCCCGCCTGCTGGTGGGGATTTTCCTGGCCGAAGCCAGCTCCTCATTCGAGGTCGACCTCTGGTCGTCCTCCTCTCTGGGCCGCTTGCGGAAGAACTCATTGTTCTCCGCAGCAGCCCTCACTCCCTCGCGTCTAGAGCTCGCCGAGCTGGCGTCTGATGCAGAGTCGGAATCCGACCCTGCTTCTCCTCGCCGCTCAGGCGAGCCCTTCCTCCAAAATTTGGAGGGAGTGTCCGCGGTACGCCTGCCCGACACCTTGTCAGGCGAACTAAAATCATAGCCGATCATCTCCTCAAAGGAGGGTTGTGCGGATCGGGGGCCTCCTCGGCCCTTGTTGCCAATGGCAAGTGGTGGACAAAAGTCAACGTTGCCCCCCCCAGAATACGTGGGGCATGACGCAAGCGTGGCGGATTCTCTTTCTGCTGTGCAGTCCGTACCGCCCTGGGGTAAATCTATTTCGTTGATCTTATCCATTTTTTTCCTTTTTGAGGGTGCGGTCCCTATCTCCCCATCTCTCTTAATGCCCGCTCGCTGCCCTCACAGCCACGTCTGATGATCAGACGCGTACCAGAGAGCAGCGAGCAAGCCAATGAGACGCACACCGTCCGAGGACCCGAACACTGCTCAAGTCTCCGAACGGTGTGCCCCTCTTGTGTCTCTCTTGGTCTGGTCTCTCACTTGGGACCTTCCGGCATGAGTGGCTCTACCGGCAAAGCCCCCAAGATCACTGAGACACGCAAGCCCCACCACGACGGCAACGTGGAGACACGGTTGGTGGGGAACTGAAACCCCTCCTGGTCGATGAAAACACGTTTTTTGCTTGAAAAAAACTCGTTTTTTGAACACGTTTTTTTGTTTTGGCTCGAACCCCTTTTTGACAAAGTTCTTGATACTTACTTGGTTCTAACTACGGAACCCTTCTGAAAAAAACTGTTTTTTGAACACGTTTTTTAATTTTGGCCCGAAGCTCTTTTTGACAAAATTCTTGATACTTACTCGGTTCTAACTACGGAATTCTTCATTAGATTTTCGATCTGTTTGCAGAATCGTGTTTTCGCCATACTAACCTTGGGTTCCTGGCGCTGTTCGCGAACTGAAACCCCTCCTGGTCGCTGAAAACACGTTTTTTGCCTGATAATAACTGTTTTTTTGAACACGTTTTTTAATTTTGGCACCAACCCCTTTTTGACAAAGTTCTTGATACTTACTTGGTTCTAACTACGGAACCCTTCATAATCGTGTTTTCGCTATACTTTCCTTGGGTTCCCGGCGCTGTGCGCGAACTGAAACCCCTTCTGGTCAATGAAAACACGTTGTTTGCTTGAAAAAAACTCGTTTTTGAACACGTTTTTTTGTTTTGGCTCGAACCCCTTTTCGACAAAGTTCTTGATACTTACTTGGTTCTAACTACGGAACCCTTCTGAAAAATACTGTTTTTTGAACACGTTTTTTAATTTTGGCCCGAACCTCTTTTTGACAAAATTCTTCATACTTACTCGGTTCTAACTACGGAATTCTTCATTACATTTTCGATCTGTTTGCAGAATCGTGTTTTTGCCATACTAACCTTGGGTTCCTGGCGCTGTTCGCGAACTGAAACCCCTCCTGGTCGCTGAAAACACGTTTTTTGCCTGATAATAACTGTTTTTTTGAACACGTTTTTTAATTTTGGCACCAACCCCTTTTTGACAAAGTTCTTGATACTTACTTGGTACTAACTACGGAACCCTTCAGAATCGTGTTTTCGCTATACTTTCCTTGGGTTCCCGGCGCTGTGCGCGAACTGAAACCCCTCCTGGTCGATGAAAAAACGTTTTTTGCTTGAAAAAAACTCGTTTTTGAACACGTTTTTTTGTTTTGGCTCGAACCCCTTTTTGACAAAGTTCTTGATACTTACTTGGTTCTAACTACGGAACCCTTCTGAAAAAAACTGTTTTTTGAACACGTTTTTTAATTTTGGCCCGAACCTCTTTTTGACAAAATTCTTCATACTTACTCGGTTCTAACTACGGAATTCTTCATTACATTTTCGATCTGTTTGCAGAATCGTGTTTTTGCCATACTAACCTTGGGTTCCTGGCGCTGTTCGCGAACTGAAACCCCTCCTGGTCGCTGAAAACACGTTTTTTGCCTGATAATAACTGTTTTTTTGAACACGTTTTTTAATTTTGGCACCAACCCCTTTTTGACAAAGTTCTTGATACTTACTTGGTACTAACTACGGAACCCTTCAGAATCGTGTTTTCGCTATACTTTCCTTGGGTTCCCGGCGCTGTGCGCGAACTGAAACCCCTCCTGGTCGATGAAAAAACGTTTTTTGCTTGAAAAAAACTCGTTTTTGAACACGTTTTTTTGTTTTGGCTCGAACCCCTTTTTGACAAAGTTCTTGATACTTACTTGGTTCTAACTACGGAACCGTTCTGAAAAAAACTGTTTTTTGAACACGTTTTTTAATTTTGGCCCGAACCTCTTTTTGACAAAATTCTTGATACTTACTCGGTTCTAACTACGGAATTCTTCATTACATTTTCGATCTGTTTGCAGAATCGTGTTTTCGCCATACTAACCTTGGGTTCCTGGCGCTGTTCGCGAACTGAAACCCCTCCTGGTCGCTGAAAACACTTTTTTTGCCTGATAATAACTGTTTTTTTGAACACGTTTTTTAATTTTGGCACCAACCCCTTTTTGACAAAGTTCTTGATACTTACTTGGTTCTAATTACGGAACCTTTCAGAATCGTGTTTTCGTTATACTTTCCTTGGGTTCCCGGCGCTGTGCGCGAACTGAAACCCCTCCTGGTCGCTGTAAACACGTTTTTTGCCTAATAATAACTGTTTTTTTAAACACGTTTTTTAATTTTGGCACCAACCCCTTTTTGACAAAGTTCTTGATACTTACTTGGTTCAAACTACGGAACCCTTCAGAATCGTGTTTTCGCTATACTTTCCTTGGGTTCCCGGCGCTGTGCGCGAACTGAAACCCCTCCTGGTCGATGAAAACACGGTTTTTGCTTGAAAAAAACTCGTTTTTGAACACGTTTTTTTATTTTTGCTCGAACCCCTTTTTGACAAAGTTCTTGATACTTACTTGGTTCTAACTACGGAACCCTTCAGAATCGTGTTTTCGCTATACTTTCCTTGGGTTCCCGGCGCTGTGCGCGAACTGAAACCCCTCCTGGTCGATGAAAACACGTTTTTTGCTTGAAAAAAACTCGTTTTTTGAACACGTTTTTTTGTTTTGGCTCGAACCCCTTTTTGACAAAGTTCTTGATACTTACTTGGTTCTAACTACGGAACCCTTCTGAATCGTGTTTTCGCTATACTTTCCTTGGGTTCCCGGCGCTGTTCGCGAAATGAAACCCCTCTTTGTCGCTGAAAACACGTTTTTTGCCTGATAATAACTGTTTTTTTGAACACGTTTTTTAATTTTGGCACCAACCCCTTTTTGACAAAGTTCTTGATACTTACTTGGTTCTAACTACGGAACCCTTCAGAATCGTGTTTTCGCTATACTTTCCTTGGGTTCCCGGCGCTGTGCGCGAACTGAAACCCCTCCTGGTCGATAAAAACACGTTTTTTGCCTGAAAAAAACTCGTTTTTTGAACAGGTTTTTTTATTTTGGCTCGAACCCCTTTTTGACAAAGTTCTTGATACTTGCTTGGTTCTAACTACGGAACCCTTCAGAATCGTGTTTTTGCTATACTTTCCTTGGGTTCCCGACGCTGTGCGCGAACTGAAATCCTTCCTGGTCGCTGAAAACTCGGTTTTTGCCTGAAAAAAGTGGTTTTTTGAACACGTTTTTTCATTTTGGCTCGAACCCCTTTTTGACAAAGTTCTTGATACTTACTTGGTTCTAACTGCGGAACCCTTCAGAATCGTGTTTTCGCTATACTTTCCTTGGGTTCCCGGCGCTGTGCGCGAACTGAAACTTCTCCTGGTCGATGAAAACACGTTTTTTGCCTGAAAAAAACTCGTTTTTTTAACACGTTTTTTTATTTTGGCTCGAACCCCTTTTTGACAAAGTTCTTGATACTTACTCGGTTCTAACTACGGAATTGTTCATTAGATTTTCGATCTGTTTGCAGAATCGTGTTTTCGCTATACTTTCCTTGGGTTCCCGGCGCAATGCGCGAACTGAAACCCCTTCTGGTTGCTGAAAACAAGCTTTTTGCCTGATAATAACTGTTTTTTTGAACACGTTTTTTAATTTTGGCACTAACCCCTTTTTGACAAAGTTCTTGATACTTACTTGGTTCTCACTACGGAACCCTTCAGAATCGTGTTTTCGCTATACTTTCCTTGGGTTCCCGGCGCTGTGCGCGAACTGAAACCCCTCCTGGTCGATGAAAACACGTTTTTTGCCTGTAAAAAACTCGTTTTTTGAACACGTTTTTTTATTTTGGCTCGAACCCCTTTTTGACAAAGTTCTTGATACTTACTTGGTTCTAACTACGGAACCCTTCAGAATCGTGTTTTCGCTATACTTTCCTTGGGTTCCCGGCGCTGTTCGCGAAATGAAACCCCTCCTGGTCGCTGAAAACACGTTTTTTGCCTGATAATAACTGTTTTTTTTAACACGTTTTTTAATTTTGGCACCAACCCCTTTTTGACAAAGTTCTTGATACTTACTTGGTTCTAACTACGGAACCCTTCAGAATCGTGTTATCGCTATACTTTCCTTGTGTTCCCGGCGCAATGCGCGAACTGAAACCCCTTCTGGTTGCTGAAAACAAGCTTTTTGCCTGATAGTAACTGTTTTTTTGAACACGTTTTTTAATTTTGGCACCAACCCCTTTTTGACAAAGTTCTTGATACTTACTTGGTTCAAACTACGGAACCCTTCAGAATCGTGTTTTCGCTATACTTTCCTTGGGTTCCCGGCGCTGTGCGCGAACTGAAACCCCTCCTGGTCGATGAAAACACGGTTTTTGCTTGAAAAAAACTCGTTTTTTGAACACGTTTTTTTATTTTGGCTCGAACCCCTTTTTGTCAAAGTTCTTGATACTTACTTGGTTCTAACTACGGAACCCTTCAGAATCGTGTTTTCGCTATACTTTCCTTGGGTTGCGGCGCTGTGCGCGAACTGAAACCCCTCCTGGTCGATGAAAACACGTTTTTTGCTTGAAAAAAACTCGTTTTTGAACACGTTTTTTTATTTTGGCTTTAACCCCATTTTGACAAAGTTCTTGATACTTACTTGGTTCTAACTACGGAACCCTTCAGAATCGTGTTTTCGCTACACTTTCCTTGGGTTCCCGGCGCTGTTCGCGAAATGAAACCCCTCCTGGTCGCTGAAAACACGTTTTTTGCCTGATAATAACTGTTTTTTGAACACATTTTTTTTAATTTTGGCCCGAACCTCTTTTTGACAAAATTCTTGATACTTACTCGGTTCTAACTACGGAATTCTTCATTAGATTTTCGATCTGTTTGCAGAATCGTGTTTTCGCCATACTTACCTTGGGTTCCTGGCGCTGTTCGCGAACTGAAACCCCTCCTGGTCGCTGAAAACACGTTTTTTGCATGATAATAACTGTTTTTTTGAACACGTTTTTTAATTTTGGCACCAACCTCTTTTTGACAAAGTTCTTGATACTTACTTGGTTCTAACTACGGAACCCTTCAGAATCGTGTTTTCGCTATACTTTTCTTTGGTTCCCGGCGCTGTGCGCGAACTGAAACCCCGCCTGGTCGATGAAAACACGGGTTTTGCTTGAAAAATACTCGTTTTTTGAACACGTTTTTTTATTTTGGCTCGAACCCCTTTTTGACAAAGTTCTTGATACTTACTTGGTTCGAACTACGGAACCCTTAAGAATCGTGTTTTCGCTATACTTTCCTTGGGTTCCCGGCGCTGTGCGCGAACTGAAACCCCTCCTGGTCGATGAAAACACGTTTTTTGCTTGAAAAAAACTCGTTTTTGAACACGTTTTTTTATTTTGGCTTTAACCCCATTTTGACAAAGTTCTTGATACTTACTTGGTTCTAACTACGGAACCCTTCAGAATCGTGTTTTCGTTATACTTTCCTTGGGTTCCCGGCGCTGTTCGCGAAATGAAACCCCTCCTGGTCGCTGAAAACACGTTTTTTGCCTGATAATAACTGTTTTTTTGAACACGTTTTTTAATTTTGGCACCAACCCCTTTTTGACAAAGTTCTTGATACTTACTTGGTTCTAACTACGGAACCCTTCAGAATCGTGTTTTCGCTATACTTTCCTTGGGTTCCCGGCGCTGTGCGCGAACTGAAACTTCTCCTGGTCGATGAAAACACGTTTTTTGCCTGAAAAAAACCCGTTTTTTGAACACGTTTTTTTATTTTGGCTCGAACCCCTTTTTGACAAAGTTCTTGATACTTACTTGGTTCTAACTACGGAACCCTTCAGAATCGTGTTTTCGCTATACTTTCCTTGGGTTCCCGGCGCTGTGCGCGAACTGAAACCCCTCCTGGTCGATGAAAACACGTTTTTTGCCTGAAAAAAACCCGTTTTTTGAACACGTTTTTTTATTTTGGCTCGAACCCCTTTTTGACAAAGTTCTTGACACTTACTTGGTTCTAACTACGGAACCCTTCAGAATCGTGTTTTCGCTATACTTTCCTTGGGTTCCCGGCGCTGTGCGCGAACTGCAACCCCTCCTGGTCGATGAAAACACGTTTTTTGCCTGAAAGAAACTCGTTTTTTGAATACGTTTTTTTATTTTGGCTCGAACCCCTTTTTGACAAAGTTCTTTATACTTACTTGGTTCTAACTACGGAACCCTTCAGAATCGTGTTTTCGCTATACTTTCCTTGGGTTCCCGGCGCTGTGCGCGAACTGAAACCCCTCGTGGTCGATGAAAACACGTTTTTTGCTTGAAAAAAACTCGTTTTTTGAACACGTTTTTTTATTTTGGCTCGAACCCCATTTTGACAAAGTTCTTGATACGTACTTGGTTCTAACTACGGAACCCTTCAGAATCGTGTTTTCGCCATACTAACCTTGGGTTCCTGGCGCTGTTTGCGAACTGAAACCCCTCCTGGTCGCTAAAAACACGTTTTTTGCCTGATAATAACTGTTTTTTTAAACACGTTTTTTAATTTTGGCACCAACCCCTTTTTGACAAAGTTCTTGATACTTACTTGGTTCTAACTACGGAACCCTTCAGAATCTTGTTTTTGCTATACTTTCCTTGGGTTCCCGGCGCTGTGCGCGAACTGAAACCCCTCCTGGTCGATGAAAACACGGTTTTTGCTTGAAAAAAACTCGTTTTTTGAACACGTTTTTTTATTTTGGCTCGAACCCCTTTTTGACAAAGTTCTTGATACTTACTTGGTTCTAACTACGGAACCCATCAGAATCGTGTTTTCGCTATACTTTCCTTGGGTTCCCGGCGCTGTGCGCGAACTGAAACCCCTCCTGGTCGATGAAAACACGTTTTTTGCTTGAAAAAAACTCGTTTTTTGAACACGTTTTTTTGTTTTGGCTCGAACCCCTTTTTGAAAACGTTTTTGATACTTACTTTGTTCTAACTACGGAACCCTTCTGAAAAAAACTGTTTTTTAAACACGTTTTTTAATTTTGGCCCGAACCTCTTTTTGTCAAAATTCTTGATACTTACTCGGTTCTTACTACGGAATTCTTCATTAGATTTTCGATCTGTTTGCAGAATCGTGTTTTCGCCATACTAACCTTGGGTTCCTGGCGCTGTTCGCGAACTGAAACCCCTCCTGGTCGCTGAAAACACGTTTTTTGCCTGATAATAACTGTTTTTTTGAACACGTTTTTTAATTTTGGCACCAACCCCTTTTTGACAAAGTTCTTGATACTTACTTGGTTCTAACTACGGAACCCTTCAGAATCGTGTTTTTGCTATACTTTCCTTAGGTTCCCGGCGCTGTGCGCGAACTGAAACCCCTCCTGGTCGATGAAAACACGGTTTTTGCTTGAAAAAAACTCGTTTTTTGAACACGTTTTTTTATTTTGGCACGAACCCCTTTTCGACAAAGTTCTTGATACTTACTTGGTTCTAACTACGGAACCCTTCAGAATCGTGTTTTCGCTATACTTTCCTTGGGTTCCCGGCGCTGTGCGCGAACTGAAACCCCTCCTGGTCGATGAAAACACGTTTTTTTCCTGAAAAAAACCCGTTTTTTGAACACGTTTTTTTATTTTGGCTCGAACCCCTTTTTGACAAAGTTCTTGACACTTACTTGGTTCTAACTACGGAACCCTTCAGAATCGTGTTTTCGCTATACTTTCCTTGGGTTCCCGGCGCTGTGCGCGAACTGCAACCCCTCCTGGTCGATGAAAACACGTTTTTTGCCTGAAAGAAACTTGTTTTTTGAACACGTTTTTTTGTTTTTGCTCGAACCCCTTTTTGACAAAGTTCTTGATACTTACTTGGTTCTAACTACGGAACCCTTCTGAAAAAAACTGTTTTTTGAACACGTTTTTTATTTTTGGCCTGAACCTCTTTTTGTCAAAATTCTTGATACTTACTCGGTTCTAACTACGGAATTCTTCATTAGATTTACGATCTGTTTGCAGAATCGTGTTTTCGCTATACTAACCTTGGGTTCCTGGCGCTGTTCGCGAACTGAAACCCCTCCTGGTCGCTGAAAACACGTTTTTTGCATGATAATAACTGTTTTTTTGAACACGTTTTTTAATTTTGGCACCAACCCCATTTTGACAAAGTTCTTGATACGTACTTGGTTCTAACTACGGAACCCTTCAGAATCGTGTTTTCGCCATACTTACCTTGGGTTCCTGGCGCTGTTCGCGAACTGAAACCCCTCCTGGTCGCTGAAAACACGTTTTTTGCATGATAATAACTGTTTTTTTGAACACGTTTTTTAATTTTGGCACCAACCCCTTTTTGACAAAGTTCTTGATACTTACTTGGTTCTAACTACGGAACCCTTCAGAATCGTGTTTTCGCTATACTTTCCTTTGGTTCCCGGCGCTGTGCGCGAACTGAAACAACGCCTGGTCGATGAAAACACGGGTTTTGCTTGAAAAAATCTCGTTTTTTGAACACGTTTTTTTATTTTGGCTCGAACCCCTTTTTGACAAAGTTCTTGATACTTACTTGGTTCGAACTACGGAACCCTTAAGAATCGTGTTTTCGCTATACTTTCCTTGGGTTCCCGGCGCTGTGCGCGAACTGAAACCCCTCCTGGTCGATGAAAACACGTTTTTTGCTTGAAAAAAACTCGTTTTTTGAACACGTTTTTTTATTTTGGCTTTAACCCCATTTTGACAAAGTTCTTGATACTTACTTGGTTCTAACTACGGAACCCTTCAGAATCGTGTTTTCGCTATACTTTCCTTGGGTTCCCGGCGCTGTTCGCGAAATAAAACCCCTCCTGGTCGCTGAAAACACGTTTTTTGCCTGATAATAACTGTTTTTTTGAACACGTTTTTTAATTTTGGCACCAACCCCTTTTTGACAAAGTTCTTGATACTTACTTGGTTCTAACTACGGAACCCTTCAGAATCGTGTTTTCGCTATACTTTCCTTGGGTTCTCGGCGCTGTGCGCGAACTGAAACCCCTCCTGGTCGATGAAAACACGTTTTTTGCCTGTAAAAAACTCGTTTTTTGAACACGTTTTTTTATTTTGGCTCGAACCCCTTTTTGACAAAGTTCTTGATACTTACTTGGTTCTAACTACGGAACCCTTCAGAATCGTGTTTTCGCTATACTTTCCTTGGGTTCCCGGCGCTGTGCGCGAACTGAAACCCCTCCTGGTCGATGAAAACACGTTTTTTGCCTGAAAAAAACCCGTTTTTTGAACACGTTTTTTTATTTTGGCTCGAAACCCTTTTTGACAAAGTTCTTGACACTTACTTGGTTCTAACTACGGAACCCTTCAGAATCGTGTTTTCGCTATACTTTCCTTGGGTTCCCGGCGCTGTGCGCGAACTGCAACCCCTCCTGGTCAATGAAAACACGTTTTTTGCCTGAAAGAAACTCGTTTTTTGAATACGTTTTTTTATTTTGGCTCGAACCCCTTTTTGACAAAGTTCTTGATACTTACTTGGTTCTAACTATGAAACCCTTCAGAATCGTGTTTTCGCTATACTTTCCTTGGGTTCCCGGCGCTGTGCGCGAACTGAAACCCCTCGTGGTCGATGAAAACACGTTTTTTGCTTGAAAAAAACTCGTTTTTTGAACACGTTTTTTTATTTTGGCTCGAACCCCATTTTGACAAAGTTCTTGATACGTACTTGGTTCTAACTACGGAACCCATCAGAATCGTGTTTTTGCTATACTTTCCTTGGGTTCCCGGCGCTGTGCGCGAACTGAAACCCCTCCTGGTCGATGAAAACACGTTTTTTGCTTGAAAAAAACTCGTTTTTTGAACACGTTTTTTTGTTTTGGCTCGAACCCCTTTTTGAAAACGTTTTTGATACTTACTTTGTTCTAACTACGGAACCCTTCTGAAAAAAACTGTTTTTTGAACACGTTTTTAAATTTTGGCCCGAACCTCTTTTTGTCAAAATTCTTGATACTTACTCGGTTCTAACTACGGAATTCTTCATTAGATTTTCGATCTGTTTGCAGAATCGTGTCTTCGCCATACTAACCTTGGGTTCCTGGCGCTGTTCGCGAACTGAAACCCCTCCTGGTCGCTGAAAACACGTTTTTTGCCTGATAATAACTGTTTTTTTGAACACGTTTTTTAATTTTGGCACCAACCCCTTTTTGACAAAGTTCTTGATACTTACTTGGTTCTAACTACGGAACCCTTCAGAATCGTGTTTTCGCTATACTTTCCTTGGGTTCCCGGCGCTGTGCGCGAACTGAAACCCCTCCTGGTCGATGAAAACACGGTTTTTGCTTGAAATAAACTCGTATTTTGAACACGTTTTTTTATTTTGGCTCGAACCCCTTTTTGTCAAAGTTCTTGATACTTACTTGGTTCTAACTACGGAACCCTTCAGAATCGTGTTTTCGCTATACTTTCCTTGGGATCCCGGCGCTGTGCGCGAACTGAAACCCCTCCTGGTCGATGAAAACACGTTTTTTGCTTGAAAAAAACTCGTTTTTTGAACACGTTTTTTTGTTTTGACTCGAACCCCTTTTTGACAAAGTCCTTGATACTTACTTGGTTCTAACTACGGAACCCTTTTGAAAAAAACTGTTTTTTGAACACGTTTTTTTTAATTTTGGCCCGAACCTCTTTTTGACAAAATTCTTGATACTTACTCGGTTCTAACTACGGAATTCTTCATCAGATTTTCGATCTGTTTGCAGAATCGTGTTTTCGCCATACTTACCTTGGGTTCCTGGCGCTGTTTGCGAACTGAAACCCCTCCTGGTCGCTGAAAACACGTTTTTTGCATGATAATAACTGTTTTTTTGAACACGTTTTTTAATTTTGGCACCAACCCCTTTTTGACAAAGTTCTTGATACTTACTTGGTTCTAACTACGGAACCCTTCAGAATCGTGTTTTCGCTATACTTTCCTTTGGTTCCCGGCGCTGTGCGCGAACTGAAACCCCGCCTGGTCGATGAAAACACGTTTTTTGCTTGAAAAAAACTCGTTTTTTGAACACGTTTTTTTATTTTGGCTTGAACCCCATTTTGACAAAGTTCTTGATACTTACTTGGTTCTAACTACGGAACCCTTCAGAATCGTGTTTTCGCTATACTTTCCTTGGGTTCCCGGCGCTGTGCGCGAACTGAAACCCCTCCTGGTCGATGAAAACACGTTTTTTGCCTGATAATAACTGTTTTTTTGAACACGTTTTTTTAATTTTGGCACCAACCCCTTTTTGACAAAGTTCTTGATACTTACTTGGTTCTAACTACGGAACCCTTCAGAATCGTGTTTTCGCTATACTTTCCTTGGGTTCCCGGCGCTGTGCGCGATTTGAAACCCCTCCTGGTCGATGAAAATACGTTTTTTGCTTGAAAAAAACTCGTTTTTTGAACACGTTTTTTTGTTTTGGCTCGAACCCCTTTTTGACAACGTTCTTGATACTTACTTGGTTCTAACTACGGAACCCTTCAGAATCGTGTTTTCGCTATACTTTCCTTGGGTTCCCGGCGCTGTGCGCGAACTGAAACCCCGCCTGGTCGATGAAAACACGTTTTTTGCTTGAAAAAAACTCGTTTTTTGAACACGTTTTTTTGTTTTGGCTCGAACCCCTTTTTGACAAAGTTCTTGATACTTACTTGGTTCTAACTACGGAACCCTTCAGAATCGTGTTTTCGCCATACTAACCTTGGGTTCCTGGCGCTGTTTGCGAACTGAAACCCCTCCTGGTCGCTGAAAACACGTTTTTTGCCTGATAATAACTGTTTTTTTGGACACGTTTTTTAATTTTGGCACCAACCCCTTTTTGACAAAGTTCATGATACTTACTTGGTTCTAACTACGGAACCCTTCAGAATCGTGTTTTCGCTATACTTTCCTTTGGTTCCCGGCGCTGTGCGCGAACTGAAACCCCTCCTGGTCGATGAAAACACGGTTTTTGCTTGAAAAAAACTCGTTTTTTGAACACGTTTTTTTATTTTGGCTCGAACCCCTTTTTGACAAAGTTCTTGATACTTACTTGGTTCTAACTACGGAACCCTTCAGAATCGTGTTTTCGCTATACTTTCCTTGGGTTCCCGGCGCTGTGCGCGAACTGAAACCCCTCCTGGTTGATGAAAACACGTTTTTTGCTTGAAAAAAACTCGTTTTTTGAACACGTTTTTTTGTTTTGGCTCGAACCCCTTTTTGACAAAGTTCTTGATACTTACTCGGTTCTAACTACCTACGGAATTCTTCATTAGATTTTCGATCTGTTTGCAGAATCTTGTTTTCGCCATACTAACCTTGGGTTCCTGGCGCTGTTCGCGAACTGAAACCCCTCCTGGTCGCTGAAAACACGTTTTTTGCCTGATAATAACTGTTGTTTTGAACACGTTTTTTAATTTTGGCACCAACCCCTTTATGACAAAGTTCTTGATTCTTACTTGGTTCTAACTACGGAACCCTTCAGAATCGTGTTTTCGCTATACTTTCCTTGGGTTCCCGGCGCTGTGCGCGAACCGAAACCCCTCCTGGTCGATGAAAACACGGTTTTTGCTTGAAAAAAACTCGTTTTTTGAACACGTTTTTTTATTTTGGCTCGAACCCCTTTTTGACAAAGTTCTTGATACTTGCTTGGTTCTAACTACGGAACCCTTCAGAATCGTGTTTTCGCTATACTTTCCTTGTGTTCCCGGCGCTGTGCGCGAACTGAAACCCCTCCTGGTCGATGAAAACCCGTTTTTTGCCTGAAAAAAACTCGTTTTTGAACAGGTTTTTTTATTTTGGCTCGAACTTCTTTTTGACAAAGTTCTTGATACTTGCTTGGTTCTAACTACGGAACCCTTCTGAAAAAAACTGTTTTTTGAACACGTTTTTTAATTTTGGCCCGAACCTCTTTTTGACAAAATTCTTGATACTTACTCGGTTCTAACTACGGAATTCTTCATTAGATTTTCGATCTGTTTGCAGAATCGTGTTTTCGCCATACTAACCTTGGGTTCCTAGCGCTGTTCGCGAACTGAAACTCCTCCTGGTCGCTGAAAACACGCTTTTTGCTTGAAAAAAAAAAAAACTGGTTTTTTGAACACGTTTTTTCAATTTGGTTCGAACCCCTTTTTGACAAAGTTCTTGATACTTACTTGGTTCTAACTACGGAAACCTTCTAAAAAAAACTGTTTTTTTTAAATACTTTTTTTAATTTTGGCGCGGCCCGGCGCTGTGCGCGAACTGAAACCCCTCCTGGTCGATGAAAACACGTTTTTTTTCCTGAAAAAAACTCGTTTTTTGAACACGTTTTTTAATTTTGGCTCAAACCCCTTTTTGACAAAGTTCTTGATACTTGCTTGGTTCTAACTACGGAACCCTTCAGAATCGTGTTTTCGCTATACTTTCCTTGTGTTCCCGGCGCTGTGCGCGAACTGAAACCCCTCCTGGTCGATGAAAACACGTTTTTTGCCTGAAAAAAACTCGTTTTTGAACAGGTTTTTTTATTTTGGCTCGAACTTCTTTTTGACAAAGTTCTTGATACTTGCTTGGTTCTAACTACGGAACCCTTCTGAAAAAAACTGTTTTTTGAACACGTTTTTTAATTTTGGCCCGAACCTCTTTTTGACAAAATTCTTGATACTTACTCGGTTCTAACTACGGAATTCTTCATTTGATTTTCGATCTGTTTGCAGAATCGTGTTTTCGCCATACTAACCTTGGGTTCCTGGCGCTGTTCGCGAACTGAAACCCCTCCTGGTCGCTGAAAACACGTTTTTTACCTGATAATAACTGTTTTTTTTGAACACGTTTTTTAATTTTGGCACCAACCCCTTTTTGACAAAGTTCTTGATACTCACTTGGTTCTAACTACGATACCCTTCAGAATCGTGTTTTCGCAATACTAACCTTGGGTGCCCGGCGCTGAACGCGAACTGAAACCCCTCCTGGTCTTTGAAAACTCGTTTTTTGCTTGAAAAAAACTGGTTTTTTGAACACGTTTTTTTGTTTTGGCTCGAACCCCTTTTTGACAAAGTTCTTGATACTTACTTGGTTCTAACTACGGAACCCTTCTGAAAAAACTGTTTTTTGAACACGTTTTTTAATTTTGGCCCGAACCTCTTTTTGACAAAATTCTTGATACTTACTCGGTTCTAACTACGGAATTCTTCATTAGATTTTCGATCTGTTTGCAGAATCGTGATTTCGCCATACTAACCTTGGGTTCCTGGCGCTGTTCGCGAACTGAAACCCCTCCTGGTCGCTGAAAACACGTTTTTTGCCTGATAATAACTGTTTTTTGGAACACGTTTTTTAATTTTGGCACCAACCCCGTTTTGACAAAGTTCTTGATACTTACTTGGTTCTAACTACGGAGCCCTTCAGAATCGTGTTTTCGCTATACTTTCCTTGGGTTCCCGGCGCTGTGCGCGAACTGAAACCCCTCCTGGTCGATGAAAACACGGTTTTTGCTTAAAAAAAACTCGTTTTTTGAACACGTTTTTTTATTTTGGCTCGAACCCCTTTTTGACAAAGTTCTTGATACTTACTTGGTTCTAACTACGGAACCCTTTTTTTTTTTTTTTTTTTTTTTTTTATAGGATGGGAAATCATCAAATGACCCCTCCCGCTCTGGGTGAAGCGGCAGGGAGTGTCAGACTTTTACTGACTAAAACCCACCCTTAGTCCTCCTAGTGCCTTTCTTCCCAGGGCCGCGGTAACTCTTTCGAACAATTCCGCAACCCTGGCAGGCTCTGGCCCTGGCGGGCCCCGTCTCCGTTGCTGACTGCTCTTTCCGGCGCGTTCGGAGTGAAACGCGCCGTCGACTCTGGCCTGACCTGATCGGACAGCGAGCTACCCATTGCTCGCTGTCCGCAGGCGTCAATCACTGCGCCTTGCTCAGGAGCGTCAGTTCCTGAGAGGCGCAGCGACTAACGTTCGTCTGGAGGAGGCGAAATGGGGCCATTACTGGCACTCCATTTCGGCCCCCTCCCGAGCAGTGGCAGCGGCGGCGACGGTGGCGGCGGCTGCGGCGGAAGCGACGGCGGCGGCGGTGGAGGAGGGTTTTCTCCTCGACCCGGCCCTGGCGGGTGGACCGCAGGCTTTGCCCCCAGCCCAGTGATCGGCCGGCTTGCCAGCTGCCGCACATGCGAAGCAGTGCGGCGCGGCGTCGCACGAGCCGGCCCTGTGACCGGGCTGACCACAGCGGAAGCAGTGGTCACTGCGGTCCACCTCCGAGGTGCAGCGTGCTCCCACGTGGTTGCCAACTTGGCAACGGAAGCACCTCAGAGGTCTGGGCTCCAGCAGTTTTACCTGCGCGGAGACCCAGCCCACCAAAAGCCTTCGGCCCTCCGAGACTTTCTTGGCCGCCGACACGGGGCAGCTCACCACTACGGTTCGCATGCCCGTGTTGTCAGGACGGATGGTGCCCGCCTTCACCTCCTCTGCAGAGCACCCCCCCGTCCTGACGACGGCGGCCAACACCTCCTCCTCCGTGACGGAGTCGTCCAGGCCCAAGATGCGCATATCTATGCACTTCGTGGGCCTGGACACTCGGACGTCATCCGCGCCCAAGGACGCCCTAAGCCTTTCGGCTAGAGCGTCCGCGGCCGGACCGCTGCCTGCTCCAGGGATCTCGAGCATCCTGGCCCCGGTCATGGTGACCCTGAGCCGGAGACCCCCGACGATGCCAAGCTCACCGAGGTTGATGGCCTCCTTGGCCTTGGTGAGCGTGTTGGCATACGTCACGCCCCTCTTCACCGCGTCCGGCTGCAGTGTTAAAACTACAGCCGCGGTCTTCGGGGCGCGGAGCGCAGCCGCGACGCCTCGCGCTCGCTGCCGCCGCCTTCTCTCCCGCCTCTTTGCCGCCCTGGCTGCCTTTCCCGCCTTCTTCTTCTCCCCGGCCACTTGCCATTCGGCTTGAGCCGGGGGAGGTTCAGAAGGCGAGGAAGCCGGGGGGAGCTGCTGCACGGCTGGCGCAGGAGCCTTCGCCGTCCGCGCAGCCGCCCCACCCTTCCTCTTCCTTTCCGGGGCCGGGTCCGGTTTTCCCGACACCGGCTTCGCGGGTGCCGGCCCGGACCCTTTGTCCTGGCCGGACGACCCCGGTGTGGCAGCCACGGCGGCCGCGTACGACGCCGCCTTTTTTTGGGCTGGAGCCTTCCCACTCGCCGCTAACGGGGGGCGCAAGACGATGTTCTCCAGGACGGAAAACCGCGCCTGGAAGGCAGCCATCTCCTGCCGCACCAGGTCCAGCACCTGGCCCTCCTGCGGCACGGGCTGGCTGTTCTCCCTGCGCCCCCCTTTAGGCGCCCCCTGTGGGCCGGCTCCCTGTAGCCTGGCCAGGTCTGCTCGGAGCCCCGCATTCTCCCTCTGGAGGCGCTCCGTGGCGGCAGCCAAGCGGGCGACCTCCGTCCGCAGGTTGGACATCTCGTCCACCGGAGGCCCACCTCGGTTAGCCTCCGCTGCCGCCAGGATGGAGGTCAGCGCCGCACTTATGGCCCTGTTTTTAGAGGAGAGTTTCCTCTTCAGGGCCACATCGCGAAGCGCGGCCTCCACCACCTCCGCAAACCCGGCCCTCCGAACTTGCTCCTGTCCGGAGTCATCAGGCTCACCGCCGGAGGACTCCGAACCAGGAGCCCTGCGACCGCCCTCTCCGGGGGGTCGTCCGTCAGCGACGAGCCCCTCGGCTCGCTGGCCAGCCACCTTGGAGGCGGGCAATCTCCCCTTGCCTCCCTCTCGGCCCTTTCCCCGCCTACTGGTGGGGATCTTGCGAGCCGAGGCCACCTCCTCGCTGCCAGACGACCCCCGGTCTTCCTCCGCTCTGGGCCGCTTGCGGAAGGACCTCGAGTCCTCCGCAGCAGCCCCCGCTCTCACGGGTTCAGAGCTCGCCGAGCTAAAGGTCGCTAGGTCGTCGGAGTCCAACTCGGACTCCGACTCTGCACCCGTGCGACACTAGTAGGGGTGTATTGGGGTACCTGGATCAAGAGATCCAGGCTTCCCAATACACTATTCGAAATGAGTGTTCTATTCAGAATCATCTATTCAAAATGAGTGTTCTATTCAGAATCATCTATTCAAAATGAGTAATCTATTCAGAATCATCTATTCAGAATCCTTTATTCAAAATGAGTGTTCTATTCGGAATCATTTATTCAAAATGAGTAATCTACTCAGAATCATCTATTCAGAATCCTCTATTCAAAATGAGTGTTGCATTCAAATCAAAATGAAAACTCTAGCAAGATCATCAAGGTATGTTACCGAACTATTAATCGTTCAATTAATTGTTAAATAAGATGAATAGGTACAATGCTTGCATTAGAATATTTATCTATCTACGATAGCTACGTTATCAAATAACTCTTGTTCCCAAATTCCATCTGTTTAAATAACTTACTAATATGCTTTAATGTATATACCTATATTAAGATCATGTATAATGCACACCAAATGGAGGTATGTTGTGTAAATAAAACAATAGATAATGTGGAACATAATTTATTAACAGATATTTACATTGTTTTGGTCTGTTTGCAGCGGAACACACTCCCCTCTAACCTAATATTTGACAGCTGTCATCTGGTATTTTATTCTTTGAACTGGAGTCGAACTGATACAGTGAAGATAACGGTTTAAAAGAAAATAATTTCATTTCCTGGCTGAATCTGGTAGCACAAAACATCTTCTAAATCAGGTAGAACTGTGTCTGTGGTTTTTGATATATCACTAGATTTTGATGAGCTCGCATCATATTTTTCCTGATCAGTCTGTATGTCGTTTACTTGAGCAAATGTATGAGTATGGCCCTCACTCTTGATTATAATATAATCAGGGTATTCAAACTCAGACTTCGCCGAATCTTGCATCTTGAGGTTAAATAAATCTTTTTTCTGGCTTGTATCACTTTCCTTGTGTTTCATTGAACTTATATTCGGTATTTTCGGGTCAGTCTGCATATCTTGAGTAAATATAATTTCACCGCTAGCATTCTTACAAATAATTTTACGAATGCCTTCGAAATCAGATTTTAATGAATTAGACATTGTGGTTAAAATTTATTTTTAATAAGATGGAAAGGATAAAGTAAAATTGAACCTTCACAATACAATTTCGCTGATTAAATGTCGTTCAAACCTAATTGCAAGCTATTTATAAGTTACTCGGGCTCTAATGCTAGTAACATTTAATTGTAAATTCTATATAATGTGCTGAGTATGCTGTTTCAGGCGAGCCGACGCCTCTATTTTATATTATATTCCTTACGGTTTAACGAAGATGGTATTAAAAATAAAACTATGATTTATATATTTATTTATTTATTTAAATTAAGTACAGCCACATCACGTACATTACACAATTTACCTTAATATTTATACTGCTTTGCTACTTATTATAAAAAACATTATTTTCAACACACCACTTATTTAAACAAAATACATTTTTTAAGGCACAAATATTAGTATGATTGATACAACTTATAATATCAGGTGAAGTTGAATAATGTTTATACAATGCTTCTATACTTGGGCACTGCTTACTTTCTAAATTATATACATCATCAATTTTGAATATATCTTTTAACCATAACACTTTTTCACTTCCTTTTGTAAAAACAGCCTTATTTTTAAAAAAATTTGCAAAGTTATTTTTATAGCTGAAATATGGTACAAAACCTTCATTCCAATGTATACCCCTATTTTTTTCAATCCATGCTACTTGTAGCCGTTCTTTTTTCGTCAATTCATAAAATGGTTGTGGTGGTTTTATCAACAGTACTTGTATGCGTCCTTCATACATCATTGCTATTTCTTTTGGAATAAATTCGTTTTCTTCATTCTTAAACCCTTGGACATCCACAATAACATTCATGATAATTTTCTCACAATATTACTCAAAGGTTTGTATTCGAAAAGTCGATCGTTTATTATTAAACAATAAGCAGATGTATTAGCCGGAATATCTTCTGAACATTCAATTTCTATTCGCACGTCGACCGGTCCAGTTTTGAGCGATTCGTTTTGTCTTGAGCAATCAATTACAAAAAGTGGAGCAATTTCCTTAAATTTATTTAAGCTAAGCAATGGATCTATGCCCAAGTTGTAATACGACTGACGAAAGTTAGCATACATTTCGTATAATATACTGTATTTGTTTTCATCAAATTTCAGATTAAGTGAGTCATAATATGGATAATATTGCGAATTTAAAAATAATTTAATATTGCTTACATTACAATGATCGAATAAGGAAGAACTTTTAGTTTTATTAGTTTTTCGGTTAGTTTGCAAACCAAATATAACGAACCTTGGCTTCTCTAATTGTGAAGTTGTCTTTACCGACCATGAATGCTTTGTTGTTCTTGGTAACAACGGATATTCATACAAATCCCAGTTTCTAAATGCTAACTGAATAGAACGATCTCTCTCCAAACTCTTAAGCAATGATAATTTGTTACGATCAGAAACTTTTATATGTGGCACACGCCATTGTATTTTTTGTATATCTATTTCTAAGATATCATTTTTCTCCATGAGCACACTGTTTAAAGCGGAGCTGCTTCTTTGTAAAATTAGTTCATGTTTACAATTCATTATTATTTTGTTATAATCTTCTGCAAATCCCAAAATTCTATTCAGCGGTACAATAACGCTAAAATGTTCTTTTTCTATTTTCGTACCATTTAAATTCCACCCCCAAATTGCTGCAGCTTTACTTTCACCTTCATTCATGGAGACATACGATTTCAAAGTTGTTGTGATGCCAGCATTTTTAATCCGATTAATTTCAACACCATTTATTTCGTACCTGATATCTTGAAATAAGTATAAGATTGGGTTGTTTATGAAATCAACATCTTTTTTAATTATTTTTCCTGCTGCATCTTTAGTAGATACACTTGCATACCCTTCTATAAAAATGGAACTGCTACAGGGCAATACATACAAATCTTGATGATGAATGGGTATTCTGATTTCATCGTTTTCTTTGAAACTATTATTATACGGATTGTAGCTATGAATCTCATAACTTTCAATAGAATTGTCATGTTGCGCTAAATCTGTTATTTGAAGCATGTTGTTATTATTTCAATTTTAATCCAATATATCTTAGAAATCTTTTATTCTCTTTAGTAATTTTAATTTGTCTTTTAAAGTTTATAGAGTTGATACGTCTGACTTCTTTGGAAACAGGAAGTGAAATATTACATTGACTCCTCACGGTAGGCGTTTTATTGAAAACTAGCATATTGTTTCTATGTATAAACAAAATAGGTAGTATTACTGTTATTAAATTTAATTCAATTATTTTTTACAATGTGAGTAGTGATTATCATCACGCGCAATCTAAGAATGTGCGTAGAGTGCCAGGATATAAACTTTTATAACTTGTTCATATAACATCTATTTGTATTAATGAAAACATTGATATGTTATACTATTTTATTGTCTTTCCAAAATGAGTAAAGAAATTTTAAACACAAGTGTCCACAATTATACAAATGATCACGCTGTACGTTTTCATAATTATATTGAATGTTATTTCCTACATATTTCATAAATTCTTTTGGAGGTTTCAAGTTACCATAACTGTCGAAATATTCAATGTAGTCATTTATTTTGCCATAGGCTACCCAATGAGTACCAGAGTTTTCAGAAGAGTCAAGATTGATTACTCCACATTCTATCGGCAAAACTTTATCTGGTAATTTATCTCTCATAAACACACCTCGAAAGAATGGCACATTATTCGAGTGTTTGATTATGTCAATATTGGTTAAAGCTCTATTGGGTAGCCGAGACTTCAGTTTTTTTTCTGTGATATGTAAATGCCTAAACCATCCTTGTAATGCTTGAGATGTAATCCTCTTCCAATGAATAACGCCTCCATTTCCTTGTTGTGTCTTTCTGCTTCACGCAATTGCTTTTTAGCTGTTTTATATGCGTTAATTGCTTTTGCAATCCCAGCAGCACCTCCTGCTAAACTGCCTGCAGCAGATAATCCAGCAAATATTGGTACTAAAGGAAGAAATCCTCCAGTTTTTGGTACTGGTATAATCCTTGGTAATTTTATTGGTGTGTCTGATACAAATTCTTTTGCTGCTGCGTATGCTAATTCCATCAATGCTTTCTTACATGATGGTTTTAATTTTGTAATATGCTTTTTAGTGTGGTTAACAATCTTTTTAAGAGTTTTCTTTAAACCAGCTCCTGTTTTCACTTTATTAATGTTTTTGTTGAATGCTGATGAAACTGTTTTTTTGCTGTCTGAAATACCTCGTATGGTGTTCATTGCGATTCTTTAATTTTTCTTCAGAGTAATAGAAACGTATTTAATAGATACAAATACAAGTCTTTTTTGTTTTAAGTACAAATACGTAATGAATAGAAAAAACATGTGTATTTGCTTAAATACATTTTAGAGCAAATTTTGTTAGGCTCGCTTAAAATACGTTTGTTTTATCTATCCAGCTGTTTTCGTTAGTAGGAAGTCCGAGCCACTTTACATATACTTGGTTTCCTTTTCTTTTCAATACTTTTTCTACTAAGTACAAATCAGGATGGCTGGTTTTTTGAAGTTCTTGAGCATAAAACGCTCCTAGTATTGGTCGACATCTTGCATCTTCTATCAAGTAAGTTAACGGATAAGTGTCTTGTATTGATTTTATCTTAAATATTTCTGTTGACCAATTAGGATAATAGCCCTTATCAAAACATCCTTTGTATTTACTTATTCTTACAAAATCACCAACACTAAACTTCCTACACTTATTGCTTTTTTTACATTCAGCCATTCGAATATATCTTTGCATTATATTTGTTTTATTGCTATGATTTACTGAAGCAGGAGGTTGCCCCGTGGTTCTATGAGTAGTATTATTGTATTCATTTACAATTTTATTGAGCGTTTCATTCATCCACTTGTAATTCCCATTAAGACTAAACTCTTTGTATAACTTATTTTTTAATGTCCTAATTAATCTTTCTACAATAGAGGCTTTTTTAGTAGAATACGTTGAATAATGATTTATTTTATACTTTGCAACAATATTTTTGAATTTATCGTTATAAAACTCTTTTCCCAGATCAGTTTGCAAATTTCTCGGAACTCGTCCTTTAAGCAATAGACTTTCAAATGCTTTTGACACCTGTTGCTTATTTTTTTGCTTTAAAGGAACTGTCCAAGCATATTTTGAAAAAGTGTCTATAATTGTCAGTATATATTTGTGACCACCATTCATTTTTGAAATTGCTTGCATGTCCATTAAATCTGCTTGCCAGAGATCATCGATATCTTTAAGTATAACTTGTCTTCTTGGAAAGTTAACTCTGGCACATTTATGAATTTCATTTATGACGTCTACTTTGCTCATAATGCTTATTTAATTTTCCTGCAATTTCTTTCAATGCAATATTTTTTTCAAGATTTCTTACTTTCTCGTTTAAAATTGAAATCAGTTTATTTAGTTGCTCTATTTGCTTGCAAATATTAACTTTAAGTTTTTCGACTTGCTCTTCTGTAATATTTTTACCCAATTCCGTTTCTTTTATTGTATTTTTAATCTCAACACGCTCCACTCTTATGTTACTTTCAGTTATGACTGATGTTTTATTTGTACGAACACAATTAATATTTTTATGTTCATCCATGTTGCAAAATACTTTGATAACTGAGAATATTCCAAAGCTTGTTAGTCTTTTATAATATCAGCTTCTTTTAACTCTTCTATAATTGATAGAATTTCATTGTCATGATTAGTATTACCAGCATTTTTTGAAGCAATCAGAAGTTTCAATCTTTCAATTAGTTCATTAGGGTCATCCCAGTAAACATAATCTGTATTACTTTTATATTTTTTTAATTTAGGCAAAAAACCACCGCTTTTTGATCTCATTATCTGTCCTTCATCTTGAACATAACTATTTTGCGAAAACAAAGGTTTAATAATTTGACGATATTTTAAACTTTTATCACCTTTTATTTGACCGGTAGGATGAAAGTCTCTTTTGTGTGCGTGTGTATTATGGAGCATATCTTTATAAACAATTTTATCTAGTTCAGTAACCAAACTAAGGTCAGGTTTACTGCGAACCAGAAGTTCCTTTAGGCCTGGTGTTAATTCATAGGGCCTTTTATCAATAGTGACCATATTGGTTTTGGGTGAATTAGTGCTCTTATTTGCAATAGAAAACGAAACCTTGCTATTCCCCATCATCAGTTTTTTATTTTCACTACGTATCCCAAAAGGGACATTCATATTGTCATAGATTTCCATCATATCTTCTTTATTTAATGAAATTAGTGTATCATTAGAATCTTTAAAATAATTCCTTTTAAGAGCGTCTTTATAACACTCAGAATCTTCATTTGAACCTGTTTTTATACATTCTTTAAAACTTTCATAATCTGGAGCATAATCTGTCGATGAGCTTAATCTTGTAAGCGTGTTACTCTCATCTCTTGAAATATCCAATATTGGTTTAATTTTATCATTTGCTTTAATTAATGTTTCTAGTGGATCTGTTATTGGTTTGAAGACTTTTTGAAATTTTAAATGAGCTGTATCTTCTTCATTTTGTATTGTTTTAATTTTATTCTTTATACTATCGACTGACTTTATCAATTGTTCTTTAATATTGACCTGCATAACGCTTTTTAATTATGACCCATCCGTTATTTGCAGATTACAGATTTCGATTGACATATTTCCTGTAATGAGGTGATATATATGTACTTTTTAAAAGTATATAAATACGTCAAAGCCTTGTCTGTATCTACCTTCATTTAGAGGACAATCTTTATTAATTAATAAAAAGTCAAAGCGGTCTTTCCAAATATCGGAGCAAAGTTTTTTAAATTCAAACCATTCGATGTCTGTATTTACGTGCTCATGATATATATGTTTTAAGTTTATCTCGTCTTGTTTGAAGATAATTAAAAGATTTACATTATCTCGTATAAGTTGTTTAGGTATTTTAGAATAGGTTTGTGATAAGTAAAAACAATCTATCTGTTTATGTCTCCCCATTGCAAAGTAATTGCGGATATTGATTTGATTTTCGCATGCTACGTCATCAAAAATCATTACCGCATTAGCTAAAGCATCATTTGGGTGTATGACTTCTTTATTATCATTGAAGACAAAAAAGTTAGCACCTCGTATGTAGCTCATAACTTGTTTTAAAAAACAATATTTTGGCTGGAAAGCCGTTTTCGAGTATAAGTATATATGCTTAAACTTGAGACCATTTTCATGTAATATTAGATTAAGCATTATGTTAGTTTTTCCACAGTTAGATGGACCGCATATTATACATCTAATGGTATTGGGTAAGAGTGCACTATGTTTCACTTTACGTGATTGATTTTCTAATTTTATATTCTGAACTTCTAAAGTCTGTGGTTGCTTGATGAACTTCATTGTGAAATGAGAGATAAATGTAAATGACCTGCATATATATAGGGATCGATAAATAAAAAAAAGTTCGATGCAATTACATATCCGTTTATTAACAAATAATAATACTTAATGCTAAAAAATAACAGATTTAAGTAAATATAAAGCTATAAACTATAATACAATGTTATAGTGACCCCAAGGTAATGTTTCGATCTGAATAGGGAGTATGTATCTTTTATCGTCATTTCTATTCATCACCAGTTTATTTACTTGTTGCGAATATAAAACATGTTTGATTGACCTAATCATATTCATCTTACATGATCTACTTTCATTATCAAATAATGATTTATTGTAATGCGACATCTCTAACCTGTTAGTGACAGGGTTTGAAATACCTTTTGCTTTCTTTATTTCAGTTTTAGAAGCCGATAAACAGTAAAGTTTTGCTCTTAAACCAGTAAATTCGTTAATCACGTCTCCGCCTAGTTCATCTTTAAAAAGACCGGGTACTTTTGCATTTACCCGAGGTATTAAATATGGGTTATCTAAATCAAAATTACTTGTGTCAAATTCCTTTAAATTATTTTTTATATCACGGTAAATATCTTCGGTGTAAAATAAATAAAGAAGACTATCGGTGTCTGTGTAACATAGCTTGACATTATTCATGTATTTTTTTTTAATATTATAATGATATTGATAAAGGTGTACCTTAGCATATTCTAAAACAGTAAAACCTATATAAATCGGTCTGTCTAAAAGAATTCTCTCGGGTTTTAGTTGCACAGCTACAAAGTTTTCCGAAAATATAGAAACACATTTTACATTAGGTTTACATATTAGCTTTTCAGCACAGAGTTTCTTATTTGTCACATTTTCTTCGTCCATCCATTTCGTAGCTAGTTTAATATCTACCTGTTTACGTTTGTTTTCTATCGTTTTACCAAAAATTGAATTATTTAAAAGCTTGAAAAACTCTTTTTCAAACGCAGTAGCAGATGCTTGACGCAGACTAGTATTTAAATCAATATACTTTTTTAAATATTCTTCTTGTCGGAAAGTAAGAATACGGTGTATTTTTCTTAGAACCAGCCCGTATTTTAAACACTGCTTTAAGTGAATATAATGAATTACATAGTTAAATTTATCATATAAATTAGCTATCAGTTTAGCTGTCTTTCCTCCAGGGGGTATGAATTTCTCTGGAGCAAAGGGCAAATCACTATGAAAATCATGTTCTGATTCAGGATATTCGAGATCCACCTCTAAAATAAAGCCATATTCGCTATCATCAGATACACTAATTGCATCGAAACAGTTAATTTCCTCCTGATTTAAAAGTCTAAACTCAGAAATTGGGATTTTTTTCATCATTGCATATCCGTACAAATTGTTGCAATCAAGATAAATCAAATAGCTAGACGGTTCTAGATCGTTATAATTTGATAGATAGGGATTATTTGCTTTAGCATGGCGTAGTGAGCACTGAGCCAGACCACCACGTATGCCCTTTTCTAACATCTGATATATTTCTAAGTCATGAATCAAGTCTAGCTCAACACCTGTATAAAGCAACATAGCATCCCAGCTTAAACTAGGTGCCGTTACATAGTACACAGGGTCTAACTTATAATATTTTAAGCTTATTTTACGAAAATTTTCAAATATATCACACAGTAATAAAACATCGCATTTTAAATATAAATCGGTATACTCGCCAATTGTATTTATACTAAATGCATCCCACACAGTTTTCGCATGTTCATATTCTTTATCGCTAATGTGTTCCATTTTCAAAGAGTTATAAAAGTATTTTTTTCGAGGGAGTGTTTTTTCTTCGTACTTGTCCCATGAGTTAATATAATCATAAGGATAAATACCTTTCTTTTTTAACAAGTATATGTTTTCATCATTAAATTCTGCTGATAAATGAATAAAGTCGTGATCTGATAAGCTTTTACTTAGTGCATCTAAACTCGAGCTTAAGAATTGAAACGAATCTATGAATTTTATTTGAATAGAACGATCTCCAGTCTCGTTATCTATATATTTGGTAATAGTTAAATACTTTTCTTTAGTTTTAGGTATAATTTTTATATAACCTCCATGTCTCACTAATTCCTGTATAAAGAGATGGGAGTCGTAATTCGATAAATTATGAAAAATTACTGGTATGAATGGACATACTCTAAACATCAAGTTACATTGAACATGTGCAGGTCCTCTATACTTTCCTGTGACATGATCGTGGTCACGTACCTTATCGTGAAATAATAACTGATCACAAATATGACAAATAGTAGCATTGTTATAGCCGATTTGCTCTTTTTTTGTCAAAGGTATCATTGATTTACTCATCGATAATATTTCACTTATTTTCTTCACATCCTCTATTAATCTAGTAACAAATACTTCAACACAGTCAGGACCTCTATATGTAACATATTTATTTTGGGTTGGATCGTGTGAACAACATATATAGTATCCAAAACACGAGGGCTGATGTTTTTTGAAATTGTGTGTATTTTCAGATTTTGTTTCGAAACAACTCTGTAATAGGCTTTCAAAATCTGCATAGATGACATAATTAATTTTTTGTTTTCTTTCAAAATTCTTAAAACAGAGTTTGCTATTCTTTTCAGGCAAAATTGATAAAACTTTTGAACAGACATGAGATCTATACTTATTTTCACTGCTATAGAATTGTAAACATGATTCACACAGTATAAAAATACCTTTATGGCTCGTCACTTGCCGTCTTACTAATCGTACCAGATTTTTAATAAGACAGTAATGACTTACCCCTTTTCTTTCTAAATATAACAAATTAACATGATCAGATTTTCTGTTATTTGTTAAATACAGAGGTCCAGTCACGTTTCCGCTCTTATTATCTACTCCATAAATATTAATACTTATGTTGTTGTTTATTTCAAACAGTTTTATATCTTGATATGAGACAGGAAAAGACAATCCATCAATATTTAATACAGAACTGTAGTGTGGGTACGAATGAGTCCTGCATACGTTCATCTTAGCAGGAAACAAAGCAGCTACCACACTCCATAAAAAGCAATGATTATCATTATTTTGTATATTAATACAACTTTTAGAATTCTTAATTTTTGGTGGCAAATCTAAATAAGTGCCACCTCTCATTGGACAATATTTATTCACATTAATTTCTAGATGACTTACAGCATGGTAAGACCATCCAGAATCTTTATGCTCGAATTCTGACATTTTACATTTTAAAATTTCAGTTACTTTCGAATATAATTCATCAATATCTGTGTTATTACAAATAATTTCATATTTCGTATTGAATGACTTAAGTTGTTGCTCACTTGTTTTTGGTAAGACAAAGTGGGCAAACAACTCGAAATTAATCTTGAGACAAGTATTTTTCAGTAAAGATGTATGTATAAGTTTCAGGATATCATTTTTATTCTGACACAAGAATGCCTCCGGTGTGAGGTATTCAGCATCTTGTGCAGGATTTAAACGATATGTTATAATTCTGTTTTTGAAAGCACTAGCAATAATGTAAATATTTTCAAATTCGCTTTGCAATAAACTATTAGACTTGTGAATATTGGTTCTCAAATGATATTTGAATTCATTGATCGGGGATTCAATGTGACATTTTTTACATTCAATATATTCTGGATTATTTGTATATTGCTGTCGGTGAGTAGACGGAGTTTGTACTGTAAATGAAACAAAAATATAAGATTACAGTTACATTCCTGCATATATTAGACATGATTTGTCACCCTTATAAATATATGTTTTGTACGCAAATAGGTACTCGATAACTATAATATTAGATACAATAGTTAAAGTAATTAGGTAAATGATTATTGCAATGAATACAAGATACAAGTGAGAAGAAAAGATAACTGAGTACGTATTATAACAGAATTGAGAGCTATAACTACTAAAAATAACTGCTGAAATAATCTACGGGACAGTGCTTGAACTCTTTATGAGTTTCTTTTAAAAAGTCTTTTAAATGATTCCACGCTGGCGTCTCATCATTAGTGCGATTTTTTACAGTTACAATTGCATGCCTCCATCGATTTATAGGCCCTACTCGCTCTATCTCACTGTGATCGTAGATCTTTAATTCTATATAAAATTTACCCTTTTTGTTTTCATTAATTTGTTTACTTATACCACTGGCTACTCTGCGCGTATAATACGAATGCAATGGTGTTATTTTTTTACCCAACTTGCTTCCACGGGCTTCCTCCTCCTGGTCGTCGTCGCTGTCGGTCCCGAACAGGTCATGCGATGTGGCTCGCATGCTGGCGCTGATGGGGTTGATCGTGGTCTTATTCTTTTTCCTCTTCTTGATCTCGGTGTTCGACGATTCTCCCTCCGCCGACCTCTTAGCATTCAGCGATGAAGATGACGTTTTGGCGTCCTTCGGCTTTTTCAACTGCTGCTGATGTTCGGCTTCATCATCGGAAGAGAAAAGTTGGCTAGCTGTTTGTTTCGACCTGCAACAATATACATTTATGTATTAGATAATAAAGAAAACATTGTCTCAGTTCAGTACAGGATTGGATTAATTTGCTTTAATTGAATGAATAGATTGAATGCACAAGAAAAGGTGGATTAATTATTTGACTCAAATAGATTAATCGATTATAATTTGAAAGATAATTGATAAATGACATGAGTAAATTAATAAAATTATTGAATCGAGGAATAAATGAAACGATGGAATAGATAAATGATTGAATCGAGGAATAAATGAAAACGATTGAATAGATAAAATGAGTGAGTAGATGAAATTATTCAACAGAGGATTGATTGAAAAGATAAATAATAAATTACTTACATTTCAAAGCCTGCTGAGTTTTGCTTGATGTACTTATGTTCTGTACTTGATGTAGAAATTCAGGAGCACCGAGTCCTTCCAGTGGTGGATTGGTACAAACCGCTGCCCTGGACCCGTTTATATAGGCGTAAAAACGCGTCACGCATAGCCAAATTTGTAAAAATGCATACATGCAAAAATAAGTTCATCACAAAGATTGCAAGCACAGCATTTTTACATCGACAAGAATCTATAGACGAGCGTTACAACCGCAGAGTTTTAAACGCTTCATTCATTAAGTATCAACGAGCTCCCACTAAAAAAAGATTATCATTAAAATTGTGTCTCATAATAAATGAAAACGTACATATGTAATTAATTTAAATTATAATTTAAATAAAGTGTGATTTTTATATTGAACGTGTTAGAGGGACAAACGCTGCGGTAATAACGCTCGTCTGTAGATTTCAATACATCTTAGCGCACGTGGCACAAATTCCGAGCCATATAAAGAACGGTAAGTTTAGGATTACTTTACATACATAAAACGAAATTAAATTGAACCTTATTGAAAAAAAAAATTTGGTGAGCGCCTATATAAACCGATGGAAGATACCAAAAAATACATTCAAGTGGTCTGATCTGCTCTACGATGTCGGTAAGTAAATATTTTATCAAAAAAGTATTTTATTTAAATTATTAGTAAAAATGTTTATAATCTATGTTATAAAATAATTTAAAATGTTTTCACAAGGATCTATTCTAGAATAATTTATAGTCTGCGACAACTTCTAATTTTACTTTTATTTTATTAATAATATGTACTTCTTTGTTTCAGATGTCCAGCGATATTTTCCCCACTGACTCTTCATACTCACCAATTACTGCCGAACAAACCCTACGTCAAAAAGTGGTCAACTATTTAGAGAGAGAAAGACCATTCCAACCGTTCGAATTTGAAGACACTCCACCACGCAGCAACAGTGACAACAGCAACAATAATAAAAAGCGAAAAAATGATGTTGTATACTCGTACATACAGAAACCATCAACGGGTCATCGCAGCAAAGTAATAAGAATACAAGTTTTTGACGCCGAAGAATTCACGAATTTGCCATGTGATTGTAATGCCAATGTCTGTGTCCAACATGTCGTGGGCAATGTTTTTAATGACGATATCTATAAATGTGTAAACGATAATATAAGCAAATTGCATAAAAAGATGTGAATAAACTAGCAATTATATTTCAGTTGTTTTATTTCTATCACTTTTATTAAAAAAACCCCCTACCTACAAATTATACATATTACACAGTTACATTTAGCAAACAGCTCATACTTTGCATAGGTACACCTAGAATCAAATTATATTGTACTTAACAACCTAATTGAAATGACTTGAAACTCTATTATTATAAGGGAACACTCGCATTTTTATACGCACAATGTAAACCTGTACTAAGTTAATAATTAAAACTTTACAGCTGTGAGGAACGCGATGGGTAGAAAAGAATGCGATCTGTTTCCTTTACAGGAATGGAAATGTGTTTGTTATGTAAACAATCAGTCGCGCCTAACAACAGAGTCTGATTAAATCTATTTGTAGGGGGAGTAAATACTTGTAAGTCATAGATAGATACCTAATGGTCAAGTCTCGGTACTATAAACCATCTAGAAATCCTAATGATAGAAGAATGGAATCTTGCATAGAAGTCTCATTTTGAATAGAGTATTTTGAACACAACACTCATTTCGAATAAATGATTCTGAATAGAGGATTCTGAATAGATGATTCTGAATAGATGATTCTGAATAGATTACTCATTTTGAATAAATGATTCCGAATAGAACACTCATTTTGAATAGAGGATTCTGAATAGATGATTCTGAATAGATTACTCATTTTGAATAGATGATTCTGAATAGAACACTCATTTTGAATAGTGTATTGGGGTGCCTGGATCTCTTGATCCAGGTACCCCAATACACCCCTACTGACACTCAAGCGAGCCCTCCTCCCAATATAGAGCGCCGCTTCCCGCGCTCTGCCCGACCGACACTTTGTCGGGTGAGCTAAAATTTAACCCGATTAATTCCTCAAAGGACGTTCCGAATCGGGGGCCTCCTCGGCCACTGTTGCCCTTGGCAAGCGGAGTGCGGACAGCCCTGTTGCCCCCCCCAGAATACGAGGGGCTTGACGCACTAGGCGTGGCGGATTCCCGGACTGCTGTGCAGTCCGAACCGCCCTGGGGTAATGTCTCTTTAGCAGGCCTGTCCATGATTTCCTTTTTGAGGGTGCGGTCCCTATCTCCCCTCCTCTCTCCCTCTCTCTCAGTGCTTGCTCGCTGCCCTCACAGTCACGTCTGATGATCAGACGCGTACCAGAGAGCAGCGAGCAAGCCAATGAGACGCACACCGTCCGAGGACCCGAACACTGCTCAAGTCTCCGAACGGTGTGCCCCTCTTGTGTCTCTCTTGGTCTGGTCTCTCACTTGGGACCTTCCGGCATGAGTGGCTCTACCGGCAAAGCCCCCAAGATCACTGAGACACGCAAGCCCCACCACGACGGCAACGTGGAGACACGGTTGGTGGGGAACTACGGAACCCTTCAGAATCGTGTTTTCGCTATACTTTCCTTGGGTTTTCGGCGCTGTGCGCGAACTGAAACCCCTCCTGGTCGATGAAAACACGTTTTTTGCTTGAAAAAAACTCGTTTTTTGAACACGTTTTTTTGTTTTGGCTCGAACCCCTTTTTGACAAAGTTCTTGATACTTACTTGGTTCTAACTACGGAACCCTTCTGAAAAAAACTGTTTTTTAAACACGTTTTTTAATTTTGGCCCGAACCTCTTTTTGACAAAATTCTTGATACTTACTCGGTTCTAACTACGGAATTCTTCATTAGATTTTCGATCTGTTTGCAGAATCGTGTTTTCGCCATACTAACCTTGGGTTCCTGGCGCTGTTCGCGAACTGAAACCCCTCCTGGTCGCTGAAAACACGTTTTTTGCCTGATAATAACTGTTTTTTTGAACACGTTTTTTAATTTTGGCTCGAACCCCTTTTTGACAAAGTTCTTGATACTTACTTGGTTCTAACTACGGAACCCTTCAGAATCGTGTTTTCGCTATACTTTCCTTGGGTTTTCGGCGCTGTGCGCGAACTGAAACCCCTCCTGGTCGATGAAAACACGTTTTTTGCTTGAAAAAAACTCGTTTTTTGAACACGTTTTTTTGTTTTGGCTCGAACCCCTTTTTGACAAAGTTCTTGATACTTACTTGGTTCTAACTACGGAACCCTTCTGAAAAAAACTGTTTTTTGAACACGTTTTTTAATTTTGGCCCGAACCTCTTTTTGACAAAATTCTTGATACTTACTCGGTTCTAACTACGGAATTCTTCATTAGATTTTCGATCTGTTTGCAGAATCGTGTTTTCGCCATACTAACCTTGGGTTCCTGGCGCTGTTCGCGAACTGAAACCCCTCCTGGTCGCTGAAAACACGTTTTTTGCCTGATAATAACTGTTTTTTTGAACACGTTTTTTAATTTTGGCTCGAACCCCTTTTTGACAAAGTTCTTGATACTTACTTGGTTCTAACTACGGAACCCTTCAGAATCGTGTTTTCGCTATACTTTCCTTGGGTTCCCGGCGCTGTGCGCGAACTGAAACCCCTCCTGGTCGATGAAAACACGGTTTTTGCTTGAAAAAAACTCGTTTTTTGAACACGTTTTTTTATTTTGGCTCGAACCCCTTTTTGACAAAGTTCTTGATACTTACTTGGTTCTAACTACGGAACCCTTCAGAATCGTGTTTTCGCTATACTTTCCATGGGTTCCCGGCGCTGTGCGCGAACTGAAACCCCTCTTGGTTGCTGAAAACACGCTTTTTGCTTGAAAAAAAAAAAGAACTGGTTTTTTGAACACGTTTTTTCAATTTGGTTCGAACCCAAACTTTTTTTAATTTTGGCGCGACCCGGCGCTGTGCGCGAACTGAAACCCCTCCTGGTCGATGAAAACACGTTTTTTTTTCCTGAAAAAAACTCGTTTTTTGAACACGTTTTTTAATTTTGGCTCGAACCCCTTTTTGACAAAGTTCTTGATACTTGCTTGGTTCTAACTACGGAACCCTTCAGAATCGTGTTTTCGCTATACTTTCCTAGTGTTCCCGGCGCTGTGCGCGAACTGAAACCCCTCCTGGTCGATGAAAACACGTTTTTTGCCTGAAAAAAACTCGTTTTTTGAACAGGTTTTTTTATTTTGGCTCGAACCCCTTTTTGACAAAGTTCTTGATACTTGCTTGGTTCTAACTACGGAACCCTTCAGAATCGTGTTTTCGCTATACTTTCCTTGGGTTCCCGACGCTGTGCGCGATCTGAAATCCTTCCTGGTCGCTGAAAACTCGGTTTTTGCCTGAAAAAAGTGGTTTTTTGAACAAGTTTTTTCATTTTGGCTCGAACCCCTTTTTGACAAAGTTCTTGATACTTACTTGGTTCTAACTACGGAACCCTTCAGAATCGTGTTTTCGCTATACTTTCCTTGGGTTCCCGGCGCTGTGCGCGAACTGAAACCCCTCCTGGTCGATGAAAACACGTTTTTTGCCTGAAAAAAACTCGTTCTTTGAACACGTTTTTTTATTTTGGCTCGAACCCCTTTTTGACAAAGTTCTTGCTACTTACTTGGTTCTAACTACGGAACCCTTCAGAATCGTGTTTTCGTTATACTTTTCTTGGGTTCCCGGCGCTGTGCGCGAACTGAAACACCTCCTGGTCGATGAAAACACGTTTTTTGCATGAAAAAAACTCGCTTTTTGAACACGTTTTTTTATTTTGGCTCGAACCTCTTTTTGACAAAGTTCTTGATACTTACTCGGTTCTAACTACGGAATTGTTCATTAGATTTTCGATCTGTTTGCAGAATCGTGTTTTCGCCATACTAACCTTGGGTTCCTGGCGCTGTTCGCGAACTGAAACCCCTCCTGGTCGCTGAAAACACGTTTTTTGCCTGATAATAACTGTTTTTTTGAACACGTTTTTTAATTTTGCTCCAACCCCTTTTTGACAAAGTTCTTGATACTTACTTGGTTCTAACTACGAAACCCTTCAGAATCGTGTTTTCGCTATACTTTCCTTGGGTTCCCGGCGCTGTGCGCGAACTGAAACCCCTCCTGGTCGATGAAAACACGGTTTTTGCTTGAAACAAACTCGTTTTTTGAACACGTTTTTTTATTTTTGCTCGAACCCCTTTTTGACAAAGTTCTTGATACTTACTTGGTTCTAACTACGAAACCCTTCAGAATCGTGTTTTCGCTATACTTTCCTTGGGTTCCCGGCGCTGTGCGCGAACTGAAACCCCTCCTGGTCGATGAAAACACGGTTTTTGCTTGAAAAAAACTCGTTTTTGAACACGTTTTTTTATTTTGGCTCGAACCTCTTTTTGACAAAGTTCTTGATACTTACTTGGTTCTAACTACGGAACCCTTCAGAATCGTGTTTTCGCTATACTTTCCTTGGGTTCCCGGCGCTGTGCGCGAACTGAAACCCCTCCTGGTCGATGAAAACACGTTTTTTGCTTGAAAAAAACTCGTTTTTTGAACACGTTTTTTTGTTTTGGCTCGAACCACTTTTTGACAAAGTTCTTGATACTTACTTGGTTCTAACTACGGAACCCTTTAGAATCGTGTTTTCGCTATACTTTCCTTGGGTTCCCGGCGCTGTGCGCGAACTGAAACCCCTCCTGGTCGATGAAAACACGTTTTTTGCTTGAAAAAAACTCGTTTAACGTTTTTTTGTTTTGGCTCGAACCCCTTTTTGACAAAGTTCTTGATACTAACTTGGTTCTAACTACGGAACCCTTCTGATAAAAACTGTTTTTTGAACACGTTTTTTAATTTTGGCCCGAACCTCTTTCTGACAAAATTCTTGATACTTACTCGGTTCTAATTACGGAATTCTTCATTAGATTTTCGATCTGTTTGCAGAATCGTGTTTTCGCCATACTAACCTTGGGTTCCTGGCGCTGTTCGCGAACTGAAACCCCTCCTGGTCGCTGAAAACACGTTTTTTGCCTGATAATAACTGTTTTTTTGAACACGTTTTTTAATTTTGGCACCAACCCCTTTTTGACAAAGTTCTTGATACTTACTTGGTTCTAACTACGGAACCCTTCAGAATCGTGTTTTCGCTATACTTTCCTTGGGTTCCCGGCGCTGTGCGCGGACTGAAACCCCTCCTGGTCGTTGAAAACACGGTTTTTGCTTGAAAAAAAATCGTTTTTTGAACACGTTTTTTTATTTTGGCTCGAACCCCTTTTTGACAAAGTTCTTGATACTTACTTGGTTCTAACAACGGAACCCTTCAGAATCGTGTTTTCGCAATACTTTCCTTGGGTTCCCGGCGCTGTGCGCGAACTGAAACCCCTCCTGGTCGATGAAAACACGGTTTTTGCTTGAAAAAAACTCGTTTTTTGAACACGTTTTTTTATTTTGGCTCGAACCCCTTTTTGACAAAGTTCTTGATACTTACTTGGTTCAAACTACGGAACCCTTCAGAATCGTGTTTTCGCTATACTTTCCTTGGGTTCCTGGCGCTGTGCGCAAACTATAACCCCTCCTGGTCGATGAAAACACGGTTTTTGCTTGAAAAAAACTCGTTTTTTGAACACTTTTTTTTATTTTGGCTCGAACCCCTTTTTGACAAAGTTCTTGATACTTACTTGGTTCTAACTACGGAAGCCTTCAGAATCGTGTTTTCGCCATACTAACCTTAGGTTCCTGGCGCTGTTCGCGAACTGAAACCCCTCCTGGTCGCTGAAAACACGTTTTTTGCCTGATAATAACTGTTTGTTTGAACACGTTTTTTAATTTTGGCACCAACCCCTTTTGGACAAAGTTCTTGATACTTACTTGGTTCTAACTACGGAACCCTTCAGAATCGTGTTTTCGCTATACTTTCCTTGGGTTCCCGGCGCTGTGCGCGAACTGAAACACCTCCTGGTCGATGAAAACACGTTTTTTGCTTGAAAAAAACTCGTTTTTTGAACACGTTTTTTTGTTTTGGCTCGAACCCCTTTTTGACAAAGTTCTTGATACTTACTTGGTTTCAACTACGGAACCCTTCTGAAAAAAACTGTTTTTTAAACACGTTTTTTAATTTTGGCCCGAACCTCTTTTTGACAAAATTCTTGATACTTACTCGGTTCTAACTACGGAATTCTTCATTAGATTTTCGATCTGTTTGCAGAATCGTGTTTTCGCCATACTAACCTTGGGTTCCTGGCGCTGTTCGCGAACTGAAACCCCTCCTGGTCGCTGAAAACACGTTTTTTGCCTGATAATAACTGTTTTTTTGAACACGTTTTTTAATTTTGCTCGAACCCCTTTTTGACAAAGTTCTTGATACTTACTTGGTTCTAACTACGAAACCCTTCAGAATCGTGTTTTCGCTATACTTTCCTTGGGTTCCCGGCGCTGTGCGCGAACTGAAACCCCTCCTGGTCGATGAAAACACGGTTTTTGCTTGAAACAAACTCGTTTTTTGAACACGTTTTTTTATTTTTGCTCGAACCCCTTTTTGACAAAGTTCTTGATACTTACTTGGTTCTAACTACGAAACCCTTCAGAATCGTGTTTTCGCTATACTTTCCTTGGGTTCCCGGCGCTGTGCGCGAACTGAAACCCCTCCTGGTCGATGAAAACACGGTTTTTGCTTGAAAAAAACTCGTTTTTGAACACGTTTTTTTATTTTGGCTCGAACCTCTTTTTGACAAAGTTCTTGATACTTACTTGGTTCTAACTACGGAACCCTTCAGAATCGTGTTTTCGCTATACTTTCCTTGGGTTCCCGGCGCTGTGCGCGAACTGAAACCCCTCCTGGTCGATGAAAACACGTTTTTTGCTTGAAAAAAACTCGTTTTTTGAACACGTTTTTTTGTTTTGGCTCGAACCACTTTTTGACAAAGTTCTTGATACTTACTTGGTTCTAACTACGGAACCCTTTAGAATCGTGTTTTCGCTATACTTTCCTTGGGTTCCCGGCGCTGTGCGCGAACTGAAACCCCTCCTGGTCGATGAAAACACGTTTTTTGCTTGAAAAAAACTCGTTTAACGTTTTTTTGTTTTGGCTCGAACCCCTTTTTGACAAAGTTCTTGATACTAACTTGGTTCTAACTACGGAACCCTTCTGAAAAAAACTGTTTTTTGAACACGTTTTTTAATTTTGGCCCGAACCTCTTTCTGACAAAATTCTTGATACTTACTCGGTTCTAATTACGGAATTCTTCATTAGATTTTCGATCTGTTTGCAGAATCGTGTTTTCGCCATACTAACCTTGGGTTCCTGGCGCTGTTCGCGAACTGAAACCCCTCCTGGTCGCTGAAAACACGTTTTTTGCCTGATAATAACTGTTTTTTTGAACACGTTTTTTAATTTTGGCACCAACCCCTTTTTGACAAAGTTCTTGATACTTACTTGGTTCTAACTACGGAACCCTTCAGAATCGTGTTTTCGCTATACTTTCCTTGGGTTCCCGGCGCTGTGCGCGGACTGAAACCCCTCCTGGTCGTTGAAAACACGGTTTTTGCTTGAAAAAAAATCGTTTTTTGAACACGTTTTTTTATTTTGGCTCGAACCCCTTTTTGACAAAGTTCTTGATACTTACTTGGTTCTAACAACGGAACCCTTCAGAATCGTGTTTTCGCAATACTTTCCTTGGGTTCCCGGCGCTGTGCGCGAACTGAAACCCCTCCTGGTCGATGAAAACACGGTTTTTGCTTGAAAAAAACTCGTTTTTTGAACACGTTTTTTTATTTTGGCTCGAACCCCTTTTTGACAAAGTTCTTGATACTTACTTGGTTCAAACTACGGAACCCTTCAGAATCGTGTTTTCGCTATACTTTCCTTGGGTTCCTGGCGCTGTGCGCAAACTATAACCCCTCCTGGTCGATGAAAACACGGTTTTTGCTTGAAAAAAACTCGTTTTTTGAACACTTTTTTTTATTTTGGCTCGAACCCCTTTTTGACAAAGTTCTTGATACTTACTTGGTTCTAACTACGGAAGCCTTCAGAATCGTGTTTTCGCCATACTAACCTTAGGTTCCTGGCGCTGTTCGCGAACTGAAACCCCTCCTGGTCGCTGAAAACACGTTTTTTGCCTGATAATAACTGTTTGTTTGAACACGTTTTTTAATTTTGGCACCAACCCCTTTTGGACAAAGTTCTTGATACTTACTTGGTTCTAACTACGGAACCCTTCAGAATCGTGTTTTCGCTATACTTTCCTTGGGTTCCCGGCGCTGTGCGCGAACTGAAACCCCTCCTGGTCGATGAAAACACGTTTTTTGCTTGAAAAAAACTCGTTTTTTGAACACGTTTTTTTGTTTTGGCTCGAACCCCTTTTTGACAAAGTTCTTGATACTTACTTGGTTTCAACTACGGAACCCTTCTGAAAAAAACTGTTTTTTAAACACGTTTTTTAATTTTGGCCCGAACCTCTTTTTGACAAAATTCTTGATACTTACTCGGTTCTAACTACGGAATTCTTCATTAGATTTTCGATCTGTTTGCAGAATCGTGTTTTCGCCATACTAACCTTGGGTTCCTGGCGCTGTTCGCGAACTGAAACCCCTCCTGGTCGCTGAAAACACGTTTTTTGCCTGATAATAACTGTTTTTTTGAACACGTTTTTTAATTTTGGCACCAACCCCTTTTTGACAAAGTTCTTGATACTTACTTGGTTCTAACTACGGAACCCTTCTGAAAAAAACTGTTTTTTGAACACGTTTTTTAATTTTGGCCCAAACCTCTTTTTGACAAAATTCTTGATACTTACTCGGTTCTAACTACGGAATTCTTCATTAGATTTTCGATCTGTTTGCAGAATCGTGTTTTCGCCATACTAACCTTGGGTTCCTGGCGCTGTTCGCGAACTGAAACCCCTCCTGGTCGCTGAAAACACGTTTTTTGCCTGATAATAACTGTTTGTTTAAACACGTTTTTTAATTTTGGCACCAACCCCTTTTGGACAAAGTTCTTGATACTTACTTGGTTCTAACTACGGAACCCTTCAAAATCGTGTTTTTGCTATACTTTTCTTGGGTTCCCGGCGCTGTGCGCGAACTGAAACCCCTCCTGGTCGATGAAAACACGGTTTTTGCTTGAAAAAAACTCGTTTTTTGAACACGTTTTTTTATTTTGGCTCGAACCCCTTTTTGACAAAGTTCTTGATACTTACTTGGTTCTAACTACGGAACCCTTCAGAATCGTGTTTTCGCTATACTTTCCTTGGGTTCCCGGCGCTGTGCGCGAACTGAAACCCCTCCTGGTCGATGAAAACACGGTTTTTGCTTGAAAAAAACTCGTTTTTTGAACACGTTTTTTTATTTTGGCTCGAACCCCTTTTTGACAAAGTTCTTGATACTTACTTGGTTCTAACTACGGAACCCTTCAGAATCGTGTTTTCGCTATACTTTCCTTGGGTTCCCGGCGCTGTGCGCGAACTGAAACCCCTCCTGGTCGATGAAAACACGGTTTTTGCTTGAAAAAAACTCGTTTTTGAACACGTTTTTTTATTTTGGCTCGAACCTCTTTTTGACAAAGTTCTTGATACTTACTTGGTTCTAACTACGGAACCCTTCAGAATCGTGTTTTCGCTATACTTTCCTTGGGTTCCCGGCGCTGTGCGCGAACTGAAACCCCTCCTGGTCGATGAAAACACGTTTTTTGCTTGAAAAAAACTCATTTTTTGAACACGTTTTTTTGTTTTGGCTCGAACCCCTTTTTGACAAAGTTCTTGATACTTGCTTAGTTCTAACTACGGAACCCTTCAGAATCGTGTTTTCGCTATACTTTCCTTGGGTTCCTGGCGCTGTGCGCGAACTGAAACCCCTCCTGGTCGATGAAAACACGTTTTTTGCTTGAAAAAAACTCGTTTTTTGAACACTTTTTTTTATTTTGGCTCGAACCTCTTTTTGACAAAGTTCTTGATACTTACTTGGTTCTAACTACGGAACCCTTCAGAATCGTGTTTTCGCTATACTTTCCTTGGGTTCCCGGCGCTGTGCGCGAACTGAAACCTCTCCTGGTCGATGAAAACACGTTTTTTGCTTGAAAAAAACTCGTTTTTTGAACACGTTTTTTTGTTTTGGCTCGAACCCCTTTTTGACAAAGTTCTTGATATTTACTTGGTTCTAACTACGGAACCCTTCTGAAAAAAACTGTTTTTTGAACACGTTTTTTAATTTTGGCCCGAACCTCTTTTTGACAAAATTCTTGATACTTACTCGGTTCTAACTACGGAACCCTTCAGAATCGTGTTTTCGCTATACTTTCCTTGGGTTTCCGGCGCTGTGCGCGAACTGAAACCCCTCCTGGTCGATGAAAACACGGTTTTTGCTTGAAAAAAACTGGTTTTTTGAACACGTTTTTTTATTTTGGCTCGAAACCCTTTTTGACAAAGTTCTTGATACTTACTTGGTTCTTACTACGGAATCCTTCAGAATCGTTTTTTCGCTATACTTTCCTTGGGTTCCTGGCGGAGTTCGCGAACTGAAACCCCTCCTGGTCGCTGAAAACACGTTTTTTGATAGAAAAAAACTGGTTTTTTGAACACGTTTTTTTATTTTGGCTCGAACCCCTTTTTGACAAAGTTCTTGATACTTACTTGGTTCTTACTACGGAACCCTTCTGAAAAAAACTGTTTTTTGAACACGTTTCTTAATTTTGCCCCGAACCCCTTTTTGTCAAAGTTCTTGATACTTACTTGGTTCTAACTACGGAACACTTCAGAATCTTGTTTTCGCCATACTAACCTTGGGTTCCCAGCGCTGTGCACGAACTGAAACCCCTTCTGGTCGCTTAAAACACGTTTTTGCCTGATAAAAACTGTTTTTTTTAAACATGTTTTTTAATTTTTGCACAAATAATTTTTTGACAAAGTTCTTGATACTTACTTGGTTCTAACTACGGAACCCTTCAGAATCGTGTTTTCGCTATACTTTCCTTGGGTTCCCGGCGCTGTGCGCGAACTAAAACCCCTCCTGGTCGCTGAAAACGCGTTTTTTGAATGAAAATACTGGTTTTTTAAACACGTTTTTTGCTTTGAAAAAAACTGGTTTTTGAACACGTTTTTTATTTTGGGTCGAACCTCTTTTTGACAAAGTTCGTGATACTTAGTTGGTTCTAACTACGGAACACTTCAGAATCGTGTTTTCGCCATGCTAACCTTGGGTTCCCGGCGCTGTGCGCGAACTGAAACCCCTCCTGGTCGATGAAAACACGGTTTTTGCTTGAAAAAAACTCGTTTTTTGAACACGTTTTTTTATTTTGGCTCGAACCCCTTTTTGACAAAGTTCTTGATACTTACTTGGTTCTAACTACGGAACACTTCAGAATCGTGTTTTCGCCATACTAACCTTGGGTTCCCAGCGCTGTGCACGAACTGAAACCCCTTCTGGTCGCTGAAAACACGTTTTTGCCTGATAAAAACTGTTTTTTTTTAAACATGTTTTTTAATTTTTGCACAAATACTTTTTTGACAAAGTTCTTGATACTTACTTGGTTCTAACTACGGAACACTTCAGAATCGTGTTTTCGCCATACTAACCTTTGGTTCCCGGCGCTGTGTGCGTACTGAAACCCATTCTGGTCGCTGAAAACACGTTTTTTGCCTGATAAAAACTGTTTTTTTGAACAAGTTTTTTAATTTTGGCACCAACCCATTTTTGACAAAGTTCTTGATACTTACTTGGTTCTAACTACGGAACCCTTCAGAATCGTGTTTTGCTATACTTTTCTTGGGTTCCCGGCGCTGCACGCGAACTGAAACCCCTCCTGGTCGCTAAAAACACGTTTTTTGTTCAAAAAAACTGGTTTTTTAAACACGTTTTTTTATTTTGGCACCAACCCATTTTTACAAAATTCTTGATACTTACTTGGTTCTAACTACGGAATTCTTCATTAGATTTTCGATCTGTTTGCGGAATCGTGTTATCGCCATACTAACCTTGGGTTCCCGGCGCTGTGCGCGAACTGAAACCCCTCTTGGTCGCTGAAAACACGTTTTTTGCTTGAAAAAAACTGGTTTTTTGTACACGTTTTTTGATTTTGGCTCGGAACCCTTTTTGACAAAGTTCTTGATACTTACTTGGTTCTAACTACGGAACCCTTCAGAATCGTGTTTTCGCTATACTTTCCTTGGGTTCCCGGCGCTGTTCGCGAACTGAAACCCCTCCTGGTCGATGAAAATACGTTTTTTGCTTGAAAAAAACTCGTTTTTTGAACACGTTTTTTTGTTTTGGCTCGAACCCCTTTTTGACAACGTTCTTGATACTTACTTGGTTCTAACTACGGAACCCTTCAGAATCGTGTTTTCGCTATACTTTCCTTGGGTTCCCGGCGCTGTGCGCGAACTGAAACCCCTCCTGGTCGATGAAAACACGTTTTTTGCTTGAAAAAAACTCGTTTTTTGAACACGTTTTTTTGTTTTGGCTCGAACCCCTTTTCTACAAAGTTCTTGATTCTTACTTGGTTCTAACTACGGAACCCTTCAGAATCGTGTTTTCGCTATACTTTCCTTGTGTTCCCGGCGCTGTGCGCGAACTGAAACCCCTCCTGGTCGATGAAAACACGTTTTTTGCCTGAAAAAAACTCGTTTTTGAACAGGTTTTTTTATTTTGGCTCGAACTTCTTTTTGACAAAGTTCTTGATACTTGCTTGGTTCTAACTACGGAACCCTTCTGAAAAAAACTGTTTTTTGAACACGTTTTTTAATTTTGGCCCGAACCTCTTTTTGACAAAATTCTTGATACTTACTCGGTTCTAACTACGGAATTCTTCATTTGATTTTCGATCTGTTTGCAGAATCGTGTTTTCGCCATACTAACCTTGGGTTCCTGGCGCTGTTCGCGAACTGAAACCCCTCCTGGTCGCTGAAAACACGTTTTTTACCTGATAATAACTGTTTTTTTGAACACGTTTTTTAATTTTGGCACCAACCCCTTTTTGACAAAGTTCTTGATACTCACTTGGTTCTAACTACGATACCCTTCAGAATCGTGTTTTCGCAATACTAACCTTGGGTGCCCGGCGCTGAACGCGAACTGAAACCCCTCCTGGTCTTTGAAAACTCGTTTTTTGCTTGAAAAAAACTGGTTTTTTGAACACGTTTTTTTGTTTTGGCTCGAACCCCTTTTTGACAAAGTTCTTGATACTTACTTGGTTCTAACTACGGAACCCTTCTGAAAAAACTGTTTTTTGAACACGTTTTTTAATTTTGGCCCGAACCTCTTTTTGACAAAATTCTTGATACTTACTCGGTTCTAACTACGGAATTCTTCATTAGATTTTCGATCTGTTTGCAGAATCGTGATTTCGCCATACTAACCTTGGGTTCCTGGCGCTGTTCGTGAACTGAAACCCCTCCTGGTCGCTGAAAACACGTTTTTTGCCTGATAATAACTGTTTTTTGGAACACGTTTTTTAATTTTGGCACCAACCCCGTTTTGACAAAGTTGTCGACTTCGTCGACTCTGGCCTGACCTGATCGGACAGCGAGCTACCCATTGCTCGTTGTCCGCAGGCGTCAGTCACTGCGCCTTGCTCAGGAGCGTCAGTTCCTGAGAGGCGCAGCGACTAACGTTCGTCTGGAGGAGGCGAAATGGGGCCATTACTGGCACTCCATTTCGGCCCCCTCCCGAGCAGTGGCAGCGGCGGCGACGGTAGCGGCGGCTGCGGCGGAAGCGACGGCGGCGGCGGTGGAGGAGGGTTTTCTCCTCGACCCGGCCCTGGCGGGTGGACCGCAGGCTTTGCCCCCAGCCCAGTGATCGGCCGGCTTGCCAGCTGCCGCACATGCGAAGCAGTGCGGCGCGGCGTCGCACGAGCCGGCCCTGTGACCGGGCTGACCACAGCGGAAGCAGTGGTCACTGCGGTCCACCTCCGAGGTGCAGCGTGCTCCCACGTGGTTGCCAACTTGGCAACGGAAGCACCTCAGAGGTCTGGGCTCCAGCAGTTTTACCTGCGCGGAGACCCAGCCCACCAAAAGCCTTCGGCCCTCCGAGACTTTCTTGGCCGCCGACACGGGGCAGCTCACCACTACGGTTCGCATGCCCGTGTTGTCAGGACGGATGGTGCCCGCCTTCACCTCCTCTGCAGAGCACCCCCCCGTCCTGACGACGGCGGCCAACACCTCCTCCTCCGTGACGGAGTCGTCCAGGCCCAAGATGCGCATATCTATGCACTTCGTGGGCCTAGACACTCGGACGTCATCCGCGCCCAAGGACGCCCTAAGCCTTTCGGCTAGAGCGTCCGCGGCCGGACCGCTGCCTGCTCCAGGGATCTCGAGCATCCTGGCCCCGGTCATGGTGACCCTGAGCCGGAGACCCCCGACGATGCCAAGCTCACCGAGGTTGATGGCCTCCTTGGCCTTGGTGAGCGTGTTGGCATACGTCACGCCCCTCTTCACCGCGTCCGGCTGCAGTGTTAAAACTACAGCCGCGGTCTTCGGGGCGCGGAGCGCAGCCGCGACGCCTCGCGCTCGCTGCCGCCGCCTTCTCTCCCGCCTCTTTGCCGCCCTGGCTGCCTTTCCCGCCTTCTTCTTCTCCCCGGCCACTTGCCATTCGGCTTGAGCCGGGGGAGGTTCAGAAGGCGAGGAAGCCGGGGGGAGCTGCTGCACGGCTGGCGCAGGAGCCTTCGCCGTCCGCGCAGCCGCCCCACCCTTCCTCTTCCTTTCCGGGGCCGGGTCCGGTTTTCCCGACACCGGCTTCGCGGGTGCCGGCCCGGACCCTTTGTCCTGGCCGGACGACCCCGGTGTGGCAGCCACGGCGGCCGCGTACGACGCCGCCTTTTTTTGGGCTGGAGCCTTCCCACTCGCCGCTAACGGGGGGCGCAAGACGATGTTCTCCAGGACGGAAAACCGCGCCTGGAAGGCAGCCATCTCCTGCCGCACCAGGTCTAGCACCTGGCCCTCCTGCGGCACGGGCTGGCTGTTCTCCCTGCGCCCCCCTTTAGGCGCCCCCTGTGGGCCGGCTCCCTGTAGCCTGGCCAGGTCTGCTCGGAGCCCCGCATTCTCCCTCTGGAGGCGCTCCGTGGCGGCAGCCAAGCGGGCGACCTCCGTCCGCAGGTTGGACATCTCGTCCACCGGAGGCCCACCTCGGTTAGCCTCCGCTGCCGCCAGGATGGAGGTCAGCGCCGCACTTATGGCCCTGTTTTTAGAGGAGAGTTTCCTCTTCAGGGCCACATCGCGAAGCGCGGCCTCCACCACCTCCGCAAACCCGGCCCTCCGAACTTGCTCCTGTCCGGAGTCATCAGGCTCACCGCCGGAGGACTCCGAACCAGGAGCCCTGCGACCGCCCTCTCCGGGGGGTCGTCCGTCAGCGACGAGCCCCTCGGCTCGCTGGCCAGCCACCTTGGAGGCGGGCAATCTCCCCTTGCCTCCCTCTCGGCCCTTTCCCCGCCTACTGGTGGGGATCTTGCGAGCCGAGGCCACCTCCTCGCTGCCAGACGACCCCCGGTCTTCCTCCGCTCTGGGCCGCTTGCGGAAGGACCTCGAGTCCTCCGCAGCAGCCCCCGCTCTCACGGGTTCAGAGCTCGCCGAGCTAAAGGTCGCTAGGTCGTCGGAGTCCAACTCGGACTCCGACTCTGCACCCGTGCGACACTCAAGCGAGCCCTCCTCCCAATATAGAGCGCCGCTTCCCGCGCTCTGCCCGACCGACACTTTGTCGGGTGAGCTAAAATTTAACCCGATTAATTCCTCAAAGGACGTTCCGAATCGGGGGCCTCCTCGGCCACTGTTGCCCTTGGCAAGCGGAGTGCGGACAGCCCTGTTGCCCCCCCCAGAATACGAGGGGCTTGACGCACTAGGCGTGGCGGATTCCCGGACTGCTGTGCAGTCCGAACCGCCCTGGGGTAATGTCTCTTTAGCAGGCCTGTCCATGATTTCCTTTTTGAGGGTGCGGTCCCTATCTCCCCTCCTCTCTCCCTCTCTCTCAGTGCTTGCTCGCTGCCCTCACAGTCACGTCTGATGATCAGACGCGTACCAGAGAGCAGCGAGCAAGCCAATGAGACGCACACCGTCCGAGGACCCGAACACTGCTCAAGTCTCCGAACGGTGTGCCCCTCTTGTGTCTCTCTTGGTCTGGTCTCTCACTTGGGACCTTCCGGCATGAGTGGCTCTACCGGCAAAGCCCCCAAGATCACTGAGACACGCAAGCCCCACCACGACGGCAACGTGGAGACACGGTTGGTGGGGAACTACGGAACCCTTCAGAATCGTGTTTTCGCTATACTTTCCTTGGGTTTTCGGCGCTGTGCGCGAACTGAAACCCCTCCTGGTCGATGAAAACACGTTTTTTGCTTGAAAAAAACTCGTTTTTTGAACACGTTTTTTTGTTTTGGCTCGAACCCCTTTTTGACAAAGTTCTTGATACTTACTTGGTTCTAACTACGGAACCCTTCTGAAAAAAACTGTTTTTTGAACACGTTTTTTAATTTTGGCCCGAACCTCTTTTTGACAAAATTCTTGATACTTACTCGGTTCTAACTACGGAATTCTTCATTAGATTTTCGATCTGTTTGCAGAATCGTGTTTTCGCCATACTAACCTTGGGTTCCTGGCGCTGTTCGCGAACTAAAACCCCTCCTGGTCGCTGAAAACACGTTTTTTGCCTGATAATAACTGTTTTTTTGAACACGTTTTTTAATTTTGGCTCGAACCCCTTTTTGACAAAGTTCTTGATACTTACTTGGTTCTAACTACGGAACCCTTCAGAATCGTGTTTTCGCTATACTTTCCTTGGGTTCCCGGCGCTGTGCGCGAACTGAAACCCCTCCTGGTCGATGAAAACACGGTTTTTGCTTGAAAAAAACTCGTTTTTTGAACACGTTTTTTTATTTTGGCTCGAACCCCTTTTTGACAAAGTTCTTGATACTTACTTGGTTCTAACTACGGAACACTTCAGAATCGTGTTTTCGCCATACTAACCTTGGGTTCCCAGCGCTGTGCACGAACTGAAACCCCTTCTGGTCGCTGAAAACACGTTTTTGCCTGATAAAAACTGTTTTTTTTAAACATGTTTTTTAATTTTTGCACAAATACTTTTTTGACAAAGTTCTTGATACTTACTTGGTTCTAACTACGGAACACTTCAGAATCGTGTTTTCGCCATACTAACCTTTGGTTCCCGGCGCTGTGTGCGTACTGAAACCCATTCTGGTCGCTGAAAACACGTTTTTTGCCTGATAAAAACTGTTTTTTTGAACAAGTTTTTTAATTTTGGCACCAACCCATTTTTGACAAAGTTCTTGATACTTACTTGGTTCTAACTACGGAACCCTTCAGAATCGTGTTTTGCTATACTTTTCTTGGGTTCCCGGCGCTGCACGCGAACTGAAACCCCTCCTGGTCGCTAAAAACACGTTTTTTGTTCAAAAAAACTGGTTTTTTAAACACGTTTTTTTATTTTGGCACCAACCCATTTTTACAAAATTCTTGATACTTACTTGGTTCTAACTACGGAATTCTTCATTAGATTTTCGATCTGTTTGCGGAATCGTGTTATCGCCATACTATCCTTGGGTTCCCGGCGCTGTGCGCGAACTGAAACCCCTCTTGGTCGCTGAAAACACGTTTTTTGCTTGAAAAAAACTGGTTTTTTGTACACGTTTTTTGATTTTGGCTCGGAACCCTTTTTGACAAAGTTCTTGATACTTACTTGGTTCTAACTACGGAACCCTTCAGAATCGTGTTTTCGCTATACTTTCCTTGGGTTCCCGGCGCTGTGCGCGAACTGAAACCCCTCCTGGTCGATGAAAATACGTTTTTTGCTTGAAAAAAACTCGTTTTTTGAACACGTTTTTTTGTTTTGGTTCGAACCCCTTTTTGACAACGTTCTTGATACTTACTTGGTTCTAACTACGGAACCCTTCAGAATCGTGTTTTCGCTATACTTTCCTTGGGTTCCCGGCGCTGTGCGCGAACTGAAACCCCTCCTGGTCGATGAAAACACGTTTTTTGCTTGAAAAAAACTCGTTTTTTGAACACGTTTTTTTGTTTTGGCTCGAACCCCTTTTCTACAAAGATCTTGATTCTTACTTGGTTCTAACTACGGAACCCTTCAGAATCGTGTTTTCGCTATACTTTCCTTGTGTTCCCGGCGCTGTGCGCGAACTGAAACCCCTCCTGGTCGATGAAAACACGTTTTTTGCCTGAAAAAAACTCGTTTTTGAACAGGTTTTTTTATTTTGGCTCGAACTTCTTTTTGACAAAGTTCTTGATACTTGCTTGGTTCTAACTACGGAACCCTTCTGAAAAAAACTGTTTTTTGAACACGTTTTTTAATTTTGGCCCGAACCTCTTTTTGACAAAATTCTTGATACTTACTCGGTTCTAACTACGGAATTCTTCATTTGATTTTCGATCTGTTTGCAGAATCGTGTTTTCGCCATACTAACCTTGGGTTCCTAGCGCTGTTCGCGAACTGAAACTCCTCCTGGTCGCTGAAAACACGCTTTTTGCTTGAAAAAAAAAAAAACTGGTTTTTTGAACACGTTTTTTCAATTTGGTTCGAACCCCTTTTTGACAAAGTTCTTGATACTTACTTGGTTCTAACTACGGAAACCTTCTAAAAAAAACTGTTTTTTTTAAATACTTTTTTTAATTTTGGCGCGGCCCGGCGCTGTGCGCGAACTGAAACCCCTCCTGGTCGATGAAAACACGTTTTTTTTCCTGAAAAAAACTCGTTTTTTGAACACGTTTTTTAATTTTGGCTCAAACCCCTTTTTGACAAAGTTCTTGATACTTGCTTGGTTCTAACTACGGAACCCTTCAGAATCGTGTTTTCGCTATACTTTCCTTGTGTTCCCGGCGCTGTGCGCGAACTGAAACCCCTCCTGGTCGATGAAAACACGTTTTTTGCCTGAAAAAAACTCGTTTTTGAACAGGTTTTTTTATTTTGGCTCGAACTTCTTTTTGACAAAGTTCTTGATACTTGCTTGGTTCTAACTACGGAACCCTTCTGAAAAAAACTGTTTTTTGAACACGTTTTTTAATTTTGGCCCGAACCTCTTTTTGACAAAATTCTTGATACTTACTCGGTTCTAACTACGGAATTCTTCATTTGATTTTCGATCTGTTTGCAGAATCGTGTTTTCGCCATACTAACCTTGGGTTCCTGGCGCTGTTCGCGAACTGAAACCCCTCCTGGTCGCTGAAAACACGTTTTTTACCTGATAATAACTGTTTTTTTGAACACGTTTTTTAATTTTGGCACCAACCCCTTTTTGACAAAGTTCTTGATACTCACTTGGTTCTAACTACGATACCCTTCAGAATCGTGTTTTCGCAATACTAACCTTGGGTGCCCGGCGCTGAACGCGAACTGAAACCCCTCCTGGTCTTTGAAAACTCGTTTTTTGCTTGAAAAAAACTGGTTTTTTGAACACGTTTTTTTGTTTTGGCTCGAACCCCTTTTTGACAAAGTTCTTGATACTTACTTGGTTCTAACTACGGAACCCTTCTGAAAAAACTGTTTTTTGAACACGTTTTTTAATTTTGGCCCGAACCTCTTTTTGACAAAATTCTTGATACTTACTCGGTTCTAACTACGGAATTCTTCATTAGATTTTCGATCTGTTTGCAGAATCGTGATTTCGCCATACTAACCTTGGGTTCCTGGCGCTGTTCGTGAACTGAAACCCCTCCTGGTCGCTGAAAACACGTTTTTTGCCTGATAATAACTGTTTTTTGGAACACGTTTTTTAATTTTGGCACCAACCCCGTTTTGACAAAGTTCTTGATACTTACTTGGTTCTAACTACGGAGCCCTTCAGAATCGTGTTTTCGCTATACTTTCCTTGGGTTCCCGGCGCTGTGCGCGAACTGAAACCCCTCCTGGTCGATGAAAACACGGTTTTTGCTTAAAAAAAACTCGTTTTTTGAACACGTTTTTTTATTTTGGCTCGAACCCCTTTTTGACAAAATTCTTGATACTTACTTGGTTCTAACTACGGAACCCTTTTTTTTTTTTTTTTTTTTTTATAGGATGGGAAATCATCAAATGACCCCTCCCGCTCTGGGTGAAGCGGCAGGGAGTGTCAGACTTTTACTGACTAAAACCCACCCTTAGTCCTCCTAGTGCCTTTCTTCCCAGGGCCGCGGTAACTCTTTCGAACAATTCCGCAACCCTGGCAGGCTCTGGCCCTGGCGGGCCCCGTCTCCGTTGCTGACTGCTCTTTCCGGCGCGTTCGGAGTGAAACGCGCCGTCGACTCTGGCCTGACCTGATCGGACAGCGAGCTACCCATTGCTCGTTGTCCGCAGGCGTCAGTCACTGCGCCTTGCTCAGGAGCGTCAGTTCCTGAGAGGCGCAGCGACTAACGTTCGTCTGGAGGAGGCGAAATGGGGCCATTACTGGCACTCCATTTCGGCCCCCTCCCGAGCAGTGGCAGCGGCGGCGACGGTGGCGGCGGCTGCGGCGGAAGCGACGGCGGCGGCGGTGGAGGAGGGTTTTCTCCTCGACCCGGCCCTGGCGGGTGGACCGCAGGCTTTGCCCCCAGCCCAGTGATCGGCCGGCTTGCCAGCTGCCGCACATGCGAAGCAGTGCGGCGCGGCGTCGCACGAGCCGGCCCTGTGACCGGGCTGACCACAGCGGAAGCAGTGGTCACTGCGGTCCACCTCCGAGGTGCAGCGTGCTCCCACGTGGTTGCCAACTTGGCAACGGAAGCACCTCAGAGGTCTGGGCTCCAGCAGTTTTACCTGCGCGGAGACCCAGCCCACCAAAAGCCTTCGGCCCTCCGAGACTTTCTTGGCCGCCGACACGGGGCAGCTCACCACTACGGTTCGCATGCCCGTGTTGTCAGGACGGATGGTGCCCGCCTTCACCTCCTCTGCAGAGCACCCCCCCGTCCTGACGACGGCGGCCAACACCTCCTCCTCCGTGACGGAGTCGTCCAGGCCCAAGATGCGCATATCTATGCACTTCGTGGGCCTGGACACTCGGACGTCATCCGCGCCCAAGGACGCCCTAAGCCTTTCGGCTAGAGCGTCCGCGGCCGGACCGCTGCCTGCTCCAGGGATCTCGAGCATCCTGGCCCCGGTCATGGTGACCCTGAGCCGGAGACCCCCGACGATGCCAAGCTCACCGAGGTTGATGGCCTCCTTGGCCTTGGTGAGCGTGTTGGCATACGTCACGCCCCTCTTCACCGCGTCCGGCTGCAGTGTTAAAACTACAGCCGCGGTCTTCGGGGCGCGGAGCGCAGCCGCGACGCCTCGCGCTCGCTGCCGCCGCCTTCTCTCCCGCCTCTTTGCCGCCCTGGCTGCCTTTCCCGCCTTCTTCTTCTCCCCGGCCACTTGACATTCGGCTTGAGCCGGGGGAGGTTCAGAAGGCGAGGAAGCCGGGGGGAGCTGCTGCACGGCTGGCGCAGGAGCCTTCGCCGTCCGCGCAGCCGCCCCACCCTTCCTCTTCCTTTCCGGGGCCGGGTCCGGTTTTCCCGACACCGGCTTCGCGGGTGCCGGCCCGGACCCTTTGTCCTGGCCGGACGACCCCGGTGTGGCAGCCACGGCGGCCGCGTACGACGCCGCCTTTTTTTGGGCTGGAGCCTTCCCACTCGCCGCTAACGGGGGGCGCAAGACGATGTTCTCCAGGACGGAAAACCGCGCCTGGAAGGCAGCCATCTCCTGCCGCACCAGGTCTAGCACCTGGCCCTCCTGCGGCACGGGCTGGCTGTTCTCCCTGCGCCCCCCTTTAGGCGCCCCCTGTGGGCCGGCTCCCTGTAGCCTGGCCAGGTCTGCTCGGAGCCCCGCATTCTCCCTCTGGAGGCGCTCCGTGGCGGCAGCCAAGCGGGCGACCTCCGTCCGCAGGTTGGACATCTCGTCCACCGGAGGCCCACCTCGGTTAGCCTCCGCTGCCGCCAGGATGGAGGTCAGCGCCGCACTTATGGCCCTGTTTTTAGAGGAGAGTTTCCTCTTCAGGGCCACATCGCGAAGCGCGGCCTCCACCACCTCCGCAAACCCGGCCCTCCGAACTTGCTCCTGTCCGGAGTCATCAGGCTCACCGCCGGAGGACTCCGAACCAGGAGCCCTGCGACCGCCCTCTCCGGGGGGTCGTCCGTCAGCGACGAGCCCCTCGGCTCGCTGGCCAGCCACCTTGGAGGCGGGCAATCTCCCCTTGCCTCCCTCTCGGCCCTTTCCCCGCCTACTGGTGGGGATCTTGCGAGCCGAGGCCACCTCCTCGCTGCCAGACGACCCCCGGTCTTCCTCCGCTCTGGGCCGCTTGCGGAAGGACCTCGAGTCCTCCGCAGCAGCCCCCGCTCTCACGGGTTCAGAGCTCGCCGAGCTAAAGGTCGCTAGGTCGTCGGAGTCCAACTCGGACTCCGACTCTGCACCCGTGCGACACTCAAGCGAGCCCTCCTCCCAATATAGAGCGCCGCTTCCCGCGCTCTGCCCGACCGACACTTTGTCGGGTGAGCTAAAATTTAACCCGATTAATTCCTCAAAGGACGTTCCGAATCGGGGGCCTCCTCGGCCACTGTTGCCCTTGGCAAGCGGAGTGCGGACAGCCCTGTTGCCCCCCCCAGAATACGAGGGGCTTGACGCACTAGGCGTGGCGGATTCCCGGACTGCTGTGCAGTCCGAACCGCCCTGGGGAAATGTCTCTTTAGCAGGCCTGTCCATGATTTCCTTTTTGAGGGTGCGGTCCCTATCTCCCCTCCTCTCTCCCTCTCTCTCAGTGCTTGCTCGCTGCCCTCACAGTCACGTCTGATGATCAGACGCGTACCAGAGAGCAGCGAGCAAGCCAATGAGACGCACACCGTCCGAGGACCCGAACACTGCTCAAGTCTCCGAACGGTGTGCCCCTCTTGTGTCTCTCTTGGTCTGGTCTCTCACTTGGGACCTTCCGGCATGAGTGGCTCTACCGGCAAAGCCCCCAAGATCACTGAGACACGCAAGCCCCACCACGACGGCAACGTGGAGACACGGTTGGTGGGGAACTACGGAACCCTTCAGAATCGTGTTTTCGCTATACTTTCCTTGGGTTTTCGGCGCTGTGCGCGAACTGAAACCCCTCCTGGTCGATGAAAACACGTTTTTTGCTTGAAAAAAACTCGTTTTTTGAACACGTTTTTTTGTTTTGGCTCGAACCCCTTTTTGACAAAGTTCTTGATACTTACTTGGTTCTAACTACGGAACCCTTCTGAAAAAAACTGTTTTTTGAACACGTTTTTTAATTTTGGCCCGAACCTCTTTTTGACAAAATTCTTGATACTTACTCGGTTCTAACTACGGAATTCTTCATTAGATTTTCGATCTGTTTGCAGAATCGTGTTTTCGCCATACTAACCTTGGGTTCCTGGCGCTGTTCGCGAACTGAAACCCCTCCTGGTCGCTGAAAACACGTTTTTTGCCTGATAATAACTGTTTTTTTGAACACGTTTTTTAATTTTGGCTCGAACCCCTTTTTGACAAAGTTCTTGATACTTACTTGGTTCTAACTACGGAACCCTTCAGAATCGTGTTTTCGCTATACTTTCCTTGGGTTCCCGGCGCTGTGCGCGAACTGAAACCCCTCCTGGTCGATGAAAACACGGTTTTTGCTTGAAAAAAACTCGTTTTTTGAACACGTTTTTTTATTTTGGCTCGAACCCCTTTTTGACAAAGTTCTTGATACTTACTTGGTTCTAACTACGGAACCCTTCAGAATCGTGTTTTCGCTATACTTTCCTTGGGTTCCCGGCGCTGTGCGCGAACTGAAACCCCTCCTGGTTGCTGAAAACACGCTTTTTGCTTGAAAAAAAAAAGAACTGGTTTTTTGAACACGTTTTTTCAATTTGGTTCGAACCCAAACTTTTTTTAATTTTGGCGCGACCCGGCGCTGTGCGCGAACTGAAACCCCTCCTGGTCGATGAAAACACGTTTTTTTTCCTGAAAAAAACTCGTTTTTTGAACACGTTTTTTAATTTTGGCTCGAACCCCTTTTTGACAAAGTTCTTGATACTTGCTTGGTTCTAACTACGGAACCCTTCAGAATCGTGTTTTCGCTATACTTTCCTAGTGTTCCCGGCGCTGTGCGCGAACTGAAACCCCTCCTGGTCGATGAAAACACGTTTATTGCCTGAAAAAAACTCGTTTTTTGAACAGGTTTTTTTATTTTGGCTCGAACCCCTTTTTGACAAAGTTCTTGATACTTGCTTGGTTCTAACTACGGAACCCTTCAGAATCGTGTTTTCGCTATACTTTCCTTGGGTTCCCGACGCTGTGCGCGATCTGAAATCCTTCCTGGTCGCTGAAAACTCGGTTTTTGCCTGAAAAAAGTGGTTTTTTGAACAAGTTTTTTCATTTTGGCTCGAACCCCTTTTTGACAAAGTTCTTGATACTTACTTGGTTCTAACTACGGAACCCTTCAGAATCGTGTTTTCGCTATACTTTCCTTGGGTTCCCGGCGCTGTGCGCGAACTGAAACCCCTCCTGGTCGATGAAAACACGTTTTTTGCCTGAAAAAAACTCGTTCTTTGAACACGTTTTTTTATTTTGGCTCGAACCCCTTTTTGACAAAGTTCTTGCTACTTACTTGGTTCTAACTACGGAACCCTTCAGAATCGTGTTTTCGTTATACTTTTCTTGGGTTCCCGGCGCTGTGCGCGAACTGAAACCCCTCCTGGTCGATGAAAACACGTTTTTTGCATGAAAAAAACTCGCTTTTTGAACACGTTTTTTTATTTTGGCTCGAACCTCTTTTTGACAAAGTTCTTGATACTTACTCGGTTCTAACTACGGAATTGTTCATTAGATTTTCGATCTGTTTGCAGAATCGTGTTTTCGCCATACTAACCTTGGGTTCCTGGCGCTGTTCGCGAACTGAAACCCCTCCTGGTCGCTGAAAACACGTTTTTTGCCTGATAATAACTGTTTTTTTGAACACGTTTTTTAATTTTGCTCGAACCCCTTTTTGACAAAGTTCTTGATACTTACTTGGTTCTAACTACGAAACCCTTCAGAATCGTGTTTTCGCTATACTTTCCTTGGGTTCCCGGCGCTGTGCGCGAACTGAAACCCCTCCTGGTCGATGAAAACACGGTTTTTGCTTGAAACAAACTCGTTTTTTGAACACGTTTTTTTATTTTTGCTCGAACCCCTTTTTGACAAAGTTCTTGATACTTACTTGGTTCTAACTACGAAACCCTTCAGAGTCGTGTTTTCGCTATACTTTCCTTGGGTTCCCGGCGCTGTGCGCGAACTGAAAACCCTCCTGGTCGATGAAAACACGTTTTTTGCTTGAAAAAAACTCGTTTTTTGAACACGTTTTTTTGTTTTGGCTCGAACCCCTTTTTGACTAAGTTCTTGATACTTACTTGGTTTCAACTACGGAACTTTTCTGAAAAAAACTGTTTTTTAAACACGTTTTTTAATTTTGGCCCGAACCTCTTTTTGACAAAATTCTTGATACTTACTCGGTTCTAACTACGGAATTCTTCATTAGATTTTCGATCTGTTTGCAGAATCGTGTTTTCGCCATACTAACCTTGGGTTCCTGGCGCTGTTCGCGAACTGAAACCCCTCCTGGTCGCTGAAAACACGTTTTTTGCCTGATAATAACTGTTTTTTTGAACACGTTTTTTTATTTTGGCACCAACCCCTTTTTGACAAAGTTCTTGATACTTACTTGGTTCTAACTACGGAACCCTTCAGAATCGTGTTTTCGCTATACTTTCTTTGGGTTCCCGGCGCTGTGCGCGAACTGAAACCCCTCCTGGTCGATGAAAACACGTTTTTTGCTTAAAAAAAACTCGTTTTTTGAACACGTTTTTTTGTTTTGGCTCGAACCCCTTTTTGACAAAGTTCTTGATATTTACTTGGTTCTAACTACGGAACCCTTCTGAAAAAAACTGTTTTTTGAACACGTTTTTTAATTTTGGCCCGAACCTCTTTTTGACAAAGTTCTTGATACTTACTTGGTTCTAACTACGGAACCCTTCAGAATCGTGTTTTCGATATACTTTCCTTGGGTTTCCGGCGCTGTGCGCGAACTGAAACCCCTCCTGGTCGATGAAAACACGGTTTTTGCTTGAAAAAAACTCGTTTTTTGAACAAGTTTTTTTATTTTGGCTCGAACCCCTTTTTGTCAAAGTTCTTGATACTTACTTGGTTCTAACTACGGAACCCTTCAGAATCGTGTTTTCGCTATACTTTCCTTGGGTTCCCGGCGCTGTGCGCGAACTGAAACCCCTCCTGGTCGATGAAAACACGTTTTTTGCTTGAGAAAAACTCGTTTTTTGAAAACGTTTTTTTGTTTTGACTCGAACCCCTTTTTGACAAAGTCCTTGATACTTGCTTGGTTCTAACTACGGAACCCTTCAGAATCGTGTTTTCGCTATACTTTCCTTGTGTTCCCGGCGCTGTGCGCGAACTGAAACCCCTCCTAGTCTATGAAAACACGTTTTTTGCCTGAAAAAAACTCGTTTTTTGAACAGGTTTTTTTATTTTGGCTCGAACCCCTTTTTGACAAAGTTCTTGATACTTGCTTGGTTCTAACTACGGAACTCTTCAGAATCGTGTTTTCGCTATACTTTCCTTGGGTTCCCGACGCTGTGCGCGAACTGAAATCCTTCCTGGTCGCTGAAAACTCGGTTTTTGCCTGAAAAAAACTCGTTCTTTGAACACGTTTTTTTATTTTGGCTCGAACCCCTTTTTGACAAAGTTCTTGATACTTACTTGGTTCTAACAACGGAACCCTCCTGAAAAAAACTGTTTTTTGAACACGTTTTTTAATTTTGGCCCGAACCTCTTTTTGACGAAATTCTTGATACTTACTCGGTTCTAAGTACCTACGGAATTCTTCATTAGATTTTTGATCTGTTTGCAGAATCGTGTTTTCGCCATACTAACCTTGGGTTCCTGGCGCTGTTCGCGAACTGAAACCCCTCCTGGTCGCTGAAAACACGTTTTTTGCCTGATAATAACTGTTTTTTTGAACACGTTTTTTAATTTTGGCACCAACCCCTTTTTGACAAAGTTCTTGATACTTACTTGGTTCTAACTACGGAACCCTTCAGAATCGTGTTTTCGCTATACTTTCCTTGGGTTCCCGGCGCTGTGCGCGAACTGAAACCCCTCCTGGTCGATGAAAACACGTTTTTTTTCCTGAAAAAAACTCGTTTTTTGAACACGTTTTTTAATTTTGGCTCGAACCCCTTTTTGACAAAGTTCTTGATACTTGCTTGGTTCTAACTACGGAACCCTTCAGAATCGTGTTTTCGCTATACTTTCCTTGTGTTCCCGGCGCTGTGCGCGAACTGAAACCCCTCCTGGTCGATGAAAACACGTTTTTTGCCTGAAAAAAACTCGTTTTTTGAACAGGTTTTTTTATTTTGGCTCGAACCCCATTTTGACAAAGTTCTTGATACTTGCTTGGTTCTAACTACGGAACCCTTCAGAATCGTGTTTTCGCTATACTTTCCTTGGGTTCCCGACGCTGTGCGCGATCTGAAATCCTTCCTGGTCGCTGAAAACTCGGTTTTTGCCTGAAAAAAGTGGTTTTTTGAACAAGTTTTTTCATTTTGGCTCGAACCCCTTTTTGACAAAGTTCTTGATACTTACTTGGTTCTAACTACGGAACCCTTCAGAATCGTGTTTTCGCTATACTTTCCTTGGGTTCCCGGCGCTGTGCGCGAACTGAAACCCCTCCTGGTCGATGAAAACACGTTTTTTGCCTGAAAAAAACTCGTTCTTTGAACACGTTTTTTTGTTTTGGCTCGAACCCCTTTTTGACAAAGTTCTTGCTACTTACTTGGTTCTAACTACGGAACCCTTCAGAATCGTGTTTTCGTTATACTTTTCTTGGGTTCCCGGCGCTGTGCGCGAACTGAAACCCCTCCTGGTCGATGAAAACACGTTTTTTGCATGAAAAAAACTCGCTTTTTGAACACGTTTTTTTATTTTGGCTCGAACCTCTTTTTGACAAAGTTCTTGATACTTACTCGGTTCTAACTACGAAATTGTTCATTAGATTTTCGATCTGTTTGCAGAATCGTGTTTTCGCCATACTAACCTTGGGTTCCTGGCGCTGTTCGCGAACTGAAACCCCTCCTGGTCGCTGAAAACACGTATTTTGCCTGATAATAACTGTTTTTTTGAACACGTTTTTTAATTTTGCTCGAACCCCTTTTTGACAAAGTTCTTGATACTTACTTGGTTCTAACTACGAAACCCTTCAGAATCGTGTTTTCGCTATACTTTCCTTGGGTTCCCGGCGCTGTGCGCGAACTGAAAACCCTCCTGGTCGATGAAAACACGTTTTTTGCTTGAAAAAAACTCGTTTTTTGAACACGTTTTTTTGTTTTGGCTCGAACCCCTTTTTGACTAAGTTCTTGATACTTACTTGGTTTCAACTACGGAACTTTTCTGAAAAAAACTGTTTTTTAAACACGTTTTTTAATTTTGGCCCGAACCTCTTTTTGACAAAATTCTTGATACTTACTCGGTTCTAACTACGGAATTCTTCATTAGATTTTCGATCTGTTTGCAGAATCGTGTTTTCGCCATACTAACCTTGGGTTCCTGGCGCTGTTCGCGAACTGAAACCCCTCCTGGTCGCTGAAAACACGTTTTTTGCCTGATAATAACTGTTTTTTTGAACACGTTTTTTAATTTTGGCACCAACCCCTTTTTTACAAAGTTCTTGATACTTACTTGGTTCTAACTACGGAACCCTTCAGAATCGTGTTTTCGCTATACTTTCTTTGGGTTCCCGGCGCTGTGCGCGAACTGAAACCCCTCCTGGTCGATGAAAACACGTTTTTTGCTTAAAAAAACTCGTTTTTTTAAACACGTTTTTTTGTTTTGGCTCGAACCCCTTTTTGACAAAGTTCTTGATATTTACTTGGTTCTAACTACGGAACCCTTCTGAAAAAAACTGTTTTTTGAACACGTTTTTTAATTTTGGCCCGAACCTCTTTTTGACAAAGTTCTTGATACTTACTTGGTTCTAACTACGGAACCCTTCAGAATCGTGTTTTTGCTATACTTTCCTTGGGTTCCCGGCGCTGTGCGCGAACTGAAAACCCTCCTGGTCGATGAAAACACGTTTTTTGCTTGAAAAAAACTCGTTTTTTGAACACGTTTTTTTGTTTTGGCTCGAACCCCTTTTTGACTAAGTTCTTGATACTTACTTGGTTTCAACTACGGAACTTTTCTGAAAAAAACTGTTTTTTAAACACGTTTTTTAATTTTGGCCCGAACCTCTTTTTGACAAAATTCTTGATACTTACTCGGTTCTAACTACGGAATTCTTCATTAGATTTTCGATCTGTTTGCAGAATCGTGTTTTCGCCATACTAACCTTGGGTTCCTGGCGCTGTTCGCGAACTGAAACCCCTCCTGGTCGCTGAAAACACGTTTTTTGCCTGATAATAACTGTTTTTTTGAACACGTTTTTTAATTTTGGCACCAACCCCTTTTTGACAAAGATCTTGATACTTACTTGGTTCTAACTACGGAACCCTTCAGAATCGTGTTTTCGCTATACTTTCTTTGGGTTCCCGGCGCTGTGCGCGAACTGAAACCCCTCCTGGTCGATGAAAACACGTTTTTTGCTTAAAAAAAACTCGTTTTTTTAAACACGTATTTTTGTTTTGGCTCGAACCCCTTTTTGACAAAGTTCTTGATATTTACTTGGTTCTAACTACGGAACCCTTCTGAAAAAAACTGTTTTTTGAACACGTTTTTTCAATTTGGTTCGAACCCCTTTTTGACAAAGTTCTTGATACTTACTTGGTTCTAACTACGGAAACCTTCTAAAAAAAACTGTTTTTTTTAAACACTTTTTTTAATTTTGGCGCGGCCCGGCGCTGTGCGCGAACTGAAACCCCTCCTGGTCGATGAAAACACGTTTTTTTTCCTGAAAAAAACTCGTTTTTTGAACACGTTTTTTAATTTTGGCTCGAACCCCTTTTTGACAAAGTTCTTGATACTTGCTTGGTTCTAACTACGGAACCCTTCAGAATCGTGTTTTCGCTATACTTTCCTTGTGTTCCCGGCGCTGTGCGCGAACTGAAACCCCTCCTGGTCGATGAAAACACGTTTTTTGCCTGAAAAAAACTCGTTTTTTGAACAGGTTTTTTTATTTTGGCTCGAACCCCTTTTTGACAAAGTTCTTGATACTTGCTTGGTTCTAACTACGGAACCCTTCAGAATCGTGTTTTCGCTATACTTTCCTTGGGTTCCCGACGCTGTGCGCGATCTGAAATCCTTCCTGGTCGCTGAAAACTCGGTTTTTGCCTGAAAAAAGTGGTTTTTTGAACAAGTTTTTTCATTTTGGCTCGAACCCCTTTTTGACAAAGTTCTTGATACTTACTTGGTTCTAACTAGGGAACCCTTCAGAATCGTGTTTTCGCTATACTTTCCTTGGGTTCCTGGCGCTGTGCGCGAACTGAAACCCCTCCTGGTCGATGAAAACACGTTTTTTGCCTGAAAAAAACTCGTTCTTTGAACACGTTTTTTTATTTTGGCTCGAACCCCTTTTTGACAAAGTTCTTGCTACTTACTTGGTTCTAACTACGGAACCCTTCAGAATCGTGTTTTCGTTATACTTTTCTTGGGTTCCCGGCGCTGTGCGCGAACTGAAACCCCTCCTGGTCGATGAAAACACGTTTTTTGCATGAAAAAAACTCGCTTTTTGAACACGTTTTTTTATTTTGGCTCGAACCTCTTTTTGACAAAGTTCTTGATACTTACTCGGTTCTAACTACGAAATTGTTCATTAGATTTTCGATCTGTTTGCAGAATCGTGTTTTCGCCATACTAACCTTGGGTTCCTGGCGCTGTTCGCGAACTAAAACCCCTCCTGGTCGCTGAAAACACGTTTTTTGCCTGATAATAACTGTTTTTTTGAACACGTTTTTTAATTTTGCTCGAACCCCTTTTTGACAAAGTTCTTGATACTTACTTGGTTCTAACTACGAAACCCTTCAGAATCGTGTTTTCGCTATACTTTCCTTGGGTTCCCGGCGCTGTGCGCGAACTGAAAACCCTCCTGGTCGATGAAAACACGTTTTTTGCTTGAAAAAAACTCGTTTTTTGAACACAATTTTTTGTTTTGGCTCGAACCCCTTTTTGACTAAGTTCTTGATACTTACTTGGTTTCAACTACGGAACTTTTCTGAAAAAAACTGTTTTTTAAACACGTTTTTTAATTTTGGCCCGAACCTCTTTTTGACAAAATTCTTGATACTTACTCGGTTCTAACTACGGAATTCTTCATTAGATTTTCGATCTGTTTGCAGAATCGTGTTTTCGCCATACTAACCTTGGGTTCCTGGCGCTGTTCGCGAACTGAAACCCCTCCTGGTCGCTGAAAACACGTTTTTTGCCTGATAATAACTGTTTTTTTGAACACGTTTTTTAATTTTGGCACCAACCCCTTTTTTACAAAGTTCTTGATACTTACTTGGTTCTAACTACGGAACCCTTCAGAATCGTGTTTTCGCTATACTTTCTTTGGGTTCCCGGCGCTGTGCGCGAACTGAAACCCCTCCTGGTCGATGAAAACACGTTTTTTGCTTAAAAAAAACTCGTTTTTTTAAACACGTTTTTTTGTTTTGGCTCGAACCCCTTTTTGACAAAGTTCTTGATATTTACTTGGTTCTAACTACGGAACCCTTCTGAAAAAAACTGTTTTTTGAACACGTTTTTTAATTTTGGCCCGAACCTCTTTTTGACAAAGTTCTTGATACTTACTTGGTTCTAACTACGGAACCCTTCAGAATCGTGTTTTTGCTATACTTTCCTTGGGTTCCCGGCGCTGTGCGCGAACTGAAAACCCTCCTGGTCGATGAAAACACGTTTTTTGCTTGAAAAAAACTCGTTTTTTGAACACGTTTTTTTGTTTTGGCTCGAACCCCTTTTTGACTAAGTTCTTGATACTTACTTGGTTTCAACTACGGAACTTTTCTGAAAAAAACTGTTTTTTAAACACGTTTTTTAATTTTGGCCCGAACCTCTTTTTGACAAAATTCTTGATACTTACTCGGTTCTAACTACGGAATTCTTCATTAGATTTTCGATCTGTTTGCAGAATCGTGTTTTCGCCATACTAACCTTGGGTTCCTGGCGCTGTTCGCGAACTGAAACCCCTCCTGGTCGCTGAAAACACTTTTTTTGCCTGATAATAACTGTTTTTTTGAACACGTTTTTTAATTTTGGCACCAACCCCTTTTTGACAAAGTTCTTGATACTTACTTGGTTCTAACTACGGAACCCTTCAGAATCGTGTTTTCGCTATACTTTCTTTGGGTTCCCGGCGCTGTGCGCGAACTGAAACCCCTCCTGGTCGATGAAAACACGTTTTCTGCTTAAAAAAAACTCGTTTTTTTAAACACGTTTTTTTGTTTTGGCTCGAACCCCTTTTTGACAAAGTTCTTGATATTTACTTGGTTCTAACTACGGAACCCTTCTGAAAAAAACTGTTTTTTGAACACGTTTTTTCAATTTGGTTCGAACCCCTTTTTGACAAAGTTCTTGATACTTACTTGGTTCTAACTACGGAAACCTTCTAAAAAAAACTGTTTTTTTTAAACACTTTTTTTAATTTTGGCGCGTCCCGGCGCTGTGCGCGAACTGAAACCCCTCCTGGTCGATGAAAACACGTTTTTTTTCCTGAAAAAAACTCGTTTTTTGAACACGTTTTTTAATTTTGGCTCGAACCCCTTTTTGACAAAGTTCTTGATACTTGCTTGGTTCTAACTACGGAACCCTTCAGAATCGTGTTTTCGCTATACTTTCCTTGTGTTCCCGGCGCTGTGCGCGAACTGAAACCCCTCCTGGTCGATGAAAACACGGTTTTTGCTTGAAAAAAACTCGTTTTTTGAACACGTTTTTTTATTTTGGCTCGAACCCCTTTTTGACAAAGTTCTTGATACTTGCTTGGTTCTAACTACGGAACCCTTCAGAATCGTGTTTTCGCTATACTTTCCTTGTGTTCCCGGCGCTGTGCGCGAACTGAAACCCCTCCTGGTCGATGAAAACACGTTTTTTGCCTGAAAAAAACTCGTTTTTTGAACAGGTTTTTTTATTTTGGCTCGAACCCCTTTTTGACAAAGTTCTTGATACTTGCTTGGTTCTAACTACGAAACCCTTTAGAATCGTGTTTTCGCTATACTTTTCTTGGGTTCCCGACGCCGTGCGCGAACTGAAATCCTTCCTGGTCGCTGAAAACTCGGTTTTTGCCTGAAAAAAGTGGTTTTTTGAACAGGTTTTTTCATTTTGGCTCGAACCCCTTTTTGACAAAGTTCTTGATACTTACTTGGTTCTAACTACGGAACCCTTCAGAATCGTGTTTTCGCTATACTATTCTTGGGTTCCTGGCGCTGTGCGCGAACTGAAACCCCTCCTGGTCGATGAAAACACGTTTTTTGCCTGAAAAAAACTCGTTCTTTGAACACGTTTTTTTATTTTGACTCGAACCCCTTTTTGACAAAGTTCTTGCTACTTACTTGGTTCTAACTACGGAACCCTTCAGAATCGTGTTTTCGTTATACTTTTCTTGGGTTCCCGGCGCTGTGCGCGAACTGAAACCCCTCCTGGTCGATGAAAACACGTTTTTTGCCTGAAAAAAACTCGTTTTTTGAACACGTTTTTTTATTTTGGCTCGAACCCCTTTTTGACAAAGTTCTTGATACTTACTCGGTTCTAACTACGGAATTCTTCATTAGATTTTCGATCTGTTTGCAGAATCGTGTTTTCGCCATACTAACCTTGGGTTCCTGGCGCTGTTCGCGAACTGAAACCCCTCCTGGTCGCTGAAAACACGTTTTTTGCCTGATAGTAACTGTTTTTTTGAACACGTTTTTTAATTTTGGCACCAACCTCTTTTTGACAAAGTTCTTGATACTTACTTGGTTCTAACTACGAAACCCTTCAGAATCGTGTTTTCGCTATACTTTCCTTGGGTTCCCGGCGCTGTGCGCGAACTGAAACCCCTCCTGGTCGATGAAAACACGTTTTTTGCTTGAAAAAAACTCGTTTTTTGAACACGTGTTTTTTTTTGGCTCGAACCACTTTTTGACAAAGTTCTTGATACTTACTTGGTTCTAACTACGGAACCCTTTAGAATCGTGTTTTCGCTATACTTTCCTTGGGTTCCCGGCGCTGTGCGCGAACTGAAACCCCTCCTGGTCGATGAAAACACGTTTTTTGCTTGAAAAAAACTCGTTTTTCGAACACGTTTTTTTGTTTTGGCTCGAACCCCTTTTTGACAAAGTTCTTGATACTTACTTGGTTCTAACTACGGAACCCTTCTGAAAAAAACTGTTTTTGAACACGTTTTTTAATTTTGGCCCGAACCTCTTTCTGACAAAATTCTTGATACTTACTCGGTTCTAATTACGGAATTCTTCATTAGATTTTCGATCTGTTTGCAGAATCGTGTTTTCGCCATACTAACCTTGGGTTCCTGGCGCTGTTCGCGAACTGAAACCCCTCCTGGTCGCTGAAAACACGTTTTTTGCCTGATAATAACTGTTTTTTTGAACACGTTTTTTAATTTTGGCACCAACCTCTTTTTGACAAAATTCTTGATACTTACTCGGTTCTAACTACGGAATTCTTCATTAGATTTTCGATCTGTTTGCAGAATCGTGTTTTCGCCATACTAACCTTGGGTTCCTGGCGCTGTTCGCGAACTGAAACCCCTCCTGGTCGCTGAAAACACGTTTTTTGCCTGATAATAACTGTTTTTTTGAACACGTTTTTTAATTTTGGCACCAACCCCTTTTTGACAAAGTTCTTGATACTTACTTGGTTCTAACTACGGAACCCTTCAGAATCGTGTTTTCGCTATACTTTCTTTGGGTTCCCGGCGCTGTGCGCGAACTGAAACCCCTCCTGGTCGATGAAAACACGTTTTTTGCTTAAAAAAAACTCGTTTTTTTAAACACGTTTTTTTGTTTTGGCTCGAACCCCTTTTTGACAAAGTTCTTGATATTTACTTGGTTCTAACTACGGAACCCTTCTGAAAAAAACTGTTTTTTGAACACGTTTTTTCAATTTGGTTCGAACCCCTTTTTGACAAAGTTCTTGATACTTACTTGGTTCTAACTACGGAAACCTTCTAAAAAAAACTGTTTTTTTTAAACACTTTTTTTAATTTTGGCGCGGCCCGGCGCTGTGCGCGAACTGAAACCCCTCCTGGTCGATGAAAACACGTTTTTTTTCCTGAAAAAAACTCGTTTTTTGAACACGTTTTTTAATTTTGGCTCGAACCCCTTTTTGACAAAGTTCTTGATACTTACTTGGTTCAAACTACGGAACCCTTCAGAATCGTGTTTTCGCTATACTTTTCTTGGGTTCCCGGCGCTGTGCGCAAACTATAACCCCTCCTGGTCGATGAAAACACGGTTTTTGCTTGAAAAAAACTCGTTTTTTGAACACGTTTTTTTATTTTGGCTCGAACCCCTTTTTGACAAAGTTCTTGATACTTACTTGGTTCTAACTACGGAACCCTTCAGAATCGTGTTTTCGCTATACTTTCCTTGGGTTCCCGGCGTTGTGCGCGAACTGAAACCCCTCCTGGTCGATGAAAACACGTTTTTTGCTTGAAAAAAACTCGTTTTTTGAACACGTTTTTTTATTTTTTCTCGAACCACTTTTTGACAAAGTTCTTGATACTTACTTGGTTCTAACTACGGAACCCTTCAGAATCGTGTTTTCGCTATACTTTCCTTGGGTTCCCGGCGCTGTGCGCGAACTGAAACCCCTCCTGGTCGATGAAAACACGGTTTTTGCTTGAAAAAAACTCGTTTTTTGAACACGTTTTTTTATTTTGGCTCGAACCCCTTTTTGACAAAGTTCTTGATACTTACTTGGTTCTAACTACGGAACCCTTCAGAATCGTGTTTACGCTATACCTTCCTTGGGTTCCCGGCGCTGTGCGCGAACTGAAACCCCTCCTGGTCGATGAAAACACGGTTTTTGCTTGAAAAAAACTCGTTTTTGAACACGTTTTTTTATTTTGGCTCAAACCCATTTTTGACAAAGTTCTTGATACTTACTTGGTTCTAACTACGGAACCCTTCAGAATCGTGTTTTCGCTATACTTTCCTTGGGTTCCCGGCGCTGTGCGCGAACTGAAACCCCTCCTGGTCGATGAAAACACGTTTTTTGCTTGAAAAAAACTCGTTTTTTGAACACGTGTTTTTTTTTGGCTCGAACCACTTTTTGACAAAGTTCTTGATACTTACTTGGTTCTAACTACGGAACCATTTAGAATCGTGTTTTCGCTATACTTTCCTTGGGTTCCCGGCGCTGTGCGCGAACTGAAACCCCTCCTGGTCGATGAAAACACGTTTTTTGCTTGAAAAAAACTCGTTTTTCGAACACGTTTTTTTGTTTTGGCTCGAACCCCTTTTTGACAAAGTTCTTGATACTTACTTGGTTCTAACTACGGAACCCTTCTGAAAAAAACTGTTTTTGAACACGTTTTTTAATTTTGGCCCGAACCTCTTTCTGACAAAATTCTTGATACTTACTCGGTTCTAATTACGGAATTCTTCATTAGATTTTCGATCTGTTTGCAGAATCGTGTTTTCGCCATACTAACCTTGGGTTCCTGGCGCTGTTCGCGAACTGAAACCCCTCCTGGTCGCTGAAAACACGTTTTTTGCCTGATAATAACTGTTTTTTTAAACACGTTTTTTAATTTTGGCACCAACCCCTTTTTGACAAAGTTCTTGATACTTACTTGGTTCTAACTACGGAACCCTTCAGAATCGTGTTTTCGCTATACTTTCCTTGGGTTCCCGGCGCTGTGCGCGGACTGAAACCCCTCCTGGTCGATGAAAACACGGTTTTTGCTTGAAAAAAAATCGTTTTTTGAACACGTTTTTTTATTTTGGCTCGAACCCCTTTTTGACAAAGTTCTTGATACTTACTTGGTTCTAACAACGGAACCCTTCAGAATCGTGTTTTCGCAATACTTTCCTTGGGTTCCCGGCGCTGTGCGCGAACTGAAACCCCTCCTGGTCGATGAAAACACGGTTTTTGCTTGAAAAAAACTCGTTTTTTGAACACTTTTTTTTATTTTGGCTCGAACCCCTTTTTGACAAAGTTCTTGATACTTACTTGGTTCTAACTACGGAAGCCTTCAGAATCGTGTTTTCGCCATACTAACCTTAGGTTCCTGGCGCTGTTCGCGAACTGAAACCCCTCCTGGTCGCTGAAAACACGTTTTTTGCCTGATAATAACTGTTTGTTTGAACACGTTTTTTAATTTTGGCACCAACCCCTTTTGGACAAAGTTCTTGATACTTACTTTGTTCTAACTACGGAACCCTTCAGAATCGTGTTTTTGCTATACTTTTCTTGGGTTCCCGGCGCTGTGCGCGAACTGAAACCCCTCCTGGTCGATGAAAACACGTTTTTTGCTTGAAAAAAACTCGTTTTTTGAACACGTTTTTTTATTTTGGTTCGAACCCCTTTTTGACAAAGTTCTTGATACTTACTTGGTTCTAACTACGGAACCCTTCAGAATCGTGATTTCGCTATACTTTCCTTGGGTTCCCGGCGCTGTGCGCGAACTGAAACCCCTCCTGGTCGATGAAAACACGGTTTTTGCTTGAAAAAAACTCGTTTTTTGAACACGTTTTTTTATTTTGGCTCGAACCCCTATTTGACAAAGTTCTTGATACTTACTTGGTTCTAACTACGGAACCCTTCTGAAAAAAACTGTTTTTTGAACACGTTTTTTAATTTTGGCCCGAACCTCTTTTTGACAAAATTCTTGATACTTACTCGGTTCTAACTACGGAATTCTTCATAAGATTTTTGATCTTTTTGCAGAATCGTGTTTTCGCCATACTAACCTTGGGTTCCTGGCGCTGTTCGCGAACTGAAACCCCTCCTGGTCGCTGAAAACACGTTTTTTGCCTGATAATAACTGTTTTTTTGATCACGTTTTTTAATTTTGGCACCAACCCCTTTTTGACAAAGTTCTTGATACTAACTTGGTTCTAACTACGGAACCCTTCAGAATCGTATTTACGCTATACCTTCCTTGGGTTCCCGGCGCTGTGCGCGAACTGAAACCCCTCCTGGTCGATGAAAACACGGTTTTTGCTTGAAAAAAACTCGTTTTTGAACACGTTTTTTAATTTTGGCACCAACCCCTTTTTGACAAAGTTCTTGATACTAACTTGGTTCTAACTACGGAACCCTTCAGAATCGTATTTACGCTATACCTTACTTGGGTTCCCGGCGCTGTGCGCGAACTGAAACCCCTCCTGGTCGATGAAAACACGGTTTTTGCTTGAAAAAAACTCGTTTTTGAACACGTTTTTTTATTTTGGCTCGAACCCCTTTTTGACAAAGTTCTTTATACTTACTTGGTTCTAACTACGGAACCCTTCAGAATCGTGTTTTCGCTATACTTTCCTTGGGTTCCCGGCGCTGTGCGCGAACTGAAACCCCTCCTGGTCGATGAAAACACGTTTTTTGCTTAAAAAAAACTCGTTTTTTGAACACGTTTTTTTGTTTTGGCTCGAACCCCTTTTTGACAAAGTTCTTGATACTTACTTGGTTCTAACTACGGAACCCTTCAGAATCGTGTTTTCGCTATACTTTCCTTGGGTTCCCGGCGCTGTGCGCGAACTGAAACCCCTCCTGGTCGATGAAAACACGTTTTTTGCTTGAAAAAAACTCGTTTTTCGAACACGTTTTTTTGTTTTGGCTCGAACCCCTTTTTGACAAAGTTCTTGATACTTACTTGGTTCTAACTACGGAACCCTTCTGAAAAAAACTGTTTTTTGAACACGTTTTTTAATTTTGGTCAGAACCTCTTTCTGACAAAATTCTTGATACTTACTCGGTTTTAACTACGGAATTCTTCATTAGATTTTCGATCTGTTTGCAGAATCGTGTTTTCGCCATACTAACCTTGGGTTCCTGGCGCTGTTCGCGAACTGAAACCCCTCCTGGTCGCTGAAAACACGTTTTTTGCCTGATAATAACTGTTTTTTTGAACACGTTTTTTAATTTTGGCACCAACCCCTTTTTGACAAAGTTCTTGATACTTACTTGGTTCTAACTACGGAACCCTTCAGAATCGTGTTTTCGCTATACTTTCCTTGGGTTCCCGGCGCTGTGCGCGGACTGAAACCCCTCCTGGTCGATGAAAACACGGTTTTTGCTTGAAAAAAAATCGTTTTTTGAACACGTTTTTTTATTTTGGCTCGAACCCCTTTTTGACAAAGTTCTTGATACTTACTTGGTTCTAACAACGGAACCCTTCAGAATCGTGTTTTCGCAATACTTTCCTTGGGTTCCCGGCGCTGTGCGCGAACTGAAACCCCTCCTGGTCGATGAAAACACGGTTTTTGCTTGAAAAAAACTCGTTTTTTGAACACGTTTTTTTATTTTGGCTCGAACCCCTTTTTGACAAAGTTCTTGATACTTACTTGGTTCAAACTACGGAACCCTTTAGAATCGTGTTTTCGCTATACTTTCCTTGGGTTCCCGGCGCTGTGCGCAAACTATAACCCCTCCTGGTCGATGAAAACACGGTTTTTGCTTGAAAAAAACTCGTTTTTTGAACACGTTTTTTTATTTTGGCTCGAACCCCTTTTTGACAAAGTTCTTGATACTTACTTGGTTCTAACTACGGAAGCCTTCAGAATCGTGTTTTCGCCATACTAACCTTAGGTTCCTGGCGCTGTTCGCGAACTGAAACCCCTCCTGGTCGCTGAAAACACGTTTTTTGCCTGATAATAACTGTTTGTTTGAACACGTTTTTTAATTTTGGCACCAACCCCTTTTGGACAAAGTTCTTGATACTTACTTGGTTCTAACTACGGAACCCTTCAGAATCGTGTTTTCGCTATACTTTCCTTGGGTTCCCGGCGCTGTGCGCGGACTGAAACCCCTCCTGGTCGATGAAAACACGGTGTTTGCTTGAAAAAAAATCGTTTTTTGAACACGTTTTTTTATTTTGGCTCGAACCCCTTTTTGACAAAGTTCTTGATACTTACTTGGTTCTAACAACGGAACCCTTCAGAATCGTGTTTTCGCAATACTTTCCTTGGGTTCCCGGCGCTGTGCGCGAACTGAAACCCCTCCTGGTCGATGAAAACACGGTTTTTGCTTGAAAAAAACTCGTTTTTTGAACACGTTTTTTTATTTTGGCTCGAACCCCTTTTTGACAAAGTTCTTGATACTTACTTGGTTCTAACTACGGAACCCTTCAGAATCGTGTTTTCGCTATTTATTCCTTGGGTTCCCGGCGTTGTGCGCGAACTGAAACCCCTCCTGGTCGATGAAAACACGTTTTTTGCTTGAAAAAAACTCGTTTTTTGAACACGTTTTTTTATTTTGGCCCGATCCTCTTTTTGACAAAATTCTTGATACTTACTCGGTTCTAACTACGGAATTCTTCATTAGATTTTCGATCTGTTTGCAGAATCGTGTTTTCGCCATACTAACCTTGGGTTCCTGGCGCTGTTCGCGAACTGAAACCCCTCCTGGTCGCTGAAAACACGTTTTTTGCCTGATAATAACTGTTTTTTTGAACACGTTTTTTAATTTTGGCACCAACCCCTTTTTGACAAAGTTCTTGATATTTACTTGGTTCTAACTACGGAACCCTTCTGAAAAAAACTGTTTTTTGAACACGTTTTTTCAATTTTGGCGCGGCCCGGCGCTGTGCGCGAACTGAAACCCCTCCTGGTCGATGAAAACACGTTTTTTTTCCTGAAAAAAACTCGTTTTTTGAACACGTTTTTTAATTTTGGCTCGAACCCCTTTTTGACAAAGTTCTTGATACTTGCTTGGTTCTTACTACGGAACCCTTCAGAATCGTGTTTTCGCTATACTTTCCTTGTGTTCCCGGCGCTGTGCGCGAACTGAAACCCCTCCTGGTCGATGAAAACACGGTTTTTGCTTGAAAAAAACTCGTTTTTTGAACACGTTTTTTTATTTTGGCTCGAACCCCTTTTTGACAAAGTTCTTGATACTTGCTTGGTTCTAACTACGGAACCCTTCAGAATCGTGTTTTCGCTATACTTTCCTTGTGTTCCCGGCGCTGTGCGCGAACTGAAACCCCTCCTGGTCGATGAAAACACGTTTTTTGCCTGAAAAAAACTCGTTTTTTGAACAGGTTTTTTTATTTTGGCTCGAACCCCTTTTTGACAAAGTTCTTGATACTTGCTTGGTTCTAACTACGGAACCCTTTAGAATCGTGTTTTCGCTATACTTTTCTTGGGTTCCCGACGCTGTGCGCGAACTGAAATCCTTCCTGGTCGCTGAAAACTCGGTTTTTGCCTGAAAAAAGTGGTTTTTTGAACAGGTTTTTTCATTTTTGCTCGAACCCCTTTTTGACAAAGTTCTTGATACTTACTTGGTTCTAACTACGGAACCCTTCAGAATCGTGTTTTCGCTATACTATTCTTGGGTTCCCGGCGCTGTGCGCGAACTGAAACCCCTCCTGGTCGATGAAAACACGTTTTTTGCCTGAAAAAAACTCGTTCTTTGAACACGTTTTTTTATTTTGGCTCGAACCCCTTTTTGACAAAGTTCTTGCTACTTACTTGGTTCTAACTACGGAACCCTTCAGAATCGTGTTTTCGTTATACTTTTCTTGGGTTCCCGGCGCTGTGCGCGAACTGAAACCCCTCCTGGTCGATGAAAACACGTTTTTTGCCTGAAAAAAACTCGTTTTTTGAACACGTTTTTTTATTTTGGCTCGAACCCCTTTTTGACAAAGTTCTTGATACTTACTCGGTTCTAACTACGGAATTCTTCATTAGATTTTCGATCTGTTTGCAGAATCGTGTTTTCGCCATACTAACCTTGGGTTCCTGGCGCTGTTCGCGAACTGAAACCCCTCCTGGTCGCTGAAAACACGTTTTTTGCCTGATAGTAACTGTTTTTTTGAACACGTTTTTTAATTTTGGCACCAACCTCTTTTTGACAAAGTTCTTGATACTTACTTGGTTCTAACTACGAAACCCTTCAGAATCGTGTTTTCGCTATACTTTCCTTGGGTTCCCGGCGCTGTGCGCGAACTGAAACCCCTCCTGGTCGATGAAAACACGGTTTTTGCTTGAAACAAACTCGTTTTTTGAACACGTTTTTTTATTTAAGCTCGAACCCCTTTTTGACAAAGTTCTTGATACTTACTTGGTTCTAACTACGAAACCCTTCAGAATCGTGTTTTCGCTATACTTTCCTTGGGTTCCCGGCTCTGTGCGCGAACTGAAACCCCTCCTGGTCGATGAAAACACGTTTTTTGCTTGAAAAAAACTCGTTTTTTGAACACGTTTTTTTGTTTTGGCTCGAACCCCTTTTTGACAAAGTTCTTGATACTAACTTGGTTTCAACTACGGAACCCTTCTGAAAAAAACTGTTTTTTAAACACGTTTTTTAATTTTGGCCCGAACCTCTTTTTGACAAAATTCTTGATACTTACTCGGTTCTAACTACGGAATTCTTCATTAGATTTTCGATCTGTTTGCAGAATCGTGTTTTCGCCATACTAACCTTGGGTTCCTGGCGCTGTTCGCGAACTGAAACCCCTCCTGGTCGCTGAAAACACGTTTTTTGCCTGATAATAACTGTTTTTTTGAACACGTTTTTTAATTTTGGCACCAACCCCTTTTTGACAAAGTTCTTGATACTTACTTGGTTCTAACTACGGAACCCTTCTGAAAAAAACTGTTTTTTGAACACGTTTTTTAATTTTGGCCCGAACCTCTTTTTAGAAAAATTCTTGATACTTACTCGGTTCTAACTACGGAATTCTTCATTAGATTTTCGATCTGTTTGCAGAATCGTGTTTTCGCCATACTAACCTTGGGTTCCTGGCGCTGTTCGCGAACTGAAACCCCTCCTGGTCGCTGAAAATACGTTTTTTGCCTGATAATAACTGTTTGTTTAAACACGTTTTTTAATTTTGGCACCAACCCCTTTTGGACAAAGTTCTTGATACTTACTTGGTTCTAACTACGGAACCCTTCAGAATCGTGTTTTTGCTATACTTTTCTTGGGTTCCCGGCGCTGTGCGCGAACTGAAACCCCTCCTGGTCGATGAAAACACGGTTTTTGCTTGAAAAAAACTCGTTTTTTGAACACGTTTTTTTATTTTGGCTCGAACCCCTTTTTGACAAAGTTCTTGATACTTACTTGGTTCTAACTACGGAACCCTTCAGAATCGTGTTTTCGCTATACTTTCCTTGGGTTCCCGGCGCTGTGCGCGAACTGAAACCCCTCCTGGTCGATGAAAACACGGTTTTTGCTTGAAAAAAACTCTTTTTTGAACACGTTTTTTTATTTTGGCTCGAACCCCTTTTTGACAAAGTTCTTGATACTTGCTTGGTTCTAACTACGGAACCCTTCAGAATCGTGTTTTCGCTATACTTTTCTTGTGTTCCCGGCGCTGTGCGCGAACTGAAACCCCTCCTGGTCGATGAAAACACGTTTTTTGCCTGAAAAAAACTCGTTTTTTGAACAGGTTTTTTTATTTTGGCTCGAACCCCTTTTTGACAAAGTTCTTGATACTTGCTTGGTTCTAACTACGGAACCCTTTAGAATCGTGTTTTCGCTATACTTTTCTTGGGTTCCCGACGCTGTGCGCGAACTGAAATCCTTCCTGGTCGCTGAAAACTCGGTTTTTGCCTGATAATAACTGTTTGTTTAAACACGTTTTTTAATTTTGGCACCAACCCCTTTTGGACAAAGTTCTTGATACTTACTTGGTTCTAACTACGGAACCCTTCAGAATCGTGTTTTTGCTATACTTTTCTTGGGTTCCCGGCGCTGTGCGCGAACTGAAACCCCTCCTGGTCGATGAAAACACGGTTTTTGCTTGAAAAAAACTCGTTTTTTGAACACGTTTTTTTATTTTGGCTCGAACCCCTTTTTGACAAAGTTCTTGATACTTACTTGGTTCTAACTACGGAACCCTTCAGAATCGTGTTTTCGCTATACTTTCCTTGGGTTCCCGGCGCTGTGCGCGAACTGAAACCCCTCCTGGTCGATGAAAACACGGTTTTTGCTTGAAAAAAACTCTTTTTTGAACACGTTTTTTTATTTTGGCTCGAACCCCTTTTTGACAAAGTTCTTGATTCTTGCTTGGTTCTAACTACGGAACCCTTCAGAATCGTGTTTTCGCTATACTTTTCTTGTGTTCCCGGCGCTGTGCGCTCTTTTTGACAAAATTCTTGATACTTACTCGGTTCTAACTACGGAATTCTTCATTAGATTTTCGATCTGTTTGCAGAATCGTGTTTTCGCCATACTAACCTTGGGTTCCTGGCGCTGTTCGCGAACTGAAACCCCTCCTGGTCGCTGAAAACACGTTTTTTGCCTGATAATAACTGTTTTTTTGAACACGTTTTTTAATTTTGGCACCAACCCCTTTTTGACAAAGTTCTTGATACTTACTTGGTTCTAACTACGGAACCCTTCTGAAAAAAACTGTTTTTTGAACACGTTTTTTAATTTTGGCCCGAACCTCTTTTTAGAAAAATTCTTGATACTTACTCGGTTCTAACTACGGAATTCTTCATTAGATTTTCGATCTGTTTGCAGAATCGTGTTTTCGCCATACTAACCTTGGGTTCCTGGCGCTGTTCGCGAACTGAAACCCCTCCTGGTCGCTGAAAATACGTTTTTTGCCTGATAATAACTGTTTGTTTAAACACGTTTTTTAATTTTGGCATCAACCCCTTTTGGACAAAGTTCTTGATACTTACTTGGTTCTAACTACGGAACCCTTCAGAATCGTGTTTTTGCTATACTTTTCTTGGGTTCCCGGCGCTGTGCGCGAACTGAAACCCCTCCTGGTCGATGAAAACACGGTTTTTGCTTGAAAAAAACTCGTTTTTTGAACACGTTTTTTTATTTTGGCTCGAACCCCTTTTTGACAAAGTTCTTGATACTTACTTGGTTCTAACTACGGAACCCTTCAGAATCGTGTTTTCGCTATACTTTCCTTGGGTTCCCGGCGCTGTGCGCGAACTGAAACCCCTCCTGGTCGATGAAAACACGGTTTTTGCTTGAAAAAAACTCTTTTTTGAACACGTTTTTTTATTTTGGCTCGAACCCCTTTTTGACAAAGTTCTTGATACTTGCTTGGTTCTAACTACGGAACCCTTCAGAATCGTGTTTTCGCTATACTTTTCTTGTGTTCCCGGCGCTGTGCGCGAACTGAAACCCCTCCTGGTCGATGAAAACACGTTTTTTGCCTGAAAAAAACTCGTTTTTTGAACAGGTTTTTTTATTTTGGCTCGAACCCCTTTTTGACAAAGTTCTTGATACTTGCTTGGTTCTAACTACGGAACCCTTTAGAATCGTGTTTTCGCTATACTTTTCTTGGGTTCCCGACGCTGTGCGCGAACTGAAATCCTTCCTGGTCGCTGAAAACTCGGTTTTTGCCTGAAAAAAGTGGTTTTTTGAACAGGTTTTTTTATTTTGGCTCGAACCCCTTTTTGACAAAGTTCTTGATACTTGCTTGGTTCTAACTACGGAACCCTGTAGAATCGTGTTTTCGCTATACTTTTCTTGGGTTCCCGACGCTGTGCGCGAACTGAAATCCTTCCTGGTCGCTGAAAACTCGGTTTTTGCCTGAAAAAAGTGGTTTTTTGAACAGGTTTTTTCATTTTGGCTCGAACCCCTTTTTGACAAAGTTCTTGATACTTACTTGGAACTAACTACGGAACCCTTCAGAATCGTGTTTTCGCTATACTATTCTTGGGTTCCCGGCGCTGTGCGCGAACTGAAACCCCTCCTGGTCGATGAAAACACGTTTTTTGCCTGAAAAAAACTCGTTCTTTGAACACGTTTTTTAATTTTGGCCCGAACCTCTTTTTAGAAAAATTCTTGATACTTACTCGGTTCTAACTACGGAATTCTTCATTAGATTTTCGATCTGTTTGCAGAATCGTGTTTTCGCCATACTAACCTTGGGTTCCTGGCGCTGTTCGCGAACTGAAACCCCTCCTGGTCGCTGAAAACACGTTTTTTGCCTGATAGTAACTGTTTTTTTGAACACGTTTTTTAATTTTGGCACCAACCTCTTTTTGACAAAGTTCTTGATACTTACTTGGTTCTAACTACGAAACCCTTCAGAATCGTGTTTTCGCTATACTTTCCTTGGGTTCCCGGCGCTGTGCGCGAACTGAAACCCCTCCTGGTCGATGAAAACACGGTTTTTGCTTGAAACAAACTCGTTTTTTGAACACGTTTTTTTATTTAAGCTCGAACCCCTTTTTGACAAAGTTCTTGATACTTACTTGGTTCTAACTACGAAACCCTTCAGAATCGTGTTTTCGCTATACTTTCCTTGGGTTCCCGGCTCTGTGCGCGAACTGAAACCCCTCCTGGTCGATGAAAACACGTTTTTTGCTTGAAAAAAACTCGTTTTTTGAACACGTTTTTTTGTTTTGGCTCGAACCCCTTTTTGACAAAGTTCTTGATACTAACTTGGTTTCAACTACGGAACCCTTCTGAAAAAAACTGTTTTTTAAACACGATTTTTAATTTTGGCCCGAACCTCTTTTTGACAAAATTCTTGATACTTACTCGGTTCTAACTACGGAATTCTTCATTAGATTTTCGATCTGTTTGCAGAATCGTGTTTTCGCCATACTAACCTTGGGTTCCTGGCGCTGTTCGCGAACTGAAACCCCTCCTGGTCGCTGAAAACACGTTTTTTGCCTGATAATAACTGTTTTTTTGAACACGTTTTTTAATTTTGGCACCAACCCCTTTTTGACAAAGTTCTTGATACTTACTTGGTTCTAACTACGGAACCCTTCTGAAAAAAACTGTTTTTTGAACACGTTTTTTAATTTTGGCCCGAACCTCTTTTTAGAAAAATTCTTGATACTTACTCGGTTCTAACTACGGAATTCTTCATTAGATTTTCGATCTGTTTGCAGAATCGTGTTTTCGCCATACTAACCTTGGGTTCCTGGCGCTGCTCGCGAACTGAAACCCCTCCTGGTCGCTGAAAATACGTTTTTTGCCTGATAATAACTGTTTGTTTAAACACGTTTTTTAATTTTGGCACCAACCCCTTTTGGACAAAGTTCTTGATACTTACTTGGTTCTAACTACGGAACCCTTCAGAATCGTGTTTTTGCTATACTTTTCTTGGGTTCCCGGCGCTGTGCGCGAACTGAAACCCCTCCTGGTCGATGAAAACACGGTTTTTGCTTGAAAAAAACTCGTTTTTTGAACACGTTTTTTTATTTTGGCTCGAACCCCTTTTTGACAAAGTTCTTGATACTTACTTGGTTCTAACTACGGAACCCTTCAGAATCGTGTTTTCGCTATACTTTCCTTGGGTTCCCGGCGCTGTGCGCGAACTGAAACCCCTCCTGGTCGATGAAAACACGGTTTTTGCTTGAAAAAAACTCTTTTTTGAACACGTTTTTTTATTTTGGCTCGAACCCCTTTTTGACAAAGTTCTTGATACTTACTTGGTTCAAACTACGGAACCCTTCAGAATCGTGTTTTCGCTATACTTTCCTTGGGTTCCCGGCGCTGTGCGCAAACTATAACCCCTCCTGGTCGATGAAAACACGGTTTTTGCTTGAAAAAAACTCGTTTTTTGAACACGTTTTTTTATTTTGGCTCGAACCCCTTTTTGACAAAGTTCTTGATACTTACTTGGTTCTAACTACGGAACCCTTCAGAATCGTGTTTTCGCTATACTTTCCTTGGGTTCCCGGCGTTGTGCGCGAACTGAAACCCCTCCTGGTCGATGAAAACACGTTTTTTGCTTGAAAAAAACTCGTTTTTTGAACACGTTTTTTTATTTTTTCTCGAACCCCTTTTTGACAAAGTTCTTGATACTTACTTGGTTCTAACTACGGAAGCCTTCAGAATCGTGTTTTCGCCATACAAACCATAGGTTCCTGGCGCTGTTCGCGAACTGAAACCCCTCCTGGTCGCTGAAAACACGTTTTTTGCCTGATAATAACTGTTTGTTTGAACACGTTTTTTAATTTTGGCACCAACCCCTTTTGGACAAAGTTCTTGATACTTACTTGGTTCTAACTACGAAACCCTTCAGAATCGTGTTTTTGCTATACTTTTCTTGGGTTCCCGGCGCTGTTCGCGAACTGAAACCCCTCCTGGTCGCTGAAAACACGTTTTTTGCCTGATAATAACTGTTTTTTTGAACACGTTTTTTAATTTTGGCACCAACCCCTTTTTGACAAAGTTCTTGATACTTACTTGGTTCTAACTACGGAACCCTTCAGAATCGTGTTTTCGCTATACTTTCCTTGGGTTCACGGCGCTGTGCGCGAACTAAAAACCCCTCCTGGTCGATGAAAACACGTTTTTTGCTTGAAAAAAACTCGTTTTTTGAACACGTTTTTTTATTTTGGCTCGAACCCCTTTTTGACAAAGTTCTTGATACTTACTTGGTTCTAACTACGGAACCCTTCAGAATCGTGTTTTCGCTATACTTTCCTTGGGTTCACGGCGCTGTGCGCGAACTAAAAACCCCTCCTGGTCGATGAAAACACGTTTTTTGCTTGAAAAAAACTCGTTTTTTGAACACGTTTTTTTATTTTGGCTCGAACCCCTTTTTGACAAAGTTCTTGATACTTTCTTGGTTCTAACTACGGAACCCTTCTGAAAAAAACTGTTTATTGAACACGTTTTTTTAATTTTGGCCCGAACCTCTTTTTGACAAAATTCTTGATACTTACTCGGTTCTTACTACGGAATTCTTCATTAGATTTTCGATCTGTTTGCAGAATCGTGTTTTCGCCATACTAACCTTGGGTTCCTGGCGCTGTTCGCGAACTGAAACCCCTCCTGGTCGCTAAAAACACGTTTTTTGCCTGATAATAACTGTTTTTTTGAACACGTTTTTTAATTTTGGCACCAACCCCTTTTTGACAAAATTCTTGATACTTACTTGGTTCTAACTACGGAGCCCTTCAGAATCGTGTTTTCGCTATAATTTCCTTGGGTTCCTGGCGCTGTGCGCGAACTGAAACCCCTCCTGGTCGATGAAAACACGTTTTTTGCTTGAAAAAAACTAATTTTTTAACACGTTTTTTTGTTTTGGCTCGAACCCCTTTTTGACAACGTTCTTGATACTTACTTGGTTCTAACTACGGAACCCTTTAGAATCCTGTTTTCGCAATACTTTCCTTGGGTTCCCGGAGCTGTGCGCGAACTGAAACCCCTCCTAGTCGCTGAAAACACGTTTTTTGCTTGAAAAAAACTGGTTTTTTGAACACGCTTTTTTATTTTGGCTCGAAAGCCTTTTTGACAAATATCTTGATACTAAGTTGGTTCTAACTACGGATCCCTTCTGAAAAAAACTGTTTTTTTGAACACGTTTTTAAATTTTGGCACCAATCCCTGTTTGACAAAGTTCTTGATACTTACTTGGTTCTAACTACGGAACCCTTCTTAAAAAAAACTGTCTTTTTGAATACGTTTTTTTTTATTTTGGCACCAACCTATTTTGACAAAATTCTTGATACTTTCTTGGTTCTAACTACGGAATTCTTCATTAGATTTTCGATCTGTTTGCGGAATCGTGTTTTCGCAATACTAACCTTGGGTGCCCGGCGCTGAACGCGAACTGAAACCCCTCCTGGTCTTTGAAAACTCGTTTTTTGCTTGAAAAAAACTGGTTTTTTAACAAGTTTTTTTATTTTGGTTCGAACCCCTTTTTGACAAAGTTCTTGATACTTACTTGGTTCTTACTACGGAACCCTTCTGAAAAAAAATGTGTTTTATTGAACACGTTTTTTAATTTTGGCCCGAACCCCTTTTTGACAAAGTTCTTGATACTTACATGGTTCTACCTACGGAATTCTTCATTAGATTTTCGATCTGTTTGCGGAATCGTGTTTTCGCTATACTAACCTTGGGTTCCCGGCGCTATGCGCGAACTGAAACCCCTCCTGGTTGCTGAAAACACGTTTTTTGCTTGAAAAAAACTCGTTGTTTGAACACGTTTTTTTATTTTGGCTCGAACCCCTTTTTGACAAAGTTCTTGATACTTACTTGGTTCTAACTACGGAACCCTTCCGAATCGTGTTTTCGCTATACTTTCCTTGGGTTCCCGGCGCTGTGCGCGAACTGAAACCCCTCCTAGTCGATGAAAACACGTTTTTTGCCTGAAAAAAACTCGTTTTTTGAACACGTTTTTTTATTTTGGCTCGAACCCCTTTTTGACAAAGTTCTTGATACTTACTTGGTTCTAACTACGGAACCCTTCAGAATCGTGTTTTCGCTATACTTTCCTTGGGTTCCCGTTGCTGTGCGCGAACTGAAACCCATCCTGGTCGATGAAAACACGTTTTTTGCCAGATAATAACTGTTTTTTTGAACACGTTTTTTTATTTTGGCTCGAACCCCTTTTTGACAAAGTTCTTGATACTTACTTGGTTCTAACTACGGAACCCTTCAGAATCGTGTTTTCGCTATACTTTCCTTGGGTTCCCGTTGCTGTGCGCGAACTGAAACCCATCCTGGTCGATGAAAACACGTTTTTTGCCAGATAATAACTGTTTTTTTAAACACTTTTTTAATTTTGGCGCGGCCCGGCGCTGTGCGCGAACTGAAACCCCTCCTGGTCGATGAAAACACGTTTTTTTTCCTGAAAAAAACTCGTTTTTTGAACACGTTTTTAATTTTGGCTCGAACCCCTTTTTGACAAAGTTCTTGATACTTGCTTGGTTCTAACTACGGAACCCTTCAGAATCGTGTTTTCGCTATACTTTCCTTGGGTTCCCGACGCTGTGCGCGAACTGAAATCCTTCCTTGTCGCTGAAAACTCGGTTTTTGCCTGAAAAAAGTGGTTTTTTGAACACGTTTTTTCATTTTGGCTCGAACCCCTTTTTGACAAAGTTCTTGATACTTACTTGGTTCTAACTACGGAACCCTTCAGAATCGTGTTTTCGCTATACTTTCCTTGGGTTCCCGGCGCTGTGCGCGAACTGAAACCCCTCCTGGTCGATGAAAACACGTTTTTTGCCTGAAAAAAACTCGTTCTTTGAACACGTTTTTTTATTTTGGCTCGAACCCCTTTTAGACAAAGTTCTTGATACTTACTTGGTTCTAACTACGGAACCCTTCAGAATCGTGTTTTCGCTATACTTTCCTTGGGTTCCCGGCGCTGTGCGCGAACTGAAACCCCTCCTGGTCGATGAAAACACGGTTTTTGCTTGAAAAAAACTCGTTTTTTGAACACGTTTTTTTGTTTTGGCTCGAACCCCTTTTTGACAAAGTTCTTGATACTTACTTGGTTCTAACTACGGAACCCTTCTGAAAAAAACTGTTTTTTGAACACGTTTTATAATTTTGGCCCGAACCTCTTTTTGACAAAATTCTTGATACTTACTCGGTTCTAACTACGGAATTCTTCATTAGATTTTCGATCTGTTTGCAGAATCGTGTTTTCGCCATACTAACCTTGGGTTCCTGGCGCTGTTCGCGAACTGAAACCCCTCCTGGTCGCTGAAAACACGTTTTTTGCCTGTTAATAACTGTTTTTTTGAACACGTTTTTTCATTTTGGCTCGAACCCCTTTTTGACAAAGTTCTTGATACTTACTTGGTTCTAACTACGGAACCCTTCAGAATCGTGTTTTCGCTATACTTTCCTTGGGTTCCCGGCGCTGTGCGCGAACTGAAACCCCTCCTGGTCGATGAAAACACGGTTTTTGCTTGAAAAAAACTCGTTTTTTGAACACGTTTTTTTATTTTGTCTCGAACCCCTTTTTGACAAAGTTCTTGATACTTACTTGGTTCTAACTACGGAACGCTTCAGAATCTTGTTTTCGCTATACTTTCCTTGGGTTCCCGGCGCTGTGCGCGAACTGAAACCCCTCCTAGTCGATGAAAACACGTTTTATTGCTTGAAAAAAACTGGTTTTTTGAACACGCTTTTTTATTTTGGCTCGAAAGCCTTTTTGACAAAAATCTTGATACTAAGTTGGTTCTAACTACGGATCCCTTCTGAAAAAAACTGTTTATTTGAACACGTTTTTAAATTTTGGCACCAATCCCTGTTTGACAAAGTTCTTGATACTTACTTGGTTCTAACTACGGAACCCTTCTTAAAAAAAACTGTCTTTTTGAAAACGTTTTTTTTATTTTGGCACCAACCTATTTTGACAAAATTCTTGATACTTACTTGGTTCTAACTACGGAATTCTTCATTAGATTTTCGATCTGTTTGCGGAATCGTGTTTTCGCAATACTAACCTTGGGTGCCCGGCGCTGAACGCGAACTGAAACCCCTCCTGGTCTTTGAAAACTCGTTTTTGCTTGAAAAAAACTGGTTTTTTAACAAGTTTTTTTATTTTGGTTCGAACCCCTTTTTGACAAAGTTCTTGATACTTACATGGTTCTAACTACGGAACCCTTCAGAATCGTGTTTTCGCTATACTTTCCTTGGGTTCCCGGCGCTGTGCGCGAACTGAAACCCCTCCTGGTCGATGAAAACACGTTTTTTGCCTGAAAAAAACTCGTTCTTTGAACACGTTTTTTTATTTTGGCTCGAACCCCTTTTAGACAAAGTTCTTGATACTTACTTGGTTCTAACTACGGAACCCTTCAGAATCGTGTTTTCGCTATACTTTCCTTGGGTTCCCGGCGCTGTGCGCGAACTGAAACCCCTCCTGGTCGATGAAAACACGGTTTTTGCTTGAAAAAAACTCGTTTTTTGAACACGTTTTTTTGTTTTGGCTCGAACCCCTTTTTGACAAAGTTCTTGATACTAACTTGGTTCTAACTACGGAACCCTTCTGAAAAAAACTGTTTTTTGAACACGTTTTATAATTTTGGCCCGAACCTCTTTTTGACAAAATTCTTGATACTTACTCGGTTCTAACTACGGAATTCTTCATTAGATTTTCGATCTGTTTGCAGAATCGTGTTTTCGCCATACTAACCTTGGGTTCCTGGCGCTGTTCGCGAACTGAAACCCCTCCTGGTCGCTGAAAACACGTTTTTTGCCTGTTAATAACTGTTTTTTTGAACACGTTTTTTAATTTTGGCACCAACCCCTTTTTGACAAAGTTCTTGATACTTACTTGGTTCTAACTACGAAACCCTTCAGAATCGTGTTTTCGCTATACATTCCTTGGGTTCCCGGCGCTGTGCGCGAACTGAAACCCCTCCTGGTCGATGAAAACACGGTTTTTGCTTGAAAAAAACTCGTTTATTGAACACGTTTTTTTATTTTGGCTCGAACCCCTTTTTGACAAAGTTCTTGATACTTACTTGGTTCTAACTACGGAACCCTTCAGAATCTTGTTTTCGCTATACTTTCCTTGGGTTCCCGGCGCTGTGCGCGAACTGAAACCCCTCCTGGTCGATGAAAACACGTTTTTTTGCTTGAAAAAATCTGGTTTTTTGAACACGCTTTTTTATTTTGGCTCGAAAGCCTTTTTGACAAAAATCTTGATACTAAGTTGGTTCTAACTACGGATCCCTTCTGAAAAAAACTGTTTATTTGAACACGTTTTTAAATTTTGGCACCAATCCCTGTTTGACAAAGTTCTTGATACTTACTTGGTTCTAACTACGGAACCCTTCAGAATCGTGTTTTCGCTATACTTTCCTTGGGTTCCCGGCGCTGTGCGCGAACTGAAACCCCTCCTGGTCGATGAAAACACGTTTTTTGCTTGAAAAAAACTCGTCTTTTGAACACGTTTTTTTGTTTTGGCTCGAACCCCTTTTTGACAAAGTTCTTGATACTTACTTGGTTCTAACTACGGAACCCTTTTGAAAAAAACTGTTTTTTGAACACGTTTTTTAATTTTGGCCCGAACCTCTTTTTGACAAAATTCTTGATACTTACTCGGTTCTAACTACCTACGGAATTCTTCATAAGATTTTCGATCTGTTTGCAGAATCGTGTTTTCGCCATACTAACCTTGGGTTCCTGGCGCTGTTCGCGAACTGAAACCCCTCCTGGTCGCTGAAAACACGTTTTTTGCCTGATAATAACTGTTTTTTTGAACACGTTTTTTAATTTTGGCACCAACCACTTTTTGACAAAGTTCTTGATACTTACTTGGTTCTAACTACGGAACCCTTCAGAATCGTGTTTTCGCTATACTTTCCTTGGGTTCCCGGCGCTGTGCGCGAACTAAAAACCCCTCCTGGTCGATGAAAACAAGTTTTTTGCTTGAAAAAAACTCGTTTTTTGAACACGTTTTTTTATTTTGGCTCGAACCCCTTTTTGACAAAGTTCTTGATACTTACTTGGTTCTAACTACGGAACCCTTCAGTATCGTGTTTTCGCCATACTAACCTTGGGTTCCTGGCGCTGTTCGCGAACTGAAACCCCTCCTGGTCGCTGAAAACACGTTTTTTGCCTGATAATAACTGTTTGTTTGAACACGTTTTTTAATTTTGGCACCAACCCCTTTTGGACAAAGTTCTTGATACTTACTTGGTTCTAACTACGGAACCCTTCAGAATCGTGTTTTTGCTATACTTTTCTTGGGTTCCCGGCGCTGTGCGCGAACTGAAACCCCTCCTGGTCGATGAAAACACGGTTTTTGCTTGAAAAAAACTCGTTTTTTGAACACGTTTTTTTATTTTGGCTCGAACCCCTTTTTGACAAAGTTCTTGATACTTACTTGGTTCTAACTACGGAACCCTTCAGAATCGTGTTTTCGCTATACTTTCCTTGGGTTCCCGGCGCTGTGCGCGAACTGAAACCCCTCCTGGTCGATGAAAACACGGTTTTTGCTTGAAAAAAACTCGTTTTTTGAACACGTTTTTTTAATTTTGGCTCTAACCCCTTTTTGACAAAGTTCTTGATACTTACTTGGTTCTAACTACGGAACCCTTCAGAATCGTGTTTTCGCTATACTTTCCTTGGGTTCCTGGCGCTGTGTGCGAACTGAAACCCCTCCTGGTCGATGAAAACACGTTTTTTGCTTGAAAAAAACTCGTTTTTTGAACAAGTTTTTTTGTTTTGGCTCGAACCCCTTTTTGACAAAGTTCTTGATACTTTCTTGGTTCTAACTACGGAACCCTTCTGAAAAAAACTGTTTATTGAACACGTTTTTTAATTTTGGCCCGAACCTCTTTTTGACAAAATTCTTGATACTTACTCGGTTCTTACTACGGAATTCTTCATTAGATTTTCGATCTGTTTGCAGAATTGTGTTTTCGCCATACTAACCTTGGGTTCCTGGCGCTGTTCGCGAACTGAAACCCCTCCTGGTCGCTAAAAACACGTTTTTTGCCTGATAATAACTGTTTTTTTGAACACGTTTTTTAATTTTGGCACGAACCCCTTTTTGACAAAATTCTTGATACTTACTTGGTTCTAACTACGGAGCCCTTCAGAATCGTGTTTTCGCTATACTTTCCTTGGGTTCCCGGCGCTGTGCGCGAACTGAAACCCCTCCTGGTCGATGAAAACACGGTTTTTGCTTGAAAAAAACTCGTTTTTTGAACACGTTTTTTTATTTTGGCTCGAACCCCTTTTTGACAAAGTTCTTGATACTTACTTGGTTCTAACTACGGAACCCTTCAGAATCTTGTTTTCGCTATACTTTCCATGGGTTCCTGGCGCTGTGCGCGAACTGAAACCCCTCCTGGTCGATGAAAACACGTTTTTTGCTTGAAAAAAACTAGTTTTTTAACACGTTTTTTTGTTTTGGCTCGAACCCCTTTTTGACAACGTTCTTGATACTTACTTGGTTCTAACTACGGAACCCTTTAGAATCCTGTTTTCGCAATACTTTCCATGGGTTCCCGGAGCTGTGCGCGAACTGAAACCCCTCCTAGTCGCTGAAAACACGTTTTTTGCTTGAAAAAAACTGGTTTTTTGAACACGCTTTTTTATTTTGGCTCGAAAGCCTTTTTGACAAAAATCTTGATACTAAGTTGGTTCTAACTACGGATCCCTTCTGAAAAAAACTGTTTTTTTGAACACGTTTTTAAATTTTGGCACCAATCCCTGTTTGACAAAGTTCTTGATACTTACTTGGTTCTAACTACGGAACCCTTCTTAAAAAAAACTGTCTTTTTGAATACGTTTTTTTTATTTTGGCACCAACCTATTTTGACAAAATTCTTGATACTTACTTGGTTCTAACTACGGAATTCTTCATTAGATTTTCGATCTGTTTGCGGAATCGTGTTTTCGCAATACTAACCTTGGGTGCCCGGCGCTGAACGCGAACTGAAACCCCTCCTGGTCTTTGAAAACTCGTTTTTTGCTTGAAAAAAACTGGTTTTTTAACAAGTTTTTTTATTTTGGTTCGAACCCCTTTTTGACAAAGTTCTTGATACTTACTTGGTTCTTACTACGGAACCCTTCTGAAAAAAAATGTGTTTTTTTGAACACGTTTTTTAATTTTGGCCCGAACCCCTTTTTGACAAAGTTCTTGATACTTACATGGTTCTACCTACGGAATTCTTCATTAGATTTTCGATCTGTTTGCGGAATCGTGTTTTCGCTATACTAACCTTGGGTTCCCGGCGCTATGCGCGAACTGAAACCCCTCCTGGTTGCTGAAAACACGTTTTTTGCTTGAAAAAAACTCGTTGTTTGAACACGTTTTTTTATTTTGGCTCGAACCCTTTTTTGACAAAGTTCTTGATACTTACTTGGTTCTAACTACGGAACCCTTCAGAATCGTGTTTTCGCTATACTTTCCTTGGGTTCCCGGCGCTGTGCGCGAACTGAAACCCCTCCTGGTTGATGAAAACACGTTTTTTGCTTGAAAAAAACTCGTTTTTTGAAGACGTTTTTTTATTTTGGCTCGAACCCCTTTTTGACAAAGTTCTTGATACTTACTTGGTTCTAACTACGGAACCCTTCAGAATCGTGTTTTCGCTATACTTTCCTTGGGTTCCCGGCGCTGTGCGCGAACTGAAACCCCTCCTGGTCGATGAAAACACGTTTTTTGCTTGAAAAAAACTCGTTTTTTGAACACGTTTTTTTATTTTTACTTGAACCCCATTTTGACAAAGTTCTTGATACTAACTTGGTTCTAACTACGGAACCCTTCCGAATCGTGTTTTCGCTATACTTTCCTTGGGTTCCCGGCGCTGTGCGCGAACTGAAACCCCTCCTAGTCGATGAAAACACGTTTTTTGCCTGAAAAAAACTCGTTTTTAGAACACGTTTTTTTATTTTGGCTCGAACCCCTTTTTGACAAAGTTCTTGATACTTACTTGGTTCTAACTACGGAACCCTTCAGAATCGTGTTTTCGCTATACTTTCCTTGGGTTCCCGTTGCTGTGCGCGAACTGAAACCCATCCTGGTCGATGAAAACACGTTTTTTGCCAGATAATAACTGTTTTTTTGAACACGTTTTTTTATTTTGGCTCGAACCCCTTTTTGACAAAGTTCTTGATACTTACAGCTTGGTTCTAACTACGGAACCCTTCAGAATCGTGTTTTCGCTATACTTTCCTTGGGTTCCAGTTGCTGTGCGCGAACTGAAACCCATCCTGGTCGATGAAAACACGTTTTTTGCCAGATAATAACTGTTTTTTTGAACACGTTTTTTTATTTTGGCTCGAACCCCTTTTTGACAAAGTTCTTGATACTTACTTGGTTCTAACTACGGAACCCTTCAGAATCGTGTTTTCGCTATACTTTCCTTGGGTTCCCGTTGCTGTGCGCGAACTGAAACCCATCCTGGTCGATGAAAACACGTTTTTTGCCAGATAATAACTGTTTTTTTAAACACTTTTTTAATTTTGGCGCGGCCCGGCGCTGTGCGCGAACTGAAACCCCTCCTGGTCGATGAAAACACGTTTTTTTTCCTGAAAAAAACTCGTTTTTTGAACACGTTTTTAATTTTGGCTCGAACCCCTTTTTGACAAAGTTCTTGATACTTGCTTGGTTCTAACTACGGAACCCTTCAGAATCGTGTTTTCGCTATACTTTCCTTGGGTTCCCGACGCTGTGCGCGAACTGAAATCCTTCCTGGTCGCTGAAAACTCGGTTTTTGCCTGAAAAAAGTGGTTTTTTGAACACGTTTTTTCATTTTGGCTCGAACCCCTTTTTGACAAAGTTCTTGATACTTACTTGGTTCTAACTACGGAACCCTTCAGAATCGTGTTTTCGCTATACTTTCCTTGGGTTCCCGGCGCTGTGCGCGAACTGAAACCCCTCCTGTTCGATGAAAACACGTTTTTTGCCTGAAAAAAACTCGTTCTTTGAACACGTTTTTTTATTTTGGCTCGAACCCCTTTTAGACAAAGTTCTTGATACTTACTTGGTTCTAACTACGGAACCCTTCAGAATCGTGTTTTCGCTATACTTTCCTTGGGTTCCCGGCGCTGTGCGCGAACTGAAACCCCTCCTGGTCGATGAAAACACGGTTTTTGCTTGAAAAAAACTCGTTTTTTGAATACGTTTTTTTGTTTTGGCTCGAACCCCTTTTTGACAAAGTTCTTGATACTTACTTGGTTCTAACTACGGAACCCTTCTGAAAAAAACTGTTTTTTGAACACGTTTTATAATTTTGGCCCGAACCTCTTTTTGACAAAATTCTTGATACTTACTCGGTTCTAACTACGGAATTCTTCATTAGATTTTCGATCTGTTTGCAGAATCGTGTTTTCGCCATACTAACCTTGGGTTCCTGGCGCTGTTCGCGAACTGAAACCCCTCCTGGTCGCTGAAAACACGTTTTTTGCCTGTTAATAACTGTTTTTTTGAACACGTTTTTTAATTTTGGCACCAACCCCTTTTTGCCAAAGTTCTTGATACTTACTTGGTTCTAACTACGAAACCCTTCAGAATCGTGTTTTCGCTATACATTCCTTGGGTTCCCGGCGCTGTGCGCGAACTGAAACCCCTCCTGGTCGATGAAAACACGGTTTTTGCTTGAAAAAAACTCGTTTTTTGAACACGTTTTTTTATTTTGGCTCGAACCCCTTTTTGACAAAGTTCTTGATACTTACATGGTTCTAACTACGGAACCCTTCAGAATCGTGTTTTCGCTATACTTTCCTTGGGTTCCCGGCGCTGTGCGCGAACTGAAACCCCTCCTGGTCGATGAAAACACGTTTTTTGCCTGAAAAAAACTCGATCTTTGAACACGTTTTTTTATTTTGGCTCGAACCCCTTTTAGACAAAGTTCTTGATACTTACTTGGTTCTAACTACGGAACCCTTCAGAATCGTGTTTTCGCTATACTTTCCTTGGGTTCCCGGCGCTGTGCGCGAACTGAAACCCCTCCCGGTCGATGAAAACACGGTTTTTGCTTGAAAAAAACTCGTTTTTTGAACACGTTTTTTTGTTTTGGCTCGAACCCCTTTTTGACAAAGTTCTTGATACTTACTTGGTTCTAACTACGGAAACCTTCTGAAAAAAACTGTTTTTTAAACACGTTTTATAATTTTGGCCAGAACCTCTTTTTGACAAAATTCTTGATACTTACTCGGTTCTAACTACGGAATTCTTCATTAGATTTTCGATCTGTTTGCAGAATCGTGTTTTCGCCATACTAACCTTGGGTTCCTGGCGCTGTTCGCGAACTGAAACCCCTCCTGGTCGCTGAAAACACGTTTTTTGCCTGTTAATAACTGTTTTTTTGAACACGTTTTTTAATTTTGGCACCAACCCCTTTTTGACAAAGTTCTTGATACTTACTTGGTTCTAACTACGAAACCCTTCAGAATCGTGTTTTCGCTATACATTCCTTAGGTTCCCGGCGCTGTGCGCGAACTGAAACCCCTCCTGGTCGATGAAAACACGGTTTTTGCTTGAAAAAAACTCGTTTTTTGAACACGTTTTTTTATTTTGGCTCGAACCCCTTTTTGACAAAGTTCTTGATACTTACTTGGTTCTAACTACGGAACCCTTCAGAATCTTGTTTTCGCTATACTTTCCTTGGGTTCCCGGCGCTGTGCGCGAACTGAAACCCCTCCTGGTCGATGAAAACACGTTTTTTTGCTTGAAAAAAACTGGTTTTTTGAACACGCTTTTTTATTTTGGCTCGAAAGCCTTTTTGACAAAAATCTTGATACTAAGTTGGTTCTAACTACGGATCCCTTCTGAAAAAAACTGTTTATTTGAACACGTTTTTAAATTTTGGCACCAATCCCTGTTTGACAAAGTTCTTGATACTCACTTGGTTCTAACTACGGAACCCTTCTTAAAAAAAACTGTCTTTTTGAAAACGTTTTTTTTATTTTGGCACCAACCTATTTTGACAAAATTCTTGATACTTACTTGGTTCTAACTACGGAATTCTTCATTAGATTTTCGATCTGTTTGCGGAATCGTGTTTTCGCAATACTAACCTTGGGTGCCCGGCGCTGAACGCGAACTGAAACCCCTCCTGGTCTTTGAAAACTCGTTTTTTGCTTGAAAAAAACTGGTTTTTTAACAAGTTTTTTTATTTTGGTTCGAACCCCTTTTTGACAAAGTTCTTGATACTTACATGGTTCTACCTACGAAATTCTTCATAAGATTTTCGATCTGTTTGCGGAATCGTGTTTTCGCCATAATAACATTGGGTTCCTGGCGCTGTGCGCGAACTGAAACTCCTCCTGGTTGCTGAAAACACGTTTTTTGCTTGAAAAAAAGAATAAAAACTGGTTTTTGAACACGTGTTTTTATTATGGCACCAACCCATTTTTGAAAAAATACTTGATACTTACATGGTTCTAACTACGGAATTCTTCATTAGATTTTCGATCTGTTTGCGGAATCGTGTTTTCGCTATACTTTCCTTGGGTTCCCGGCGCTGTGCGCGAACTGAAACCCCTCCTGGTTGCTGAAAACACGTTTTTTGCTTGAAAAAAACTCGTTGTTTGAACACGTTTTTTTATTTTGGCTCGAACCCCTTTTTGACAAAGTTCTTGATACTTACTTGGTTCTAACTACGGAACCCTTCAGAATCGTGTTTTCGCTATACTTTCCTTGGGTTCCCGGCGCTGTGCGCGAACTGAAACCCCTCCTGGTCGATGAAAACGCGTTTTTTGCCTGAAAAAAACTCGTTTTTTGAACACATTTTTTTATTTTGGCTCGAACCCCTTTTTGACAAAGTTCTTGATACTTACTCGGTTCTAACTACGGAATTCTTCATTAGATTTTCAATCTGTTTGCGGAATCGTGTTTTCGCTATACTAACTTTGGGTTCCCGGCGCTATGCGCGAACTGAAACCCCTCCTGGTTGCTGAAAACACGTTTTTTGCTTGAAAAAAACTCGTTGTTTGAACACGTTTTTTTATTTTGGCTCGAACCCCTTTTTGACAAAGTTCTTGATACTTACTTGGTTCTAACTACGGAACCCTTCAGAATCGTGTTTTCGCTATACTTTCCTTGGGTTCCCGGCGCTGTGCGCGAACTGAAACCCCTCCTGGTTGATGAAAACACGTTTTTTGCTTGAAAAAAACTCGTTTTTTGAAGACGTTTTTTTATTTTGGTTCGAACCCCTTTTTGACAAAGTTCTTGATACTTACTTGGTTCTAACTACGGAACCCTTCAGAATCGTGTTTTCGCTATACTTTCCTTGGGTTCCCGGCGCTGTGCGCGAACTGAAACCCCTCCTGGTCGATGAAAACACGGTTTTTGCTTGAAAAAACTCGTTTTTTGAACACGTTTTTTTATTTTGGCTCGAACCCCTTTTTGACAAAGTTCTTGATACTTACTTTGTTCTAACTACGGAACCCTTCATAATCGTGTTTTCGCTATACTTTCCTTGGGTTCCCGGCGCTGTGCGCGAACTGAAACCCCTCCTGGTCGATGAAAACACGTTTTTTGCTTGAAAAAAACTCGTTTTTTGAACACGTTTTTTTGTTTTGGCTCGAACCCCTTTTTGACAAAGTTCTTGATACTTACTTTGTTCTAACTACGGAACACTTCTGAAAAAAACTGTTTTTTGAACACGTTTTTTAATTTTGGCCCGAACCTCTTTTTGACAAAATTCTTGATACTTACTCGGTTCTAACTACTGAATTCTTCATTAGATTTTCGATCTGTTTGCAGAATCGTGTTTTCGCCATACTAACCTTGGGTTCCTGGCGCTGTTCGAGAACTGAAACCCCTCCTGGTCGCTGAAAACACGTTTTTTGCCTGAAAAAAACTCGTTTTTTGAACACGTTTTTTTATTTTGGCTCGAACCCCTTTTTGACAAAGTTCTTGATACTTACTTGGTTCTAACTACGGAACCCTTCAGAATCGTGTTTTCGCTATACTTTCCTTGGGTTCCCGGCGCTGTGCGCGAACTAAAAACCCCTCCTGGTCGATGAAAACACGGTTTTTGCTTGAAAAAAACTCGTTTTTTGAACACGCTTTTTTATTTTGGCTCGAAAGCCTTTTTGACAAAAATCTTGATACTAAGTTGGTTCTAACTACGGATCCCTTCTGAAAAAAACTGTTTATTTGAACACGTTTTTAAATTTTGGCACCAATCCCTGTTTGACAAAGTTCTTGATACTTACTTGGTTCTAACTACGGAACCCTTCTTAAAAAAAACTGTCTTTTTGAAAACGTTTTTTTTATTTTGGCACCAACCTATTTTGACAAAATTCTTGATACTTACTTGGTTCTAACTACGGAATTCTTCATTAGATTTTCGATCTGTTTGCGGAATCGTGTTTTCGCAATACTTACCTTGGGTGCCCGGCGCTGAACGCGAACTGAAACCCCTCCTGGTCTTTGAAAACTCGTTTTTTGCTTGAAAAAAACTGGTTTTTTAACAAGTTTTTTTATTTTGGTTCGAACCCCTTTTTGACAAAGTTCTTGATACTTACATGGTTCTACCTACGAAATTCTTCATAAGATTTTCGATCTGTTTGCGGAATCGTGTTTTCGCAATAATAACATTGGGTTCCTGGCGCTGTGCGCGAACTGAAACTCCTCCTGGTTGCTGAAAACACGTTTTTTGCTTGAAAAAAAGAATAAAAACTGGTTTTTGAACACGTATTTTTATTATGGCACCAACCCATTTTTGAAAAAATACTTGATACTTACATGGTTCTAACTACGGAATTCTTCATTAGATTTTCGATCTGTTTGCGGAATCGTGTTTTCGCTATACTTTCCTTGGGTTCCCGGCGCTGTGCGCGAACTGAAACCCCTCCTGGTTGCTGAAAACACGTTTTTTGCTTGAAAAAAACTCGTTGTTTGAACACGTTTTTTTATTTTGGCTCGAACCCCTTTTTGACAAAGTTCTTGATACTTACTTGGTTCTAACTACGGAACCCTTCAGAATCGTGTTTTCGCTATACTTTCCTTGGGTTCCCGGCGCTGTGCGCGAACTGAAACCCCTCCTGGTCGATGAAAACGCGTTTTTTGCCTGAAAAAAACTCGTTTTTTGAACACATTTTTTTATTTTGGCTCGAACCCCTTTTTGACAAAGTTCTTGATACTTACTCGGTTCTAACTACGGAATTCTTCATTAGATTTTCAATCTGTTTGCGGAATCGTGTTTTCGCTATACTAACTTTGGGTTCCCGGCGCTATGCGCGAACTGAAACCCCTCCTGGTTGCTGAAAACACGTTTTTTGCTTGAAAAAAACTCGTTGTTTGAACACGTTTTTTTATTTTGGCTCGAACCCCTTTTTGACAAAGTTCTTGATACTCACTTGGTTCTAACTACGGAACCCTTCAGAATCGTGTTTTCGCTATACTTTCCTTGGGTTCCCGGCGCTGTGCGCGAACTGAAACCCCTCCTGGTTGATGAAAACACGTTTTTTGCTTGAAAAAAACTCGTTTTTTGAAGACGTTTTTTTATTTTGGCTCGAACCCCTTTTTGACAAAGTTCTTGATACTTACTTGGTTCTAACTACGGAACCCTTCAGAATCGTGTTTTTGCTATACTTTCCTTGGGTTCCCGGCGCTGTGCGCGAACTGAAACCCCTCCTGGTCGATGAAAACACGGTTTTTGCTTGAAAAAACTCGTTTTTTGAACACGTTTTTTTATTTTGGCTCGAACCCCTTTTTGACAAAGTTCTTGATACTTACTTTGTTCTAACTACGGAACCCTTCAGAATCGTGTTTTCGCTATACTTTCCTTGGGTTCCCGGCGCTGTGCGCGAACTGAAACCCCTCCTGGTCGATGAAAACACGTTTTTTGCTTGAAAAAAACTCGTTTTTTGAACACGTTTTTTTGTTTTGGCTCGAACCCCTTTTTGACAAAGTTCTTGATACTTACTTTGTTCTAACTACGGAACACTTCTGAAAAAAACTGTTTTTTGAACACGTTTTTTAATTTTGGCCCGAACCTCTTTTTGACAAAATTCTTGATACTTACTCGGTTCTAACTACTGAATTCTTCATTAGATTTTCGATCTGTTTGCAGAATCGTGTTTTCGCCATACTAACCTTGGGTTCCTGGCGCTGTTCGAGAACTGAAACCCCTCCTGGTCGCTGAAAACACGTTTTTTGCCTGAAAAAAACTCGTTTTTTGAACACGTTTTTTTATTTTGGCTCGAACCCCTTTTTGACAAAGTTCTTGATACTTACTTGGTTCTAACTACGGAACCCTTCAGAATCGTGTTTTCGCTATACTTTCCTTGGGTTCCCGGCGCTGTGCGCGAACTGAAACAACTCCTGGTCGATGAAAACACGTTTTTTGCTTGAAAAAAACTCGTTTTTTGAACACGTTTTTTTGTTTTGGCTCGAACCCCTTTTTGACAAAGTTCTTGATACTTACTTGGTTCTAACTACGGAACCCTTTCGAAAAAAACTGTTTTTTTAAACAAGTTTTTTAATTTTGGCACCAACCCCTTTTTGACAAAGTTCTTGATACTTACTTGGTTCTTACTACGGAACCCTTCAGAATCGTGTTTTCGCTATACTTTCCTTGGGTTCCTTGCGCTGTTCGCGAACTGAAACCCCTCCTGGTCGCTGAAAACACGTATTTTGCCTGATAATAACTGTTTTTTTGAACACGTTTTTTAATTTTGGCACCAACCCCTTTTTGACAAAGTTCTTGATACTTACTTGGTTCTAACTACGTAACCTTTCAGAATTGTGTTTTCGCTATACTTTCCTTGGGTTCCTTGCGCTGTTCGCGAACTGAAACCCCTCCTGGTCGCTGAAAACACGTATTTTGCCTGATAATAACTGTTTTTTTGAACACGTTTTTTAATTTTGGCACCAACCCCTTTTTGACAAAGTTCTTGATACTTACTTGGTTCTAACTACGGAACCCTTCAGAATCGTGTTTTCGCTATACTTTCCTTGGGTTCCCGGCGCTGTGCGCGAACTGAAACCCCTCCTGGTCGATGAAAACACGGTTTTTGCTTGAAAAAAACTCGTTTTTTGAACGCGTTTTTTTATTTTGGTTCGAACCCCTTTTTGACAAAGTTCTTGATACTTACTTGGTTCTAACTACGGAACCCTTCAGAATCGTGTTTTCGCTATACTTTCCTTGGGTTCCCGGGGCTGTGCGCGAACTGACACCCCTCCTGGTCGATGAAAACACGTTTTTTGCTTGAAAAAAACTCGTTTTTTGAACACGTTTTTTTGTTTTGGCTCGAACCCCTTTTTGACAAAGTTCTTGATACTTACTTGGTTCTAACTACGGAACCCTTTCGAAAAAAACTGTTTTTTGAACACGTTTTTTAATTTTGGCACCAACCCCTTTTTGACAAAGTTCTTGATACTTACTTGGTTCTTACTACGGAACCCTTCAGAATCGTGTTTTCGCTATACTTTCCTTGGGTTCCCGCCGCTGTGCGCGAACTGAAACCCCTCCTGGTCGATGAAAACACGGTTTTTGCTTGAAAAATACTCGTTTTTTGAACACGTTTTTTAATTTTGGACCGAACCTCTTTTTGACAAAATTCTTGATACTTACTCGGTTCGAACTACGGAATTCTTCATTAGATTTTCGATCTGTTTGCAGAATCGTGTTTTCGCCATACTAACCTTGGGTTCCTGGCGCTGTTCGCGAACTGAAACCCCTCCTGGTCGCTGAAAACACGTTTTTTGCCTGATAATAACTGTTGTTTTTAACACGTTTTTTAATTTTGGCACCAACCCCTTTTTGACAAAGTTCTTGATACTTACTTGGTTCTTACTACGGAACCCTTCAGAATCGTGTTTTCGCTATACTTTCCTTGGGTTCCCGGCGCTGTGCGCGAACTGAAACCCCTCCTGGTCGATGAAATCACGGTTTTTGCTTGAAAAAAACTCGTTTTTTGAACACGTGTTTTTATTTTGGCTCGAACCCCTTTTTGACAAAGTTCTTGATACTTACTGGGTTCTAACTACGGAACCCTTCAGAATCGTGTTTTCGCTATACTAACCTTGGGTTCCTGGCGCTGTTCGCGAACTGAAACCCCTCCTGGTCGCTGAAAACACGTTTTTTGCCTGATAATAACTGTTTTTTTGAACACGTTTTTTAATTTTGGCACCAACCCCTTTTTGACAAAGTTCTTGATACTTACTTGGTACTAACTACGGAACCCTTCAGAATCGTGTTTTCGCTATACTTTCCTTGGGTTCCCGGCGCTGTGCGCGAACTGACACCCCTCCTGGTCGATGAAAACACGTTTTTTGCTTGAAAAAAACTCGTTTTTTGAACACGTTTTTTTGTTTTGGCTCGAACCCCTTTTTGACAAAGTTCTTGATACTTACTTGGTTCTAACTACGGAACCCTTTCGAAAAAAACTGTTTTTTGAACACGTTTTTTAATTTTGGCACCAACCCCTTTTTGACAAAGTTCTTGATACTTACTTGGTTCTTACTACGGAACCCTTCAGAATCGTGTTTTCGCTATACTTTCCTTGGGTTCCCGCCGCTGTGCGCGAACTGAAACCCCTCGTGGTCGATGAAAACACGGTTTTTGCTTGAAAAATACTCGTTTTTTGAACACGTTTTTTAATTTTGGACCGAACCTCTTTTTGACAAAATTCTTGATACTTACTCGGTTCTAACTACGGAATTCTTCATTAGATTTTCGATCTGTTTGCAGAATTGTGTTTTCGCCATACTTACCTTGGGTTCCTGGCGCTGTTCGCGAACTGAAACCCCTCCTGGTCGCTTAAAACACGTTTTTTGCCTGATAATAACTGTTTTTTTTAACACGTTTTTTAATTTTGGCACCTACCCTTTTTTGACAAAGTTCTTGATACTTACTTGGTTCTAACTACGGCAACCTTCAGAATCGTGTTTTCGCTATACTTTCCTTGGGTTCCCGGCGCTGTGCGCGAACTGAAACCCCTCCTGGTCGATGAAAACACGGTTTTTGCTTGAAAAAAACTCGTTTTTTGAACACGTTTTTTTATTTTGGCTCGAACCCCTTTTTGACAAAGTTCTTGATACTTACTTGGTTCTAACTACGGCAACCTTCAGAATCGTGTTTTCGCTATACTTTCCTTGGGTTCCCGGCGCTGTGCGCGAACTGAAACCCCTCCTGGTCGATGAAAACACGGTTTTTGCTTGAAAAAAACTCTTTTTTTGAACACGTTTTTTTATTTTGGCTCGAACCCCTTTTTGACAAAGTTCTTGATACTTACTTGGTTCTAACTACGGAACCCTTCAGAATCGTGTTTTCGCTATACTTTCCTTGGGTTCCCGGCGCTGTGCGCGAACTGAAACAACTCCTGGTCGATGAAAACACGTTTTTTGCTTGAAAAAAACTCGTTTTTTAAACACGTTTTTTTGTTTTGGCTCGAACCCCTTTTTGACAAAGTTCTTGATACTTACTTGGTTCTAACTACGGAACCCTTTCGAAAAAAACTGTTTTTTTAAACACGTTTTTTAATTTTGGCACCAACCCCTTTTTGACAAAGTTCTTGATACTTACTTGGTTCTTACTACGGAACCCTTCAGAATCGTGTTTTCGCTATACTTTCCTTGGGTTCCCGGCGCTGTGCGCGAACTGAAACCCCTCCTGGTCGATGAAAACACGGTTTTTGCTTGAAATAAACTCGTTTTTTGAACACGTTTTTTTATTTTGGCTCGAACCCCTTTTTGACAAAATTCTTGATACTTACTTGGTTCTAACTACGGAACCCTTCAGAATCGTGTTTTCGCTATACTTTCCTTGGGTTCCCGGCGCTGTGCGCGAACTGAAACAACTCCTGGTCGATGAAAACACGTTTTTTGCTTGAAAAAAACTCGTTTTTTGAACACGTTTTTTTGTTTTGGCTCGAACCCCTTTTTGACAAAGTTCTTGATACTTACTTGGTTCTAACTACGGAACCCTTCTGAAAAAAACTGTTTTTTGAACACGTTTTTTAATTTTGACCCGAACCTCTTTTTGACAAAATTCTTGATACTTACTCGGTTCGAACTACGGAACCCTTCAGAATCGTGTTTTTGCCATACTTTCCTTGGGTTCCCGGCGCTGTGCGCGAACTGAAACCCCTCCTGGTCGATGAAAACACGTTTTTTGCTAGAAAAAAACTCGTTTTTTGAACACGTTTTTTTGTTTTGGCTCGAACCCCTTTTTGACAAAGTTCTTGATACTTACTTGGTTCTAACTACGGCAACCTTCAGAATCGTGTTTTTGCTATACTTTCCTTGGGTTCCCGGCGCTGTGCGCGAACTGAAACCCCTCCTGGTCGATGAAAACACGTTTTTTGCTTGAAAAAAACTCGTTTTTTGAACACGTTTTTTTGTTTTGGCTCGAACCCCTTTTTGACAAAGTTCTTGATACTAACTTGGTTCTAACTACGGAACCCTTCTGAAAATAACTGTTTTTTGAACACGTTTTTTAATTTTGGCCCGAACCCCTTTTCGACAAAATTCTTGATACTTACTCGGTTCGAACTACGGAATTCTTCATTAGATTTTCGATCTGTTTGCAGAATCGTGTTTTCGCCATACTAACCTTGGGTTCCTGGCGCTGTTCGCGAACTGAAACCCCTCCTGGTCGCTGAAAACACGTTTTTTGCCTGATAATAACTGTTGTTTTTAACACGTTTTTTAATTTTGGCACCAACCCCTTTTTGACAAAGTTCTTGATACTTACTTGGTTCTTACTACGGAACCCTTCAGAATCGTGTTTTTGCCATACTTTCCTTGGGTTCCCGGCGCTGTGCGCGAACTGAAACCCCTCCTGGTCGATGAAAACACGGTTTTTGCTTGAAAAAAACTCGTTTTTTGAACACGTGTTTTTATTTTGGCTCGAACCCCTTTTTGACAAAGTTCTTGATACTTACTTGGTTCTAACTACGGAACCCTTCAGAATCGTGTTTTCGCTATACTAACCTTGGGTTCCTGGCGCTGTTTGCGAACTGAAACCCCTCCTGGTCGCTGAAAACACGTTTTTTGCCTGATAATAACTGTTTTTTTGAACACGTTTTTTAATTTTGGCACCAACCCCTTTTTGACAAAGTTCTTGATACTTACTTGGTACTAACTACGGAACCCTTCAGAATCGTGTTTTCGCTATACTTTCCTTGGGTTCCCGGCGCTGTGCGCGAACTGACACCCCTCCTGGTCGATGAAAACACGTTTTTTGCTTGAAAAAAACTCGTTTTTTGAACACGTTTTTTTGTTTTGGCTCGAACCCCTTTTTGACAAAGTTCTTGATACTTACTTGGTTCTAACTACGGAACCCTTCTGAAAAAAACTGTTTTTTGAACACGTTTTTTAATTTTGGCCCGAACCTCTTTTTGACAAAATTCTTGATACTTACTCGGTTCTAACTACGGAACCCTTCAGAATCGTGTTTTCGCCATACTTTCCTTGGGTTCCCGGCGCTGTGCGCGAACTGAAACCCCTCCTGGTCGATGAAAACACGTTTTTTGCTTGAAAAAAACTCGTTTTTTGAACACGTTTTTTTGTTTTGGCTCGAACCCCTTTTTGACAAAGTTCTTGATACTTACTTGGTTTTAACTACGGAACCCTTTCGAAAAAAACTGTTTTTTGAACACGTTTTTTAATTTTGGCACCAACCCCTTTTTGACAAAGTTCTTGATACTTACTTGGTTCTTACTACGGAACCCTTCAGAATCGTGTTTTCGCTATACTTTCCTTGGGTTCCCGCCGCTGTGCGCGAACTGAAACCCCTCCTGGTCGATGAAAACACGGTTTTTGCTTGAAAAATACTCGTTTTTTGAACACGTTTTTTAATTTTGGACCGAACCTCTTTTTGACAAAATTCTTGATACTTACTCGGTTCTAACTACGGAATTCTTCATTAGATTTTCGATCTGTTTGCAGAATTGTGTTTTCGCCATACTTACCTTGGGTTCCTGGCGCTGTTCGCGAACTGAAACCCCTCCTGGTCGCTTAAAACACGTTTTTTGCCTGATAATAACTGTTTTTTTTAACACGTTTTTTAATTTTGGCACCTACCCTTTTTTGACAAAGTTCTTGATACTTACTTGGTTCTAACTACGGCAACCTTCAGAATCGTGTTTTCGCTATACTTTCCTTGGGTTCCCGGCGCTGTGCGCGAACTGAAACCCCTCCTGGTCGATGAAAACACGGTTTTTGCTTGAAAAAAACTCGTTTTTTGAACACGTTTTTTTATTTTGGCTCGAACCCCTTTTTGACAAAGTTCTTGATACTTACTCGGTTCGAACTACGGAACCCTTCAGAATCGTGTTTTTGCCATACTTTCCTTGGGTTCCCGGCGCTGTGCGCGAACTGAAACCCCTCCTGGTCGATGAAAACACGTTTTTTGCTAGAAAAAAACTCGTTTTTTGAACACGTTTTTTTGTTTTGGCTCGAACCCCTTTTTGACAAAGTTCTTGATACTTACTTGGTTCTAACTACGGCAACCTTCAGAATCGTGTTTTTGCTATACTTTCCTTGGGTTCCCGGCGCTGTGCGCGAACTGAAACCCCTCCTGGTCGATGAAAACACGTTTTTTGCTTGAAAAAAACTCGTTTTTTGAACACGTTTTTTTGTTTTGGCTCGAATCCCTTTTTGACAAAGTTCTTGATTCTAACTTGGTTCTAACTACGGAACCCTTCTGAAAATAACTGTTTTTTGAACACGTTTTTTAATTTTGGCCCGAACCCCTTTTCGACAAAATTCTTGATACTTACTCGGTTCGAACTACGGAATTCTTCATTAGATTTTCGATCTGTTTGCAGAATCGTGTTTTCGCCATACTAACCTTGGGTTCCTGGCGCTGTTCGCGAACTGAAACCCCTCCTGGTCGCTGAAAACACGTTTTTTGCCTGATAATAACACTGTTGTTTTTAACACGTTTTTTAATTTTGGCACCAACCCCTTTTTGACAAAGTTCTTGATACTTACTTGGTTCTTACTACAGAACCCTTCAGAATCGTGTTTTCGCTATACTTTCCTTGGGTTCCCGGCGCTGTGCGCGAACTGAAACCCCTCCTGGTCGATGAAAACACGGTTTTTGCTTGAAAAAAACTCGTTTTTTGAACACGTGTTTTTATTTTGGCTCGAACCCCTTTTTGACAAAGTTCTTGATACTTACTTGGTTCTAACTACGGAACCCTTCAGAATCGTGTTTTCGCTATACTAACCTTGGGTTCCTGGCGCTGTTTGCGAACTGAAACCCCTCCTGGTCGCTGAAAACACGTTTTTTGCCTGATAATAACTGTTTTTTTGAACACGTTTTTTAATTTTGGCACCAACCCCTTTTTGACAAAGTTCTTGATACTTACTTGGTACTAACTACGGAACCCTTCAGAATCGTGTTTTCGCTATACTTTCCTTGGGTTCCCGGCGCTGTGCGCGAACTGACACCCCTCCTGGTCGATGAAAACACGTTTTTTGCTTGAAAAAAACTCGTTTTTTGAACACGTTTTTTTGTTTTGGCTCGAACCCCTTTTTGACAAAGTTCTTGATACTTACTTGGTTCTAACTACGAAACCCTTCTGAAAAAAACTGTTTTTTGAACACGTTTTTTAATTTTGGCCCGAACCTCTTTTTGACAAAATTCTTGATACTTACTCGGTTCTAACTACGGAACCCTTCAGAATCGTGTTTTCGCCATACTTTCCTTAGGTTCCCGGCGCTGTGCGCGAACTGAAACCCCTCCTGGTCGATGAAAACACGTTTTTTGCTTGAAAAAAACTCGTTTTTGAACACGTTTTTTTGTTTTGGCTCGAACCCCTTTTTGACAAAGTTCTTGATACTTACTTGGTTCTAACTACGGAACCCTTTCGAAAAAAACTGTTTTTTGAACACGTTTTTTAATTTTGGCACCAACCCCTTTTTGACAAAGTTCTTGATACTTACTTGGTTCTTACTACGGAACCCTTCAGAATCGTGTTTTCGCTATACTTTCCTTGGGTTCCCGCCGCTGTGCGCGAACTGAAACCCCTCCTGGTCGATGAAAACACGGTTTTTGCTTGAAAAATACTCGTTTTTTGAACACGTTTTTTAATTTTGGACCGAACCTCTTTTTGACAAAATTCTTGATACTTACTCGGTTCTAACTACGGAATTCTTCATTAGATTTTCGATCTGTTTGCAGAATTGTGTTTTCGCCATACTTACCTTGGGTTCCTGGCGCTGTTCGCGAACTGAAACCCCTCCTGGTCGCTTAAAACACGTTTTTTGCCTGATAATAACTGTTTTTTTTAACACGTTTTTTAATTTTGGCACCTACCCTTTTTTGACAAAGTTCTTGATACTTACTTGGTTCTAACTACGGCAACCTTCAGAATCGTGTTTTCGCTATACTTTCCTTGGGTTCCCGGCGCTGTGCGCGAACTGAAACCCCTCCTGGTCGATGAAAACACGGTTTTTGCTTGAAAAAAACTCGTTTTTTGAACACGTTTTTTTATTTTGGCTCGAACCCCTTTTTGACAAAGTTCTTGATACTTACTTGGTTCTAACTACGGCAACCTTCAGAATCGTGTTTTCGCTATACTTTCCTTGGGTTCCCGGCGCTGTGCGCGAACTGAAACCCCTCCTGGTCGATGAAAACACGGTTTTTGCTTGAAAAAAACTCTTTTTTTGAACACGTTTTTTTATTTTGGCTCAAACCCCTTTTTGACAAAGTTCTTGATACTTACTTGGTTCTAACTACGGAACCCCTCAGAATCGTGTTTTCGCTATACTTTCCTTGGGTTCCCGGCGCTGTGCGCAAACTGAAACCCCTCCTGGTCGATGAAAACACGTTTTTTGCTTGAAAAAAACTCGTTTTTTGAACAGGTTTTTTTGTTTTGGATCGAACCCCTTTTTGACAAAGTTCTTGATACTTACTTGGTTCTAACTACGGAACCCTTCTGAAAAAAAACTGTTTTTTGAACACGTTTTTTAATTTTGGCCCGAACCTCTTTTTGACAAAATTCTTGATACTTACTCGGTTCTAACTACCTACGGAATTCTTCATTAGATTTTCGATCTGTTTGCAGAATCGTGTTTTCGCCATACTGACCTTGGGTTCCTGGCGCTGTTCGCGAACTGAAACCCCTCCTGGTCGCTGAAAACACGTTTTTTGCCTGATAATAACTGTTTTTTTTAACACGTTTTTTAATTTTGGCACCAACCCCTTTTTGACAAAGTTCTTGATACTTACTTGGTTCTAACTACGGAACCCTTCAGAGTCGTGTTTTCGCTATACTTTCCTTGGGTTCCCGGCGCTGTGCGCGAACTGAAACCCCTCCTGGTCTATGAAAACACGGTTTTTGCTTGAAAAAAACTCGTTTTTTGAACACGTTTTTTTATTTTGGCTCGAACCCCTTTTTGACAAAGTTCTTGATACTTACTTGGTTCTAACTACGGAACCCTTCAGAATCGTGTTTTCGCTATACTTTCCTTGGGTTCCCTGCGCTGTGCGCGAACTGCAACCCCTCCTGGTCGATGAAAACACGGTTTTTGCTTGAAAAAAACTCGTTTTTTGAACACGTTTTTTTATTTTGGCTCGAACCCCTTTTTGACAAAGTTCTTGATACTTACTTTGTTCTAACTACGGAACCCTTCAGAATCGTGTTTTCGCTATACTTTCCTTGGGTTCCCGGCGCTGTGCGCGAACTGAAACCCCTCCTGGTCGATGAAAACACGTTTTTTGCTTGAAAAAAACTCGTTTTTTGAACACGTTTTTTTGTTTTGGCTCGAACCCCTTTTTGACAAAGTTCTTGATACTTACTTTGTTCTAACTACGGAACACTTCTGAAAAAAACTGTTTTTTGAACACGTTTTTTAATTTTGGCCCGAACCTCTTTTTGACAAAATTCTTGATACTTACTCGGTTCTAACTACTGAATTCTTCATTAGATTTTCGATCTGTTTGCAGAATCGTGTTTTCGCCATACTAACCTTGGGTTCCTGGCGCTGTTCGAGAACTGAAACCCCTCCTGGTCGCTGAAAACACGTTTTTTGCCTGATAATAACTGTTTTTTTGAACACGTTTTTTAATTTTGGCACCAACCCCTTTTTGACAAAGTTCTTGATACTTACTTGGTTCTAACTACGGAACCCTTCAGAATCGTGTTTTCGCTATACTTTCCTTGGGTTCCCGGCGCTGTGCGCGAACTGAAACCCCTCCTGGTCGATGAAAACACGGTTTTTGCTTGAAAAAAACTCGTTTTTTGAACACGTTTTTTTGTTTTGGCTCGAACCCCTTTTTGACAAAGTTCTTGATACTTACTTGGTTCTAACTACGGAACCCTTCAGAATCGTGTTTTCGCTATACTTTCCTTGGGTTCCCGGCGCTGTGCGCGAACTGAAACCCCTCCTGGTCGATGAAAACACGTTTTTTGCTTGAAAAAAACTCGTTTTTTGAACACGTTTTTTTGTTTTGGCTCGAACCCCTTTTTGACAAAGTTCTTGATACTTACTTTGTTCTAACTACGGAACACTTCTGAAAAAAACTGTTTTGTGAACACGTTTTTTAATTTTGGCCCGAACCTCTTTTTGACAAAATTCTTGATACTTACTCGGTTCTAACTACTGAATTCTTCATTAGATTTTCGATCTGTTTGCAGAATCGTGTTTTCGCCATACTAACCTTGGGTTCCTGGCGCTGTTCGAGAACTGAAACCCCTCCTGGTCGCTGAAAACACGTTTTTTGCCTGATAATAACTGTTTTTTTGAACACGTTTTTTAATTTTGGCACCAACCCCTTTTTGACAAAGTTCTTGATACTTACTTGGTTCTAACTACGGAACCCTTCAGAATCGTGTTTTCGCTATACTTTCCTTGGGTTCCCGGCGCTGTGCGCGAACTGAAACCCCTCCTGGTCGATGAAAACACGGTTTTTGCTTGAAAAAAACTCGTTTTTTGAACACGTTTTTTTGTTTTGGCTCGAACCCCTTTTTGACAAAGTTCTTGATACTTACTTGGTTCTAACTACGGAACCCTTCTGAAAAATACTGTTTTTTGAACACGTTTTTTAATTTTGGCCCGAACCTCTTTTTGACAAAATTCTTGATACTTACTCGGTTCTAACTACCTACGGAATTCTTCATTAGATTTTCGATCTGTTTGCAGAATCGTGTTTTCGCCATACTAACCTTGGGTTCCTGGCGCTGTTCGCGAACTGAAACCCCTCCTGGTCGCTGAAAACACGTTTTTTGCCTGAATATAACTGTTTTTTTGAACACGTTTTTTAATTTTGGCACCAACCCCTTTTTGACAAAGTTCTTGATACTTACTTGGTTCTAACTACGGAACCCTTCAGAGTCGTGTTTTCGCTATACTTTCCTTGGGTTCCCGGCGCTGTGCGCGAACTGAAACCCCTCCTGGTCGATGAAAACACGGTTTTTGCTTGAAAAAAACTCGTTTTTTGAACACGTTTTTTTATTTTGGCTCGAACCCCTTTTTGACAAAGTTCTTGATACTTACTTGGTTCTAACTACGGAACCCTTCAGAATCGTGTTTTCGCTATACTTTCCTTGGGTTCCCGGCGCTGTGCGCGAACTGAAACCCCTCCTGGTCGATGAAAACACGGTTTTTGCTTGAAAAAAACTCGTTTTTTGAACACGTTTTTTTATTTTGGCTCGAACCCCTTTTTGACAAAGTTCTTGATACTTACTTTGTTCTAACTACGGAACCCTTCAGAATCGTGTTTTCGCTATACTTTCCTTGGGTTCCCGGCGCTGTGCGCGAACTGAAACCCCTCCTGGTCGATGAAAACACGTTTTTTGCTTGAAAAAAACTCGTTTTTTGAACACGTTTTTTTGTTTTGGCTCGAACCCCTTTTTGACAAAGTTCTTGATACTTACTTTGTTCTAACTACGGAACACTTCTGAAAAAAACTGTTTTTTGAACACGTTTTTTAATTTTGGCCCGAACCTCTTTTTGACAAAATTCTTGATACTTACTCGGTTCTAACTACTGAATTCTTCATTAGATTTTCGATCTGTTTGCAGAATCGTGTTTTCGCCATACTAACCTTGGGTTCCTGGCGCTGTTCGAGAACTGAAACCCCTCCTGGTCGCTGAAAACACGTTTTTTGCCTGATAATAACTGTTTTTTTGAACACGTTTTTTAATTTTGGCACCAACCCCTTTTTGACAAAGTTCTTGATACTTACTTGGTTCTAACTACGGAACCCTTCAGAATCGTGTTTTCGCTATACTTTCCTTGGGTTCCCGGCGCTGTGCGCGAACTGAAACCCCTCCTGGTCGATGAAAACACGGTTTTTGCTTGAAAAAAACTCGTTTTTTGAACACGTTTTTTTGTTTTGGCTCGAACCCCTTTTTGACAAAGTTCTTGATACTTACTTGGTTCTAACTACGGAACCCTTCTGAAAAATACTGTTTTTTGAACACGTTTTTTAATTTTGGCCCGAACCTCTTTTTGACAAAATTCTTGATACTTACTCGGTTCTAACTACCTACGGAATTCTTCATTAGATTTTCGATCTGTTTGCAGAATCGTGTTTTCGCCATACTAACCTTGGGTTCCTGGCGCTGTTCGCGAACTGAAACCCCTCCTGGTCGCTGAAAACACGTTTTTTGCCTGAATATAACTGTTTTTTTGAACACGTTTTTTAATTTTGGCACCAACCCCTTTTTGACAAAGTTCTTGATACTTACTTGGTTCTAACTACGGAACCCTTCAGAGTCGTGTTTTCGCTATACTTTCCTTGGGTTCCCGGCGCTGTGCGCGAACTGAAACCCCTCCTGGTCGATGAAAACACGGTTTTTGCTTGAAAAAAACTCGTTTTTTGAACACGTTTTTTTATTTTGGCTCGAACCCCTTTTTGACAAAGTTCTTGATACTTACTTGGTTCTAACTACGGAACCCTTCAGAATCGTGTTTTCGCTATACTTTCCTTGGGTTCCCGGCGCAGTGCGCGAACTGAAACCCCTCCTGGTCGATGAAAACACGGTTTTTGCTTGAAAAAAACTCGTTTTTTGAACACGTTTTTTTATTTTGGCTCGAACCCCTTTTTGACAAAGTTCTTGATACTTACTTGGTTCTAACTACGGAACCCTTCAGAATCGTGTTTTCGCTATACTTTCCTTGGGTTCCCGGCGCTGTGCGCGAACTGAAACCCCTCCTGGTCGATGAAAACACGTTTTTTGCTTGAAAAAAACTCGTTTTTTGAACACGTTTTTTTGTTTTGGCTCGAACCCCTTTTTGACAAAGTTCTTGATACTTACTTTGTTCTAACTACGGAACACTTCTGAAAAAAACTGTTTTTTGAACACGTTTTTTAATTTTGGCCCGAACCTCTTTTTGACAAAATTCTTGATACTTACTCGGTTCTAACTACTGAATTCTTCATTAGATTTTCGATCTGTTTGCAGAATCGTGTTTTCGCCATACTAACCTTGGGTTCCTGGCGCTGTTCGAGAACTGAAACCCCTCCTGGTCGCTGAAAACACGTTTTTTGCCTGATAATAACTGTTTTTTTGAACACGTTTTTTAATTTTGGCACCAACCCCTTTTTGACAAAGTTCTTGATACTTACTTGGTTCTAACTACGGAACCCTTCAGAATCGTGTTTTCGCTATACTTTCCTTGGGTTCCCGGCGCTGTGCGCGAACTGAAACCCCTCCTGGTCGATGAAAACACGGTTTTTGCTTGAAAAACACTCGTTTTTTGAACACGTTTTTTTGTTTTGGCTCGAACCCCTTTTTGACAAAGTTCTTGATACTTACTTGGTTCTAACTACGGAACCCTTCTGAAAAAAACTGTTTTTTGAACACGTTTTTTAATTTTGGCCCGAACCTCTTTTTGACAAAATTCTTGATACTTACTCGGTTCTAACTACCTACGGAATTCTTCATTAGATTTTCGATCTGTTTGCAGAATCGTGTTTTCGCCATACTAACCTTGGGTTCCTGGCGCTGTTCGCGAACTGAAACCCCTCCTGGTCGCTGAAAACACGTTTTTTGCCTGAATATAACTGTTTTTTTGATCACGTTTTTTAAGTTTGGCACCAACCCCTTTTTGACAAAGTTCTTGATACTTACTTGGTTCTAACTACGGAACCCTTCAGAGTCGTGTTTTCGCTATACTTTCCTTGGGTTCCCGGCGCTGTGCGCGAACTGAAACCCCTCCTGGTCGATGAAAACACGGTTTTTGCTTGAAAAAAACTCGTTTTTTGAACACGTTTTTTTATTTTGGCTCGAACCCCTTTTTGACAAAGTTCTTGATACTTACTTGGTTCTAACTACGGAACCCTTCAGAATCGTGTTTTCGCTATACTTTCCTTGGGTTCCCGGCGCTGTGCGCGAACTGAAACCCCTCCTGGTCGATGAAAACACGGTTTTTGCTTGAAAAAAACTCGTTTTTTGAACACGTTTTTTTGTTTTGGCTCGAACCCCTTTTTGACAAAGTTCTTGATACTTACTTGGTTCTAACTACGGAACCCTTCTGAAAAAAACTGTTTTTTGAACACGTTTTTTAATTTTGGCCCGAACCTCTTTTTGACAAAATGCTTGATACTTACTCGGTTCTAACTACGGAATTCTTCATTAGATTTTCGATCTGTTTGCAGAATCGTGTTTTCGCCATACTAACCTTGGGTTCCTGGCGCTGTTCGCGAACTGAAACCCCTCCTGGTCGCTGAAAACACGTTTTTTACCTAATAATAACTGTTTTTTTGAACACGTTTTTTAATTTTGGCACCGACCCCTTTTTGACAAAGTTCTTGATACTTACTTGGTTCTAACTACGGAACCCTTCAGAATCGTGTTTTCGTTATACTTTCCTTGGGTTACCGGCGCTGTGCGCGAACTGAAACCCCTCCTGTCGATGAAAACACGGTTTTTGCTTGAAAAAAACTCGTTTTTTGAACAAGTTTTTTTTATTTTGGCTCGAACCCCTTTTTGACAAAGTTCTTAAAACTTACTTGGTTCTAACTACGGAATTCTTCATTAGATTTTCGATCTGTTTGCAGAATCGTGTTTTCGCCATACTAACCTTGGGTTCCTGGCGCTGTTCGCGAACTGAAACCCCTCCTGGTCGCTGAAAACACGTATTTTGCCTGATAATAACTGTTTTTTTGAACACGTTTTTTAATTTTGGCACCAACCCCTTTTTGACAAAGTTCTTGATACTTACTTGGTTCTAACTACGTAACCTTTCAGAATTGTGTTTTCGCTATACTTTCCTTGGGTTCCTTGCGCTGTTCGCGAACTGAAACCCCTCCTGGTCGCTGAAAACACGTATTTTGCCTGATAATAACTGTTTTTTTGAACACGTTTTTTAATTTTGGCACCAACCCCTTTTTGACAAAGTTCTTGATACTTACTTGGTTCTAACTACGGAACCCTTCAGAATCGTGTTTTCGCTATACTTTCCTTGGGTTCCCAAAGCTGTGCGCGAACTGAAACCCCTCCTGGTCGATGAAAACACGGTTTTTGCTTGAAAAAAACTCGTTTTTTGAACGCGTTTATTTATTTTGGCTCGAACCCCTTTTTGACAAAGTTCTTGATACTTACTTGGTTCTAACTACGGAACCCTTCAGAATCGTGTTTTCGCTATACTTTCCTTGGGTTCCCGGGGCTGTGCGCGAACTGAAACCCCTCCTGGTCGATGAAAACACGGTTTTTGCTTGAAAAATACTCGTTTTTTGAACACGTTTTTTAATTTTGGCCCGAACCTCTTTTTGACAAAATTCTTGATACTTACTCGGTTCTAACTACCTACGGAATTCTTCATTAGATTTTCGATCTGTTTGCAGAATCGTGTTTTTGCCATACTAACCTTGGGTTCCTGGCACTGTTCGCGAACTGAAACCCCTCCTGGTCGCTGAAAACACGTTTTTTGCCTGATAATAACTGTTTTTTTGAACACGTTTTTTAATTTTGGCACCAACCCCTTTTTGACAAAGTTCTTGATACTTACTTGTTTCTTACTACGGAACCCTTCAGAATCGTGTTTTCGCTATACTTTCCTTGGGTTCCCGGCGCTGTGCGCGAACTGAAACCCCTCCTGGTCGATGAAAACACGGTTTTTGCTTGAAAAAAACTCGTTTTTTGAACACGTTTTTTTATTTTGGCTCGAACCCCTTTTTGACAAAGTTCTTGATACTTACTTGGTTCTAACTACGGAACCCTTCAGAATCGTGTTTTCGCTATACTTTCCTTGGGTTCCAGGCGCTGTGCGCGAACTGGAACCCCTCCTGGTCGATGAAAACACGTTTTTTGCTTGAAAAAAACTCGTTTTTTGAACACGTTTTTTTGTTTTGGCTCGAACCCCTTTTTGACAAAGTTCTTGATACTTACTTGGTTCTAACTACGGAACCCTTCTGAAAAAAACTGTTTTTTGAACACGTTTTTTAATTTTGGCCCGAACCTCTTTTTGACAAAATTCTTGATACTTACTCGGTTCTAACTACGGAATTCTTCATTAGATTTTCGATCTGTTTGCAGAATCGTGTTTTCGCCATACTAACCTTGGGTTCCTGGCGCTGTTCGCGAACTGAAACCCCTCCTGGTCGCTGAAAACACGTATTTTGCCTGATAATAACTGTTTTTTTGAACACGTTTTTTAATTTTGGCACCAACCCCTTTTTGACAAAGTTCTTGATACTTACTTGGTTCTAACTACGTAACCTTTAAGAATTGTGTTTTCGCTATACTTTCCTTGGGTTCCTTGCGCTGTTCGCGAACTGAAACCCCTCCTGGTCGCTGAAAACACGTATTTTGCCTGATAATAACTGTTTTTTTGAACACGTTTTTTAATTTTGTCACCAACCCCTTTTTGACAAAGTTTTTGATACTTACTTGGTTCTAACTACGAAACCCTTCAGAATCGTGTTTTCGCTATACTTTCCTTGGGTTCCCGGCGCTGTGCGCGAACTGAAACCCCTCCTGGTCGATGAAAACACGGTTTTTGCTTGAAAAATACTCGTTTTTTGAACATGTTTTTTAATTTTGGCCCGAACCTCTTTTTGACAAAATTCTTGATACTTACTCGGTTCTAACTACCTACGGAATTCTTCATTAGATTTTCGATCTGTTTGCAGAATCGTGTTTTTGCCATACTAACCTTGGGTTCCTGGCACTGTTCGCGAACTGAAACCCCTCCTGGTCGCTGAAAACACGTTTTTTGCCTGATAATAACTGTTTTTTTGAACACGTTTTTTAATTTTGGCACCAACCCCTTTTTGACAAAGTTCTTGATACTTACTTGTTTCTTACTACGGAACCCTTCAGAATCGTGTTTTCGCTATACTTTCCTTGGGTTCCCGGCGCTGTGCGCGAACTGAAACCCCTCCTGGTCGATGAAAACACGGTTTTTGCTTGAAAAAAACTCGCTTTTTGAACACGTTTTTTTATTTTGGCTCGAACCCCTTTTTGACAAAGTTCTTGATACTTACTTGGTTCTAACTACGGAACCCTTCAGAATCGTGTTTTCGCTATACTTTCCTTGGGTTCCCGGCGCTGTGCGCGAACTGAAACCCCTCCTGGTCGATGAAAACACGTTTTTTGCTTGAAAAAAACTCGTTTTTTGAACACGTTTTTTTGTTTTGGCTCCAACCCCTTTTTGACAAAGTTCTTGATACTTACTTGGTTCTAACTACGGAACCCTTCTGAAAAAAACTGTTTTTTAAACACGTTTTTTAATTTTGGCCCGAACCTCTTTTTGACAAAATTCTTGATACTTACTCGGTTCTAACTACCTACGGAATTCTTCATTAGATTTTCGATCTGTTTGCAGAATCGTGTTTTCGCCATACTGACCTTGGGTTCCTGGCGCTGTTCGCGAACTGAAACCCCTCCTGGTCGCTGAAAACACGTTTTTTGCCTGATAATAACTGTTTTTTTGAACACGTTTTTTAATTTTGGCACCAACCCCTTTTTGACAAAGTTCTTGATACTTACTTGGTTCTAACTACGGAACCCTTCAGAGTCGTGTTTTCGCTATACTTTCCTTGGGTTCCCGGCGCTGTGCGCGAACTGAAACCCCTCCTGGTCGTTGAAAACACGGTTTTTGCTTGAAAAAAACTCGTTTTTTGAACACGTTTTTTTATTTTGGCTCGAACCCCTTTTTGACAAAGTTCTTGATACTAACTTGGTTCTAACTACGGAACCTATCTGAAAAAAACTGTTTTTTGAACACGTTTTTTAATTTTGGCCCGAACCTCTTTTTGACAAAATGCTTGATACTTACTCGGTTCTAACTACAGAATTCTTCATTAGATTTTCGATCTGTTTGCAGAATCGTGTTTTCGCCATACTAACCTTGGGTTCCTGGCGCTGTTCGCGAACTGAAACCCCTCCTGGTCGCTGAAAACACGTTTTTTACCTAATAATAACTGTTTTTTTGAACACGTTTTTTAATTTTGGCACCGACCCCTTTTTGACAAAGTTCTTGATACTTACTTGGTTCTAACTACGGAACCCTTCAGAATTGTCTTTTCGCTATACTTTCCTTGGGTTACCGGCGCTGTGCGCGAACTGAAACCCCTCCTGTCGATGAAAACACGGTTTTTGCTTGAAAAAAACTCGTTTTTTGAACACGTTTTTTTGTTTTGGCTCGAACCCCTTTTTGACAAAGTTCTTGATACTTACTTGGTTCTAACTACGGAACCCTTCTGAAAAAAACTGTTTTTTGAACACGTTTTTTAATTTTGGCCCGAACCTCTTTTTGACAAAATTCTTGATACTTACTCGGTTCTAACTACGGAATTCTTCGTTAGATTTTCGATCTGTTTGCAGAATCGTGTTTTCGCCATACTAACCTTGGGTTCCTGGCGCTGTTCGCGAACTGAAACCCCTCCTGGTCGCTGAAAACACGTATTTTGCCTGATAATAACTGTTTTTTTGAACACGTTTTTTAATTTTGGCACCAACCCCTTTTTGACAAAGTTCTTGATACTTACTTGGTTCTAACTACGTAACCTTTCAGAATTGTGTTTTCGCTATACTTTCCTTGGGTTCCTTGCGCTGTTCGCGAACTGAAACCCCTCCTGGTCGCTGAAAACACGTATTTTGCCTGATAATAACTGTTTTTTTGAACACGTTTTTTAATTTTGGCACCAACCCCTTTTTGACAAAGTTCTTGATACTTACTTGGTTCTAACTACGGAACCCTTCAGAATCGTGTTTTCGCTATACTTTCCTTGGGTTCCCGGTGCTGTGCGCGAACTGAAACCCCTCCTGGTCGATGAAAACACGGTTTTTGCTTGAAAAAAACTCGTTTTTTGAACGCGTTTTTTTATTTTGGCTCGAACCCCTTTTTGACAAAGTTCTTGATACTTACTTGGTTCTTACTACGGAACCCTTCAGAATCGTGTTTTCGCTATACTTTCCTTGGGTTCCCGGGGCTGTGCGCGAACTGAAACCCCTCCTGGTCGATGAAAACACGGTTTTTGCTTGAAAAATACTCGTTTTTTGAACACGTTTTTTAATTTTGGCCCGAACCTCTTTTTGACAAAATTCTTGATACTTACTCGGTTCTAACTACCTACGGAATTCTTCATTAGATTTTCGATCTGTTTGCAGAATCGTGTTTTTGCCATACTAACCTTGGGTTCCTGGCACTGTTCGCGAACTGAAACCCCTCCTGGTCGCTGAAAACACGTTTTTTGCCTGATAATAACTGTTTTTTTGAACACGTTTTTTAATTTTGGCACCAACCCCTTTTTGACAAAGTTCTTGATACTTACTTGTTTCTTACTACGGAACCCTTCAGAATCGTGTTTTCGCTATACTTTCCTTGGGTTCCCGGCGCTGTGCGCGACCTGAAACCCCTCCTGGTCGATGAAAACACGGTTTTTGCTTGAAAAAAACTCGTTTTTTGAACACGTTTTTTTATTTTGGCTCGAACCCCTTTTTGACAAAGTTCTTGATACTTACTTGGTTCTAACTACGGAACCCTTCAGAATCGTGTTTTCGCTATACTTTCCTTGGGTTCCCGGCGCTGTGCGCGAACTGAAACCCCTCCTGGTCGATGAAAACACGTTTTTTGCTTGAAAAAAACTCGTATTTTGAACACGTTTTTTTGTTTTGGCTCGAACCCCTTTTTGACAAAGTTCTTGATACTTACTTGGTTCTAACTACGGAACCCTTCAGAATCGTGTTTTCGCTATACTTTCCTTGTATTCCCGGCGCTGTGCGCGAACTGAAACCCCTCCTGGTCGATGAAAACACGGTTTTTGCTTGAAAAAAACTCGTTTTTTGAACACGTTTTTTTGTTTTGGCTCGAACCCCTTTTTGACAAAGTTCTTGATACTTACTTGGTTCTAACTACGGAACCCTTCAGAATCGTGTTTTCGCTATACTTTCCTTGGGTTCCCGGCGCTGTGCGCGAACTGAAACCCCTCCTGGTCGATGAAAACACGTTTTTTGCTTGAATAAAACTCGTTTTTTGAACACGTTTTTTTGTTTTGGCTCGAACCCCTTTTTGACAAAGTTCTTGATACTTACTTTGTTCTAACTACGGAACACTTCTGAAAAAAACTGTTTTTTGAACACGTTTTTTAATTTTGGCCCGAACCTCTTTTTGACAAAATTCTTGATACTTACTCGGTTCTAACTACCTACGGAATTCTTCATTAGATTTTCGATCTGTTTGCAGAATCGTGTTTTCGCCATACTAACCTTGGGTTCCTGGCGCTGTTCGCGAACTGAAACCCCTCCTGGTCGCTGAAAACACGTTTTTTGCCTGATAATAACTGTTTTTTTGAACACGTTTTTTAATTTTGGCTCCAACCCCTTTTTGACAAAGTTCTTGATACTTACTTGGTTCTAACTACGGAACCCTTCAGAATCGTGTTTTCGCTATACTTTCCTTGGGTTCCCGGCGCTGTGCGCGAACTGAAACCCCTCCTGGTCGATGAAAACACGGTTTTTGCTTGAAAAAAACTCGTTTTTTGAACACGTTTTTTTATTTTGGCCCGAACTTCTTTTTGACAAAATTCTTGATACTTACTCGGTTCTAACTACGGAATTCTTCATTAGATTTTCGATCTGTTTGCAGAATCGTGTTTTCGCCATACTAACCTTGGGTTCCTGGCGCTGTTCGCGAACTGAAACCCCTCCTGGTCGCTGAAAACACGTATTTTGCCTGATAATAACTGTTTTTTTGAACACGTTTTTTAATTTTGGCACCAACCCCTTTTTGACAAAGTTCTTGATACCTACTTGGTTCTAACTACGGAACCCTTCAGAATCGTGTTTTCGCTATACTTTCCTTGGGTTCCCGGCGCTGTGCGCGAACTGAAACCCCTCCTGGTCGATGAAAACACGGTTTTTGCTTGAAAAAAACTCGTTTTTTGAACACGTTTTTTTATTTTGGCTCGAACCCCTTTTTGACAAAGTTCTTGATACTTACTTGGTTCTAACTACGGAACCCTTCAGAATCGTGTTTTCGCTATACTTTCCTTGGGTTCCCGGCGCTGTGCGCGAACTGAAACCCCTCCTGGTCGATGAAAACACGGTTTTTGCTTGAAAAATACTCGTTTTTTGAACACGTTTTTTAATTTTGGCCCGAACCTCTTTTTGACAAAATTCTTGATACTTACTCGGTTCTAACTACGGAATTCTTCATTAGATTTTCGATCTGTTTGCAGAATCGTGTTTTCGCCATACTAACCTTGGGTTCCTGGCGCTGTGCGCGAACTGAAACCCCTCCTGGTCGCTGAAAACACGTTTTTTGCCTGATAATAACTGTTTTTTTGAACACGTTTTTTTAATTTTGGCTCCAACCCCTTTTTGACAAAGTTCTTGATACTTACTTGGTTCTAACTACGGAACCCTTCAGAATCGTGTTTTCGCTATACTTTCCTTGGGTTCCCGGCGCTGTGCGCGAACTGAAACCCCTCCTGGTCGATGAAAACACGGTTTTTGCTTGAAAAAAACTCGTTTTTTGAACACTTTTTTTTGTTTTGGCTCGAACCCCTTTTTGACAAAGTTCTTGATACTTACTTGGTTCTAACTACGGATCCCTTCTGAAAAAAACTGTTTTTTGAACACGTTTTTTAATTTTGGCCCGAACCTCTTTTCGACAAAATTCTTGATACTTACTCGGTTCTAACTACCTACGGAATTCTTCATTAGATTTTCGATCTGTTTGCAGAATCGTGTTTTCGCCATACTAACCTTGGGTTCCTGGCGCTGTTCGCGAACTGAAACCCCTCCTGGTCGCTGAAAACACGTTGTTTGCCTGATAATAACTGTTTTTTTGAACACGTTTTTTAATTTTGGCACCAACCCCTTTTTGACAAAGTTCTTGATACTTACTTGGTTCTAACTACGGAACCCTTCAGAATCGTGTTTTCGCTATACTTTCCTTGGGTTCCCGGCGCTGTGCGCGAACTGAAACCCCTCCTGGTCGATGAAAACACGGTTTTTGCTTGAAAAAAACTCGTTTTTTGAACACGTTTTTTTGTTTTGGCTCGAACCCCTTTTTGACAAAGTTCTTGATACTTACTTGGTTCTAACTACGGAACCCTTCAGAATCGTGTTTTCGCTATACTTTCCTTGGGTTCCCGGCGCTGTGCGCGAACTGAAACCCCTCCTGGTCGATGAAAACACGTTTTTTGCTTGAAAAAAACTCGTTTTTTGAACACGTTTTTTTTGTTTTGACTCGAACCCCTTTTTGACAACGTTCTTGATACTTACTTGGTTCTAACTACGGAACCCTTCTGAAAAAAACTGTTTTTTGAACACGTTTTTTAATTTTGGCCCGAACCTCTTTTTGACAAAATTCTTGATACTTACTCGGTTCTAACTACGGAATTCTTCATTAGATTTTCGATCTGTTTGCAGAATCGTGTTTTCGCCATACTAACCTTGGGTTCCTGGCGCTGTTCGCGAACTGAAACCCCTCCTGGTCGCTGAAAACACGTTTTTTGCCTGATAATAACTGTTTTTTTGAACACGTTTTTTAATTTTGGCACCAACCCCGTTTTGACAAAGTTCTTGATACTTACTTGGTTCTAACTACGGAACCCTTCAGAATCGTGTTTTTGCTATACTTTCCTTGGGTTCCCGGCGCTGTGCGCGAACTGAAACCCCTCCTGGTCGATGAAAACACGGTTTTTGCTTGAAAAAAACTCGTTTTTTGAACACGTTTTTTTATTTTGGCTCGAACCCCTTTTTGACAAAGTTCTTGATACTTACTTGGTTCTAACTACGGAACCCTTCAGAATCGTGTTTTCGCTATACTTTCCTTGGGTTCCCGGCGCTGTGCGCGAACTGAAACCCCTCCTGGTCGATGAAAACACGTTTTTTGCTTGAAAAAAACTCGTTTTTTGAACACGTTTTTTTGTTTTGGCTCGAACCCCTTTTTGACAAAGTTCTTGATACTTACTTGGTGTTTATGATAAATTAAACAAATATTTCTTGATAGAACAATAGGTTTACTGAGCTTTTACAATTTTTATAATTACTTTAAATACGTAACGAACAGTGATTTTGCATGATGGGTTTTGAACGAGTGAAGGAAAGAATATTAGATTGAATGGTAATTGAACGTTAATTAGAGTGAAGATTATTGAGCGAATGTGTCGTAGATATCTTCGGGGGCCTTGAAAGTTATGGATAAAGCTTTCAAGATCATTTTTCGGTGTAGTCATCTGGTGAAGGCAGTAGACACAATCTGTTGATGGCTCTGCGTATGGTGCCTTGTGAGGTAGACACGTCGGCGACTCGAGGCACACCATCAGTGCCGGGAAACAGCTTCGAGACTCTTCCAAGGTGCCAGCATAGTGGAGGAGTCCTATCATCCTTGATAAGGACTAGGTCGTCGACCTTTAATTCTCGGCACCGCACCTTCCACTTCGTGCGCTGTTGGAGCTCCGTGACGTACTCTGTCGACCACCGCTTCCAAAAGTGCTGACGAGCTTGCTCCAATCGCTGAAAACGGTCAAGACGGTTTGTGCTATAGTCCAGCAGGTACGGCGATGGCAAAGACGTCAGCGGCCTACCAATTATAAAGTGGCCCGGGGTGAGTGGAGATAGGTCTTGTGGTGAAGGACTTAATGGGCATAAAGGACGGCTATTAAGTATCGCTTCGATCTGAGCAAACAACGAACTCAGCTCCTCGAACGTCAAGTGAATATGTTTAAGGACTCTGTATAAATGGAATTTCGCAGACTTGACTCCGGCCTCCCATAGACCACCAAAGTGAGGAGCGTATGCTGGTGAGAAACGGAATTCAATGCCTTCGCGAGATGCAGAGTCAATAATAGATTCACTATTGGACTTTAGAAATGAATTTATTTCTTTTGCTGCTGCAACAAAATTTCTACCACTGTCGCAGTAGATTACCTTTGGTTTACCCCTACGAGCGATAAATCGTTTTAGTGTCAGAACAAATGCATCCATTGTCAAGTCACTGACTAACTCTAAATGAACGCATTTGTACCGGAAACAAACAAAAATACACAGGTAACTTTTAGTTATTTTACATCCTCGTCCCTTGCGGTCCGTAATGAGAAATGGACCGGCAAAGTCGGTACCTATTGTGGAGAAAGGAAAGTCGGCTTCCACGCGATCTGCAGGTAAGTTTCCCATAATATTATCCATGGTACGAGCATTGAAACGACGACAGGTTACGCACTCGCGCGCTGCACGTCTAGCTAGAGTCCTGCCTCCTATAGGCCAATAGCGTTCCCTTATAGATGCCAGGAGATGCTGAGGACCGGCGTGCAACAAGCGTAGATGCTCCCGTTTGAATATTAGCTTTGTTAAGTAATGACTGGAATGCAATAAAATAGGATGACGTTTGTCATACTGGTAAGTAGATGAATCGATGCGCCCGCCAACCCTAATAATCCCATTTTCATCCAAAAATGGATTAAGAGAAACGAGCGCGGCCTTTGAATTTAAAGATTTACTCTTTTGTAGTAGTCCTAATTCTATAGGAAAGGAATCTTTCTGGGCTAACTTTATAGAAACGTTGTGAGCGTTTTCTAACTCGGAAACCTGAAGTGGACCTCGTAATCTGTCCGATTTTGTGTGTGACCTACAATTGTTGACGAACCTTAAAACTCTAGCTAGAACCCGAATAAGAGTAGTTAAATTAGAAATTTTTTCTAAATCTACAGACAAGTCTGGCATAGAAGATGCCTCCTCCCCCCCTAAAGTATGATTGACCTTAAGCTCTGGCAATTCTATAGAGTCCACAGTATAGGCGGGCCAGGAATCTTCGGATTCTAAAAGAAACGATGGACCGTTCCACCATATAGAGTGATCTACCTGATCTGGATCGATGCCACGCGAGACTAAATCGGCCGGGTTGATAGAAGTAGGAACATAACGCCAGTCTGTGGGATTTGTTAGCTCATTTATAGCAGCTACTCTGTGGGCAACAAACGTTTTAGTTTTATTAGAGTTGAGCCAGCCTAACACAACCTTAGAATCTGACCAATACACTTGACGTTCAATAGGGCAACGTAATGCGGCTAAAACTGTAGCAGTTAGTTCGGCCCCCAATAGGGCAGCGCAGAGTTCGAGCCGTGGTATTGTCGTGGGTTTAATAGGTGCAACCCGTGATTTTGCACATACCAGGCTAACTTGTATAGTGCCGCTAGTAGAAATAGACCTCAAATATACACAGCTGCCGTAGGCACGTTGCGAGGCGTCACAAAAACAATGTATTTGTACAGAAGAATTGTTGTCAATTAAAATGCATCTAGGAATCCTTAGAGCAGACAAACATGAACATTTAGAAGAAAACTTTAACCAGGAAGACCTTATTTCTGGAGGAACAGGTTCATCCCAATCAATTTTGTGACTCCATAATTCTTGTAGTAGAATTTTTGGTTTAATTGTGAAAATAGACAGCAGACCAAGAGGATCAAATATTTTAAATGTTGAGGAAAGTATTGTTCTTTTCGTGACGTTTTCAGAAGCCGAAATATCATGCTGAAAGTGAAGTTCATCCGAAGACGCCGTCCAACCTATACCTAGCGTACTGGTTGCCTTACTAATCATAAGATTACCACTTTCCAGGTCAACAGAGTCTTCGAGTAACCCAGGTAAGTTTGAACGGAATTTACGCAGATGAAAACCTCCCTTTGCTAACTCGGCAGAGACTGAAAAACGGATATCACGTAACTCCTCATCACTGCTTGCACCAGTAAGTAGATCATCGCAATATAGATCATTTTGAATTATAGTTTTGATCTTCTCGTCTGAACACTCTTCACCTATCTGCTAAAGAGAACGAGTAGTAAGAAAAGAGGCACTAGCGAACCCGTAAGTAACCGTATTTAAACGAAGCGTCCTTAAAGGCTTATCCTCACTATCACGCCACAGTATCAATTGAAGATTACGATCAGACTCTTTGAGCAGCACTGAGCGAAACATTTTCTCTATGGCACCTGTCAAAACATACTTATGTTGTCTAAAACGAACTAATATATTAAATAATGGTTCTTGCACTACTGGTCCCACCATTTGTAAGTTGTTTACAGAAATACCAGAAGAAGTACGAGCCGAGGCGTCAAAAACAACGCGTAACTTAGTCGACTCGCTTTGTTCCCGTATCACTGGGTGGTGGGGCAAGAAATAGGCATTTAACGGCCTAGACTCCGGAGATTCGGATAGGTGACCTAAAGCTTGGTATTCGTTTATGAATTGACAATATTGTTGTTTTAATTCCGGTTGTTTTCGAAAACGAGCCTCTAAACTAAAGAACCTCTTTTTGGCCAGATTATAGGAATTGCCTAAACAATCTGTGCTATCACGAAGTGGCAACCCTACACAGAACTGACCATTACTAGTGCGAGTAGTGTTGGCGAGATAATGTTGCTCACACAATTTTTCTTCACTACTCGGGGGCCTTTTTTGAGGTACATTCTCCAGTTCCCAGAACTTAGACAACTCGTCATGTATGTTACTAGAATTGTCATCATTTGAGACAAAGTTGCACATGACTGAGTTAGTTTTGTTTTTATTAAAACAAGGCAATGAACCCGTAACGAGCCATCCTTACTTTGACGCCTGAAGCTTAGGATAACCATGTCCTAACGAATGCTGCTGGGCACTAATGATGTCCCAAAATAAGTCAGCACCGATCAAAATATTGATTGGGGATGGTTCATTTAAAGTGGGGTCTGCTAATTGGAATCCATTAATATTTAATTTTTTCAAATCAAAATACGATTTCGGTAAGTTGCCGGTAATTTGCAAAACTAAACATGAAACTGTCACATTAAAAGAACTTGTTTCAGAATGAATGCGTAGAATACAGCGTTCTGTGTTAATATTTAACTTAGTGTTACCAATGCCTACTATGGTAGTGCCTGATGGCTGAGGAATCAGGTTTAGATGGCGCTTTACGGCCTGTGAAATAATTGTCGACTGACTCCCGCTGTCGAGCAAAGCTCGCACTATCATAGTTTCGTTAGTGGCAGGGTTGGTAACCTTTACTCGAGCAGTACACAACAGCACTTCAGAAGAGCATGTAGAGGACATAGTGACGGAATTAACTGAATTGGAAATTTCAGTTTCTTCTGATTTATGAAGAAGAGTATTATGCCGTAATTTACAATGACGACATGTAGCTGATAGACGACAACGTTTAGCGATGTGACCAGATCTCAAACAATTCTCACATAATTTGTTAGAAGAAACAAAGGCTAGCCTATACTCTAATGAGCTCGACTTAAAAGTCGGGCACTCATACATGCGATGACTATTCTTACAGAACAAACATTCCGGTTTTTTAGAAGTAGAACTGTTGCCTTCGTTTGGTACAGCCACTAAAGACTTGGAAGTATTATGTTTGTTTTGATTACTAGATGACTGTTTTTGTGTATTGTCTTGATTATCATGTTTATGGCGATAAACGGTCTCCAATACATCAGCGCGACATTTAAGGAAACTGAAGAAATCATTAAGTGAAGGTATGTCACTCAAACTACAAACTACCCACTTGAAATATGTACTATTATTTAATTTACCTGCAATGATATATATAACTAAAATATCCCATTTCTCAGTAGGCAGTCCTAGTGAATTGAGTGCGCGTAAGTTTTTAGTGACGTGGTCAATAACATATCTTAAAGACTTGTCATTATCTTGAACCGAATTAATGTTGAACAAAGACTTAAGATGGTTATTTATCAATTGACGCTTATTGTCGTAACGTTCGCATAAAAGTTTCCATGCTTCGGAATAATTACTATGAGAAACTTCCAAATTAGCGATCACCCGAGCGGCTTCTCCGCCAAGATACGATTGTAAATAGTGATATTTATGAATACTTTCGACCTTATCATTATTGTGAACTAGCGAAACAAATGTTTCCTTAAATTCTAGCCACTTAAAATACGTACCGTCGAAGTTTGGAATTTTAATCACCGGCAATTTAAAACCTAACGCATTACAACTGTGATCGTTATGATGACACGTAGCCATAGAAGATTTATTTTCGGATTTATTCTCATCATCCTTAACTATAGAATTCTTTTTAATTAAATTTTGAGCTAACGCAATACAATGGTAGAAATCGTTTTCAATTAAATCTCTAGTAACTAACTCGCTACTTTGACTATCTGCGTTGTTAATTTCTATCAGATTCTGCACCTCATCAAATTCAATGAACAATGCCTCAATTTTTAATAGCTTCAATGCGAGCTTACTTACTTCTAGTTCTGAAATGGATTCTAATAAAGCTAAACTATCGAGACTTAACTTAAATTTCGTTACGCGTCCTCTAATAGAACCGCGTTTGCTTATTAGTTCCTTTAACTTTAAATGTTCGGACATTGTAATAAACTCGTAATGAGCTAACATAAACAGATGTCAATAGATAACGAAATGTATATAGCATACGATACGCTCCTCGCTTTGTTGATCAGCTGATGCCCGCGGCCCACGTAGACCGCATGCAATGGTGAGCTGTGCAGGTGGGAGACGCCGGCAGTCAGGTAACAGCAAAGACTACAATAGTATACTGGCTATAGACAGGCAACTCCACCTTATTTTTTAATACTAGGAAGTGGTCGAACTCAGCTCCATCTAGTTTTTAGTTAAGGGAACTAATTTATATAAGTAAATGTATAGGTTGGTAGGTGTGTAGCTGCTGTCTGATCTTTTATGATATTAGGTAGAGAGATGAGTGTATCCGCTATATACTACAAACATACGTACTACATAAAGGGAAAAAAAACACATAATTGAATATTAAACCATTTTATTTAGAAAAACATCACACATTTTACAATAAAATTTTATGTTCGCCTTTTTCGTTCCTTATGATTAATGTAGTGCCGATTAGCCTTTTCTTTCATTGAATCGTTAATATTCCAAAAGGTTATTTGGCCAGTGAGAACATTATTGATATCTTTGCACAAGTTGTTTACAACAACAACATACACAACACAACACAACACGAAGGAATAGTAACGCGGCTCAACAACATGGAAAAACGAAAGCTCAACTCAACCTGCAGATGCACTTATAGCGAAACAACAAAAACTCTATTTCAAAAGGAAAATAAATGCGCACGAGAAGGTACACTCTCACGCAGCCATTTGCAATTTAAGTGTGGCCATTCAAAAACAAACTTTTGCGCGTTTAAATACCAAAATATAACTTCTTCACTATCAAAGCTTATAATAAAAACCTAATTATGTACTAATTCATATATTCTATTATTTTTATATAAGAAGATCATGAAATTATATTATTTTTCTTGATTAATGTTATAAAGTAACCCCCAGAAAAAAAATTATATATTTAACCGTAGCAACACTGCAATTTGTTTCCCTTAACTAAAAACTAGATGGCTCTGTTTTCAACAAAAAAACTAAATTTTAATTTTGTTCTAAGTTGCCATAGCATGGGTAACAGCGATGCGCAAGCGATGCCGTGTCACAAGCCACAACGCACGGTCCCTGGAATAGATCAATTCCGTGCGCCTTAGTAAACTTATAACAACAACTAATCACTCGTATGACGAAATGACGACGGTTTGTAGGTTTACAGTTAAAACTCGGGAGATATTAACTATGTAAGTGATTTAAAGGTTGAATTGAGTAATAAAAGGGATAAAAAATCGATTATAGTGGGATAATTTTATAAAATTGCTTGTTTTGAGTACCTAACGGTAAAACAATTATTAAGTTGTAGTTAAACGTGCATGAATTTAAGATGGCGGTAAGTCTATTATTTATAAGTGAAATTAATTAGGCTAATTTGTGCTTTGCCTATCCTGTTTAGACCTCTTTTGAGAGTAATATTATGGTTAGGCACAATAGACACAAATAGAAAGGTAGGAACTTCACTTGACTTCGAGAAACTAAATCCGCTAAATGCACAGACTAAAGGATAACACAATTATTGGTAGGTATGTTAGTAAGATGGAACGAGCTCACTTTAGATAGGCAGGCAGCTTATCCCAACAGTCCTTTTGTAGGCAGGAGCACGTGGATAATGATTCCTCTGACTCGTTCTAACGGCGGACTTTGCTCGATCGGAGTTCCGTAGTCCCAGCAGAGTTCCCAGAATGGCTTGGCGAAGGTAAGGTTGCTCGACCCAGGTAGAAGTAGGAAACCAGTCCACAGGCACGGCGATCTTGGATTCTCAGCACGGCCTTCCGTTGGTAATGGTCGGTTTCGTCCGGTGTCGACGTGTCCTTCAAGTGCCCTTAATACGGGAACAATCTGAATAGCTATTAAGCTTCGATCCGACGATAAAGGTCCTGTCACGGTCGCCAATTTTGTTTATGATAAATTAAACAAAGATTTCTTGATAGAACAATAGGTTTACTGAGCTTTTACAATTTTTATAATTACTTTAAATACGTAACGAACAGTGATTTTGCATGATGGGTTTTGAACGAGTGAAGGAAAGAATATTAGATTGAATGGTAATTGAACGTTAATTAGAGTGAAGATTATTGAGCGAATGTGTCGTAGACACTTGGTTCTAACTACGGAACCCTTCTGAAAAAAACTGTTTTTTGAACACGTTTTTTAATTTTGGCCCGAACCTCTTTTTGACAAAATTCTTGATACTTACTCGGTTCTAACTACGGAATTCTTCATTAGATTTTCGATCTGTTTGCAGAATCGTGTTTTCGCCATACTAACCTTGGGTTCCTGGCGCTGTTCGCGAACTGAAACCCCTCCTGGTCGATGAAAACACGTTTTTTGCCTGATAATAACTGTTTTTTTGAACACGTTTTTTAATTTTGGCACCAACCCCTTTTTGACAAAGTTCTTGATACTTACTTGGTTCTAACTACGGAACCCTTCAAAATCGTGTTTTTGCTATACTTTCCTTGGGTTCCCGGCGCCGTGCGCGAACTGAAACCCCTCCTGGTCGATGAAAACACGGTTTTTGCTTGAAAAAAACTCGTTTTTTGAACACGTTTTTATATTTTGGCTCGAACCCCTTTTTGACAAAGTTCTTGATACTTACTTGGTTCTAACTACGGAACCCTTCAGAATCGTGTTTTCGCTATACTTTCCTTGGGTTCCCGGCGCTGTGCGCGAACTGAAACCCCTCCTGGTCGCTGAAAACACGTTTTTTGCCTGATAATAACTGTTTTTTTGAACACGTTTTTTAATTTTGGCACCAACCCCTTTTTGACAAAGTTCTTGATACTTACTTGGTTCTAACTACGGAACCCTTCAGAATCGTGTTTTTGCTATACTTTCCTTGGGTTCCCGGCGCTGTGCGCGAACTGAAACCCCTCCTGGTCGCTGAAAACACGTTTTTTGCTCGAAAAAAACTAGTTTTTTGAACACGTTTTTTTATTTTGGCTCAAACCCCTTTTTGACAAAGTTCTTTATACTATCTTGGTTCTAACGACGGGACCTATCTGAAAAAAACTGTTTTTTTGAACACGTTTTTTAATTTTGGCCCGAACCCCTTTTTGACAAAGTTCTTGATACTTACTTGGTTCTAACTACGGAACCCTTCTGAAAAAAATTGGTTTTTTGAACACGTTATTTAATTTTGGCACCAACCCATTTTTGACAAAGTTCTTGATACTTACTTGGTTCTAACTACGGAATTCTTCATTAGATTTTCGATCTGTTTGCGGAATCGTGTTTTCGCCATACTAACCTTGGGTTCCCGGCGCTGAGCGCGAATTGAAACCCCTCCTGGTCGCTGAAAACACGTTTTTTTTATTTTGGCTCAAACTCCTTTTTGACAAAGTTCTTGATACTTACCTGGTTCTTACTACGGAACCCTTTTTTTTTTTTTTTTTTTTCTAGGATGGGAAATCATCAAATGACCCCTCCCGCTCTGGGTGGAGCGGCAGGGAGTGTCAGACTTTTACTGACTAAAACCCACCCTTTAGTCCTCCTAGTGCCTTTCTTCCCAGGGCCGCGGTAACTCTTTCGAACAAATCCGCAACCCTGGCAGGCTCTGGCCCTAACGGGCCCCGACCCATGCTGACGACTGCTGGCTTGGCGCGCGTAGAACACAGCGCGCCGTCAACCCGGGCCTGGTCTGATCGGACGGCGAGCTACCCATTGCTCGCCGTCCACAGGCATCAGTCACTGCGCCATGCTCAGGAGCATCAGTTCCTGGGCGGCGCAGTGGCTGACGTTCAACAGGAGGGGGTGAAATGGGGCCATTACTGGCATTCCATTTCAGCCCCCTCCGGAGCCCGTTGTAGGGGCTCTACTGCGGCTGTTGCAGTAGCAGCAGCTGCAGTGGAACCGGCTTTGGCGGCGGAGGAAGCGGCGGCGGTGGCGGCAATCGCGGCAGAGACGGCGGTGGCGGAGGGCTTTCTCCGATTTCCGGCTTTGGCGGGTGGGGCGCAGGCCCTACCCCCAGCCCAGTGGTCGACCGGCTTGCCAGCTGCCGCACAGACTGCGCAGTGCGGCGCGGCTTCGCAGGAGCTGGCCCTGTGACCGGGCTGACCGCAGCGGAAACATAGACCGCTGCGGTCCACCTCCGAGGTGCATTGAGCTCCTACATGGAGGCCCACCTGGCACCGGAAGCACCTCAGAGGTCGGGGATCCAGCAGTTTGACCTGCGCGGAAACCCAACCCACCAAAAACCTACGGCCCTCCGAGATGGTCTTGGCCGCCGACACGGGACAGCTCACCACAATAGTGCGCATGCCCGTGTTGTCAGGACGTTGGGTGCCCGCCTTCACCTCCTCTGCTGAGCACCCCCCCGTCCTAACGACGGCGGCCACCACCTCCGCCTCCGTGACGGAGTCGTCCAGGCCCAAGATGCGCATGTCGATGCGCTTGGTGGGCCTGGACACTCGGGCATCGTCCGCGCTTAGGGACGCCCTAAGCCTTTCGGCTAGAGCGTCCGCGGTTGAGCCGCTGGCTGCCCCGGGGATCTCCAGCATCCGGGCCCCAGTCATGGTGACCCGGAGCCGAAGGCCCCCCACGATGCCCAGCTCACCAAGGCTCACTGCCTCCTTCGCCTTGGTGAGCACGTCCGCGTACGTCACGCCCCTCTTCGCCGCGTCCGGCTGCAGCGTCAGAACTACAGCCGCGGTTTTCGGGGGGCGCAGCGCAGCCGCGACGCTTTGCGCCTTCTGCCGCCGCTTCCTCTCCCGCCTCTTGGCCGCCCTGGCTGTTTTTCCCGCCTTCCTCTTCTCCCCGGCCACTTGCCATTCGGCTTGAGCCGGGGGAGGAGCTGAAGGCGAGGAAGCCGGGGGGGGCTGCTGCTCAGACGGCGCAGGAGCCTTCGCCGTCCGCGCAGCGAACTGAAACCCCTCCTGGTCGCTGAAAACACGTTTGTTGCTCGAAAAAAACTAGTTTTTTGAACACGTTTTTTTATTTTGGCTCAAACCCCTTTTTGACAAAGTTCTTTATACTAACTTGGTTCTAACGACGGGACCTATCTGAAAAAAACTGTTTTTTTGAACACGTTTTTTAATTTTGGCCCGAACCCCTTTTTGACAAAGTTCTTGATACTTACTTGGTTCTAACTACGGAACACTTCAGAATCGTGTTTTCGCCATAATAACCTTGGGTTCCCGGCGCTGTGCACGAACTGAAACCCCTCCTGGTCGCTGAAAACACGTTTTTGCATGATAAAAACTGTTTTTTTTAACACGTTTTTTAATTTTTGCACCAATCCCTTTTTGATAAAGTTCTTGATACTTACTTGGTTCTAACTACGGAACCCTTCTGAAAAAAACTGGTTTTTTTGAACACGTTTTTTATTTTGGCACCAACCCCTTTTTGTCAAAGTTCTTGATACTTACTTGGTTCTAACGACGAAACAATTCTGAAAAAATCTGGTTTTTTGAACACGTTTTTTTACTTTGGCTCGAACCCCTTTTTGACAAAGTTCTTGATACTTACTTGGTTCTAACTACGGAACCCTTCAGAATCGTGTTTTCGCTATATTTTCCTTGGGTTCCCGGCGCTGTGCGCGAACTGAAACCCCTCCTGGTCGCTGAAAACACGTTTTTTGTTTGAAGAAAACTGGTTTTTTGAACACGTTTTTTTATTTTGTCTCGAACCCCTTTTTGACAAAGTTCTTGACACTTACTTGGTTCTAACGACGAAACAATTCTGAAAAAAACTGTTTTTTTGATCACGTTTTTTAATTTTGGCCCGAACCCCTTTTTGACAAAGTTCTTGATACTTACTTGGTTCTAACTACGGAATCCTTCAGAATCGTGTTTATGCTATACTTTCCTTGGGTTCCCGGCGCTGTGCGCGAACTGAAACCCCTCCTGGTCGCTAAAAACACGTTTTTTGCTTGAAAAAAACTGGTTTTTTTGAACACGTTTTTTATTTTGGCACCAACCCCTTTTTGACAAAATTATTGATACTTACTTGGTTCTAACTACGGAATTCAACATTAGATTTTTGATCTATTTGCGGAATCGTGTTTTCGCCATACTAACCTTGGGTTCCCGGCGCTGTGCGCGAACTGAAACCCCTCCTGGTCGCTAAAAACACGTTTTTTGCATAAAAAAAACTGGTTTTTTGAACACGTTTTTTTATTTTGGCTCGAAACCCTTTTTGACAAAGTTCTTGATACTTACTTGGTTCTTACTACGGAACCCTTCAGAATCGTTTTTTCGCTATACTTTCCTTGGGTTCCTGGCGGAGTTCGCGAACTGAAACCCCTCCTGGTCGCTGAAAACACGTTTTTTGCTAGAAAAAAACTGGTTTTTTGAACACGTTTTTTTATTTTGGCTCGAACCCCTTTTTGACAAAGTTCTTGATACTTACTTGGTTCTTACTACGGAACCCTTCAGAATCGTGTTTTTGCTATACTTTCCTTGGATTCTTGGTGCTGTGCGCGAACTGAAACCCCTCCTGGTCGCTGATAACACGAATTTTGCTTGAAAAAAACTGGTTTTTTGAACAAGTTTTTTATTTTTGGTCCGAACCCCTTTTTGTCAAAGTTCTTGATACTAACTTGGTTCTAACTACGGAACACTTCAGAATCGTGTTTTCGCCATACTAACCTTTGGTTCCCGGCGCTGTGCGCGAACTGAAACCCCTCCTGGTCGCTAAAAACACGTTTTTTGCTTGAAAAAAACTGGTTTTTTTGAACACGTTTTTTATTTTGGCACCAACCCCTTTTTGACAAAATTCTTGATACTTACTTGGTTCTAACTACGGAATTCTACATTAGATTTTTGATCTATTTGCGGAATCGTGTTTTCGCCATACTAACCTTGGGTTCCCGGCGCTGTGCGCGAACTGAAACCCCTCCTGGTCGCTAAAAACACGTTTTTTGCTTGAAAAAAACTGGTTTTTTGAACACGTTTTTTTATTTTGGCTCGAAACCCTTTTTGACAAAGTTCTTGATACTTACTTGGTTCTTACTACGGAATCCTTCAGAATCGTTTTTTCGCTATACTTTCCTTGGGTTCCTGGCGGAGTTCGCGAACTGAAACCCCTCCTGGTCGCTGAAAACACGTTTTTTGATAGAAAAAAACTGGTTTTTTGAACACGTTTTTTTATTTTGGCTCGAACCCCTTTTTGACAAAGTTCTTGATACTTACTTGGTTCTTACTACGGAACCCTTCTGAAAAAAACTGTTTTTTGAACACGTTTCTTAATTTTGCCCCGAACCCCTTTTTGTCAAAGTTCTTGATACTTACTTGGTTCTAACTACGGAACACTTCAGATTCTTGTTTTCGCCATACTAACCTTGGGTTCCCAGCGCTGTGCACGAACTGAAACCCCTTCTGGTCGCTTAAAACACGTTTTTGCCTGATAAAAACTGTTTTTTTTAAACATGTTTTTTAATTTTTGCACAAATAATTTTTTGACAAAGTTCTTGATACTTACTTGGTTCTAACTACGGAACCCTTCAGAATCGTGTTTTCGCTATACTTTCCTTGGGTTCCCGGCGCTGTGCGCGAACTAAAACCCCTCCTGGTCGCTGAAAACGCGTTTTTTGAATGAAAATACTGGTTTTTTAAACACGTTTTTTGCTTTGAAAAAAACTGGTTTTTGAACACGTTTTTTATTTTGGGTCGAACCTCTTTTTGACAAAGTTCGTGATACTTAGTTGGTTCTAACTACGGAACACTTCAGAATCGTGTTTTCGCCATACTAACCTTGGGTTCCCGGCGCTGTGCGCGAACTGAAACCCCTCCTGGTCGATGAAAACACGGTTTTTGCTTGAAAAAAACTCGTTTTTTGAACACGTTTTTTTATTTTGGCTCGAACCCCTTTTTGACAAAGTTCTTGATACTTACTTGGTTCTAACTACGGAACACTTCAGAATCGTGTTTTCGCCATACTAACCTTGGGTTCCCAGCGCTGTGCACGAACTGAAACCCCTTCTGGTCGCTGAAAACACGTTTTTGCCTGATAAAAACTGTTTTTTTTAAACATGTTTTTTAATTTTTGCACAAATACTTTTTTGACAAAGTTCTTGATACTTACTTGGTTCTAACTACGGAACACTTCAGAATCGTGTTTTCGCCATACTAACCTTTGGTTCCCGGCGCTGTGTGCGTACTGAAACCCATTCTGGTCGCTGAAAACACGTTTTTTGCCTGATAAAAACTGTTTTTTTGAACAAGTTTTTTAATTTTGGCACCAACCCATTTTTGACAAAGTTCTTGATACTTACTTGGTTCTAACTACGGAACCCTTCAGAATCGTGTTTTGCTATACTTTTCTTGGGTTCCCGGCGCTGCACGCGAACTGAAACCCCTCCTGGTCGCTAAAAACACGTTTTTTGTTCAAAAAAACTGGTTTTTTAAACACGTTTTTTTATTTTGGCACCAACCCATTTTTACAAAATTCTTGATACTTACTTGGTTCTAACTACGGAATTCTTCATTAGATTTTCGATCTGTTTGCGGAATCGTGTTATCGCCATACTAACCTTGGGTTCCCGGCGCTGTGCGCGAACTGAAACCCCTCTTGGTCGCTGAAAACACGTTTTTTGCTTGAAAAAAACTGGTTTTTTGTACACGTTTTTTGATTTTGGCTCGGAACCCTTTTTGACAAAGTTCCTGATACTTACTTGGTTCTAACTACGGAACCCTTCAGAATCGTGTTTTCGCTATACTTTCCTTGGGTTCCCGGCGCTGTGCGCGAACTGAAACCCCTCCTGGTCGATGAAAATACGTTTTTTGCTTGAAAAAAACTCGTTTTTTGAACACGTTTTTTTGTTTTGGCTCGAACCCCTTTTTGACAACGTTCTTGATACTTACTTGGTTCTAACTACGGAACCCTTCAGAATCGTGTTTTCGCTATACTTTCCTTGGGTTCCCGGCGCTGTGCGCGAACTGAAACCCCTCCTGGTCGATGAAAACACGTTTTTTGCTTGAAAAAAACTCGTTTCTTGAACACGTTTTTTTGTTTTGGCTCGAACCCCTTTTCTACAAAGTTCTTGATTCTTACTTGGTTCTAACTACGGAACCCTTCAGAATCGTGTTTTCGCTATACTTTCCTTGTGTTCCCGGCGCTGTGCGCGAACTGAAACCCCTCCTGGTCGATGAAAACACGTTTTTTGCCTGAAAAAAACTCGTTTTTGAACAGGTTTTTTTATTTTGGCTCGAACTTCTTTTTGACAAAGTTCTTGATACTTGCTTGGTTCTAACTACGGAACCCTTCTGAAAAAAACTGTTTTTTGAACACGTTTTTTAATTTTGGCCCGAACCTCTTTTTGACAAAATTCTTGATACTTACTCGGTTCTAACTACGGAATTCTTCATTTGATTTTCGATCTGTTTGCAGAATCGTGTTTTCGCCATACTAACCTTGGGTTCCTAGCGCTGTTCGCGAACTGAAACTCCTCCTGGTCGCTGAAAACACGCTTTTTGCTTGAAAAAAAAAAAAACTGGTTTTTTGAACACGTTTTTTCAATTTGGTTCGAACCCCTTTTTGACAAAGTTCTTGATACTTACTTGGTTCTAACTACGGAAACCTTCTAAAAAAAACTGTTTTTTTTAAATACTTTTTTTAATTTTGGCGCGGCCCGGCGCTGTGCGCGAACTGAAACCCCTCCTGGTCGATGAAAACACGTTTTTTTTCCTGAAAAAAACTCGTTTTTTGAACACGTTTTTTAATTTTGGCTCAAACCCCTTTTTGACAAAGTTCTTGATACTTGCTTGGTTCTAACTACGGAACCCTTCAGAATCGTGTTTTCGCTATACTTTCCTTGTGTTCCCGGCGCTGTGCGCGAACTGAAACCCCTCCTGGTCGATGAAAACACGTTTTTTGCCTAAAAAAAACTCGTTTTTGAACAGGTTTTTTTATTTTGGCTCGAACTTCTTTTTGACAAAGTTCTTGATACTTGCTTGGTTCTAACTACGGAACCCTTCTGAAAAAAACTGTTTTTTGAACACGTTTTTTAATTTTGGCCCGAACCTCTTTTTGACAAAATTCTTGATACTTACTCGGTTCTAACTACGGAATTCTTCATTTGATTTTCGATCTGTTTGCAGAATCGTGTTTTCGCCATACTAACCTTGGGTTCCTGGCGCTGTTCGCGAACTGAAACCCCTCCTGGTCGCTGAAAACACGTTTTTTACCTGATAATAACTGTTTTTTTGAACACGTTTTTTAATTTTGGCACCAACCCCTTTTTGACAAAGTTCTTGATACTCACTTGGTTCTAACTACGATACCCTTCCGAATCGTGTTTTCGCAATACTAACCTTGGGTGCCCGGCGCTGAACGCGAACTGAAACCCCTCCTGGTCTTTGAAAACTCGTTTTTTGCTTGAAAAAAACTGGTTTTTTGAACACGTTTTTTTGTTTTGGCTCGAACCCCTTTTTGACAAAGTTCTTGATACTTACTTGGTTCTAACTACGGAACCCTTCTGAAAAAACTGTTTTTTGAACACGTTTTTTAATTTTGGCCCGAACCTCTTTTTGACAAAATTCTTGATACTTACTCGGTTCTAACTACGGAATTCTTCATTAGATTTTCGATCTGTTTGCAGAATCGTGATTTCGCCATACTAACCTTGGGTTCCTGGCGCTGTTCGTGAACTGAAACCCCTCCTGGTCGCTGAAAACACGTTTTTTGCCTGATAATAACTGTTTTTTGGAACACGTTTTTTAATTTTGGCACCAACCCCGTTTTGACAAAGTTCTTGATACTTACTTGGTTCTAACTACGGAGCCCTTCAGAATCGTGTTTTCGCTATACTTTCCTTGGGTTCCCGGCGCTGTGCGCGAACTGAAACCCCTCCTGGTCGATGAAAACACGGTTTTTGCTTAAAAAAAACTCGTTTTTTGAACACGTTTTTTTATTTTGGCTCGAACCCCTTTTTGACAAAGTTCTTGATACTTACTTGGTTCTAACTACGGAACCCTTCAGAATCGTGTTTTCGTTATACTTTCCTTGGGTTCCCGGCGCTGTTCGCGAAATGAAACCCCTCCTGGTCGCTGAAAACACGTTTTTTGCCTGATAATAACTGTTTTTTTGAACACGTTTTTTAATTTTGGCACCAACCCCTTTTTGACAAAGTTCTTGATACTTACTTGGTTCTAACTACGGAACCCTTCAGAATCGTGTTTTCGCTATACTTTCCTTGGGTTCCCGGCGCTGTGCGCGAACTGAAACTTCTCCTGGTCGATGAAAACACGTTTTTTGCCTGAAAAAAACCCGTTTTTTGAACACGTTTTTTTATTTTGGCTCGAACCCCTTTTTGACAAAGTTCTTGATACTTACTTGGTTCTAACTACGGAACCCTTCAGAATCGTGTTTTCGCTATACTTTCCTTGGGTTCCCGGCGCTGTGCGCGAACTGAAACCCCTCCTGGTCGATGAAAACACGTTTTTTGCCTGAAAAAAACCCGTTTTTTGAACACGTTTTTTTATTTTGGCTCGAACCCCTTTTTGACAAAGTTCTTGACACTTACTTGGTTCTAACTACGGAACCCTTCAGAATCGTGTTTTCGCTATACTTTCCTTGGGTTCCCGGCGCTGTGCGCGAACTGCAACCCCTCCTGGTCGATGAAAACACGTTTTTTGCCTGAAAGAAACTCGTTTTTTGAATACGTTTTTTTATTTTGGCTCGAACCCCTTTTTGACAAAGTTCTTTATACTTACTTGGTTCTAACTACGGAACCCTTCAGAATCGTGTTTTCGCTATACTTTCCTTGGGTTCCCGGCGCTGTGCGCGAACTGAAACCCCTCGTGGTCGATGAAAACACGTTTTTTGCTTGAAAAAAACTCGTTTTTTGAACACGTTTTTTTATTTTGGCTCGAACCCCATTTTGACAAAGTTCTTGATACGTACTTGGTTCTAACTACGGAACCCTTCAGAATCGTGTTTTCGCCATACTAACCTTGGGTTCCTGGCGCTGTTTGCGAACTGAAACCCCTCCTGGTCGCTAAAAACACGTTTTTTGCCTGATAATAACTGTTTTTTTAAACACGTTTTTTAATTTTGGCACCAACCCCTTTTTGACAAAGTTCTTGATACTTACTTGGTTCTAACTACGGAACCCTTCAGAATCTTGTTTTTGCTATACTTTCCTTGGGTTCCCGGCGCTGTGCGCGAACTGAAACCCCTCCTGGTCGATGAAAACACGGTTTTTGCTTGAAAAAAACTCGTTTTTTGAACACGTTTTTTTATTTTGGCTCGAACCCCTTTTTGACAAAGTTCTTGATACTTACTTGGTTCTAACTACGGAACCCATCAGAATCGTGTTTTCGCTATACTTTCCTTGGGTTCCCGGCGCTGTGCGCGAACTGAAACCCCTCCTGGTCGATGAAAACACGTTTTTTGCTTGAAAAAAACTCGTTTTTTGAACACGTTTTTTTGTTTTGGCTCGAACCCCTTTTTGAAAACGTTTTTGATACTTACTTTGTTCTAACTACGGAACCCTTCTGAAAAAAACTGTTTTTTAAACACGTTTTTTAATTTTGGCCCGAACCTCTTTTTGTCAAAATTCTTGATACTTACTCGGTTCTTACTACGGAATTCTTCATTAGATTTTCGATCTGTTTGCAGAATCGTGTTTTCGCCATACTAACCTTGGGTTCCTGGCGCTGTTCGCGAACTGAAACCCCTCCTGGTCGCTGAAAACACGTTTTTTGCCTGATAATAACTGTTTTTTTGAACACGTTTTTTAATTTTGGCACCAACCCCTTTTTGACAAAGTTCTTGATACTTACTTGGTTCTAACTACGGAACCCTTCAGAATCGTGTTTTTGCTATACTTTCCTTAGGTTCCCGGCGCTGTGCGCGAACTGAAACCCCTCCTGGTCGATGAAAACACGGTTTTTGCTTGAAAAAAACTCGTTTTTTGAACACGTTTTTTTATTTTGGCACGAACCCCTTTTCGACAAAGTTCTTGATACTTACTTGGTTCTAACTACGGAACCCTTCAGAATCGTGTTTTCGCTATACTTTCCTTGGGTTCCCGGCGCTGTGCGCGAACTGAAACCCCTCCTGGTCGATGAAAACACGTTTTTTTCCTGAAAAAAACCCGTTTTTTGAACACGTTTTTTTATTTTGGCTCGAACCCCTTTTTGACAAAGTTCTTGACACTTACTTGGTTCTAACTACGGAACCCTTCAGAATCGTGTTTTCGCTATACTTTCCTTGGGTTCCCGGCGCTGTGCGCGAACTGCAACCCCTCCTGGTCGATGAAAACACGTTTTTTGCCTGAAAGAAACTTGTTTTTTGAACACGTTTTTTTGTTTTTGCTCGAACCCCTTTTTGACAAAGTTCTTGATACTTACTTGGTTCTAACTACGGAACCCTTCTGAAAAAAACTGTTTTTTGAACACGTTTTTTATTTTTGGCCTGAACCTCTTTTTGTCAAAATTCTTGATACTTACTCGGTTCTAACTACGGAATTCTTCATTAGATTTACGATCTGTTTGCAGAATCGTGTTTTCGCTATACTAACCTTGGGTTCCTGGCGCTGTTCGCGAACTGAAACCCCTCCTGGTCGCTGAAAACACGTTTTTTGCATGATAATAACTGTTTTTTTGAACACGTTTTTTAATTTTGGCACCAACCCCATTTTGACAAAGTTCTTGATACGTACTTGGTTCTAACTACGGAACCCTTCAGAATCGTGTTTTCGCCATACTTACCTTGGGTTCCTGGCGCTGTTCGCGAACTGAAACCCCTCCTGGTCGCTGAAAACACGTTTTTTGCATGATAATAACTGTTTTTTTGAACACGTTTTTTAATTTTGGCACCAACCCCTTTTTGACAAAGTTCTTGATACTTACTTGGTTCTAACTACGGAACCCTTCAGAATCGTGTTTTCGCTATACTTTCCTTTGGTTCCCGGCGCTGTGCGCGAACTGAAACAACGCCTGGTCGATGAAAACACGGGTTTTGCTTGAAAAAATCTCGTTTTTTGAACACGTTTTTTTATTTTGGCTCGAACCCCTTTTTGACAAAGTTCTTGATACTTACTTGGTTCGAACTACGGAACCCTTAAGAATCGTGTTTTCGCTATACTTTCCTTGGGTTCCCGGCGCTGTGCGCGAACTGAAACCCCTCCTGGTCGATGAAAACACGTTTTTTGCTTGAAAAAAACTCGTTTTTTGAACACGTTTTTTTATTTTGGCTTTAACCCCATTTTGACAAAGTTCTTGATACTTACTTGGTTCTAACTACGGAACCCTTCAGAATCGTGTTTTCGCTATACTTTCCTTGGGTTCCCGGCGCTGTTCGCGAAATAAAACCCCTCCTGGTCGCTGAAAACACGTTTTTTGCCTGATAATAACTGTTTTTTTGAACACGTTTTTTAATTTTGGCACCAACCCCTTTTTGACAAAGTTCTTGATACTTACTTGGTTCTAACTACGGAACCCTTCAGAATCGTGTTTTCGCTATACTTTCCTTGGGTTCTCGGCGCTGTGCGCGAACTGAAACCCCTCCTGGTCGATGAAAACACGTTTTTTGCCTGTAAAAAACTCGTTTTTTGAACACGTTTTTTTATTTTGGCTCGAACCCCTTTTTGACAAAGTTCTTGATACTTACTTGGTTCTAACTACGGAACCCTTCAGAATCGTGTTTTCGCTATACTTTCCTTGGGTTCCCGGCGCTGTGCGCGAACTGAAACCCCTCCTGGTCGATGAAAACACGTTTTTTGCCTGAAAAAAACCCGTTTTTTGAACACGTTTTTTTATTTTGGCTCGAAACCCTTTTTGACAAAGTTCTTGACACTTACTTGGTTCTAACTACGGAACCCTTCAGAATCGTGTTTTCGCTATACTTTCCTTGGGTTCCCGGCGCTGTGCGCGAACTGCAACCCCTCCTGGTCAATGAAAACACGTTTTTTGCCTGAAAGAAACTCGTTTTTTGAATACGTTTTTTTATTTTGGCTCGAACCCCTTTTTGACAAAGTTCTTGATACTTACTTGGTTCTAACTATGAAACCCTTCAGAATCGTGTTTTCGCTATACTTTCCTTGGGTTCCCGGCGCTGTGCGCGAACTGAAACCCCTCGTGGTCGATGAAAACACGTTTTTTGCTTGAAAAAAACTCGTTTTTTGAACACGTTTTTTTATTTTGGCTCGAACCCCATTTTGACAAAGTTCTTGATACGTACTTGGTTCTAACTACGGAACCCATCAGAATCGTGTTTTTGCTATACTTTCCTTGGGTTCCCGGCGCTGTGCGCGAACTGAAACCCCTCCTGGTCGATGAAAACACGTTTTTTGCTTGAAAAAAACTCGTTTTTTGAACACGTTTTTTTGTTTTGGCTCGAACCCCTTTTTGAAAACGTTTTTGATACTTACTTTGTTCTAACTACGGAACCCTTCTGAAAAAAACTGTTTTTTGAACACGTTTTTAAATTTTGGCCCGAACCTCTTTTTGTCAAAATTCTTGATACTTACTCGGTTCTAACTACGGAATTCTTCATTAGATTTTCGATCTGTTTGCAGAATCGTGTCTTCGCCATACTAACCTTGGGTTCCTGGCGCTGTTCGCGAACTGAAACCCCTCCTGGTCGCTGAAAACACGTTTTTTGCCTGATAATAACTGTTTTTTTGAACACGTTTTTTAATTTTGGCACCAACCCCTTTTTGACAAAGTTCTTGATACTTACTTGGTTCTAACTACGGAACCCTTCAGAATCGTGTTTTCGCTATACTTTCCTTGGGTTCCCGGCGCTGTGCGCGAACTGAAACCCCTCCTGGTCGATGAAAACACGGTTTTTGCTTGAAATAAACTCGTATTTTGAACACGTTTTTTTATTTTGGCTCGAACCCCTTTTTGTCAAAGTTCTTGATACTTACTTGGTTCTAACTACGGAACCCTTCAGAATCGTGTTTTCGCTATACTTTCCTTGGGATCCCGGCGCTGTGCGCGAACTGAAACCCCTCCTGGTCGATGAAAACACGTTTTTTGCTTGAAAAAAACTCGTTTTTTGAACACGTTTTTTTGTTTTGACTCGAACCCCTTTTTGACAAAGTCCTTGATACTTACTTGGTTCTAACTACGGAACCCTTTTGAAAAAAACTGTTTTTTGAACACGTTTTTTTTAATTTTGGCCCGAACCTCTTTTTGACAAAATTCTTGATACTTACTCGGTTCTAACTACGGAATTCTTCATCAGATTTTCGATCTGTTTGCAGAATCGTGTTTTCGCCATACTTACCTTGGGTTCCTGGCGCTGTTTGCGAACTGAAACCCCTCCTGGTCGCTGAAAACACGTTTTTTGCATGATAATAACTGTTTTTTTGAACCCTTCAGAATCGTGTTTTCGCTATACTTTCCTTGGGTTCCCGGCGCTGTGCGCGAACTGCAACCCCTCCTGGTCAATGAAAACACGTTTTTTGCCTGAAAGAAACTCGTTTTTTGAATACGTTTTTTTATTTTGGCTCGAACCCCTTTTTGACAAAGTTCTTGATACTTACTTGGTTCTAACTATGAAACCCTTCAGAATCGTGTTTTCGCTATACTTTCCTTGGGTTCCCGGCGCTGTGCGCGAACTGAAACCCCTCGTGGTCGATGAAAACACGTTTTTTGCTTGAAAAAAACTCGTTTTTTGAACACGTTTTTTTATTTTGGCTCGAACCCCATTTTGACAAAGTTCTTGATACGTACTTGGTTCTAACTACGGAACCCATCAGAATCGTGTTTTTGCTATACTTTCCTTGGGTTCCCGGCGCTGTGCGCGAACTGAAACCCCTCCTGGTCGATGAAAACACGTTTTTTGCTTGAAAAAAACTCGTTTTTTGAACACGTTTTTTTGTTTTGGCTCGAACCCCTTTTTGAAAACGTTTTTGATACTTACTTTGTTCTAACTACGGAACCCTTCTGAAAAAAACTGTTTTTTGAACACGTTTTTAAATTTTGGCCCGAACCTCTTTTTGTCAAAATTCTTGATACTTACTCGGTTCTAACTACGGAATTCTTCATTAGATTTTCGATCTGTTTGCAGAATCGTGTCTTCGCCATACTAACCTTGGGTTCCTGGCGCTGTTCGCGAACTGAAACCCCTCCTGGTCGCTGAAAACACGTTTTTTGCCTGATAATAACTGTTTTTTTGAACACGTTTTTTAATTTTGGCACCAACCCCTTTTTGACAAAGTTCTTGATACTTACTTGGTTCTAACTACGGAACCCTTCAGAATCGTGTTTTCGCTATACTTTCCTTGGGTTCCCGGCGCTGTGCGCGAACTGAAACCCCTCCTGGTCGATGAAAACACGGTTTTTGCTTGAAATAAACTCGTATTTTGAACACGTTTTTTTATTTTGGCTCGAACCCCTTTTTGTCAAAGTTCTTGATACTTACTTGGTTCTAACTACGGAACCCTTCAGAATCGTGTTTTCGCTATACTTTCCTTGGGATCCCGGCGCTGTGCGCGAACTGAAACCCCTCCTGGTCGATGAAAACACGTTTTTTGCTTGAAAAAAACTCGTTTTTTGAACACGTTTTTTTGTTTTGACTCGAACCCCTTTTTGACAAAGTCCTTGATACTTACTTGGTTCTAACTACGGAACCCTTTTGAAAAAAACTGTTTTTTGAACACGTTTTTTTTAATTTTGGCCCGAACCTCTTTTTGACAAAATTCTTGATACTTACTCGGTTCTAACTACGGAATTCTTCATCAGATTTTCGATCTGTTTGCAGAATCGTGTTTTCGCCATACTTACCTTGGGTTCCTGGCGCTGTTTGCGAACTGAAACCCCTCCTGGTCGCTGAAAACACGTTTTTTGCATGATAATAACTGTTTTTTTGAACACGTTTTTTAATTTTGGCACCAACCCCTTTTTGACAAAGTTCTTGATACTTACTTGGTTCTAACTACGGAACCCTTCAGAATCGTGTTTTCGCTATACTTTCCTTTGGTTCCCGGCGCTGTGCGCGAACTGAAACCCCGCCTGGTCGATGAAAACACGTTTTTTGCTTGAAAAAAACTCGTTTTTTGAACACGTTTTTTTATTTTGGCTTGAACCCCATTTTGACAAAGTTCTTGATACTTACTTGGTTCTAACTACGGAACCCTTCAGAATCGTGTTTTCGCTATACTTTCCTTGGGTTCCCGGCGCTGTGCGCGAACTGAAACCCCTCCTGGTCGATGAAAACACGTTTTTTGCCTGATAATAACTGTTTTTTTGAACACGTTTTTTTAATTTTGGCACCAACCCCTTTTTGACAAAGTTCTTGATACTTACTTGGTTCTAACTACGGAACCCTTCAGAATCGTGTTTTCGCTATACTTTCCTTGGGTTCCCGGCGCTGTGCGCGATTTGAAACCCCTCCTGGTCGATGAAAATACGTTTTTTGCTTGAAAAAAACTCGTTTTTTGAACACGTTTTTTTGTTTTGGCTCGAACCCCTTTTTGACAACGTTCTTGATACTTACTTGGTTCTAACTACGGAACCCTTCAGAATCGTGTTTTCGCTATACTTTCCTTGGGTTCCCGGCGCTGTGCGCGAACTGAAACCCCGCCTGGTCGATGAAAACACGTTTTTTGCTTGAAAAAAACTCGTTTTTTGAACACGTTTTTTTGTTTTGGCTCGAACCCCTTTTTGACAAAGTTCTTGATACTTACTTGGTTCTAACTACGGAACCCTTCAGAATCGTGTTTTCGCCATACTAACCTTGGGTTCCTGGCGCTGTTTGCGAACTGAAACCCCTCCTGGTCGCTGAAAACACGTTTTTTGCCTGATAATAACTGTTTTTTTGGACACGTTTTTTAATTTTGGCACCAACCCCTTTTTGACAAAGTTCATGATACTTACTTGGTTCTAACTACGGAACCCTTCAGAATCGTGTTTTCGCTATACTTTCCTTTGGTTCCCGGCGCTGTGCGCGAACTGAAACCCCTCCTGGTCGATGAAAACACGGTTTTTGCTTGAAAAAAACTCGTTTTTTGAACACGTTTTTTTATTTTGGCTCGAACCCCTTTTTGACAAAGTTCTTGATACTTACTTGGTTCTAACTACGGAACCCTTCAGAATCGTGTTTTCGCTATACTTTCCTTGGGTTCCCGGCGCTGTGCGCGAACTGAAACCCCTCCTGGTTGATGAAAACACGTTTTTTGCTTGAAAAAAACTCGTTTTTTGAACACGTTTTTTTGTTTTGGCTCGAACCCCTTTTTGACAAAGTTCTTGATACTTACTCGGTTCTAACTACCTACGGAATTCTTCATTAGATTTTCGATCTGTTTGCAGAATCTTGTTTTCGCCATACTAACCTTGGGTTCCTGGCGCTGTTCGCGAACTGAAACCCCTCCTGGTCGCTGAAAACACGTTTTTTGCCTGATAATAACTGTTGTTTTGAACACGTTTTTTAATTTTGGCACCAACCCCTTTATGACAAAGTTCTTGATTCTTACTTGGTTCTAACTACGGAACCCTTCAGAATCGTGTTTTCGCTATACTTTCCTTGGGTTCCCGGCGCTGTGCGCGAACCGAAACCCCTCCTGGTCGATGAAAACACGGTTTTTGCTTGAAAAAAACTCGTTTTTTGAACACGTTTTTTTATTTTGGCTCGAACCCCTTTTTGACAAAGTTCTTGATACTTGCTTGGTTCTAACTACGGAACCCTTCAGAATCGTGTTTTCGCTATACTTTCCTTGTGTTCCCGGCGCTGTGCGCGAACTGAAACCCCTCCTGGTCGATGAAAACACGTTTTTTGCCTGAAAAAAACTCGTTTTTGAACAGGTTTTTTTATTTTGGCTCGAACTTCTTTTTGACAAAGTTCTTGATACTTGCTTGGTTCTAACTACGGAACCCTTCTGAAAAAAACTGTTTTTTGAACACGTTTTTTAATTTTGGCCCGAACCTCTTTTTGACAAAATTCTTGATACTTACTCGGTTCTAACTACGGAATTCTTCATTAGATTTTCGATCTGTTTGCAGAATCGTGTTTTCGCCATACTAACCTTGGGTTCCTAGCGCTGTTCGCGAACTGAAACTCCTCCTGGTCGCTGAAAACACGCTTTTTGCTTGAAAAAAAAAAAAACTGGTTTTTTGAACACGTTTTTTCAATTTGGTTCGAACCCCTTTTTGACAAAGTTCTTGATACTTACTTGGTTCTAACTACGGAAACCTTCTAAAAAAAACTGTTTTTTTTAAATACTTTTTTTAATTTTGGCGCGGCCCGGCGCTGTGCGCGAACTGAAACCCCTCCTGGTCGATGAAAACACGTTTTTTTTCCTGAAAAAAACTCGTTTTTTGAACACGTTTTTTAATTTTGGCTCAAACCCCTTTTTGACAAAGTTCTTGATACTTGCTTGGTTCTAACTACGGAACCCTTCAGAATCGTGTTTTCGCTATACTTTCCTTGTGTTCCCGGCGCTGTGCGCGAACTGAAACCCCTCCTGGTCGATGAAAACACGTTTTTTGCCTGAAAAAAACTCGTTTTTGAACAGGTTTTTTTATTTTGGCTCGAACTTCTTTTTGACAAAGTTCTTGATACTTGCTTGGTTCTAACTACGGAACCCTTCTGAAAAAAACTGTTTTTTGAACACGTTTTTTAATTTTGGCCCGAACCTCTTTTTGACAAAATTCTTGATACTTACTCGGTTCTAACTACGGAATTCTTCATTTGATTTTCGATCTGTTTGCAGAATCGTGTTTTCGCCATACTAACCTTGGGTTCCTGGCGCTGTTCGCGAACTGAAACCCCTCCTGGTCGCTGAAAACACGTTTTTTACCTGATAATAACTGTTTTTTTTGAACACGTTTTTTAATTTTGGCACCAACCCCTTTTTGACAAAGTTCTTGATACTCACTTGGTTCTAACTACGATACCCTTCAGAATCGTGTTTTCGCAATACTAACCTTGGGTGCCCGGCGCTGAACGCGAACTGAAACCCCTCCTGGTCTTTGAAAACTCGTTTTTTGCTTGAAAAAAACTGGTTTTTTGAACACGTTTTTTTGTTTTGGCTCGAACCCCTTTTTGACAAAGTTCTTGATACTTACTTGGTTCTAACTACGGAACCCTTCTGAAAAAACTGTTTTTTGAACACGTTTTTTAATTTTGGCCCGAACCTCTTTTTGACAAAATTCTTGATACTTACTCGGTTCTAACTACGGAATTCTTCATTAGATTTTCGATCTGTTTGCAGAATCGTGATTTCGCCATACTAACCTTGGGTTCCTGGCGCTGTTCGCGAACTGAAACCCCTCCTGGTCGCTGAAAACACGTTTTTTGCCTGATAATAACTGTTTTTTGGAACACGTTTTTTAATTTTGGCACCAACCCCGTTTTGACAAAGTTCTTGATACTTACTTGGTTCTAACTACGGAGCCCTTCAGAATCGTGTTTTCGCTATACTTTCCTTGGGTTCCCGGCGCTGTGCGCGAACTGAAACCCCTCCTGGTCGATGAAAACACGGTTTTTGCTTAAAAAAAACTCGTTTTTTGAACACGTTTTTTTATTTTGGCTCGAACCCCTTTTTGACAAAGTTCTTGATACTTACTTGGTTCTAACTACGGAACCCTTTTTTTTTTTTTTTTTTTTTTTTATAGGATGGGAAATCATCAAATGACCCCTCCCGCTCTGGGTGAAGCGGCAGGGAGTGTCAGACTTTTACTGACTAAAACCCACCCTTAGTCCTCCTAGTGCCTTTCTTCCCAGGGCCGCGGTAACTCTTTCGAACAATTCCGCAACCCTGGCAGGCTCTGGCCCTGGCGGGCCCCGTCTCCGTTGCTGACTGCTCTTTCCGGCGCGTTCGGAGTGAAACGCGCCGTCGACTCTGGCCTGACCTGATCGGACAGCGAGCTACCCATTGCTCGCTGTCCGCAGGCGTCAATCACTGCGCCTTGCTCAGGAGCGTCAGTTCCTGAGAGGCGCAGCGACTAACGTTCGTCTGGAGGAGGCGAAATGGGGCCATTACTGGCACTCCATTTCGGCCCCCTCCCGAGCAGTGGCAGCGGCGGTGACGGTGGCGGCGGCTGCGGCGGAAGCGACGGCGGCGGCGGTGGAGGAGGGTTTTCTCCTCGACCCGGCCCTGGCGGGTGGACCGCAGGCTTTGCCCCCAGCCCAGTGATCGGCCGGCTTGCCAGCTGCCGCACATGCGAAGCAGTGCGGCGCGGCGTCGCACGAGCCGGCCCTGTGACCGGGCTGACCACAGCGGAAGCAGTGGTCACTGCGGTCCACCTCCGAGGTGCAGCGTGCTCCCACGTGGTTGCCAACTTGGCAACGGAAGCACCTCAGAGGTCTGGGCTCCAGCAGTTTTACCTGCGCGGAGACCCAGCCCACCAAAAGCCTTCGGCCCTCCGAGACTTTCTTGGCCGCCGACACGGGGCAGCTCACCACTACGGTTCGCATGCCCGTGTTGTCAGGACGGATGGTGCCCGCCTTCACCTCCTCTGCAGAGCACCCCCCCGTCCTGACGACGGCGGCCAACACCTCCTCCTCCGTGACGGAGTCGTCCAGGCCCAAGATGCGCATATCTATGCACTTCGTGGGCCTGGACACTCGGACGTCATCCGCGCCCAAGGACGCCCTAAGCCTTTCGGCTAGAGCGTCCGCGGCCGGACCGCTGCCTGCTCCAGGGATCTCGAGCATCCTGGCCCCGGTCATGGTGACCCTGAGCCGGAGACCCCCGACGATGCCAAGCTCACCGAGGTTGATGGCCTCCTTGGCCTTGGTGAGCGTGTTGGCATACGTCACGCCCCTCTTCACCGCGTCCGGCTGCAGTGTTAAAACTACAGCCGCGGTCTTCGGGGCGCGGAGCGCAGCCGCGACGCCTCGCGCTCGCTGCCGCCGCCTTCTCTCCCGCCTCTTTGCCGCCCTGGCTGCCTTTCCCGCCTTCTTCTTCTCCCCGGCCACTTGCCATTCGGCTTGAGCCGGGGGAGGTTCAGAAGGCGAGGAAGCCGGGGGGAGCTGCTGCACGGCTGGCGCAGGAGCCTTCGCCGTCCGCGCAGCCGCCCCACCCTTCCTCTTCCTTTCCGGGGCCGGGTCCGGTTTTCCCGACACCGGCTTCGCGGGTGCCGGCCCGGACCCTTTGTCCTGGCCGGACGACCCCGGTGTGGCAGCCACGGCGGCCGCGTACGACGCCGCCTTTTTTTGGGCTGGAGCCTTCCCACTCGCCGCTAACGGGGGGCGCAAGACGATGTTCTCCAGGACGGAAAACCGCGCCTGGAAGGCAGCCATCTCCTGCCGCACCAGGTCCAGCACCTGGCCCTCCTGCGGCACGGGCTGGCTGTTCTCCCTGCGCCCCCCTTTAGGCGCCCCCTGTGGGCCGGCTCCCTGTAGCCTGGCCAGGTCTGCTCGGAGCCCCGCATTCTCCCTCTGGAGGCGCTCCGTGGCGGCAGCCAAGCGGGCGACCTCCGTCCGCAGGTTGGACATCTCGTCCACCGGAGGCCCACCTCGGTTAGCCTCCGCTGCCGCCAGGATGGAGGTCAGCGCCGCACTTATGGCCCTGTTTTTAGAGGAGAGTTTCCTCTTCAGGGCCACATCGCGAAGCGCGGCCTCCACCACCTCCGCAAACCCGGCCCTCCGAACTTGCTCCTGTCCGGAGTCATCAGGCTCACCGCCGGAGGACTCCGAACCAGGAGCCCTGCGACCGCCCTCTCCGGGGGGTCGTCCGTCAGCGACGAGCCCCTCGGCTCGCTGGCCAGCCACCTTGGAGGCGGGCAATCTCCCCTTGCCTCCCTCTCGGCCCTTTCCCCGCCTACTGGTGGGGATCTTGCGAGCCGAGGCCACCTCCTCGCTGCCAGACGACCCCCGGTCTTCCTCCGCTCTGGGCCGCTTGCGGAAGGACCTCGAGTCCTCCGCAGCAGCCCCCGCTCTCACGGGTTCAGAGCTCGCCGAGCTAAAGGTCGCTAGGTCGTCGGAGTCCAACTCGGACTCCGACTCTGCACCCGTGCGACACTAGTAGGGGTGTATTGGGGTACCTGGATCAAGAGATCCAGGCTTCCCAATACACTATTCGAAATGAGTGTTCTATTCAGAATCATCTATTCAAAATGAGTGTTCTATTCAGAATCATCTATTCAAAATGAGTAATCTATTCAGAATCATCTATTCAGAATCCTTTATTCAAAATGAGTGTTCTATTCGGAATCATTTATTCAAAATGAGTAATCTACTCAGAATCATCTATTCAGAATCCTCTATTCAAAATGAGTGTTGCATTCAAATCAAAATGAAAACTCTAGCAAGATCATCAAGGTATGTTACCGAACTATTAATCGTTCAATTAATTGTTAAATAAGATGAATAGGTACAATGCTTGCATTAGAATATTTATCTATCTACGATAGCTACGTTATCAAATAACTCTTGTTCCCAAATTCCATCTGTTTAAATAACTTACTAATATGCTTTAATGTATATACCTATATTAAGATCATGTATAATGCACACCAAATGGAGGTATGTTGTGTAAATAAAACAATAGATAATGTGGAACATAATTTATTAACAGATATTTACATTGTTTTGGTCTGTTTGCAGCGGAACACACTCCCCTCTAACCTAATATTTGACAGCTGTCATCTGGTATTTTATTCTTTGAACTGGAGTCGAACTGATACAGTGAAGATAACGGTTTAAAAGAAAATAATTTCATTTCCTGGCTGAATCTGGTAGCACAAAACATCTTCTAAATCAGGTAGAACTGTGTCTGTGGTTTTTGATATATCACTAGATTTTGATGAGCTCGCATCATATTTTTCCTGATCAGTCTGTATGTCGTTTACTTGAGCAAATGTATGAGTATGGCCCTCACTCTTGATTATAATATAATCAGGGTATTCAAACTCAGACTTCGCCGAATCTTGCATCTTGAGGTTAAATAAATCTTTTTTCTGGCTTGTATCACTTTCCTTGTGTTTCATTGAACTTATATTCGGTATTTTCGGGTCAGTCTGCATATCTTGAGTAAATATAATTTCACCGCTAGCATTCTTACAAATAATTTTACGAATGCCTTCGAAATCAGATTTTAATGAATTAGACATTGTGGTTAAAATTTATTTTTAATAAGATGGAAAGGATAAAGTAAAATTGAACCTTCACAATACAATTTCGCTGATTAAATGTCGTTCAAACCTAATTGCAAGCTATTTATAAGTTACTCGGGCTCTAATGCTAGTAACATTTAATTGTAAATTCTATATAATGTGCTGAGTATGCTGTTTCAGGCGAGCCGACGCCTCTATTTTATATTATATTCCTTACGGTTTAACGAAGATGGTATTAAAAATAAAACTATGATTTATATATTTATTTATTTATTTAAATTAAGTACAGCCACATCACGTACATTACACAATTTACCTTAATATTTATACTGCTTTGCTACTTATTATAAAAAACATTATTTTCAACACACCACTTATTTAAACAAAATACATTTTTTAAGGCACAAATATTAGTATGATTGATACAACTTATAATATCAGGTGAAGTTGAATAATGTTTATACAATGCTTCTATACTTGGGCACTGCTTACTTTCTAAATTATATACATCATCAATTTTGAATATATCTTTTAACCATAACACTTTTTCACTTCCTTTTGTAAAAACAGCCTTATTTTTAAAAAAATTTGCAAAGTTATTTTTATAGCTGAAATATGGTACAAAACCTTCATTCCAATGTATACCCCTATTTTTTTCAATCCATGCTACTTGTAGCCGTTCTTTTTTCGTCAATTCATAAAATGGTTGTGGTGGTTTTATCAACAGTACTTGTATGCGTCCTTCATACATCATTGCTATTTCTTTTGGAATAAATTCGTTTTCTTCATTCTTAAACCCTTGGACATCCACAATAACATTCATGATAATTTTCTCACAATATTACTCAAAGGTTTGTATTCGAAAAGTCGATCGTTTATTATTAAACAATAAGCAGATGTATTAGCCGGAATATCTTCTGAACATTCAATTTCTATTCGCACGTCGACCGGTCCAGTTTTGAGCGATTCGTTTTGTCTTGAGCAATCAATTACAAAAAGTGGAGCAATTTCCTTAAATTTATTTAAGCTAAGCAATGGATCTATGCCCAAGTTGTAATACGACTGACGAAAGTTAGCATACATTTCGTATAATATACTGTATTTGTTTTCATCAAATTTCAGATTAAGTGAGTCATATGGATAATATTGCGAATTTAAAAATAATTTAATATTGCTTACATTACAATGATCGAATAAGGAAGAACTTTTAGTTTTATTAGTTTTTCGGTTAGTTTGCAAACCAAATATAACGAACCTTGGCTTCTCTAATTGTGAAGTTGTCTTTACCGACCATGAATGCTTTGTTGTTCTTGGTAACAACGGATATTCATACAAATCCCAGTTTCTAAATGCTAACTGAATAGAACGATCTCTCTCCAAACTCTTAAGCAATGATAATTTGTTACGATCAGAAACTTTTATATGTGGCACACGCCATTGTATTTTTTGTATATCTATTTCTAAGATATCATTTTTCTCCATGAGCACACTGTTTAAAGCGGAGCTGCTTCTTTGTAAAATTAGTTCATGTTTACAATTCATTATTATTTTGTTATAATCTTCTGCAAATCCCAAAATTCTATTCAGCGGTACAATAACGCTAAAATGTTCTTTTTCTATTTTCGTACCATTTAAATTCCACCCCCAAATTGCTGCAGCTTTACTTTCACCTTCATTCATGGAGACATACGATTTCAAAGTTGTTGTGATGCCAGCATTTTTAATCCGATTAATTTCAACACCATTTATTTCGTACCTGATATCTTGAAATAAGTATAAGATTGGGTTGTTTATGAAATCAACATCTTTTTTAATTATTTTTCCTGCTGCATCTTTAGTAGATACACTTGCATACCCTTCTATAAAAATGGAACTGCTACAGGGCAATACATACAAATCTTGATGATGAATGGGTATTCTGATTTCATCGTTTTCTTTGAAACTATTATTATACGGATTGTAGCTATGAATCTCATAACTTTCAATAGAATTGTCATGTTGCGCTAAATCTGTTATTTGAAGCATGTTGTTATTATTTCAATTTTAATCCAATATATCTTAGAAATCTTTTATTCTCTTTAGTAATTTTAATTTGTCTTTTAAAGTTTATAGAGTTGATACGTCTGACTTCTTTGGAAACAGGAAGTGAAATATTACATTGACTCCTCACGGTAGGCGTTTTATTGAAAACTAGCATATTGTTTCTATGTATAAACAAAATAGGTAGTATTACTGTTATTAAATTTAATTCAATTATTTTTTACAATGTGAGTAGTGATTATCATCACGCGCAATCTAAGAATGTGCGTAGAGTGCCAGGATATAAACTTTTATAACTTGTTCATATAACATCTATTTGTATTAATGAAAACATTGATATGTTATACTATTTTATTGTCTTTCCAAAATGAGTAAAGAAATTTTAAACACAAGTGTCCACAATTATACAAATGATCACGCTGTACGTTTTCATAATTATATTGAATGTTATTTCCTACATATTTCATAAATTCTTTTGGAGGTTTCAAGTTACCATAACTGTCGAAATATTCAATGTAGTCATTTATTTTGCCATAGGCTACCCAATGAGTACCAGAGTTTTCAGAAGAGTCAAGATTGATTACTCCACATTCTATCGGCAAAACTTTATCTGGTAATTTATCTCTCATAAACACACCTCGAAAGAATGGCACATTATTCGAGTGTTTGATTATGTCAATATTGGTTAAAGCTCTATTGGGTAGCCGAGACTTCAGTTTTTTTTCTGTGATATGTAAATGCCTAAACCATCCTTGTAATGCTTGAGATGTAATCCTCTTCCAATGAATAACGCCTCCATTTCCTTGTTGTGTCTTTCTGCTTCACGCAATTGCTTTTTAGCTGTTTTATATGCGTTAATTGCTTTTGCAATCCCAGCAGCACCTCCTGCTAAACTGCCTGCAGCAGATAATCCAGCAAATATTGGTACTAAAGGAAGAAATCCTCCAGTTTTTGGTACTGGTATAATCCTTGGTAATTTTATTGGTGTGTCTGATACAAATTCTTTTGCTGCTGCGTATGCTAATTCCATCAATGCTTTCTTACATGATGGTTTTAATTTTGTAATATGCTTTTTAGTGTGGTTAACAATCTTTTTAAGAGTTTTCTTTAAACCAGCTCCTGTTTTCACTTTATTAATGTTTTTGTTGAATGCTGATGAAACTGTTTTTTTGCTGTCTGAAATACCTCGTATGGTGTTCATTGCGATTCTTTAATTTTTCTTCAGAGTAATAGAAACGTATTTAATAGATACAAATACAAGTCTTTTTTGTTTTAAGTACAAATACGTAATGAATAGAAAAAACATGTGTATTTGCTTAAATACATTTTAGAGCAAATTTTGTTAGGCTCGCTTAAAATACGTTTGTTTTATCTATCCAGCTGTTTTCGTTAGTAGGAAGTCCGAGCCACTTTACATATACTTGGTTTCCTTTTCTTTTCAATACTTTTTCTACTAAGTACAAATCAGGATGGCTGGTTTTTTGAAGTTCTTGAGCATAAAACGCTCCTAGTATTGGTCGACATCTTGCATCTTCTATCAAGTAAGTTAACGGATAAGTGTCTTGTATTGATTTTATCTTAAATATTTCTGTTGACCAATTAGGATAATAGCCCTTATCAAAACATCCTTTGTATTTACTTATTCTTACAAAATCACCAACACTAAACTTCCTACACTTATTGCTTTTTTTACATTCAGCCATTCGAATATATCTTTGCATTATATTTGTTTTATTGCTATGATTTACTGAAGCAGGAGGTTGCCCCGTGGTTCTATGAGTAGTATTATTGTATTCATTTACAATTTTATTGAGCGTTTCATTCATCCACTTGTAATTCCCATTAAGACTAAACTCTTTGTATAACTTATTTTTTAATGTCCTAATTAATCTTTCTACAATAGAGGCTTTTTTAGTAGAATACGTTGAATAATGATTTATTTTATACTTTGCAACAATATTTTTGAATTTATCGTTATAAAACTCTTTTCCCAGATCAGTTTGCAAATTTCTCGGAACTCGTCCTTTAAGCAATAGACTTTCAAATGCTTTTGACACCTGTTGCTTATTTTTTTGCTTTAAAGGAACTGTCCAAGCATATTTTGAAAAAGTGTCTATAATTGTCAGTATATATTTGTGACCACCATTCATTTTTGAAATTGCTTGCATGTCCATTAAATCTGCTTGCCAGAGATCATCGATATCTTTAAGTATAACTTGTCTTCTTGGAAAGTTAACTCTGGCACATTTATGAATTTCATTTATGACGTCTACTTTGCTCATAATGCTTATTTAATTTTCCTGCAATTTCTTTCAATGCAATATTTTTTTCAAGATTTCTTACTTTCTCGTTTAAAATTGAAATCAGTTTATTTAGTTGCTCTATTTGCTTGCAAATATTAACTTTAAGTTTTTCGACTTGCTCTTCTGTAATATTTTTACCCAATTCCGTTTCTTTTATTGTATTTTTAATCTCAACACGCTCCACTCTTATGTTACTTTCAGTTATGACTGATGTTTTATTTGTACGAACACAATTAATATTTTTATGTTCATCCATGTTGCAAAATACTTTGATAACTGAGAATATTCCAAAGCTTGTTAGTCTTTTATAATATCAGCTTCTTTTAACTCTTCTATAATTGATAGAATTTCATTGTCATGATTAGTATTACCAGCATTTTTTGAAGCAATCAGAAGTTTCAATCTTTCAATTAGTTCATTAGGGTCATCCCAGTAAACATAATCTGTATTACTTTTATATTTTTTTAATTTAGGCAAAAAACCACCGCTTTTTGATCTCATTATCTGTCCTTCATCTTGAACATAACTATTTTGCGAAAACAAAGGTTTAATAATTTGACGATATTTTAAACTTTTATCACCTTTTATTTGACCGGTAGGATGAAAGTCTCTTTTGTGTGCGTGTGTATTATGGAGCATATCTTTATAAACAATTTATCTAGTTCAGTAACCAAACTAAGGTCAGGTTTACTGCGAACCAGAAGTTCCTTTAGGCCTGGTGTTAATTCATAGGGCCTTTTATCAATAGTGACCATATTGGTTTTGGGTGAATTAGTGCTCTTATTTGCAATAGAAAACGAAACCTTGCTATTCCCCATCATCAGTTTTTTATTTTCACTACGTATCCCAAAAGGGACATTCATATTGTCATAGATTTCCATCATATCTTCTTTATTTAATGAAATTAGTGTATCATTAGAATCTTTAAAATAATTCCTTTTAAGAGCGTCTTTATAACACTCAGAATCTTCATTTGAACCTGTTTTTATACATTCTTTAAAACTTTCATAATCTGGAGCATAATCTGTCGATGAGCTTAATCTTGTAAGCGTGTTACTCTCATCTCTTGAAATATCCAATATTGGTTTAATTTTATCATTTGCTTTAATTAATGTTTCTAGTGGATCTGTTATTGGTTTGAAGACTTTTTGAAATTTTAAATGAGCTGTATCTTCTTCATTTTGTATTGTTTTAATTTTATTCTTTATACTATCGACTGACTTTATCAATTGTTCTTTAATATTGACCTGCATAACGCTTTTTAATTATGACCCATCCGTTATTTGCAGATTACAGATTTCGATTGACATATTTCCTGTAATGAGGTGATATATATGTACTTTTTAAAAGTATATAAATACGTCAAAGCCTTGTCTGTATCTACCTTCATTTAGAGGACAATCTTTATTAATTAATAAAAAGTCAAAGCGGTCTTTCCAAATATCGGAGCAAAGTTTTTAAAATTCAAACCATTCGATGTCTGTATTTACGTGCTCATGATATATATGTTTTAAGTTTATCTCGTCTTGTTTGAAGATAATTAAAAGATTTACATTATCTCGTATAAGTTGTTTAGGTATTTTAGAATAGGTTTGTGATAAGTAAAAACAATCTATCTGTTTATGTCTCCCCATTGCAAAGTAATTGCGGATATTGATTTGATTTTCGCATGCTACGTCATCAAAAATCATTACCGCATTAGCTAAAGCATCATTTGGGTGTATGACTTCTTTATTATCATTGAAGACAAAAAAGTTAGCACCTCGTATGTAGCTCATAACTTGTTTTAAAAAACAATATTTTGGCTGGAAAGCCGTTTTCGAGTATAAGTATATATGCTTAAACTTGAGACCATTTTCATGTAATATTAGATTAAGCATTATGTTAGTTTTTCCACAGTTAGATGGACCGCATATTATACATCTAATGGTATTGGGTAAGAGTGCACTATGTTTCACTTTACGTGATTGATTTTCTAATTTTATATTCTGAACTTCTAAAGTCTGTGGTTGCTTGATGAACTTCATTGTGAAATGAGAGATAAATGTAAATGACCTGCATATATATAGGGATCGATAAATAAAAAAAAGTTCGATGCAATTACATATCCGTTTATTAACAAATAATAATACTTAATGCTAAAAAATAACAGATTTAAGTAAATATAAAGCTATAAACTATAATACAATGTTATAGTGACCCCAAGGTAATGTTTCGATCTGAATAGGGAGTATGTATCTTTTATCGTCATTTCTATTCATCACCAGTTTATTTACTTGTTGCGAATATAAAACATGTTTGATTGACCTAATCATATTCATCTTACATGATCTACTTTCATTATCAAATAATGATTTATTGTAATGCGACATCTCTAACCTGTTAGTGACAGGGTTTGAAATACCTTTTGCTTTCTTTATTTCAGTTTTAGAAGCCGATAAACAGTAAAGTTTTGCTCTTAAACCAGTAAATTCGTTAATCACGTCTCCGCCTAGTTCATCTTTAAAAAGACCGGGTACTTTTGCATTTACCCGAGGTATTAAATATGGGTTATCTAAATCAAAATTACTTGTGTCAAATTCCTTTAAATTATTTTTTATATCACGGTAAATATCTTCGGTGTAAAATAAATAAAGAAGACTATCGGTGTCTGTGTAACATAGCTTGACATTATTCATGTATTTTTTTTTAATATTATAATGATATTGATAAAGGTGTACCTTAGCATATTCTAAAACAGTAAAACCTATATAAATCGGTCTGTCTAAAAGAATTCTCTCGGGTTTTAGTTGCACAGCTACAAAGTTTTCCGAAAATATAGAAACACATTTTACATTAGGTTTACATATTAGCTTTTCAGCACAGAGTTTCTTATTTGTCACATTTTCTTCGTCCATCCATTTCGTAGCTAGTTTAATATCTACCTGTTTACGTTTGTTTTCTATCGTTTTACCAAAAATTGAATTATTTAAAAGCTTGAAAAACTCTTTTTCAAACGCAGTAGCAGATGCTTGACGCAGACTAGTATTTAAATCAATATACTTTTTTAAATATTCTTCTTGTCGGAAAGTAAGAATACGGTGTATTTTTCTTAGAACCAGCCCGTATTTTAAACACTGCTTTAAGTGAATATAATGAATTACATAGTTAAATTTATCATATAAATTAGCTATCAGTTTAGCTGTCTTTCCTCCAGGGGGTATGAATTTCTCTGGAGCAAAGGGCAAATCACTATGAAAATCATGTTCTGATTCAGGATATTCGAGATCCACCTCTAAAATAAAGCCATATTCGCTATCATCAGATACACTAATTGCATCGAAACAGTTAATTTCCTCCTGATTTAAAAGTCTAAACTCAGAAATTGGGATTTTTTTCATCATTGCATATCCGTACAAATTGTTGCAATCAAGATAAATCAAATAGCTAGACGGTTCTAGATCGTTATAATTTGATAGATAGGGATTATTTGCTTTAGCATGGCGTAGTGAGCACTGAGCCAGACCACCACGTATGCCCTTTTCTAACATCTGATATATTTCTAAGTCATGAATCAAGTCTAGCTCAACACCTGTATAAAGCAACATAGCATCCCAGCTTAAACTAGGTGCCGTTACATAGTACACAGGGTCTAACTTATAATATTTTAAGCTTATTTTACGAAAATTTTCAAATATATCACACAGTAATAAAACATCGCATTTTAAATATAAATCGGTATACTCGCCAATTGTATTTATACTAAATGCATCCCACACAGTTTTCGCATGTTCATATTCTTTATCGCTAATGTGTTCCATTTTCAAAGAGTTATAAAAGTATTTTTTTCGAGGGAGTGTTTTTTCTTCGTACTTGTCCCATGAGTTAATATAATCATAAGGATAAATACCTTTCTTTTTTAACAAGTATATGTTTTCATCATTAAATTCTGCTGATAAATGAATAAAGTCGTGATCTGATAAGCTTTTACTTAGTGCATCTAAACTCGAGCTTAAGAATTGAAACGAATCTATGAATTTTATTTGAATAGAACGATCTCCAGTCTCGTTATCTATATATTTGGTAATAGTTAAATACTTTTCTTTAGTTTTAGGTATAATTTTTATATAACCTCCATGTCTCACTAATTCCTGTATAAAGAGATGGGAGTCGTAATTCGATAAATTATGAAAAATTACTGGTATGAATGGACATACTCTAAACATCAAGTTACATTGAACATGTGCAGGTCCTCTATACTTTCCTGTGACATGATCGTGGTCACGTACCTTATCGTGAAATAATAACTGATCACAAATATGACAAATAGTAGCATTGTTATAGCCGATTTGCTCTTTTTTTGTCAAAGGTATCATTGATTTACTCATCGATAATATTTCACTTATTTTCTTCACATCCTCTATTAATCTAGTAACAAATACTTCAACACAGTCAGGACCTCTATATGTAACATATTTATTTTGGGTTGGATCGTGTGAACAACATATATAGTATCCAAAACACGAGGGCTGATGTTTTTTGAAATTGTGTGTATTTTCAGATTTTGTTTCGAAACAACTCTGTAATAGGCTTTCAAAATCTGCATAGATGACATAATTAATTTTTTGTTTTCTTTCAAAATTCTTAAAACAGAGTTTGCTATTCTTTTCAGGCAAAATTGATAAAACTTTTGAACAGACATGAGATCTATACTTATTTTCACTGCTATAGAATTGTAAACATGATTCACACAGTATAAAAATACCTTTATGGCTCGTCACTTGCCGTCTTACTAATCGTACCAGATTTTTAATAAGACAGTAATGACTTACCCCTTTTCTTTCTAAATATAACAAATTAACATGATCAGATTTTCTGTTATTTGTTAAATACAGAGGTCCAGTCACGTTTCCGCTCTTATTATCTACTCCATAAATATTAATACTTATGTTGTTGTTTATTTCAAACAGTTTTATATCTTGATATGAGACAGGAAAAGACAATCCATCAATATTTAATACAGAACTGTAGTGTGGGTACGAATGAGTCCTGCATACGTTCATCTTAGCAGGAAACAAAGCAGCTACCACACTCCATAAAAAGCAATGATTATCATTATTTTGTATATTAATACAACTTTTAGAATTCTTAATTTTTGGTGGCAAATCTAAATAAGTGCCACCTCTCATTGGACAATATTTATTCACATTAATTTCTAGATGACTTACAGCATGGTAAGACCATCCAGAATCTTTATGCTCGAATTCTGACATTTTACATTTTAAAATTTCAGTTACTTTCGAATATAATTCATCAATATCTGTGTTATTACAAATAATTTCATATTTCGTATTGAATGACTTAAGTTGTTGCTCACTTGTTTTTGGTAAGACAAAGTGGGCAAACAACTCGAAATTAATCTTGAGACAAGTATTTTTCAGTAAAGATGTATGTATAAGTTTCAGGATATCATTTTTATTCTGACACAAGAATGCCTCCGGTGTGAGGTATTCAGCATCTTGTGCAGGATTTAAACGATATGTTATAATTCTGTTTTTGAAAGCACTAGCAATAATGTAAATATTTTCAAATTCGCTTTGCAATAAACTATTAGACTTGTGAATATTGGTTCTCAAATGATATTTGAATTCATTGATCGGGGATTCAATGTGACATTTTTTACATTCAATATATTCTGGATTATTTGTATATTGCTGTCGGTGAGTAGACGGAGTTTGTACTGTAAATGAAACAAAAATATAAGATTACAGTTACATTCCTGCATATATTAGACATGATTTGTCACCCTTATAAATATATGTTTTGTACGCAAATAGGTACTCGATAACTATAATATTAGATACAATAGTTAAAGTAATTAGGTAAATGATTATTGCAATGAATACAAGATACAAGTGAGAAGAAAAGATAACTGAGTACGTATTATAACAGAATTGAGAGCTATAACTACTAAAAATAACTGCTGAAATAATCTACGGGACAGTGCTTGAACTCTTTATGAGTTTCTTTTAAAAAGTCTTTTAAATGATTCCACGCTGGCGTCTCATCATTAGTGCGATTTTTTACAGTTACAATTGCATGCCTCCATCGATTTATAGGCTCTACTCGCTCTATCTCACTGTGATCGTAGATCTTTAATTCTATATAAAATTTACCCTTTTTGTTTTCATTAATTTGTTTACTTATACCACTGGCTACTCTGCGCGTATAATACGAATGCAATGGTGTTATTTTTTTACCCAACTTGCTTCCACGGGCTTCCTCCTCCTGGTCGTCGTCGCTGTCGGTCCCGAACAGGTCATGCGATGTGGCTCGCATGCTGGCGCTGATGGGGTTGATCGTGGTCTTATTCTTTTTCCTCTTCTTGATCTCGGTGTTCGACGATTCTCCCTCCGCCGACCTCTTAGCATTCAGCGATGAAGATGACGTTTTGGCGTCCTTCGGCTTTTTCAACTGCTGCTGATGTTCGGCTTCATCATCGGAAGAGAAAAGTTGGCTAGCTGTTTGTTTCGACCTGCAACAATATACATTTATGTATTAGATAATAAAGAAAACATTGTCTCAGTTCAGTACAGGATTGGATTAATTTGCTTTAATTGAATGAATAGATTGAATGCACAAGAAAAGGTGGATTAATTATTTGACTCAAATAGATTAATCGATTATAATTTGAAAGATAATTGATAAATGACATGAGTAAATTAATAAAATTATTGAATCGAGGAATAAATGAAACGATGGAATAGATAAATGATTGAATCGAGGAATAAATGAAAACGATTGAATAGATAAAATGAGTGAGTAGATGAAATTATTCAACAGAGGATTGATTGAAAAGATAAATAATAAATTACTTACATTTCAAAGCCTGCTGAGTTTTGCTTGATGTACTTATGTTCTGTACTTGATGTAGAAATTCAGGAGCACCGAGTCCTTCCAGTGGTGGATTGGTACAAACCGCTGCCCTGGACCCGTTTATATAGGCGTAAAAACGCGTCACGCATAGCCAAATTTGTAAAAATGCATACATGCAAAAATAAGTTCATCACAAAGATTGCAAGCACAGCATTTTTACATCGACAAGAATCTATAGACGAGCGTTACAACCGCAGAGTTTTAAACGCTTCATTCATTAAGTATCAACGAGCTCCCACTAAAAAAAGATTATCATTAAAATTGTGTCTCATAATAAATGAAAACGTACATATGTAATTAATTTAAATTATAATTTAAATAAAGTGTGATTTTTATATTGAACGTGTTAGAGGGACAAACGCTGCGGTAATAACGCTCGTCTGTAGATTTCAATACATCTTAGCGCACGTGGCACAAATTCCGAGCCATATAAAGAACGGTAAGTTTAGGATTACTTTACATACATAAAACGAAATTAAATTGAACCTTATTGAAAAAAAAAATTTGGTGAGCGCCTATATAAACCGATGGAAGATACCAAAAAATACATTCAAGTGGTCTGATCTGCTCTACGATGTCGGTAAGTAAATATTTTATCAAAAAAGTATTTTATTTAAATTATTAGTAAAAATGTTTATAATCTATGTTATAAAATAATTTAAAATGTTTTCACAAGGATCTATTCTAGAATAATTTATAGTCTGCGACAACTTCTAATTTTACTTTTATTTTATTAATAATATGTACTTCTTTGTTTCAGATGTCCAGCGATATTTTCCCCACTGACTCTTCATACTCACCAATTACTGCCGAACAAACCCTACGTCAAAAAGTGGTCAACTATTTAGAGAGAGAAAGACCATTCCAACCGTTCGAATTTGAAGACACTCCACCACGCAGCAACAGTGACAACAGCAACAATAATAAAAAGCGAAAAAATGATGTTGTATACTCGTACATACAGAAACCATCAACGGGTCATCGCAGCAAAGTAATAAGAATACAAGTTTTTGACGCCGAAGAATTCACGAATTTGCCATGTGATTGTAATGCCAATGTCTGTGTCCAACATGTCGTGGGCAATGTTTTTAATGACGATATCTATAAATGTGTAAACGATAATATAAGCAAATTGCATAAAAAGATGTGAATAAACTAGCAATTATATTTCAGTTGTTTTATTTCTATCACTTCTATTAAAAAAACCCCCTACCTACAAATTATACATATTACACAGTTACATTTAGCAAACAGCTCATACTTTGCATAGGTACACCTAGAATCAAATTATATTGTACTTAACAACCTAATTGAAATGACTTGAAACTCTATTATTATAAGGGAACACTCGCATTTTTATACGCACAATGTAAACCTGTACTAAGTTAATAATTAAAACTTTACAGCTGTGAGGAACGCGATGGGTAGAAAAGAATGCGATCTGTTTCCTTTACAGGAATGGAAATGTGTTTGTTATGTAAACAATCAGTCGCGCCTAACAACAGAGTCTGATTAAATCTATTTGTAGGGGGAGTAAATACTTGTAAGTCATAGATAGATACCTAATGGTCAAGTCTCGGTACTATAAACCATCTAGAAATCCTAATGATAGAAGAATGGAATCTTGCATAGAAGTCTCATTTTGAATAGAGTATTTTGAACACAACACTCATTTCGAATAAATGATTCTGAATAGAGGATTCTGAATAGATGATTCTGAATAGATGATTCTGAATAGATTACTCATTTTGAATAAATGATTCCGAATAGAACACTCATTTTGAATAGAGGATTCTGAATAGATGATTCTGAATAGATTACTCATTTTGAATAGATGATTCTGAATAGAACACTCATTTTGAATAGTGTATTGGGGTGCCTGGATCTCTTGATCCAGGTACCCCAATACACCCCTACTGACACTCAAGCGAGCCCTCCTCCCAATATAGAGCGCCGCTTCCCGCGCTCTGCCCGACCGACACTTTGTCGGGTGAGCTAAAATTTAACCCGATTAATTCCTCAAAGGACGTTCCGAATCGGGGGCCTCCTCGGCCACTGTTGCCCTTGGCAAGCGGAGTGCGGACAGCCCTGTTGCCCCCCCCAGAATACGAGGGGCTTGACGCACTAGGCGTGGCGGATTCCCGGACTGCTGTGCAGTCCGAACCGCCCTGGGGTAATGTCTCTTTAGCAGGCCTGTCCATGATTTCCTTTTTGAGGGTGCGGTCCCTATCTCCCCTCCTCTCTCCCTCTCTCTCAGTGCTTGCTCGCTGCCCTCACAGTCACGTCTGATGATCAGACGCGTACCAGAGAGCAGCGAGCAAGCCAATGAGACGCACACCGTCCGAGGACCCGAACACTGCTCAAGTCTCCGAACGGTGTGCCCCTCTTGTGTCTCTCTTGGTCTGGTCTCTCACTTGGGACCTTCCGGCATGAGTGGCTCTACCGGCAAAGCCCCCAAGATCACTGAGACACGCAAGCCCCACCACGACGGCAACGTGGAGACACGGTTGGTGGGGAACTACGGAACCCTTCAGAATCGTGTTTTCGCTATACTTTCCTTGGGTTTTCGGCGCTGTGCGCGAACTGAAACCCCTCCTGGTCGATGAAAACACGTTTTTTGCTTGAAAAAAACTCGTTTTTTGAACACGTTTTTTTGTTTTGGCTCGAACCCCTTTTTGACAAAGTTCTTGATACTTACTTGGTTCTAACTACGGAACCCTTCTGAAAAAAACTGTTTTTTGAACACGTTTTTTAATTTTGGCCCGAACCTCTTTTTGACAAAATTCTTGATACTTACTCGGTTCTAACTACGGAATTCTTCATTAGATTTTCGATCTGTTTGCAGAATCGTGTTTTCGCCATACTAACCTTGGGTTCCTGGCGCTGTTCGCGAACTGAAACCCCTCCTGGTCGCTGAAAACACGTTTTTTGCCTGATAATAACTGTTTTTTTGAACACGTTTTTTAATTTTGGCTCGAACCCCTTTTTGACAAAGTTCTTGATACTTACTTGGTTCTAACTACGGAACCCTTCAGAATCGTGTTTTCGCTATACTTTCCTTGGGTTTTCGGCGCTGTGCGCGAACTGAAACCCCTCCTGGTCGATGAAAACACGTTTTTTGCTTGAAAAAAACTCGTTTTTTGAACACGTTTTTTTGTTTTGGCTCGAACCCCTTTTTGACAAAGTTCTTGATACTTACTTGGTTCTAACTACGGAACCCTTCTGAAAAAAACTGTTTTTTGAACACGTTTTTTAATTTTGGCCCGAACCTCTTTTTGACAAAATTCTTGATACTTACTCGGTTCTAACTACGGAATTCTTCATTAGATTTTCGATCTGTTTGCAGAATCGTGTTTTCGCCATACTAACCTTGGGTTCCTGGCGCTGTTCGCGAACTGAAACCCCTCCTGGTCGCTGAAAACACGTTTTTTGCCTGATAATAACTGTTTTTTTGAACACGTTTTTTAATTTTGGCTCGAACCCCTTTTTGACAAAGTTCTTGATACTTACTTGGTTCTAACTACGGAACCCTTCAGAATCGTGTTTTCGCTATACTTTCCTTGGGTTCCCGGCGCTGTGCGCGAACTGAAACCCCTCCTGGTCGATGAAAACACGGTTTTTGCTTGAAAAAAACTCGTTTTTTGAACACGTTTTTTTATTTTGGCTCGAACCCCTTTTTGACAAAGTTCTTGATACTTACTTGGTTCTAACTACGGAACCCTTCAGAATCGTGTTTTCGCTATACTTTCCATGGGTTCCCGGCGCTGTGCGCGAACTGAAACCCCTCTTGGTTGCTGAAAACACGCTTTTTGCTTGAAAAAAAAAAAGAACTGGTTTTTTGAACACGTTTTTTCAATTTGGTTCGAACCCAAACTTTTTTTAATTTTGGCGCGACCCGGCGCTGTGCGCGAACTGAAACCCCTCCTGGTCGATGAAAACACGTTTTTTTTTCCTGAAAAAAACTCGTTTTTTGAACACGTTTTTTAATTTTGGCTCGAACCCCTTTTTGACAAAGTTCTTGATACTTGCTTGGTTCTAACTACGGAACCCTTCAGAATCGTGTTTTCGCTATACTTTCCTAATGTTCCCGGCGCTGTGCGCGAACTGAAACCCCTCCTGGTCGATGAAAACACGTTTTTTGCCTGAAAAAAACTCGTTTTTTGAACAGGTTTTTTTATTTTGGCTCGAACCCCTTTTTGACAAAGTTCTTGATACTTGCTTGGTTCTAACTACGGAACCCTTCAGAATCGTGTTTTCGCTATACTTTCCTTGGGTTCCCGACGCTGTGCGCGATCTGAAATCCTTCCTGGTCGCTGAAAACTCGGTTTTTGCCTGAAAAAAGTGGTTTTTTGAACAAGTTTTTTCATTTTGGCTCGAACCCCTTTTTGACAAAGTTCTTGATACTTACTTGGTTCTAACTACGGAACCCTTCAGAATCGTGTTTTCGCTATACTTTCCTTGGGTTCCCGGCGCTGTGCGCGAACTGAAACCCCTCCTGGTCGATGAAAACACGTTTTTTGCCTGAAAAAAACTCGTTCTTTGAACACGTTTTTTTATTTTGGCTCGAACCCCTTTTTGACAAAGTTCTTGCTACTTACTTGGTTCTAACTACGGAACCCTTCAGAATCGTGTTTTCGTTATACTTTTCTTGGGTTCCCGGCGCTGTGCGCGAACTGAAACACCTCCTGGTCGATGAAAACACGTTTTTTGCATGAAAAAAACTCGCTTTTTGAACACGTTTTTTTATTTTGGCTCGAACCTCTTTTTGACAAAGTTCTTGATACTTACTCGGTTCTAACTACGGAATTGTTCATTAGATTTTCGATCTGTTTGCAGAATCGTGTTTTCGCCATACTAACCTTGGGTTCCTGGCGCTGTTCGCGAACTGAAACCCCTCCTGGTCGCTGAAAACACGTTTTTTGCCTGATAATAACTGTTTTTTTGAACACGTTTTTTAATTTTGCTCCAACCCCTTTTTGACAAAGTTCTTGATACTTACTTGGTTCTAACTACGAAACCCTTCAGAATCGTGTTTTCGCTATACTTTCCTTGGGTTCCCGGCGCTGTGCGCGAACTGAAACCCCTCCTGGTCGATGAAAACACGGTTTTTGCTTGAAACAAACTCGTTTTTTGAACACGTTTTTTTATTTTTGCTCGAACCCCTTTTTGACAAAGTTCTTGATACTTACTTGGTTCTAACTACGAAACCCTTCAGAATCGTGTTTTCGCTATACTTTCCTTGGGTTCCCGGCGCTGTGCGCGAACTGAAACCCCTCCTGGTCGATGAAAACACGGTTTTTGCTTGAAAAAAACTCGTTTTTGAACACGTTTTTTTATTTTGGCTCGAACCTCTTTTTGACAAAGTTCTTGATACTTACTTGGTTCTAACTACGGAACCCTTCAAAATCGTGTTTTTGCTATACTTTTCTTGGGTTCCCGGCGCTGTGCGCGAACTGAAACCCCTCCTGGTCGATGAAAACACGGTTTTTGCTTGAAAAAAACTCGTTTTTTGAACACGTTTTTTTATTTTGGCTCGAACCCCTTTTTGACAAAGTTCTTGATACTTACTTGGTTCTAACTACGGAACCCTTCAGAATCGTGTTTTCGCTATACTTTCCTTGGGTTCCCGGCGCTGTGCGCGAACTGAAACCCCTCCTGGTCGATGAAAACACGGTTTTTGCTTGAAAAAAACTCGTTTTTTGAACACGTTTTTTTATTTTGGCTCGAACCCCTTTTTGACAAAGTTCTTGATACTTACTTGGTTCTAACTACGGAACCCTTCAGAATCGTGTTTTCGCTATACTTTCCTTGGGTTCCCGGCGCTGTGCGCGAACTGAAACCCCTCCTGGTCGATGAAAACACGGTTTTTGCTTGAAAAAAACTCGTTTTTGAACACGTTTTTTTATTTTGGCTCGAACCTCTTTTTGACAAAGTTCTTGATACTTACTTGGTTCTAACTACGGAACCCTTCAGAATCGTGTTTTCGCTATACTTTCCTTGGGTTCCCGGCGCTGTGCGCGAACTGAAACCCCTCCTGGTCGATGAAAACACGTTTTTTGCTTGAAAAAAACTCATTTTTTGAACACGTTTTTTTGTTTTGGCTCGAACCCCTTTTTGACAAAGTTCTTGATACTTGCTTAGTTCTAACTACGGAACCCTTCAGAATCGTGTTTTCGCTATACTTTCCTTGGGTTCCTGGCGCTGTGCGCGAACTGAAACCCCTCCTGGTCGATGAAAACACGTTTTTTGCTTGAAAAAAACTCGTTTTTTGAACACTTTTTTTTATTTTGGCTCGAACCTCTTTTTGACAAAGTTCTTGATACTTACTTGGTTCTAACTACGGAACCCTTCAGAATCGTGTTTTCGCTATACTTTCCTTGGGTTCCCGGCGCTGTGCGCGAACTGAAACCTCTCCTGGTCGATGAAAACACGTTTTTTGCTTGAAAAAAACTCGTTTTTTGAACACGTTTTTTTGTTTTGGCTCGAACCCCTTTTTGACAAAGTTCTTGATATTTACTTGGTTCTAACTACGGAACCCTTCTGAAAAAAACTGTTTTTTGAACACGTTTTTTAATTTTGGCCCGAACCTCTTTTTGACAAAATTCTTGATACTTACTCGGTTCTAACTACGGAACCCTTCAGAATCGTGTTTTCGCTATACTTTCCTTGGGTTTCCGGCGCTGTGCGCGAACTGAAACCCCTCCTGGTCGATGAAAACACGGTTTTTGCTTGAAAAAAACTGGTTTTTTGAACACGTTTTTTTATTTTGGCTCGAAACCCTTTTTGACAAAGTTCTTGATACTTACTTGGTTCTTACTACGGAATCCTTCAGAATCGTTTTTTCGCTATACTTTCCTTGGGTTCCTGGCGGAGTTCGCGAACTGAAACCCCTCCTGGTCGCTGAAAACACGTTTTTTGATAGAAAAAAACTGGTTTTTTGAACACGTTTTTTTATTTTGGCTCGAACCCCTTTTTGACAAAGTTCTTGATACTTACTTGGTTCTTACTACGGAACCCTTCTGAAAAAAACTGTTTTTTGAACACGTTTCTTAATTTTGCCCCGAACCCCTTTTTGTCAAAGTTCTTGATACTTACTTGGTTCTAACTACGGAACACTTCAGAATCTTGTTTTCGCCATACTAACCTTGGGTTCCCAGCGCTGTGCACGAACTGAAACCCCTTCTGGTCGCTTAAAACACGTTTTTGCCTGATAAAAACTGTTTTTTTTAAACATGTTTTTTAATTTTTGCACAAATAATTTTTTGACAAAGTTCTTGATACTTACTTGGTTCTAACTACGGAACCCTTCAGAATCGTGTTTTCGCTATACTTTCCTTGGGTTCGCGGCGCTGTGCGCGAACTAAAACCCCTCCTGGTCGCTGAAAACGCGTTTTTTGAATGAAAATACTGGTTTTTTAAACACGTTTTTTGCTTTGAAAAAAACTGGTTTTTGAACACGTTTTTTATTTTGGGTCGAACCTCTTTTTGACAAAGTTCGTGATACTTAGTTGGTTCTAACTACGGAACACTTCAGAATCGTGTTTTCGCCATGCTAACCTTGGGTTCCCGGCGCTGTGCGCGAACTGAAACCCCTCCTGGTCGATGAAAACACGGTTTTTGCTTGAAAAAAACTCGTTTTTTGAACACGTTTTTTTATTTTGGCTCGAACCCCTTTTTGACAAAGTTCTTGATACTTACTTGGTTCTAACTACGGAACACTTCAGAATCGTGTTTTCGCCATACTAACCTTGGGTTCCCAGCGCTGTGCACGAACTGAAACCCCTTCTGGTCGCTGAAAACACGTTTTTGCCTGATAAAAACTGTTTTTTTTTAACCGCTGCGGCCCCGACATGTGAAAATTCCCAAAAAAAAATACATCTTATGTAATAGGTAAATAAACATTAAATTCGCGATTAATTCGCAACACACCGGTGTGTCGCCGGGGCCGGAGCGGTTAAACATGTTTTTTAATTTTTGCACAAATACTTTTTTGACAAAGTTCTTGATACTTACTTGGTTCTAACTACGGAACACTTCAGAATCGTGTTTTCGCCATACTAACCTTTGGTTCCCGGCGCTGTGTGCGTACTGAAACCCATTCTGGTCGCTGAAAACACGTTTTTTGCCTGATAAAAACTGTTTTTTTGAACAAGTTTTTTAATTTTGGCACCAACCCATTTTTGACAAAGTTCTTGATACTTACTTGGTTCTAACTACGGAACCCTTCAGAATCGTGTTTTGCTATACTTTTCTTGGGTTCCCGGCGCTGCACGCGAACTGAAACCCCTCCTGGTCGCTAAAAACACGTTTTTTGTTCAAAAAAACTGGTTTTTTAAACACGTTTTTTTATTTTGGCACCAACCCATTTTTACAAAATTCTTGATACTTACTTGGTTCTAACTACGGAATTCTTCATTAGATTTTCGATCTGTTTGCGGAATCGTGTTATCGCCATACTAACCTTGGGTTCCCGGCGCTGTGCGCGAACTGAAACCCCTCTTGGTCGCTGAAAACACGTTTTTTGCTTGAAAAAAACTGGTTTTTTGTACACGTTTTTTGATTTTGGCTCGGAACCCTTTTTGACAAAGTTCTTGATACTTACTTGGTTCTAACTACGGAACCCTTCAGAATCGTGTTTTCGCTATACTTTCCTTGGGTTCCCGGCGCTGTTCGCGAACTGAAACCCCTCCTGGTCGATGAAAATACGTTTTTTGCTTGAAAAAAACTCGTTTTTTGAACACGTTTTTTTGTTTTGGCTCGAACCCCTTTTTGACAACGTTCTTGATACTTACTTGGTTCTAACTACGGAACCCTTCAGAATCGTGTTTTCGCTATACTTTCCTTGGGTTCCCGGCGCTGTGCGCGAACTGAAACCCCTCCTGGTCGATGAAAACACGTTTTTTGCTTGAAAAAAACTCGTTTTTTGAACACGTTTTTTTGTTTTGGCTCGAACCCCTTTTCTACAAAGTTCTTGATTCTTACTTGGTTCTAACTACGGAACCCTTCAGAATCGTGTTTTCGCTATACTTTCCTTGTGTTCCCGGCGCTGTGCGCGAACTGAAACCCCTCCTGGTCGATGAAAACACGTTTTTTGCCTGAAAAAAACTCGTTTTTGAACAGGTTTTTTTATTTTGGCTCGAACTTCTTTTTGACAAAGTTCTTGATACTTGCTTGGTTCTAACTACGGAACCCTTCTGAAAAAAACTGTTTTTTGAACACGTTTTTTAATTTTGGCCCGAACCTCTTTTTGACAAAATTCTTGATACTTACTCGGTTCTAACTACGGAATTCTTCATTTGATTTTCGATCTGTTTGCAGAATCGTGTTTTCGCCATACTAACCTTGGGTTCCTGGCGCTGTTCGCGAACTGAAACCCCTCCTGGTCGCTGAAAACACGTTTTTTACCTGATAATAACTGTTTTTTTGAACACGTTTTTTAATTTTGGCACCAACCCCTTTTTGACAAAGTTCTTGATACTCACTTGGTTCTAACTACGATACCCTTCAGAATCGTGTTTTCGCAATACTAACCTTGGGTGCCCGGCGCTGAACGCGAACTGAAACCCCTCCTGGTCTTTGAAAACTCGTTTTTTGCTTGAAAAAAACTGGTTTTTTGAACACGTTTTTTTGTTTTGGCTCGAACCCCTTTTTGACAAAGTTCTTGATACTTACTTGGTTCTAACTACGGAACCCTTCTGAAAAAACTGTTTTTTGAACACGTTTTTTAATTTTGGCCCGAACCTCTTTTTGACAAAATTCTTGATACTTACTCGGTTCTAACTACGGAATTCTTCATTAGATTTTCGATCTGTTTGCAGAATCGTGATTTCGCCATACTAACCTTGGGTTCCTGGCGCTGTTCGTGAACTGAAACCCCTCCTGGTCGCTGAAAACACGTTTTTTGCCTGATAATAACTGTTTTTTGGAACACGTTTTTTAATTTTGGCACCAACCCCGTTTTGACAAAGTTGTCGACTTCGTCGACTCTGGCCTGACCTGATCGGACAGCGAGCTACCCATTGCTCGTTGTCCGCAGGCGTCAGTCACTGCGCCTTGCTCAGGAGCGTCAGTTCCTGAGAGGCGCAGCGACTAACGTTCGTCTGGAGGAGGCGAAATGGGGCCATTACTGGCACTCCATTTCGGCCCCCTCCCGAGCAGTGGCAGCGGCGGCGACGGTAGCGGCGGCTGCGGCGGAAGCGACGGCGGCGGCGGTGGAGGAGGGTTTTCTCCTCGACCCGGCCCTGGCGGGTGGACCGCAGGCTTTGCCCCCAGCCCAGTGATCGGCCGGCTTGCCAGCTGCCGCACATGCGAAGCAGTGCGGCGCGGCGTCGCACGAGCCGGCCCTGTGACCGGGCTGACCACAGCGGAAGCAGTGGTCACTGCGGTCCACCTCCGAGGTGCAGCGTGCTCCCACGTGGTTGCCAACTTGGCAACGGAAGCACCTCAGAGGTCTGGGCTCCAGCAGTTTTACCTGCGCGGAGACCCAGCCCACCAAAAGCCTTCGGCCCTCCGAGACTTTCTTGGCCGCCGACACGGGGCAGCTCACCACTACGGTTCGCATGCCCGTGTTGTCAGGACGGATGGTGCCCGCCTTCACCTCCTCTGCAGAGCACCCCCCCGTCCTGACGACGGCGGCCAACACCTCCTCCTCCGTGACGGAGTCGTCCAGGCCCAAGATGCGCATATCTATGCACTTCGTGGGCCTAGACACTCGGACGTCATCCGCGCCCAAGGACGCCCTAAGCCTTTCGGCTAGAGCGTCCGCGGCCGGACCGCTGCCTGCTCCAGGGATCTCGAGCATCCTGGCCCCGGTCATGGTGACCCTGAGCCGGAGACCCCCGACGATGCCAAGCTCACCGAGGTTGATGGCCTCCTTGGCCTTGGTGAGCGTGTTGGCATACGTCACGCCCCTCTTCACCGCGTCCGGCTGCAGTGTTAAAACTACAGCCGCGGTCTTCGGGGCGCGGAGCGCAGCCGCGACGCCTCGCGCTCGCTGCCGCCGCCTTCTCTCCCGCCTCTTTGCCGCCCTGGCTGCCTTTCCCGCCTTCTTCTTCTCCCCGGCCACTTGCCATTCGGCTTGAGCCGGGGGAGGTTCAGAAGGCGAGGAAGCCGGGGGGAGCTGCTGCACGGCTGGCGCAGGAGCCTTCGCCGTCCGCGCAGCCGCCCCACCCTTCCTCTTCCTTTCCGGGGCCGGGTCCGGTTTTCCCGACACCGGCTTCGCGGGTGCCGGCCCGGACCCTTTGTCCTGGCCGGACGACCCCGGTGTGGCAGCCACGGCGGCCGCGTACGACGCCGCCTTTTTTTGGGCTGGAGCCTTCCCACTCGCCGCTAACGGGGGGCGCAAGACGATGTTCTCCAGGACGGAAAACCGCGCCTGGAAGGCAGCCATCTCCTGCCGCACCAGGTCTAGCACCTGGCCCTCCTGCGGCACGGGCTGGCTGTTCTCCCTGCGCCCCCCTTTAGGCGCCCCCTGTGGGCCGGCTCCCTGTAGCCTGGCCAGGTCTGCTCGGAGCCCCGCATTCTCCCTCTGGAGGCGCTCCGTGGCGGCAGCCAAGCGGGCGACCTCCGTCCGCAGGTTGGACATCTCGTCCACCGGAGGCCCACCTCGGTTAGCCTCCGCTGCCGCCAGGATGGAGGTCAGCGCCGCACTTATGGCCCTGTTTTTAGAGGAGAGTTTCCTCTTCAGGGCCACATCGCGAAGCGCGGCCTCCACCACCTCCGCAAACCCGGCCCTCCGAACTTGCTCCTGTCCGGAGTCATCAGGCTCACCGCCGGAGGACTCCGAACCAGGAGCCCTGCGACCGCCCTCTCCGGGGGGTCGTCCGTCAGCGACGAGCCCCTCGGCTCGCTGGCCAGCCACCTTGGAGGCGGGCAATCTCCCCTTGCCTCCCTCTCGGCCCTTTCCCCGCCTACTGGTGGGGATCTTGCGAGCCGAGGCCACCTCCTCGCTGCCAGACGACCCCCGGTCTTCCTCCGCTCTGGGCCGCTTGCGGAAGGACCTCGAGTCCTCCGCAGCAGCCCCCGCTCTCACGGGTTCAGAGCTCGCCGAGCTAAAGGTCGCTAGGTCGTCGGAGTCCAACTCGGACTCCGACTCTGCACCCGTGCGACACTCAAGCGAGCCCTCCTCCCAATATAGAGCGCCGCTTCCCGCGCTCTGCCCGACCGACACTTTGTCGGGTGAGCTAAAATTTAACCCGATTAATTCCTCAAAGGACGTTCCGAATCGGGGGCCTCCTCGGCCACTGTTGCCCTTGGCAAGCGGAGTGCGGACAGCCCTGTTGCCCCCCCCAGAATACGAGGGGCTTGACGCACTAGGCGTGGCGGATTCCCGGACTGCTGTGCAGTCCGAACCGCCCTGGGGTAATGTCTCTTTAGCAGGCCTGTCCATGATTTCCTTTTTGAGGGTGCGGTCCCTATCTCCCCTCCTCTCTCCCTCTCTCTCAGTGCTTGCTCGCTGCCCTCACAGTCACGTCTGATGATCAGACGCGTACCAGAGAGCAGCGAGCAAGCCAATGAGACGCACACCGTCCGAGGACCCGAACACTGCTCAAGTCTCCGAACGGTGTGCCCCTCTTGTGTCTCTCTTGGTCTGGTCTCTCACTTGGGACCTTCCGGCATGAGTGGCTCTACCGGCAAAGCCCCCAAGATCACTGAGACACGCAAGCCCCACCACGACGGCAACGTGGAGACACGGTTGGTGGGGAACTACGGAACCCTTCAGAATCGTGTTTTCGCTATACTTTCCTTGGGTTTTCGGCGCTGTGCGCGAACTGAAACCCCTCCTGGTCGATGAAAACACGTTTTTTGCTTGAAAAAAACTCGTTTTTTGAACACGTTTTTTTGTTTTGGCTCGAACCCCTTTTTGACAAAGTTCTTGATACTTACTTGGTTCTAACTACGGAACCCTTCTGAAAAAAACTGTTTTTTGAACACGTTTTTTAATTTTGGCCCGAACCTCTTTTTGACAAAATTCTTGATACTTACTCGGTTCTAACTACGGAATTCTTCATTAGATTTTCGATCTGTTTGCAGAATCGTGTTTTCGCCATACTAACCTTGGGTTCCTGGCGCTGTTCGCGAACTAAAACCCCTCCTGGTCGCTGAAAACACGTTTTTTGCCTGATAATAACTGTTTTTTTGAACACGTTTTTTAATTTTGGCTCGAACCCCTTTTTGACAAAGTTCTTGATACTTACTTGGTTCTAACTACGGAACCCTTCAGAATCGTGTTTTCGCTATACTTTCCTTGGGTTCCCGGCGCTGTGCGCGAACTGAAACCCCTCCTGGTCGATGAAAACACGGTTTTTGCTTGAAAAAAACTCGTTTTTTGAACACGTTTTTTTATTTTGGCTCGAACCCCTTTTTGACAAAGTTCTTGATACTTACTTGGTTCTAACTACGGAACACTTCAGAATCGTGTTTTCGCCATACTAACCTTGGGTTCCCAGCGCTGTGCACGAACTGAAACCCCTTCTGGTCGCTGAAAACACGTTTTTGCCTGATAAAAACTGTTTTTTTTAAACATGTTTTTTAATTTTTGCACAAATACTTTTTTGACAAAGTTCTTGATACTTACTTGGTTCTAACTACGGAACACTTCAGAATCGTGTTTTCGCCATACTAACCTTTGGTTCCCGGCGCTGTGTGCGTACTGAAACCCATTCTGGTCGCTGAAAACACGTTTTTTGCCTGATAAAAACTGTTTTTTTGAACAAGTTTTTTAATTTTGGCACCAACCCATTTTTGACAAAGTTCTTGATACTTACTTGGTTCTAACTACGGAACCCTTCAGAATCGTGTTTTGCTATACTTTTCTTGGGTTCCCGGCGCTGCACGCGAACTGAAACCCCTCCTGGTCGCTAAAAACACGTTTTTTGTTCAAAAAAACTGGTTTTTTAAACACGTTTTTTTATTTTGGCACCAACCCATTTTTACAAAATTCTTGATACTTACTTGGTTCTAACTACGGAATTCTTCATTAGATTTTCGATCTGTTTGCGGAATCGTGTTATCGCCATACTATCCTTGGGTTCCCGGCGCTGTGCGCGAACTGAAACCCCTCTTGGTCGCTGAAAACACGTTTTTTGCTTGAAAAAAACTGGTTTTTTGTACACGTTTTTTGATTTTGGCTCGGAACCCTTTTTGACAAAGTTCTTGATACTTACTTGGTTCTAACTACGGAACCCTTCAGAATCGTGTTTTCGCTATACTTTCCTTGGGTTCCCGGCGCTGTGCGCGAACTGAAACCCCTCCTGGTCGATGAAAATACGTTTTTTGCTTGAAAAAAACTCGTTTTTTGAACACGTTTTTTTGTTTTGGTTCGAACCCCTTTTTGACAACGTTCTTGATACTTACTTGGTTCTAACTACGGAACCCTTCAGAATCGTGTTTTCGCTATACTTTCCTTGGGTTCCCGGCGCTGTGCGCGAACTGAAACCCCTCCTGGTCGATGAAAACACGTTTTTTGCTTGAAAAAAACTCGTTTTTTGAACACGTTTTTTTGTTTTGGCTCGAACCCCTTTTCTACAAAGATCTTGATTCTTACTTGGTTCTAACTACGGAACCCTTCAGAATCGTGTTTTCGCTATACTTTCCTTGTGTTCCCGGCGCTGTGCGCGAACTGAAACCCCTCCTGGTCGATGAAAACACGTTTTTTGCCTGAAAAAAACTCGTTTTTGAACAGGTTTTTTTATTTTGGCTCGAACTTCTTTTTGACAAAGTTCTTGATACTTGCTTGGTTCTAACTACGGAACCCTTCTGAAAAAAACTGTTTTTTGAACACGTTTTTTAATTTTGGCCCGAACCTCTTTTTGACAAAATTCTTGATACTTACTCGGTTCTAACTACGGAATTCTTCATTTGATTTTCGATCTGTTTGCAGAATCGTGTTTTCGCCATACTAACCTTGGGTTCCTAGCGCTGTTCGCGAACTGAAACTCCTCCTGGTCGCTGAAAACACGCTTTTTGCTTGAAAAAAAAAAAAACTGGTTTTTTGAACACGTTTTTTCAATTTGGTTCGAACCCCTTTTTGACAAAGTTCTTGATACTTACTTGGTTCTAACTACGGAAACCTTCTAAAAAAAACTGTTTTTTTTAAATACTTTTTTTAATTTTGGCGCGGCCCGGCGCTGTGCGCGAACTGAAACCCCTCCTGGTCGATGAAAACACGTTTTTTTTCCTGAAAAAAACTCGTTTTTTGAACACGTTTTTTAATTTTGGCTCAAACCCCTTTTTGACAAAGTTCTTGATACTTGCTTGGTTCTAACTACGGAACCCTTCAGAATCGTGTTTTCGCTATACTTTCCTTGTGTTCCCGGCGCTGTGCGCGAACTGAAACCCCTCCTGGTCGATGAAAACACGTTTTTTGCCTGAAAAAAACTCGTTTTTGAACAGGTTTTTTTATTTTGGCTCGAACTTCTTTTTGACAAAGTTCTTGATACTTGCTTGGTTCTAACTACGGAACCCTTCTGAAAAAAACTGTTTTTTGAACACGTTTTTTAATTTTGGCCCGAACCTCTTTTTGACAAAATTCTTGATACTTACTCGGTTCTAACTACGGAATTCTTCATTTGATTTTCGATCTGTTTGCAGAATCGTGTTTTCGCCATACTAACCTTGGGTTCCTGGCGCTGTTCGCGAACTGAAACCCCTCCTGGTCGCTGAAAACACGTTTTTTACCTGATAATAACTGTTTTTTTGAACACGTTTTTTAATTTTGGCACCAACCCCTTTTTGACAAAGTTCTTGATACTCACTTGGTTCTAACTACGATACCCTTCAGAATCGTGTTTTCGCAATACTAACCTTGGGTGCCCGGCGCTGAACGCGAACTGAAACCCCTCCTGGTCTTTGAAAACTCGTTTTTTGCTTGAAAAAAACTGGTTTTTTGAACACGTTTTTTTGTTTTGGCTCGAACCCCTTTTTGACAAAGTTCTTGATACTTACTTGGTTCTAACTACGGAACCCTTCTGAAAAAACTGTTTTTTGAACACGTTTTTTAATTTTGGCCCGAACCTCTTTTTGACAAAATTCTTGATACTTACTCGGTTCTAACTACGGAATTCTTCATTAGATTTTCGATCTGTTTGCAGAATCGTGATTTCGCCATACTAACCTTGGGTTCCTGGCGCTGTTCGTGAACTGAAACCCCTCCTGGTCGCTGAAAACACGTTTTTTGCCTGATAATAACTGTTTTTTGGAACACGTTTTTTAATTTTGGCACCAACCCCGTTTTGACAAAGTTCTTGATACTTACTTGGTTCTAACTACGGAGCCCTTCAGAATCGTGTTTTCGCTATACTTTCCTTGGGTTCCCGGCGCTGTGCGCGAACTGAAACCCCTCCTGGTCGATGAAAACACGGTTTTTGCTTAAAAAAAACTCGTTTTTTGAACACGTTTTTTTATTTTGGCTCGAACCCCTTTTTGACAAAATTCTTGATACTTACTTGGTTCTAACTACGGAACCCTTTTTTTTTTTTTTTTTTTTTTATAGGATGGGAAATCATCAAATGACCCCTCCCGCTCTGGGTGAAGCGGCAGGGAGTGTCAGACTTTTACTGACTAAAACCCACCCTTAGTCCTCCTAGTGCCTTTCTTCCCAGGGCCGCGGTAACTCTTTCGAACAATTCCGCAACCCTGGCAGGCTCTGGCCCTGGCGGGCCCCGTCTCCGTTGCTGACTGCTCTTTCCGGCGCGTTCGGAGTGAAACGCGCCGTCGACTCTGGCCTGACCTGATCGGACAGCGAGCTACCCATTGCTCGTTGTCCGCAGGCGTCAGTCACTGCGCCTTGCTCAGGAGCGTCAGTTCCTGAGAGGCGCAGCGACTAACGTTCGTCTGGAGGAGGCGAAATGGGGCCATTACTGGCACTCCATTTCGGCCCCCTCCCGAGCAGTGGCAGCGGCGGCGACGGTGGCGGCGGCTGCGGCGGAAGCGACGGCGGCGGCGGTGGAGGAGGGTTTTCTCCTCGACCCGGCCCTGGCGGGTGGACCGCAGGCTTTGCCCCCAGCCCAGTGATCGGCCGGCTTGCCAGCTGCCGCACATGCGAAGCAGTGCGGCGCGGCGTCGCACGAGCCGGCCCTGTGACCGGGCTGACCACAGCGGAAGCAGTGGTCACTGCGGTCCACCTCCGAGGTGCAGCGTGCTCCCACGTGGTTGCCAACTTGGCAACGGAAGCACCTCAGAGGTCTGGGCTCCAGCAGTTTTACCTGCGCGGAGACCCAGCCCACCAAAAGCCTTCGGCCCTCCGAGACTTTCTTGGCCGCCGACACGGGGCAGCTCACCACTACGGTTCGCATGCCCGTGTTGTCAGGACGGATGGTGCCCGCCTTCACCTCCTCTGCAGAGCACCCCCCCGTCCTGACGACGGCGGCCAACACCTCCTCCTCCGTGACGGAGTCGTCCAGGCCCAAGATGCGCATATCTATGCACTTCGTGGGCCTGGACACTCGGACGTCATCCGCGCCCAAGGACGCCCTAAGCCTTTCGGCTAGAGCGTCCGCGGCCGGACCGCTGCCTGCTCCAGGGATCTCGAGCATCCTGGCCCCGGTCATGGTGACCCTGAGCCGGAGACCCCCGACGATGCCAAGCTCACCGAGGTTGATGGCCTCCTTGGCCTTGGTGAGCGTGTTGGCATACGTCACGCCCCTCTTCACCGCGTCCGGCTGCAGTGTTAAAACTACAGCCGCGGTCTTCGGGGCGCGGAGCGCAGCCGCGACGCCTCGCGCTCGCTGCCGCCGCCTTCTCTCCCGCCTCTTTGCCGCCCTGGCTGCCTTTCCCGCCTTCTTCTTCTCCCCGGCCACTTGACATTCGGCTTGAGCCGGGGGAGGTTCAGAAGGCGAGGAAGCCGGGGGGAGCTGCTGCACGGCTGGCGCAGGAGCCTTCGCCGTCCGCGCAGCCGCCCCACCCTTCCTCTTCCTTTCCGGGGCCGGGTCCGGTTTTCCCGACACCGGCTTCGCGGGTGCCGGCCCGGACCCTTTGTCCTGGCCGGACGACCCCGGTGTGGCAGCCACGGCGGCCGCGTACGACGCCGCCTTTTTTTGGGCTGGAGCCTTCCCACTCGCCGCTAACGGGGGGCGCAAGACGATGTTCTCCAGGACGGAAAACCGCGCCTGGAAGGCAGCCATCTCCTGCCGCACCAGGTCTAGCACCTGGCCCTCCTGCGGCACGGGCTGGCTGTTCTCCCTGCGCCCCCCTTTAGGCGCCCCCTGTGGGCCGGCTCCCTGTAGCCTGGCCAGGTCTGCTCGGAGCCCCGCATTCTCCCTCTGGAGGCGCTCCGTGGCGGCAGCCAAGCGGGCGACCTCCGTCCGCAGGTTGGACATCTCGTCCACCGGAGGCCCACCTCGGTTAGCCTCCGCTGCCGCCAGGATGGAGGTCAGCGCCGCACTTATGGCCCTGTTTTTAGAGGAGAGTTTCCTCTTCAGGGCCACATCGCGAAGCGCGGCCTCCACCACCTCCGCAAACCCGGCCCTCCGAACTTGCTCCTGTCCGGAGTCATCAGGCTCACCGCCGGAGGACTCCGAACCAGGAGCCCTGCGACCGCCCTCTCCGGGGGGTCGTCCGTCAGCGACGAGCCCCTCGGCTCGCTGGCCAGCCACCTTGGAGGCGGGCAATCTCCCCTTGCCTCCCTCTCGGCCCTTTCCCCGCCTACTGGTGGGGATCTTGCGAGCCGAGGCCACCTCCTCGCTGCCAGACGACCCCCGGTCTTCCTCCGCTCTGGGCCGCTTGCGGAAGGACCTCGAGTCCTCCGCAGCAGCCCCCGCTCTCACGGGTTCAGAGCTCGCCGAGCTAAAGGTCGCTAGGTCGTCGGAGTCCAACTCGGACTCCGACTCTGCACCCGTGCGACACTCAAGCGAGCCCTCCTCCCAATATAGAGCGCCGCTTCCCGCGCTCTGCCCGACCGACACTTTGTCGGGTGAGCTAAAATTTAACCCGATTAATTCCTCAAAGGACGTTCCGAATCGGGGGCCTCCTCGGCCACTGTTGCCCTTGGCAAGCGGAGTGCGGACAGCCCTGTTGCCCCCCCCAGAATACGAGGGGCTTGACGCACTAGGCGTGGCGGATTCCCGGACTGCTGTGCAGTCCGAACCGCCCTGGGGAAATGTCTCTTTAGCAGGCCTGTCCATGATTTCCTTTTTGAGGGTGCGGTCCCTATCTCCCCTCCTCTCTCCCTCTCTCTCAGTGCTTGCTCGCTGCCCTCACAGTCACGTCTGATGATCAGACGCGTACCAGAGAGCAGCGAGCAAGCCAATGAGACGCACACCGTCCGAGGACCCGAACACTGCTCAAGTCTCCGAACGGTGTGCCCCTCTTGTGTCTCTCTTGGTCTGGTCTCTCACTTGGGACCTTCCGGCATGAGTGGCTCTACCGGCAAAGCCCCCAAGATCACTGAGACACGCAAGCCCCACCACGACGGCAACGTGGAGACACGGTTGGTGGGGAACTACGGAACCCTTCAGAATCGTGTTTTCGCTATACTTTCCTTGGGTTTTCGGCGCTGTGCGCGAACTGAAACCCCTCCTGGTCGATGAAAACACGTTTTTTGCTTGAAAAAAACTCGTTTTTTGAACACGTTTTTTTGTTTTGGCTCGAACCCCTTTTTGACAAAGTTCTTGATACTTACTTGGTTCTAACTACGGAACCCTTCTGAAAAAAACTGTTTTTTGAACACGTTTTTTAATTTTGGCCCGAACCTCTTTTTGACAAAATTCTTGATACTTACTCGGTTCTAACTACGGAATTCTTCATTAGATTTTCGATCTGTTTGCAGAATCGTGTTTTCGCCATACTAACCTTGGGTTCCTGGCGCTGTTCGCGAACTGAAACCCCTCCTGGTCGCTGAAAACACGTTTTTTGCCTGATAATAACTGTTTTTTTGAACACGTTTTTTAATTTTGGCTCGAACCCCTTTTTGACAAAGTTCTTGATACTTACTTGGTTCTAACTACGGAACCCTTCAGAATCGTGTTTTCGCTATACTTTCCTTGGGTTCCCGGCGCTGTGCGCGAACTGAAACCCCTCCTGGTCGATGAAAACACGGTTTTTGCTTGAAAAAAACTCGTTTTTTGAACACGTTTTTTTATTTTGGCTCGAACCCCTTTTTGACAAAGTTCTTGATACTTACTTGGTTCTAACTACGGAACCCTTCAGAATCGTGTTTTCGCTATACTTTCCTTGGGTTCCCGGCGCTGTGCGCGAACTGAAACCCCTCCTGGTTGCTGAAAACACGCTTTTTGCTTGAAAAAAAAAAGAACTGGTTTTTTGAACACGTTTTTTCAATTTGGTTCGAACCCAAACTTTTTTTAATTTTGGCGCGACCCGGCGCTGTGCGCGAACTGAAACCCCTCCTGGTCGATGAAAACACGTTTTTTTTCCTGAAAAAAACTCGTTTTTTGAACACGTTTTTTAATTTTGGCTCGAACCCCTTTTTGACAAAGTTCTTGATACTTGCTTGGTTCTAACTACGGAACCCTTCAGAATCGTGTTTTCGCTATACTTTCCTAGTGTTCCCGGCGCTGTGCGCGAACTGAAACCCCTCCTGGTCGATGAAAACACGTTTATTGCCTGAAAAAAACTCGTTTTTTGAACAGGTTTTTTTATTTTGGCTCGAACCCCTTTTTGACAAAGTTCTTGATACTTGCTTGGTTCTAACTACGGAACCCTTCAGAATCGTGTTTTCGCTATACTTTCCTTGGGTTCCCGACGCTGTGCGCGATCTGAAATCCTTCCTGGTCGCTGAAAACTCGGTTTTTGCCTGAAAAAAGTGGTTTTTTGAACAAGTTTTTTCATTTTGGCTCGAACCCCTTTTTGACAAAGTTCTTGATACTTACTTGGTTCTAACTACGGAACCCTTCAGAATCGTGTTTTCGCTATACTTTCCTTGGGTTCCCGGCGCTGTGCGCGAACTGAAACCCCTCCTGGTCGATGAAAACACGTTTTTTGCCTGAAAAAAACTCGTTCTTTGAACACGTTTTTTTATTTTGGCTCGAACCCCTTTTTGACAAAGTTCTTGCTACTTACTTGGTTCTAACTACGGAACCCTTCAGAATCGTGTTTTCGTTATACTTTTCTTGGGTTCCCGGCGCTGTGCGCGAACTGAAACCCCTCCTGGTCGATGAAAACACGTTTTTTGCATGAAAAAAACTCGCTTTTTGAACACGTTTTTTTATTTTGGCTCGAACCTCTTTTTGACAAAGTTCTTGATACTTACTCGGTTCTAACTACGGAATTGTTCATTAGATTTTCGATCTGTTTGCAGAATCGTGTTTTCGCCATACTAACCTTGGGTTCCTGGCGCTGTTCGCGAACTGAAACCCCTCCTGGTCGCTGAAAACACGTTTTTTGCCTGATAATAACTGTTTTTTTGAACACGTTTTTTAATTTTGCTCGAACCCCTTTTTGACAAAGTTCTTGATACTTACTTGGTTCTAACTACGAAACCCTTCAGAATCGTGTTTTCGCTATACTTTCCTTGGGTTCCCGGCGCTGTGCGCGAACTGAAACCCCTCCTGGTCGATGAAAACACGGTTTTTGCTTGAAACAAACTCGTTTTTTGAACACGTTTTTTTATTTTTGCTCGAACCCCTTTTTGACAAAGTTCTTGATACTTACTTGGTTCTAACTACGAAACCCTTCAGAGTCGTGTTTTCGCTATACTTTCCTTAAGTTCCCGGCGCTGTGCGCGAACTGAAAACCCTCCTGGTCGATGAAAACACGTTTTTTGCTTGAAAAAAACTCGTTTTTTGAACACGTTTTTTTGTTTTGGCTCGAACCCCTTTTTGACTAAGTTCTTGATACTTACTTGGTTTCAACTACGGAACTTTTCTGAAAAAAACTGTTTTTTAAACACGTTTTTTAATTTTGGCCCGAACCTCTTTTTGACAAAATTCTTGATACTTACTCGGTTCTAACTACGGAATTCTTCATTAGATTTTCGATCTGTTTGCAGAATCGTGTTTTCGCCATACTAACCTTGGGTTCCTGGCGCTGTTCGCGAACTGAAACCCCTCCTGGTCGCTGAAAACACGTTTTTTGCCTGATAATAACTGTTTTTTTGAACACGTTTTTTTATTTTGGCACCAACCCCTTTTTGACAAAGTTCTTGATACTTACTTGGTTCTAACTACGGAACCCTTCAGAATCGTGTTTTCGCTATACTTTCTTTGGGTTCCCGGCGCTGTGCGCGAACTGAAACCCCTCCTGGTCGATGAAAACACGTTTTTTGCTTAAAAAAAACTCGTTTTTTGAACACGTTTTTTTGTTTTGGCTCGAACCCCTTTTTGACAAAGTTCTTGATATTTACTTGGTTCTAACTACGGAACCCTTCTGAAAAAAACTGTTTTTTGAACACGTTTTTTAATTTTGGCCCGAACCTCTTTTTGACAAAGTTCTTGATACTTACTTGGTTCTAACTACGGAACCCTTCAGAATCGTGTTTTCGATATACTTTCCTTGGGTTTCCGGCGCTGTGCGCGAACTGAAACCCCTCCTGGTCGATGAAAACACGGTTTTTGCTTGAAAAAAACTCGTTTTTTGAACAAGTTTTTTTATTTTGGCTCGAACCCCTTTTTGTCAAAGTTCTTGATACTTACTTGGTTCTAACTACGGAACCCTTCAGAATCGTGTTTTCGCTATACTTTCCTTGGGTTCCCGGCGCTGTGCGCGAACTGAAACCCCTCCTGGTCGATGAAAACACGTTTTTTGCTTGAGAAAAACTCGTTTTTTGAAAACGTTTTTTTGTTTTGACTCGAACCCCTTTTTGACAAAGTCCTTGATACTTGCTTGGTTCTAACTACGGAACCCTTCAGAATCGTGTTTTCGCTATACTTTCCTTGTGTTCCCGGCGCTGTGCGCGAACTGAAACCCCTCCTAGTCTATGAAAACACGTTTTTTGCCTGAAAAAAACTCGTTTTTTGAACAGGTTTTTTTATTTTGGCTCGAACCCCTTTTTGACAAAGTTCTTGATACTTGCTTGGTTCTAACTACGGAACTCTTCAGAATCGTGTTTTCGCTATACTTTCCTTGGGTTCCCGACGCTGTGCGCGAACTGAAATCCTTCCTGGTCGCTGAAAACTCGGTTTTTGCCTGAAAAAAACTCGTTCTTTGAACACGTTTTTTTATTTTGGCTCGAACCCCTTTTTGACAAAGTTCTTGATACTTACTTGGTTCTAACAACGGAACCCTCCTGAAAAAAACTGTTTTTTGAACACGTTTTTTAATTTTGGCCCGAACCTCTTTTTGACGAAATTCTTGATACTTACTCGGTTCTAAGTACCTACGGAATTCTTCATTAGATTTTTGATCTGTTTGCAGAATCGTGTTTTCGCCATACTAACCTTGGGTTCCTGGCGCTGTTCGCGAACTGAAACCCCTCCTGGTCGCTGAAAACACGTTTTTTGCCTGATAATAACTGTTTTTTTGAACACGTTTTTTAATTTTGGCACCAACCCCTTTTTGACAAAGTTCTTGATACTTACTTGGTTCTAACTACGGAACCCTTCAGAATCGTGTTTTCGCTATACTTTCCTTGGGTTCCCGGCGCTGTGCGCGAACTGAAACCCCTCCTGGTCGATGAAAACACGTTTTTTTTCCTGAAAAAAACTCGTTTTTTGAACACGTTTTTTAATTTTGGCTCGAACCCCTTTTTGACAAAGTTCTTGATACTTGCTTGGTTCTAACTACGGAACCCTTCAGAATCGTGTTTTCGCTATACTTTCCTTGTGTTCCCGGCGCTGTGCGCGAACTGAAACCCCTCCTGGTCGATGAAAACACGTTTTTTGCCTGAAAAAAACTCGTTTTTTGAACAGGTTTTTTTATTTTGGCTCGAACCCCATTTTGACAAAGTTCTTGATACTTGCTTGGTTCTAACTACGGAACCCTTCAGAATCGTGTTTTCGCTATACTTTCCTTGGGTTCCCGACGCTGTGCGCGATCTGAAATCCTTCCTGGTCGCTGAAAACTCGGTTTTTGCCTGAAAAAAGTGGTTTTTTGAACAAGTTTTTTCATTTTGGCTCGAACCCCTTTTTGACAAAGTTCTTGATACTTACTTGGTTCTAACTACGGAACCCTTCAGAATCGTGTTTTCGCTATACTTTCCTTGGGTTCCCGGCGCTGTGCGCGAACTGAAACCCCTCCTGGTCGATGAAAACACGTTTTTTGCCTGAAAAAAACTCGTTCTTTGAACACGTTTTTTTGTTTTGGCTCGAACCCCTTTTTGACAAAGTTCTTGCTACTTACTTGGTTCTAACTACGGAACCCTTCAGAATCGTGTTTTCGTTATACTTTTCTTGGGTTCCCGGCGCTGCGCGCGAACTGAAACCCCTCCTGGTCGATGAAAACACGTTTTTTGCATGAAAAAAACTCGCTTTTTGAACACGTTTTTTTATTTTGGCTCGAACCTCTTTTTGACAAAGTTCTTGATACTTACTCGGTTCTAACTACGAAATTGTTCATTAGATTTTCGATCTGTTTGCAGAATCGTGTTTTCGCCATACTAACCTTGGGTTCCTGGCGCTGTTCGCGAACTGAAACCCCTCCTGGTCGCTGAAAACACGTATTTTGCCTGATAATAACTGTTTTTTTGAACACGTTTTTTAATTTTGCTCGAACCCCTTTTTGACAAAGTTCTTGATACTTACTTGGTTCTAACTACGAAACCCTTCAGAATCGTGTTTTCGCTATACTTTCCTTGGGTTCCCGGCGCTGTGCGCGAACTGAAAACCCTCCTGGTCGATGAAAACACGTTTTTTGCTTGAAAAAAACTCGTTTTTTGAACACGTTTTTTTGTTTTGGCTCGAACCCCTTTTTGACTAAGTTCTTGATACTTACTTGGTTTCAACTACGGAACTTTTCTGAAAAAAACTGTTTTTTAAACACGTTTTTTAATTTTGGCCCGAACCTCTTTTTGACAAAATTCTTGATACTTACTCGGTTCTAACTACGGAATTCTTCATTAGATTTTCGATCTGTTTGCAGAATCGTGTTTTCGCCATACTAACCTTGGGTTCCTGGCGCTGTTCGCGAACTGAAACCCCTCCTGGTCGCTGAAAACACGTTTTTTGCCTGATAATAACTGTTTTTTTGAACACGTTTTTTAATTTTGGCACCAACCCCTTTTTTACAAAGTTCTTGATACTTACTTGGTTCTAACTACGGAACCCTTCAGAATCGTGTTTTCGCTATACTTTCTTTGGGTTCCCGGCGCTGTGCGCGAACTGAAACCCCTCCTGGTCGATGAAAACACGTTTTTTGCTTAAAAAAACTCGTTTTTTTAAACACGTTTTTTTGTTTTGGCTCGAACCCCTTTTTGACAAAGTTCTTGATATTTACTTGGTTCTAACTACGGAACCCTTCTGAAAAAAACTGTTTTTTGAACACGTTTTTTAATTTTGGCCCGAACCTCTTTTTGACAAAGTTCTTGATACTTACTTGGTTCTAACTACGGAACCCTTCAGAATCGTGTTTTTGCTATACTTTCCTTGGGTTCCCGGCGCTGTGCGCGAACTGAAAACCCTCCTGGTCGATGAAAACACGTTTTTTGCTTGAAAAAAACTCGTTTTTTGAACACGTTTTTTTGTTTTGGCTCGAACCCCTTTTTGACTAAGTTCTTGATACTTACTTGGTTTCAACTACGGAACTTTTCTGAAAAAAACTGTTTTTTAAACACGTTTTTTAATTTTGGCCCGAACCTCTTTTTGACAAAATTCTTGATACTTACTCGGTTCTAACTACGGAATTCTTCATTAGATTTTCGATCTGTTTGCAGAATCGTGTTTTCGCCATACTAACCTTGGGTTCCTGGCGCTGTTCGCGAACTGAAACCCCTCCTGGTCGCTGAAAACACGTTTTTTGCCTGATAATAACTGTTTTTTTGAACACGTTTTTTAATTTTGGCACCAACCCCTTTTTGACAAAGATCTTGATACTTACTTGGTTCTAACTACGGAACCCTTCAGAATCGTGTTTTCGCTATACTTTCTTTGGGTTCCCGGCGCTGTGCGCGAACTGAAACCCCTCCTGGTCGATGAAAACACGTTTTTTGCTTAAAAAAAACTCGTTTTTTTAAACACGTATTTTTGTTTTGGCTCGAACCCCTTTTTGACAAAGTTCTTGATATTTACTTGGTTCTAACTACGGAACCCTTCTGAAAAAAACTGTTTTTTGAACACGTTTTTTCAATTTGGTTCGAACCCCTTTTTGACAAAGTTCTTGATACTTACTTGGTTCTAACTACGGAAACCTTCTAAAAAAAACTGTTTTTTTTAAACACTTTTTTTAATTTTGGCGCGGCCCGGCGCTGTGCGCGAACTGAAACCCCTCCTGGTCGATGAAAACACGTTTTTTTTCCTGAAAAAAACTCGTTTTTTGAACACGTTTTTTAATTTTGGCTCGAACCCCTTTTTGACAAAGTTCTTGATACTTGCTTGGTTCTAACTACGGAACCCTTCAGAATCGTGTTTTCGCTATACTTTCCTTGTGTTCCCGGCGCTGTGCGCGAACTGAAACCCCTCCTGGTCGATGAAAACACGTTTTTTGCCTGAAAAAAACTCGTTTTTTGAACAGGTTTTTTTATTTTGGCTCGAACCCCTTTTTGACAAAGTTCTTGATACTTGCTTGGTTCTAACTACGGAACCCTTCAGAATCGTGTTTTCGCTATACTTTCCTTGGGTTCCCGACGCTGTGCGCGATCTGAAATCCTTCCTGGTCGCTGAAAACTCGGTTTTTGCCTGAAAAAAGTGGTTTTTTGAACAAGTTTTTTCATTTTGGCTCGAACCCCTTTTTGACAAAGTTCTTGATACTTACTTGGTTCTAACTACGGAACCCTTCAGAATCGTGTTTTCGCTATACTTTCCTTGGGTTCCTGGCGCTGTGCGCGAACTGAAACCCCTCCTGGTCGATGAAAACACGTTTTTTGCCTGAAAAAAACTCGTTCTTTGAACACGTTTTTTTATTTTGGCTCGAACCCCTTTTTGACAAAGTTCTTGCTACTTACTTGGTTCTAACTACGGAACCCTTCAGAATCGTGTTTTCGTTATACTTTTCTTGGGTTCCCGGCGCTGTGCGCGAACTGAAACCCCTCCTGGTCGATGAAAACACGTTTTTTGCATGAAAAAAACTCGCTTTTTGAACACGTTTTTTTATTTTGGCTCGAACCTCTTTTTGACAAAGTTCTTGATACTTACTCGGTTCTAACTACGAAATTGTTCATTAGATTTTCGATCTGTTTGCAGAATCGTGTTTTCGCCATACTAACCTTGGGTTCCTGGCGCTGTTCGCGAACTAAAACCCCTCCTGGTCGCTGAAAACACGTTTTTTGCCTGATAATAACTGTTTTTTTGAACACGTTTTTTAATTTTGCTCGAACCCCTTTTTGACAAAGTTCTTGATACTTACTTGGTTCTAACTACGAAACCCTTCAGAATCGTGTTTTCGCTATACTTTCCTTGGGTTCCCGGCGCTGTGCGCGAACTGAAAACCCTCCTGGTCGATGAAAACACGTTTTTTGCTTGAAAAAAACTCGTTTTTTGAACACAATTTTTTGTTTTGGCTCGAACCCCTTTTTGACTAAGTTCTTGATACTTACTTGGTTTCAACTACGGAACTTTTCTGAAAAAAACTGTTTTTTAAACACGTTTTTTAATTTTGGCCCGAACCTCTTTTTGACAAAATTCTTGATACTTACTCGGTTCTAACTACGGAATTCTTCATTAGATTTTCGATCTGTTTGCAGAATCGTGTTTTCGCCATACTAACCTTGGGTTCCTGGCGCTGTTCGCGAACTGAAACCCCTCCTGGTCGCTGAAAACACGTTTTTTGCCTGATAATAACTGTTTTTTTGAACACGTTTTTTAATTTTGGCACCAACCCCTTTTTTACAAAGTTCTTGATACTTACTTGGTTCTAACTACGGAACCCTTCAGAATCGTGTTTTCGCTATACTTTCTTTGGGTTCCCGGCGCTGTGCGCGAACTGAAACCCCTCCTGGTCGATGAAAACACGTTTTTTGCTTAAAAAAAACTCGTTTTTTTAAACACGTTTTTTTGTTTTGGCTCGAACCCCTTTTTGACAAAGTTCTTGATATTTACTTGGTTCTAACTACGGAACCCTTCTGAAAAAAACTGTTTTTTGAACACGTTTTTTAATTTTGGCCCGAACCTCTTTTTGACAAAGTTCTTGATACTTACTTGGTTCTAACTACGGAACCCTTCAGAATCGTGTTTTTGCTATACTTTCCTTGGGTTCCCGGCGCTGTGCGCGAACTGAAAACCCTCCTGGTCGATGAAAACACGTTTTTTGCTTGAAAAAAACTCGTTTTTTGAACACGTTTTTTTGTTTTGGCTCGAACCCCTTTTTGACTAAGTTCTTGATACTTACTTGGTTTCAACTACGGAACTTTTCTGAAAAAAACTGTTTTTTAAACACGTTTTTTAATTTTGGCCCGAACCTCTTTTTGACAAAATTCTTGATACTTACTCGGTTCTAACTACGGAATTCTTCATTAGATTTTCGATCTGTTTGCAGAATCGTGTTTTCGCCATACTAACCTTGGGTTCCTGGCGCTGTTCGCGAACTGAAACCCCTCCTGGTCGCTGAAAACACTTTTTTTGCCTGATAATAACTGTTTTTTTGAACACGTTTTTTAATTTTGGCACCAACCCCTTTTTGACAAAGTTCTTGATACTTACTTGGTTCTAACTACGGAACCCTTCAGAATCGTGTTTTCGCTATACTTTCTTTGGGTTCCCGGCGCTGTGCGCGAACTGAAACCCCTCCTGGTCGATGAAAACACGTTTTCTGCTTAAAAAAAACTCGTTTTTTTAAACACGTTTTTTTGTTTTGGCTCGAACCCCTTTTTGACAAAGTTCTTGATATTTACTTGGTTCTAACTACGGAACCCTTCTGAAAAAAACTGTTTTTTGAACACGTTTTTTCAATTTGGTTCGAACCCCTTTTTGACAAAGTTCTTGATACTTACTTGGTTCTAACTACGGAAACCTTCTAAAAAAAACTGTTTTTTTTAAACACTTTTTTTAATTTTGGCGCGTCCCGGCGCTGTGCGCGAACTGAAACCCCTCCTGGTCGATGAAAACACGTTTTTTTTCCTGAAAAAAACTCGTTTTTTGAACACGTTTTTTAATTTTGGCTCGAACCCCTTTTTGACAAAGTTCTTGATACTTGCTTGGTTCTAACTACGGAACCCTTCAGAATCGTGTTTTCGCTATACTTTCCTTGTGTTCCCGGCGCTGTGCGCGAACTGAAACCCCTCCTGGTCGATGAAAACACGGTTTTTGCTTGAAAAAAACTCGTTTTTTGAACACGTTTTTTTATTTTGGCTCGAACCCCTTTTTGACAAAGTTCTTGATACTTGCTTGGTTCTAACTACGGAACCCTTCAGAATCGTGTTTTCGCTATACTTTCCTTGTGTTCCCGGCGCTGTGCGCGAACTGAAACCCCTCCTGGTCGATGAAAACACGTTTTTTGCCTGAAAAAAACTCGTTTTTTGAACAGGTTTTTTTATTTTGGCTCGAACCCCTTTTTGACAAAGTTCTTGATACTTGCTTGGTTCTAACTACGAAACCCTTTAGAATCGTGTTTTCGCTATACTTTTCTTGGGTTCCCGACGCTGTGCGCGAACTGAAATCCTTCCTGGTCGCTGAAAACTCGGTTTTTGCCTGAAAAAAGTGGTTTTTTGAACAGGTTTTTTCATTTTGGCTCGAACCCCTTTTTGACAAAGTTCTTGATACTTACTTGGTTCTAACTACGGAACCCTTCAGAATCGTGTTTTCGCTATACTATTCTTGGGTTCCTGGCGCTGTGCGCGAACTGAAACCCCTCCTGGTCGATGAAAACACGTTTTTTGCCTGAAAAAAACTCGTTCTTTGAACACGTTTTTTTATTTTGACTCGAACCCCTTTTTGACAAAGTTCTTGCTACTTACTTGGTTCTAACTACGGAACCCTTCAGAATCGTGTTTTCATTATACTTTTCTTGGGTTCCCGGCGCTGTGCGCGAACTGAAACCCCTCCTGGTCGATGAAAACACGTTTTTTGCCTGAAAAAAACTCGTTTTTTGAACACGTTTTTTTATTTTGGCTCGAACCCCTTTTTGACAAAGTTCTTGATACTTACTCGGTTCTAACTACGGAATTCTTCATTAGATTTTCGATCTGTTTGCAGAATCGTGTTTTCGCCATACTAACCTTGGGTTCCTGGCGCTGTTCGCGAACTGAAACCCCTCCTGGTCGCTGAAAACACGTTTTTTGCCTGATAGTAACTGTTTTTTTGAACACGTTTTTTAATTTTGGCACCAACCTCTTTTTGACAAAGTTCTTGATACTTACTTGGTTCTAACTACGAAACCCTTCAGAATCGTGTTTTCGCTATACTTTCCTTGGGTTCCCGGCGCTGTGCGCGAACTGAAACCCCTCCTGGTCGATGAAAACACGTTTTTTGCTTGAAAAAAACTCGTTTTTTGAACACGTGTTTTTTTTTGGCTCGAACCACTTTTTGACAAAGTTCTTGATACTTACTTGGTTCTAACTACGGAACCCTTTAGAATCGTGTTTTCGCTATACTTTCCTTGGGTTCCCGGCGCTGTGCGCGAACTGAAACCCCTCCTGGTCGATGAAAACACGTTTTTTGCTTGAAAAAAACTCGTTTTTCGAACACGTTTTTTTGTTTTGGCTCGAACCCCTTTTTGACAAAGTTCTTGATACTTACTTGGTTCTAACTACGGAACCCTTCTGAAAAAAACTGTTTTTGAACACGTTTTTTAATTTTGGCCCGAACCTCTTTCTGACAAAATTCTTGATACTTACTCGGTTCTAATTACGGAATTCTTCATTAGATTTTCGATCTGTTTGCAGAATCGTGTTTTCGCCATACTAACCTTGGGTTCCTGGCGCTGTTCGCGAACTGAAACCCCTCCTGGTCGCTGAAAACACGTTTTTTGCCTGATAATAACTGTTTTTTTGAACACGTTTTTTAATTTTGGCACCAACCTCTTTTTGACAAAATTCTTGATACTTACTCGGTTCTAACTACGGAATTCTTCATTAGATTTTCGATCTGTTTGCAGAATCGTGTTTTCGCCATACTAACCTTGGGTTCCTGGCGCTGTTCGCGAACTGAAACCCCTCCTGGTCGCTGAAAACACGTTTTTTGCCTGATAATAACTGTTTTTTTGAACACGTTTTTTAATTTTGGCACCAACCCCTTTTTGACAAAGTTCTTGATACTTACTTGGTTCTAACTACGGAACCCTTCAGAATCGTGTTTTCGCTATACTTTCTTTGGGTTCCCGGCGCTGTGCGCGAACTGAAACCCCTCCTGGTCGATGAAAACACGTTTTTTGCTTAAAAAAAACTCGTTTTTTTAAACACGTTTTTTTGTTTTGGCTCGAACCCCTTTTTGACAAAGTTCTTGATATTTACTTGGTTCTAACTACGGAACCCTTCTGAAAAAAACTGTTTTTTGAACACGTTTTTTCAATTTGGTTCGAACCCCTTTTTGACAAAGTTCTTGATACTTACTTGGTTCTAACTACGGAAACCTTCTAAAAAAAACTGTTTTTTTTAAACATTTTTTTTAATTTTGGCGCGGCCCGGCGCTGTGCGCGAACTGAAACCCCTCCTGGTCGATGAAAACACGTTTTTTTTCCTGAAAAAAACTCGTTTTTTGAACACGTTTTTTAATTTTGGCTCGAACCCCTTTTTGACAAAGTTCTTGATACTTACTTGGTTCAAACTACGGAACCCTTCAGAATCGTGTTTTCGCTATACTTTTCTTGGGTTCCCGGCGCTGTGCGCAAACTATAACCCCTCCTGGTCGATGAAAACACGGTTTTTGCTTGAAAAAAACTCGTTTTTTGAACACGTTTTTTTATTTTGGCTCGAACCCCTTTTTGACAAAGTTCTTGATACTTACTTGGTTCTAACTACGGAACCCTTCAGAATCGTGTTTTCGCTATACTTTCCTTGGGTTCCCGGCGTTGTGCGCGAACTGAAACCCCTCCTGGTCGATGAAAACACGTTTTTTGCTTGAAAAAAACTCGTTTTTTGAACACGTTTTTTTATTTTTTCTCGAACCACTTTTTGACAAAGTTCTTGATACTTACTTGGTTCTAACTACGGAACCCTTCAGAATCGTGTTTTCGCTATACTTTCCTTGGGTTCCCGGCGCTGTGCGCGAACTGAAACCCCTCCTGGTCGATGAAAACACGGTTTTTGCTTGAAAAAAACTCGTTTTTTGAACACGTTTTTTTATTTTGGCTCGAACCCCTTTTTGACAAAGTTCTTGATACTTACTTGGTTCTAACTACGGAACCCTTCAGAATCGTGTTTACGCTATACCTTCCTTGGGTTCCCGGCGCTGTGCGCGAACTGAAACCCCTCCTGGTCGATGAAAACACGGTTTTTGCTTGAAAAAAACTCGTTTTTGAACACGTTTTTTTATTTTGGCTCAAACCCATTTTTGACAAAGTTCTTGATACTTACTTGGTTCTAACTACGGAACCCTTCAGAATCGTGTTTTCGCTATACTTTCCTTGGGTTCCCGGCGCTGTGCGCGAACTGAAACCCCTCCTGGTCGATGAAAACACGTTTTTTGCTTGAAAAAAACTCGTTTTTTGAACACGTGTTTTTTTTTGGCTCGAACCACTTTTTGACAAAGTTCTTGATACTTACTTGGTTCTAACTACGGAACCATTTAGAATCGTGTTTTCGCTATACTTTCCTTGGGTTCCCGGCGCTGTGCGCGAACTGAAACCCCTCCTGGTCGATGAAAACACGTTTTTTGCTTGAAAAAAACTCGTTTTTCGAACACGTTTTTTTGTTTTGGCTCGAACCCCTTTTTGACAAAGTTCTTGATACTTACTTGGTTCTAACTACGGAACCCTTCTGAAAAAAACTGTTTTTGAACACGTTTTTTAATTTTGGCCCGAACCTCTTTCTGACAAAATTCTTGATACTTACTCGGTTCTAATTACGGAATTCTTCATTAGATTTTCGATCTGTTTGCAGAATCGTGTTTTCGCCATACTAACCTTGGGTTCCTGGCGCTGTTCGCGAACTGAAACCCCTCCTGGTCGCTGAAAACACGTTTTTTGCCTGATAATAACTGTTTTTTTAAACACGTTTTTTAATTTTGGCACCAACCCCTTTTTGACAAAGTTCTTGATACTTACTTGGTTCTAACTGCGGAACCCTTCAGAATCGTGTTTTCGCTATACTTTCCTTGGGTTCCCGGCGCTGTGCGCGGACTGAAACCCCTCCTGGTCGATGAAAACACGGTTTTTGCTTGAAAAAAAATCGTTTTTTGAACACGTTTTTTTATTTTGGCTCGAACCCCTTTTTGACAAAGTTCTTGATACTTACTTGGTTCTAACAACGGAACCCTTCAGAATCGTGTTTTCGCAATACTTTCCTTGGGTTCCCGGCGCTGTGCGCGAACTGAAACCCCTCCTGGTCGATGAAAACACGGTTTTTGCTTGAAAAAAACTCGTTTTTTGAACACTTTTTTTTATTTTGGCTCGAACCCCTTTTTGACAAAGTTCTTGATACTTACTTGGTTCTAACTACGGAAGCCTTCAGAATCGTGTTTTCGCCATACTAACCTTAGGTTCCTGGCGCTGTTCGCGAACTGAAACCCCTCCTGGTCGCTGAAAACACGTTTTTTGCCTGATAATAACTGTTTGTTTGAACACGTTTTTTAATTTTGGCACCAACCCCTTTTGGACAAAGTTCTTGATACTTACTTTGTTCTAACTACGGAACCCTTCAGAATCGTGTTTTTGCTATACTTTTCTTGGGTTCCCGGCGCTGTGCGCGAACTGAAACCCCTCCTGGTCGATGAAAACACGTTTTTTGCTTGAAAAAAACTCGTTTTTTGAACACGTTTTTTTATTTTGGTTCGAACCCCTTTTTGACAAAGTTCTTGATACTTACTTGGTTCTAACTACGGAACCCTTCAGAATCGTGATTTCGCTATACTTTCCTTGGGTTCCCGGCGCTGTGCGCGAACTGAAACCCCTCCTGGTCGATGAAAACACGGTTTTTGCTTGAAAAAAACTCGTTTTTTGAACACGTTTTTTTATTTTGGCTCGAACCCCTATTTGACAAAGTTCTTGATACTTACTTGGTTCTAACTACGGAACCCTTCTGAAAAAAACTGTTTTTTGAACACGTTTTTTAATTTTGGCCCGAACCTCTTTTTGACAAAATTCTTGATACTTACTCGGTTCTAACTACGGAATTCTTCATAAGATTTTTGATCTTTTTGCAGAATCGTGTTTTCGCCATACTAACCTTGGGTTCCTGGCGCTGTTCGCGAACTGAAACCCCTCCTGGTCGCTGAAAACACGTTTTTTGCCTGATAATAACTGTTTTTTTGATCACGTTTTTTAATTTTGGCACCAACCCCTTTTTGACAAAGTTCTTGATACTAACTTGGTTCTAACTACGGAACCCTTCAGAATCGTATTTACGCTATACCTTCCTTGGGTTCCCGGCGCTGTGCGCGAACTGAAACCCCTCCTGGTCGATGAAAACACGGTTTTTGCTTGAAAAAAACTCGTTTTTGAACACGTTTTTTAATTTTGGCACCAACCCCTTTTTGACAAAGTTCTTGATACTAACTTGGTTCTAACTACGGAACCCTTCAGAATCGTATTTACGCTATACCTTACTTGGGTTCCCGGCGCTGTGCGCGAACTGAAACCCCTCCTGGTCGATGAAAACACGGTTTTTGCTTGAAAAAAACTCGTTTTTGAACACGTTTTTTTATTTTGGCTCGAACCCCTTTTTGACAAAGTTCTTTATACTTACTTGGTTCTAACTACGGAACCCTTCAGAATCGTGTTTTCGCTATACTTTCCTTGGGTTCCCGGCGCTGTGCGCGAACTGAAACCCCTCCTGGTCGATGAAAACACGTTTTTTGCTTAAAAAAAACTCGTTTTTTGAACACGTTTTTTTGTTTTGGCTCGAACCCCTTTTTGACAAAGTTCTTGATACTTACTTGGTTCTAACTACGGAACCCTTCAGAATCGTGTTTTCGCTATACTTTCCTTGGGTTCCCGGCGCTGTGCGCGAACTGAAACCCCTCCTGGTCGATGAAAACACGTTTTTTGCTTGAAAAAAACTCGTTTTTCGAACACGTTTTTTTGTTTTGGCTCGAACCCCTTTTTGACAAAGTTCTTGATACTTACTTGGTTCTAACTACGGAACCCTTCTGAAAAAAACTGTTTTTTGAACACGTTTTTTAATTTTGGTCAGAACCTCTTTCTGACAAAATTCTTGATACTTACTCGGTTTTAACTACGGAATTCTTCATTAGATTTTCGATCTGTTTGCAGAATCGTGTTTTCGCCATACTAACCTTGGGTTCCTGGCGCTGTTCGCGAACTGAAACCCCTCCTGGTCGCTGAAAACACGTTTTTTGCCTGATAATAACTGTTTTTTTGAACACGTTTTTTAATTTTGGCACCAACCCCTTTTTGACAAAGTTCTTGATACTTACTTGGTTCTAACTACGGAACCCTTCAGAATCGTGTTTTCGCTATACTTTCCTTGGGTTCCCGGCGCTGTGCGCGGACTGAAACCCCTCCTGGTCGATGAAAACACGGTTTTTGCTTGAAAAAAAATCGTTTTTTGAACACGTTTTTTTATTTTGGCTCGAACCCCTTTTTGACAAAGTTCTTGATACTTACTTGGTTCTAACAACGGAACCCTTCAGAATCGTGTTTTCGCAATACTTTCCTTGGGTTCCCGGCGCTGTGCGCGAACTGAAACCCCTCCTGGTCGATGAAAACACGGTTTTTGCTTGAAAAAAACTCGTTTTTTGAACACGTTTTTTTATTTTGGCTCGAACCCCTTTTTGACAAAGTTCTTGATACTTACTTGGTTCAAACTACGGAACCCTTTAGAATCGTGTTTTCGCTATACTTTCCTTGGGTTCCCGGCGCTGTGCGCAAACTATAACCCCTCCTGGTCGATGAAAACACGGTTTTTGCTTGAAAAAAACTCGTTTTTTGAACACGTTTTTTTATTTTGGCTCGAACCCCTTTTTGACAAAGTTCTTGATACTTACTTGGTTCTAACTACGGAAGCCTTCAGAATCGTGTTTTCGCCATACTAACCTTAGGTTCCTGGCGCTGTTCGCGAACTGAAACCCCTCCTGGTCGCTGAAAACACGTTTTTTGCCTGATAATAACTGTTTGTTTGAACACGTTTTTTAATTTTGGCACCAACCCCTTTTGGACAAAGTTCTTGATACTTACTTGGTTCTAACTACGGAACCCTTCAGAATCGTGTTTTCGCTATACTTTCCTTGGGTTCCCGGCGCTGTGCGCGGACTGAAACCCCTCCTGGTCGATGAAAACACGGTGTTTGCTTGAAAAAAAATCGTTTTTTGAACACGTTTTTTTATTTTGGCTCGAACCCCTTTTTGACAAAGTTCTTGATACTTACTTGGTTCTAACAACGGAACCCTTCAGAATCGTGTTTTCGCAATACTTTCCTTGGGTTCCCGGCGCTGTGCGCGAACTGAAACCCCTCCTGGTCGATGAAAACACGGTTTTTGCTTGAAAAAAACTCGTTTTTTGAACACGTTTTTTTATTTTGGCTCGAACCCCTTTTTGACAAAGTTCTTGATACTTACTTGGTTCTAACTACGGAACCCTTCAGAATCGTGTTTTCGCTATTTATTCCTTGGGTTCCCGGCGTTGTGCGCGAACTGAAACCCCTCCTGGTCGATGAAAACACGTTTTTTGCTTGAAAAAAACTCGTTTTTTGAACACGTTTTTTTATTTTGGCCCGAACCTCTTTTTGACAAAATTCTTGATACTTACTCGGTTCTAACTACGGAATTCTTCATTAGATTTTCGATCTGTTTGCAGAATCGTGTTTTCGCCATACTAACCTTGGGTTCCTGGCGCTGTTCGCGAACTGAAACCCCTCCTGGTCGCTGAAAACACGTTTTTTGCCTGATAATAACTGTTTTTTTGAACACGTTTTTTAATTTTGGCACCAACCCCTTTTTGACAAAGTTCTTGATATTTACTTGGTTCTAACTACGGAACCCTTCTGAAAAAAACTGTTTTTTGAACACGTTTTTTCAATTTTGGCGCGGCCCGGCGCTGTGCGCGAACTGAAACCCCTCCTGGTCGATGAAAACACGTTTTTTTTCCTGAAAAAAACTCGTTTTTTGAACACGTTTTTTAATTTTGGCTCGAACCCCTTTTTGACAAAGTTCTTGATACTTGCTTGGTTCTTACTACGGAACCCTTCAGAATCGTGTTTTCGCTATACTTTCCTTGTGTTCCCGGCGCTGTGCGCGAACTGAAACCCCTCCTGGTCGATGAAAACACGGTTTTTGCTTGAAAAAAACTCGTTTTTTGAACACGTTTTTTTATTTTGGCTCGAACCCCTTTTTGACAAAGTTCTTGATACTTGCTTGGTTCTAACTACGGAACCCTTCAGAATCGTGTTTTCGCTATACTTTCCTTGTGTTCCCGGCGCTGTGCGCGAACTGAAACCCCTCCTGGTCGATGAAAACACGTTTTTTGCCTGAAAAAAACTCGTTTTTTGAACAGGTTTTTTTATTTTGGCTCGAACCCCTTTTTGACAAAGTTCTTGATACTTGCTTGGTTCTAACTACGGAACCCTTTAGAATCGTGTTTTCGCTATACTTTTCTTGGGTTCCCGACGCTGTGCGCGAACTGAAATCCTTCCAGGTCGCTGAAAACTCGGTTTTTGCCTGAAAAAAGTGGTTTTTTGAACAGGTTTTTTCATTTTTGCTCGAACCCCTTTTTGACAAAGTTCTTGATACTTACTTGGTTCTAACTACGGAACCCTTCAGAATCGTGTTTTCGCTATACTATTCTTGGGTTCCCGGCGCTGTGCGCGAACTGAAACCCCTCCTGGTCGATGAAAACACGTTTTTTGCCTGAAAAAAACTCGTTCTTTGAACACGTTTTTTTATTTTGGCTCGAACCCCTTTTTGACAAAGTTCTTGCTACTTACTTGGTTCTAACTACGGAACCCTTCAGAATCGTGTTTTCGTTATACTTTTCTTGGGTTCCCGGCGCTGTGCGCGAACTGAAACCCCTCCTGGTCGATGAAAACACGTTTTTTGCCTGAAAAAAACTCGTTTTTTGAACACGTTTTTTTATTTTGGCTCGAACCCCTTTTTGACAAAGTTCTTGATACTTACTCGGTTCTAACTACGGAATTCTTCATTAGATTTTCGATCTGTTTGCAGAATCGTGTTTTCGCCATACTAACCTTGGGTTCCTGGCGCTGTTCGCGAACTGAAACCCCTCCTGGTCGCTGAAAACACGTTTTTTGCCTGATAGTAACTGTTTTTTTGAACACGTTTTTTAATTTTGGCACCAACCTCTTTTTGACAAAGTTCTTGATACTTACTTGGTTCTAACTACGAAACCCTTCAGAATCGTGTTTTCGCTATACTTTCCTTGGGTTCCCGGCGCTGTGCGCGAACTGAAACCCCTCCTGGTCGATGAAAACACGGTTTTTGCTTGAAACAAACTCGTTTTTTGAACACGTTTTTTTATTTAAGCTCGAACCCCTTTTTGACAAAGTTCTTGATACTTACTTGGTTCTAACTACGAAACCCTTCAGAATCGTGTTTTCGCTATACTTTCCTTGGGTTCCCGGCTCTGTGCGCGAACTGAAACCCCTCCTGGTCGATGAAAACACGTTTTTTGCTTGAAAAAAACTCGTTTTTTGAACACGTTTTTTTGTTTTGGCTCGAACCCCTTTTTGACAAAGTTCTTGATACTAACTTGGTTTCAACTACGGAACCCTTCTGAAAAAAACTGTTTTTTAAACACGTTTTTTAATTTTGGCCCGAACCTCTTTTTGACAAAATTCTTGATACTTACTCGGTTCTAACTACGGAATTCTTCATTAGATTTTCGATCTGTTTGCAGAATCGTGTTTTCGCCATACTAACCTTGGGTTCCTGGCGCTGTTCGCGAACTGAAACCCCTCCTGGTCGCTGAAAACACGTTTTTTGCCTGATAATAACTGTTTTTTTGAACACGTTTTTTAATTTTGGCACCAACCCCTTTTTGACAAAGTTCTTGATACTTACTTGGTTCTAACTACGGAACCCTTCTGAAAAAAACTGTTTTTTGAACACGTTTTTTAATTTTGGCCCGAACCTCTTTTTAGAAAAATTCTTGATACTTACTCGGTTCTAACTACGGAATTCTTCATTAGATTTTCGATCTGTTTGCAGAATCGTGTTTTCGCCATACTAACCTTGGGTTCCTGGCGCTGTTCGCGAACTGAAACCCCTCCTGGTCGCTGAAAATACGTTTTTTGCCTGATAATAACTGTTTGTTTAAACACGTTTTTTAATTTTGGCACCAACCCCTTTTGGACAAAGTTCTTGATACTTACTTGGTTCTAACTACGGAACCCTTCAGAATCGTGTTTTTGCTATACTTTTCTTGGGTTCCCGGCGCTGTGCGCGAACTGAAACCCCTCCTGGTCGATGAAAACACGGTTTTTGCTTGAAAAAAACTCGTTTTTTGAACACGTTTTTTTATTTTGGCTCGAACCCCTTTTTGACAAAGTTCTTGATACTTACTTGGTTCTAACTACGGAACCCTTCAGAATCGTGTTTTCGCTATACTTTCCTTGGGTTCCCGGCGCTGTGCGCGAACTGAAACCCCTCCTGGTCGATGAAAACACGGTTTTTGCTTGAAAAAAACTCTTTTTTGAACACGTTTTTTTATTTTGGCTCGAACCCCTTTTTGACAAAGTTCTTGATACTTGCTTGGTTCTAACTACGGAACCCTTCAGAATCGTGTTTTCGCTATACTTTTCTTGTGTTCCCGGCGCTGTGCGCGAACTGAAACCCCTCCTGGTCGATGAAAACACGTTTTTTGCCTGAAAAAAACTCGTTTTTTGAACAGGTTTTTTTATTTTGGCTCGAACCCCTTTTTGACAAAGTTCTTGATACTTGCTTGGTTCTAACTACGGAACCCTTTAGAATCGTGTTTTCGCTATACTTTTCTTGGGTTCCCGACGCTGTGCGCGAACTGAAATCCTTCCTGGTCGCTGAAAACTCGGTTTTTGCCTGATAATAACTGTTTGTTTAAACACGTTTTTCAATTTTGGCACCAACCCCTTTTGGACAAAGTTCTTGATACTTACTTGGTTCTAACTACGGAACCCTTCAGAATCGTGTTTTTGCTATACTTTTCTTGGGTTCCCGGCGCTGTGCGCGAACTGAAACCCCTCCTGGTCGATGAAAACACGGTTTTTGCTTGAAAAAAACTCGTTTTTTGAACACGTTTTTTTATTTTGGCTCGAACCCCTTTTTGACAAAGTTCTTGATACTTACTTGGTTCTAACTACGGAACCCTTCAGAATCGTGTTTTCGCTATACTTTCCTTGGGTTCCCGGCGCTGTGCGCGAACTGAAACCCCTCCTGGTCGATGAAAACACGGTTTTTGCTTGAAAAAAACTCTTTTTTGAACACGTTTTTTTATTTTGGCTCGAACCCCTTTTTGACAAAGTTCTTGATTCTTGCTTGGTTCTAACTACGGAACCCTTCAGAATCGTGTTTTCGCTATACTTTTCTTGTGTTCCCGGCGCTGTGCGCTCTTTTTGACAAAATTCTTGATACTTACTCGGTTCTAACTACGGAATTCTTCATTAGATTTTCGATCTGTTTGCAGAATCGTGTTTTCGCCATACTAACCTTGGGTTCCTGGCGCTGTTCGCGAACTGAAACCCCTCCTGGTCGCTGAAAACACGTTTTTTGCCTGATAATAACTGTTTTTTTGAACACGTTTTTTAATTTTGGCACCAACCCCTTTTTGACAAAGTTCTTGATACTTACTTGGTTCTAACTACGGAACCCTTCTGAAAAAAACTGTTTTTTGAACACGTTTTTTAATTTTGGCCCGAACCTCTTTTTAGAAAAATTCTTGATACTTACTCGGTTCTAACTACGGAATTCTTCATTAGATTTTCGATCTGTTTGCAGAATCGTGTTTTCGCCATACTAACCTTGGGTTCCTGGCGCTGTTCGCGAACTGAAACCCCTCCTGGTCGCTGAAAATACGTTTTTTGCCTGATAATAACTGTTTGTTTAAACACGTTTTTTAATTTTGGCACCAACCCCTTTTGGACAAAGTTCTTGATACTTACTTGGTTCTAACTACGGAACCCTTCAGAATCGTGTTTTTGCTATACTTTTCTTGGGTTCCCGGCGCTGTGCGCGAACTGAAACCCCTCCTGGTCGATGAAAACACGGTTTTTGCTTGAAAAAAACTCGTTTTTTGAACACGTTTTTTTATTTTGGCTCGAACCCCTTTTTGACAAAGTTCTTGATACTTACTTGGTTCTAACTACGGAACCCTTCAGAATCGTGTTTTCGCTATACTTTCCTTGGGTTCCCGGCGCTGTGCGCGAACTGAAACCCCTCCTGGTCGATGAAAACACGGTTTTTGCTTGAAAAAAACTCTTTTTTGAACACGTTTTTTTATTTTGGCTCGAACCCCTTTTTGACAAAGTTCTTGATACTTGCTTGGTTCTAACTACGGAACCCTTCAGAATCGTGTTTTCGCTATACTTTTCTTGTGTTCCCGGCGCTGTGCGCGAACTGAAACCCCTCCTGGTCGATGAAAACACGTTTTTTGCCTGAAAAAAACTCGTTTTTTGAACAGGTTTTTTTATTTTGGCTCGAACCCCTTTTTGACAAAGTTCTTGATACTTGCTTGGTTCTAACTACGGAACCCTTTAGAATCGTGTTTTCGCTATACTTTTCTTGGGTTCCCGACGCTGTGCGCGAACTGAAATCCTTCCTGGTCGCTGAAAACTCGGTTTTTGCCTGAAAAAAGTGGTTTTTTGAACAGGTTTTTTTATTTTGGCTCGAACCCCTTTTTGACAAAGTTCTTGATACTTGCTTGGTTCTAACTACGGAACCCTTTAGAATCGTGTTTTCGCTATACTTTTCTTGGGTTCCCGACGCTGTGCGCGAACTGAAATCCTTCCTGGTCGCTGAAAACTCGGTTTTTGCCTGAAAAAAGTGGTTTTTTGAACAGGTTTTTTCATTTTGGCTCGAACCCCTTTTTGACAAAGTTCTTGATACTTACTTGGAACTAACTACGGAACCCTTCAGAATCGTGTTTTCGCTATACTATTCTTGGGTTCCCGGCGCTGTGCGCGAACTGAAACCCCTCCTGGTCGATGAAAACACGTTTTTTGCCTGAAAAAAACTCGTTCTTTGAACACGTTTTTTAATTTTGGCCCGAACCTCTTTTTAGAAAAATTCTTGATACTTACTCGGTTCTAACTACGGAATTCTTCATTAGATTTTCGATCTGTTTGCAGAATCGTGTTTTCGCCATACTAACCTTGGGTTCCTGGCGCTGTTCGCGAACTGAAACCCCTCCTGGTCGCTGAAAACACGTTTTTTGCCTGATAGTAACTGTTTTTTTGAACACGTTTTTTAATTTTGGCACCAACCTCTTTTTGACAAAGTTCTTGATACTTACTTGGTTCTAACTACGAAACCCTTCAGAATCGTGTTTTCGCTATACTTTCCTTGGGTTCCCGGCGCTGTGCGCGAACTGAAACCCCTCCTGGTCGATGAAAACACGGTTTTTGCTTGAAACAAACTCGTTTTTTGAACACGTTTTTTTATTTAAGCTCGAACCCCTTTTTGACAAAGTTCTTGATACTTACTTGGTTCTAACTACGAAACCCTTCAGAATCGTGTTTTCGCTATACTTTCCTTGGGTTCCCGGCTCTGTGCGCGAACTGAAACCCCTCCTGGTCGATGAAAACACGTTTTTTGCTTGAAAAAAACTCGTTTTTTGAACACGTTTTTTTGTTTTGGCTCGAACCCCTTTTTGACAAAGTTCTTGATACTAACTTGGTTTCAACTACGGAACCCTTCTGAAAAAAACTGTTTTTTAAACACGATTTTTAATTTTGGCCCGAACCTCTTTTTGACAAAATTCTTGATACTTACTCGGTTCTAACTACGGAATTCTTCATTAGATTTTCGATCTGTTTGCAGAATCGTGTTTTCGCCATACTAACCTTGGGTTCCTGGCGCTGTTCGCGAACTGAAACCCCTCCTGGTCGCTGAAAACACGTTTTTTGCCTGATAATAACTGTTTTTTTGAACACGTTTTTTAATTTTGGCACCAACCCCTTTTTGACAAAGTTCTTGATACTTACTTGGTTCTAACTACGGAACCCTTCTGAAAAAAACTGTTTTTTGAACACGTTTTTTAATTTTGGCCCGAACCTCTTTTTAGAAAAATTCTTGATACTTACTCGGTTCTAACTACGGAATTCTTCATTAGATTTTCGATCTGTTTGCAGAATCGTGTTTTCGCCATACTAACCTTGGGTTCCTGGCGCTGCTCGCGAACTGAAACCCCTCCTGGTCGCTGAAAATACGTTTTTTGCCTGATAATAACTGTTTGTTTAAACACGTTTTTTAATTTTGGCACCAACCCCTTTTGGACAAAGTTCTTGATACTTACTTGGTTCTAACTACGGAACCCTTCAGAATCGTGTTTTTGCTATACTTTTCTTGGGTTCCCGGCGCTGTGCGCGAACTGAAACCCCTCCTGGTCGATGAAAACACGGTTTTTGCTTGAAAAAAACTCGTTTTTTGAACACGTTTTTTTATTTTGGCTCGAACCCCTTTTTGACAAAGTTCTTGATACTTACTTGGTTCTAACTACGGAACCCTTCAGAATCGTGTTTTCGCTATACTTTCCTTGGGTTCCCGGCGCTGTGCGCGAACTGAAACCCCTCCTGGTCGATGAAAACACGGTTTTTGCTTGAAAAAAACTCTTTTTTGAACACGTTTTTTTATTTTGGCTCGAACCCCTTTTTGACAAAGTTCTTGATACTTACTTGGTTCAAACTACGGAACCCTTCAGAATCGTGTTTTCGCTATACTTTCCTTGGGTTCCCGGCGCTGTGCGCAAACTATAACCCCTCCTGGTCGATGAAAACACGGTTTTTGCTTGAAAAAAACTCGTTTTTTGAACACGTTTTTTTATTTTGGCTCGAACCCCTTTTTGACAAAGTTCTTGATACTTACTTGGTTCTAACTACGGAACCCTTCAGAATCGTGTTTTCGCTATACTTTCCTTGGGTTCCCGGCGTTGTGCGCGAACTGAAACCCCTCCTGGTCGATGAAAACACGTTTTTTGCTTGAAAAAAACTCGTTTTTTGAACACGTTTTTTTATTTTTTCTCGAACCCCTTTTTGACAAAGTTCTTGATACTTACTTGGTTCTAACTACGGAAGCCTTCAGAATCGTGTTTTCGCCATACAAACCATAGGTTCCTGGCGCTGTTCGCGAACTGAAACCCCTCCTGGTCGCTGAAAACACGTTTTTTGCCTGATAATAACTGTTTGTTTGAACACGTTTTTTAATTTTGGCACCAACCCCTTTTGGACAAAGTTCTTGATACTTACTTGGTTCTAACTACGAAACCCTTCAGAATCGTGTTTTTGCTATACTTTTCTTGGGTTCCCGGCGCTGTTCGCGAACTGAAACCCCTCCTGGTCGCTGAAAACACGTTTTTTGCCTGATAATAACTGTTTTTTTGAACACGTTTTTTAATTTTGGCACCAACCCCTTTTTGACAAAGTTCTTGATACTTACTTGGTTCTAACTACGGAACCCTTCAGAATCGTGTTTTCGCTATACTTTCCTTGGGTTCACGGCGCTGTGCGCGAACTAAAAACCCCTCCTGGTCGATGAAAACACGTTTTTTGCTTGAAAAAAACTCGTTTTTTGAACACGTTTTTTTATTTTGGCTCGAACCCCTTTTTGACAAAGTTCTTGATACTTACTTGGTTCTAACTACGGAACCCTTCAGAATCGTGTTTTCGCTATACTTTCCTTGGGTTCACGGCGCTGTGCGCGAACTAAAAACCCCTCCTGGTCGATGAAAACACGTTTTTTGCTTGAAAAAAACTCGTTTTTTGAACACGTTTTTTTATTTTGGCTCGAACCCCTTTTTGACAAAGTTCTTGATACTTTCTTGGTTCTAACTACGGAACCCTTCTGAAAAAAACTGTTTATTGAACACGTTTTTTTAATTTTGGCCCGAACCTCTTTTTGACAAAATTCTTGATACTTACTCGGTTCTTACTACGGAATTCTTCATTAGATTTTCGATCTGTTTGCAGAATCGTGTTTTCGCCATACTAACCTTGGGTTCCTGGCGCTGTTCGCGAACTGAAACCCCTCCTGGTCGCTAAAAACACGTTTTTTGCCTGATAATAACTGTTTTTTTGAACACGTTTTTTAATTTTGGCACCAACCCCTTTTTGACAAAATTCTTGATACTTACTTGGTTCTAACTACGGAGCCCTTCAGAATCGTGTTTTCGCTATACTTTCCTTGGGTTCCCGGCGCTGTGCGCGAACTGAAACCCCTCCTGGTCGATGAAAACACGGTTTTTGCTTGAAAAAAACTCGTTTTTTGAACACGTTTTTTTATTTTGGCTCGAACCCCTTTTTGACAAAGTTCTTGATACTTACTTGGTTCTAACTACGGAACCCTTCAGAATCTTGTTTTCGCTATAATTTCCTTGGGTTCCTGGCGCTGTGCGCGAACTGAAACCCCTCCTGGTCGATGAAAACACGTTTTTTGCTTGAAAAAAACTAGTTTTTTAACACGTTTTTTTGTTTTGGCTCGAACCCCTTTTTGACAACGTTCTTGATACTTACTTGGTTCTAACTACGGAACCCTTTAGAATCCTGTTTTCGCAATACTTTCCTTGGGTTCCCGGAGCTGTGCGCGAACTGAAACCCCTCCTAGTCGCTGAAAACACGTTTTTTGCTTGAAAAAAACTGGTTTTTTGAACACGCTTTTTTATTTTGGCTCGAAAGCCTTTTTGACAAATATCTTGATACTAAGTTGGTTCTAACTACGGATCCCTTCTGAAAAAAACTGTTTTTTTGAACACGTTTTTAAATTTTGGCACCAATCCCTGTTTGACAAAGTTCTTGATACTTACTTGGTTCTAACTACGGAACCCTTCTTAAAAAAAACTGTCTTTTTGAATACGTTTTTTTTTATTTTGGCACCAACCTATTTTGACAAAATTCTTGATACTTTCTTGGTTCTAACTACGGAATTCTTCATTAGATTTTCGATCTGTTTGCGGAATCGTGTTTTCGCAATACTAACCTTGGGTGCCCGGCGCTGAACGCGAACTGAAACCCCTCCTGGTCTTTGAAAACTCGTTTTTTGCTTGAAAAAAACTGGTTTTTTAACAAGTTTTTTTATTTTGGTTCGAACCCCTTTTTGACAAAGTTCTTGATACTTACTTGGTTCTTACTACGGAACCCTTCTGAAAAAAAATGTGTTTTATTGAACACGTTTTTTAATTTTGGCCCGAACCCCTTTTTGACAAAGTTCTTGATACTTACATGGTTCTACCTACGGAATTCTTCATTAGATTTTCGATCTGTTTGCGGAATCGTGTTTTCGCTATACTAACCTTGGGTTCCCGGCGCTATGCGCGAACTGAAACCCCTCCTGGTTGCTGAAAACACGTTTTTTGCTTGAAAAAAACTCGTTGTTTGAACACGTTTTTTTATTTTGGCTCGAACCCCTTTTTGACAAAGTTCTTGATACTTACTTGGTTCTAACTACGGAACCCTTCCGAATCGTGTTTTCGCTATACTTTCCTTGGGTTCCCGGCGCTGTGCGCGAACTGAAACCCCTCCTAGTCGATGAAAACACGTTTTTTGCCTGAAAAAAACTCGTTTTTTGAACACGTTTTTTTATTTTGGCTCGAACCCCTTTTTGACAAAGTTCTTGATACTTACTTGGTTCTAACTACGGAACCCTTCAGAATCGTGTTTTCGCTATACTTTCCTTGGGTTCCCGTTGCTGTGCGCGAACTGAAACCCATCCTGGTCGATGAAAACACGTTTTTTGCCAGATAATAACTGTTTTTTTGAACACGTTTTTTTATTTTGGCTCGAACCCCTTTTTGACAAAGTTCTTGATACTTACTTGGTTCTAACTACGGAACCCTTCAGAATCGTGTTTTCGCTATACTTTCCTTGGGTTCCCGTTGCTGTGCGCGAACTGAAACCCATCCTGGTCGATGAAAACACGTTTTTTGCCAGATAATAACTGTTTTTTTAAACACTTTTTTAATTTTGGCGCGGCCCGGCGCTGTGCGCGAACTGAAACCCCTCCTGGTCGATGAAAACACGTTTTTTTTCCTGAAAAAAACTCGTTTTTTGAACACGTTTTTAATTTTGGCTCGAACCCCTTTTTGACAAAGTTCTTGATACTTGCTTGGTTCTAACTACGGAACCCTTCAGAATCGTGTTTTCGCTATACTTTCCTTGGGTTCCCGACGCTGTGCGCGAACTGAAATCCTTCCTTGTCGCTGAAAACTCGGTTTTTGCCTGAAAAAAGTGGTTTTTTGAACACGTTTTTTCATTTTGGCTCGAACCCCTTTTTGACAAAGTTCTTGATACTTACTTGGTTCTAACTACGGAACCCTTCAGAATCGTGTTTTCGCTATACTTTCCTTGGGTTCCCGGCGCTGTGCGCGAACTGAAACCCCTCCTGGTCGATGAAAACACGTTTTTTGCCTGAAAAAAACTCGTTCTTTGAACACGTTTTTTTATTTTGGTTCGAACCCCTTTTAGACAAAGTTCTTGATACTTACTTGGTTCTAACTACGGAACCCTTCAGAATCGTGTTTTCGCTATACTTTCCTTGGGTTCCCGGCGCTGTGCGCGAACTGAAACCCCTCCTGGTCGATGAAAACACGGTTTTTGCTTGAAAAAAACTCGTTTTTTGAACACGTTTTTTTGTTTTGGCTCGAACCCCTTTTTGACAAAGTTCTTGATACTTACTTGGTTCTAACTACGGAACCCTTCTGAAAAAAACTGTTTTTTGAACACGTTTTATAATTTTGGCCCGAACCTCTTTTTGACAAAATTCTTGATACTTACTCGGTTCTAACTACGGAATTCTTCATTAGATTTTCGATCTGTTTGCAGAATCGTGTTTTCGCCATACTAACCTTGGGTTCCTGGCGCTGTTCGCGAACTGAAACCCCTCCTGGTCGCTGAAAACACGTTTTTTGCCTGTTAATAACTGTTTTTTTGAACACGTTTTTTCATTTTGGCTCGAACCCCTTTTTGACAAAGTTCTTGATACTTACTTGGTTCTAACTACGGAACCCTTCAGAATCGTGTTTTCGCTATACTTTCCTTGGGTTCCCGGCGCTGTGCGCGAACTGAAACCCCTCCTGGTCGATGAAAACACGGTTTTTGCTTGAAAAAAACTCGTTTTTTGAACACGTTTTTTTATTTTGTCTCGAACCCCTTTTTGACAAAGTTCTTGATACTTACTTGGTTCTAACTACGGAACGCTTCAGAATCTTGTTTTCGCTATACTTTCCTTGGGTTCCCGGCGCTGTGCGCGAACTGAAACCCCTCCTAGTCGATGAAAACACGTTTTATTGCTTGAAAAAAACTGGTTTTTTGAACACGCTTTTTTATTTTGGCTCGAAAGCCTTTTTGACAAAAATCTTGATACTAAGTTGGTTCTAACTACGGATCCCTTCTGAAAAAAACTGTTTATTTGAACACGTTTTTAAATTTTGGCACCAATCCCTGTTTGACAAAGTTCTTGATACTTACTTGGTTCTAACTACGGAACCCTTCTTAAAAAAAACTGTCTTTTTGAAAACGTTTTTTTTATTTTGGCACCAACCTATTTTGACAAAATTCTTGATACTTACTTGGTTCTAACTACGGAATTCTTCATTAGATTTTCGATCTGTTTGCGGAATCGTGTTTTCGCAATACTAACCTTGGGTGCCCGGCGCTGAACGCGAACTGAAACCCCTCCTGGTCTTTGAAAACTCGTTTTTGCTTGAAAAAAACTGGTTTTTTAACAAGTTTTTTTATTTTGGTTCGAACCCCTTTTTGACAAAGTTCTTGATACTTACATGGTTCTAACTACGGAACCCTTCAGAATCGTGTTTTCGCTATACTTTCCTTGGGTTCCCGGCGCTGTGCGCGAACTGAAACCCCTCCTGGTCGATGAAAACACGTTTTTTGCCTGAAAAAAACTCGTTCTTTGAACACGTTTTTTTATTTTGGCTCGAACCCCTTTTAGACAAAGTTCTTGATACTTACTTGGTTCTAACTACGGAACCCTTCAGAATCGTGTTTTCGCTATACTTTCCTTGGGTTCCCGGCGCTGTGCGCGAACTGAAACCCCTCCTGGTCGATGAAAACACGGTTTTTGCTTGAAAAAAACTCGTTTTTTGAACACGTTTTTTTGTTTTGGCTCGAACCCCTTTTTGACAAAGTTCTTGATACTAACTTGGTTCTAACTACGGAACCCTTCTGAAAAAAACTGTTTTTTGAACACGTTTTATAATTTTGGCCCGAACCTCTTTTTGACAAAATTCTTGATACTTACTCGGTTCTAACTACGGAATTCTTCATTAGATTTTCGATCTGTTTGCAGAATCGTGTTTTCGCCATACTAACCTTGGGTTCCTGGCGCTGTTCGCGAACTGAAACCCCTCCTGGTCGCTGAAAACACGTTTTTTGCCTGTTAATAACTGTTTTTTTGAACACGTTTTTTAATTTTGGCACCAACCCCTTTTTGACAAAGTTCTTGATACTTACTTGGTTCTAACTACGAAACCCTTCAGAATCGTGTTTTCGCTATACATTCCTTGGGTTCCCGGCGCTGTGCGCGAACTGAAACCCCTCCTGGTCGATGAAAACACGGTTTTTGCTTGAAAAAAACTCGTTTATTGAACACGTTTTTTTATTTTGGCTCGAACCCCTTTTTGACAAAGTTCTTGATACTTACTTGGTTCTAACTACGGAACCCTTCAGAATCTTGTTTTCGCTATACTTTCCTTGGGTTCCCGGCGCTGTGCGCGAACTGAAACCCCTCCTGGTCGATGAAAACACGTTTTTTTGCTTGAAAAAAACTGGTTTTTTGAACACGCTTTTTTATTTTGGCTCGAAAGCCTTTTTGACAAAAATCTTGATACTAAGTTGGTTCTAACTACGGATCCCTTCTGAAAAAAACTGTTTATTTGAACACGTTTTTAAATTTTGGCACCAATCCCTGTTTGACAAAGTTCTTGATACTTACTTGGTTCTAACTACGGAACCCTTCAGAATCGTGTTTTCGCTATACTTTCCTTGGGTTCCCGGCGCTGTGCGCGAACTGAAACCCCTCCTGGTCGATGAAAACACGTTTTTTGCTTGAAAAAAACTCGTCTTTTGAACACGTTTTTTTGTTTTGGCTCGAACCCCTTTTTGACAAAGTTCTTGATACTTACTTGGTTCTAACTACGGAACCCTTTTGAAAAAAACTGTTTTTTGAACACGTTTTTTAATTTTGGCCCGAACCTCTTTTTGACAAAATTCTTGATACTTACTCGGTTCTAACTACCTACGGAATTCTTCATAAGATTTTCGATCTGTTTGCAGAATCGTGTTTTCGCCATACTAACCTTGGGTTCCTGGCGCTGTTCGCGAACTGAAACCCCTCCTGGTCGCTGAAAACACGTTTTTTGCCTGATAATAACTGTTTTTTTGAACACGTTTTTTAATTTTGGCACCAACCACTTTTTGACAAAGTTCTTGATACTTACTTGGTTCTAACTACGGAACCCTTCAGAATCGTGTTTTCGCTATACTTTCCTTGGGTTCCCGGCGCTGTGCGCGAACTAAAAACCCCTCCTGGTCGATGAAAACAAGTTTTTTGCTTGAAAAAAACTCGTTTTTTGAACACGTTTTTTTATTTTGGCTCGAACCCCTTTTTGACAAAGTTCTTGATACTTACTTGGTTCTAACTACGGAACCCTTCAGTATCGTGTTTTCGCCATACTAACCTTGGGTTCCTGGCGCTGTTCGCGAACTGAAACCCCTCCTGGTCGCTGAAAACACGTTTTTTGCCTGATAATAACTGTTTGTTTGAACACGTTTTTTAATTTTGGCACCAACCCCTTTTGGACAAAGTTCTTGATACTTACTTGGTTCTAACTACGGAACCCTTCAGAATCGTGTTTTTGCTATACTTTTCTTGGGTTCCCGGCGCTGTGCGCGAACTGAAACCCCTCCTGGTCGATGAAAACACGGTTTTTGCTTGAAAAAAACTCGTTTTTTGAACACGTTTTTTTATTTTGGCTCGAACCCCTTTTTGACAAAGTTCTTGATACTTACTTGGTTCTAACTACGGAACCCTTCAGAATCGTGTTTTCGCTATACTTTCCTTGGGTTCCCGGCGCTGTGCGCGAACTGAAACCCCTCCTGGTCGATGAAAACACGGTTTTTGCTTGAAAAAAACTCGTTTTTTGAACACGTTTTTTTAATTTTGGCTCTAACCCCTTTTTGACAAAGTTCTTGATACTTACTTGGTTCTAACTACGGAACCCTTCAGAATCGTGTTTTCGCTATACTTTCCTTGGGTTCCTGGCGCTGTGTGCGAACTGAAACCCCTCCTGGTCGATGAAAACACGTTTTTTGCTTGAAAAAAACTCGTTTTTTGAACAAGTTTTTTTGTTTTGGCTCGAACCCCTTTTTGACAAAGTTCTTGATACTTTCTTGGTTCTAACTACGGAACCCTTCTGAAAAAAACTGTTTATTGAACACGTTTTTTAATTTTGGCCCGAACCTCTTTTTGACAAAATTCTTGATACTTACTCGGTTCTTACTACGGAATTCTTCATTAGATTTTCGATCTGTTTGCAGAATCGTGTTTTCGCCATACTAACCTTGGGTTCCTGGCGCTGTTCGCGAACTGAAACCCCTCCTGGTCGCTAAAAACACGTTTTTTGCCTGATAATAACTGTTTTTTTGAACACGTTTTTTAATTTTGGCACGAACCCCTTTTTGACAAAATTCTTGATACTTACTTGGTTCTAACTACGGAGCCCTTCAGAATCGTGTTTTCGCTATACTTTCCTTGGGTTCCCGGCGCTGTGCGCGAACTGAAACCCCTCCTGGTCGATGAAAACACGGTTTTTGCTTGAAAAAAACTCGTTTTTTGAACACGTTTTTTTATTTTGGCTCGAACCCCTTTTTGACAAAGTTCTTGATACTTACTTGGTTCTAACTACGGAACCCTTCAGAATCTTGTTTTCGCTATACTTTCCATGGGTTCCTGGCGCTGTGCGCGAACTGAAACCCCTCCTGGTCGATGAAAACACGTTTTTTGCTTGAAAAAAACTAGTTTTTTAACACGTTTTTTTGTTTTGGCTCGAACCCCTTTTTGACAACGTTCTTGATACTTACTTGGTTCTAACTACGGAACCCTTTAGAATCCTGTTTTCGCAATACTTTCCATGGGTTCCCGGAGCTGTGCGCGAACTGAAACCCCTCCTAGTCGCTGAAAACACGTTTTTTGCTTGAAAAAAACTGGTTTTTTGAACACGCTTTTTTATTTTGGCTCGAAAGCCTTTTTGACAAAAATCTTGATACTAAGTTGGTTCTAACTACGGATCCCTTCTGAAAAAAACTGTTTTTTTGAACACGTTTTTAAATTTTGGCACCAATCCCTGTTTGACAAAGTTCTTGATACTTACTTGGTTCTAACTACGGAACCCTTCTTAAAAAAAACTGTCTTTTTGAATACGTTTTTTTTATTTTGGCACCAACCTATTTTGACAAAATTCTTGATACTTACTTGGTTCTAACTACGGAATTCTTCATTAGATTTTCGATCTGTTTGCGGAATCGTGTTTTCGCAATACTAACCTTGGGTGCCCGGCGCTGAACGCGAACTGAAACCCCTCCTGGTCTTTGAAAACTCGTTTTTTGCTTGAAAAAAACTGGTTTTTTAACAAGTTTTTTTATTTTGGTTCGAACCCCTTTTTGACAAAGTTCTTGATACTTACTTGGTTCTTACTACGGAACCCTTCTGAAAAAAAATGTGTTTTTTTGAACACGTTTTTTAATTTTGGCCCGAACCCCTTTTTGACAAAGTTCTTGATACTTACATGGTTCTACCTACGGAATTCTTCATTAGATTTTCGATCTGTTTGCGGAATCGTGTTTTCGCTATACTAACCTTGGGTTCCCGGCGCTATGCGCGAACTGAAACCCCTCCTGGTTGCTGAAAACACGTTTTTTGCTTGAAAAAAACTCGTTGTTTGAACACGTTTTTTTATTTTGGCTCGAACCCTTTTTTGACAAAGTTCTTGATACTTACTTGGTTCTAACTACGGAACCCTTCAGAATCGTGTTTTCGCTATACTTTCCTTGGGTTCCCGGCGCTGTGCGCGAACTGAAACCCCTCCTGGTTGATGAAAACACGTTTTTTGCTTGAAAAAAACTCGTTTTTTGAAGACGTTTTTTTATTTTGGCTCGAACCCCTTTTTGACAAAGTTCTTGATACTTACTTGGTTCTAACTACGGAACCCTTCAGAATCGTGTTTTCGCTATACTTTCCTTGGGTTCCCGGCGCTGTGCGCGAACTGAAACCCCTCCTGGTCGATGAAAACACGTTTTTTGCTTGAAAAAAACTCGTTTTTTGAACACGTTTTTTTATTTTTACTTGAACCCCATTTTGACAAAGTTCTTGATACTAACTTGGTTCTAACTACGGAACCCTTCCGAATCGTGTTTTCGCTATACTTTCCTTGGGTTCCCGGCGCTGTGCGCGAACTGAAACCCCTCCTAGTCGATGAAAACACGTTTTTTGCCTGAAAAAAACTCGTTTTTAGAACACGTTTTTTTATTTTGGCTCGAACCCCTTTTTGACAAAGTTCTTGATACTTACTTGGTTCTAACTACGGAACCCTTCAGAATCGTGTTTTCGCTATACTTTCCTTGGGTTCCCGTTGCTGTGCGCGAACTGAAACCCATCCTGGTCGATGAAAACACGTTTTTTGCCAGATAATAACTGTTTTTTTGAACACGTTTTTTTATTTTGGCTCGAACCCCTTTTTGACAAAGTTCTTGATACTTACTTGGTTCTAACTACGGAACCCTTCAGAATCGTGTTTTCGCTATACTTTCCTTGGGTTCCCGTTGCTGTGCGCGAACTGAAACCCATCCTGGTCGATGAAAACACGTTTTTTGCCAGATAATAACTGTTTTTTTGAACACGTTTTTTTATTTTGGCTCGAACCCCTTTTTGACAAAGTTCTTGATACTTACTTGGTTCTAACTACGGAACCCTTCAGAATCGTGTTTTCGCTATACTTTCCTTGGGTTCCCGTTGCTGTGCGCGAACTGAAACCCATCCTGGTCGATGAAAACACGTTTTTTGCCAGATAATAACTGTTTTTTTAAACACTTTTTTAATTTTGGCGCGGCCCGGCGCTGTGCGCGAACTGAAACCCCTCCTGGTCGATGAAAACACGTTTTTTTTCCTGAAAAAAACTCGTTTTTTGAACACGTTTTTAATTTTGGCTCGAACCCCTTTTTGACAAAGTTCTTGATACTTGCTTGGTTCTAACTACGGAACCCTTCAGAATCGTGTTTTCGCTATACTTTCCTTGGGTTCCCGACGCTGTGCGCGAACTGAAATCCTTCCTGGTCGCTGAAAACTCGGTTTTTGCCTGAAAAAAGTGGTTTTTTGAACACGTTTTTTCATTTTGGCTCGAACCCCTTTTTGACAAAGTTCTTGATACTTACTTGGTTCTAACTACGGAACCCTTCAGAATCGTGTTTTCGCTATACTTTCCTTGGGTTCCCGGCGCTGTGCGCGAACTGAAACCCCTCCTGTTCGATGAAAACACGTTTTTTGCCTGAAAAAAACTCGTTCTTTGAACACGTTTTTTTATTTTGGCTCGAACCCCTTTTAGACAAAGTTCTTGATACTTACTTGGTTCTAACTACGGAACCCTTCAGAATCGTGTTTTCGCTATACTTTCCTTGGGTTCCCGGCGCTGTGCGCGAACTGAAACCCCTCCTGGTCGATGAAAACACGGTTTTTGCTTGAAAAAAACTCGTTTTTTGAATACGTTTTTTTGTTTTGGCTCGAACCCCTTTTTGACAAAGTTCTTGATACTTACTTGGTTCTAACTACGGAACCCTTCTGAAAAAAACTGTTTTTTGAACACGTTTTATAATTTTGGCCCGAACCTCTTTTTGACAAAATTCTTGATACTTACTCGGTTCTAACTACGGAATTCTTCATTAGATTTTCGATCTGTTTGCAGAATCGTGTTTTCGCCATACTAACCTTGGGTTCCTGGCGCTGTTCGCGAACTGAAACCCCTCCTGGTCGCTGAAAACACGTTTTTTGCCTGTTAATAACTGTTTTTTTGAACACGTTTTTTAATTTTGGCACCAACCCCTTTTTGCCAAAGTTCTTGATACTTACTTGGTTCTAACTACGAAACCCTTCAGAATCGTGTTTTCGCTATACATTCCTTGGGTTCCCGGCGCTGTGCGCGAACTGAAACCCCTCCTGGTCGATGAAAACACGGTTTTTGCTTGAAAAAAACTCGTTTTTTGAACACGTTTTTTTATTTTGGCTCGAACCCCTTTTTGACAAAGTTCTTGATACTTACATGGTTCTAACTACGGAACCCTTCAGAATCGTGTTTTCGCTATACTTTCCTTGGGTTCCCGGCGCTGTGCGCGAACTGAAACCCCTCCTGGTCGATGAAAACACGTTTTTTGCCTGAAAAAAACTCGATCTTTGAACACGTTTTTTTATTTTGGCTCGAACCCCTTTTAGACAAAGTTCTTGATACTTACTTGGTTCTAACTACGGAACCCTTCAGAATCGTGTTTTCGCTATACTTTCCTTGGGTTCCCGGCGCTGTGCGCGAACTGAAACCCCTCCCGGTCGATGAAAACACGGTTTTTGCTTGAAAAAAACTCGTTTTTTGAACACGTTTTTTTGTTTTGGCTCGAACCCCTTTTTGACAAAGTTCTTGATACTTACTTGGTTCTAACTACGGAAACCTTCTGAAAAAAACTGTTTTTTAAACACGTTTTATAATTTTGGCCAGAACCTCTTTTTGACAAAATTCTTGATACTTACTCGGTTCTAACTACGGAATTCTTCATTAGATTTTCGATCTGTTTGCAGAATCGTGTTTTCGCCATACTAACCTTGGGTTCCTGGCGCTGTTCGCGAACTGAAACCCCTCCTGGTCGCTGAAAACACGTTTTTTGCCTGTTAATAACTGTTTTTTTGAACACGTTTTTTAATTTTGGCACCAACCCCTTTTTGACAAAGTTCTTGATACTTACTTGGTTCTAACTACGAAACCCTTCAGAATCGTGTTTTCGCTATACATTCCTTAGGTTCCCGGCGCTGTGCGCGAACTGAAACCCCTCCTGGTCGATGAAAACACGGTTTTTGCTTGAAAAAAACTCGTTTTTTGAACACGTTTTTTTATTTTGGCTCGAACCCCTTTTTGACAAAGTTCTTGATACTTACTTGGTTCTAACTACGGAACCCTTCAGAATCTTGTTTTCGCTATACTTTCCTTGGGTTCCCGGCGCTGTGCGCGAACTGAAACCCCTCCTGGTCGATGAAAACACGTTTTTTTGCTTGAAAAAAACTGGTTTTTTGAACACGCTTTTTTATTTTGGCTCGAAAGCCTTTTTGACAAAAATCTTGATACTAAGTTGGTTCTAACTACGGATCCCTTCTGAAAAAAACTGTTTATTTGAACACGTTTTTAAATTTTGGCACCAATCCCTGTTTGACAAAGTTCTTGATACTTACTTGGTTCTAACTACGGAACCCTTCTTAAAAAAAACTGTCTTTTTGAAAACGTTTTTTTTATTTTGGCACCAACCTATTTTGACAAAATTCTTGATACTTACTTGGTTCTAACTACGGAATTCTTCATTAGATTTTCGATCTGTTTGCGGAATCGTGTTTTCGCAATACTAACCTTGGGTGCCCGGCGCTGAACGCGAACTGAAACCCCTCCTGGTCTTTGAAAACTCGTTTTTTGCTTGAAAAAAACTGGTTTTTTAACAAGTTTTTTTATTTTGGTTCGAACCCCTTTTTGACAAAGTTCTTGATACTTACATGGTTCTACCTACGAAATTCTTCATAAGATTTTCGATCTGTTTGCGGAATCGTGTTTTCGCCATAATAACATTGGGTTCCTGGCGCTGTGCGCGAACTGAAACTCCTCCTGGTTGCTGAAAACACGTTTTTTGCTTGAAAAAAAGAATAAAAACTGGTTTTTGAACACGTGTTTTTATTATGGCACCAACCCATTTTTGAAAAAATACTTGATACTTACATGGTTCTAACTACGGAATTCTTCATTAGATTTTCGATCTGTTTGCGGAATCGTGTTTTCGCTATACTTTCCTTGGGTTCCCGGCGCTGTGCGCGAACTGAAACCCCTCCTGGTTGCTGAAAACACGTTTTTTGCTTGAAAAAAACTCGTTGTTTGAACACGTTTTTTTATTTTGGCTCGAACCCCTTTTTGACAAAGTTCTTGATACTTACTTGGTTCTAACTACGGAACCCTTCAGAATCGTGTTTTCGCTATACTTTCCTTGGGTTCCCGGCGCTGTGCGCGAACTGAAACCCCTCCTGGTCGATGAAAACGCGTTTTTTGCCTGAAAAAAACTCGTTTTTTGAACACATTTTTTTATTTTGGCTCGAACCCCTTTTTGACAAAGTTCTTGATACTTACTCGGTTCTAACTACGGAATTCTTCATTAGATTTTCAATCTGTTTGCGGAATCGTGTTTTCGCTATACTAACTTTGGGTTCCCGGCGCTATGCGCGAACTGAAACCCCTCCTGGTTGCTGAAAACACGTTTTTTGCTTGAAAAAAACTCGTTGTTTGAACACGTTTTTTTATTTTGGCTCGAACCCCTTTTTGACAAAGTTCTTGATACTTACTTGGTTCTAACTACGGAACCCTTCAGAATCGTGTTTTCGCTATACTTTCCTTGGGTTCCCGGCGCTGTGCGCGAACTGAAACCCCTCCTGGTTGATGAAAACACGTTTTTTGCTTGAAAAAAACTCGTTTTTTGAAGACGTTTTTTTATTTTGGTTCGAACCCCTTTTTGACAAAGTTCTTGATACTTACTTGGTTCTAACTACGGAACCCTTCAGAATCGTGTTTTCGCTATACTTTCCTTGGGTTCCCGGCGCTGTGCGCGAACTGAAACCCCTCCTGGTCGATGAAAACACGGTTTTTGCTTGAAAAAACTCGTTTTTTGAACACGTTTTTTTATTTTGGCTCGAACCCCTTTTTGACAAAGTTCTTGATACTTACTTTGTTCTAACTACGGAACCCTTCATAATCGTGTTTTCGCTATACTTTCCTTGGGTTCCCGGCGCTGTGCGCGAACTGAAACCCCTCCTGGTCGATGAAAACACGTTTTTTGCTTGAAAAAAACTCGTTTTTTGAACACGTTTTTTTGTTTTGGCTCGAACCCCTTTTTGACAAAGTTCTTGATACTTACTTTGTTCTAACTACGGAACACTTCTGAAAAAAACTGTTTTTTGAACACGTTTTTTAATTTTGGCCCGAACCTCTTTTTGACAAAATTCTTGATACTTACTCGGTTCTAACTACTGAATTCTTCATTAGATTTTCGATCTGTTTGCAGAATCGTGTTTTCGCCATACTAACCTTGGGTTCCTGGCGCTGTTCGAGAACTGAAACCCCTCCTGGTCGCTGAAAACACGTTTTTTGCCTGAAAAAAACTCGTTTTTTGAACACGTTTTTTTATTTTGGCTCGAACCCCTTTTTGACAAAGTTCTTGATACTTACTTGGTTCTAACTACGGAACCCTTCAGAATCGTGTTTTCGCTATACTTTCCTTGGGTTCCCGGCGCTGTGCGCGAACTAAAAACCCCTCCTGGTCGATGAAAACACGGTTTTTGCTTGACAAAAACTCGTTTTTTGAACACGCTTTTTTATTTTGGCTCGAAAGCCTTTTTGACAAAAATCTTGATACTAAGTTGGTTCTAACTACGGATCCCTTCTGAAAAAAACTGTTTATTTGAACACGTTTTTAAATTTTGGCACCAATCCCTGTTTGACAAAGTTCTTGATACTTACTTGGTTCTAACTACGGAACCCTTCTTAAAAAAAACTGTCTTTTTGAAAACGTTTTTTTTATTTTGGCACCAACCTATTTTGACAAAATTCTTGATACTTACTTGGTTCTAACTACGGAATTCTTCATTAGATTTTCGATCTGTTTGCGGAATCGTGTTTTCGCAATACTAACCTTGGGTGCCCGGCGCTGAACGCGAACTGAAACCCCTCCTGGTCTTTGAAAACTCGTTTTTTGCTTGAAAAAAACTGGTTTTTTAACAAGTTTTTTTATTTTGGTTCGAACCCCTTTTTGACAAAGTTCTTGATACTTACATGGTTCTACCTACGAAATTCTTCATAAGATTTTCGATCTGTTTGCGGAATCGTGTTTTCGCAATAATAACATTGGGTTCCTGGCGCTGTGCGCGAACTGAAACTCCTCCTGGTTGCTGAAAACACGTTTTTTGCTTGAAAAAAAGAATAAAAACTGGTTTTTGAACACGTATTTTTATTATGGCACCAACCCATTTTTGAAAAAATACTTGATACTTACATGGTTCTAACTACGGAATTCTTCATTAGATTTTCGATCTGTTTGCGGAATCGTGTTTTCGCTATACTTTCCTTGGGTTCCCGGCGCTGTGCGCGAACTGAAACCCCTCCTGGTTGCTGAAAACACGTTTTTTGCTTGAAAAAAACTCGTTGTTTGAACACGTTTTTTTATTTTGGCTCGAACCCCTTTTTGACAAAGTTCTTGATACTTACTTGGTTCTAACTACGGAACCCTTCAGAATCGTGTTTTCGCTATACTTTCCTTGGGTTCCCGGCGCTGTGCGCGAACTGAAACCCCTCCTGGTCGATGAAAACGCGTTTTTTGCCTGAAAAAAACTCGTTTTTTGAACACATTTTTTTATTTTGGCTCGAACCCCTTTTTGACAAAGTTCTTGATACTTACTCGGTTCTAACTACGGAATTCTTCATTAGATTTTCAATCTGTTTGCGGAATCGTGTTTTCGCTATACTAACTTTGGGTTCCCGGCGCTATGCGCGAACTGAAACCCCTCCTGGTTGCTGAAAACACGTTTTTTGCTTGAAAAAAACTCGTTGTTTGAACACGTTTTTTTATTTTGGCTCGAACCCCTTTTTGACAAAGTTCTTGATACTCACTTGGTTCTAACTACGGAACCCTTCAGAATCGTGTTTTCGCTATACTTTCCTTGGGTTCCCGGCGCTGTGCGCGAACTGAAACCCCTCCTGGTTGATGAAAACACGTTTTTTGCTTGAAAAAAACTCGTTTTTTGAAGACGTTTTTTTATTTTGGCTCGAACCCCTTTTTGACAAAGTTCTTGATACTTACTTGGTTCTAACTACGGAACCCTTCAGAATCGTGTTTTTGCTATACTTTCCTTGGGTTCCCGGCGCTGTGCGCGAACTGAAACCCCTCCTGGTCGATGAAAACACGGTTTTTGCTTGAAAAAACTCGTTTTTTGAACACGTTTTTTTATTTTGGCTCGAACCCCTTTTTGACAAAGTTCTTGATACTTACTTTGTTCTAACTACGGAACCCTTCAGAATCGTGTTTTCGCTATACTTTCCTTGGGTTCCCGGCGCTGTGCGCGAACTGAAACCCCTCCTGGTCGATGAAAACACGTTTTTTGCTTGAAAAAAACTCGTTTTTTGAACACGTTTTTTTGTTTTGGCTCGAACCCCTTTTTGACAAAGTTCTTGATACTTACTTTGTTCTAACTACGGAACACTTCTGAAAAAAACTGTTTTTTGAACACGTTTTTTAATTTTGGCCCGAACCTCTTTTTGACAAAATTCTTGATACTTACTCGGTTCTAACTACTGAATTCTTCATTAGATTTTCGATCTGTTTGCAGAATCGTGTTTTCGCCATACTAACCTTGGGTTCCTGGCGCTGTTCGAGAACTGAAACCCCTCCTGGTCGCTGAAAACACGTTTTTTGCCTGAAAAAAACTCGTTTTTTGAACACGTTTTTTTATTTTGGCTCGAACCCCTTTTTGACAAAGTTCTTGATACTTACTTGGTTCTAACTACGGAACCCTTCAGAATCGTGTTTTCGCTATACTTTCCTTGGGTTCCCGGCGCTGTGCGCGAACTGAAACAACTCCTGGTCGATGAAAACACGTTTTTTGCTTGAAAAAAACTCGTTTTTTGAACACGTTTTTTTGTTTTGGCTCGAACCCCTTTTTGACAAAGTTCTTGATACTTACTTGGTTCTAACTACGGAACCCTTTCGAAAAAAACTGTTTTTTTAAACAAGTTTTTTAATTTTGGCACCAACCCCTTTTTGACAAAGTTCTTGATACTTACTTGGTTCTTACTACGGAACCCTTCAGAATCGTGTTTTCGCTATACTTTCCTTGGGTTCCTTGCGCTGTTCGCGAACTGAAACCCCTCCTGGTCGCTGAAAACACGTATTTTGCCTGATAATAACTGTTTTTTTGAACACGTTTTTTAATTTTGGCACCAACCCCTTTTTGACAAAGTTCTTGATACTTACTTGGTTCTAACTACGTAACCTTTCAGAATTGTGTTTTCGCTATACTTTCCTTGGGTTCCTTGCGCTGTTCGCGAACTGAAACCCCTCCTGGTCGCTGAAAACACGTATTTTGCCTGATAATAACTGTTTTTTTGAACACGTTTTTTAATTTTGGCACCAACCCCTTTTTGACAAAGTTCTTGATACTTACTTGGTTCTAACTACGGAACCCTTCAGAATCGTGTTTTCGCTATACTTTCCTTGGGTTCCCGGCGCTGTGCGCGAACTGAAACCCCTCCTGGTCGATGAAAACACGGTTTTTGCTTGAAAAAAACTCGTTTTTTGAACGCGTTTTTTTATTTTGGTTCGAACCCCTTTTTGACAAAGTTCTTGATACTTACTTGGTTCTAACTACGGAACCCTTCAGAATCGTGTTTTCGCTATACTTTCCTTGGGTTCCCGGGGCTGTGCGCGAACTGACACCCCTCCTGGTCGATGAAAACACGTTTTTTGCTTGAAAAAAACTCGTTTTTTGAACACGTTTTTTTGTTTTGGCTCGAACCCCTTTTTGACAAAGTTCTTGATACTTACTTGGTTCTAACTACGGAACCCTTTCGAAAAAAACTGTTTTTTGAACACGTTTTTTAATTTTGGCACCAACCCCTTTTTGACAAAGTTCTTGATACTTACTTGGTTCTTACTACGGAACCCTTCAGAATCGTGTTTTCGCTATACTTTCCTTGGGTTCCCGCCGCTGTGCGCGAACTGAAACCCCTCCTGGTCGATGAAAACACGGTTTTTGCTTGAAAAATACTCGTTTTTTGAACACGTTTTTTAATTTTGGACCGAACCTCTTTTTGACAAAATTCTTGATACTTACTCGGTTCGAACTACGGAATTCTTCATTAGATTTTCGATCTGTTTGCAGAATCGTGTTTTCGCCATACTAACCTTGGGTTCCTGGCGCTGTTCGCGAACTGAAACCCCTCCTGGTCGCTGAAAACACGTTTTTTGCCTGATAATAACTGTTGTTTTTAACACGTTTTTTAATTTTGGCACCAACCCCTTTTTGACAAAGTTCTTGATACTTACTTGGTTCTTACTACGGAACCCTTCAGAATCGTGTTTTCGCTATACTTTCCTTGGGTTCCCGGCGCTGTGCGCGAACTGAAACCCCTCCTGGTCGATGAAATCACGGTTTTTGCTTGAAAAAAACTCGTTTTTTGAACACGTGTTTTTATTTTGGCTCGAACCCCTTTTTGACAAAGTTCTTGATACTTACTGGGTTCTAACTACGGAACCCTTCAGAATCGTGTTTTCGCTATACTAACCTTGGGTTCCTGGCGCTGTTCGCGAACTGAAACCCCTCCTGGTCGCTGAAAACACGTTTTTTGCCTGATAATAACTGTTTTTTTGAACACGTTTTTTAATTTTGGCACCAACCCCTTTTTGACAAAGTTCTTGATACTTACTTGGTACTAACTACGGAACCCTTCAGAATCGTGTTTTCGCTATACTTTCCTTGGGTTCCCGGCGCTGTGCGCGAACTGACACCCCTCCTGGTCGATGAAAACACGTTTTTTGCTTGAAAAAAACTCGTTTTTTGAACACGTTTTTTTGTTTTGGCTCGAACCCCTTTTTGACAAAGTTCTTGATACTTACTTGGTTCTAACTACGGAACCCTTCTGAAAAAAACTGTTTTTTGAACACGTTTTTTAATTTTGGCCCGAACCTCTTTTTGACAAAATTCTTGATACTTACTCGGTTCTAACTACGGAACCCTTCAGAATCGTGTTTTCGCTATACTTTCCTTGGGTTCCCGGCGCTGTGCGCGAACTGACACCCCTCCTGGTCGATGAAAACACGTTTTTTGCTTGAAAAAAACTCGTTTTTTGAACACGTTTTTTTGTTTTGGCTCGAACCCCTTTTTGACAAAGTTCTTGATACTTACTTGGTTCTAACTACGGAACCCTTTCGAAAAAAACTGTTTTTTGAACACGTTTTTTAATTTTGGCACCAACCCCTTTTTGACAAAGTTCTTGATACTTACTTGGTTCTTACTACGGAACCCTTCAGAATCGTGTTTTCGCTATACTTTCCTTGGGTTCCCGCCGCTGTGCGCGAACTGAAACCCCTCCTGGTCGATGAAAACACGGTTTTTGCTTGAAAAATACTCGTTTTTTGAACACGTTTTTTAATTTTGGACCGAACCTCTTTTTGACAAAATTCTTGATACTTACTCGGTTCTAACTACGGAATTCTTCATTAGATTTTCGATCTGTTTGCAGAATTGTGTTTTCGCCATACTTACCTTGGGTTCCTGGCGCTGTTCATGAACTGAAACCCCTCCTGGTCGCTTAAAACACGTTTTTTGCCTGATAATAACTGTTTTTTTTAACACGTTTTTTAATTTTGGCACCTACCCTTTTTTGACAAAGTTCTTGATACTTACTTGGTTCTAACTACGGCAACCTTCAGAATCGTGTTTTCGCTATACTTTCCTTGGGTTCCCGGCGCTGTGCGCGAACTGAAACCCCTCCTGGTCGATGAAAACACGGTTTTTGCTTGAAAAAAACTCGTTTTTTGAACACGTTTTTTTATTTTGGCTCGAACCCCTTTTTGACAAAGTTCTTGATACTTACTTGGTTCTAACTACGGCAACCTTCAGAATCGTGTTTTCGCTATACTTTCCTTGGGTTCCCGGCGCTGTGCGCGAACTGAAACCCCTCCTGGTCGATGAAAACACGGTTTTTGCTTGAAAAAAACTCTTTTTTTGAACACGTTTTTTTATTTTGGCTCGAACCCCTTTTTGACAAAGTTCTTGATACTTACTTGGTTCTAACTACGGAACCCTTCAGAATCGTGTTTTCGCTATACTTTCCTTGGGTTCCCGGCGCTGTGCGCGAACTGAAACAACTCCTGGTCGATGAAAACACGTTTTTTGCTTGAAAAAAACTCGTTTTTTAAACACGTTTTTTTGTTTTGGCTCGAACCCCTTTTTGACAAAGTTCTTGATACTTACTTGGTTCTAACTACGGAACCCTTTCGAAAAAAACTGTTTTTTTAAACACGTTTTTTAATTTTGGCACCAACCCCTTTTTGACAAAGTTCTTGATACTTACTTGGTTCTTACTACGGAACCCTTCAGAATCGTGTTTTCGCTATACTTTCCTTGGGTTCCCGGCGCTGTGCGCGAACTGAAACCCCTCCTGGTCGATGAAAACACGGTTTTTGCTTGAAATAAACTCGTTTTTTGAACACGTTTTTTTATTTTGGCTCGAACCCCTTTTTGACAAAATTCTTGATACTTACTTGGTTCTAACTACGGAACCCTTCAGAATCGTGTTTTCGCTATACTTTCCTTGGGTTCCCGGCGCTGTGCGCGAACTGAAACAACTCCTGGTCGATGAAAACACGTTTTTTGCTTGAAAAAAACTCGTTTTTTGAACACGTTTTTTTGTTTTGGCTCGAACCCCTTTTTGACAAAGTTCTTGATACTTACTTGGTTCTAACTACGGAACCCTTCTGAATAAAACTGTTTTTTGAACACGTTTTTTAATTTTGACCCGAACCTCTTTTTGACAAAATTCTTGATACTTACTCGGTTCGAACTACGGAACCCTTCAGAATCGTGTTTTTGCCATACTTTCCTTGGGTTCCCGGCGCTGTGCGCGAACTGAAACCCCTCCTGGTCGATGAAAACACGTTTTTTGCTAGAAAAAAACTCGTTTTTTGAACACGTTTTTTTGTTTTGGCTCGAACCCCTTTTTGACAAAGTTCTTGATACTTACTTGGTTCTAACTACGGCAACCTTCAGAATCGTGTTTTTGCTATACTTTCCTTGGGTTCCCGGCGCTGTGCGCGAACTGAAACCCCTCCTGGTCGATGAAAACACGTTTTTTGCTTGAAAAAAACTCGTTTTTTGAACACGTTTTTTTGTTTTGGCTCGAACCCCTTTTTGACAAAGTTCTTGATACTAACTTGGTTCTAACTACGGAACCCTTCTGAAAATAACTGTTTTTTGAACACGTTTTTTAATTTTGGCCCGAACCCCTTTTCGACAAAATTCTTGATACTTACTCGGTTCGAACTACGGAATTCTTCATTAGATTTTCGATCTGTTTGCAGAATCGTGTTTTCGCCATACTAACCTTGGGTTCCTGGCGCTGTTCGCGAACTGAAACCCCTCCTGGTCGCTGAAAACACGTTTTTTGCCTGATAATAACTGTTGTTTTTAACACGTTTTTTAATTTTGGCACCAACCCCTTTTTGACAAAGTTCTTGATACTTACTTGGTTCTTACTACGGAACCCTTCAGAATCGTGTTTTTGCCATACTTTCCTTGGGTTCCCGGCGCTGTGCGCGAACTGAAACCCCTCCTGGTCGATGAAAACACGGTTTTTGCTTGAAAAAAACTCGTTTTTTGAACACGTGTTTTTATTTTGGCTCGAACCCCTTTTTGACAAAGTTCTTGATACTTACTTGGTTCTAACTACGGAACCCTTCAGAATCGTGTTTTCGCTATACTAACCTTGGGTTCCTGGCGCTGTTTGCGAACTGAAACCCCTCCTGGTCGCTGAAAACACGTTTTTTGCCTGATAATAACTGTTTTTTTGAACACGTTTTTTAATTTTGGCACCAACCCCTTTTTGACAAAGTTCTTGATACTTACTTGGTACTAACTACGGAACCCTTCAGAATCGTGTTTTCGCTATACTTTCCTTGGGTTCCCGGCGCTGTGCGCGAACTGACACCCCTCCTGGTCGATGAAAACACGTTTTTTGCTTGAAAAAAACTCGTTTTTTGAACACGTTTTTTTGTTTTGGCTCGAACCCCTTTTTGACAAAGTTCTTGATACTTACTTGGTTCTAACTACGGAACCCTTCTGAAAAAAACTGTTTTTTGAACACGTTTTTTAATTTTGGCCCGAACCTCTTTTTGACAAAATTCTTGATACTTACTCGGTTCTAACTACGGAACCCTTCAGAATCGTGTTTTCGCCATACTTTCCTTGGGTTCCCGGCGCTGTGCGCGAACTGAAACCCCTCCTGGTCGATGAAAACACGTTTTTTGCTTGAAAAAAACTCGTTTTTTGAACACGTTTTTTTGTTTTGGCTCGAACCCCTTTTTGACAAAGTTCTTGATACTTACTTGGTTTTAACTACGGAACCCTTTCGAAAAAAACTGTTTTTTGAACACGTTTTTTAATTTTGGCACCAACCCCTTTTTGACAAAGTTCTTGATACTTACTTGGTTCTTACTACGGAACCCTTCAGAATCGTGTTTTCGCTATACTTTCCTTGGGTTCCCGCCGCTGTGCGCGAACTGAAACCCCTCCTGGTCGATGAAAACACGGTTTTTGCTTGAAAAATACTCGTTTTTTGAACACGTTTTTTAATTTTGGACCGAACCTCTTTTTGACAAAATTCTTGATACTTACTCGGTTCTAACTACGGAATTCTTCATTAGATTTTCGATCTGTTTGCAGAATTGTGTTTTCGCCATACTTACCTTGGGTTCCTGGCGCTGTTCGCGAACTGAAACCCCTCCTGGTCGCTTAAAACACGTTTTTTGCCTGATAATAACTGTTTTTTTTAACACGTTTTTTAATTTTGGCACCTACCCTTTTTTGACAAAGTTCTTGATACTTACTTGGTTCTAACTACGGCAACCTTCAGAATCGTGTTTTCGCTATACTTTCCTTGGGTTCCCGGCGCTGTGCGCGAACTGAAACCCCTCCTGGTCGATGAAAACACGGTTTTTGCTTGAAAAAAACTCGTTTTTTGAACACGTTTTTTTATTTTGGCTCGAACCCCTTTTTGACAAAGTTCTTGATACTTACTCGGTTCGAACTACGGAACCCTTCAGAATCGTGTTTTTGCCATACTTTCCTTGGGTTCCCGGCGCTGTGCGCGAACTGAAACCCCTCCTGGTCGATGAAAACACGTTTTTTGCTAGAAAAAAACTCGTTTTTTGAACACGTTTTTTTGTTTTGGCTCGAACCCCTTTTTGACAAAGTTCTTGATACTTACTTGGTTCTAACTACGGCAACCTTCAGAATCGTGTTTTTGCTATACTTTCCTTGGGTTCCCGGCGCTGTGCGCGAACTGAAACCCCTCCTGGTCGATGAAAACACGTTTTTTGCTTGAAAAAAACTCGTTTTTTGAACACGTTTTTTTGTTTTGGCTCGAATCCCTTTTTGACAAAGTTCTTGATTCTAACTTGGTTCTAACTACGGAACCCTTCTGAAAATAACTGTTTTTTGAACACGTTTTTTAATTTTGGCCCGAACCCCTTTTCGACAAAATTCTTGATACTTACTCGGTTCGAACTACGGAATTCTTCATTAGATTTTCGATCTGTTTGCAGAATCGTGTTTTCGCCATACTAACCTTGGGTTCCTGGCGCTGTTCGCGAACTGAAACCCCTCCTGGTCGCTGAAAACACGTTTTTTGCCTGATAATAACACTGTTGTTTTTAACACGTTTTTTAATTTTGGCACCAACCCCTTTTTGACAAAGTTCTTGATACTTACTTGGTTCTTACTACAGAACCCTTCAGAATCGTGTTTTCGCTATACTTTCCTTGGGTTCCCGGCGCTGTGCGCGAACTGAAACCCCTCCTGGTCGATGAAAACACGGTTTTTGCTTGAAAAAAACTCGTTTTTTGAACACGTGTTTTTATTTTGGCTCGAACCCCTTTTTGACAAAGTTCTTGATACTTACTTGGTTCTAACTACGGAACCCTTCAGAATCGTGTTTTCGCTATACTAACCTTGGGTTCCTGGCGCTGTTTGCGAACTGAAACCCCTCCTGGTCGCTGAAAACACGTTTTTTGCCTGATAATAACTGTTTTTTTGAACACGTTTTTTAATTTTGGCACCAACCCCTTTTTGACAAAGTTCTTGATACTTACTTGGTACTAACTACGGAACCCTTCAGAATCGTGTTTTCGCTATACTTTCCTTGGGTTCCCGGCGCTGTGCGCGAACTGACACCCCTCCTGGTCGATGAAAACACGTTTTTTGCTTGAAAAAAACTCGTTTTTTGAACACGTTTTTTTGTTTTGGCTCGAACCCCTTTTTGACAAAGTTCTTGATACTTACTTGGTTCTAACTACGAAACCCTTCTGAAAAAAACTGTTTTTTGAACACGTTTTTTAATTTTGGCCCGAACCTCTTTTTGACAAAATTCTTGATACTTACTCGGTTCTAACTACGGAACCCTTCAGAATCGTGTTTTCGCCATACTTTCCTTAGGTTCCCGGCGCTGTGCGCGAACTGAAACCCCTCCTGGTCGATGAAAACACGTTTTTTGCTTGAAAAAAACTCGTTTTTGAACACGTTTTTTTGTTTTGGCTCGAACCCCTTTTTGACAAAGTTCTTGATACTTACTTGGTTCTAACTACGGAACCCTTTCGAAAAAAACTGTTTTTTGAACACGTTTTTTAATTTTGGCACCAACCCCTTTTTGACAAAGTTCTTGATACTTACTTGGTTCTTACTACGGAACCCTTCAGAATCGTGTTTTCGCTATACTTTCCTTGGGTTCCCGCCGCTGTGCGCGAACTGAAACCCCTCCTGGTCGATGAAAACACGGTTTTTGCTTGAAAAATACTCGTTTTTTGAACACGTTTTTTAATTTTGGACCGAACCTCTTTTTGACAAAATTCTTGATACTTACTCGGTTCTAACTACGGAATTCTTCATTAGATTTTCGATCTGTTTGCAGAATTGTGTTTTCGCCATACTTACCTTGGGTTCCTGGCGCTGTTCGCGAACTGAAACCCCTCCTGGTCGCTTAAAACACGTTTTTTGCCTGATAATAACTGTTTTTTTTAACACGTTTTTTAATTTTGGCACCTACCCTTTTTTGACAAAGTTCTTGATACTTACTTGGTTCTAACTACGGCAACCTTCAGAATCGTGTTTTCGCTATACTTTCCTTGGGTTCCCGGCGCTGTGCGCGAACTGAAACCCCTCCTGGTCGATGAAAACACGGTTTTTGCTTGAAAAAAACTCGTTTTTTGAACACGTTTTTTTATTTTGGCTCGAACCCCTTTTTGACAAAGTTCTTGATACTTACTTGGTTCTAACTACGGCAACCTTCAGAATCGTGTTTTCGCTATACTTTCCTTGGGTTCCCGGCGCTGTGCGCGAACTGAAACCCCTCCTGGTCGATGAAAACACGGTTTTTGCTTGAAAAAAACTCTTTTTTTGAACACGTTTTTTTATTTTGGCTCAAACCCCTTTTTGACAAAGTTCTTGATACTTACTTGGTTCTAACTACGGAACCCCTCAGAATCGTGTTTTCGCTATACTTTCCTTGGGTTCCCGGCGCTGTGCGCAAACTGAAACCCCTCCTGGTCGATGAAAACACGTTTTTTGCTTGAAAAAAACTCGTTTTTTGAACAGGTTTTTTTGTTTTGGATCGAACCCCTTTTTGACAAAGTTCTTGATACTTACTTGGTTCTAACTACGGAACCCTTCTGAAAAAAAACTGTTTTTTGAACACGTTTTTTAATTTTGGCCCGAACCTCTTTTTGACAAAATTCTTGATACTTACTCGGTTCTAACTACCTACGGAATTCTTCATTAGATTTTCGATCTGTTTGCAGAATCGTGTTTTCGCCATACTGACCTTGGGTTCCTGGCGCTGTTCGCGAACTGAAACCCCTCCTGGTCGCTGAAAACACGTTTTTTGCCTGATAATAACTGTTTTTTTTAACACGTTTTTTAATTTTGGCACCAACCCCTTTTTGACAAAGTTCTTGATACTTACTTGGTTCTAACTACGGAACCCTTCAGAGTCGTGTTTTCGCTATACTTTCCTTGGGTTCCCGGCGCTGTGCGCGAACTGAAACCCCTCCTGGTCGATGAAAACACGGTTTTTGCTTGAAAAAAACTCGTTTTTTGAACACGTTTTTTTATTTTGGCTCGAACCCCTTTTTGACAAAGTTCTTGATACTTACTTGGTTCTAACTACGGAACCCTTCAGAATCGTGTTTTCGCTATACTTTCCTTGGGTTCCCTGCGCTGTGCGCGAACTGCAACCCCTCCTGGTCGATGAAAACACGGTTTTTGCTTGAAAAAAACTCGTTTTTTGAACACGTTTTTTTATTTTGGCTCGAACCCCTTTTTGACAAAGTTCTTGATACTTACTTTGTTCTAACTACGGAACCCTTCAGAATCGTGTTTTCGCTATACTTTCCTTGGGTTCCCGGCGCTGTGCGCGAACTGAAACCCCTCCTGGTCGATGAAAACACGTTTTTTGCTTGAAAAAAACTCGTTTTTTGAACACGTTTTTTTGTTTTGGCTCGAACCCCTTTTTGACAAAGTTCTTGATACTTACTTTGTTCTAACTACGGAACACTTCTGAAAAAAACTGTTTTTTGAACACGTTTTTTAATTTTGGCCCGAACCTCTTTTTGACAAAATTCTTGATACTTACTCGGTTCTAACTACTGAATTCTTCATTAGATTTTCGATCTGTTTGCAGAATCGTGTTTTCGCCATACTAACCTTGGGTTCCTGGCGCTGTTCGAGAACTGAAACCCCTCCTGGTCGCTGAAAACACGTTTTTTGCCTGATAATAACTGTTTTTTTGAACACGTTTTTTAATTTTGGCACCAACCCCTTTTTGACAAAGTTCTTGATACTTACTTGGTTCTAACTACGGAACCCTTCAGAATCGTGTTTTCGCTATACTTTCCTTGGGTTCCCGGCGCTGTGCGCGAACTGAAACCCCTCCTGGTCGATGAAAACACGGTTTTTGCTTGAAAAAAACTCGTTTTTTGAACACGTTTTTTTGTTTTGGCTCGAACCCCTTTTTGACAAAGTTCTTGATACTTACTTGGTTCTAACTACGGAACCCTTCAGAATCGTGTTTTCGCTATACTTTCCTTGGGTTCCCGGCGCTGTGCGCGAACTGAAACCCCTCCTGGTCGATGAAAACACGTTTTTTGCTTGAAAAAAACTCGTTTTTTGAACACGTTTTTTTGTTTTGGCTCGAACCCCTTTTTGACAAAGTTCTTGATACTTACTTTGTTCTAACTACGGAACACTTCTGAAAAAAACTGTTTTGTGAACACGTTTTTTAATTTTGGCCCGAACCTCTTTTTGACAAAATTCTTGATACTTACTCGGTTCTAACTACTGAATTCTTCATTAGATTTTCGATCTGTTTGCAGAATCGTGTTTTCGCCATACTAACCTTGGGTTCCTGGCGCTGTTCGAGAACTGAAACCCCTCCTGGTCGCTGAAAACACGTTTTTTGCCTGATAATAACTGTTTTTTTGAACACGTTTTTTAATTTTGGCACCAACCCCTTTTTGACAAAGTTCTTGATACTTACTTGGTTCTAACTACGGAACCCTTCAGAATCGTGTTTTCGCTATACTTTCCTTGGGTTCCCGGCGCTGTGCGCGAACTGAAACCCCTCCTGGTCGATGAAAACACGGTTTTTGCTTGAAAAAAACTCGTTTTTTGAACACGTTTTTTTGTTTTGGCTCGAACCCCTTTTTGACAAAGTTCTTGATACTTACTTGGTTCTAACTACGGAACCCTTCTGAAAAATACTGTTTTTTGAACACGTTTTTTAATTTTGGCCCGAACCTCTTTTTGACAAAATTCTTGATACTTACTCGGTTCTAACTACCTACGGAATTCTTCATTAGATTTTCGATCTGTTTGCAGAATCGTGTTTTCGCCATACTAACCTTGGGTTCCTGGCGCTGTTCGCGAACTGAAACCCCTCCTGGTCGCTGAAAACACGTTTTTTGCCTGAATATAACTGTTTTTTTGAACACGTTTTTTAATTTTGGCACCAACCCCTTTTTGACAAAGTTCTTGATACTTACTTGGTTCTAACTACGGAACCCTTCAGAGTCGTGTTTTCGCTATACTTTCCTTGGGTTCCCGGCGCTGTGCGCGAACTGAAACCCCTCCTGGTCGATGAAAACACGGTTTTTGCTTGAAAAAAACTCGTTTTTTGAACACGTTTTTTTATTTTGGCTCGAACCCCTTTTTGACAAAGTTCTTGATACTTACTTGGTTCTAACTACGGAACCCTTCAGAATCGTGTTTTCGCTATACTTTCCTTGGGTTCCCGGCGCTGTGCGCGAACTGAAACCCCTCCTGGTCGATGAAAACACGGTTTTTGCTTGAAAAAAACTCGTTTTTTGAACACGTTTTTTTATTTTGGCTCGAACCCCTTTTTGACAAAGTTCTTGATACTTACTTTGTTCTAACTACGGAACCCTTCAGAATCGTGTTTTCGCTATACTTTCCTTGGGTTCCCGGCGCTGTGCGCGAACTGAAACCCCTCCTGGTCGATGAAAACACGTTTTTTGCTTGAAAAAAACTCGTTTTTTGAACACGTTTTTTTGTTTTGGCTCGAACCCCTTTTTGACAAAGTTCTTGATACTTACTTTGTTCTAACTACGGAACACTTCTGAAAAAAACTGTTTTTTGAACACGTTTTTTAATTTTGGCCCGAACCTCTTTTTGACAAAATTCTTGATACTTACTCGGTTCTAACTACTGAATTCTTCATTAGATTTTCGATCTGTTTGCAGAATCGTGTTTTCGCCATACTAACCTTGGGTTCCTGGCGCTGTTCGAGAACTGAAACCCCTCCTGGTCGCTGAAAACACGTTTTTTGCCTGATAATAACTGTTTTTTTGAACACGTTTTTTAATTTTGGCACCAACCCCTTTTTGACAAAGTTCTTGATACTTACTTGGTTCTAACTACGGAACCCTTCAGAATCGTGTTTTCGCTATACTTTCCTTGGGTTCCCGGCGCTGTGCGCGAACTGAAACCCCTCCTGGTCGATGAAAACACGGTTTTTGCTTGAAAAAAACTCGTTTTTTGAACACGTTTTTTTGTTTTGGCTCGAACCCCTTTTTGACAAAGTTCTTGATACTTACTTGGTTCTAACTACGGAACCCTTCTGAAAAATACTGTTTTTTGAACACGTTTTTTAATTTTGGCCCGAACCTCTTTTTGACAAAATTCTTGATACTTACTCGGTTCTAACTACCTACGGAATTCTTCATTAGATTTTCGATCTGTTTGCAGAATCGTGTTTTCGCCATACTAACCTTGGGTTCCTGGCGCTGTTCGCGAACTGAAACCCCTCCTGGTCGCTGAAAACACGTTTTTTGCCTGAATATAACTGTTTTTTTGAACACGTTTTTTAATTTTGGCACCAACCCCTTTTTGACAAAGTTCTTGATACTTACTTGGTTCTAACTACGGAACCCTTCAGAGTCGTGTTTTCGCTATACTTTCCTTGGGTTCCCGGCGCTGTGCGCGAACTGAAACCCCTCCTGGTCGATGAAAACACGGTTTTTGCTTGAAAAAAACTCGTTTTTTGAACACGTTTTTTTATTTTGGCTCGAACCCCTTTTTGACAAAGTTCTTGATACTTACTTGGTTCTAACTACGGAACCCTTCAGAATCGTGTTTTCGCTATACTTTCCTTGGGTTCCCGGCGCAGTGCGCGAACTGAAACCCCTCCTGGTCGATGAAAACACGGTTTTTGCTTGAAAAAAACTCGTTTTTTGAACACGTTTTTTTATTTTGGCTCGAACCCCTTTTTGACAAAGTTCTTGATACTTACTTGGTTCTAACTACGGAACCCTTCAGAATCGTGTTTTCGCTATACTTTCCTTGGGTTCCCGGCGCTGTGCGCGAACTGAAACCCCTCCTGGTCGATGAAAACACGTTTTTTGCTTGAAAAAAACTCGTTTTTTGAACACGTTTTTTTGTTTTGGCTCGAACCCCTTTTTGACAAAGTTCTTGATACTTACTTTGTTCTAACTACGGAACACTTCTGAAAAAAACTGTTTTTTGAACACGTTTTTTAATTTTGGCCCGAACCTCTTTTTGACAAAATTCTTGATACTTACTCGGTTCTAACTACTGAATTCTTCATTAGATTTTCGATCTGTTTGCAGAATCGTGTTTTCGCCATACTAACCTTGGGTTCCTGGCGCTGTTCGAGAACTGAAACCCCTCCTGGTCGCTGAAAACACGTTTTTTGCCTGATAATAACTGTTTTTTTGAACACGTTTTTTAATTTTGGCACCAACCCCTTTTTGACAAAGTTCTTGATACTTACTTGGTTCTAACTACGGAACCCTTCAGAATCGTGTTTTCGCTATACTTTCCTTGGGTTCCCGGCGCTGTGCGCGAACTGAAACCCCTCCTGGTCGATGAAAACACGGTTTTTGCTTGAAAAACACTCGTTTTTTGAACACGTTTTTTTGTTTTGGCTCGAACCCCTTTTTGACAAAGTTCTTGATACTTACTTGGTTCTAACTACGGAACCCTTCTGAAAAAAACTGTTTTTTGAACACGTTTTTTAATTTTGGCCCGAACCTCTTTTTGACAAAATTCTTGATACTTACTCGGTTCTAACTACCTACGGAATTCTTCATTAGATTTTCGATCTGTTTGCAGAATCGTGTTTTCGCCATACTAACCTTGGGTTCCTGGCGCTGTTCGCGAACTGAAACCCCTCCTGGTCGCTGAAAACACGTTTTTTGCCTGAATATAACTGTTTTTTTGATCACGTTTTTTAAGTTTGGCACCAACCCCTTTTTGACAAAGTTCTTGATACTTACTTGGTTCTAACTACGGAACCCTTCAGAGTCGTGTTTTCGCTATACTTTCCTTGGGTTCCCGGCGCTGTGCGCGAACTGAAACCCCTCCTGGTCGATGAAAACACGGTTTTTGCTTGAAAAAAACTCGTTTTTTGAACACGTTTTTTTATTTTGGCTCGAACCCCTTTTTGACAAAGTTCTTGATACTTACTTGGTTCTAACTACGGAACCCTTCAGAATCGTGTTTTCGCTATACTTTCCTTGGGTTCCCGGCGCTGTGCGCGAACTGAAACCCCTCCTGGTCGATGAAAACACGGTTTTTGCTTGAAAAAAACTCGTTTTTTGAACACGTTTTTTTGTTTTGGCTCGAACCCCTTTTTGACAAAGTTCTTGATACTTACTTGGTTCTAACTACGGAACCCTTCTGAAAAAAACTGTTTTTTGAACACGTTTTTTAATTTTGGCCCGAACCTCTTTTTGACAAAATGCTTGATACTTACTCGGTTCTAACTACGGAATTCTTCATTAGATTTTCGATCTGTTTGCAGAATCGTGTTTTCGCCATACTAACCTTGGGTTCCTGGCGCTGTTCGCGAACTGAAACCCCTCCTGGTCGCTGAAAACACGTTTTTTACCTAATAATAACTGTTTTTTTGAACACGTTTTTTAATTTTGGCACCGACCCCTTTTTGACAAAGTTCTTGATACTTACTTGGTTCTAACTACGGAACCCTTCAGAATCGTGTTTTCGTTATACTTTCCTTGGGTTACCGGCGCTGTGCGCGAACTGAAACCCCTCCTGTCGATGAAAACACGGTTTTTGCTTGAAAAAAACTCGTTTTTTGAACAAGTTTTTTTTATTTTGGCTCGAACCCCTTTTTGACAAAGTTCTTAAAACTTACTTGGTTCTAACTACGGAATTCTTCATTAGATTTTCGATCTGTTTGCAGAATCGTGTTTTCGCCATACTAACCTTGGGTTCCTGGCGCTGTTCGCGAACTGAAACCCCTCCTGGTCGCTGAAAACACGTATTTTGCCTGATAATAACTGTTTTTTTGAACACGTTTTTTAATTTTGGCACCAACCCCTTTTTGACAAAGTTCTTGATACTTACTTGGTTCTAACTACGTAACCTTTCAGAATTGTGTTTTCGCTATACTTTCCTTGGGTTCCTTGCGCTGTTCGCGAACTGAAACCCCTCCTGGTCGCTGAAAACACGTATTTTGCCTGATAATAACTGTTTTTTTGAACACGTTTTTTAATTTTGGCACCAACCCCTTTTTGACAAAGTTCTTGATACTTACTTGGTTCTAACTACGGAACCCTTCAGAATCGTGTTTTCGCTATACTTTCCTTGGGTTCCCAAAGCTGTGCGCGAACTGAAACCCCTCCTGGTCGATGAAAACACGGTTTTTGCTTGAAAAAAACTCGTTTTTTGAACGCGTTTATTTATTTTGGCTCGAACCCCTTTTTGACAAAGTTCTTGATACTTACTTGGTTCTAACTACGGAACCCTTCAGAATCGTGTTTTCGCTATACTTTCCTTGGGTTCCCGGGGCTGTGCGCGAACTGAAACCCCTCCTGGTCGATGAAAACACGGTTTTTGCTTGAAAAATACTCGTTTTTTGAACACGTTTTTTAATTTTGGCCCGAACCTCTTTTTGACAAAATTCTTGATACTTACTCGGTTCTAACTACGGAATTCTTCATTAGATTTTCGATCTGTTTGCAGAATCGTGTTTTCGCCATACTAACCTTGGGTTCCTGGCGCTGTTCGCGAACTGAAACCCCTCCTGGTCGCTGAAAACACGTATTTTGCCTGATAATAACTGTTTTTTTGAACACGTTTTTTAATTTTGGCACCAACCCCTTTTTGACAAAGTTCTTGATACTTACTTGGTTCTAACTACGTAACCTTTAAGAATTGTGTTTTCGCTATACTTTCCTTGGGTTCCTTGCGCTGTTCGCGAACTGAAACCCCTCCTGGTCGCTGAAAACACGTATTTTGCCTGATAATAACTGTTTTTTTGAACACGTTTTTTAATTTTGTCACCAACCCCTTTTTGACAAAGTTTTTGATACTTACTTGGTTCTAACTACGAAACCCTTCAGAATCGTGTTTTCGCTATACTTTCCTTGGGTTCCCGGCGCTGTGCGCGAACTGAAACCCCTCCTGGTCGATGAAAACACGGTTTTTGCTTGAAAAATACTCGTTTTTTGAACATGTTTTTTAATTTTGGCCCGAACCTCTTTTTGACAAAATTCTTGATACTTACTCGGTTCTAACTACCTACGGAATTCTTCATTAGATTTTCGATCTGTTTGCAGAATCGTGTTTTTGCCATACTAACCTTGGGTTCCTGGCACTGTTCGCGAACTGAAACCCCTCCTGGTCGCTGAAAACACGTTTTTTGCCTGATAATAACTGTTTTTTTGAACACGTTTTTTAATTTTGGCACCAACCCCTTTTTGACAAAGTTCTTGATACTTACTTGTTTCTTACTACGGAACCCTTCAGAATCGTGTTTTCGCTATACTTTCCTTGGGTTCCCGGCGCTGTGCGCGAACTGAAACCCCTCCTGGTCGATGAAAACACGGTTTTTGCTTGAAAAAAACTCGCTTTTTGAACACGTTTTTTTATTTTGGCTCGAACCCCTTTTTGACAAAGTTCTTGATACTTACTTGGTTCTAACTACGGAACCCTTCAGAATCGTGTTTTCGCTATACTTTCCTTGGGTTCCCGGCGCTGTGCGCGAACTGAAACCCCTCCTGGTCGATGAAAACACGTTTTTTGCTTGAAAAAAACTCGTTTTTTGAACACGTTTTTTTGTTTTGGCTCCAACCCCTTTTTGACAAAGTTCTTGATACTTACTTGGTTCTAACTACGGAACCCTTCTGAAAAAAACTGTTTTTTAAACACGTTTTTTAATTTTGGCCCGAACCTCTTTTTGACAAAATTCTTGATACTTACTCGGTTCTAACTACCTACGGAATTCTTCATTAGATTTTCGATCTGTTTGCAGAATCGTGTTTTCGCCATACTGACCTTGGGTTCCTGGCGCTGTTCGCGAACTGAAACCCCTCCTGGTCGCTGAAAACACGTTTTTTGCCTGATAATAACTGTTTTTTTGAACACGTTTTTTAATTTTGGCACCAACCCCTTTTTGACAAAGTTCTTGATACTTACTTGGTTCTAACTACGGAACCCTTCAGAGTCGTGTTTTCGCTATACTTTCCTTGGGTTCCCGGCGCTGTGCGCGAACTGAAACCCCTCCTGGTCGTTGAAAACACGGTTTTTGCTTGAAAAAAACTCGTTTTTTGAACACGTTTTTTTATTTTGGCTCGAACCCCTTTTTGACAAAGTTCTTGATACTAACTTGGTTCTAACTACGGAACCTATCTGAAAAAAACTGTTTTTTGAACACGTTTTTTAATTTTGGCCCGAACCTCTTTTTGACAAAATGCTTGATACTTACTCGGTTCTAACTACAGAATTCTTCATTAGATTTTCGATCTGTTTGCAGAATCGTGTTTTCGCCATACTAACCTTGGGTTCCTGGCGCTGTTCGCGAACTGAAACCCCTCCTGGTCGCTGAAAACACGTTTTTTACCTAATAATAACTGTTTTTTTGAACACGTTTTTTAATTTTGGCACCGACCCCTTTTTGACAAAGTTCTTGATACTTACTTGGTTCTAACTACGGAACCCTTCAGAATTGTCTTTTCGCTATACTTTCCTTGGGTTACCGGCGCTGTGCGCGAACTGAAACCCCTCCTGTCGATGAAAACACGGTTTTTGCTTGAAAAAAACTCGTTTTTTGAACACGTTTTTTTGTTTTGGCTCGAACCCCTTTTTGACAAAGTTCTTGATACTTACTTGGTTCTAACTACGGAACCCTTCTGAAAAAAACTGTTTTTTGAACACGTTTTTTAATTTTGGCCCGAACCTCTTTTTGACAAAATTCTTGATACTTACTCGGTTCTAACTACGGAATTCTTCGTTAGATTTTCGATCTGTTTGCAGAATCGTGTTTTCGCCATACTAACCTTGGGTTCCTGGCGCTGTTCGCGAACTGAAACCCCTCCTGGTCGCTGAAAACACGTATTTTGCCTGATAATAACTGTTTTTTTGAACACGTTTTTTAATTTTGGCACCAACCCCTTTTTGACAAAGTTCTTGATACTTACTTGGTTCTAACTACGTAACCTTTCAGAATTGTGTTTTCGCTATACTTTCCTTGGGTTCCTTGCGCTGTTCGCGAACTGAAACCCCTCCTGGTCGCTGAAAACACGTATTTTGCCTGATAATAACTGTTTTTTTGAACACGTTTTTTAATTTTGGCACCAACCCCTTTTTGACAAAGTTCTTGATACTTACTTGGTTCTAACTACGGAACCCTTCAGAATCGTGTTTTCGCTATACTTTCCTTGGGTTCCCGGTGCTGTGCGCGAACTGAAACCCCTCCTGGTCGATGAAAACACGGTTTTTGCTTGAAAAAAACTCGTTTTTTGAACGCGTTTTTTTATTTTGGCTCGAACCCCTTTTTGACAAAGTTCTTGATACTTACTTGGTTCTTACTACGGAACCCTTCAGAATCGTGTTTTCGCTATACTTTCCTTGGGTTCCCGGGGCTGTGCGCGAACTGAAACCCCTCCTGGTCGATGAAAACACGGTTTTTGCTTGAAAAATACTCGTTTTTTGAACACGTTTTTTAATTTTGGCCCGAACCTCTTTTTGACAAAATTCTTGATACTTACTCGGTTCTAACTACCTACGGAATTCTTCATTAGATTTTCGATCTGTTTGCAGAATCGTGTTTTTGCCATACTAACCTTGGGTTCCTGGCACTGTTCGCGAACTGAAACCCCTCCTGGTCGCTGAAAACACGTTTTTTGCCTGATAATAACTGTTTTTTTGAACACGTTTTTTAATTTTGGCACCAACCCCTTTTTGACAAAGTTCTTGATACTTACTTGTTTCTTACTACGGAACCCTTCAGAATCGTGTTTTCGCTATACTTTCCTTGGGTTCCCGGCGCTGTGCGCGACCTGAAACCCCTCCTGGTCGATGAAAACACGGTTTTTGCTTGAAAAAAACTCGTTTTTTGAACACGTTTTTTTATTTTGGCTCGAACCCCTTTTTGACAAAGTTCTTGATACTTACTTGGTTCTAACTACGGAACCCTTCAGAATCGTGTTTTCGCTATACTTTCCTTGGGTTCCCGGCGCTGTGCGCGAACTGAAACCCCTCCTGGTCGATGAAAACACGTTTTTTGCTTGAAAAAAACTCGTATTTTGAACACGTTTTTTTGTTTTGGCTCGAACCCCTTTTTGACAAAGTTCTTGATACTTACTTGGTTCTAACTACGGAACCCTTCAGAATCGTGTTTTCGCTATACTTTCCTTGTATTCCCGGCGCTGTGCGCGAACTGAAACCCCTCCTGGTCGATGAAAACACGGTTTTTGCTTGAAAAAAACTCGTTTTTTGAACACGTTTTTTTGTTTTGGCTCGAACCCCTTTTTGACAAAGTTCTTGATACTTACTTGGTTCTAACTACGGAACCCTTCAGAATCGTGTTTTCGCTATACTTTCCTTGGGTTCCCGGCGCTGTGCGCGAACTGAAACCCCTCCTGGTCGATGAAAACACGTTTTTTGCTTGAATAAAACTCGTTTTTTGAACACGTTTTTTTGTTTTGGCTCGAACCCCTTTTTGACAAAGTTCTTGATACTTACTTTGTTCTAACTACGGAACACTTCTGAAAAAAACTGTTTTTTGAACACGTTTTTTAATTTTGGCCCGAACCTCTTTTTGACAAAATTCTTGATACTTACTCGGTTCTAACTACCTACGGAATTCTTCATTAGATTTTCGATCTGTTTGCAGAATCGTGTTTTCGCCATACTAACCTTGGGTTCCTGGCGCTGTTCGCGAACTGAAACCCCTCCTGGTCGCTGAAAACACGTTTTTTGCCTGATAATAACTGTTTTTTTGAACACGTTTTTTAATTTTGGCTCCAACCCCTTTTTGACAAAGTTCTTGATACTTACTTGGTTCTAACTACGGAACCCTTCAGAATCGTGTTTTCGCTATACTTTCCTTGGGTTCCCGGCGCTGTGCGCGAACTGAAACCCCTCCTGGTCGATGAAAACACGGTTTTTGCTTGAAAAAAACTCGTTTTTTGAACACGTTTTTTTATTTTGGCCCGAACTTCTTTTTGACAAAATTCTTGATACTTACTCGGTTCTAACTACGGAATTCTTCATTAGATTTTCGATCTGTTTGCAGAATCGTGTTTTCGCCATACTAACCTTGGGTTCCTGGCGCTGTTCGCGAACTGAAACCCCTCCTGGTCGCTGAAAACACGTATTTTGCCTGATAATAACTGTTTTTTTGAACACGTTTTTTAATTTTGGCACCAACCCCTTTTTGACAAAGTTCTTGATACCTACTTGGTTCTAACTACGGAACCCTTCAGAATCGTGTTTTCGCTATACTTTCCTTGGGTTCCCGGCGCTGTGCGCGAACTGAAACCCCTCCTGGTCGATGAAAACACGGTTTTTGCTTGAAAAAAACTCGTTTTTTGAACACGTTTTTTTATTTTGGCTCGAACCCCTTTTTGACAAAGTTCTTGATACTTACTTGGTTCTAACTACGGAACCCTTCAGAATCGTGTTTTCGCTATACTTTCCTTGGGTTCCCGGCGCTGTGCGCGAACTGAAACCCCTCCTGGTCGATGAAAACACGGTTTTTGCTTGAAAAATACTCGTTTTTTGAACACGTTTTTTAATTTTGGCCCGAACCTCTTTTTGACAAAATTCTTGATACTTACTCGGTTCTAACTACGGAATTCTTCATTAGATTTTCGATCTGTTTGCAGAATCGTGTTTTCGCCATACTAACCTTGGGTTCCTGGCGCTGTGCGCGAACTGAAACCCCTCCTGGTCGCTGAAAACACGTTTTTTGCCTGATAATAACTGTTTTTTTGAACACGTTTTTTTAATTTTGGCTCCAACCCCTTTTTGACAAAGTTCTTGATACTTACTTGGTTCTAACTACGGAACCCTTCAGAATCGTGTTTTCGCTATACTTTCCTTGGGTTCCCGGCGCTGTGCGCGAACTGAAACCCCTCCTGGTCGATGAAAACACGGTTTTTGCTTGAAAAAAACTCGTTTTTTGAACACTTTTTTTTGTTTTGGCTCGAACCCCTTTTTGACAAAGTTCTTGATACTTACTTGGTTCTAACTACGGATCCCTTCTGAAAAAAACTGTTTTTTGAACACGTTTTTTAATTTTGGCCCGAACCTCTTTTCGACAAAATTCTTGATACTTACTCGGTTCTAACTACCTACGGAATTCTTCATTAGATTTTCGATCTGTTTGCAGAATCGTGTTTTCGCCATACTAACCTTGGGTTCCTGGCGCTGTTCGCGAACTGAAACCCCTCCTGGTCGCTGAAAACACGTTGTTTGCCTGATAATAACTGTTTTTTTGAACACGTTTTTTAATTTTGGCACCAACCCCTTTTTGACAAAGTTCTTGATACTTACTTGGTTCTAACTACGGAACCCTTCAGAATCGTGTTTTCGCTATACTTTCCTTGGGTTCCCGGCGCTGTGCGCGAACTGAAACCCCTCCTGGTCGATGAAAACACGGTTTTTGCTTGAAAAAAACTCGTTTTTTGAACACGTTTTTTTGTTTTGGCTCGAACCCCTTTTTGACAAAGTTCTTGATACTTACTTGGTTCTAACTACGGAACCCTTCAGAATCGTGTTTTCGCTATACTTTCCTTGGGTTCCCGGCGCTGTGCGCGAACTGAAACCCCTCCTGGTCGATGAAAACACGTTTTTTGCTTGAAAAAAACTCGTTTTTTGAACACGTTTTTTTTGTTTTGACTCGAACCCCTTTTTGACAACGTTCTTGATACTTACTTGGTTCTAACTACGGAACCCTTCTGAAAAAAACTGTTTTTTGAACACGTTTTTTAATTTTGGCCCGAACCTCTTTTTGACAAAATTCTTGATACTTACTCGGTTCTAACTACGGAATTCTTCATTAGATTTTCGATCTGTTTGCAGAATCGTGTTTTCGCCATACTAACCTTGGGTTCCTGGCGCTGTTCGCGAACTGAAACCCCTCCTGGTCGCTGAAAACACGTTTTTTGCCTGATAATAACTGTTTTTTTGAACACGTTTTTTAATTTTGGCACCAACCCCGTTTTGACAAAGTTCTTGATACTTACTTGGTTCTAACTACGGAACCCTTCAGAATCGTGTTTTTGCTATACTTTCCTTGGGTTCCCGGCGCTGTGCGCGAACTGAAACCCCTCCTGGTCGATGAAAACACGGTTTTTGCTTGAAAAAAACTCGTTTTTTGAACACGTTTTTTTATTTTGGCTCGAACCCCTTTTTGACAAAGTTCTTGATACTTACTTGGTTCTAACTACGGAACCCTTCAGAATCGTGTTTTCGCTATACTTTCCTTGGGTTCCCGGCGCTGTGCGCGAACTGAAACCCCTCCTGGTCGATGAAAACACGTTTTTTGCTTGAAAAAAACTCGTTTTTTGAACACGTTTTTTTGTTTTGGCTCGAACCCCTTTTTGACAAAGTTCTTGATACTTACTTGGTGTTTATGATAAATTAAACAAATATTTCTTGATAGAACAATAGGTTTACTGAGCTTTTACAATTTTTATAATTACTTTAAATACGTAACGAACAGTGATTTTGCATGATGGGTTTTGAACGAGTGAAGGAAAGAATATTAGATTGAATGGTAATTGAACGTTAATTAGAGTGAAGATTATTGAGCGAATGTGTCGTAGATATCTTCGGGGGCCTTGAAAGTTATGGATAAAGCTTTCAAGATCATTTTTCGGTGTAGTCATCTGGTGAAGGCAGTAGACACAATCTGTTGATGGCTCTGCGTATGGTGCCTTGTGAGGTAGACACGTCGGCGACTCGAGGCACACCATCAGTGCCGGGAAACAGCTTCGAGACTCTTCCAAGGTGCCAGCATAGTGGAGGAGTCCTATCATCCTTGATAAGGACTAGGTCGTCGACCTTTAATTCTCGGCACCGCACCTTCCACTTCGTGCGCTGTTGGAGCTCCGTGACGTACTCTGTCGACCACCGCTTCCAAAAGTGCTGACGAGCTTGCTCCAATCGCTGAAAACGGTCAAGACGGTTTGTGCTATAGTCCAGCAGGTACGGCGATGGCAAAGACGTCAGCGGCCTACCAATTATAAAGTGGCCCGGGGTGAGTGGAGATAGGTCTTGTGGTGAAGGACTTAATGGGCATAAAGGACGGCTATTAAGTATCGCTTCGATCTGAGCAAACAACGAACTCAGCTCCTCGAACGTCAAGTGAATATGTTTAAGGACTCTGTATAAATGGAATTTCGCAGACTTGACTCCGGCCTCCCATAGACCACCAAAGTGAGGAGCGTATGCTGGTGAGAAACGGAATTCAATGCCTTCGCGAGATGCAGAGTCAATAATAGATTCACTATTGGACTTTAGAAATGAATTTATTTCTTTTGCTGCTGCAACAAAATTTCTACCACTGTCGCAGTAGATTACCTTTGGTTTACCCCTACGAGCGATAAATCGTTTTAGTGTCAGAACAAATGCATCCATTGTCAAGTCACTGACTAACTCTAAATGAACGCATTTGTACCGGAAACAAACAAAAATACACAGGTAACTTTTAGTTATTTTACATCCTCGTCCCTTGCGGTCCGTAATGAGAAATGGACCGGCAAAGTCGGTACCTATTGTGGAGAAAGGAAAGTCGGCTTCCACGCGATCTGCAGGTAAGTTTCCCATAATATTATCCATGGTACGAGCATTGAAACGACGACAGGTTACGCACTCGCGCGCTGCACGTCTAGCTAGAGTCCTGCCTCCTATAGGCCAATAGCGTTCCCTTATAGATGCCAGGAGATGCTGAGGACCGGCGTGCAACAAGCGTAGATGCTCCCGTTTGAATATTAGCTTTGTTAAGTAATGACTGGAATGCAATAAAATAGGATGACGTTTGTCATACTGGTAAGTAGATGAATCGATGCGCCCGCCAACCCTAATAATCCCATTTTCATCCAAAAATGGATTAAGAGAAACGAGCGCGGCCTTTGAATTTAAAGATTTACTCTTTTGTAGTAGTCCTAATTCTATAGGAAAGGAATCTTTCTGGGCTAACTTTATAGAAACGTTGTGAGCGTTTTCTAACTCGGAAACCTGAAGTGGACCTCGTAATCTGTCCGATTTTGTGTGTGACCTACAATTGTTGACGAACCTTAAAACTCTAGCTAGAACCCGAATAAGAGTAGTTAAATTAGAAATTTTTTCTAAATCTACAGACAAGTCTGGCATAGAAGATGCCTCCTCCCCCCCTAAAGTATGATTGACCTTAAGCTCTGGCAATTCTATAGAGTCCACAGTATAGGCGGGCCAGGAATCTTCGGATTCTAAAAGAAACGATGGACCGTTCCACCATATAGAGTGATCTACCTGATCTGGATCGATGCCACGCGAGACTAAATCGGCCGGGTTGATAGAAGTAGGAACATAACGCCAGTCTGTGGGATTTGTTAGCTCATTTATAGCAGCTACTCTGTGGGCAACAAACGTTTTAGTTTTATTAGAGTTGAGCCAGCCTAACACAACCTTAGAATCTGACCAATACACTTGACGTTCAATAGGGCAACGTAATGCGGCTAAAACTGTAGCAGTTAGTTCGGCCCCCAATAGGGCAGCGCAGAGTTCGAGCCGTGGTATTGTCGTGGGTTTAATAGGTGCAACCCGTGATTTTGCACATACCAGGCTAACTTGTATAGTGCCGCTAGTAGAAATAGACCTCAAATATACACAGCTGCCGTAGGCACGTTGCGAGGCGTCACAAAAACAATGTATTTGTACAGAAGAATTGTTGTCAATTAAAATGCATCTAGGAATCCTTAGAGCAGACAAACATGAACATTTAGAAGAAAACTTTAACCAGGAAGACCTTATTTCTGGAGGAACAGGTTCATCCCAATCAATTTTGTGACTCCATAATTCTTGTAGTAGAATTTTTGGTTTAATTGTGAAAATAGACAGCAGACCAAGAGGATCAAATATTTTAAATGTTGAGGAAAGTATTGTTCTTTTCGTGACGTTTTCAGAAGCCGAAATATCATGCTGAAAGTGAAGTTCATCCGAAGACGCCGTCCAACCTATACCTAGCGTACTGGTTGCCTTACTAATCATAAGATTACCACTTTCCAGGTCAACAGAGTCTTCGAGTAACCCAGGTAAGTTTGAACGGAATTTACGCAGATGAAAACCTCCCTTTGCTAACTCGGCAGAGACTGAAAAACGGATATCACGTAACTCCTCATCACTGCTTGCACCAGTAAGTAGATCATCGCAATATAGATCATTTTGAATTATAGTTTTGATCTTCTCGTCTGAACACTCTTCACCTATCTGCTAAAGAGAACGAGTAGTAAGAAAAGAGGCACTAGCGAACCCGTAAGTAACCGTATTTAAACGAAGCGTCCTTAAAGGCTTATCCTCACTATCACGCCACAGTATCAATTGAAGATTACGATCAGACTCTTTGAGCAGCACTGAGCGAAACATTTTCTCTATGGCACCTGTCAAAACATACTTATGTTGTCTAAAACGAACTAATATATTAAATAATGGTTCTTGCACTACTGGTCCCACCATTTGTAAGTTGTTTACAGAAATACCAGAAGAAGTACGAGCCGAGGCGTCAAAAACAACGCGTAACTTAGTCGACTCGCTTTGTTCCCGTATCACTGGGTGGTGGGGCAAGAAATAGGCATTTAACGGCCTAGACTCCGGAGATTCGGATAGGTGACCTAAAGCTTGGTATTCGTTTATGAATTGACAATATTGTTGTTTTAATTCCGGTTGTTTTCGAAAACGAGCCTCTAAACTAAAGAACCTCTTTTTGGCCAGATTATAGGAATTGCCTAAACAATCTGTGCTATCACGAAGTGGCAACCCTACACAGAACTGACCATTACTAGTGCGAGTAGTGTTGGCGAGATAATGTTGCTCACACAATTTTTCTTCACTACTCGGGGGCCTTTTTTGAGGTACATTCTCCAGTTCCCAGAACTTAGACAACTCGTCATGTATGTTACTAGAATTGTCATCATTTGAGACAAAGTTGCACATGACTGAGTTAGTTTTGTTTTTATTAAAACAAGGCAATGAACCCGTAACGAGCCATCCTTACTTTGACGCCTGAAGCTTAGGATAACCATGTCCTAACGAATGCTGCTGGGCACTAATGATGTCCCAAAATAAGTCAGCACCGATCAAAATATTGATTGGGGATGGTTCATTTAAAGTGGGGTCTGCTAATTGGAATCCATTAATATTTAATTTTTTCAAATCAAAATACGATTTCGGTAAGTTGCCGGTAATTTGCAAAACTAAACATGAAACTGTCACATTAAAAGAACTTGTTTCAGAATGAATGCGTAGAATACAGCGTTCTGTGTTAATATTTAACTTAGTGTTACCAATGCCTACTATGGTAGTGCCTGATGGCTGAGGAATCAGGTTTAGATGGCGCTTTACGGCCTGTGAAATAATTGTCGACTGACTCCCGCTGTCGAGCAAAGCTCGCACTATCATAGTTTCGTTAGTGGCAGGGTTGGTAACCTTTACTCGAGCAGTACACAACAGCACTTCAGAAGAGCATGTAGAGGACATAGTGACGGAATTAACTGAATTGGAAATTTCAGTTTCTTCTGATTTATGAAGAAGAGTATTATGCCGTAATTTACAATGACGACATGTAGCTGATAGACGACAACGTTTAGCGATGTGACCAGATCTCAAACAATTCTCACATAATTTGTTAGAAGAAACAAAGGCTAGCCTATACTCTAATGAGCTCGACTTAAAAGTCGGGCACTCATACATGCGATGACTATTCTTACAGAACAAACATTCCGGTTTTTTAGAAGTAGAACTGTTGCCTTCGTTTGGTACAGCCACTAAAGACTTGGAAGTATTATGTTTGTTTTGATTACTAGATGACTGTTTTTGTGTATTGTCTTGATTATCATGTTTATGGCGATAAACGGTCTCCAATACATCAGCGCGACATTTAAGGAAACTGAAGAAATCATTAAGTGAAGGTATGTCACTCAAACTACAAACTACCCACTTGAAATATGTACTATTATTTAATTTACCTGCAATGATATATATAACTAAAATATCCCATTTCTCAGTAGGCAGTCCTAGTGAATTGAGTGCGCGTAAGTTTTTAGTGACGTGGTCAATAACATATCTTAAAGACTTGTCATTATCTTGAACCGAATTAATGTTGAACAAAGACTTAAGATGGTTATTTATCAATTGACGCTTATTGTCGTAACGTTCGCATAAAAGTTTCCATGCTTCGGAATAATTACTATGAGAAACTTCCAAATTAGCGATCACCCGAGCGGCTTCTCCGCCAAGATACGATTGTAAATAGTGATATTTATGAATACTTTCGACCTTATCATTATTGTGAACTAGCGAAACAAATGTTTCCTTAAATTCTAGCCACTTAAAATACGTACCGTCGAAGTTTGGAATTTTAATCACCGGCAATTTAAAACCTAACGCATTACAACTGTGATCGTTATGATGACACGTAGCCATAGAAGATTTATTTTCGGATTTATTCTCATCATCCTTAACTATAGAATTCTTTTTAATTAAATTTTGAGCTAACGCAATACAATGGTAGAAATCGTTTTCAATTAAATCTCTAGTAACTAACTCGCTACTTTGACTATCTGCGTTGTTAATTTCTATCAGATTCTGCACCTCATCAAATTCAATGAACAATGCCTCAATTTTTAATAGCTTCAATGCGAGCTTACTTACTTCTAGTTCTGAAATGGATTCTAATAAAGCTAAACTATCGAGACTTAACTTAAATTTCGTTACGCGTCCTCTAATAGAACCGCGTTTGCTTATTAGTTCCTTTAACTTTAAATGTTCGGACATTGTAATAAACTCGTAATGAGCTAACATAAACAGATGTCAATAGATAACGAAATGTATATAGCATACGATACGCTCCTCGCTTTGTTGATCAGCTGATGCCCGCGGCCCACGTAGACCGCATGCAATGGTGAGCTGTGCAGGTGGGAGACGCCGGCAGTCAGGTAACAGCAAAGACTACAATAGTATACTGGCTATAGACAGGCAACTCCACCTTATTTTTTAATACTAGGAAGTGGTCGAACTCAGCTCCATCTAGTTTTTAGTTAAGGGAACTAATTTATATAAGTAAATGTATAGGTTGGTAGGTGTGTAGCTGCTGTCTGATCTTTTATGATATTAGGTAGAGAGATGAGTGTATCCGCTATATACTACAAACATACGTACTACATAAAGGGAAAAAAAACACATAATTGAATATTAAACCATTTTATTTAGAAAAACATCACACATTTTACAATAAAATTTTATGTTCGCCTTTTTCGTTCCTTATGATTAATGTAGTGCCGATTAGCCTTTTCTTTCATTGAATCGTTAATATTCCAAAAGGTTATTTGGCCAGTGAGAACATTATTGATATCTTTGCACAAGTTGTTTACAACAACAACATACACAACACAACACAACACGAAGGAATAGTAACGCGGCTCAACAACATGGAAAAACGAAAGCTCAACTCAACCTGCAGATGCACTTATAGCGAAACAACAAAAACTCTATTTCAAAAGGAAAATAAATGCGCACGAGAAGGTACACTCTCACGCAGCCATTTGCAATTTAAGTGTGGCCATTCAAAAACAAACTTTTGCGCGTTTAAATACCAAAATATAACTTCTTCACTATCAAAGCTTATAATAAAAACCTAATTATGTACTAATTCATATATTCTATTATTTTTATATAAGAAGATCATGAAATTATATTATTTTTCTTGATTAATGTTATAAAGTAACCCCCAGAAAAAAAATTATATATTTAACCGTAGCAACACTGCAATTTGTTTCCCTTAACTAAAAACTAGATGGCTCTGTTTTCAACAAAAAAACTAAATTTTAATTTTGTTCTAAGTTGCCATAGCATGGGTAACAGCGATGCGCAAGCGATGCCGTGTCACAAGCCACAACGCACGGTCCCTGGAATAGATCAATTCCGTGCGCCTTAGTAAACTTATAACAACAACTAATCACTCGTATGACGAAATGACGACGGTTTGTAGGTTTACAGTTAAAACTCGGGAGATATTAACTATGTAAGTGATTTAAAGGTTGAATTGAGTAATAAAAGGGATAAAAAATCGATTATAGTGGGATAATTTTATAAAATTGCTTGTTTTGAGTACCTAACGGTAAAACAATTATTAAGTTGTAGTTAAACGTGCATGAATTTAAGATGGCGGTAAGTCTATTATTTATAAGTGAAATTAATTAGGCTAATTTGTGCTTTGCCTATCCTGTTTAGACCTCTTTTGAGAGTAATATTATGGTTAGGCACAATAGACACAAATAGAAAGGTAGGAACTTCACTTGACTTCGAGAAACTAAATCCGCTAAATGCACAGACTAAAGGATAACACAATTATTGGTAGGTATGTTAGTAAGATGGAACGAGCTCACTTTAGATAGGCAGGCAGCTTATCCCAACAGTCCTTTTGTAGGCAGGAGCACGTGGATAATGATTCCTCTGACTCGTTCTAACGGCGGACTTTGCTCGATCGGAGTTCCGTAGTCCCAGCAGAGTTCCCAGAATGGCTTGGCGAAGGTAAGGTTGCTCGACCCAGGTAGAAGTAGGAAACCAGTCCACAGGCACGGCGATCTTGGATTCTCAGCACGGCCTTCCGTTGGTAATGGTCGGTTTCGTCCGGTGTCGACGTGTCCTTCAAGTGCCCTTAATACGGGAACAATCTGAATAGCTATTAAGCTTCGATCCGACGATAAAGGTCCTGTCACGGTCGCCAATTTTGTTTATGATAAATTAAACAAAGATTTCTTGATAGAACAATAGGTTTACTGAGCTTTTACAATTTTTATAATTACTTTAAATACGTAACGAACAGTGATTTTGCATGATGGGTTTTGAACGAGTGAAGGAAAGAATATTAGATTGAATGGTAATTGAACGTTAATTAGAGTGAAGATTATTGAGCGAATGTGTCGTAGACACTTGGTTCTAACTACGGAACCCTTCTGAAAAAAACTGTTTTTTGAACACGTTTTTTAATTTTGGCCCGAACCTCTTTTTGACAAAATTCTTGATACTTACTCGGTTCTAACTACGGAATTCTTCATTAGATTTTCGATCTGTTTGCAGAATCGTGTTTTCGCCATACTAACCTTGGGTTCCTGGCGCTGTTCGCGAACTGAAACCCCTCCTGGTCGATGAAAACACGTTTTTTGCCTGATAATAACTGTTTTTTTGAACACGTTTTTTAATTTTGGCACCAACCCCTTTTTGACAAAGTTCTTGATACTTACTTGGTTCTAACTACGGAACCCTTCAAAATCGTGTTTTTGCTATACTTTCCTTGGGTTCCCGGCGCCGTGCGCGAACTGAAACCCCTCCTGGTCGATGAAAACACGGTTTTTGCTTGAAAAAAACTCGTTTTTTGAACACGTTTTTATATTTTGGCTCGAACCCCTTTTTGACAAAGTTCTTGATACTTACTTGGTTCTAACTACGGAACCCTTCAGAATCGTGTTTTCGCTATACTTTCCTTGGGTTCCCGGCGCTGTGCGCGAACTGAAACCCCTCCTGGTCGCTGAAAACACGTTTTTTGCCTGATAATAACTGTTTTTTTGAACACGTTTTTTAATTTTGGCACCAACCCCTTTTTGACAAAGTTCTTGATACTTACTTGGTTCTAACTACGGAACCCTTCAGAATCGTGTTTTTGCTATACTTTCCTTGGGTTCCCGGCGCTGTGCGCGAACTGAAACCCCTCCTGGTCGCTGAAAACACGTTTTTTGCTCGAAAAAAACTAGTTTTTTGAACACGTTTTTTTATTTTGGCTCAAACCCCTTTTTGACAAAGTTCTTTATACTATCTTGGTTCTAACGACGGGACCTATCTGAAAAAAACTGTTTTTTTGAACACGTTTTTTAATTTTGGCCCGAACCCCTTTTTGACAAAGTTCTTGATACTTACTTGGTTCTAACTACGGAACCCTTCTGAAAAAAATTGGTTTTTTGAACACGTTATTTAATTTTGGCACCAACCCATTTTTGACAAAGTTCTTGATACTTACTTGGTTCTAACTACGGAATTCTTCATTAGATTTTCGATCTGTTTGCGGAATCGTGTTTTCGCCATACTAACCTTGGGTTCCCGGCGCTGAGCGCGAATTGAAACCCCTCCTGGTCGCTGAAAACACGTTTTTTTTATTTTGGCTCAAACTCCTTTTTGACAAAGTTCTTGATACTTACCTGGTTCTTACTACGGAACCCTTTTTTTTTTTTTTTTTTTTCTAGGATGGGAAATCATCAAATGACCCCTCCCGCTCTGGGTGGAGCGGCAGGGAGTGTCAGACTTTTACTGACTAAAACCCACCCTTTAGTCCTCCTAGTGCCTTTCTTCCCAGGGCCGCGGTAACTCTTTCGAACAAATCCGCAACCCTGGCAGGCTCTGGCCCTAACGGGCCCCGACCCATGCTGACGACTGCTGGCTTGGCGCGCGTAGAACACAGCGCGCCGTCAACCCGGGCCTGGTCTGATCGGACGGCGAGCTACCCATTGCTCGCCGTCCACAGGCATCAGTCACTGCGCCATGCTCAGGAGCATCAGTTCCTGGGCGGCGCAGTGGCTGACGTTCAACAGGAGGGGGTGAAATGGGGCCATTACTGGCATTCCATTTCAGCCCCCTCCGGAGCCCGTTGTAGGGGCTCTACTGCGGCTGTTGCAGTAGCAGCAGCTGCAGTGGAACCGGCTTTGGCGGCGGAGGAAGCGGCGGCGGTGGCGGCAATCGCGGCAGAGACGGCGGTGGCGGAGGGCTTTCTCCGATTTCCGGCTTTGGCGGGTGGGGCGCAGGCCCTACCCCCAGCCCAGTGGTCGACCGGCTTGCCAGCTGCCGCACAGACTGCGCAGTGCGGCGCGGCTTCGCAGGAGCTGGCCCTGTGACCGGGCTGACCGCAGCGGAAACATAGACCGCTGCGGTCCACCTCCGAGGTGCATTGAGCTCCTACATGGAGGCCCACCTGGCACCGGAAGCACCTCAGAGGTCGGGGATCCAGCAGTTTGACCTGCGCGGAAACCCAACCCACCAAAAACCTACGGCCCTCCGAGATGGTCTTGGCCGCCGACACGGGACAGCTCACCACAATAGTGCGCATGCCCGTGTTGTCAGGACGTTGGGTGCCCGCCTTCACCTCCTCTGCTGAGCACCCCCCCGTCCTAACGACGGCGGCCACCACCTCCGCCTCCGTGACGGAGTCGTCCAGGCCCAAGATGCGCATGTCGATGCGCTTGGTGGGCCTGGACACTCGGGCATCGTCCGCGCTTAGGGACGCCCTAAGCCTTTCGGCTAGAGCGTCCGCGGTTGAGCCGCTGGCTGCCCCGGGGATCTCCAGCATCCGGGCCCCAGTCATGGTGACCCGGAGCCGAAGGCCCCCCACGATGCCCAGCTCACCAAGGCTCACTGCCTCCTTCGCCTTGGTGAGCACGTCCGCGTACGTCACGCCCCTCTTCGCCGCGTCCGGCTGCAGCGTCAGAACTACAGCCGCGGTTTTCGGGGGGCGCAGCGCAGCCGCGACGCTTTGCGCCTTCTGCCGCCGCTTCCTCTCCCGCCTCTTGGCCGCCCTGGCTGTTTTTCCCGCCTTCCTCTTCTCCCCGGCCACTTGCCATTCGGCTTGAGCCGGGGGAGGAGCTGAAGGCGAGGAAGCCGGGGGGGGCTGCTGCTCAGACGGCGCAGGAGCCTTCGCCGTCCGCGCAGCGAACTGAAACCCCTCCTGGTCGCTGAAAACACGTTTGTTGCTCGAAAAAAACTAGTTTTTTGAACACGTTTTTTTATTTTGGCTCAAACCCCTTTTTGACAAAGTTCTTTATACTAACTTGGTTCTAACGACGGGACCTATCTGAAAAAAACTGTTTTTTTGAACACGTTTTTTAATTTTGGCCCGAACCCCTTTTTGACAAAGTTCTTGATACTTACTTGGTTCTAACTACGGAACACTTCAGAATCGTGTTTTCGCCATAATAACCTTGGGTTCCCGGCGCTGTGCACGAACTGAAACCCCTCCTGGTCGCTGAAAACACGTTTTTGCATGATAAAAACTGTTTTTTTTAACACGTTTTTTAATTTTTGCACCAATCCCTTTTTGATAAAGTTCTTGATACTTACTTGGTTCTAACTACGGAACCCTTCTGAAAAAAACTGGTTTTTTTGAACACGTTTTTTATTTTGGCACCAACCCCTTTTTGTCAAAGTTCTTGATACTTACTTGGTTCTAACGACGAAACAATTCTGAAAAAATCTGGTTTTTTGAACACGTTTTTTTACTTTGGCTCGAACCCCTTTTTGACAAAGTTCTTGATACTTACTTGGTTCTAACTACGGAACCCTTCAGAATCGTGTTTTCGCTATATTTTCCTTGGGTTCCCGGCGCTGTGCGCGAACTGAAACCCCTCCTGGTCGCTGAAAACACGTTTTTTGTTTGAAGAAAACTGGTTTTTTGAACACGTTTTTTTATTTTGTCTCGAACCCCTTTTTGACAAAGTTCTTGACACTTACTTGGTTCTAACGACGAAACAATTCTGAAAAAAACTGTTTTTTTGATCACGTTTTTTAATTTTGGCCCGAACCCCTTTTTGACAAAGTTCTTGATACTTACTTGGTTCTAACTACGGAATCCTTCAGAATCGTGTTTATGCTATACTTTCCTTGGGTTCCCGGCGCTGTGCGCGAACTGAAACCCCTCCTGGTCGCTAAAAACACGTTTTTTGCTTGAAAAAAACTGGTTTTTTTGAACACGTTTTTTATTTTGGCACCAACCCCTTTTTGACAAAATTATTGATACTTACTTGGTTCTAACTACGGAATTCAACATTAGATTTTTGATCTATTTGCGGAATCGTGTTTTCGCCATACTAACCTTGGGTTCCCGGCGCTGTGCGCGAACTGAAACCCCTCCTGGTCGCTAAAAACACGTTTTTTGCATAAAAAAAACTGGTTTTTTGAACACGTTTTTTTATTTTGGCTCGAAACCCTTTTTGACAAAGTTCTTGATACTTACTTGGTTCTTACTACGGAACCCTTCAGAATCGTTTTTTCGCTATACTTTCCTTGGGTTCCTGGCGGAGTTCGCGAACTGAAACCCCTCCTGGTCGCTGAAAACACGTTTTTTGCTAGAAAAAAACTGGTTTTTTGAACACGTTTTTTTATTTTGGCTCGAACCCCTTTTTGACAAAGTTCTTGATACTTACTTGGTTCTTACTACGGAACCCTTCAGAATCGTGTTTTTGCTATACTTTCCTTGGATTCTTGGTGCTGTGCGCGAACTGAAACCCCTCCTGGTCGCTGATAACACGAATTTTGCTTGAAAAAAACTGGTTTTTTGAACAAGTTTTTTATTTTTGGTCCGAACCCCTTTTTGTCAAAGTTCTTGATACTAACTTGGTTCTAACTACGGAACACTTCAGAATCGTGTTTTCGCCATACTAACCTTTGGTTCCCGGCGCTGTGCGCGAACTGAAACCCCTCCTGGTCGCTAAAAACACGTTTTTTGCTTGAAAAAAACTGGTTTTTTTGAACACGTTTTATATTTTGGCACCAACCCCTTTTTGACAAAATTCTTGATACTTACTTGGTTCTAACTACGGAATTCTACATTAGATTTTTGATCTATTTGCGGAATCGTGTTTTCGCCATACTAACCTTGGGTTCCCGGCGCTGTGCGCGAACTGAAACCCCTCCTGGTCGCTAAAAACACGTTTTTTGCTTGAAAAAAACTGGTTTTTTGAACACGTTTTTTTATTTTGGCTCGAAACCCTTTTTGACAAAGTTCTTGATACTTACTTGGTTCTTACTACGGAATCCTTCAGAATCGTTTTTTCGCTATACTTTCCTTGGGTTCCTGGCGGAGTTCGCGAACTGAAACCCCTCCTGGTCGCTGAAAACACGTTTTTTGATAGAAAAAAACTGGTTTTTTGAACACGTTTTTTTATTTTGGCTCGAACCCCTTTTTGACAAAGTTCTTGATACTTACTTGGTTCTTACTACGGAACCCTTCTGAAAAAAACTGTTTTTTGAACACGTTTCTTAATTTTGCCCCGAACCCCTTTTTGTCAAAGTTCTTGATACTTACTTGGTTCTAACTACGGAACACTTCAGATTCTTGTTTTCGCCATACTAACCTTGGGTTCCCAGCGCTGTGCACGAACTGAAACCCCTTCTGGTCGCTTAAAACACGTTTTTGCCTGATAAAAACTGTTTTTTTTAAACATGTTTTTTAATTTTTGCACAAATAATTTTTTGACAAAGTTCTTGATACTTACTTGGTTCTAACTACGGAACCCTTCAGAATCGTGTTTTAGCTATACTTTCCTTGGGTTCCCGGCGCTGTGCGCGAACTAAAACCCCTCCTGGTCGCTGAAAACGCGTTTTTTGAATGAAAATACTGGTTTTTTAAACACGTTTTTTGCTTTGAAAAAAACTGGTTTTTGAACACGTTTTTTATTTTGGGTCGAACCTCTTTTTGACAAAGTTCGTGATACTTAGTTGGTTCTAACTACGGAACACTTCAGAATCGTGTTTTCGCCATACTAACCTTGGGTTCCCGGCGCTGTGCGCGAACTGAAACCCCTCCTGGTCGATGAAAACACGGTTTTTGCTTGAAAAAAACTCGTTTTTTGAACACGTTTTTTTATTTTGGCTCGAACCCCTTTTTGACAAAGTTCTTGATACTTACTTGGTTCTAACTACGGAACACTTCAGAATCGTGTTTTCGCCATACTAACCTTGGGTTCCCAGCGCTGTGCACGAACTGAAACCCCTTCTGGTCGCTGAAAACACGTTTTTGCCTGATAAAAACTGTTTTTTTTAAACATGTTTTTTAATTTTTGCACAAATACTTTTTTGACAAAGTTCTTGATACTTACTTGGTTCTAACTACGGAACACTTCAGAATCGTGTTTTCGCCATACTAACCTTTGGTTCCCGGCGCTGTGTGCGTACTGAAACCCATTCTGGTCGCTGAAAACACGTTTTTTGCCTGATAAAAACTGTTTTTTTGAACAAGTTTTTTAATTTTGGCACCAACCCATTTTTGACAAAGTTCTTGATACTTACTTGGTTCTAACTACGGAACCCTTCAGAATCGTGTTTTGCTATACTTTTCTTGGGTTCCCGGCGCTGCACGCGAACTGAAACCCCTCCTGGTCGCTAAAAACACGTTTTTTGTTCAAAAAAACTGGTTTTTTAAACACGTTTTTTTATTTTGGCACCAACCCATTTTTACAAAATTCTTGATACTTACTTGGTTCTAACTACGGAATTCTTCATTAGATTTTCGATCTGTTTGCGGAATCGTGTTATCGCCATACTAACCTTGGGTTCCCGGCGCTGTGCGCGAACTGAAACCCCTCTTGGTCGCTGAAAACACGTTTTTTGCTTGAAAAAAACTGGTTTTTTGTACACGTTTTTTGATTTTGGCTCGGAACCCTTTTTGACAAAGTTCCTGATACTTACTTGGTTCTAACTACGGAACCCTTCAGAATCGTGTTTTCGCTATACTTTCCTTGGGTTCCCGGCGCTGTGCGCGAACTGAAACCCCTCCTGGTCGATGAAAATACGTTTTTTGCTTGAAAAAAACTCGTTTTTTGAACACGTTTTTTTGTTTTGGCTCGAACCCCTTTTTGACAACGTTCTTGATACTTACTTGGTTCTAACTACGGAACCCTTCAGAATCGTGTTTTCGCTATACTTTCCTTGGGTTCCCGGCGCTGTGCGCGAACTGAAACCCCTCCTGGTCGATGAAAACACGTTTTTTGCTTGAAAAAAACTCGTTTTTTGAACACGTTTTTTTGTTTTGGCTCGAACCCCTTTTCTACAAAGTTCTTGATTCTTACTTGGTTCTAACTACGGAACCCTTCAGAATCGTGTTTTCGCTATACTTTCCTTGTGTTCCCGGCGCTGTGCGCGAACTGAAACCCCTCCTGGTCGATGAAAACACGTTTTTTGCCTGAAAAAAACTCGTTTTTGAACAGGTTTTTTTATTTTGGCTCGAACTTCTTTTTGACAAAGTTCTTGATACTTGCTTGGTTCTAACTACGGAACCCTTCTGAAAAAAACTGTTTTTTGAACACGTTTTTTAATTTTGGCCCGAACCTCTTTTTGACAAAATTCTTGATACTTACTCGGTTCTAACTACGGAATTCTTCATTTGATTTTCGATCTGTTTGCAGAATCGTGTTTTCGCCATACTAACCTTGGGTTCCTAGCGCTGTTCGCGAACTGAAACTCCTCCTGGTCGCTGAAAACACGCTTTTTGCTTGAAAAAAAAAAAAACTGGTTTTTTGAACACGTTTTTTCAATTTGGTTCGAACCCCTTTTTGACAAAGTTCTTGATACTTACTTGGTTCTAACTACGGAAACCTTCTAAAAAAAACTGTTTTTTTTAAATACTTTTTTTAATTTTGGCGCGGCCCGGCGCTGTGCGCGAACTGAAACCCCTCCTGGTCGATGAAAACACGTTTTTTTTCCTGAAAAAAACTCGTTTTTTGAACACGTTTTTTAATTTTGGCTCAAACCCCTTTTTGACAAAGTTCTTGATACTTGCTTGGTTCTAACTACGGAACCCTTCAGAATCGTGTTTTCGCTATACTTTCCTTGTGTTCCCGGCGCTGTGCGCGAACTGAAACCCCTCCTGGTCGATGAAAACACGTTTTTTGCCTAAAAAAAACTCGTTTTTGAACAGGTTTTTTTATTTTGGCTCGAACTTCTTTTTGACAAAGTTCTTGATACTTGCTTGGTTCTAACTACGGAACCCTTCTGAAAAAAACTGTTTTTTGAACACGTTTTTTAATTTTGGCCCGAACCTCTTTTTGACAAAATTCTTGATACTTACTCGGTTCTAACTACGGAATTCTTCATTTGATTTTCGATCTGTTTGCAGAATCGTGTTTTCGCCATACTAACCTTGGGTTCCTGGCGCTGTTCGCGAACTGAAACCCCTCCTGGTCGCTGAAAACACGTTTTTTACCTGATAATAACTGTTTTTTTGAACACGTTTTTTAATTTTGGCACCAACCCCTTTTTGACAAAGTTCTTGATACTCACTTGGTTCTAACTACGATACCCTTCCGAATCGTGTTTTCGCAATACTAACCTTGGGTGCCCGGCGCTGAACGCGAACTGAAACCCCTCCTGGTCTTTGAAAACTCGTTTTTTGCTTGAAAAAAACTGGTTTTTTGAACACGTTTTTTTGTTTTGGCTCGAACCCCTTTTTGACAAAGTTCTTGATACTTACTTGGTTCTAACTACGGAACCCTTCTGAAAAAACTGTTTTTTGAACACGTTTTTTAATTTTGGCCCGAACCTCTTTTTGACAAAATTCTTGATACTTACTCGGTTCTAACTACGGAATTCTTCATTAGATTTTCGATCTGTTTGCAGAATCGTGATTTCGCCATACTAACCTTGGGTTCCTGGCGCTGTTCGTGAACTGAAACCCCTCCTGGTCGCTGAAAACACGTTTTTTGCCTGATAATAACTGTTTTTTGGAACACGTTTTTTAATTTTGGCACCAACCCCGTTTTGACAAAGTTCTTGATACTTACTTGGTTCTAACTACGGAATTCAACATTAGATTTTTGATCTATTTGCGGAATCGTGTTTTCGCCATACTAACCTTGGGTTCCCGGCGCTGTGCGCGAACTGAAACCCCTCCTGGTCGCTAAAAACACGTTTTTTGCTTAAAAAAAACTGGTTTTTTGAACACGTTTTTTTATTTTGGCTCGAAACCCTTTTTGACAAAGTTCTTGATACTTACTTGGTTCTTACTACGGAACCCTTCAGAATCGTTTTTTCGCTATACTTTCCTTGGGTTCCTGGCGGAGTTCGCGAACTGAAACCCCTCCTGGTCGCTGAAAACACGTTTTTTGCTAGAAAAAAACTGGTTTTTTGAACACGTTTTTTTATTTTGGCTCGAACCCCTTTTTGACAAAGTTCTTGATACTTACTTGGTTCTTACTACGGAACCCTTCAGAATCGTGTTTTTGCTATACTTTCCTTGGATTCTTGGTGCTGTGCGCAACTGAAACCCCTCCTGGTCGCTGATAACACGAATTTTGCTTGAAAAAAACTGGTTTTTTGAACAAGTTTTTTATTTTTGGTCCGAACCCCTTTTTGTCAAAGTTCTTGATACTAACTTGGTTCTAACTACGGAACACTTCAGAATCGTGTTATCGCCATACTAACCTTTGGTTCCCGGCGCTGTGCGCGAACTGAAACCCCTCCTGGTCGCTAAAAACACGTTTTTTGCTTGAAAAAAACTGGTTTTTTTAACACGTTTTTTATTTTGGCACCAACCCCTTTTTGACAAAATTCTTGATACTTACTTGGTTCTAACTACGGAATTCTACATTAGATTTTTGATCTATTTGCGGAATCGTGTTTTCGCCATACTAACCTTGGGTTCCCGGCGCTGTGCGCGAACTGAAACCCCTCCTGGTCGATGAAAACACGGTTTTTGCTTGAAAAAAACTCGTTTTTTGAACACGTTTTTTTATTTTGGCTCGAACCCCTTTTTGACAAAGTTCTTGATACTTACTTGGTTCTAACTACGGAACACTTCAGAATCGTGTTTTCGCCATACTAACCTTGGGTTCCCAGCGCTGTGCACGAACTGAAACCCCTTCTGGTCGCTGAAAACACGTTTTTGCCTGATAAAAACTGTTTTTTTTAAACATGTTTTTTAATTTTTGCACAAATACTTTTTTGACAAAGTTCTTGATACTTACTTGGTTCTAACTACGGAACACTTCAGAATCGTGTTTTCGCCATACTAACCTTTGGTTCCCGGCGCTGTGTGCGTACTGAAACCCATTCTGGTCGCTGAAAACACGTTTTATGCCTGATAAAAACTGTTTTTTTGAACAAGTTTTTTAATTTTGGCACCAACCCATTTTTGACAAAGTTCTTGATACTTACTTGGTTCTAACTACGGAACCCTTCAGAATCGTGTTTTGCTATACTTTTCTTGGGTTCCCGGCGCTGCACGCGAACTGAAACCCCTCCTGGTCGCTAAAAACACGTTTTTTGTTCAAAAAAACTGGTTTTTTAAACACGTTTTTTTATTTTGGCACCGACCCATTTTTACAAAATTCTTGATACTTACTTGGTTCTAACTACGGAATTCTTCATTAGATTTTCGATCTGTTTGCGGAATCGTGTTATCGCCATACTAACCTTGGGTTCCCGGCGCTGTGCGCGAACTGAAACCCCTCTTGGTCGCTGAAAACACGTTTTTTGCTTGAAAAAAACTGGTTTTTTGTACACGTTTTTTGATTTTGGCTCGGAATCCTTTTTGACAAAGTTCTTGATACTTACTTGGTTCTAACTACGGAACCCTTCAGAATCGTGTTTTCGCTATACTTTCCTTGGGTTCCCGGCGCTGTGCGCGAACTGAAACCCCTCCTGGTCGATGAAAATACGTTTTTTGCTTGAAAAAAACTCGTTTTTTGAACACGTTTTTTTGTTTTGGCTCGAACCCCTTTTCTACAAAGTTCTTGATTCTTACTTGGTTCTAACTACGGAACCCTTTTTTTTTTTTTTTTTTTTTTTTTATAGGATGGGAAATCATCAAATGACCCCTCCCGCTCTGGGTGAAGCGGCAGGGAGTGTCAGACTTTTACTGACTAAAACCCACCCTTAGTCCTCCTAGTGCCTTTCTTCCCAGGGCCGCGGTAACTCTTTCGAACAATTCCGCAACCCTGGCAGGCTCTGGCCCTGGCGGGCCCCGTCTCCGTTGCTGACTGCTCTTTCCGGCGCGTTCGGAGTGAAACGCGCCGTCGACTCTGGCCTGACCTGATCGGACAGCGAGCTACCCATTGCTCGTTGTCCGCAGGCGTCAGTCACTGCGCCTTGCTCAGGAGCGTCAGTTCCTGAGAGGCGCAGCGACTAACGTTCGTCTGGAGGAGGCGAAATGGGGCCATTACTGGCACTCCATTTCGGCCCCCTCCCGAGCAGTGGCAGCGGCGGCGACGGTGGCGGCGGCTGCGGCGGAAGCGACGGCGGCGGCGGTGGAGGAGGGTTTTCTCCTCGACCCGGCCCTGGCGGGTGGACCGCAGGCTTTGCCCCCAGCCCAGTGATCGGCCGGCTTGCCAGCTGCCGCACATGCGAAGCAGTGCGGCGCGGCGTCGCACGAGCCGGCCCTGTGACCGGGCTGACCACAGCGGAAGCAGTGGTCACTGCGGTCCACCTCCGAGGTGCAGCGTGCTCCCACGTGGTTGCCAACTTGGCAACGGAAGCACCTCAGAGGTCTGGGCTCCAGCAGTTTTACCTGCGCGGAGACCCAGCCCACCAAAAGCCTTCGGCCCTCCGAGACTTTCTTGGCCGCCGACACGGGGCAGCTCACCACTACGGTTCGCATGCCCGTGTTGTCAGGACGGATGGTGCCCGCCTTCACCTCCTCTGCAGAGCACCCCCCCGTCCTGACGACGGCGGCCAACACCTCCTCCTCCGTGACGGAGTCGTCCAGGCCCAAGATGCGCATATCTATGCACTTCGTGGGCCTGGACACTCGGACGTCATCCGCGCCCAAGGACGCCCTAAGCCTTTCGGCTAGAGCGTCCGCGGCCGGACCGCTGCCTGCTCCAGGGATCTCGAGCATCCTGGCCCCGGTCATGGTGACCCTGAGCCGGAGACCCCCGACGATGCCAAGCTCACCGAGGTTGATGGCCTCCTTGGCCTTGGTGAGCGTGTTGGCATACGTCACGCCCCTCTTCACCGCGTCCGGCTGCAGTGTTAAAACTACAGCCGCGGTCTTCGGGGCGCGGAGCGCAGCCGCGACGCCTCGCGCTCGCTGCCGCCGCCTTCTCTCCCGCCTCTTTGCCGCCCTGGCTGCCTTTCCCGCCTTCTTCTTCTCCCCGGCCACTTGCCATTCGGCTTGAGCCGGGGGAGGTTCAGAAGGCGAGGAAGCCGGGGGGAGCTGCTGCACGGCTGGCGCAGGAGCCTTCGCCGTCCGCGCAGCCGCCCCACCCTTCCTCTTCCTTTCCGGGGCCGGGTCCGGTTTTCCCGACACCGGCTTCGCGGGTGCCGGCCCGGACCCTTTGTCCTGGCCGGACGACCCCGGTGTGGCAGCCACGGCGGCCGCGTACGACGCCGCCTTTTTTTGGGCTGGAGCCTTCCCACTCGCCGCTAACGGGGGGCGCAAGACGATGTTCTCCAGGACGGAAAACCGCGCCTGGAAGGCAGCCATCTCCTGCCGCACCAGGTCCAGCACCTGGCCCTCCTGCGGCACGGGCTGGCTGTTCTCCCTGCGCCCCCCTTTAGGCGCCCCCTGTGGGCCGGCTCCCTGTAGCCTGGCCAGGTCTGCTCGGAGCCCCGCATTCTTCCTCTGGAGGCGCTCCGTGGCGGCAGCCAAGCGGGCGACCTCCGTCCGTAGGTTGGACATCTCGTCCACCGGAGGCCCACCTCGGTTAGCCTCCGCTGCCGCCAGGATGGAGGTCAGCGCCGCACTTATGGCCCTGTTTTTAGAGGAGAGTTTCCTCTTCAGGGCCACATCGCGAAGCGCGGCCTCCACCACCTCCGCAAACCCGGCCCTCCGAACTTGCTCCTGTCCGGAGTCATCAGGCTCACCGCCGGAGGACTCCGAACCAGGAGCCCTGCGACCGCCCTCTCCGGGGGGTCGTCCGTCAGCGACGAGCCCCTCGGCTCGCTGGCCAGCCACCTTGGAGGCGGGCAATCTCCCCTTGCCTCCCTCTCGGCCCTTTCCCCGCCTACTGGTGGGGATCTTGCGAGCCGAGGCCACCTCCTCGCTGCCAGACGACCCCCGGTCTTCCTCCGCTCTGGGCCGCTTGCGGAAGGACCTCGAGTCCTCCGCAGCAGCCCCCGCTCTCACGGGTTCAGAGCTCGCCGAGCTAAAGGTCGCTAGGTCGTCGGAGTCCAACTCGGACTCCGACTCTGCACCCGTGCGACACTCAAGCGAGCCCTCCTCCCAATATAGAGCGCCGCTTCCCGCGCTCTGCCCGACCGACACTTTGTCGGATGAGCCAAAATTTAACCCGATTAATTCCTCAAAGGACGTTCCGAATCGGGGGCCTCCTCGGCCACTGTTGCCCTTGGCAAGCGGAGTGCGGACAGCCCTGTTGCCCCCCCCAGAATACGAGGGGCTTGACGCACTAGGCGTGGCGGATTCCCGGACTGCTGTGCAGTCCGAACCGCCCTGGGGTAATGTCTCTTTAGCAGGCCTGTCCATGATTTCCTTTTTGAGGGTGCGGTCCCTATCTCCCCTCCTCTCTCCCTCTCTCTCAGTGCTTGCTCGCTGCCCTCACAGTCACGTCTGATGATCAGACGCGTACCAGAGAGCAGCGAGCAAGCCAATGAGACGCACACCGTCCGAGGACCCGAACACTGCTCAAGTCTCCGAACGGTGTGCCCCTCTTGTGTCTCTCTTGGTCTGGTCTCTCACTTGGGACCTTCCGGCATGAGTGGCTCTACCGGCAAAGCCCCCAAGATCACTGAGACACGCAAGCCCCACCACGACGGCAACGTGGAGACACGGTTGGTGGGGAACTACGGAACCCTTCAGAATCGTGTTTTCGCTATACTTTCCTTGGGTTTTCGGCGCTGTGCGCGAACTGAAACCCCTCCTGGTCGATGAAAACACGTTTTTTGCTTGAAAAAAACTCGTTTTTTGAACACGTTTTTTTGTTTTGGCTCGAACCCCTTTTTGACAAAGTTCTTGATACTTACTTGGTTCTAACTACGGAACCCTTCTGAAAAAAACTGTTTTTTGAACACGTTTTTTAATTTTGGCCCGAACCTCTTTTTGACAAAATTCTTGATACTTACTCGGTTCTAACTACGGAATTCTTCATTAGATTTTCGATCTGTTTGCAGAATCGTGTTTTCGCCATACTAACCTTGGGTTCCTGGCGCTGTTCGCGAACTGAAACCCCTCCTGGTCGCTGAAAACACGTTTTTTGCCTGATAATAACTGTTTTTTTGAACACGTTTTTTAATTTTGGCTCGAACCCCTTTTTGACAAAGTTCTTGATACTTACTTGGTTCTAACTACGGAACCCTTCAGAATCGTGTTTTCGCTATACTTTCCTTGGGTTCCCGGCGCTGTGCGCGAACTGAAACCCCTCCTGGTCGATGAAAACACGGTTTTTGCTTGAAAAAAACTCGTTTTTTGAACACGTTTTTTTATTTTGGCTCGAACCCCTTTTTGACAAAGTTCTTGATACTTACTTGGTTCTAACTACGGAACACTTCAGAATCGTGTTTTCGCCATACTAACCTTGGGTTCCCAGCGCTGTGCACGAACTGAAACCCCTTCTGGTCGCTGAAAACACGTTTTTGCCTGATAAAAACTGTTTTTTTTAAACATGTTTTTTAATTTTTGCACAAATATTTTTTTGACAAAGTTCTTGATACTTACTTGGTTCTAACTACGGAACACTTCAGAATCGTGTTTTCGCCATACTAACCTTTGGTTCCCGGCGCTGTGTGCGTACTGAAACCCATTCTGGTCGCTGAAAACACGTTTTTTGCCTGATAAAAACTGTTTTTTTGAACAAGTTTTTTAATTTTGGCACCAACCCATTTTTGACAAAGTTCTTGATACTTACTTGGTTCTAACTACGGAACCCTTCAGAATCGTGTTTTGCTATACTTTTCTTGGGTTCCCGGCGCTGCACGCGAACTGAAACCCCTCCTGGTCGCTAAAAACACGTTTTTTGTTCAAAAAAACTGGTTTTTTAAACACGTTTTTTTATTTTGGCACCAACCCATTTTTACAAAATTCTTGATACTTACTTGGTTCTAACTACGGAATTCTTCATTAGATTTTCGATCTGTTTGCGGAATCGTGTTATCGCCATACTAACCTTGGGTTCCCGGCGCTGTGCGCGAACTGAAACCCCTCTTGGTCGCTGAAAACACGTTTTTTGCTTGAAAAAAACTGGTTTTTTGTACACGTTTTTTGATTTTGGCTCGGAACCCTTTTTGACAAAGTTCTTGATACTTACTTGGTTCTAACTACGGAACCCTTCAGAATCGTGTTTTCGCTATACTTTCCTTGGGTTCCCGGCGCTGTGCGCGAACTGAAACCCCTCCTGGTCGATGAAAATACGTTTTTTGCTTGAAAAAAACTCGTTTTTTGAACACGTTTTTTTGTTTTGGCTCGAACCCCTTTTTGACAACGTTCTTGATACTTACTTGGTTCTAACTACGGAACCCTTCAGAATCGTGTTTTCGCTATACTTTCCTTGGGTTCCCGGCGCTGTGCGCGAACTGAAACCCCTCCTGGTCGATGAAAACACGTTTTTTGCTTGAAAAAAACTCGTTTTTTGAACACGTTTTTTTGTTTTGGCTCGAACCCCTTTTCTACAAAGTTCTTGATTCTTACTTGGTTCTAACTACGGAACCCTTCAGAATCGTGTTTTCGCTATACTTTCCTTGTGTTCCCGGCGCTGTGCGCGAACTGAAACCCCTCCTGGTCGATGAAAACACGTTATTTGCCTGAAAAAAACTCGTTTTTGAACAGGTTTTTTTATTTTGGCTCGAACTTCTTTTTGACAAAGTTCTTGATACTTGCTTGGTTCTAACTACGGAACCCTTCTGAAAAAAACTGTTTTTTGAACACGTTTTTTAATTTTGGCCCGAACCTCTTTTTGACAAAATTCTTGATACTTACTCGGTTCTAACTACGGAATTCTTCATTTGATTTTCGATCTGTTTGCAGAATCGTGTTTTCGCCATACTAACCTTGGGTTCCTAGCGCTGTTCGCGAACTGAAACTCCTCCTGGTCGCTGAAAACACGCTTTTTGCTTGAAAAAAAAAAAAACTGGTTTTTTGAACACGTTTTTTCAATTTGGTTCGAACCCCTTTTTGACAAAGTTCTTGATACTTACTTGGTTCTAACTACGGAAACCTTCTAAAAAAAACTGTTTTTTTTAAATACTTTTTTTAATTTTGGCGCGGCCCGGCGCTGTGCGCGAACTGAAACCCCTCCTGGTCGATGAAAACACGTTTTTTTTCCTGAAAAAAACTCGTTTTTTGAACACGTTTTTTAATTTTGGCTCAAACCCCTTTTTGACAAAGTTCTTGATACTTGCTTGGTTCTAACTACGGAACCCTTCAGAATCGTGTTTTCGCTATACTTTCCTTGTGTTCCCGGCGCTGTGCGCGAACTGAAACCCCTCCTGGTCGATGAAAACACGTTTTTTGCCTAAAAAAAACTCGTTTTTGAACAGGTTTTTTTATTTTGGCTCGAACTTCTTTTTGACAAAGTTCTTGATACTTGCTTGGTTCTAACTACGGAACCCTTCTGAAAAAAACTGTTTTTTGAACACGTTTTTTAATTTTGGCCCGAACCTCTTTTTGACAAAATTCTTGATACTTACTCGGTTCTAACTACGGAATTCTTCATTTGATTTTCGATCTGTTTGCAGAATCGTGTTTTCGCCATACTAACCTTGGGTTCCTGGCGCTGTTCGCGAACTGAAACCCCTCCTGGTCGCTGAAAACACGTTTTTTACCTGATAATAACTGTTTTTTTGAACACGTTTTTTAATTTTGGCACCAACCCCTTTTTGACAAAGTTCTTGATACTCACTTGGTTCTAACTACGATACCCTTCAGAATCGTGTTTTCGCAATACTAACCTTGGGTGCCCGGCGCTGAACGCGAACTGAAACCCCTCCTGGTCTTTGAAAACTCGTTTTTTGCTTGAAAAAAACTGGTTTTTTGGACACGTTTTTTTGTTTTGGCTCGAACCCCTTTTTGACAAAGTTCTTGATACTTACTTGGTTCTAACTACGGAACCCTTCTGAAAAAACTGTTTTTTGAACACGTTTTTTAATTTTGGCCCGAACCTCTTTTTGACAAAATTCTTGATACTTACTCGGTTCTAACTACGGAATTCTTCATTAGATTTTCGATCTGTTTGCAGAATCGTGATTTCGCCATACTAACCTTGGGTTCCTGGCGCTGTTCGTGAACTGAAACCCCTCCTGGTCGCTGAAAACACGTTTTTTGCCTGATAATAACTGTTTTTTGGAACACGTTTTTTAATTTTGGCACCAACCCCGTTTTGACAAAGTTCTTGATACTTACTTGGTTCTAACTACGGAACCCTTCAGAATCGTGTTTTCGCTATACTTTCCTTGGGTTCCCGGCGCTGTGCGCGAACTGAAACCCCTCCTGGTCGATGAAAACACGGTTTTTGCTTAAAAAAAACTCGTTTTTTGAACACGTTTTTTTATTTTGGCTCGAACCCCTTTTTGACAAAGTTCTTGATACTTACTTGGTTCTAACTACGGAACCCTTTTTTTTTTTTTTTTTTTTTTTTTTATAGGATGGGAAATTATCAAATGACCCCTCCCGCTCTGGGTGAAGCGGCAGGGAGTGTCAGACTTTTACTGACTAAAACCCACCCTTAGTCCTCCTAGTGCCTTTCTTCCCAGGGCCGCGGTAACTCTTTCGAACAATTCCGCAACCCTGGCAGGCTCTGGCCCTGGCGGGCCCCGTCTCCGTTGCTGACTGCTCTTTCCGGCGCGTTCGGAGTGAAACGCGCCGTCGACTCTGGCCTGACCTGATCGGACAGCGAGCTACCCATTGCTCGTTGTCCGCAGGCGTCAGTCACTGCGCCTTGCTCAGGAGCGTCAGTTCCTGAGAGGCGCAGCGACTAACGTTCGTCTGGAGGAGGCGAAATGGGGCCATTACTGGCACTCCATTTCGGCCCCCTCCCGAGCAGTGGCAGCGGCGGCGACGGTGGCGGCGGCTGCGGCGGAAGCGACGGCGGCGGCGGTGGAGGAGGGTTTTCTCCTCGACCCGGCCCTGGCGGGTGGACCGCAGGCTTTGCCCCCAGCCCAGTGATCGGCCGGCTTGCCAGCTGCCGCACATGCGAAGCAGTGCGGCGCGGCGTCGCACGAGCCGGCCCTGTGACCGGGCTGACCACAGCGGAAGCAGTGGTCACTGCGGTCCACCTCCGAGGTGCAGCGTGCTCCCACGTGGTTGCCAACTTGGCAACGGAAGCACCTCAGAGGTCTGGGCTCCAGCAGTTTTACCTGCGCGGAGACCCAGCCCACCAAAAGCCTTCGGCCCTCCGAGACTTTCTTGGCCGCCGACACGGGGCAGCTCACCACTACGGTTCGCATGCCCGTGTTGTCAGGACGGATGGTGCCCGCCTTCACCTCCTCTGCAGAGCACCCCCCCGTCCTGACGACGGCGGCCAACACCTCCTCCTCCGTGACGGAGTCGTCCAGGCCCAAGATGCGCATATCTATGCACTTCGTGGGCCTGGACACTCGGACGTCATCCGCGCCCAAGGACGCCCTAAGCCTTTCGGCTAGAGCGTCCGCGGCCGGACCGCTGCCTGCTCCAGGGATCTCGAGCATCCTGGCCCCGGTCATGGTGACCCTGAGCCGGAGACCCCCGACGATGCCAAGCTCACCGAGGTTGATGGCCTCCTTGGCCTTGGTGAGCGTGTTGGCATACGTCACGCCCCTCTTCACCGCGTCCGGCTGCAGTGTTAAAACTACAGCCGCGGTCTTCGGGGCGCGGAGCGCAGCCGCGACGCCTCGCGCTCGCTGCCGCCGCCTTCTCTCCCGCCTCTTTGCCGCCCTGGCTGCCTTTCCCGCCTTCTTCTTCTCCCCGGCCACTTGACATTCGGCTTGAGCCGGGGGAGGTTCAGAAGGCGAGGAAGCCGGGGGGAGCTGCTGCACGGCTGGCGCAGGAGCCTTCGCCGTCCGCGCAGCCGCCCCACCCTTCCTCTTCCTTTCCGGGGCCGGGTCCGGTTTTCCCGACACCGGCTTCGCGGGTGCCGGCCCGGACCCTTTGTCCTGGCCGGACGACCCCGGTGTGGCAGCCACGGCGGCCGCGTACGACGCCGCCTTTTTTTGGGCTGGAGCCTTCCCACTCGCCGCTAACGGGGGGCGCAAGACGATGTTCTCCAGGACGGAAAACCGCGCCTGGAAGGCAGCCATCTCCTGCCGCACCAGGTCCAGCACCTGGCCCTCCTGCGGCACGGGCTGGCTGTTCTCCCTGCGCCCCCCTTTAGGCGCCCCCTGTGGGCCGGCTCCCTGTAGCCTGGCCAGGTCTGCTCGGAGCCCCGCATTCTCCCTCTGGAGGCGCTCCGTGGCGGCAGCCAAGCGGGCGACCTCCGTCCGCAGGTTGGACATCTCGTCCACCGGAGGCCCACCTCGGTTAGCCTCCGCTGCCGCCAGGATGGAGGTCAGCGCCGCACTTATGGCCCTGTTTTTAGAGGAGAGTTTCCTCTTCAGGGCCACATCGCGAAGCGCGGCCTCCACCACCTCCGCAAACCCGGCCCTCCGAACTTGCTCCTGTCCGGAGTCATCAGGCTCACCGCCGGAGGACTCCGAACCAGGAGCCCTGCGACCGCCCTCTCCGGGGGGTCGTCCGTCAGCGACGAGCCCCTCGGCTCGCTGGCCAGCCACCTTGGAGGCGGGCAATCTCCCCTTGCCTCCCTCTCGGCCCTTTCCCCGCCTACTGGTGGGGATCTTGCGAGCCGAGGCCACCTCCTCGCTGCCAGACGACCCCCGGTCTTCCTCCGCTCTGGGCCGCTTGCGGAAGGACCTCGAGTCCTCCGCAGCAGCCCCCGCTCTCACGGGTTCAGAGCTCGCCGAGCTAAAGGTCGCTAGGTCGTCGGAGTCCAACTCGGACTCCGACTCTGCACCCGTGCGACACTCAAGCGAGCCCTCCTCCCAATATAGAGCGCCGCTTCCCGCGCTCTGCCCGACCGACACTTTGTCGGGTGAGCTAAAATTTAACCCGATTAATTCCTCAAAGGACGTTCCGAATCGGGGGCCTCCTCGGCCACTGTTGCCCTTGGCAAGCGGAGTGCGGACAGCCCTGTTGCCCCCCCCAGAATACGAGGGGCTTGACGCACTAGGCGTGGCGGATTCCCGGACTGCTGTGCAGTCCGAACCGCCCTGGGGTAATGTCTCTTTAGCAGGCCTGTCCATGATTTCCTTTTTGAGGGTGCGGTCCCTATCTCCCCTCCTCTCTCCCTCTCTCTCAGTGCTTGCTCGCTGCCCTCACAGTCACGTCTGATGATCAGACGCGTACCAGAGAGCAGCGAGCAAGCCAATGAGACGCACACCGTCCGAGGACCCGAACACTGCTCAAGTCTCCGAACGGTGTGCCCCTCTTGTGTCTCTCTTGGTCTGGTCTCTCACTTGGGACCTTCCGGCATGAGTGGCTCTACCGGCAAAGCCCCCAAGATCACTGAGACACGCAAGCCCCACCACGACGGCAACGTGGAGACACGGTTGGTGGGGAACTACGGAACCCTTCAGAATCGTGTTTTCGCTATACTTTCCTTGGGTTTTCGGCGCTGTGCGCGAACTGAAACCCCTCCTGGTCGATGAAAACACGTTTTTTGCTTGAAAAAAACTCGTTTTTTGAACACGTTTTTTTGTTTTGGCTCGAACCCCTTTTTGACAAAGTTCTTGATACTTACTTGGTTCTAACTACGGAACCCTTCTGAAAAAAACTGTTTTTTGAACACGTTTTTTAATTTTGGCCCGAACCTCTTTTTGACAAAATTCTTGATACTTACTCGGTTCTAACTACGGAATTCTTCATTAGATTTTCGATCTGTTTGCAGAATCGTGTTTTCGCCATACTAACCTTGGGTTCCTGGCGCTGTTCGCGAACTGAAACCCCTCCTGGTCGCTGAAAACACGTTTTTTGCCTGATAATAACTGTTTTTTTGAACACGTTTTTTAATTTTGGCTCGAACCCCTTTTTGACAAAGTTCTTGATACTTACTTGGTTCTAACTACGGAACCCTTCAGAATCGTGTTTTCGCTATACTTTCTTTGGGTTCCCGGCGCTGTGCGCGAACTGAAACCCCTCCTGGTCGATGAAAACACGTTTTTTGCTTAAAAATAACTCGTTTTTTGAACACGTTTTTTTGTTTTGGCTCGAACCCCTTTTTGACAAAGTTCTTGATATTTACTTGGTTCTAACTACGGAACCCTTCTGAAAAAAACTGTTTTTTGAACACGTTTTTTAATTTTGGCCCGAACCTCTTTTTGACAAAGTTCTTGATACTTACTTGGTTCTAACTACGGAACCCTTCAGAATCGTGTTTTCGATATACTTTCCTTGGGTTTCCGGCGCTGTGCGCGAACTGAAACCCCTCCTGGTCGATGAAAACACGGTTTTTGCTTGAAAAAAACTCGTTTTTTGAACAAGTTTTTTTATTTTGGCTCGAACCCCTTTTTGTCAAAGTTCTTGATACTTACTTGGTTCTAACTACGGAACCCTTCAGAATCGTGTTTTCGCTATACTTTCCTTGGGTTCCCGGCGCTGTGCGCGAACTGAAACCCCTCCTGGTCGATGAAAACACGTTTTTTGCTTGAGAAAAACTCGTTTTTTGAAAACGTTTTTTTGTTTTGACTCGAACCCCTTTTTGACAAAGTCCTTGATACTTGCTTGGTTCTAACTACGGAACCCTTCAGAATCGTGTTTTCGCTATACTTTCCTTGTGTTCCCGGCGCTGTGCGCGAACTGAAACCCCTCCTAGTCTATGAAAACACGTTTTTTGCCTGAAAAAAACTCGTTTTTTGAACAGGTTTTTTTATTTTGGCTCGAACCCCTTTTTGACAAAGTTCTTGATACTTGCTTGGTTCTAACTACGGAACTCTTCAGAATCGTGTTTTCGCTATACTTTCCTTGGGTTCCCGACGCTGTGCGCGAACTGAAATCCTTCCTGGTCGCTGAAAACTCGGTTTTTGCCTGAAAAAAACTCGTTCTTTGAACACGTTTTTTTATTTTGGCTCGAACCCCTTTTTGACAAAGTTCTTGATACTTACTTGGTTCTAACAACGGAACCCTCCTGAAAAAAACTGTTTTTTGAACACGTTTTTTAATTTTGGCCCGAACCTCTTTTTGACGAAATTCTTGATACTTACTCGGTTCTAAGTACCTACGGAATTCTTCATTAGATTTTTGATCTGTTTGCAGAATCGTGTTTTCGCCATACTAACCTTGGGTTCCTGGCGCTGTTCGCGAACTGAAACCCCTCCTGGTCGCTGAAAACACGTTTTTTGCCTGATAATAACTGTTTTTTTGAACACGTTTTTTAATTTTGGCACCAACCCCTTTTTGACAAAGTTCTTGATACTTACTTGGTTCTAACTACGGAACCCTTCAGAATCGTGTTTTCGCTATACTTTCCTTGGGTTCCCGGCGCTGTGCGCGAACTGAAACCCCTCCTGGTCGATGAAAACACGTTTTTTTTCCTGAAAAAAACTCGTTTTTTGAACACGTTTTTTAATTTTGGCTCGAACCCCTTTTTGACAAAGTTCTTGATACTTGCTTGGTTCTAACTACGGAACCCTTCAGAATCGTGTTTTCGCTATACTTTCCTTGTGTTCCCGGCGCTGTGCGCGAACTGAAACCCCTCCTGGTCGATGAAAACACGTTTTTTGCCTGAAAAAAACTCGTTTTTTGAACAGGTTTTTTTATTTTGGCTCGAACCCCTTTTTGACAAAGTTCTTGATACTTGCTTGGTTCTAACTACGGAACCCTTCAGAATCGTGTTTTCGCTATACTTTCCTTGGGTTCCCGACGCTGTGCGCGATCTGAAATCCTTCCTGGTCGCTGAAAACTCGGTTTTTGCCTGAAAAAAGTGGTTTTTTGAACAAGTTTTTTCATTTTGGCTCGAACCCCTTTTTGACAAAGTTCTTGATACTTACTTGGTTCTAACTAAGGAACCCTTCAGAATCGTGTTTTCGCTATACTTTCCTTGGGTTCCCGGCGCTGTGCGCGAACTGAAACCCCTCCTGGTCGATGAAAACACGTTTTTTGCCTGAAAAAAACTCGTTCTTTGAACACGTTTTTTTGTTTTGGCTCGAACCCCTTTTTGACAAAGTTCTTGCTACTTACTTGGTTCTAACTACGGAACCCTTCAGAATCGTGTTTTCGTTATACTTTTCTTGGGTTCCCGGCGCTGTGCGCGAACTGAAACCCCTCCTGGTCGATGAAAACACGTTTTTTGCATGAAAAAAACTCGCTTTTTGAACACGTTTTTTTATTTTGGCTCGAACCTCTTTTTGACAAAGTTCTTGATACTTACTCGGTTCTAACTACGAAATTGTTCATTAGATTTTCGATCTGTTTGCAGAATCGTGTTTTCGCCATACTAACCTTGGGTTCCTGGCGCTGTTCGCGAACTGAAACCCCTCCTGGTCGCTGAAAACACGATTTTTGCCTGATAATAACTGTTTTTTTGAACACGTTTTTTAATTTTGCTCGAACCCCTTTTTGACAAAGTTCTTGATACTTACTTGGTTCTAACTACGAAACCCTTCAGAATCGTGTTTTCGCTATACTTTCCTTGGGTTCCCGGCGCTGTGCGCGAACTGAAAACCCTCCTGGTCGATGAAAACACGTTTTTTGCTTGAAAAAAACTCGTTTTTTGAACACGTTTTTTTGTTTTGGCTCGAACCCCTTTTTGACTAAGTTCTTGATACTTACTTGGTTTCAACTACGGAACTTTTCTGAAAAAAACTGTTTTTTAAACACGTTTTTTAATTTTGGCCCGAACCTCTTTTTGACAAAATTCTTGATACTTACTTGGTTCTAACTACGGAACCCTTCAGAATCGTGTTTTTGCTATACTTTCCTTGGGTTCCCGGCGCTGTGCGCGAACTGAAAACCCTCCTGGTCGATGAAAACACGTTTTTTGCTTGAAAAAAACTCGTTTTTTGAACACGTTTTTTTGTTTTGGCTCGAACCCCTTTTTGACTAAGTTCTTGATACTTACTTGGTTTCAACTACGGAACTTTTCTGAAAAAAACTGTTTTTTAAACACGTTTTTTAATTTTGGCCCGAACCTCTTTTTGACAAAATTCTTGATACTTACTCGGTTCTAACTACGGAATTCTTCATTAGATTTTCGATCTGTTTGCAGAATCGTGTTTTCGCCATACTAACCTTGGGTTCCTGGCGCTGTTCGCGAACTGAAACCCCTCCTGGTCGCTGAAAACACGTTTTTTGCCTGATAATAACTGTTTTTTTGAACACGTTTTTTAATTTTGGCACAAACCCCTTTTTGACAAAGTTCTTGATACTTACTTGGTTCTAACTACGGAACCCTTCAGAATCGTGTTTTCGCTATACTTTCTTTGGGTTCCCGGCGCTGTGCGCGAACTGAAACCCCTCCTGGTCGATGAAAACACGTTTTTTGCTTAAAAAAAACTCGTTTTTTTAAACACGTATTTTTGTTTTGGCTCGAACCCCTTTTTGACAAAGTTCTTGATATTTACTTGGTTCTAACTACGGAACCCTTCTGAAAAAAACTGTTTTTTGAACACGTTTTTTCAATTTGGTTCGAACCCCTTTTTGACAAAGTTCTTGATACTTACTTGGTTCTAACTACGGAAACCTTCTAAAAAAAACTGTTTTTTTTAAACACTTTTTTTAATTTTGGCGCGGCCCGGCGCTGTGCGCGAACTGAAACCCCTCCTGGTCGATGAAAACACGTTTTTTTTCCTGAAAAAAACTCGTTTTTTGAACACGTTTTTTAATTTTGGCTCGAACCCCTTTTTGACAAAGTTCTTGATACTTGCTTGGTTCTAACTACGGAACCCTTCAGAATCGTGTTTTCGCTATACTTTCCTTGTGTTCCCGGCGCTGTGCGCGAACTGAAACCCCTCCTGGTCGATGAAAACACGTTTTTTGCCTGAAAAAAACTCGTTTTTTGAACAGGTTTTTTTATTTTGGCTCGAACCCCTTTTTGACAAAGTTCTTGATACTTGCTTGGTTCTAACTACGGAACCCTTCAGAATCGTGTTTTCGCTATACTTTCCTTGGGTTCCCGACGCTGTGCGCGAACTTAAACCCCTCCTGGTCGATGAAAACACGGTTTTTGCTTGAAAAAAACTCGTTTTTGAACACGTTTTTTTATTTTGGCTCAAACCCATTTTTGACAAAGTTCTTGATACTTACTTGGTTCTAACTACGGAACCCTTCAGAATCGTGTTTTCGCTATACTTTCCTTGGGTTCCCGGCGCTGTGCGCGAACTGAAACCCCTCCTGGTCGATGAAAACACGTTTTTTGCTTGAAAAAAACTCGTTTTTTGAACACGTGTTTTTTTTTGGCTCGAACCACTTTTTGACAAAGTTCTTGATACTTACTTGGTTCTAACTACGGAACCCTTTAGAATCGTGTTTTCGCTATACTTTCCTTGGGTTCCCGGCGCTGTGCGCGAACTGAAACCCCTCCTGGTCGATGAAAACACGTTTTTTGCTTGAAAAAAACTCGTTTTTCGAACACGTTTTTTTGTTTTGGCTCGAACCCCTTTTTGACAAAGTTCTTGATACTTACTTGGTTCTAACTACGGAACCCTTCTGAAAAAAACTGTTTTTGAACACGTTTTTTAATTTTGGCCCGAACCTCTTTCTGACAAAATTCTTGATACTTACTCGGTTCTAATTACGGAATTCTTCATTAGATTTTCGATCTGTTTGCAGAATCGTGTTTTCGCCATACTAACCTTGGGTTCCTGGCGCTGTTCGCGAACTGAAACCCCTCCTGGTCGCTGAAAACACGTTTTTTGCCTGATAATAACTGTTTTTTTGAACACGTTTTTTAATTTTGGCACCAACCTCTTTTTGACAAAATTCTTGATACTTACTCGGTTCTAACTACGGAATTCTTCATTAGATTTTCGATCTGTTTGCAGAATCGTGTTTTCGCCATACTTACCTTGGGTTCCTGGCGCTGTTCGCGAACTGAAACCCCTCCTGGTCGCTGAAAACACGTTTTTTGCCTGATAATAACTGTTTTTTTGAACACGTTTTTTAATTTTGGCACCAACCCCTTTTTGACAAAGTTCTTGATACTTACTTGGTTCTAACTACGGAACCCTTCAGAATCGTGTTTTCGCTATACTTTCTTTGGGTTCCCGGCGCTGTGCGCGAACTGAAACCCCTCCTGGTCGATGAAAACACGTTTTTTGCTTAAAAAAAACTCGTTTTTTTAAACACGTTTTTTTGTTTTGGCTCGAACCCCTTTTTGACAAAGTTCTTGATATTTACTTGGTTCTAACTACGGAACCCTTCTGAAAAAAACTGTTTTTTGAACACGTTTTTTCAATTTGGTTCGAACCCCTTTTTGACAAAGTTCTTGATACTTACTTGGTTCTAACTACGGAAACCTTCTAAAAAAAACTATTTTTTTAAACACTTTTTTTAATTTTGGCGCGGCCCGGCGCTGTGCGCGAACTGAAACCCCTCCTGGTCGATGAAAACACGTTTTTTTTCCTGAAAAAAACTCGTTTTTTGAACACGTTTTTTAATTTTGGCTCGAACCCCTTTTTGACAAAGTTCTTGATACTTACTTGGTTCAAACTACGGAACCCTTCAGAATCGTGTTTTCGCTATACTTTCCTTGGGTTCCCGGCGCTGTGCGCAAACTATAACCCCTCCTGGTCGATGAAAACACGGTTTTTGCTTGAAAAAAACTCGTTTTTTGAACACGTTTTTTTATTTTGGCTCGAACCCCTTTTTGACAAAGTTCTTGATACTTACTTGGTTCTAACTACGGAACCCTTCAGAATCGTGTTTTCGCTATACTTTCCTTGGGTTCCCGGCGTTGTGCGCGAACTGAAACCCCTCCTGGTCGATGAAAACACGTTTTTTGCTTGAAAAAAACTCGTTTTTTGAACACGTTTTTTTATTTTTTCTCGAACCCCTTTTTGACAAAGTTCTTGATACTTACTTGGTTCTAACTACGGAACCCTTCAGAATCGTGTTTTCGCTATACTTTCCTTGGGTTCCCGGCGCTGTGCGCGAACTGAAACCCCTCCTGGTCGATGAAAACACGGTTTTTGCTTGAAAAAAACTCGTTTTTTGAACACGTTTTTTTATTTTGGCTCGAACCCCTTTTTGACAAAGTTCTTGATACTTACTTGGTTCTAACTACGGAACCCTTCAGAATCGTGTTTACGCTATACCTTCCTTGGGTTCCCGGCGCTGTGCGCGAACTGAAACCCCTCCTGGTCGATGAAAACACGGTTTTTGCTTGAAAAAAACTCGTTTTTGAACACGTTTTTTTATTTTGGCTCGAACCCCTTTTTGACAAAGTTCTTGATACTTACTTGGTTCTAACTACGGAACCCTTCAGAATCGTGTTTTCGCTATACTTTCCTTGGGTTCCCGGCGCTGTGCGCGAACTGAAACCCCTCCTGGTCGATGAAAACACGGTTTTTGCTTGAAAAAAACTCGTTTTTTGAACACGTTTTTTTATTTTGGCTCGAACCCCTTTTTGACAACGTTCTTGATACTTACTTGGTTCTAACTACGGAACCCTTCAGAATCGTGTTTTCGCCATACTAACCTTGGGTTCCAGGCGCTGTTCGCGAACTGAAACCCCTCCTGGTCGCTGAAAACACGTTTTTTGCCTGATAATAACTGTTTTTTTGAACACGTTTTTTAATTTTGGCACCAACCCCTTTTTAACAAAGTTCTTGATACTTACTTGGTTCTTACTACGGAACCCTTCAGAATCGTGTTTTCGCCATACTAACCTTGGGTTCCAGGCGCTGTGCGCGAACTAAAACCCCTCCTGGTCGATGAAAACACGGTTTTTGCTTGAAAAAAACTCGTTTTTTGAACACGTTTTTTTGTTTTGGCTCGAACCCCTTTTTGACAAAGTTCTTGATACTTACTTGGTTCTAACTACGGAACCCTTCTGAAAAAAACTGTTTTTTGAACACGTTTTTTTGTTTTGGCACCAACCCCTTTTTGACAAAGTTCTTGATACTTACTTGGTTCTAACTACGAAACCCTTCAGAATCGTGTTTTCGCTATACTTTCCTTGGGTTCCCGGCGCTGTGCGCGAACTGAAACAACTCCTGGTCGATGAAAACACGTATTTTGCTTGAAAAAAACTCGTTTTTTGAACACGTTTTTTTGTTTTGGCTCGAACCCCTTTTTGACAAAGTTCTTGATACTTACTTGGTTCTAACTACGGAACCCTTCTGAAAAAAACTGTTTTTTGAACACGTTTTTTAATTTTGACCCGAACCTCTTTTTGACAAAATTCTTGATACTTACTCGGTTCTAACTACGGAACCCTTCAGAATCGTGTTTTCGCCATACTTTCCTTGGGTTCCCGGCGCTGTGCGCGAACTGAAACCCCTCCTGGTCGATGAAAACACGTTTTTTGCTTGAAAAAAACTCGTTTTTTGAACACGTTTTTTTGTTTTGGCTCGAACCCCTTTTTGACAAAGTTCTTGATACTTACTTGGTTCTAACTACGGAGCCCTTCAGAATCGTGTTTTCGCTATACTTTCCTTGGGTTCCCGGCGCTGTGCGCGAACTGAAACAACTCCTGGTCGATGAAAACACGTTTTTTGCTTGAAAAAAACTCGTTTTTTAAACACGTTTTTTTGTTTTGGCTCGAACCCCTTTTTGACAAAGTTCTTGATACTTACTTGGTTCTAACTACGGAACCCTTTCGAAAAAAACTGTTTTTTTAAACACGTTTTTTAATTTTGGCACCAACCCCTTTTTGACAAAGTTCTTGATACTTACTTGGTTCTTACTACGGAACCCTTCAGAATCGTGTTTTCGCTATACTTTCCTTGGGTTCCCGGCGCTGTGCGCGAACTGAAACCCCTCCTGGTCGATGAAAACACGGTTTTTGCTTGAAAAAAACTCGTTTTTTGAACACGTTTTTTTATTTTGGCTCGAACCCCTTTTTGACAAAGTTCTTGATACTTACTTGGTTCTAACTACGGAACCCTTCAGAATCGTGTTTTCGCTATTCTTTCCTTGGGTTCCCGGCGCTGTGCGCGAACTGAAACAACTCCTGGTCGATGAAAACACGTTTTTTGCTTGAAAAAAACTCGTTTTTTGAACACGTTTTTTTGTTTTGGCTCGAACCCCTTTTTGACAAAGTTCTTGATACTTACTTGGTTCTAACTACGGAACACTTCTGAAAAAAACTGTTTTTTGAACACGTTTTTTAATTTTGACCCGAACCTCTTTTTGACAAAATTCTTGATACTTACTCGATTCTAACTACGGAACCCTTCAGAATCTTGTTTTTGCCATACTTTCCTTGGGTTCCCGGCGCTGTGCGCGAACTGAAACCCCTCCTGGTCGATGAAAACACGTTTTTTGCTAGAAAAAAACTCGTTTTTTGAACACGTTTTTTTGTTTTGGCTCGAACCCCTTTTTGACAAAGTTCTTGATACTTACTTGGTTCTAACTACGGCAACCTTCAGAATCGTGTTTTTGCTATACTTTCCTTGGGTTCCCGGCGCTGTGCGCGAACTGAAACCCCTCCTGGTCGATGAAAACACGTTTTTTGCTTGAAAAAAACTCGTTTTTTGAACACGTTTTTTTGTTTTGGCTCGAACCCCTTTTTGACAAAGTTCTTGATACTAACTTGGTTCTAACTACGGAACCCTTCTGAAAATAACTGTTTTTTGAACACGTTTTTTAATTTTGGCCCGAACCCCTTTTCGACAAAATTCTTGATACTTACTCGGTTCGAACTACGGAATTCTTCATTAGATTTTCGATCTGTTTGCAGAATCGTGTTTTCGCCATACTAACCTTGGGTTCCTGGCGCTGTTCGCGAACTGAAACCCCTCCTGGTCGCTGAAAACACGTTTTTTGCCTGATAATAACTGTTGTTTTTAACACGTTTTTTAATTTTGGCACCAACCCCTTTTTGACAAAGTTCTTGATACTTACTTGGTTCTTACTACGGAACCCTTCAGAATCGTGTTTTCGCTATACTTTCCTTGGGTTCCCGGTGCTGTGCGCGAACTGAAACCCCTCCTGGTCGATGAAAACACGGTTTTTGCTTGAAAAAAACTCGTTTTTTGTACACGTGTTTTTATTTTGGCTCGAACCCCTTTTTGACAAAGTTCTTGATACTTACTTGGTTCTAACTACGGAACCCTTCAGAATCGTGTTTTCGCTATACTAACCTTGGGTTCCTGGCGCTGTTCGCGAACTGAAACCCCTCCTGGTCGCTGAAAACACGTTTTTTGCCTGATAATAACTGTTTTTTTGAACACGTTTTTTAATTTTGGCACCAACCCCTTTTTGACAAAGTTCTTGATACTTACTTGGTACTAACTACGGAACCCTTCAGAATCGTGTTTTCGCTATACTTTCCTTGGGTTCCCGGCGCTGTGCGCGAACTGACACCCCTCCTGGTCGATGAAAACACGTTTTTTGCTTGAAAAAAACTCGTTTTTTGAACACGTTTTTTTGTTTTGGCTCGAACCCCTTTTTGACAAAGTTCTTGATACTTACTTGGTTCTAACTACGGAACCCTTCTGAAAAAAACTGTTTTTTGAACACGTTTTTTAATTTTGGCCCGAACCTCTTTTTGACAAAATTCTTGATACTTACTCGGTTCTAACTACGGAACCCTTCAGAATCGTGTTTTCGCCATACTTTCCTTGGGTTCCCGGCGCTGTGCGCGAACTGAAACCCCTCCTGGTCGATGAAAACACGTTTTTTGCTTGAAAAAAACTCGTTTTTTGAACACGTTTTTTTGTTTTGGCTCGAACCCCTTTTTGACAAAGTTCTTGATACTTACTTGGTTCTAACTACGGAACCCTTTCGAAAAAAACTGTTTTTTGAACACGTTTTTTAATTTTGGCACCAACCCCTTTTTGACAAAGTTCTTGATACTTACTTGGTTCTTACTACGGAACCCTTCAGAATCGAGTTTTCGCTATACTTTCCTTGGGTTCCCGCCGCTGTGCGCGAACTGAAACCCCTCCTGGTCGATGAAAACACGGTTTTTGCTTGAAAAATACTCGTTTTTTGAACACGTTTTTTTATTTTGGCTCGAACCCCTTTTTGACAAATTTCTTGATACTTACTTGGTTCTAACTACGGAACCCTTCTGAAAAAAAACTGTTTTTTGAACACGTTTTTTAATTTTGGCCCGAACCTCTTTTTGACAAAATTCTTGATACTTACTCGGTTCTAACTACCTACGGAATTCTTCATTAGATTTTCGATCTGTTTGCAGAATCGTGTTTTCGCCATACTGACCTTGGGTTCCTGGCGCTGTTCGCGAACTGAAACCCCTCCTGGTCGCTGAAAACACGTTTTTTGCCTGATAATAACTGTTTTTTTTAACACGTTTTTTAATTTTGGCACCAACCCCTTTTTGACAAAGTTCTTGATACTTACTTGGTTCTAACTACGGAACCCTTCAGAGTCGTGTTTTCGCTATACTTTCCTTGGGTTCCCGGCGCTGTGCGCGAACTGAAACCCCTCCTGGTCGATGAAAACACGGATTTTGCTTGAAAAAAACTCGTTTTTTGAACACGTTTTTTTATTATGGCTCGAACCCCTTTTTGACAAAGTTCTTGATACTTACTTGGTTCTAACTACGGAACCCTTCAGAATCGTGTTTTCGCTATACTTTCCTTGGGTTCCCGGCGCTGTGCGCGAACTGCAACCCCTCCTGGTCGATGAAAACACGGTTTTTGCTTGAAAAAAACTCGTTTTTTGAACACGTTTTTTTATTTTGGCTCGAACCCCTTTTTGACAAAGTTCTTGATACTTACTTTGTTCTAACTACGGAACCCTTCAGAATCGTGTTTTCGCTATACTTTCCTTGGGTTCCCGGCGCTGTGCGCGAACTGAAACCCCTCCTGGTCGATGAAAACACGTTTTTTGCTTGAAAAAAACTCGTTTTTGAACACGTTTTGTTGTTTTGGCGCGAACCCCTTTTTGACAAAGTTCTTGATACTTACTTTGTTCTAACTACGGAACACTTCTGAAAAAAACTGTTTTTTGAACACGTTTTTTAATTTTGGCCCGAACCTCTTTTTGACAAAATTCTTGATACTTACTCGGTTCTAACTACTGAATTCTTCATTAGATTTTCGATCTGTTTGCAGAATCGTGTTTTCGCCATACTAACCTTGGGTTCCTGGCGCTGTTCGAGAACTGAAACCCCTCCTGGTCGCTGAAAACACGTTTTTTGCCTGATAATAACTGTTTTTTTGAACACGTTTTTTAATTTTGGCACCAACCCCTTTTTGACAAAGTTCTTGATACTTACTTGGTTCTAACTACGGAACCCTTCAGAATCGTGTTTTCGCTATACTTTCCTTGGGTTCCCGGCGCTGTGCGCGAACTGAAACCCCTCCTGGTCGATGAAAACACGGTTTTTGCTTGAAAAAAACTCGTTTTTTGAACACGTTTTTTTGTTTTGGCTCGAACCCCTTTTTGACAAAGTTCTTGATACTTACTTGGTTCTAACTACGGAACCCTTCAGAATCGTGTTTTCGCTATACTTTCCTTGGGTTCCCGGCGCTGTGCGCGAACTGAAACCCCTCCTGGTCGATGAAAACACGTTTTTTGCTTGAAAAAAACTCGTTTTTTGAACACGTTTTTTTGTTTTGGCTCGAACCCCTTTTTGACAAAGTTCTTGATACTTACTTTGTTCTAACTACGGAACACTTCTGAAAAAAACTGTTTTGTGAACACGTTTTTTAATTTTGGCCCGAACCTCTTTTTGACAAAATTCTTGATACTTACTCGGTTCTAACTACTGAATTCTTCATTAGATTTTCGATCTGTTTGCAGAATCGTGTTTTCGCCATACTAACCTTGGGTTCCTGGCGCTGTTCGAGAACTGAAACCCCTCCTGGTCGCTGAAAACACGTTTTTTGCCTGATAATAACTGTTTTTTTGAACACGTTTTTTAATTTTGGCACCAACCCCTTTTTGACAAAGTTCTTGATACTTACTTGGTTCTAACTACGGAACCCTTCAGAATCGTGTTTTCGCTATACTTTCCTTGGGTTCCCGGCGCTGTGCGCGAACTGAAACCCCTCCTGGTCGATGAAAACACGGTTTTTGCTTGAAAAAAACTCGTTTTTTGAACACGTTTTTTTGTTTTGGCTCGAACCCCTTTTTGACAAAGTTCTTGATACTTACTTGGTTCTAACTACGGAACCCTTCTGAAAAAAACTGTTTTTTGAACACGTTTTTTAATTTTGGCCCGAACCTCTTTTTGACAAAATTCTTGATACTTACTCGGTTCTAACTACCTACGGAATTCTTCATTAGATTTTCGATCTGTTTGCAGAATCGTGTTTTCGCCATACTAACCTTGGGTTCCTGGCGCTGTTCGCGAACTGAAACCCCTCCTGGTCGCTGAAAACACGTTTTTTTCCTGATAATAACTGTTTTTTTGAACACGTTTTTTAATTTTGGCACCAACCCCTTTTTGACAAAGTTCTTGATACTTACTTGGTTCTAACTACGGAACACTTCAGAATCGTGTTTTCGCTATACTTTCCTTGGGTTCCCGGCGCTGTGCGCGAACTGACACCCCTCCTGGTCGATGAAAACACGTTTTTTGCTTGAGAAAAACTCGTTTTTTGAACACGTTTTTTTGTTTTGGCTCGAACCCCTTTTTGACAAAGTTCTTGATACTTACTTGGTTCTAACTACGGAACCCTTCTGAAAAAAACTGTTTTTTGAACACGTTTTTTAATTTTGGCCCGAACCTCTTTTTGACAAAATTCTTGATACTTACTCGGTTCTAACTACGGAACCCTTCAGAATCGTGTTTTCGCCATACTTTCCTTGGGTTCCCGGCGCTGTGCGCGAAATGAAACCCCTCCTGGTCGATGAAAACACGTTTTTTGCTTGAAAAAAACTCGTTTTTTGAACACGTTTTTTTGTTTTGGCTCGAACCCCTTTTTGACAAAGTTCTTGATACTTACTTGGTTCTAACTACGGAACCCTTTCGAAAAAAACTGTTTTTTGAACACGTTTTTTAATTTTGGCACCAACCCCTTTTTGACAAAGTTCTTGATACTTACTTGGTTCTTACTACGGAACCCTTCAGAATCGTGTTTTCGCTATACTTTCCTTGGGTTCCCGCCGCTGTGCGCGAACTGAAACCCCTCCTGGTCGATGAAAACACGGTTTTTGCTTGAAAAATACTCGTTTTTTGAACACGTTTTTTAATTTTGGACCGAACCTCTTTTTGACAAAATTCTTGATACTTACTCGGTTCTAACTACGGAATTCTTCATTAGATTTTCGATCTGTTTGCAGAATTGTGTTTTCGCCATACTTACCTTGGGTTCCTGGTGCTGTTCGCGAACTGAAACCCCTCCTGGTCGCTTAAAACACGTTTTTTGCCTGATAATAACTGTTTTTTTTAACACGTTTTTTAATTTTGGCACCTACCCTTTTTTGACAAAGTTCTTGATACTTACTTGGTTCTAACTACGGCAACCTTCAGAATCGTGTTTTCGCTATACTTTCCTTGGGTTCCCGGCGCTGTGCGCGAACTGAAACCCCTCCTGGTCGATGAAAACACGGTTTTTGCTTGAAAAAAACTCGTTTTTTGAACACGTTTTTTTATTTTGGCTCGAACCCCTTTTTGACAAAGTTCTTGATACTTACTTGGTTCTAACTACGGCAACCTTCAGAATCGTGTTTTCGCTATACTTTCCTTGGGTTCCCGGCGCTGTGCGCGAACTGAAACCCCTCCTGGTCGATGAAAACACGGTTTTTGCTTGAATAAAACTCTTTTTTTGAACACGTTTTTTTATTTTGGCTCAAACCCCTTTTTGACAAAGTTCTTGATACTTACTTGGTTCTAACTACGGAACCCCTCAGAATCGTGTCTTCGCTATACTTTCCTTGGGTTCCCGGCGCTGTGCGCAAACTGAAACCCCTCCTGGTCGATGAAAACACGTTTTTTGCTTGAAAAAAACTCGTTTTTTGAACAGGTTTTTTTGTTTTGGATCGAACCCCTTTTTGACAAAGTTCTTGATACTTACTTGGTTCTAACTACGGAACCCTTCTGAAAAAAAACTGTTTTTTGAACACGTTTTTTAATTTTGGCCCGAACCTCTTTTTAACAAAATTCTTGATACTTACTCGGTTCTAACTACCTACGGAATTCTTCATTAGATTTTCGATCTGTTTGCAGAATCGTGTTTTCGCCATACTGACCTTGGGTTCCTGGCGCTGTTCGCGAACTGAAACCCCTCCTGGTCGCTGAAAACACGTTTTTTGCCTGATAATAACTGTTTTTTTTAACACGTTTTTTAATTTTGGCACCAACCCCTTTTTGACAAAGTTCTTGATACTTACTTGGTTCTAACTACGGAACCCTTCAGAGTCGTGTTTTCGCTATACTTTCCTTGGGTTCCCGGCGCTGTGCGCGAACTGAAACCCCTCCTGGTCGATGAAAACACGGTTTTTGCTTGAAAAAAACTCGTTTTTTGAACACGTTTTTTTATTTTGGCTCGAACCCCTTTTTGACAAAGTTCTTGATACTTACTTGGTTCTTACTACGGAACCCTTCAGAATCGTGTTTTCGCTATACTTTCCTTGGGTTCCAGGCGCTGTGCGCGAACTGCAACCCCTCCTGGTCGATGAAAACACGGTTTTTGCTTGAAAAAAACTCGTTTTTTGAACACGTTTTTTTATTTTGGCTCGAACCCCTTTTTGACAAAGTTCTTGATACTTACTTTGTTCTAACTACGGAACCCTTCAGAATCGTGTTTTCGCTATACTTTCCTTGGGTTCCCGGCGCTGTGCGCGAACTGAAACCCCTCCTGGTCGATGAAAACACGGTTTTTGCTTGAAAAATACTCGTTTTTTGAACACGTTTTTTAATTTTGGACCGAACCTCTTTTTGACAAAATTCTTGATACTTACTCGGTTCTAACTACGGAATTCTTCATTAGATTTTCGATCTGTTTGCAGAATTGTGTTTTCGCCATACTTACCTTGGGTTCCTGGTGCTGTTCGCGAACTGAAACCCCTCCTGGTCGCTTAAAACACGTTTTTTGCCTGATAATAACTGTTTTTTTTAACACGTTTTTTAATTTTGGCACCTACCCTTTTTTGACAAAGTTCTTGATACTTACTTGGTTCTAACTACGGCAACCTTCAGAATCGTGTTTTCGCTATACTTTCCTTGGGTTCCCGGCGCTGTGCGCGAACTGAAACCCCTCCTGGTCGATGAAAACACGGTTTTTGCTTGAAAAAAACTCTTTTTTTGAACACGTTTTTTTATTTTGGCTTAAACCCCTTTTTGACAAAGTTCTTGATACTTACTTGGTTCTAACTACGGAACCCCTCAGAATCGTGTTTTCGCTATACTTTCCTTGGGTTCCCGGCGCTGTGCGCAAACTGAAACCCCTCCTGGTCGATGAAAACACGTTTTTTGCTTGAAAAAAACTCGTTTTTTGAACAGGTTTTTTTGTTTTGGATCGAACCCCTTTTTGACAAAGTTCTTGATACTTACTTGGTTCTAACTACGGAACCCTTCTGAAAAAAAACTGTTTTTTGAACACGTTTTTTAATTTTGGCCCGAACCTCTTTTTGACAAAATTCTTGATACTTTTTCGGTTCTAACTACCTACGGAATTCTTCATTAGATTTTCGATCTGTTTGCAGAATCGTGTTTTCGCCATACTGACCTTGGGTTCCTGGCGCTGTTCGCGAACTGAAACCCCTCCTGGTCGCTGAAAACACGTTTTTTGCCTGATAATAACTGTTTTTTTTAACACGTTTTTTAATTTTGGCACCAACCCCTTTTTGACAAAGTTCTTGATACTTACTTGGTTCTAACTACGGAACCCTTCAGAGTCGTGTTTTCGCTATACTTTCCTTGGGTTCCCGGCGCTGTGCGCGAACTGAAACCCTCCTGGTCGATGAAAACACGGTTTTTGCTTGAAAAAAACTCGTTTTTTGAACACGTTTTTTTATTTTGGCTCGAACCCCTTTTTGACAAAGTTCTTGATACTTACTTGGTTCTTACTACGGAACCCTTCAGAATCGTGTTTTCGCTATACTTTCCTTGGGTTCCCGGCGCTGTGCGCGAACTGCAACCCCTCCTGGTCGATGAAAACACGGTTTTTGCTTGAAAAAAACTCGTTTTTTGAACACGTTTTTTTATTTTGGCTCGAACCCCTTTTTGACAAAGTTCTTGATACTTGCTTGGTTCTAACTACGGAACCCTTCAGAATCGTGTTTTCGCTATACTTTCCTTGGGTTCCCGACGCTGTGCGCGAACTGAAATCCTTCCTGGTCGCTGAAAACTCGGTTTTTGCCTGAAAAAAGTGGTTTTTTGAACACGTTTTTTCATTTTGGCTCGAACCCCTTTTTGACAAAGTTCTTGATACTTACTTGGTTCTAACTACGGAACCCTTCAGAATCGTGTTTTCGCTATACTTTCCTTGGGTTCCCGGCGCTGTGCGCGAACTGAAACCCCTCCTGGTCGATGAAAACACGTTTTTTGCCTGAAAAAAACTCGTTCTTTGAACACGTTTTTTTATTTTGGCTCGAACCCCTTTTAGACAAAGTTCTTGATACTTACTTGGTTCTAACTACGGAACCCTTCAGAATCGTGTTTTCGCTATACTTTCCTTGGGTTCCCGGCGCTGTGCGCGAACTGAAACCCCTCCTGGTCGATGAAAACACGGTTTTTGCTTGAAAAAAACTCGTTTTTTGAACACGTTTTTTTGTTTTGGCTCGAACCCCTTTTTGACAAAGTTCTTGATACTTACTTGGTTCTAACTACGGAACCCTTCTGAAAAAAACTGTTTTTTGAACACGTTTTATAATTTTGGCCCGAACCTCTTTTTGACAAAATTCTTGATACTTACTCGGTTCTAACTACGGAATTCTTCATTAGATTTTCGATCTGTTTGCAGAATCGTGTTTTCGCCATATTAACCTTGGGTTCCTGGCGCTGTTCGCGAACTGAAACCCCTCCTGGTCGCTGAAAACACGTTTTTTGCCTGTTAATAACTGTTTTTTTGAACACGTTTTTTAATTTTGGCACCAACCCCTTTTTGCCAAAGTTCTTGATACTTACTTGGTTCTAACTAAGGAACCCTTCAGAATCTTGTTTTCGCTATACTTTCCTTGGGTTCCCGGCGCTGTGCGCGAACTGAAACCCCTCCTGGTCGATGAAAACACGTTTTTTTGCTTGAAAAAAACTGGTTTTTTGAACACGCTTTTTTATTTTGGCTCGAAAGCCTTTTTGACAAAAATCTTGATACTAAGTTGGTTCTAACTACGGATCCCTTCTGAAAAAAACTGTTTATTTGAACACGTTTTTAAATTTTGGCACCAATCCCTGTTTGACAAAGTTCTTGATACTTACTTGGTTCTAACTACGGAACCCTTCTTAAAAAAAACTGTCTTTTTGAAAACGTTTTTTTTATTTTGGCACCAACCTATTTTGACAAAATTCTTGATACTTACTTGGTTCTAACTACGGAATTCTTCATTAGATTTTCGATCTGTTTGCGGAATCGTGTTTTCGCAATACTAACCTTGGGTGCCCGGCGCTGAACGCGAACTGAAACCCCTCCTGGTCTTTGAAAACTCGTTTTTTGCTTGAAAAAAACTGGTTTTTTAACAAGTTTTTTTATTTTGGTTCGAACCCCTTTTTGACAAAGTTCTTGATACTTACATGGTTCTAACTACGGAACCCTTCAGAATCGTGTTTTCGCTATACTTTCCTTGGGTTCCCGGCGCTGTGCGCGAACTGAAACCCCTCCTGGTCGATGAAAACACGTTTTTTGCCTGAAAAAAACTCGTTCTTTGAACACGTTTTTTTATTTTGGCTCGAACCCCTTTTAGACAAAGTTCTTGATACTTACTTGGTTCTAACTACGGAACCCTTCAGAATCGTGTTTTCGCTATACTTTCCTTGGGTTCCCGGCGCTGTGCGCGAACTGAAACCCCTCCCGGTCGATGAAAACACGGTTTTTGCTTGAAAAAAACTCGTTTTTTGAACACGTTTTTTTGTTTTGGCTCGAACCCCTTTTTGACAAAGTTCTTGATACTTACTTGGTTCTAACTACGGAAACCTTCTGAAAAAAACTGTTTTTTAAACACGTTTTATAATTTTGGCCAGAACCTCTTTTTGACAAAATTCTTCATACTTACTCGGTTCTAACTACGGAATTCTTCATTAGATTTTCGATCTGTTTGCAGAATCGTGTTTTCGCCATACTAACCTTGGGTTCCTGGCGCTGTTCGCGAACTGAAACCCCTCCTGGTCGCTGAAAACACGTTTTTTGCCTGTTAATAACTGTTTTTTTGAACACGTTTTTTAATTTTGGCACCAACCCCTTTTTGACAAAGTTCTTGATACTTACTTGGTTCTAACTACGAAACCCTTCAGAATCGTGTTTTCGCTATACATTCCTTAGGTTCCCGGCGCTGTGCGCGAACTGAAACCCCTCCTGGTCGATGAAAACACGGTTTTTGCTTGAAAAAAACTCGTTTTTTGAACACGTTTTTTTATTTTGGCTCGAACCCCTTTTTGACAAAGTTCTTGATACTTACTTGGTTCTAACTACGGAACCCTTCAGAATCTTGTTTTCGCTATACTTTCCTTGGGTTCCCGGCGCTGTGCGCGAACTGAAACCCCTCCTGGTCGATGAAAACACGTTTTTTTGCTTGAAAAAAACTGGTTTTTTGAACACGCTTTTTTATTTTGGCTCGAAAGCCTTTTTGACAAAAATCTTGATACTAAGTTGGTTCTAACTACGGATCCCTTCTGAAAAAAACTGTTTATTTGAACACGTTTTTAAATTTTGGCACCAATCCCTGTTTGACAAAGTTCTTGATACTTACTTGGTTCTAACTACGGAACCCTTCTTAAAAAAAACTGTCTTTTTGAAAACGTTTTTTTTATTTTGGCACCAACCTATTTTGACAAAATTCTTGATACTTACTTGGTTCTAACTACGGAATTCTTCATTAGATTTTCGATCTGTTTGCGGAATCGTGTTTTCGCAATACTAACCTTGGGTGCCCGGCGCTGAACGCGAACTGAAACCCCTCCTGGTCTTTGAAAACTCGTTTTTTGCTTGAAAAAAACTGGTTTTTTAACAAGTTTTTTTATTTTGGTTCGAACCCCTTTTTGACAAAGTTCTTGATACTTACATGGTTCTACCTACGAAATTCTTCATAAGATTTTCGATCTGTTTGCGGAATCGTGTTTTCGCCATAATAACATTGGGTTCCTGGCGCTGTGCGCGAACTGAAACTCCTCCTGGTTGCTGAAAACACGTTTTTTGCTTGAAAAAAAGAATAAAAACTGGTTTTTGAACACGTGTTTTTATTATGGCACCAACCCATTTTTGAAAAAATACTTGATACTTACATGGTTCTAACTACGGAATTCTTCATTAGATTTTCGATCTGTTTGCGGAATCGTGTTTTCGCTATACTTTCCTTGGGTTCCCGGCGCTGTGCGCGAACTGAAACCCCTCCTGGTTGCTGAAAACACGTTTTTTGCTTGAAAAAAACTCGTTGTTTGAACACGTTTTTTTATTTTGGCTCGAACCCCTTTTTGACAAAGTTCTTGATACTTACTTGGTTCTAACTACGGAACCCTTCAGAATCGTGTTTTCGCTATACTTTCCTTGGGTTCCCGGCGCTGTGCGCGAACTGAAACCCCTCCTGGTCGATGAAAACGCGTTTTTTGCCTGAAAAAAACTCGTTTTTTGAACACATTTTTTTATTTTGGCTCGAACCCCTTTTTGACAAAGTTCTTGATACTTACTCGGTTCTAACTACGGAATTCTTCATTAGATTTTCAATCTGTTTGCGGAATCGTGTTTTCGCTATACTAACTTTGGGTTCCCGGCGCTATGCGCGAACTGAAACCCCTCCTGGTTGCTGAAAACACGTTTTTTGCTTGAAAAAAACTCGTTGTTTGAACACGTTTTTTTATTTTGGCTCGAACCCCTTTTTGACAAAGTTCTTGATACTTACTTGGTTCTAACTACGGAACCCTTCAGAATCGTGTTTTCGCTATACTTTCCTTGGGTTCCCGGCGCTGTGCGCGAACTGAAACCCCTCCTGGTTGATGAAAACACGTTTTTTGCTTGAAAAAAACTCGTTTTTTGAAGACGTTTTTTTATTTTGGCTCGAACCCCTTTTTGACAAAGTTCTTGATACTTACTTGGTTCTAACTACGGAACCCTTCAGAATCGTGTTTTCGCTATACTTTCCTTGGGTTCCCGGCGCTGTGCGCGAACTGAAACCCCTCCTGGTCGATGAAAACACGGTTTTTGCTTGAAAAAACTCGTTTTTTGAACACGTTTTTTTATTTTGGCTCGAACCCCTTTTTGACAAAGTTCTTGATACTTACTTTGTTCTAACTACGGAACCCTTCAGAATCGTGTTTTCGCTATACTTTCCTTGGGTTCCCGGCGCTGTGCGCGAACTGAAACCCCTCCTGGTCGATGAAAACACGTTTTTTGCTTGAAAAAAACTCGTTTTTTGAACACGTTTTTTTGTTTTGGCTCGAACCCCTTTTTGACAAAGTTCTTGATACTTACTTTGTTCTAACTACGGAACACTTCTGAAAAAAACTGTTTTTTGAACACGTTTTTTAATTTTGGCCCGAACCTCTTTTTGACAAAATTCTTGATACTTACTCGGTTCTAACTACTGAATTCTTCATTAGATTTTCGATCTGTTTGCAGAATCGTGTTTTCGCCATACTAACCTTGGGTTCCTGGCGCTGTTCGAGAACTGAAACCCCTCCTGGTCGCTGAAAACACGTTTTTTGCCTGAAAAAACTCGTTTTTTGAACACGTTTTTTTATTTTGGCTCGAACCCCTTTTTGACAAAGTTCTTGATACTTACTTGGTTCTAACTACGGAACCCTTCAGAATCGTGTTTTCGCTATACTTTCCTTGGGTTCCCGGCGCTGTGCGCGAACTAAAAACCCCTCCTGGTCGATGAAAACACGGTTTTTGCTTGAAAAAAACTCGTTTTTTGAACACGCTTTTTTATTTTGGCTCGAAAGCCTTTTTGACAAAAATCTTGATACTAAGTTGGTTCTAACTACGGATCCCTTCTGAAAAAAACTGTTTATTTGAACACGTTTTTAAATTTTGGCACCAATCCCTGTTTGACAAAGTTCTTGATACTTACTTGGTTCTAACTACGGAACCCTTCTTAAAAAAAACTGTCTTTTTGAAAACGTTTTTTTTATTTTGGCACCAACCTATTTTGACAAAATTCTTGATACTTACTTGGTTCTAACTACGGAATTCTTCATTAGATTTTCGATCTGTTTGCGGAATCGTGTTTTCGCAATACTAACCTTGGGTGCCCGGCGCTGAACGCGAACTGAAACCCCTCCTGGTCTTTGAAAACTCGTTTTTTGCTTGAAAAAAACTGGTTTTTTAACAAGTTTTTTTATTTTGGTTCGAACCCCTTTTTGACAAAGTTCTTGATACTTACATGGTTCTACCTACGAAATTCTTCATAAGATTTTCGATCTGTTTGCGGAATCGTGTTTTCGCAATAATAACATTGGGTTCCTGGCGCTGTGCGCGAACTGAAACTCCTCCTGGTTGCTGAAAACACGTTTTTTGCTTGAAAAAAAGAATAAAAACTGGTTTTTGAACACGTATTTTTATTATGGCACCAACCCATTTTTGAAAAAATACTTGATACTTACATGGTTCTAACTACGGAATTCTTCATTAGATTTTCGATCTGTTTGCGGAATCGTGTTTTCGCTATACTTTCCTTGGGTTCCCGGCGCTGTGCGCGAACTGAAACCCCTCCTGGTTGCTGAAAACACGTTTTTTGCTTGAAAAAAACTCGTTGTTTGAACACGTTTTTTTATTTTGGCTCGAACCCCTTTTTGACAAAGTTCTTGATACTTACTTGGTTCTAACTACGGAACCCTTCAGAATCGTGTTTTCGCTATACTTTCCTTGGGTTCCCGGCGCTGTGCGCGAACTGAAACCCCTCCTGGTCGATGAAAACGCGTTTTTTGCCTGAAAAAAACTCGTTTTTTGAACACATTTTTTTATTTTGGCTCGAACCCCTTTTTGACAAAGTTCTTGATACTTACTCGGTTCTAACTACGGAATTCTTCATTAGATTTTCAATCTGTTTGCGGAATCGTGTTTTCGCTATACTAACTTTGGGTTCCCGGCGCTATGCGCGAACTGAAACCCCTCCTGGTTGCTGAAAACACGTTTTTTGCTTGAAAAAAACTCGTTGTTTGAACACGTTTTTTTATTTTGGCTCGAACCCCTTTTTGACAAAGTTCTTGATACTCACTTGGTTCTAACTACGGAACCCTTCAGAATCGTGTTTTCGCTATACTTTCCTTGGGTTCCCGGCGCTGTGCGCGAACTGAAACCCCTCCTGGTTGATGAAAACACGTTTTTTGCTTGAAAAAAACTCGTTTTTTGAAGACGTTTTTTTATTTTGGCTCGAACCCCTTTTTGACAAAGTTCTTGATACTTACTTGGTTCTAACTACGGAACCCTTCAGAATCGTGTTTTCGCTATACTTTCCTTGGGTTCCCGGCGCTGTGCGCGAACTGAAACCCCTCCTGGTCGATGAAAACACGGTTTTTGCTTGAAAAAACTCGTTTTTTGAACACGTTTTTTTATTTTGGCTCGAACCCCTTTTTGACAAAGTTCTTGATACTTACTTTGTTCTAACTACGGAACCCTTCAGAATCGTGTTTTCGCTATACTTTCCTTGGGTTCCCGGCGCTGTGCGCGAACTGAAACCCCTCCTGGTCGATGAAAACACGTTTTTTGCTTGAAAAAAACTCGTTTTTTGAACACGTTTTTTTGTTTTGGCTCGAACCCCTTTTTGACAAAGTTCTTGATACTTACTTTGTTCTAACTACGGAACACTTCTGAAAAAAACTGTTTTTTGAACACGTTTTTTAATTTTGGCCCGAACCTCTTTTTGACAAAATTCTTGATACTTACTCGGTTCTAACTACTGAATTCTTCATTAGATTTTCGATCTGTTTGCAGAATCGTGTTTTCGCCATACTAACCTTGGGTTCCTGGCGCTGTTCGAGAACTGAAACCCCTCCTGGTCGCTGAAAACACGTTTTTTGCCTGAAAAAAACTCGTTTTTTGAACACGTTTTTTTATTTTGGCTCGAACCCCTTTTTGACAAAGTTCTTGATACTTACTTGGTTCTAACTACGGAACCCTTCAGAATCGTGTTTTCGCTATACTTTCCTTGGGTTCCCGGCGCTGTGCGCGAACTAAAACCCCTCCTGGTCGATGAAAACACGGTTTTTGCTTGAAAAAAACTCGTTTTTTGAACACGTTTTTTTATTTTGGCTCGAACCCCTTTTTGACAAAGTTCTTGATACTTACTTGGTTCTAACTACGGAACCCTTCAGAATCGTGTTTTCGCTATACTTTCCTTGGGTTCCCGGCGCTGTGCGCGAACTGAAACAACTCCTGGTCGATGAAAACACGTTTTTTGCTTGAAAAAAACTCGTTTTTTGAACACGTTTTTTTGTTTTGGCTCGAACCCCTTTTTGACAAAGTTCTTGATACTTACTTGGTTCTAACTACGGAACCCTTTCGAAAAAAACTGTTTTTTTAAACAAGTTTTTTAATTTTGGCACCAACCCCTTTTTGACAAAGTTCTTGATACTTACTTGGTTCTTACTACGGAACCCTTCAGAATCGTGTTTTCGCTATACTTTCCTTGGGTTCCTTGCGCTGTTCGCGAACTGAAACCCCTCCTGGTCGCTGAAAACACGTATTTTGCCTGATAATAACTGTTTTTTTGAACACGTTTTTTAATTTTGGCACCAACCCCTTTTTGACAAAGTTCTTGATACTTACTTGGTTCTAACTACGTAACCTTTCAGAATTGTGTTTTCGCTATACTTTCCTTGGGTTCCTTGCGCTGTTCGCGAACTGAAACCCCTCCTGGTCGCTGAAAACACGTATTTTGCCTGATAATAACTGTTTTTTTGAACACGTTTTTTAATTTTGGCACCAACCCCTTTTTGACAAAGTTCTTGATACTTACTTGGTTCTAACTACGGAACCCTTCAGAATCGTGTTTTCGCTATACTTTCCTTGGGTTCCCGGCGCTGTGCGCGAACTGAAACCCCTCCTGGTCGATGAAAACACGGTTTTTGCTTGAAAAAAACTCGTTTTTTGAACGCGTTTTTTTATTTTGGTTCGAACCCCTTTTTGACAAAGTTCTTGATACTTACTTGGTTCTAACTACGGAACCCTTCAGAATCGTGTTTTCGCTATACTTTCCTTGGGTTCCCGGGGCTGTGCGCGAACTGAAACCCCTCCTGGTCGATGAAAACACGGTTTTTGCTTGAAAAATACTCGTTTTTTTAAACACGTTTTTTTGTTTTGGCTCGAACCCCTTTTTGACAAAGTTCTTGATACTTAATTTGTTCTAACTACGGAACACTTCTGAAAATAACTGTTTTTTGAACACGTTTTTTAATTTTGGCCCGAACCCCTTTTCGACAAAATTCTTGATACTTACTCGGTTCGAACTACGGAATTCTTCATTAGATTTTCGATCTGTTTGCAGAATCGTGTTTTCGTCATACTAACCTTGGGTTCCTGGCGCTGTTCGCGAACTGAAACCCCTCCTGGTCGCTGAAAACACGTTTTTTGCCTGATAATAACTGTTGTTTTTAACACGTTTTTTAATTTTGGCACCAACCCCTTTTTGACAAAGTTCTTGATACTTACTTGGTTCTTACTACGGAACCCTTCAGAATCGTGTTTTCGCTATACTTTCCTTGGGTTCCCGGCGCTGTGCGCGAACTGAAACCCCTCCTGGTCGATGAAAACACGGTTTTTGCTTGAAAAAAACTCGTTTTTTGAACACGTGTTTTTATTTTGGCTCGAACCCCTTTTTGACAAAGTTCTTGATACTTACTGGGTTCTAACTACGGAACCCTTCAGAATCGTGTTTTCGCTATACTAACCTTGGGTTCCTGGCGCTGTTCGCGAACTGAAACCCCTCCTGGTCGCTGAAAACACGTTTTTTGCCTGATAATAACTGTTTTTTTGAACACGTTTTTTAATTTTGGCACCAACCCCTTTTTGACAAAGTTCTTGATACTTACTTGGTACTAACTACGGAACCCTTCAGAATCGTGTTTTCGCTATACTTTCCTTGGGTTCCCGGCGCTGTGCGCGAACTGACACCCCTCCTGGTCGATGAAAACACGTTTTTTGCTTGAAAAAAACTCGTTTTTTGAACACGTTTTTTTGTTTTGGCTCGAACCCCTTTTTGACAAAGTTCTTGATACTTACTTGGTTCTAACTACGGAACCCTTCTGAAAAAAACTGTTTTTTGAACACGTTTTTTAATTTTGGCCCGAACCTCTTTTTGACAAAATTCTTGATACTTACTCGGTTCTAACTACGGAACCCTTCAGAATCGTGTTTTCGCTATACTTTCCTTGGGTTCCCGGCGCTGTGCGCGAACTGACACCCCTCCTGGTCGATGAAAACACGTTTTTTGCTTGAAAAAAACTCGTTTTTTGAACACGTTTTTTTGTTTTGGCTCGAACCCCTTTTTGACAAAGTTCTTGATACTTACTTGGTTCTAACTACGGAACCCTTTCGAAAAAAACTGTTTTTTGAACACGTTTTTTAATTTTGGCACCAACCCCTTTTTGACAAAGTTCTTGATACTTACTTGGTTCTTACTACGGAACCCTTCAGAATCGTGTTTTCGCTATACTTTCCTTGGGTTCCCGCCGCTGTGCGCGAACTGAAACCCCTCCTGGTCGATGAAAACACGGTTTTTGCTTGAAAAATACTCGTTTTTTGAACACGTTTTTTAATTTTGGACCGAACCTCTTTTTGACAAAATTCTTGATACTTACTCGGTTCTAACTACGGAATTCTTCATTAGATTTTCGATCTGTTTGCAGAATTGTGTTTTCGCCATACTTACCTTGGGTTCCTGGCGCTGTTCGCGAACTGAAACCCCTCCTGGTCGCTTAAAACACGTTTTTTGCCTGATAATAACTGTTTTTTTTAACACGTTTTTTAATTTTGGCACCTACCCTTTTTTGACAAAGTTCTTGATACTTACTTGGTTCTAACTACGGCAACCTTCAGAATCGTGTTTTCGCTATACTTTCCTTGGGTTCCCGGCTCTGTGCGCGAACTGAAACCCCTCCTGGTCGATGAAAACACGGTTTTTGCTTGAAAAAAACTCGTTTTTTGAACACGTTTTTTTATTTTGGCTCGAACCCCTTTTTGACAAAGTTCTTGATACTTACTTGGTTCTAACTACGGCAACCTTCAGAATCGTGTTTTCGCTATACTTTCCTTGGGTTCCCGGCGCTGTGCGCGAACTGAAACCCTTCCTGGTCGATGAAAACACGGTTTTTACTTGAAAAAAACTCTTTTTTTGAACACGTTTTTTTATTTTGGCTCGAACCCCTTTTTGACAAAGTTCTTGATACTTACTTGGTTCTAACTACGGAACCCTTCAGAATCGTGTTTTCGCTATACTTTCCTTGGGTTCCCGGCGCTGTGCGCGAACTGAAACAACTCCTGGTCGATGAAAACACGTTTTTTGCTTGAAAAAAACTCGTTTTTTAAACACGTTTTTTTGTTTTGGCTCGAACCCCTTTTTGACAAAGTTCTTGATACTTACTTGGTTCTAACTACGGAACCCTTTCGAAAAAAACTGTTTTTTTAAACACGTTTTTTAATTTTGGCACCAACCCCTTTTTGACAAAGTTCTTGATACTTACTTGGTTCTTACTACGGAACCCTTCAGAATCGTGTTTTCGCTATACTTTCCTTGGGTTCCCGGCGCTGTGCGCGAACTGAAACCCCTCCTGGTCGATGAAAACACGGTTTTTGCTTGAAAAAAACTCGTTTTTTGAACACGTTTTTTTATTTTGGCTCGAACCCCTTTTTGACAAAATTCTTGATACTTACTTGGTTCTAACTACGGAACCCTTCAGAATCGTGTTTTCGCTATACTTTCCTTGGGTTCCCGGCGCTGTGCGCGAACTGAAACAACTCCTGGTCGATGAAAACACGTTTTTTGCTTGAAAAAAACTCGTTTTTTGAACACGTTTTTTTGTTTTGGCTCGAACCCCTTTTTGACAAAGTTCTTGATACTTACTTGGTTCTAACTACGGAACCCTTCTGAAAAAAACTGTTTTTTGAACACGTTTTTTAATTTTGACCCGAACCTCTTTTTGACAAAATTCTTGATACTTACTCGGTTCGAACTACGGAACCCTTCAGAATCGTGTTTTTGCCATACTTTCCTTGGGTTCCCGGCGCTGTGCGCGAACTGAAACCCCTCCTGGTCGATGAAAACACGTTTTTTGCTAGACAAAAACTCGTTTTTTGAACACGTTTTTTTGTTTTGGCTCGAACCCCTTTTTGACAAAGTTCTTGATACTTACTTGGTTCTAACTACGGCAACCTTCAGAATCGTGTTTTTGCTATACTTTCCTTGGGTTCCCGGCGCTGTGCGCGAACTGAAACCCCTCCTGGTCGATGAAAACACGTTTTTTGCTTGAAAAAAACTCGTTTTTTGAACACGTTTTTTTGTTTTGGCTCGAACCCCTTTTTGACAAAGTTCTTGATACTAACTTGGTTCTAACTACGGAACCCTTCTGAAAATAACTGTTTTTTGAACACGTTTTTTAATTTTGGCCCGAACCCCTTTTCGACAAAATTCTTGATACTTACTCGGTTCGAACTACGGAATTCTTCATTAGATTTTCAATCTGTTTGCAGAATCGTGTTTTCGCCATACTAACCTTGGGTTCCTGGCGCTGTTCGCGAACTGAAACCCCTCCTGGTCGCTGAAAACACGTTTTTTGCCTGATAATAACTGTTGTTTTTAACACGTTTTTTAATTTTGGCACCAACCCCTTTTTGACAAAGTTCTTGATACTTACTTGGTTCTTACTACGGAACCCTTCAGAATCGTGTTTTTGCCATACTTTCCTTGGGTTCCCGGCGCTGTGCGCGAACTGAAACCCCTCCTGGTCGATGAAAACACGGTTTTTGCTTGAAAAAAACTCGTTTTTTGAACACGTGTTTTTATTTTGGCTCGAACCCCTTTTTGACAAAGTTCTTGATACTTACTTGGTTCTAACTACGGAACCCTTCAGAATCGTGTTTTCGCTATACTAACCTTGGGTTCCTGGCGCTGTTTGCGAACTGAAACCCCTCCTGGTCGCTGAAAACACGTTTTTTGCCTGATAATAACTGTTTTTTTGAACACGTTTTTTAATTTTGGCACCAACCCCTTTTTGACAAAGTTCTTGATACTTACTTGGTACTAACTACGGAACCCTTCAGAATCGTGTTTTCGCTATACTTTCCTTGGGTTCCCGGCGCTGTGCGCGAACTGACACCCCTCCTGGTCGATGAAAACACGTTTTTTGCTTGAAAAAAACTCGTTTTTTGAACACGTTTTTTTGTTTTGGCTCGAACCCCTTTTTGACAAAGTTCTTGATACTTACTTGGTTCTAACTACGGAACCCTTCTGAAAAAAACTGTTTTTTGAACACGTTTTTTAATTTTGGCCCGAACCTCTTTTTGACAAAATTCTTGATACTTACTCGGTTCTAACTACGGAACCCTTCAGAATCGTGTTTTCGCCATACTTTCCTTGGGTTCCCGGCGCTGTGCGCGAACTGAAACCCCTCCTGGTCGATGAAAACACGTTTTTTGCTTGAAAAAAACTCGTTTTTTGAACACGTTTTTTTGTTTTGGCTCGAACCCCTTTTTGACAAAGTTCTTGATACTTACTTGGTTCTAACTACGGAACCCTTTCGAAAAAAACTGTTTTTTGAACACGTTTTTTAATTTTGGCACCAACCCCTTTTTGACAAAGTTCTTGATACTTACTTGGTTCTTACTACGGAACCCTTCAGAATCGTGTTTTCGCTATACTTTCCTTGGGTTCCCGCCGCTGTGCGCGAACTGAAACCCCTCCTGGTCGATGAAAACACGGTTTTTGCTTGAAAAATACTCGTTTTTTGAACACGTTTTTTAATTTTGGACCGAACCTCTTTTTGACAAAATTCTTGATACTTACTCGGTTCTAACTACGGAATTCTTCATTAGATTTTCGATCTGTTTGCAGAATTGTGTTTTCGCCATACTTACCTTGGGTTCCTGGCGCTGTTCGCGAACTGAAACCCCTCCTGGTCGCTTAAAACACGTTTTTTGCCTGATAATAACTGTTTTTTTTAACACGTTTTTTAATTTTGGCACCTACCCTTTTTTGACAAAGTTCTTGATACTTACTTGGTTCTAACTACGGCAACCTTCAGAATCGTGTTTTCGCTATACTTTCCTTGGGTTCCCGGCGCTGTGCGCGAACTGAAACCCCTCCTGGTCGATGAAAACACGGTTTTTGCTTGAAAAAAACTCGTTTTTTGAACACGTTTTTTTATTTTGGCTCGAACCCCTTTTTGACAAAGTTCTTGATACTTACTCGGTTCGAACTACGGAACCCTTCAGAATCGTGTTTTTGCCATACTTTCCTTGGGTTCCCGGCGCTGTGCGCGAACTGAAACCCCTCCTGGTCGATGAAAACACGTTTTTTGCTAGAAAAAAACTCGTTTTTTGAACACGTTTTTTTGTTTTGGCTCGAACCCCTTTTTGACAAAGTTCTTGATACTTACTTGGTTCTAACTACGGCAACCTTCAGAATCGTGTTTTTGCTATACTTTCCTAGGGTTCCCGGCGCTGTGCGCGAACTGAAACCCCTCCTGGTCGATGAAAACACGTTTTTTGCTTGAAAAAAACTCGTTTTTTGAACACGTTTTTTTGTTTTGGCTCGAACCCCTTTTTGACAAAGTTCTTGATTCTAACTTGGTTCTAACTACGGAACCCTTCTGAAAATAACTGTTTTTTGAACACGTTTTTTAATTTTGGCCCGAACCCCTTTTCGACAAAATTCTTGATACTTACTCGGTTCGAACTACGGAATTCTTCATTAGATTTTCGATCTGTTTGCAGAATCGTGTTTTCGCCATACTAACCTTGGGTTCCTGGCGCTGTTCGCGAACTGAAACCCCTCCTGGTCGCTGAAAACACGTTTTTTGCCTGATAATAACACTGTTGTTTTTAACACGTTTTTTAATTTTGGCACCAACCCCTTTTTGACAAAGTTCTTGATACTTACTTGGTTCTTACTACAGAACCCTTCAGAATCGTGTTTTCGCTATACTTTCCTTGGGTTCCCGGCGCTGTGCGCGAACTGAAACCCCTCCTGGTCGATGAAAACACGGTTTTTGCTTGAAAAAAACTCGTTTTTTGAACACGTGTTTTTATTTTGGCTCGAACCCCTTTTTGACAAAGTTCTTGATACTTACTTGGTTCTAACTACGGAACCCTTCAGAATCGTGTTTTCGCTATACTAACCTTGGGTTCCTGGCGCTGTTTGCGAACTGAAACCCCTCCTGGTCGCTGAAAACACGTTTTTTGCCTGATAATAACTGTTTTTTTGAACACGTTTTTTAATTTTGGCACCAACCCCTTTTTGACAAAGTTCTTGATACTTACTTGGTACTAACTACGGAACCCTTCAGAATCGTGTTTTCGCTATACTTTCCTTGGGTTCCCGGCGCTGTTTGCGAACTGAAACCCCTCCTGGTCGCTGAAAACACGTTTTTTGCCTGATAATAACTCGTTTTTTGAACACGTTTTTTTGTTTTGGCTCGAACCCCTTTTTGACAAAGTTCTTGATACTTACTTGGTTCTAACTACGGAACCCTTCAGAATCGTGTTTTCGCTATACTTTCCTTGGGTTCCCGGCGCTGTGCGCGAACTGAAACCCCTCCTGGTCGATGAAAACACGTTTTTTGCTTGAAAAAAACTCGTTTTTTGAACACGTTTTTTTGTTTTGGCTCGAACCCCTTTTTGACAAAGTTCTTGATACTTACTTTGTTCTAACTACGGAACACTTCTGAAAAAAACTGTTTTGTGAACACGTTTTTTAATTTTGGCCCGAACCTCTTTTTGACAAAATTCTTGATACTTACTCGGTTCTAACTACTGAATTCTTCATTAGATTTTCGATCTGTTTGCAGAATCGTGTTTTCGCCATACTAACCTTGGGTTCCTGGCGCTGTTCGAGAACTGAAACCCCTCCTGGTCGCTGAAAACACGTTTTTTGCCTGATAATAACTGTTTTTTTGAACACGTTTTTTAATTTTGGCACCAACCCCTTTTTGACAAAGTTCTTGATACTTACTTGGTTCTAACTACGGAACCCTTCAGAATCGTGTTTTCGCTATACTTTCCTTGGGTTCCCGGCGCTGTGCGCGAACTGAAACCCCTCCTGGTCGATGAAAACACGGTTTTTGCTTGAAAAAAACTCGTTTTTTGAACACGTTTTTTTGTTTTGGCTCGAACCCCTTTTTGACAAAGTTCTTGATACTTACTTGGTTCTAACTACGGAACCCTTCTGAAAAATACTGTTTTTTGAACACGTTTTTTAATTTTGGCCCGAACCTCTTTTTGACAAAATTCTTGATACTTACTCGGTTCTAACTACCTACGGAATTCTTCATTAGATTTTCGATCTGTTTGCAGAATCGTGTTTTCGCCATACTAACCTTGGGTTCCTGGCGCTGTTCGCGAACTGAAACCCCTCCTGGTCGCTGAAAACACGTTTTTTGCCTGAATATAACTGTTTTTTTGAACACGTTTTTTAATTTTGGCACCAACCCCTTTTTGACAAAGTTCTTGATACTTACTTGGTTCTAACTACGGAACCCTTCAGAGTCGTGTTTTCGCTATACTTTCCTTGGGTTCCCGGCGCTGTGCGCGAACTGAAACCCCTCCTGGTCGATGAAAACACGGTTTTTGCTTGAAAAAAACTCGTTTTTTGAACACGTTTTTTTATTTTGGCTCGAACCCCTTTTTGACAAAGTTCTTGATACTTACTTGGTTCTAACTACGGAACCCTTCAGAATCGTGTTTTCGCTATACTTTCCTTGGGTTCCCGGCGCTGTGCGCGAACTGAAACCCCTCCTGGTCGATGAAAACACGGTTTTTGCTTGAAAAAAACTCGTTTTTTGAACACGTTTTTTTATTTTGGCTCGAACCCCTTTTTGACAAAGTTCTTGATACTTACTTTGTTTTAACTACGGAACCCTTCAGAATCGTGTTTTCGCTATACTTTCCTTGGGTTCCCGGCGCTGTGCGCGAACTGAAACCCCTCCTGGTCGATGAAAACACGTTTTTTGCTTGAAAAAAACTCGTTTTTTGAACACGTTTTTTTGTTTTGGCTCGAACCCCTTTTTGACAAAGTTCTTGATACTTACTTTGTTCTAACTACGGAACACTTCTGAAAAAAACTGTTTTTTGAACACGTTTTTTAATTTTGGCCCGAACCTCTTTTTGACAAAATTCTTGATACTTACTCGGTTCTAACTACTGAATTCTTCATTAGATTTTCGATCTGTTTGCAGAATCGTGTTTTCGCCATACTAACCTTGGGTTCCTGGCGCTGTTCGAGAACTGAAACCCCTCCTGGTCGCTGAAAACACGTTTTTTGCCTGATAATAACTGTTTTTTTGAACACGTTTTTTAATTTTGGCACCAACCCCTTTTTGACAAAGTTCTTGATACTTACTTGGTTCTAACTACGGAACCCTTCAGAATCGTGTTTTCGCTATACTTTCCTTGGGTTCCCGGCGCTGTGCGCGAACTGAAACCCCTCCTGGTCGATGAAAACACGGTTTTTGCTTGAAAAAAACTCGTTTTTTGAACACGTTTTTTTGTTTTGGCTCGAACCCCTTTTTGACAAAGTTCTTGATACTTACTTGGTTCTAACTACGGAACCCTTCTGAAAAATACTGTTTTTTGAACACGTTTTTTAATTTTGGCCCGAACCTCTTTTTGACAAAATTCTTGATACTTACTCGGTTCTAACTACCTACGGAATTCTTCATTAGATTTTCGATCTGTTTGCAGAATCGTGTTTTCGCCATACTAACCTTGGGTTCCTGGCGCTGTTCGCGAACTGAAACCCCTCCTGGTCGCTGAAAACACGTTTTTTGCCTGAATATAACTGTTTTTTTGAACACGTTTTTTAATTTTGGCACCAACCCCTTTTTGACAAAGTTCTTGATACTTACTTGGTTCTAACTACGGAACCCTTCAGAGTCGTGTTTTCGCTATACTTTCCTTGGGTTCCCGGCGCTGTGCGCGAACTGAAACCCCTCCTGGTCGATGAAAACACGGTTTTTGCTTGAAAAAAACTCGTTTTTTGAACACGTTTTTTTATTTTGGCTCGAACCCCTTTTTGACAAAGTTCTTGATACTTACTCGGTTCGAACTACGGAACCCTTCAGAATCGTGTTTTTGCCATACTTTCCTTGGGTTCCCGGCGCTGTGCGCGAACTGAAACCCCTCCTGGTCGATGAAAACACGTTTTTTGCTAGAAAAAAACTCGTTTTTTGAACACGTTTTTTTGTTTTGGCTCGAACCCCTTTTTGACAAAGTTCTTGATACTTACTTGGTTCTAACTACGGCAACCTTCAGAATCGTGTTTTTGCTATACTTTCCTAGGGTTCCCGGCGCTGTGCGCGAACTGAAACCCCTCCTGGTCGATGAAAACACGTTTTTTGCTTGAAAAAAACTCGTTTTTTGAACACGTTTTTTTGTTTTGGCTCGAACCCCTTTTTGACAAAGTTCTTGATTCTAACTTGGTTCTAACTACGGAACCCTTCTGAAAATAACTGTTTTTTGAACACGTTTTTTAATTTTGGCCCGAACCCCTTTTCGACAAAATTCTTGATACTTACTCGGTTCGAACTACGGAATTCTTCATTAGATTTTCGATCTGTTTGCAGAATCGTGTTTTCGCCATACTAACCTTGGGTTCCTGGCGCTGTTCGCGAACTGAAACCCCTCCTGGTCGCTGAAAACACGTTTTTTGCCTGATAATAACACTGTTGTTTTTAACACGTTTTTTAATTTTGGCACCAACCCCTTTTTGACAAAGTTCTTGATACTTACTTGGTTCTTACTACAGAACCCTTCAGAATCGTGTTTTCGCTATACTTTCCTTGGGTTCCCGGCGCTGTGCGCGAACTGAAACCCCTCCTGGTCGATGAAAACACGGTTTTTGCTTGAAAAAAACTCGTTTTTTGAACACGTGTTTTTATTTTGGCTCGAACCCCTTTTTGACAAAGTTCTTGATACTTACTTGGTTCTAACTACGGAACCCTTCAGAATCGTGTTTTCGCTATACTAACCTTGGGTTCCTGGCGCTGTTTGCGAACTGAAACCCCTCCTGGTCGCTGAAAACACGTTTTTTGCCTGATAATAACTGTTTTTTTGAACACGTTTTTTAATTTTGGCACCAACCCCTTTTTGACAAAGTTCTTGATACTTACTTGGTACTAACTACGGAACCCTTCAGAATCGTGTTTTCGCTATACTTTCCTTGGGTTCCCGGCGCTGTTTGCGAACTGAAACCCCTCCTGGTCGCTGAAAACACGTTTTTTGCCTGATAATAACTCGTTTTTTGAACACGTTTTTTTGTTTTGGCTCGAACCCCTTTTTGACAAAGTTCTTGATACTTACTTGGTTCTAACTACGGAACCCTTCAGAATCGTGTTTTCGCTATACTTTCCTTGGGTTCCCGGCGCTGTGCGCGAACTGAAACCCCTCCTGGTCGATGAAAACACGTTTTTTGCTTGAAAAAAACTCGTTTTTTGAACACGTTTTTTTGTTTTGGCTCGAACCCCTTTTTGACAAAGTTCTTGATACTTACTTTGTTCTAACTACGGAACACTTCTGAAAAAAACTGTTTTGTGAACACGTTTTTTAATTTTGGCCCGAACCTCTTTTTGACAAAATTCTTGATACTTACTCGGTTCTAACTACTGAATTCTTCATTAGATTTTCGATCTGTTTGCAGAATCGTGTTTTCGCCATACTAACCTTGGGTTCCTGGCGCTGTTCGAGAACTGAAACCCCTCCTGGTCGCTGAAAACACGTTTTTTGCCTGATAATAACTGTTTTTTTGAACACGTTTTTTAATTTTGGCACCAACCCCTTTTTGACAAAGTTCTTGATACTTACTTGGTTCTAACTACGGAACCCTTCAGAATCGTGTTTTCGCTATACTTTCCTTGGGTTCCCGGCGCTGTGCGCGAACTGAAACCCCTCCTGGTCGATGAAAACACGGTTTTTGCTTGAAAAAAACTCGTTTTTTGAACACGTTTTTTTGTTTTGGCTCGAACCCCTTTTTGACAAAGTTCTTGATACTTACTTGGTTCTAACTACGGAACCCTTCTGAAAAATACTGTTTTTTGAACACGTTTTTTAATTTTGGCCCGAACCTCTTTTTGACAAAATTCTTGATACTTACTCGGTTCTAACTACCTACGGAATTCTTCATTAGATTTTCGATCTGTTTGCAGAATCGTGTTTTCGCCATATTAACCTTGGGTTCCTGGCGCTGTTCGCGAACTGAAACCCCTCCTGGTCGCTGAAAACACGTTTTTTGCCTGAATATAACTGTTTTTTTGAACACGTTTTTTAATTTTGGCACCAACCCCTTTTTGACAAAGTTCTTGATACTTACTTGGTTCTAACTACGGAACCCTTCAGAGTCGTGTTTTCGCTATACTTTCCTTGGGTTCCCGGCGCTGTGCGCGAACTGAAACCCCTCCTGGTCGATGAAAACACGGTTTTTGCTTGAAAAAAACTCGTTTTTTGAACACGTTTTTTTATTTTGGCTCGAACCCCTTTTTGACAAAGTTCTTGATACTTACTTGGTTCTAACTACGGAACCCTTCAGAATCGTGTTTTCGCTATACTTTCCTTGGGTTCCCGGCGCTGTGCGCGAACTGAAACCCCTCCTGGTCGATGAAAACACGGTTTTTGCTTGAAAAAAACTCGTTTTTTGAACACGTTTTTTTATTTTGGCTCGAACCCCTTTTTGACAAAGTTCTTGATACTTACTTTGTTTTAACTACGGAACCCTTCAGAATCGTGTTTTCGCTATACTTTCCTTGGGTTCCCGGCGCTGTGCGCGAACTGAAACCCCTCCTGGTCGATGAAAACACGTTTTTTGCTTGAAAAAAACTCGTTTTTTGAACACGTTTTTTTGTTTTGGCTCGAACCCCTTTTTGACAAAGTTCTTGATACTTACTTTGTTCTAACTACGGAACACTTCTGAAAAAAACTGTTTTTTGAACACGTTTTTTAATTTTGGCCCGAACCTCTTTTTGACAAAATTCTTGATACTTACTCGGTTCTAACTACTGAATTCTTCATTAGATTTTCGATCTGTTTGCAGAATCGTGTTTTCGCCATACTAACCTTGGGTTCCTGGCGCTGTTCGAGAACTGAAACCCCTCCTGGTCGCTGAAAACACGTTTTTTGCCTGATAATAACTGTTTTTTTGAACACGTTTTTTAATTTTGGCACCAACCCCTTTTTGACAAAGTTCTTGATACTTACTTGGTTCTAACTACGGAACCCTTCAGAATCGTGTTTTCGCTATACTTTCCTTGGGTTCCCGGCGCTGTGCGCGAACTGAAACCCCTCCTGGTCGATGAAAACACGGTTTTTGCTTGAAAAAAACTCGTTTTTTGAACACGTTTTTTTGTTTTGGCTCGAACCCCTTTTTGACAAAGTTCTTGATACTTACTTGGTTCTAACTACGGAACCCTTCTGAAAAATACTGTTTTTTGAACACGTTTTTTAATTTTGGCCCGAACCTCTTTTTGACAAAATTCTTGATACTTACTCGGTTCTAACTACCTACGGAATTCTTCATTAGATTTTCGATCTGTTTGCAGAATCGTGTTTTCGCCATACTAACCTTGGGTTCCTGGCGCTGTTCGCGAACTGAAACCCCTCCTGGTCGCTGAAAACACGTTTTTTGCCTGAATATAACTGTTTTTTTGAACACGTTTTTTAATTTTGGCACCAACCCCTTTTTGACAAAGTTCTTGATACTTACTTGGTTCTAACTACGGAACCCTTCAGAGTCGTGTTTTCGCTATACTTTCCTTGGGTTCCCGGCGCTGTGCGCGAACTGAAACCCCTCCTGGTCGATGAAAACACGGTTTTTGCTTGAAAAAAACTCGTTTTTTGAACACGTTTTTTTATTTTGGCTCGAACCCCTTTTTGACAAAGTTCTTGATACTTACTTGGTTCTAACTACGGAACCCTTCAGAATCGTGTTTTCGCTATACTTTCCTTGGGTTCCCGGCGCTGTGCGCGAACTGAAACCCCTCCTGGTCGATGAAAACACGGTTTTTGCTTGAAAAAAACTCGTTTTTTGAACACGTTTTTTTATTTTGGCTCGAACCCCTTTTTGACAAAGTTCTTGATACTTACTTGGTTCTAACTACGGAACCCTTCAGAATCGTGTTTTCGCTATACTTTCCTTGGGTTCCCGGCGCTGTGCGCGAACTGAAACCCCTCCTGGTCGATGAAAACACGTTTTTTGCTTGAAAAAAACTCGTTTTTTGAACACGTTTTTTTGTTTTGGCTCGAACCCCTTTTTGACAAAGTTCTTGATACTTACTTTGTTCTAACTACGGAACACTTCTGAAAAAAACTGTTTTTTGAACACGTTTTTTAATTTTGGCTCGAACCTCTTTTTGACAAAATTCTTGATACACTTACTCGGTTCTAACTACTGAATTCTTCATTAGATTTTCGATCTGTTTGCAGAATCGTGTTTTCGCCATACTAACCTTGGGTTCCTGGCGCTGTTCGAGAACTGAAACCCCTCCTGGTCGCTGAAAACACGTTTTTTGCCTGATAATAACTGTTTTTTTGAACACGTTTTTTAATTTTGGCACCAACCCCTTTTTGACAAAGTTCTTGATACTTACTTGGTTCTAACTACGGAACCCTTCAGAATCGTGTTTTCGCTATACTTTCCTTGGGTTCCCGGCGCTGTGCGCGAACTGAAACCCCTCCTGGTCGATGAAAACACGGTTTTTGCTTGAAAAAAACTCGTTTTTTGAACACGTTTTTTTGTTTTGGCTCGAACCCCTTTTTGACAAAGTTCTTGATACTTACTTGGTTCTAACTACGGAACCCTTCTGAAAAAAACTGTTTTTTGAACACGTTTTTTAATTTTGGCCCGAACCTCTTTTTGACAAAATTCTTGATACTTACTCGGTTCTAACTACCTACGGAATTCTTCATTAGATTTTCGATCTGTTTGCAGAATCGTGTTTTCGCCATACTAACCTTGGGTTCCTGGCGCTGTTCGCGAACTGAAACCCCTCCTGGTCGCTGAAAACACGTTTTTTGCCTGAATATAACTGTTTTTTTGATCACGTTTTTTAAGTTTGGCACCAACCCCTTTTTGACAAAGTTCTTGATACTTACTTGGTTCTAACTACGGAACCCTTCAGAGTCGTGTTTTCGCTATACTTTCCTTGGGTTCCCGGCGCTGTGCGCGAACTGAAACCCCTCCTGGTCGATGAAAACACGGTTTTTGCTTGAAAAAAACTCGTTTTTTGAACACGTTTTTTTATTTTGGCTCGAACCCCTTTTTGACAAAGTTCTTGATACTTACTTGGTTCTAACTACGGAACCCTTCAGAATCGTGTTTTCGCTATACTTTCCTTGGGTTCCCGGCGCTGTGCGCGAACTGAAACCCCTCCTGGTCGATGAAAACACGGTTTTTGCTTGAAAAAAACTCGTTTTTTGAACACGTTTTTTTGTTTTGGCTCGAACCCCTTTTTGACAAAGTTCTTGATACTTACTTGGTTCTAACTACGGAACCCTTCTGAAAAAAACTGTTTTTTGAACACGTTTTTTAATTTTGGCCCGAACCTCTTTTTGACAAAATGCTTGATACTTACTCGGTTCTAACTACGGAATTCTTCATTAGATTTTCGATCTGTTTGCAGAATCGTGTTTTCGCCATACTAACCTTGGGTTCCTGGCGCTGTTCGCGAACTGAAACCCCTCCTGGTCGCTGAAAACACGTTTTTTACCTAATAATAACTGTTTTTTTGAACACGTTTTTTAATTTTGGCACCGACCCCTTTTTGACAAAGTTCTTGATACTTACTTGGTTCTAACTACGGAACCCTTCAGAATCGTGTTTTCGTTATACTTTCCTTGGGTTACCGGCGCTGTGCGCGAACTGAAACCCCTCCTGTCGATGAAAACACGGTTTTTGCTTGAAAAAAACTCGTTTTTTGAACAAGTTTTTTTTATTTTGGCTCGAACCCCTTTTTGACAAAGTTCTTAAAACTTACTTGGTTCTAACTACGGAATTCTTCATTAGATTTTCGATCTGTTTGCAGAATCGTGTTTTCGCCATACTAACCTTGGGTTCCTGGCGCTGTTCGCGAACTGAAACCCCTCCTGGTCGCTGAAAACACGTATTTTGCCTGATAATAACTGTTTTTTTGAACACGTTTTTTAATTTTGGCACCAACCCCTTTTTGACAAAGTTCTTGATACTTACTTGGTTCTAACTACGTAACCTTTCAGAATTGTGTTTTCGCTATACTTTCCTTGGGTTCCTTGCGCTGTTCGCGAACTGAAACCCCTCCTGGTCGCTGAAAACACGTATTTTGCCTGATAATAACTGTTTTTTTGAACACGTTTTTTAATTTTGGCACCAACCCCTTTTTGACAAAGTTCTTGATACTTACTTGGTTCTAACTACGGAACCCTTCAGAATCGTGTTTTCGCTATACTTTCCTTGGGTTCCCAAAGCTGTGCGCGAACTGAAACCCCTCCTGGTCGATGAAAACACGGTTTTTGCTTGAAAAAAACTCGTTTTTTGAACGCGTTTATTTATTTTGGCTCGAACCCCTTTTTGACAAAGTTCTTGATACTTACTTGGTTCTAACTACGGAACCCTTCAGAATCGTGTTTTCGCTATACTTTCCTTGGGTTCCCGGGGCTGTGCGCGAACTGAAACCCCTCCTGGTCGATGAAAACACGGTTTTTGCTTGAAAAATACTCGTTTTTTGAACACGTTTTTTAATTTTGGCCCGAACCTCTTTTTGACAAAATTCTTGATACTTACTCGGTTCTAACTACCTACGGAATTCTTCATTAGATTTTCGATCTGTTTGCAGAATCGTGTTTTTGCCATACTAACCTTGGGTTCCTGGCACTGTTCGCGAACTGAAACCCCTCCTGGTCGCTGAAAACACGTTTTTTGCCTGATAATAACTGTTTTTTTGAACACGTTTTTTAATTTTGGCACCAACCCCTTTTTGACAAAGTTCTTGATACTTACTTGTTTCTTACTACGGAACCCTTCAGAATCGTGTTTTCGCTATACTTTCCTTGGGTTCCCGGCGCTGTGCGCGAACTGAAACCCCTCCTGGTCGATGAAAACACGGTTTTTGCTTGAAAAAAACTCGTTTTTTGAACACGTTTTTTTATTTTGGCTCGAACCCCTTTTTGACAAAGTTCTTGATACTTACTTGGTTCTAACTACGGAACCCTTCAGAATCGTGTTTTCGCTATACTTTCCTTGGGTTCCCGGCGCTGTGCGCGAACTGGAACCCCTCCTGGTCGATGAAAACACGTTTTTTGCTTGAAAAAAACTCGTTTTTTGAACACGTTTTTTTGTTTTGGCTCGAACCCCTTTTTGACAAAGTTCTTGATACTTACTTGGTTCTAACTACGGAACCCTTCTGAAAAAAACTGTTTTTTGAACACGTTTTTTAATTTTGGCCCGAACCTCTTTTTGACAAAATTCTTGATACTTACTCGGTTCTAACTACGGAATTCTTCATTAGATTTTCGATCTGTTTGCAGAATCGTGTTTTCGCCATACTAACCTTGGGTTCCTGGCGCTGTTCGCGAACTGAAACCCCTCCTGGTCGCTGAAAACACGTATTTTGCCTGATAATAACTGTTTTTTTGAACACGTTTTTTAATTTTGGCACCAACCCCTTTTTGACAAAGTTCTTGATACTTACTTGGTTCTAACTACGTAACCTTTCAGAATTGTGTTTTCGCTATACTTTCCTTGGGATCCTTGCGCTGTTCGCGAACTGAAACCCCTCCTGGTCGCTGAAAACACGTATTTTGCCTGATAATAACTGTTTTTTTGAACACGTTTTTTAATTTTGTCACCAACCCCTTTTTGACAAAGTTTTTGATACTTACTTGGTTCTAACTACGAAACCCTTCAGAATCGTGTTTTCGCTATACTTTCCTTGGGTTCCCGGCGCTGTGCGCGAACTGAAACCCCTCCTGGTCGATGAAAACACGGTTTTTGCTTGAAAAATACTCGTTTTTTGAACATGTTTTTTAATTTTGGCCCGAACCTCTTTTTGACAAAATTCTTGATACTTACTCGGTTCTAACTACCTACGGAATTCTTCATTAGATTTTCGATCTGTTTGCAGAATCGTGTTTTTGCCATACTAACCTTGGGTTCCTGGCACTGTTCGCGAACTGAAACCCCTCCTGGTCGCTGAAAACACGTTTTTTGCCTGATAATAACTGTTTTTTTGAACACGTTTTTTAATTTTGGCACCAACCCCTTTTTGACAAAGTTCTTGATACTTACTTGTTTCTTACTACGGAACCCTTCAGAATCGTGTTTTCGCTATACTTTCCTTGGGTTCCCGGCGCTGTGCGCGAACTGAAACCCCTCCTGGTCGATGAAAACACGGTTTTTGCTTGAAAAAAACTCGTTTTTTGAACACGTTTTTTTATTTTGGCTCGAACCCCTTTTTGACAAAGTTCTTGATACTTACTTGGTTCTAACTACGGAACCCTTCAGAATCGTGTTTTCGCTATACTTTCCTTGGGTTCCCGGCGCTGTGCGCGAACTGAAACCCCTCCTGGTCGATGAAAACACGTTTTTTGCTTGAAAAAAACTCGTTTTTTGAACACGTTTTTTTGTTTTGGCTCGAACCCCTTTTTGACAAAGTTCTTGATACTTACTTGGTTCTAACTACGGAACCCTTCTGAAAAAAACTGTTTTTTAAACACGTTTTTTAATTTTGGCCCGAACCTCTTTTTGACAAAATTCTTGATACTTACTCGGTTCTAACTACCTACGGAATTCTTCATTAGATTTTCGATCTGTTTGCAGAATCGTGTTTTCGCCATACTGACCTTGGGTTCCTGGCGCTGTTCGCGAACTGAAACCCCTCCTGGTCGCTGAAAACACGTTTTTTGCCTGATAATAACTGTTTTTTTGAACACGTTTTTTAATTTTGGCACCAACCCCTTTTTGACAAAGTTCTTGATACTTACTTGGTTCTAACTACGGAACCCTTCAGAGTCGTGTTTTCGCTATACTTTCCTTGGGTTCCCGGCGCTGTGCGCGAACTGCAACCCCTCCTGGTCGATAAAAACACGGTTTTTGCTTGAAAAAAACTCGTTTTTTGAACACGTTTTTTTATTTTGGCTCGAACCCCTTTTTGACAAAGTTCTTGATACTTACTTGGTTCTAACTACGGAACCCTTCAGAATCGTGTTTTCGCTATACTTTCCTTGGGTTCCCGGCGCTGTGCGCGAACTGAAACCCCTCCTGGTCGATGAAAACACGTTTTTTGCTTGAAAAAAACTCGTTTTTTGAACACGTTTTTTTGTTTTGGCTCCAACCCCTTTTTGACAAAGTTCTTGATACTTACTTGGTTCTAACTACGGAACCCTTCTGAAAAAAACTGTTTTTTAAACACGTTTTATAATTTTGGCCCGAACCTCTTTTTGACAAAATTCTTGATACTTACTCGGTTCTAACTACCTACGGAATTCTTCATTAGATTTTCGATCTGTTTGCAGAATCGTGTTTTCGCCATACTGACCTTGGGTTCCTGGCGCTGTTCGCGAACTGAAACCCCTCCTGGTCGCTGAAAACACGTTTTTTGCCTGATAATAACTGTTTTTTTGAACACGTTTTTTAATTTTGGCACCAACCCCTTTTTGACAAAGTTCTTGATACTTACTTGGTTCTAACTACGGAACCCTTCAGAGTCGTGTTTTCGCTATACTTTCCTTGGGTTCCCGGCGCTGTGCGCGAACTGAAACCCCTCCTGGTCGTTGAAAACACGGTTTTTGCTTGAAAAAAACTCGTTTTTTGAACACGTTTTTTTATTTTGGCTCGAACCCCTTTTTGACAAAGTTCTTGATACTTACTTGGTTCTAACTACGGAACCTATCTGAAAAAAACTGTTTTTTGAACACGTTTTTTAATTTTGGCCCGAACCTCTTTTTGACAAAATGCTTGATACTTACTCGGTTCTAACTACAGAATTCTTCATTAGATTTTCGATCTGTTTGCAGAATCGTGTTTTCGCCATACTAACCTTGGGTTCCTGGCGCTGTTCGCGAACTGAAACCCCTCCTGGTCGCTGAAAACACGTTTTTTACCTAATAATAACTGTTTTTTTGAACACGTTTTTTAATTTTGGCACCGACCCCTTTTTGACAAAGTTCTTGATACTTACTTGGTTCTAACTACGGAACCCTTCTGAAAAAAACTGTTTTTTGAACACGTTTTTTAATTTTGGCCCGAACCTCTTTTTGACAAAATTCTTGATACTTACTCGGTTCTAACTACCTACGGAATTCTTCATTAGATTTTCGATCTGTTTGCAGAATCGTGTTTTCGCCATACTAACCTTGGGTTCCTGGCGCTGTTCGCGAACTGAAACCCCTCCTGGTCGCTGAAAACACGTTTTTTGCCTGAATATAACTGTTTTTTTGAACACGTTTTTTAATTTTGGCACCAACCCCTTTTTGACAAAGTTCTTGATACTTACTTGGTTCTAACTACGGAACCCTTCAGAGTCGTGTTTTCGCTATACTTTCCTTGGGTTCCCGGCGCTGTGCGCGAACTGAAACCCCTCCTGGTCGATAAAAACACGGTTTTTGCTTGAAAAAAACTCGTTTTTTGAACACGTTTTTTTGTTTTGGCTCGAACCCCTTTTTGACAAAGTTCTTGATACTTACTTGGTTCTAACTACAGAACCCTTCTGAAAAAAACTGTTTTTTGAACACGTTTTTTAATTTTGGCCCGAACCTCTTTTTGACAAAATTCTTGATACTTACTCGGTTCTAACCACGGAATTCTTCATTAGATTTTCGATCTGTTTGCAGAATCGTGTTTTCGCCATACTAACCTTGGGTTCCTGGCGCTGTTTGCGAACTGAAACCCCTCCTGGTCGCTGAAAACACGTTTTTTGCCTGATAATAACTGTTTTTTTGAACACGTTTTTTAATTTTGGCACCAACCCCTTTTTGACAAAGTTCTTGATACTTACTTGGTTCTAACTACGGAACCCTTCAGAATCGTGTTTTTGCTATACTTTCCTTGGGTTCCCGGCGCTGTGCGCGAACTGAAACCCCTCCTGGTCGATGAAAACACGTTTTTTGCTTGAAAAAAACTCGTTTTTTGAACACGTTTTTTTATTTTGGCTCGAACCCCTTTTTGACAAAGTTCTTGATACTTACTTGGTTCTAACTACGGAACCCTTCAGAATCGTGTTTTCGCTATACTTTCCTTGGGTTCCCGGCGCTGTGCGCGAACTGCAACCCCTCCTGGTCGATAAAAACACGGTTTTTGCTTGAAAAAAACTCGTTTTTTGAACACGTTTTTTTATTTTGGCTCGAACCCTTTTTTGACAAAGTTCTTGATACTTACTTTGTTCTAACTACGGAACCCTTCAGAATCGTGTTTTCGCTATACTTTCCTTGGGTTCCCGGCGCTGTGCGCGAACTGAAACCCCTCCTGGTCGATGAAAACACGTTTTTTGCTTGAAAAAAACTCGTTTTTAGAACACGTTTTTTTGTTTTGGCTCGAACCCCTTTTTGACAAAGTTCTTGATACTTACTTTGTTCTAACTACGGAACACTTCTGAAAAAAACTGTTTTTTGAACACGTTTTTTAATTTTGGCCCGAACCTCTTTTTGACAAAATTCTTGATACTTACTCGGTTCTAACTACTGAATTCTTCATTAGATTTTCGATCTGTTTGCAGAATCGTGTTTTCGCCATACTAACCTTGGGTTCCTGGCGCTGTTCGAGAACTGAAACCCCTCCTGGTCGCTGAAAACACGTTTTTTGCCTGATAATAACTGTTTTTTTGAACACGTTTTTTAATTTTGGCACCAACCCCTTTTTGACAAAGTTCTTGATACTTACTTGGTTCTAACTACGGAACCCTTCAGAATCGTGTTTTCGCTATACTTTCCTTGGGTTCCCGGCGCTGTGCGCGAACTGAAACCCCTCCTGGTCGATGAAAACACGGTTTTTGCTTGAAAAAAACTCGTTTTTTGAACACGTTTTTTTGTTTTGGCTCGAACCCCTTTTTGACAAAGTTCTTGATACTTACTTGGTTCTAACTACGGAACCCTTCTGAAAAAAACTGTTTTTTGAACACGTTTTTTAATTTTGGCCCGAACCTCTTTTTGACAAAATTCTTGATACTTACTCGGTTCTAACTACCTACGGAATTCTTCATTAGATTTTCGATCTGTTTGCAGAATCGTGTTTTCGCCATACTAACCTTGGGTTCCTGGCGCTGTTCGCGAACTGAAACCCCTCCTGGTCGCTGAAAACACGTTTTTTGCCTGAATATAACTGTTTTTTTGAACACGTTTTTTAATTTTGGCACCAACCCCTTTTTGACAAAGTTCTTGATACTTACTTGGTTCTAACTACGGAACCCGTCAGAGTCGTGTTTTCGCTATACTTTCCTTGGGTTCCCGGCGCTGTGCGCGAACTGAAACCCCTCCTGGTCGATAAAAACACGGTTTTTGCTTGAAAAAAACTCGTTTTTTGAACACGTTTTTTTGTTTTGGCTCGAACCCCTTTTTGACAAAGTTCTTGATACTTACTTGGTTCTAACTACGGAACCCTTCTGAAAAAAACTGTTTTTTGAACACGTTTTTTAATTTTGGCCCGAACCTCTTTTTGACAAAATTCTTGATACTTACTCGGTTCTAACCACGGAATTCTTCATTAGATTTTCGATCTGTTTGCAGAATCGTGTTTTCGCCATACTAACCTTGGGTTCCTGGCGCTGTTTGCGAACTGAAACCCCTCCTGGTCGCTGAAAACACGTTTTTTGCCTGATAATAACTGTTTTTTTGAACACGTTTTTTAATTTTGGCACCAACCCCTTTTTGACAAAGTTCTTGATACTTACTTGGTTCTAACTACGGAACCCTTCAGAATCGTGTTTTCGCTATAGTTTCCTTGGGTTCCCGGCGCTGTGCGCGAACTGAAACCCCTCCTGGTCGATGAAAACACGGTTTTTGCTTGAAAAAAACTCGTTTTTTGAACTCGTTTTTTTTATTTTGGCTCGAACCCCTTTTTGACAAAGTTCTTGATACTTACTTGGTTCTTACTACGGAACCCTTCAGAATCGTGTTTTCGCTATACTTTCCTTGGGTTCCCGGCGCTGTGCGCGAACTGAAACCCCTCCTGGTCGATGAAAACACGTTTTTTGCTTGAAAAAAACTCGTTTTTTGAACACGTTTTTTTGTTTTGGCTCGAACCCTTTTTTGACAAAGTTCTTGATACTTACTTGGTTCTAACTACGGAACCCTTCTGAAAAAAACTGTTTTTTGAACACGTTTTTTAATTTTGGCCCGAACCTCTTTTTGACAAAATTCTTGATACTTACTCGGTTCTAACTACGGAATTCTTCATTAGATTTTCGATCTGTTTGCAGAATCGTGTTTTCGCCATACTAACCTTGGGTTCCTGGCGCTGTTCGCGAACTGAAACCCCTCCTGGTCGCTGAAAACACGTTTTTTTGCCTGATAATAACTGTTTTTTTGAACACGTTTTTTAATTTTGGCACCAACCCCTTTTTGACAAAGTTCTTGATACTTACTTGGTTCTAACTACGGAACCCTTCAGAATCGTGTTTTTGCTATACTTTCCTTGGGTTCCCGGCGCTGTGCGCGAACTGAAACCCCTCCTGGTCGATGAAAACACGGTTTTTGCTTGAAAAAAACTCGTTTTTTGAACACGTTTTTTTATTTTGGCTCGAACCCCTTTTTGACAAAGTTCTTGATACTTACTTGGTTCTAACTACGGAACCCTTCAGAATCGTGTTTTCGCTATACTTTCCTTGGGTTCCCGGCGCTGTGCGCGAACTGAAACCCCTCCTGGTCGATGAAAACACGTTTTTTGCTTGAAAAAAACTCGTTTTTTGAACACGTTTTTTTGTTTTGGCTCGAACCCCTTTTTGACAAAGTTCTTGATACTTACTTGGTGTTTATGATAAATTAAACAAAGATTTCTTGATAGAACAATAGGTTTACTGAGCTTTTACAATTTTTATAATTACTTTAAATACGTAACGAACAGTGATTTTGCATGATGGGTTTTGAACGAGTGAAGGAAAGAATATTAGATTGAATGGTAATTGAACGTTAATTAGAGTAAAGATTATTGAGCGAATGTGTGGTAGATATCTTCGGGGGCCTTGAAAGTTATGGATAAAGCTTTCAAGATCATTTTTCGGTGTAGTCATCTGGTGAAGGCAGTAGACACAATCTGTTGATGGCTCTGCGTATGGTGCCTTGTGAGGTAGACACGTCGGCGACTCGAGGCACACCATCAGTGCCGGGAAACAGCTTCGAGACTCTTCCAAGGTGCCAGCATAGTGGAGGAGTCCTATCATCCTTGATAAGGACTAGGTCGTCGACCTTTAATTCTCGGCACCGCACCTTCCACTTCGTGCGCTGTTGGAGCTCCGTGACGTACTCTGTCGACCACCGCTTCCAAAAGTGCTGACGAGCTTGCTCCAATCGCTGAAAACGGTCAAGACGGTTTGTGCTATAGTCCAGCAGGTACGGCGATGGCAAAGACGTCAGCGGCCTACCAATTATAAAGTGGCCCGGGGTGAGTGGAGATAGGTCTTGTGGTGAAGGACTTAATGGGCATAAAGGACGGCTATTAAGTATCGCTTCGATCTGAGCAAACAACGAACTCAGCTCCTCGAACGTCAAGTGAATATGTTTAAGGACTCTGTATAAATGGAATTTCGCAGACTTGACTCCGGCCTCCCATAGACCACCAAAGTGAGGAGCGTATGCTGGTGAGAAACGGAATTCAATGCCTTCGCGAGATGCAGAGTCAATAATAGATTCACTATTGGACTTTAGAAATGAATTTATTTCTTTTGCTGCTGCAACAAAATTTCTACCACTGTCGCAGTAGATTACCTTTGGTTTACCCCTACGAGCGATAAATCGTTTTAGTGTCAGAACAAATGCATCCATTGTCAAGTCACTGACTAACTCTAAATGAACGCATTTGTACCGGAAACAAACAAAAATACACAGGTAACTTTTAGTTATTTTACATCCTCGTCCCTTGCGGTCCGTAATGAGAAATGGACCGGCAAAGTCGGTACCTATTGTGGAGAAAGGAAAGTCGGCTTCCACGCGATCTGCAGGTAAGTTTCCCATAATATTATCCATGGTACGAGCATTGAAACGACGACAGGTTACGCACTCGCGCGCTGCACGTCTAGCTAGAGTCCTGCCTCCTATAGGCCAATAGCGTTCCCTTATAGATGCCAGGAGATGCTGAGGACCGGCGTGCAACAAGCGTAGATGCTCCCGTTTGAATATTAGCTTTGTTAAGTAATGACTGGAATGCAATAAAATAGGATGACGTTTGTCATACTGGTAAGTAGATGAATCGATGCGCCCGCCAACCCTAATAATCCCATTTTCATCCAAAAATGGATTAAGAGAAACGAGCGCGGCCTTTGAATTTAAAGATTTACTCTTTTGTAGTAGTCCTAATTCTATAGGAAAGGAATCTTTCTGGGCTAACTTTATAGAAACGTTGTGAGCGTTTTCTAACTCGGAAACCTGAAGTGGACCTCGTAATCTGTCCGATTTTGTGTGTGACCTACAATTGTTGACGAACCTTAAAACTCTAGCTAGAACCCGAATAAGAGTAGTTAAATTAGAAATTTTTTCTAAATCTACAGACAAGTCTGGCATAGAAGATGCCTCCTCCCCCCCTAAAGTATGATTGACCTTAAGCTCTGGCAATTCTATAGAGTCCACAGTATAGGCGGGCCAGGAATCTTCGGATTCTAAAAGAAACGATGGACCGTTCCACCATATAGAGTGATCTACCTGATCTGGATCGATGCCACGCGAGACTAAATCGGCCGGGTTGATAGAAGTAGGAACATAACGCCAGTCTGTGGGATTTGTTAGCTCATTTATAGCAGCTACTCTGTGGGCAACAAACGTTTTAGTTTTATTAGAGTTGAGCCAGCCTAACACAACCTTAGAATCTGACCAATACACTTGACGTTCAATAGGGCAACGTAATGCGGCTAAAACTGTAGCAGTTAGTTCGGCCCCCAATAGGGCAGCGCAGAGTTCGAGCCGTGGTATTGTCGTGGGTTTAATAGGTGCAACCCGTGATTTTGCACATACCAGGCTAACTTGTATAGTGCCGCTAGTAGAAATAGACCTCAAATATACACAGCTGCCGTAGGCACGTTGCGAGGCGTCACAAAAACAATGTATTTGTACAGAAGAATTGTTGTCAATTAAAATGCATCTAGGAATCCTTAGAGCAGACAAACATGAACATTTAGAAGAAAACTTTAACCAGGAAGACCTTATTTCTGGAGGAACAGGTTCATCCCAATCAATTTTGTGACTCCATAATTCTTGTAGTAGAATTTTTGGTTTAATTGTGAAAATAGACAGCAGACCAAGAGGATCAAATATTTTAAATGTTGAGGAAAGTATTGTTCTTTTCGTGACGTTTTCAGAAGCCGAAATATCATGCTGAAAGTGAAGTTCATCCGAAGACGCCGTCCAACCTATACCTAGCGTACTGGTTGCCTTACTAATCATAAGATTACCACTTTCCAGGTCAACAGAGTCTTCGAGTAACCCAGGTAAGTTTGAACGGAATTTACGCAGATGAAAACCTCCCTTTGCTAACTCGGCAGAGACTGAAAAACGGATATCACGTAACTCCTCATCACTGCTTGCACCAGTAAGTAGATCATCGCAATATAGATCATTTTGAATTATAGTTTTGATCTTCTCGTCTGAACACTCTTCACCTATCTGCTAAAGAGAACGAGTAGTAAGAAAAGAGGCACTAGCGAACCCGTAAGTAACCGTATTTAAACGAAGCGTCCTTAAAGGCTTATCCTCACTATCACGCCACAGTATCAATTGAAGATTACGATCAGACTCTTTGAGCAGCACTGAGCGAAACATTTTCTCTATGGCACCTGTCAAAACATACTTATGTTGTCTAAAACGAACTAATATATTAAATAATGGTTCTTGCACTACTGGTCCCACCATTTGTAAGTTGTTTACAGAAATACCAGAAGAAGTACGAGCCGAGGCGTCAAAAACAACGCGTAACTTAGTCGACTCGCTTTGTTCCCGTATCACTGGGTGGTGGGGCAAGAAATAGGCATTTAACGGCCTAGACTCCGGAGATTCGGATAGGTGACCTAAAGCTTGGTATTCGTTTATGAATTGACAATATTGTTGTTTTAATTCCGGTTGTTTTCGAAAACGAGCCTCTAAACTAAAGAACCTCTTTTTGGCCAGATTATAGGAATTGCCTAAACAATCTGTGCTATCACGAAGTGGCAACCCTACACAGAACTGACCATTACTAGTGCGAGTAGTGTTGGCGAGATAATGTTGCTCACACAATTTTTCTTCACTACTCGGGGGCCTTTTTTGAGGTACATTCTCCAGTTCCCAGAACTTAGACAACTCGTCATGTATGTTACTAGAATTGTCATCATTTGAGACAAAGTTGCACATGACTGAGTTAGTTTTGTTTTTATTAAAACAAGGCAATGAACCCGTAACGAGCCATCCTTACTTTGACGCCTGAAGCTTAGGATAACCATGTCCTAACGAATGCTGCTGGGCACTAATGATGTCCCAAAATAAGTCAGCACCGATCAAAATATTGATTGGGGATGGTTCATTTAAAGTGGGGTCTGCTAATTGGAATCCATTAATATTTAATTTTTTCAAATCAAAATACGATTTCGGTAAGTTGCCGGTAATTTGCAAAACTAAACATGAAACTGTCACATTAAAAGAACTTGTTTCAGAATGAATGCGTAGAATACAGCGTTCTGTGTTAATATTTAACTTAGTGTTACCAATGCCTACTATGGTAGTGCCTGATGGCTGAGGAATCAGGTTTAGATGGCGCTTTACGGCCTGTGAAATAATTGTCGACTGACTCCCGCTGTCGAGCAAAGCTCGCACTATCATAGTTTCGTTAGTGGCAGGGTTGGTAACCTTTACTCGAGCAGTACACAACAGCACTTCAGAAGAGCATGTAGAGGACATAGTGACGGAATTAACTGAATTGGAAATTTCAGTTTCTTCTGATTTATGAAGAAGAGTATTATGCCGTAATTTACAATGACGACATGTAGCTGATAGACGACAACGTTTAGCGATGTGACCAGATCTCAAACAATTCTCACATAATTTGTTAGAAGAAACAAAGGCTAGCCTATACTCTAATGAGCTCGACTTAAAAGTCGGGCACTCATACATGCGATGACTATTCTTACAGAACAAACATTCCGGTTTTTTAGAAGTAGAACTGTTGCCTTCGTTTGGTACAGCCACTAAAGACTTGGAAGTATTATGTTTGTTTTGATTACTAGATGACTGTTTTTGTGTATTGTCTTGATTATCATGTTTATGGCGATAAACGGTCTCCAATACATCAGCGCGACATTTAAGGAAACTGAAGAAATCATTAAGTGAAGGTATGTCACTCAAACTACAAACTACCCACTTGAAATATGTACTATTATTTAATTTACCTGCAATGATATATATAACTAAAATATCCCATTTCTCAGTAGGCAGTCCTAGTGAATTGAGTGCGCGTAAGTTTTTAGTGACGTGGTCAATAACATATCTTAAAGACTTGTCATTATCTTGAACCGAATTAATGTTGAACAAAGACTTAAGATGGTTATTTATCAATTGACGCTTATTGTCGTAACGTTCGCATAAAAGTTTCCATGCTTCGGAATAATTACTATGAGAAACTTCCAAATTAGCGATCACCCGAGCGGCTTCTCCGCCAAGATACGATTGTAAATAGTGATATTTATGAATACTTTCGACCTTATCATTATTGTGAACTAGCGAAACAAATGTTTCCTTAAATTCTAGCCACTTAAAATACGTACCGTCGAAGTTTGGAATTTTAATCACCGGCAATTTAAAACCTAACGCATTACAACTGTGATCGTTATGATGACACGTAGCCATAGAAGATTTATTTTCGGATTTATTCTCATCATCCTTAACTATAGAATTCTTTTTAATTAAATTTTGAGCTAACGCAATACAATGGTAGAAATCGTTTTCAATTAAATCTCTAGTAACTAACTCGCTACTTTGACTATCTGCGTTGTTAATTTCTATCAGATTCTGCACCTCATCAAATTCAATGAACAATGCCTCAATTTTTAATAGCTTCAATGCGAGCTTACTTACTTCTAGTTCTGAAATGGATTCTAATAAAGCTAAACTATCGAGACTTAACTTAAATTTCGTTACGCGTCCTCTAATAGAACCGCGTTTGCTTATTAGTTCCTTTAACTTTAAATGTTCGGACATTGTAATAAACTCGTAATGAGCTAACATAAACAGATGTCAATAGATAACGAAATGTATATAGCATACGATACGCTCCTCGCTTTGTTGATCAGCTGATGCCCGCGGCCCACGTAGACCGCATGCAATGGTGAGCTGTGCAGGTGGGAGACGCCGGCAGTCAGGTAACAGCAAAGACTACAATAGTATACTGGCTATAGACAGGCAACTCCACCTTATTTTTTAATACTAGGAAGTGGTCGAACTCAGCTCCATCTAGTTTTTAGTTAAGGGAACTAATTTATATAAGTAAATGTATAGGTTGGTAGGTGTGTAGCTGCTGTCTGATCTTTTATGATATTAGGTAGAGAGATGAGTGTATCCGCTATATACTACAAACATACGTACTACATAAAGGGAAAAAAAACACATAATTGAATATTAAACCATTTTATTTAGAAAAACATCACACATTTTACAATAAAATTTTATGTTCGCCTTTTTCGTTCCTTATGATTAATGTAGTGCCGATTAGCCTTTTCTTTCATTGAATCGTTAATATTCCAAAAGGTTATTTGGCCAGTGAGAACATTATTGATATCTTTGCACAAGTTGTTTACAACAACAACATACACAACACAACACAACACGAAGGAATAGTAACGCGGCTCAACAACATGGAAAAACGAAAGCTCAACTCAACCTGCAGATGCACTTATAGCGAAACAACAAAAACTCTATTTCAAAAGGAAAATAAATGCGCACGAGAAGGTACACTCTCACGCAGCCATTTGCAATTTAAGTGTGGCCATTCAAAAACAAACTTTTGCGCGTTTAAATACCAAAATATAACTTCTTCACTATCAAAGCTTATAATAAAAACCTAATTATGTACTAATTCATATATTCTATTATTTTTATATAAGAAGATCATGAAATTATATTATTTTTCTTGATTAATGTTATAAAGTAACCCCCAGAAAAAAAATTATATATTTAACCGTAGCAACACTGCAATTTGTTTCCCTTAACTAAAAACTAGATGGCTCTGTTTTCAACAAAAAAACTAAATTTTAATTTTGTTCTAAGTTGCCATAGCATGGGTAACAGCGATGCGCAAGCGATGCCGTGTCACAAGCCACAACGCACGGTCCCTGGAATAGATCAATTCCGTGCGCCTTAGTAAACTTATAACAACAACTAATCACTCGTATGACGAAATGACGACGGTTTGTAGGTTTACAGTTAAAACTCGGGAGATATTAACTATGTAAGTGATTTAAAGGTTGAATTGAGTAATAAAAGGGATAAAAAATCGATTATAGTGGGATAATTTTATAAAATTGCTTGTTTTGAGTACCTAACGGTAAAACAATTATTAAGTTGTAGTTAAACGTGCATGAATTTAAGATGGCGGTAAGTCTATTATTTATAAGTGAAATTAATTAGGCTAATTTGTGCTTTGCCTATCCTGTTTAGACCTCTTTTGAGAGTAATATTATGGTTAGGCACAATAGACACAAATAGAAAGGTAGGAACTTCACTTGACTTCGAGAAACTAAATCCGCTAAATGCACAGACTAAAGGATAACACAATTATTGGTAGGTATGTTAGTAAGATGGAACGAGCTCACTTTAGATAGGCAGGCAGCTTATCCCAACAGTCCTTTTGTAGGCAGGAGCACGTGGATAATGATTCCTCTGACTCGTTCTAACGGCGGACTTTGCTCGATCGGAGTTCCGTAGTCCCAGCAGAGTTCCCAGAATGGCTTGGCGAAGGTAAGGTTGCTCGACCCAGGTAGAAGTAGGAAACCAGTCCACAGGCACGGCGATCTTGGATTCTCAGCACGGCCTTCCGTTGGTAATGGTCGGTTTCGTCCGGTGTCGACGTGTCCTTCAAGTGCCCTTAATACGGGAACAATCTGAATAGCTATTAAGCTTCGATCCGACGATAAAGGTCCTGTCACGGTCGCCAATTTTGTTTATGATAAATTAAACAAAGATTTCTTGATAGAACAATAGGTTTACTGAGCTTTTACAATTTTTATAATTACTTTAAATACGTAACGAACAGTGATTTTGCATGATGGGTTTTGAACGAGTGAAGGAAAGAATATTAGATTGAATGGTAATTGAACGTTAATTAGAGTGAAGATTATTGAGCGAATGTGTCGTAGACACTTGGTTCTAACTACGGAACCCTTCTGAAAAAAACTGTTTTTTGAACACGTTTTTTAATTTTGGCCCGAACCTCTTTTTGACAAAATTCTTGATACTTACTCGGTTCTAACTACGGAATTCTTCATTAGATTTTCGATCTGTTTGCAGAATCGTGTTTTCGCCATACTAACCTTGGGTTCCTGGCGCTGTTCGCGAACTGAAACCCCTCCTGGTCGATGAAAACACGTTTTTTGCCTGATAATAACTGTTTTTTTGAACACGTTTTTTAATTTTGGCACCAACCCCTTTTTGACAAAGTTCTTGATACTTACTTGGTTCTAACTACGGAACCCTTCAAAATCGTGTTTTTGCTATACTTTCCTTGGGTTCCCGGCGCCGTGCGCGAACTGAAACCCCTCCTGGTCGATGAAAACACGGTTTTTGATTGAAAAAAACTCGTTTTTTGAACACGTTTTTATATTTTGGCTCGAACCCCTTTTTGACAAAGTTCTTGATACTTACTTGGTTCTAACTACGGAACCCTTCAGAATCGTGTTTTCGCTATACTTTCCTTGGGTTCCCGGCGCTGTGCGCGAACTGAAACCCCTCCTGGTCGCTGAAAACACGTTTTTTGCCTGATAATAACTGTTTTTTTGAACACGTTTTTTAATTTTGGCACCAACCCCTTTTTGACAAAGTTCTTGATACTTACTTGGTTCTAACTACGGAACCCTTCAGAATCGTGTTTTTGCTATACTTTCCTTGGGTTCCCGGCGCTGTGCGCGAACTGAAACCCCTCCTGGTCGCTGAAAACACGTTTTTTGCTCGAAAAAAACTAGTTTTTTGAACACGTTTTTTTATTTTGGCTCAAACCCCTTTTTGACAAAGTTCTTTATACTATCTTGGTTCTAACGACGGGACCTATCTGAAAAAAACTGTTTTTTTGAACACGTTTTTTAATTTTGGCCCGAACCCCTTTTTGACAAAGTTCTTGATACTTACTTGGTTCTAACTACGGAACCCTTCTGAAAAAAATTGGTTTTTTGAACACGTTATTTAATTTTGGCACCAACCCATTTTTGACAAAGTTCTTGATACTTACTTGGTTCTAACTACGGAATTCTTCATTAGATTTTCGATCTGTTTGCGGAATCGTGTTTTCGCCATACTAACCTTGGGTTCCCGGCGCTGAGCGCGAATTGAAACCCCTCCTGGTCGCTGAAAACACGTTTTTTTTATTTTGGCTCAAACTCCTTTTTGACAAAGTTCTTGATACTTACCTGGTTCTTACTACGGAACCCTTTTTTTTTTTTTTTTTTTTCTAGGATGGGAAATCATCAAATGACCCCTCCCGCTCTGGGTGGAGCGGCAGGGAGTGTCAGACTTTTACTGACTAAAACCCACCCTTTAGTCCTCCTAGTGCCTTTCTTCCCAGGGCCGCGGTAACTCTTTCGAACAAATCCGCAACCCTGGCAGGCTCTGGCCCTAACGGGCCCCGACCCATGCTGACGACTGCTGGCTCGGCGCGCGTAGAACACAGCGCGCCGTCAACCCGGGCCTGGTCTGATCGGACGGCGAGCTACCCATTGCTCGCCGTCCACAGGCATCAGTCACTGCGCCATGCTCAGGAGCATCAGTTCCTGGGCGGCGCAGTGGCTGACGTTCAACAGGAGGGGGTGAAATGGGGCCATTACTGGCATTCCATTTCAGCCCCCTCCGGAGCCCGTTGTAGGGGCTCTACTGCGGCTGTTGCAGTAGCAGCAGCTGCAGTGGAACCGGCTTTGGCGGCGGAGGAAGCGGCGGCGGTGGCGGCAATCGCGGCAGAGACGGCGGTGGCGGAGGGCTTTCTCCGATTTCCGGCTTTGGCGGGTGGGGCGCAGGCCCTACCCCCAGCCCAGTGGTCGACCGGCTTGCCAGCTGCCGCACAGACTGCGCAGTGCGGCGCGGCTTCGCAGGAGCTGGCCCTGTGACCGGGCTGACCGCAGCGGAAACATAGACCGCTGCGGTCCACCTCCGAGGTGCATTGAGCTCCTACATGGAGGCCCACCTGGCACCGGAAGCACCTCAGAGGTCGGGGATCCAGCAGTTTGACCTGCGCGGAAACCCAACCCACCAAAAACCTACGGCCCTCCGAGATGGTCTTGGCCGCCGACACGGGACAGCTCACCACAATAGTGCGCATGCCCGTGTTGTCAGGACGTTGGGTGCCCGCCTTCACCTCCTCTGCTGAGCACCCCCCCGTCCTAACGACGGCGGCCACCACCTCCGCCTCCGTGACGGAGTCGTCCAGGCCCAAGATGCGCATGTCGATGCGCTTGGTGGGCCTGGACACTCGGGCATCGTCCGCGCTTAGGGACGCCCTAAGCCTTTCGGCTAGAGCGTCCGCGGTTGAGCCGCTGGCTGCCGCGGGGATCTCCAGCATCCGGGCCCCAGTCATGGTGACCCGGAGCCGAAGGCCCCCCACGATGCCCAGCTCACCAAGGTTCACTGCCTCCTTCGCCTTGGTGAGCACGTCCGCGTACGTCACGCCCCTCTTCGCCGCGTCCGGCTGCAGCGTCAGAACTACAGCCGCGGTTTTCATGGGGCGCAGCGCAGCCGCGACGCTTTGCGCCTTCTGCCGCCGCTTCCTCTCCCGCCTCTTGGCCGCCCTGGCTGTTTTTCCCGCCTTCCTCTTCTCCCCGGCCACTTGCCATTCGGCTTGAGCCGGGGGAGGAGCTGAAGGCGAGGAAGCCGGGGGGGGCTGCTGCTCAGACGGCGCAGGAGCCTTCGCCGTCCGCGCAGCGAACTGAAACCCCTCCTGGTCGCTGAAAACACGTTTGTTGCTCGAAAAAAACTAGTTTTTTGAACACGTTTTTTTATTTTGGCTCAAACCCCTTTTTGACAAAGTTCTTTATACTAACTTGGTTCTAACGACGGGACCTATCTGAAAAAAACTGTTTTTTTGAACACGTTTTTTAATTTTGGCCCGAACCCCTTTTTGACAAAGTTCTTGATACTTACTTGGTTCTAACTACGGAACACTTCAGAATCGTGTTTTCGCCATAATAACCTTGGGTTCCCGGCGCTGTGCACGAACTGAAACCCCTCCTGGTCGCTGAAAACACGTTTTTGCATGATAAAAACTGTTTTTTTTTAACACGTTTTTTAATTTTTGCACCAATCCCTTTTTGATAAAGTTCTTGATACTTACTTGGTTCTAACTACGGAACCCTTCTGAAAAAAACTGGTTTTTTTGAACACGTTTTTTATTTTGGCACCAACCCCTTTTTGTCAAAGTTCTTGATACTTACTTGGTTCTAACGACGAAACAATTCTGAAAAAATCTGGTTTTTTGAACACGTTTTTTTACTTTGGCTCGAACCCCTTTTTGACAAAGTTCTTGATACTTACTTGGTTCTAACTACGGAACCCTTCAGAATCGTGTTTTCGCTATATTTTCCTTGGGTTCCCGGCGCTGTGCGCGAACTGAAACCCCTCCTGGTCGCTGAAAACACGTTTTTTGTTTGAAGAAAACTGGTTTTTTGAACACGTTTTTTTATTTTGTCTCGAACCCCTTTTTGACAAAGTTCTTGACACTTACTTGGTTCTAACGACGAAACAATTCTGAAAAAAACTGTTTTTTTGATCACGTTTTTTAATTTTGGCCCGAACCCCTTTTTGACAAAGTTCTTGATACTTACTTGGTTCTAACTACGGAATCCTTCAGAATCGTGTTTATGCTATACTTTCCTTGGGTTCCCGGCGCTGTGCGCGAACTGAAACCCCTCCTGGTCGCTAAAAACACGTTTTTTGCTTGAAAAAAACTGGTTTTTTTGAACACGTTTTTTATTTTGGCACCAACCCCTTTTTGACAAAATTATTGATACTTACTTGGTTCTAACTACGGAATTCAACATTAGATTTTTGATCTATTTGCGGAATCGTGTTTTCGCCATACTAACCTTGGGTTCCCGGCGCTGTGCGCGAACTGAAACCCCTCCTGGTCGCTAAAAACACGTTTTTTGCATAAAAAAAACTGGTTTTTTGAACACGTTTTTTTATTTTGGCTCGAAACCCTTTTTGACAAAGTTCTTGATACTTACTTGGTTCTTACTACGGAACCCTTCAGAATCGTTTTTTCGCTATACTTTCCTTGGGTTCCTGGCGGAGTTCGCGAACTGAAACCCCTCCTGGTCGCTGAAAACACGTTTTTTGCTAGAAAAAAACTGGTTTTTTGAACACGTTTTTTTATTTTGGCTCGAACCCCTTTTTGACAAAGTTCTTGATACTTACTTGGTTCTTACTACGGAACCCTTCAGAATCGTGTTTTTGCTATACTTTCCTTGGATTCTTGGTGCTGTGCGCGAACTGAAACCCCTCCTGGTCGCTGATAACACGAATTTTGCTTGAAAAAAACTGGTTTTTTGAACAAGTTTTTTATTTTTGGTCCGAACCCCTTTTTGTCAAAGTTCTTGATACTAACTTGGTTCTAACTACGGAACACTTCAGAATCGTGTTTTCGCCATACTAACCTTTGGTTCCCGGCGCTGTGCGCGAACTGAAACCCCTCCTGGTCGCTAAAAACACGTTTTTTGCTTGAAAAAAACTGGTTTTTTTGAACACGTTTTTTATTTTGGCACCAACCCCTTTTTGACAAAATTCTTGATACTTACTTGGTTCTAACTACGGAATTCTACATTAGATTTTTGATCTATTTGCGGAATCGTGTTTTCGCCATACTAACCTTGGGTTCCCGGCGCTGTGCGCGAACTGAAACCCCTCCTGGTCGCTAAAAACACGTTTTTTGCTTGAAAAAAACTGGTTTTTTGAACACGTTTTTTTATTTTGGCTCGAAACCCTTTTTGACAAAGTTCTTGATACTTACTTGGTTCTTACTACGGAATCCTTCAGAATCGTTTTTTCGCTATACTTTCCTTGGGTTCCTGGCGGAGTTCGCGAACTGAAACCCCTCCTGGTCGCTGAAAACACGTTTTTTGATAGAAAAAAACTGGTTTTTTGAACACGTTTTTTTATTTTGGCTCGAACCCCTTTTTGACAAAGTTCTTGATACTTACTTGGTTCTTACTACGGAACCCTTCTGAAAAAAACTGTTTTTTGAACACGTTTCTTAATTTTGCCCCGAACCCCTTTTTGTCAAAGTTCTTGATACTTACTTGGTTCTAACTACGGAACACTTCAGAATCTTGTTTTCGCCATACTAACCTTGGGTTCCCAGCGCTGTGCACGAACTGAAACCCCTTCTGGTCGCTTAAAACACGTTTTTGCCTGATAAAAACTGTTTTTTTTAAACATGTTTTTTAATTTTTGCACAAATAATTTTTTGACAAAGTTCTTGATACTTACTTGGTTCTAACTACGGAACCCTTCAGAATCGTGTTTTCGCTATACTTTCCTTGGGTTCCCGGCGCTGTGCGCGAACTAAAACCCCTCCTGGTCGCTGAAAACGCGTTTTTTGAATGAAAATACTGGTTTTTTAAACACGTTTTTTGCTTTGAAAAAAACTGGTTTTTGAACACGTTTTTTATTTTGGGTCGAACCTCTTTTTGACAAAGTTCGTGATACTTAGTTGGTTCTAACTACGGAACACTTCAGAATCGTGTTTTCGCCATACTAACCTTGGGTTCCCGGCGCTGTGCGCGAACTGAAACCCCTCCTGGTCGATGAAAACACGGTTTTTGCTTGAAAAAAACTCGTTTTTTGAACACGTTTTTTTATTTTGGCTCGAACCCCTTTTTGACAAAGTTCTTGATACTTACTTGGTTCTAACTACGGAACACTTCAGAATCGTGTTTTCGCCATACTAACCTTGGGTTCCCAGCGCTGTGCACGAACTGAAACCCCTTCTGGTCGCTGAAAACACGTTTTTGCCTGATAAAAACTGTTTTTTTTAAACATGTTTTTTAATTTTTGCACAAATACTTTTTTGACAAAGTTCTTGATACTTACTTGGTTCTAACTACGGAACACTTCAGAATCGTGTTTTCGCCATACTAACCTTTGGTTCCCGGCGCTGTGTGCGTACTGAAACCCATTCTGGTCGCTGAAAACACGTTTTTTGCCTGATAAAAACTGTTTTTTTGAACAAGTTTTTTAATTTTGGCACCAACCCATTTTTGACAAAGTTCTTGATACTTACTTGGTTCTAACTACGGAACCCTTCAGAATCGTGTTTTGCTATACTTTTCTTGGGTTCCCGGCGCTGCACGCGAACTGAAACCCCTCCTGGTCGCTAAAAACACGTTTTTTGTTCAAAAAAACTGGTTTTTTAAACACGTTTTTTTATTTTGGCACCAACCCATTTTTACAAAATTCTTGATACTTACTTGGTTCTAACTACGGAATTCTTCATTAGATTTTCGATCTGTTTGCGGAATCGTGTTATCGCCATACTAACCTTGGGTTCCCGGCGCTGTGCGCGAACTGAAACCCCTCTTGGTCGCTGAAAACACGTTTTTTGCTTGAAAAAAACTGGTTTTTTGTACACGTTTTTTGATTTTGGCTCGGAACCCTTTTTGACAAAGTTCCTGATACTTACTTGGTTCTAACTACGGAACCCTTCAGAATCGTGTTTTCGCTATACTTTCCTTGGGTTCCCGGCGCTGTGCGCGAACTGAAACCCCTCCTGGTCGATGAAAATACGTTTTTTGCTTGAAAAAAACTCGTTTTTTGAACACGTTTTTTTGTTTTGGCTCGAACCCCTTTTTGACAACGTTCTTGATACTTACTTGGTTCTAACTACGGAACCCTTCAGAATCGTGTTTTCGCTATACTTTCCTTGGGTTCCCGGCGCTGTGCGCGAACTGAAACCCCTCCTGGTCGATGAAAACACGTTTTTTGCTTGAAAAAAACTCGTTTTTTGAACACGTTTTTTTGTTTTGGCTCGAACCCCTTTTCTACAAAGTTCTTGATTCTTACTTGGTTCTAACTACGGAACCCTTCAGAATCGTGTTTTCGCTATACTTTCCTTGTGTTCCCGGCGCTGTGCGCGAACTGAAACCCCTCCTGGTCGATGAAAACACGTTTTTTGCCTGAAAAAAACTCGTTTTTGAACAGGTTTTTTTATTTTGGCTCGAACTTCTTTTTGACAAAGTTCTTGATACTTGCTTGGTTCTAACTACGGAACCCTTCTGAAAAAAACTGTTTTTTGAACACGTTTTTTAATTTTGGCCCGAACCTCTTTTTGACAAAATTCTTGATACTTACTCGGTTCTAACTACGGAATTCTTCATTTGATTTTCGATCTGTTTGCAGAATCGTGTTTTCGCCATACTAACCTTGGGTTCCTAGCGCTGTTCGCGAACTGAAACTCCTCCTGGTCGCTGAAAACACGCTTTTTGCTTGAAAAAAAAAAAAACTGGTTTTTTGAACACGTTTTTTCAATTTGGTTCGAACCCCTTTTTGACAAAGTTCTTGATACTTACTTGGTTCTAACTACGGAAACCTTCTAAAAAAAACTGTTTTTTTTAAATACTTTTTTTAATTTTGGCGCGGCCCGGCGCTGTGCGCGAACTGAAACCCCTCCTGGTCGATGAAAACACGTTTTTTTTCCTGAAAAAAACTCGTTTTTTGAACACGTTTTTTAATTTTGGCTCAAACCCCTTTTTGACAAAGTTCTTGATACTTGCTTGGTTCTAACTACGGAACCCTTCAGAATCGTGTTTTCGCTATACTTTCCTTGTGTTCCCGGCGCTGTGCGCGAACTGAAACCCCTCCTGGTCGATGAAAACACGTTTTTTGCCTAAAAAAAACTCGTTTTTGAACAGGTTTTTTTATTTTGGCTCGAACTTCTTTTTGACAAAGTTCTTGATACTTGCTTGGTTCTAACTACGGAACCCTTCTGAAAAAAACTGTTTTTTGAACACGTTTTTTAATTTTGGCCCGAACCTCTTTTTGACAAAATTCTTGATACTTACTCGGTTCTAACTACGGAATTCTTCATTTGATTTTCGATCTGTTTGCAGAATCGTGTTTTCGCCATACTAACCTTGGGTTCCTGGCGCTGTTCGCGAACTGAAACCCCTCCTGGTCGCTGAAAACACGTTTTTTACCTGATAATAACTGTTTTTTTGAACACGTTTTTTAATTTTGGCACCAACCCCTTTTTGACAAAGTTCTTGATACTCACTTGGTTCTAACTACGATACCCTTCCGAATCGTGTTTTCGCAATACTAACCTTGGGTGCCCGGCGCTGAACGCGAACTGAAACCCCTCCTGGTCTTTGAAAACTCGTTTTTTGCTTGAAAAAAACTGGTTTTTTGAACACGTTTTTTTGTTTTGGCTCGAACCCCTTTTTGACAAAGTTCTTGATACTTACTTGGTTCTAACTACGGAACCCTTCTGAAAAAACCTGTTTTTTGAACACGTTTTTTAATTTTGGCCCGAACCTCTTTTTGACAAAATTCTTGATACTTACTCGGTTCTAACTACGGAATTCTTCATTAGATTTTCGATCTGTTTGCAGAATCGTGATTTCGCCATACTAACCTTGGGTTCCTGGCGCTGTTCGTGAACTGAAACCCCTCCTGGTCGCTGAAAACACGTTTTTTGCCTGACAATAACTGTTTTTTGGAACACGTTTTTTAATTTTGGCACCAACCCCGTTTTGACAAAGTTCTTGATACTTACTTGGTTCTAACTACGGAATTCAACATTAGATTTTTGATCTATTTGCGGAATCGTGTTTTCGCCATACTAACCTTGGGTTCCCGGCGCTGTGCGCGAACTGAAACCCCTCCTGGTCGCTAAAAACACGTTTTTTGCTTAAAAAAAACTGGTTTTTTGAACACGTTTTTTTATTTTGGCTCGAAACCCTTTTTGACAAAGTTCTTGATACTTACTTGGTTCTTACTACGGAACCCTTCAGAATCGTTTTTTCGCTATACTTTCCTTGGGTTCCTGGCGGAGTTCGCGAACTGAAACCCCTCCTGGTCGCTGAAAACACGTTTTTTGCTAGAAAAAAACTGGTTTTTTGAACACGTTTTTTTATTTTGGCTCGAACCCCTTTTTGACAAAGTTCTTGATACTTACTTGGTTCTTACTACGGAACCCTTCAGAATCGTGTTTTTGCTATACTTTCCTTGGATTCTTGGTGCTGTGCGCAACTGAAACCCCTCCTGGTCGCTGATAACACGAATTTTGCTTGAAAAAAACTGGTTTTTTGAACAAGTTTTTTATTTTTGGTCCGAACCCCTTTTTGTCAAAGTTCTTGATACTAACTTGGTTCTAACTACGGAACACTTCAGAATCGTGTTTTCGCCATACTAACCTTTGGTTCCCGGCGCTGTGCGCGAACTGAAACCCCTCCTGGTCGCTAAAAACACGTTTTTTGCTTGAAAAAAACTGGTTTTTTTGAACACGTTTTTTATTTTGGCACCAACCCCTTTTTGACAAAATTCTTGATACTTACTTGGTTCTAACTACGGAATTCTACATTAGATTTTTGATCTATTTGCGGAATCGTGTTTTCGCCATACTAACCTTGGGTTCCCGGCGCTGTGCGCGAACTGAAACCCCTCCTGGTCGCTAAAAACACGTTTTTTGCTTGAAAAAAACTGGTTTTTTGAACACGTTTTTTTATTTTGGCTCGAAACACTTTTTGACAAAGTTCTTGATACTTACTTGGTTCTTACTACGGAATCCTTCAGAATCGTTTTTTCGCTATACTTTCCTTGGGTTCCTGGCGGAGTTCGCGAACTGAAACCCCTCCTGGTCGCTGAAAACACGTTTTTTGATAGAAAAAAACTGGTTTTTTGAACACGTTTTTTTATTTTGGCTCGAACCCCTTTTTGACAAAGTTCTTGATACTTACTTGGTTCTTACTACGGAACCCTTCTGAAAAAAACTGTTTTTTGAACACGTTTCTTAATTTTGCCCCGAACCCCTTTTTGTCAAAGTTCTTGATACTTACTTGGTTCTAACTACGGAACACTTCAGAATCTTGTTTTCGCCATACTAACCTTGGGTTCCCAGCGCTGTGCACGAACTGAAACCCCTTCTGGTCGCTTAAAACACGTTTTTGCCTGATAAAAACTGTTTTTTTTAAACATGTTTTTTAATTTTTGCACAAATAATTTTTTGACAAAGTTCTTGATACTTACTTGGTTCTAACTACGGAACCCTTCAGAATCGTGTTTTCGCTATACTTTCCTTGGGTTCCCGGCGCTGTGCGCGAACTAAAACCCCTCCTGGTCGCTGAAAACGCGTTTTTTGAATGAAAATACTGGTTTTTTAAACACGTTTTTTGCTTTGAAAAAAACTGGTTTTTGAACACGTTTTTTATTTTGGGTCGAACCTCTTTTTGACAAAGTTCGTGATACTTAGTTGGTTCTAACTACGGAACACTTCAGAATCGTGTTTTCGCCATACTAACCTTGGGTTCCCGGCGCTGTGCGCGAACTGAAACCCCTCCTGGTCGATGAAAACACGGTTTTTGCTTGAAAAAAACTCGTTTTTTGAACACGTTTTTTTATTTTGGCTCGAACCCCTTTTTGACAAAGTTCTTGATACTTACTTGGTTCTAACTACGGAACACTTCAGAATCGTGTTTTCGCCATACTAACCTTGGGTTCCCAGCGCTGTGCACGAACTGAAACCCCTTCTGGTCGCTGAAAACACGTTTTTGCCTGATAAAAACTGTTTTTTTTAAACATGTTTTTTAATTTTTGCACAAATACTTTTTTGACAAAGTTCTTGATACTTACTTGGTTCTAACTACGGAACACTTCAGAATCGTGTTTTCGCCATACTAACCTTTGGTTCCCGGCGCTGTGTGCGTACTGAAACCCATTCTGGTCGCTGAAAACACGTTTTTTGCCTGATAAAAACTGTTTTTTTGAACAAGTTTTTTAATTTTGGCACCAACCCATTTTTGACAAAGTTCTTGATACTTACTTGGTTCTAACTACGGAACCCTTCAGAATCGTGTTTTGCTATACTTTTCTTGGGTTCCCGGCGCTGCACGCGAACTGAAACCCCTCCTGGTCGCTAAAAACACGTTTTTTGTTCAAAAAAACTGGTTTTTTAAACACGTTTTTTTATTTTGGCACCAACCCATTTTTACAAAATTCTTGATACTTACTTGGTTCTAACTACGGAATTCTTCATTAGATTTTCGATCTGTTTGCGGAATCGTGTTATCGCCATACTAACCTTGGGTTCCCGGCGCTGTGCGCGAACTGAAACCCCTCTTGGTCGCTGAAAACACGTTTTTTGCTTGAAAAAAACTGGTTTTTTGTACACGTTTTTTGATTTTGGCTCGGAACCCTTTTTGACAAAGTTCTTGATACTTACTTGGTTCTAACTACGGAACCCTTCAGAATCGTGTTTTCGCTATACTTTCCTTGGGTTCCCGGCGCTGTGCGCGAACTGAAACCCCTCCTGGTCGATGAAAATACGTTTTTTGCTTGAAAAAAACTCGTTTTTTGAACACGTTTTTTTGTTTTGGCTCGAACCCCTTTTTGACAAAGTTCTTGATACTTACTTGGTTCTAACTACGGAACCCTTCAGAATCGTGTTTTCGCTATACTTTCCTTGGGTTCCCGGCGCTGTGCGCGAACTGAAACCCCTCCTGGTCGATGAAAACACGTTTTTTGCTTGAAAAAAACTCGTTTTTTGAACACGTTTTTTTGTTTTGGCTCGAACCCCTTTTCTACAAAGTTCTTGATTCTTACTTGGTTCTAACTACGGAACCCTTTTTTTTTTTTTTTTTTTTTTTTTATAGGATGGGAAATCATCAAATGACCCCTCCCGCTCTGGGTGAAGCGGCAGGGAGTGTCAGACTTTTACTGACTAAAACCCACCCTTAGTCCTCCTAGTGCCTTTCTTCCCAGGGCCGCGGTAACTCTTTCGAACAATTCCGCAACCCTGGCAGGCTCTGGCCCTGGCGGGCCCCGTCTCCGTTGCTGACTGCTCTTTCCGGCGCGTTCGGAGTGAAACGCGCCGTCGACTCTGGCCTGACCTGATCGGACAGCGAGCTACCCATTGCTCGTTGTCCGCAGGCGTCAGTCACTGCGCCTTGCTCAGGAGCGTCAGTTCCTGAGAGGCGCAGCGACTAACGTTCGTCTGGAGGAGGCGAAATGGGGCCATTACTGGCACTCCATTTCGGCCCCCTCCCGAGCAGTGGCAGCGGCGGCGACGGTGGCGGCGGCTGCGGCGGAAGCGACGGCGGCGGCGGTGGAGGAGGGTTTTCTCCTCGACCCGGCCCTGGCGGGTGGACCGCAGGCTTTGCCCCCAGCCCAGTGATCGGCCGGCTTGCCAGCTGCCGCACATGCGAAGCAGTGCGGCGCGGCGTCGCACGAGCCGGCCCTGTGACCGGGCTGACCACAGCGGAAGCAGTGGTCACTGCGGTCCACCTCCGAGGTGCAGCGTGCTCCCACGTGGTTGCCAACTTGGCAACGGAAGCACCTCAGAGGTCTGGGCTCCAGCAGTTTTACCTGCGCGGAGACCCAGCCCACCAAAAGCCTTCGGCCCTCCGAGACTTTCTTGGCCGCCGACACGGGGCAGCTCACCACTACGGTTCGCATGCCCGTGTTGTCAGGACGGATGGTGCCCGCCTTCACCTCCTCTGCAGAGCACCCCCCCGTCCTGACGACGGCGGCCAACACCTCCTCCTCCGTGACGGAGTCGTCCAGGCCCAAGATGCGCATATCTATGCACTTCGTGGGCCTGGACACTCGGACGTCATCCGCGCCCAAGGACGCCCTAAGCCTTTCGGCTAGAGCGTCCGCGGCCGGACCGCTGCCTGCTCCAGGGATCTCGAGCATCCTGGCCCCGGTCATGGTGACCCTGAGCCGGAGACCCCCGACGATGCCAAGCTCACCGAGGTTGATGGCCTCCTTGGCCTTGGTGAGCGTGTTGGCATACGTCACGCCCCTCTTCACCGCGTCCGGCTGCAGTGTTAAAACTACAGCCGCGGTCTTCGGGGCGCGGAGCGCAGCCGCGACGCCTCGCGCTCGCTGCCGCCGCCTTCTCTCCCGCCTCTTTGCCGCCCTGGCTGCCTTTCCCGCCTTCTTCTTCTCCCCGGCCACTTGCCATTCGGCTTGAGCCGGGGGAGGTTCAGAAGGCGAGGAAGCCGGGGGGAGCTGCTGCACGGCTGGCGCAGGAGCCTTCGCCGTCCGCGCAGCCGCCCCACCCTTCCTCTTCCTTTCCGGGGCCGGGTCCGGTTTTCCCGACACCGGCTTCGCGGGTGCCGGCCCGGACCCTTTGTCCTGGCCGGACGACCCCGGTGTGGCAGCCACGGCGGCCGCGTACGACGCCGCCTTTTTTTGGGCTGGAGCCTTCCCACTCGCCGCTAACGGGGGGCGCAAGACGATGTTCTCCAGGACGGAAAACCGCGCCTGGAAGGCAGCCATCTCCTGCCGCACCAGGTCCAGCACCTGGCCCTCCTGCGGCACGGGCTGGCTGTTCTCCCTGCGCCCCCCTTTAGGCGCCCCCTGTGGGCCGGCTCCCTGTAGCCTGGCCAGGTCTGCTCGGAGCCCCGCATTCTCCCTCTGGAGGCGCTCCGTGGCGGCAGCCAAGCGGGCGACCTCCGTCCGCAGGTTGGACATCTCGTCCACCGGAGGCCCACCTCGGTTAGCCTCCGCTGCCGCCAGGATGGAGGTCAGCGCCGCACTTATGGCCCTGTTTTTAGAGGAGAGTTTCCTCTTCAGGGCCACATCGCGAAGCGCGGCCTCCACCACCTCCGCAAACCCGGCCCTCCGAACTTGCTCCTGTCCGGAGTCATCAGGCTCACCGCCGGAGGACTCCGAACCAGGAGCCCTGCGACCGCCCTCTCCGGGGGGTCGTCCGTCAGCGACGAGCCCCTCGGCTCGCTGGCCAGCCACCTTGGAGGCGGGCAATCTCCCCTTGCCTCCCTCTCGGCCCTTTCCCCGCCTACTGGTGGGGATCTTGCGAGCCGAGGCCACCTCCTCGCTGCCAGACGACCCCCGGTCTTCCTCCGCTCTGGGCCGCTTGCGGAAGGACCTCGAGTCCTCCGCAGCAGCCCCCGCTCTCACGGGTTCAGAGCTCGCCGAGCTAAAGGTCGCTAGGTCGTCGGAGTCCAACTCGGACTCCGACTCTGCACCCGTGCGACACTCAAGCGAGCCCTCCTCCCAATATAGAGCGCCGCTTCCCGCGCTCTGCCCGACCGACACTTTGTCGGATGAGCCAAAATTTAACCCGATTAATTCCTCAAAGGACGTTCCGAATCGGGGGCCTCCTCGGCCACTGTTGCCCTTGGCAAGCGGAGTGCGGACAGCCCTGTTGCCCCCCCCAGAATACGAGGGGCTTGACGCACTAGGCGTGGCGGATTCCCGGACTGCTGTGCAGTCCGAACCGCCCTGGGGTAATGTCTCTTTAGCAGGCCTGTCCATGATTTCCTTTTTGAGGGTGCGGTCCCTATCTCCCCTCCTCTCTCCCTCTCTCTCAGTGCTTGCTCGCTGCCCTCACAGTCACGTCTGATGATCAGACGCGTACCAGAGAGCAGCGAGCAAGCCAATGAGACGCACACCGTCCGAGGACCCGAACACTGCTCAAGTCTCCGAACGGTGTGCCCCTCTTGTGTCTCTCTTGGTCTGGTCTCTCACTTGGGACCTTCCGGCATGAGTGGCTCTACCGGCAAAGCCCCCAAGATCACTGAGACACGCAAGCCCCACCACGACGGCAACGTGGAGACACGGTTGGTGGGGAACTACGGAACCCTTCAGAATCGTGTTTTCGCTATACTTTCCTTGGGTTTTCGGCGCTGTGCGCGAACTGAAACCCCTCCTGGTCGATGAAAACACGTTTTTTGCTTGAAAAAAACTCGTTTTTTGAACACGTTTTTTTGTTTTGGCTCGAACCCCTTTTTGACAAAGTTCTTGATACTTACTTGGTTCTAACTACGGAACCCTTCTGAAAAAAACTGTTTTTTGAACACGTTTTTTAATTTTGGCCCGAACCTCTTTTTGACAAAATTCTTGATACTTACTCGGTTCTAACTACGGAATTCTTCATTAGATTTTCGATCTGTTTGCAGAATCGTGTTTTCGCCATACTAACCTTGGGTTCCTGGCGCTGTTCGCGAACTGAAACCCCTCCTGGTCGCTGAAAACACGTTTTTTGCCTGATAATAACTGTTTTTTTGAACACGTTTTTTAATTTTGGCTCGAACCCCTTTTTGACAAAGTTCTTGATACTTACTTGGTTCTAACTACGGAACCCTTCAGAATCGTGTTTTCGCTATACTTTCCTTGGGTTCCCGGCGCTGTGCGCGAACTGAAACCCCTCCTGGTCGATGAAAACACGGTTTTTGCTTGAAAAAAACTCGTTTTATGAACACGTTTTTTTATTTTGGCTCGAACCCCTTTTTGACAAAGTTCTTGATACTTACTTGGTTCTAACTACGGAACCCTTCAGAATCGTGTTTTCGCTATACTTTCCTTGGGTTCCCGGCGCTGTGCGCGAACTGAAACCCCTCCTGGTTGCTGAAAACACGCTTTTTGCTTGAAAAAAAAAAAGAACTGGTTTTTTGAACACGTTTTTTCAATTTGGTTCGAACCCAAACTTTTTTTAATTTTGGCGCGACCCGGCGCTGTGCGCGAACTGAAACCCCTCCTGGTCGATGAAAACACGTTTTTTTTCCTGAAAAAAACTCGTTTTTTGAACACGTTTTTTAATTTTGGCTCGAACCCCTTTTTGACAAAGTTCTTGATACTTGCTTGGTTCTAACTACGGAACCCTTCAGAATCGTGTTTTCGCTATACTTTCCTAGTGTTCCCGGCGCTGTGCGCGAACTGAAACCCCTCCTGGTCGATGAAAACACGTTTATTGCCTGAAAAAAACTCGTTTTTTGAACAGGTTTTTTTATTTTGGCTCGAACCCCTTTTTGACAAAGTTCTTGATACTTGCTTGGTTCTAACTACGGAACCCTTCAGAATCGTGTTTTCGCTATACTTTCCTTGGGTTCCCGACGCTGTGCGCGAACTGAAATCCTTCCTGGTCGCTGAAAACTCGGTTTTTGCCTGAAAAAAGTGGTTTTTTGAACACGTTTTTTCATTTTGGCTCGAACCCCTTTTTGACAAAGTTCTTGATACTTACTTGGTTCTAACTACGGAACCCTTTTTTTTTTTTTTTTTTTTTTTTCTAGGATGGGAAATCATCAAATGACCCCTCCCGCTCTGGGTGGAGCGGCAGGGAGTGTCAGACTTTTACTGACTAAAACCCACCCTTTAGTCCTCCTAGTGCCTTTCTTCCCAGGGCCGCGGTAACTCTTTCGAACAAATCCGTAACCCTGGTAGGCTCTGGCCCTAACGGGCCCCGACCCATGCTGACGTCCGTTGGCTCGGCGCGCGTAGAACACAGCGCGCCGTCAACCCGGGCCTGTTCTGATCGGACGGCGAGCTACCCATTGCTCGCCGTCCACAGGCATCAGTCACTGCGCCATGCTCAGGAGCATCAGTTCCTGGGCGGCGCAGTGGCTGACGTTCAACAGGAGGGGGTGAAATGGGGCCATTACTGGCACTCCATTTAAGCCCCCTCCGGAGCCCTTTGTAGGGGCCCTACTGCGGCTGCTGCGGTAGCAGCAGCCGCAGTGGAACCGGCAATGGCGGCAGAAGAAGCGGCGGCAGCGGCGGCGGTCGCGGCAGAGACGGCGGTGGCGGAGGGCTTCCTCCTGTTTCCGGCTTTGGTGGGTGGGGCGCAGGCCCTACCCCCAGCCCAGTGGTCGGCCGGCTTGCCAGCTGCCGCACAGACTACGCAGTGCGGCGCGGCGACGCAAGAGCCGGCCCTGTGACCGGGCTGACCGCAGCGGAAACAAAGACCGCTGCGGTCCACCTCCGAGGTGCATTGTGCTCCCACATGGTGGCCCACTTGGCACCGGAAGCACCTCAGAGGTCGGGGTTCCAGCAGTTTGACCTGCGCGGAAACCCAACCCACCAAAAACCTTCGGCCCTCCGTGATGGTTTTGGCCGCCGACACGGGGCAGCTCACCACAATGGTGCGCTTGCCCGTGTTGTCAGGACGTAGGGTGCCTGCCTTCACCTCCTCTGCTGAGCACCCCCCCGTCCTAACGACGGCGGCCACCACCTCCGCCTCCGTGACGGAGTCGTCCAGGCCCAAGATGCGCATGTCGATGCGCTTGGTGGGCCTGGACACTCGGGCATCGTCCGCGCTTAGGGACGCCCTGAGCCTTTCGGCTAGAGCGTCCGCGGTTGGGCCGCTGGCTGCCCCGGGGATCTCCAGCATCCGGGCCCCAGTCATGGTGACCCGGAGCCGAAGGCCCCCCACGATGCCCAGCTCACCAAGGTTCACTGCCTCCTTCGCCTTGGTGAGCACGTCCGCGTACGTCACGCCCCTCTTCGCCGCGTCCGGCTGCAGCGTAAGAACTACAGCCGCGGTCCTCGGGGGGCGCAGCGCAGCCGCGACGCTTCGCGCCTTCTGCCGCCGCTTCCTCTCCCGCCTCTTGGCCGCCCTGGCTGCCTTTCCCGCCTTCCTCTTCTCCCCGGCCACTTGCCATTCGGCTTGAGCCGGGGGAGGAGCTGAAGGCGAGGAAGCCGAAGGGAGCTGCTGCTCAGACGGCGCAGGAGCCTTCGCCGTCCGCGCAGCAACCCCACCCTTCCTCTTCCTTCCCGGGGCCGGGTCCGGTTTTCCCGGCACCGGCTTCGCGGGTGCCGGCCCGGACCCTTTGTCCTGGCCGAACGACCCCGGTGTGGCAGCCACGGCGGCCGCATATGACGCCTTTTTCTGGCCTTGGGGGGCCTTCCCACTCGCCGCTAACGGGGGGCGCAGGACGATGCCCTCCAGGACGGAAAACCGCGCCTGGAAGGCTGCCATCTCCTGCCGCACGAGGTCCAGCACCTGGCTCTCCTGCGGCACGGGCTGGCTGTCCTTCTTGCGCCCCCCTTGCGGCGCCCCCTGTGGGCCGGCTCCCCGGAGCCTGGCCAGGTCTGCGCGGAGCCCCTCGTTCTCCTTTCGGAGACGCTCCGTGGCGGCAGCCAAGTGGGCGACCTCCGCCCGCAGCTCGGACATCTCGTCCGGCGGAGGCCCACCTTTGGTAACCTCCGCTGCCGCCAGAATGGAGGCCATCGCCTCGCTTATGGCCTTGTTCTTAGAGGAAAGCTTCCTCTTCAAGGCCACATCGCGAAGCGCGGCCTCCACCACCTCCGCAAACCCGGCCCTCCGAACCCGCTCCTGTCCGGAGTCATCCGGCTCACCGCCGGAGGACTCCGAACCAGGAGCCCCGCGGCCGCCATCTCCGGGGGGTCCGCCAGCATTGGCTCTCTGGCCAGCCTCCTTGGAGGCAGGGACTCTGCCCTTGCCTCCGTCTCGGCCCTTACCCCGCCTACTGGTGGGGATCTTTCGGGCCGAGACCACCTCCTCGCTGCAGGACGACCCCCGGTCGTCCTCCGGTCTGGGCCGCTTCCGGAAGGACCTGGGGTCCTCTGCTGCAGTCCCTGCCCCCTCGGGTCCCGAGCCCGCCGAGCTGAAGGTCGCCAGGTCGTCAGAGTCCAACTCGGACTCCGACTCTACACCCACGCGACGCTCAAGCGAGCCCTCCTCCCAGAACAGCGCGCCTCTGCCCGCGCTATGCCCGGCCGACTCTTCGTCGGGTGGGCTAAAATTATACCCGATCAGTTCCTGAAAGGACGGTTTGGATCGGGGGCCTCCTCGGCCACTGTTGCACTTGGCAAGCGGAGAGTGGATAACACTGTTGCCCCCCCCAGAATACGAGGGGCTTGACGCGCAAGGCGTGGCGGATTCCCGGTTTGCTGTGCAGTCCGAACCGCCCTGGGGTACGTATTCTCTTTCAGTGCTATCCATTTTTTCCTTTTAAAGGGTGCGGTCCCTGTCTCCCCTCCTCTCTCCCTCTCTCACTGCTTGCTCGCTGCCCTCACAGTCACGTCTGATGATCAGACGCGTACCAGAGAGCAGCGAGCAAGCCAATGAGACGCACACCGTCCGAGGACCCGAACACTGCTCAAGTCTCCGAACGGTGTGCCCCTCTTGTGTCTCTCTTGGTCTGGTCTCTCACTTGGGACCTTCCGGCATGAGTGGCTCTACCGGCAAAGCCCCCAAGATCACTGAGACACGCAAGCCCCACCACGACGGCAACGTGGAGACACGGTTGGTGGGGAACCCTTCAGAATCGTGTTTTCGCTATACTTTCCTTGGGTTCCCGGCGCTGTGCGCGAACTAAAACCCCTCCTGGTCGATGAAAACACGTTTTTTGCCTGAAAAAAACTCGTTCTTTGAACACGTTTTTTTATTTTGGCTCGAACCCCTTTTTGACAAAGTTCTTGCTACTTACTTGGTTCTAACTACGGAACCCTTCAGAGTCGTGTTTTCGCTATACTTTCCTTGGGTTCCCGGCGCTGTGCGCGAACTGAAACCCCTCCTGGTCGATGAAAACTCGGTTTTTGCTTGAAAAAAACTCGTTTTTTGAACACGTTTTTTTATTTTGGCTCGAACCCCTTTTTGACAAAGTTCTTAATAATAAATAATAATAATAATAATAAAGTTTATTCAAAATAATAAGGTACACAATAAATACAGTTCTGCTTAAATCTATGTCAAGTTCACACGTGTTATGTGCCTGAGCTAGGTAATCCTGTGTTTCAGGCGAGAAGAGATTACATTTTTCAATTGATGGAAGCATAATACTTAACGATCTACTTATATTTATCTTAGGTAATAAGTTAAAAGGCTTATATAAGGTGTAAATAATATTATAAAATACTTATTTCCTAACATCTTAGACTCATACTCTTAAATACATTATTAAAATACTTAGAAATCAAGACAATCTTTATTTTAGAACTATTAATAACTCCTCTGTATCATCATAGGACATACTTTGAAGAGTTTCCTTGACAACTTTCTTGCACTTAATGTAATTTAGGGAAAATATGTCTGCTGTTGCGTTAAGTCTGTTATAGAGCAGTGGTCCAAGGAACACATGAAATTTTGTTGTGAAAGCATGTTTTGTAGGTTTATTAGGGCAAACCATATCTTTCCGTCTTTTTTTAGTAGCTTCAATGCGATAGGGGAGGGCTGCGTGTTGTTTTAGCACCGTGCTCATTATGAATAACTGTCGGACTGTTAGTACATCACAGGATTTATAGAGAAGGTTAGTTGGAAAAAGGAAAGGACGGCTAGTGGACACCTTGAGGATCGCTCTTTGCGCTCTCTCGATGGGTAGTAATAGAGTTTTACCTACCCCACCCCACGAGGTAATGCAATAGGTCAGAATTGATTGACATAGAGCAAAGTATACTTGTCTAATTATTATTGGGTCTGCAATATATCGTAGCTTTTTGAATATGAATATTAGCTTACGTATTCTATTGTTTAAAGCTTCTATATGCTGTTTAAAAGAAAGGGTTTCATCTAAAATTACGCCTAAGTATTTTATTGTGTTAGTTACTTTAATATTTGGACACATACACGCAATATCAGTCGGGGTTGAGCAGCAATGAGCATACAGCGTTGGTGCAATATTTGGAATTTGTTTGCGCATCGAAAACTTAATGTAGTTTGTCTTATCAGCGTTTAGGGTTAATAAATTATGTTGAAGCCAATTATTTACAATATTAAATCCGAGTTGCGCATGTTTGAACACTTCATTTTCTGAGTCAGCTGAAAAAAGTAAGGCAGTGTCGTCAGCGTAAGATACGATTATGCCATGTCCCAGCTTTAGATTGCAAAGGTCATTAATGTAAATTAAAAAAAGGGAAGATGATAAGATACTTCCTTGTGGAACACCAAATGACGTGTTTTTTTTATCAGCGCTGAGAACATTGCCAATCTTTACGCACTGAGTACGATCTTCTAAAAAACTTCTAAATAATTTCAGTTGGGAGCCTCTGACACCTATGGTCTCAAGCTTGCGCAACAGAATGGGAATGGAAACGGAGTCAAAAGCCTTGGCGAGGTCCAGGAAAATACCTACTGTGTGGTTACCCCTGTCAAGTTCTTGTGATAGATAGTCAGTCAAATGATGTACGGCATCGGCTGTTGATAATTTAGGTCTAAATCCAAATTGCCGCTCGGATAAAATTGATTTATTCTCCAGATAGTCGAACAATCTCTTATTAATTATTTTCTCCAATATTTTAGACATACCAGGCAGTATAGAAATAGGTCTATAATTTGTCACTTGCTCTTTACTGCCTGACTTATAGACAGGAATAACAATTGCTTTTTTTAGGCACTCGGGAAAAAGTCCCGATGATAGACAGATGCGGAAAATATAAGTCAGTGGCGGAATTAAAATATGCCTGAACTGTTTTAGAATCTTATTGGGTATGTTATCCCATCCAACTGCACAGTCGTCTCTCAGGGTCATAATTATATTTTCCACCTCAGTCTCATCAGTAGGTAGCAGCGCAAATGATGTTAGGGTGGAGCTAGATGTGGAAGTGCTTGTCAGGCAATGTGTGGAAAGTGATTGTTTCGGAACATTTTCTGCCAGGCACTTTCCGACATTTGCAAAGAAATTATTTGCCATGTTAGCAGATGTCAGCTGTGACGCGTGTGCTTGTAATAAACCTGAAGATGACTCATTTTGTTTTGACGTACTAAATGTTACATTTTTAATATGTCTCCAAATTTTTTTACTGTCTTTTCCAGCCTTTTCCAGTTCACTTTTATCATAGCTGTGTTTAAGTTTCCTCAGGAGGTCATTGCAAAAATTTCTATATCTTTTGTACGAAAGTTGCAGTATTGCATTGTCTGGATTAGATTTAGCTTTTAAGTGTAGTTTATCCCTATGTTTCATACACCGGATAAGACCGGTTGTGATCCAAGGTTTCAGATTGCGATTTTTGTTACTCAACAGTGATATGACAGTGTTTTTCTGAATAGCATGTCGTACATTTTCAATCACATACAACATACAAAACTGCGGGTCAGTGGAGTTGTAGACTGGATCAAAATCGATGACGCGTAAATCTTCTTCAAGTCTATTTATGTTTAATTTTGAAATTGTGCGAGTGTTAGGTTTAGGTAATTTACAATTAAGAGCTAGTAGGACAGCATTGTGATCGGTTATTGTTGAATTAATAACAAGTGCAAGCGAGGGAAAATCGGTTTTAAGCATGATATGGTCCAAACAAGAACCACTTTGGTGTGTCGGAAAACTGTGTGCAGGGAGTAGGCCATGAAAGGCGCATAAATTGAGGTAGTCCTGAGCGGGTGCATTACTAGAACTTCCTGAAAGAATATTGATATTGATATCGCCAATTAAAATAATGTTTTTGAAGGGTGACAGGGTCTGCAATGTGTCATTGAGAGAATCAGTGAAATTTTTGGTATTTTTAAAAGACGGGGGCCGATATATTGCTAATATTGCAAAATCTGAATCAATTTTGACCAACAAACTGTTACAGTCCTGTATATCAGGTTCCTCAACAGAGACATTCAGAAGATTTCTTGCATAAACTATCACTCCATCGTTTTGATTAATATTAACATTACTTCTGTACATATTATAGTCCGGAATTAGTGGTATGTTATAATGTTTGGCAAGCCAGCATTCGGTCAAGACAATAATATCACAGTTTATGTGTAGTCGTTGATGAAATATGCTAAAGTTATCAAAATTCTTATAAACACTGCGAATGTTTTGTGTTAGTAAGGTTAATGGGTTATTGTAGCCGGATAGATATCGTTTGCAGTTTTCAGCTTCACAAACCTTAGACTCGGATACAGAGAAATTATCTAAATCATCAATTACATTATTAATCATAATTAAGACAGTAAAAATTAAAACACAAAAGTAAAATAAAAGGTGTTGGAGAATAAATAAAGTCTAGAATATAAAGATGTAAGTGGCGCTCTTAGGCGCCTTCATAATCAATGGAGTTGATGTACCTGGTCACTGCAGATTTTTTTGCTGGGCACTCTGGATCTCCCGTCTTATGATTGGCCTGTTTTTTGAACCGCAAGCATGAAGCACATTTTTGCGGCTCGTCTTTCCTTTTGCATTCTTCGATTTTGTGACCTTCTTCACCGCAATGTCCGCATATAGCAGCAGCAATTTTGCACGTCTTGGCCGAATGACCGTACTGCTGACATTTGTAACATCTCGTTACCAGAGTGAAGTCTCGCACTGGGCAGGACGTCCAATTTATGAAAATTCTGTCCTGCGAAATGAGGGCCTTTCGAACGACAGCTGGGACTTCTATTATGAAATTGCAGTTCTCAGCGTCTTTCCTTCCAGATTTATGGCTAAGTTTACTCGAGGTCAAAAATGTATCCATGGACATAGTTGGCAGTTTGTCAGCCAAATTTTGGTCATAAATACATTTGAAAACATCGTTTTCAGCCATTGTCGCAGGAACTCCTAATACTATAATACGCGGTTTACGCTTTTTAGGTTCGTCAATGGTGAGCCCTGACGAAGAGAGTTGGACTGTCTGTTTAAGTTTCTCGAGGTCCTCTTTGGTCTCCGTGCTGATAATAAGTCCTCCTTTCCCTATATTGCGCACGCCACGAACTTTGAGCTTCATTTCTCCAGGGCATATAATTTTTTTGACAATGCTTTTTGTTTCGTCGCTTGTCTTGGAATTGTCGCAGGGATAAATAGCCACAGAACTAACGGTATTGGGACGAACATAGCTGTTGGCTCCCTTCTTTACCATGTCTGCAAAGGACGAAACAGTTGCTCCCTGCTTCGCACAGGACTCTTGGATCGTCCGCTGCATCTCCTTTACGCAGTCTTTTAGGTCTCGAGCTTCGGTCAAAGTTTTCAGGGATTCATGTGACTGATAGGCATTTTGTTTGAGCGATTGGTATTGGACAGCCATTTGCGAAGTGCCATGTCCAACTTTTCTGCACAGGCTGCTGATTTTCAGCTTCTGCTCTGTGTTCAATTTTCCTTCCGAAGTAATAGCACAAATCTCGTTCAAATACTGCTCAATCATACTCATCCAGCGTTGGATTTCAGGAGTTGCAACAGCTTCAAGGACCCTGTCTTCCTGGTCTCGGCTCGGTTGTTGGGGCGGTGTCGGGGTAGGTGTTGGTGGGGGGCTGCGTCGCGTCATCCCGCTCCGATTAAAAGGGCTGCCTTCCATATTAAAAAATATAATACAACCCAGTTAGATCATTATTTCAACTTATTACACTTTAAAAGTCTGTATAACGCGCTGATACACTAAAACTAGGTCACTTTTTATGCAAACGTTAATTTATTTTGTTTGTATTATGCATTGATGGGCACGTCAGTATGCGATGAGTGCAAGTCGAGCATTCGATTCTTGATACTTACTTGGTTCTAACTACGGAACCCTTCAGAATCGTGTTTTCGCTATACTTTCCTTGGGTTCCCGGCGCTGTGCGCGAACTGAAACCCCTCCTGGTCGATGAAAACACGGTTTTTGCTTGAAAAAAACTCGTTTTTTGAACACGTTTTTTTGTTTTGGCTCGAACCCCTTTTTGACAAAGTTCTTGATACTTACTTGGTTCTAACTACGGAACCCTTCTGAAAAAAACTGTTTTTTGAACACGTTTTTTAATTTTGGCCCGAACCTCTTTTTGACAAAATTCTTGATACTTACTCGGTTCTAACCACGGAATTCTTCATTAGATTTTCGATCTGTTTGCAGAATCGTGTTTTCGCCATACTAACCTTGGGTTCCTGGCGCTGTTTGCGAACTGAAACCCCTCCTGGTCGCTGAAAACACGTTTTTTGCCTGATAATAACTGTTTTTTTGAACACGTTTTTTAATTTTGGCACCAACCCCTTTTTGACAAAGTTCTTGATACTTACTTGGTTCTAACTACGGAACCCTTCAGAATCGTGTTTTTGCTATACTTTCCTTGGGTTCCCGGCGCTGTGCGCGAACTGAAACCCCTCCTGGTCGATGAAAACACGTTTTTTGCTTGAAAAAAACTCGTTTTTTGAACACGTTTTTTTATTTTGGCTCGAACCCCTTTTTGACAAAGTTCTTGATACTTACTTGGTTCTAACTACGGAACCCTTCAGAATCGTGTTTTCGCTATACTTTCCTTGGGTTCCCGGCGCTGTGCGCGAACTGCAACCCCTCCTGGTCGATAAAAACACGGTTTTTGCTTGAAAAAAACTCGTTTTTTGAACACGTTTTTTTATTTTGGCTCGAACCCCTTTTTGACAAAGTTCTTGATACTTACTTTGTTCTAACTACGGAACCCTTCAGAATCGTGTTTTCGCTATACTTTCCTTGGGTTCCCGGCGCTGTGCGCGAACTGAAACCCCTCCTGGTCGATGAAAACACGTTTTTTGCTTGAAAAAAACTCGTTTTTAGAACACGTTTTTTTGTTTTGGCTCGAACCCCTTTTTGACAAAGTTCTTGATACTTACTTTGTTCTAACTACGGAACACTTCTGAAAAAAACTGTTTTTTGAACACGTTTTTTAATTTTGGCCCGAACCTCTTTTTGACAAAATTCTTGATACTTACTCGGTTCTAACTACTGAATTCTTCATTAGATTTTCGATCTGTTTGCAGAATCGTGTTTTCGCCATACTAACCTTGGGTTCCTGGCGCTGTTCGAGAACTGAAACCCCTCCTGGTCGCTGAAAACACGTTTTTTGCCTGATAATAACTGTTTTTTTGAACACGTTTTTTAATTTTGGCACCAACCCCTTTTTGACAAAGTTCTTGATACTTACTTGGTTCTAACTACGGAACCCTTCAGAATCGTGTTTTCGCTATACTTTCCTTGGGTTCCCGGCGCTGTGCGCGAACTGAAACCCCTCCTGGTCGATGAAAACACGGTTTTTGCTTGAAAAAAACTCGTTTTTTGAACACGTTTTTTTGTTTTGGCTCGAACCCCTTTTTGACAAAGTTCTTGATACTTACTTGGTTCTAACTACGGAACCCTTCTGAAAAAAACTGTTTTTTGAACACGTTTTTTAATTTTGGCCCGAACCTCTTTTTGACAAAATTCTTGATACTTACTCGGTTCTAACTACCTACGGAATTCTTCATTAGATTTTCGATCTGTTTGCAGAATCGTGTTTTCGCCATACTAACCTTGGGTTCCTGGCGCTGTTCGCGAACTGAAACCCCTCCTGGTCGCTGAAAACACGTTTTTTGCCTGAATATAACTGTTTTTTTGAACACGTTTTTTAATTTTGGCACCAACCCCTTTTTGACAAAGTTCTTGATACTTACTTGGTTCTAACTACGGAACCCTTCAGAGTCGTGTTTTCGCTATACTTTCCTTGGGTTCCCGGCGCTGTGCGCGAACTGAAACCCCTCCTGGTCGATAAAAACACGGTTTTTGCTTGAAAAAAACTCGTTTTTTGAACACGTTTTTTTGTTTTGGCTCGAACCCCTTTTTGACAAAGTTCTTGATACTTACTTGGTTCTAACTACAGAACCCTTCTGAAAAAAACTGTTTTTTGAACACGTTTTTTAATTTTGGCCCGAACCTCTTTTTGACAAAATTCTTGATACTTACTCGGTTCTAACCACGGAATTCTTCATTAGATTTTCGATCTGTTTGCAGAATCGTGTTTTCGCCATACTAACCTTGGGTTCCTGGCGCTGTTTGCGAACTGAAACCCCTCCTGGTCGCTGAAAACACGTTTTTTGCCTGATAATAACTGTTTTTTTGAACACGTTTTTTAATTTTGGCACCAACCCCTTTTTGACAAAGTTCTTGATACTTACTTGGTTCTAACTACGGAACCCTTCAGAATCGTGTTTTTGCTATACTTTCCTTGGGTTCCCGGCGCTGTGCGCGAACTGAAACCCCTCCTGGTCGATGAAAACACGTTTTTTGCTTGAAAAAAACTCGTTTTTTGAACACGTTTTTTTATTTTGGCTCGAACCCCTTTTTGACAAAGTTCTTGATACTTACTTGGTTCTAACTACGGAACCCTTCAGAATCGTGTTTTCGCTATACTTTCCTTGGGTTCCCGGCGCTGTGCGCGAACTGCAACCCCTCCTGGTCGATAAAAACACGGTTTTTGCTTGAAAAAAACTCGTTTTTTGAACACGTTTTTTTATTTTGGCTCGAACCCCTTTTTGACAAAGTTCTTGATACTTACTTTGTTCTAACTACGGAACCCTTCAGAATCGTGTTTTCGCTATACTTTCCTTGGGTTCCCGGCGCTGTGCGCGAACTGAAACCCCTCCTGGTCGATGAAAACACGTTTTTTGCTTGAAAAAAACTCGTTTTTAGAACACGTTTTTTTGTTTTGGCTCGAACCCCTTTTTGACAAAGTTCTTGATACTTACTTTGTTCTAACTACGGAACACTTCTGAAAAAAACTGTTTTTTGAACACGTTTTTTAATTTTGGCCCGAACCTCTTTTTGACAAAATTCTTGATACTTACTCGGTTCTAACTACTGAATTCTTCATTAGATTTTCGATCTGTTTGCAGAATCGTGTTTTCGCCATACTAACCTTGGGTTCCTGGCGCTGTTCGAGAACTGAAACCCCTCCTGGTCGCTGAAAACACGTTTTTTGCCTGATAATAACTGTTTTTTTGAACACGTTTTTTAATTTTGGCACCAACCCCTTTTTGACAAAGTTCTTGATACTTACTTGGTTCTAACTACGGAACCCTTCAGAATCGTGTTTTCGCTATACTTTCCTTGGGTTCCCGGCGCTGTGCGCGAACTGAAACCCCTCCTGGTCGATGAAAACACGGTTTTTGCTTGAAAAAAACTCGTTTTTTGAACACGTTTTTTTGTTTTGGCTCGAACCCCTTTTTGACAAAGTTCTTGATACTTACTTGGTTCTAACTACGGAACCCTTCTGAAAAAAACTGTTTTTTGAACACGTTTTTTAATTTTGGCCCGAACCTCTTTTTGACAAAATTCTTGATACTTACTCGGTTCTAACTACCTACGGAATTCTTCATTAGATTTTCGATCTGTTTGCAGAATCGTGTTTTCGCCATACTAACCTTGGGTTCCTGGCGCTGTTCGCGAACTGAAACCCCTCCTGGTCGCTGAAAACACGTTTTTTGCCTGAATATAACTGTTTTTTTGAACACGTTTTTTAATTTTGGCACCAACCCCTTTTTGACAAAGTTCTTGATACTTACTTGGTTCTAACTACGGAACCCGTCAGAGTCGTGTTTTCGCTATACTTTCCTTGGGTTCCCGGCGCTGTGCGCGAACTGAAACCCCTCCTGGTCGATAAAAACACGGTTTTTGCTTGAAAAAAACTCGTTTTTTGAACACGTTTTTTTGTTTTGGCTCGAACCCCTTTTTGACAAAGTTCTTGATACTTACTTGGTTCTAACTACGGAACCCTTCTGAAAAAAACTGTTTTTTGAACACGTTTTTTAATTTTGGCCCGAACCTCTTTTTGACAAAATTCTTGATACTTACTCGGTTCTAACCACGGAATTCTTCATTAGATTTTCGATCTGTTTGCAGAATCGTGTTTTCGCCATACTAACCTTGGGTTCCTGGCGCTGTTTGCGAACTGAAACCCCTCCTGGTCGCTGAAAACACGTTTTTTGCCTGATAATAACTGTTTTTTTGAACACGTTTTTTAATTTTGGCACCAACCCCTTTTTGACAAAGTTCTTGATACTTACTTGGTTCTAACTACGGAACCCTTCAGAATCGTGTTTTCGCTATACTTTCCTTGGGTTCCCGGCGCTGTGCGCGAACTGAAACCCCTCCTGGTCGATGAAAACACGGTTTTTGCTTGAAAAAAACTCGTTTTTTGAACACGTTTTTTTGTTTTGGCTCGAACCCCTTTTTGACAAAGTTCTTGATACTTACTTGGTTCTAACTACGGAACCCTTCTGAAAAAAACTGTTTTTTGAACACGTTTTTTAATTTTGGCCCGAACCTCTTTTTGACAAAATTCTTGATACTTACTCGGTTCTAACTACCTACGGAATTCTTCATTAGATTTTCGATCTGTTTGCAGAATCGTGTTTTCGCCATACTAACCTTGGGTTCCTGGCGCTGTTCGCGAACTGAAACCCCTCCTGGTCGCTGAAAACACGTTTTTTGCCTGAATATAACTGTTTTTTTGAACACGTTTTTTAATTTTGGCACCAACCCCTTTTTGACAAAGTTCTTGATACTTACTTGGTTCTAACTACGGAACCCTTCAGAGTCGTGTTTTCGCTATACTTTCCTTGGGTTCCCGGCGCTGTGCGCGAACTGAAACCCCTCCTGGTCGATAAAAACACGGTTTTTGCTTGAAAAAAACTCGTTTTTTGAACACGTTTTTTTGTTTTGGCTCGAACCCCTTTTTGACAAAGTTCTTGATACTTACTTGGTTCTAACTACAGAACCCTTCTGAAAAAAACTGTTTTTTGAACACGTTTTTTAATTTTGGCCCGAACCTCTTTTTGACAAAATTCTTGATACTTACTCGGTTCTAACCACGGAATTCTTCATTAGATTTTCGATCTGTTTGCAGAATCGTGTTTTCGCCATACTAACCTTGGGTTCCTGGCGCTGTTTGCGAACTGAAACCCCTCCTGGTCGCTGAAAACACGTTTTTTGCCTGATAATAACTGTTTTTTTGAACACGTTTTTTAATTTTGGCACCAACCCCTTTTTGACAAAGTTCTTGATACTTACTTGGTTCTAACTACGGAACCCTTCAGAATCGTGTTTTTGCTATACTTTCCTTGGGTTCCCGGCGCTGTGCGCGAACTGAAACCCCTCCTGGTCGATGAAAACACGTTTTTTGCTTGAAAAAAACTCGTTTTTTGAACACGTTTTTTTATTTTGGCTCGAACCCCTTTTTGACAAAGTTCTTGATACTTACTTGGTTCTAACTACGGAACCCTTCAGAATCGTGTTTTCGCTATACTTTCCTTGGGTTCCCGGCGCTGTGCGCGAACTGCAACCCCTCCTGGTCGATAAAAACACGGTTTTTGCTTGAAAAAAACTCGTTTTTTGAACACGTTTTTTTATTTTGGCTCGAACCCCTTTTTGACAAAGTTCTTGATACTTACTTTGTTCTAACTACGGAACCCTTCAGAATCGTGTTTTCGCTATACTTTCCTTGGGTTCCCGGCGCTGTGCGCGAACTGAAACCCCTCCTGGTCGATGAAAACACGTTTTTTGCTTGAAAAAAACTCGTTTTTAGAACACGTTTTTTTGTTTTGGCTCGAACCCCTTTTTGACAAAGTTCTTGATACTTACTTTGTTCTAACTACGGAACACTTCTGAAAAAAACTGTTTTTTGAACACGTTTTTTAATTTTGGCCCGAACCTCTTTTTGACAAAATTCTTGATACTTACTCGGTTCTAACTACTGAATTCTTCATTAGATTTTCGATCTGTTTGCAGAATCGTGTTTTCGCCATACTAACCTTGGGTTCCTGGCGCTGTTCGAGAACTGAAACCCCTCCTGGTCGCTGAAAACACGTTTTTTGCCTGATAATAACTGTTTTTTTGAACACGTTTTTTAATTTTGGCACCAACCCCTTTTTGACAAAGTTCTTGATACTTACTTGGTTCTAACTACGGAACCCTTCAGAATCGTGTTTTCGCTATACTTTCCTTGGGTTCCCGGCGCTGTGCGCGAACTGAAACCCCTCCTGGTCGATGAAAACACGGTTTTTGCTTGAAAAAAACTCGTTTTTTGAACACGTTTTTTTGTTTTGGCTCGAACCCCTTTTTGACAAAGTTCTTGATACTTACTTGGTTCTAACTACGGAACCCTTCTGAAAAAAACTGTTTTTTGAACACGTTTTTTAATTTTGGCCCGAACCTCTTTTTGACAAAATTCTTGATACTTACTCGGTTCTAACTACCTACGGAATTCTTCATTAGATTTTCGATCTGTTTGCAGAATCGTGTTTTCGCCATACTAACCTTGGGTTCCTGGCGCTGTTCGCGAACTGAAACCCCTCCTGGTCGCTGAAAACACGTTTTTTGCCTGAATATAACTGTTTTTTTGAACACGTTTTTTAATTTTGGCACCAACCCCTTTTTGACAAAGTTCTTGATACTTACTTGGTTCTAACTACGGAACCCGTCAGAGTCGTGTTTTCGCTATACTTTCCTTGGGTTCCCGGCGCTGTGCGCGAACTGAAACCCCTCCTGGTCGATAAAAACACGGTTTTTGCTTGAAAAAAACTCGTTTTTTGAACACGTTTTTTTGTTTTGGCTCGAACCCCTTTTTGACAAAGTTCTTGATACTTACTTGGTTCTAACTACGGAACCCTTCTGAAAAAAACTGTTTTTTGAACACGTTTTTTAATTTTGGCCCGAACCTCTTTTTGACAAAATTCTTGATACTTACTCGGTTCTAACCACGGAATTCTTCATTAGATTTTCGATCTGTTTGCAGAATCGTGTTTTCGCCATACTAACCTTGGGTTCCTGGCGCTGTTTGCGAACTGAAACCCCTCCTGGTCGCTGAAAACACGTTTTTTGCCTGATAATAACTGTTTTTTTGAACACGTTTTTTAATTTTGGCACCAACCCCTTTTTGACAAAGTTCTTGATACTTACTTGGTTCTAACTACGGAACCCTTCAGAATCGTGTTTTTGCTATACTTTCCTTGGGTTCCCGGCGCTGTGCGCGAACTGAAACCCCTCCTGGTCGATGAAAACACGTTTTTTGCTTGAAAAAAAACTCGTTTTTTGAACACGTTTTTTTGTTTTGGCTCGAACCCCTTTTTGACAAAGTTCTTGATACTTACTTGGTTCTAACTACGGAACCCTTCTGAAACAACTGTTTTTTGAACACGTTTTTTAATTTTGGCCCGAACCTCTTTTTGACAAAATTCTTGATACTTACTCGGTTCTAACTACGGAATTCTTCATTAGATTTTCGATCTGTTTGCAGAATCGTGTTTTCGCCATACTAACCTTGGGTTCCTGGCGCTGTTCGCGAACTGAAACCCCTCCTGGTCGCTGAAAACACGTATTTTGCCTGATAATAACTGTTTTTTTGAACACGTTTTTTAATTTTGGCACCAACCCCTTTTTGACAAAGTTCTTGATACTTACTTGGTTCTAACTACGTAACCCTTCAGAATTGTGTTTTCGCTATACTTTCCTTGGGTTCCTTGCGCTGTTCGCGAACTGAAACCCCTCCTGGTCGCTGAAAACACGTATTTTGCCTGATAATAACTGTTTTTTTGAACACGTTTTTTAATTTTGGCACCAACCCCTTTTTGACAAAGTTCTTGATACTTACTTGGTTCTAACTACGGAACCCTTCAGAATCGTGTTTTCGCTATACTTTCCTTTTTGACAAAATTCTTGATACTTACTCGGTTCTAACTACCTACGGAATTCTTCATTAGATTTTCGATCTGTTTGCAGAATCGTGTTTTTGCCATACTAACCTTGGGTTCCTGGCACTGTTCGCGAACTGAAACCCCTCCTGGTCGCTGAAAACACGTTTTTTGCCTGATAATAACTGTTTTTTTGAACACGTTTTTTAATTTGCACCAACCCCTTTTTGACAAAGTTCTTGATACTTACTTGGTTCTAACTACGGAACCCTTCAGAATCGTGTTTTCGCTATACTTTCCTTGGGTTCCCGGCGCTGTGCGCGAACTGAAACCCCTCCTGGTCGATGAAAACACGGTTTTTGCTTGAAAAAAACTCGTTTTTTGAACACGTTTTTTTGTTTTGGCTCGAACCCCTTTTTGACAAAGTTCTTGATACTTACTTGGTTCTAACTACGGAACCCTTCAGAATCGTGTTTTCGCTATACTTTCCTTGGGTTCCCGGCGCTGTGCGCGAATTGAAACCCCTCCTGGTCGATGAAAACACGGTTTTTGCTTGAAAAAAACTCGTTTTTTGAACACGTTTTTTTGTTTTGGCTCGAACCCCTTTTTGACAAAGTTCTTGATACTTACTTGGTTCTAACTACGGATCCCTTCTGAAAAAAACTGTTTTTTGAACACGTTTTTTAATTTTGGCCCGAACCTCTTTTCGACAAAATTCTTGATACTTACTCGGTTCTAACTACCTACGGAATTCTTCATTAGATTTTCGATCTGTTTGCAGAATCGTGTTTTCGCCATACTAACCTTGGGTTCCTGGCGCTGTTCGCGAACTGAAACCCCTCCTGGTCGCTGAAAACACGTTGTTTGCCTGATAATAACTGTTTTTTTGAACACGTTTTTTAATTTTGGCACCAACCCCTTTTTGACAAAGTTCTTGATACTTACTTGGTTCTAACTACGGAACCCTTCAGAATCGTGTTTTCGCTATACTTTCCTTGGGTTCCCGGCGCTGTGCGCGAACTGAAACCCCTCCTGGTCGATGAAAACACGGTTTTTGCTTGAAAAAAACTCGTTTTTTGAACACGTTTTTTTGTTTTGGCTCGAACCCCTTTTTGACAAAGTTCTTGATACTTACTTGGTTCTAACTACGGAACCCTTCAGAATCGTGTTTTCGCTATACTTTCCTTGGGTTCCCGGCGCTGTGCGCGAACTGAAACCCCTCCTGGTCGATGAAAACACGTTTTTTGCTTGAAAAAAACTCGTTTTTTGAACACGTTTTTTTGTTTTGGCTCGAACCCCTTTTTGACAAAGTTCTTGATACTTACTTGGTGTTTATGATAAATTAAACAAAGATTTCTTGATAGAACAATAGGTTTACTGAGCTTTTACAATTTTTATAATTACTTTAAATACGTAACGAACAGTGATTTTGCATGATGGGTTTTGAACGAGTGAAGGAAAGAATATTAGATTGAATGGTAATTGAACGTTAATTAGAAGAATAAGAATAAGAATAAGAATATTTTATTTGCATAAAACACGGTACATTTAGGTCTTATTTTAGAATTGTGTTCTTACATGTTTCGCCATTTTCTGGCATACAAATATTTGAACAATGTTTAAGGATACAAATTTTAAAGCTAGATAAGTCTACCTAATAGAAAAGTATTAAAACATCTATTAATATTTGGTAAGACTCTCAGGTATACTAAAGTGCTTACATTAAAAGTATGTATAGCATAGTACTTACTTAGTTGAAATTTTAATAGATTATGATAAACTAATTGGTAGGAATAATTAAAGTAATCGGTAACCATATTTGTCCGTTACTTTTTTATCCGTAAATTCTTTAACACTATAAAAACAATTACCAATCAGCCATTTATGTAATTTGGATTTAAAATGTTTCAAAGGGAGTTCCCTAATTTCTTTTGGTATATTGTTGTAAATTTTTATTGACGTTATGAAGCTATTTTTATGGCATAATGTGCTTTTATGTGTGGGCATTCTTAGTAGTGTAGGGTCTCGACGGGTATATTTTGAGTGTAATTCACAGGCTGTGAAAAATTTTGAGTGCTCTTTAACAAAAACACCAGCTTGCATTATTAAAAGTCCTGTTAAAGTTAGAATTTTTAATTTTTTGAAAATAGGTCTGCAGGAAGTTAATGGGCTGATACCATAGATTGCTCTTAGGCACTTTTTCTGCACGCGAAAGGCATCATTTATATTGGTGGAGTTCCCCCAGAGTAAGAGTCCATACCTTAGTAAAGAGGAAACATATCCGTGGTAAGCTGTTAGAGCAACTGCTTCGCTCGCAGTACTCCTTAAACGTTTAAGGGCAAAGACAAATTGATTAAGTTTTTTGCAAACATGTTCAATATGCAATTTCCAGTTACAATTCTGGTCGAGAATAAGGCCAAGAAATTTGTAATCATTAACTTCGCTGATTTCTTGTCCTAGTTGTAGAGTGAAGATTATTGAGCGAATGTGTCGTAGATATCTTCGGGGGCCTTGAAAGTTATGGATAAAGCTTTCAAGATCATTTTTCGGTGTAGTCATCTGGTGAAGGTAGTAGACACAATCTGTTGATGGCTCTGCGTATGGTGCCTTGTGAGGTAGACACGTCGGCGACTCGAGGCACACCATCAGTGCCGGGAAACAGCTTCGAGACTCTTCCAAGGTGCCAGCATAGTGGAGGAGTCCTATCATCCTTGATAAGGACTAGGTCGTCGACCTTTAATTCTCGGCACCGCACCTTCCACTTCGTGCGCTGTTGGAGCTCCGTGACGTACTCTGTCGACCACCGCTTCCAAAAGTGCTGACGAGCTTGCTCCAATCGCTGAAAACGGTCAAGACGGTTTGTGCTATAGTCCAGCAGGTACGGCGATGGCAAAGACGTCAGCGGCCTACCAATTATAAAGTGGCCCGGGGTGAGTGGAGATAGGTCTTGTGGTGAAGGACTTAATGGGCATAAAGGACGGCTATTAAGTATCGCTTCGATCTGAGCAAACAACGAACTCAGCTCCTCGAACGTCAAGTGAATATGTTTAAGGACTCTGTATAAATGGAATTTCGCAGACTTGACTCCGGCCTCCCATAGACCACCAAAGTGAGGAGCGTATGCTGGTGAGAAACGGAATTCAATGCCTTCGCGAGATGCAGAGTCAATAATAGATTCACTATTGGACTTTAGAAATGAATTTATTTCTTTTGCTGCTGCAACAAAATTTCTACCACTGTCGCAGTAGATTACCTTTGGTTTACCCCTACGAGCGATAAATCGTTTTAGTGTCAGAACAAATGCATCCATTGTCAAGTCACTGACTAACTCTAAATGAACGCATTTGTACCGGAAACAAACAAAAATACACAGGTAACTTTTAGTTATTTTACATCCTCGTCCCTTGCGGTCCGTAATGAGAAATGGACCGGCAAAGCTATTGTGGAGAAAGGAAAGTCGGCTTCCACGCGATCTGCAGGTAAGTTTCCCATAATATTATCCATGGTACGAGCATTGAAACGACGACAGGTTACGCACTCGCGCGCTGCACGTCTAGCTAGAGTCCTGCCTCCTATAGGCCAATAGCGTTCCCTTATAGATGCCAGGAGATGCTGAGGACCGGCGTGCAACAAGCGTAGATGCTCCCGTTTGAATATTAGCTTTGTTAAGTAATGACTGGAATGCAATAAAATAGGATGACGTTTGTCATACTGGTAAGTAGATGAATCGATGCGCCCGCCAACCCTAACAATCCCATTTTCATCCAAAAATGGATTAAGAGAAACGAGCGCGGCCTTTGAATTTAAAGATTTACTCTTTTGTAGTAGTCCTAATTCTATAGGAAAGGAATCTTTCTGGGCTAACTTTATAGAAACGTTGTGAGCGTTTTCTAACTCGGAAACCTGAAGTGGACCTCGTAATCTGTCCGATTTTGTGTGTGACCTACAATTGTTGACGAACCTTAAAACTCTAGCTAGAACCCGAATAAGAGTAGTTAAATTAGAAAATTTTTCTAAATCTACAGACAAGTCTGGCATAGAAGATGCCTCCTCCCCCCCTAAAGTATGATTGACCTTAAGCTCTGGCAATTCTATAGAGTCCACAGTATAGGCGGGCCAGGAATCTTCGGATTCTAAAAGAAACGATGGACCGTTCCACCATATAGAGTGATCTACCTGATCTGGATCGATGCCACCCGAGACTAAATCGGCCGGGTTGATAGAAGTAGGAACATAACGCCAGTCTGTGGGATTTGTTAGCTCATTTATAGCAGCTACTCTGTGGGCAACAAACGTTTTAGTTTTATTAGAGTTGAGCCAGCCTAACACAACCTTAGAATCTGACCAATACACTTGACGTTCAATAGGGCAACGTAATGCGGCTAAAACTGTAGCAGTTAGTTCGGCCCCCAATAGGGCAGCGCAGAGTTCGAGCCGTGGTATTGTCGTGGGTTTAATAGGTGCAACCCGTGATTTTGCACATACCAGGCTAACTTGTATAGTGCCGCTAGTAGAAATAGACCTCAAATATACACAGCTGCCGTAGGCACGTTGCGAGGCGTCACAAAAACAATGTATTTGTACAGAAGAATTGTTGTCAATTAAAATGCATCTAGGAATCCTTAGAGCAGACAAACATGAACATTTAGAAGAAAACTTTAACCAGGAAGACCTTATTTCTGGAGGAACAGGTTCATCCCAATCAATTTTGTGACTCCATAATTCTTGTAGTAGAATTTTTGGTTTAATTGTGAAAATAGACAGCAGACCAAGAGGATCAAATATTTTAAATGTTGAGGAAAGTATTGTTCTTTTCGTGACGTTTTCAGAAGCCGAAATATCATGCTGAAAGTGAAGTTCATCCGAAGACGCCGTCCAACCTATACCTAGCGTACTGGTTGCCTTACTAATCATAAGATTACCACTTTCCAGGTCAACAGAGTCTTCGAGTAACCCAGGTAAGTTTGAACGGAATTTACGCAGATGAAAACCTCCCTTTGCTAACTCGGCAGAGACTGAAAAACGGATATCACGTAACTCCTCATCACTGCTTGCACCAGTAAGTAGATCATCGCAATATAGATCATTTTGAATTATAGTTTTGATCTTCTCGTCTGAACACTCTTCACCTATCTGCTAAAGAGAACGAGTAGTAAGAAAAGAGGCACTAGCGAACCCGTAAGTAACCGTATTTAAACGAAGCGTCCTTAAAGGCTTATCCTCACTATCACGCCACAGTATCAATTGAAGATTACGATCAGACTCTTTGAGCAGCACTGAGCGAAACATTTTCTCTATGGCACCTGTCAAAACATACTTATGTTGTCTAAAACGAACTAATATATTAAATAATGGTTCTTGCACTACTGGTCCCACCATTTGTAAGTTGTTTACAGAAATACCAGAAGAAGTACGAGCCGAGGCGTCAAAAACAACGCGTAACTTAGTCGACTCGCTTTGTTCCCGTATCACTGGGTGGTGGGGCAAGAAATAGGCATTTAACGGCCTAGACTCCGGAGATTCGGATAGGTGACCTAAAGCTTCGTATTCGTTTATGAATTGACAATATTGTTGTTTTAATTCCGGTTGTTTTCGAAAACGAGCCTCTAAACTAAAGAACCTCTTTTTGGCCAGATTATAGGAATTGCCTAAACAATCTGTGCTATCACGAAGTGGCAACCCTACACAGAACTGACCATTACTAGTGCGAGTAGTGTTGGCGAGATAATGTTGCTCACACAATTTTTCTTCACTACTCGGGGGCCTTTTTTGAGGTACATTCTCCAGTTCCCAGAACTTAGACAACTCGTCATGTATGTTACTAGAATTGTCATCATTTGAGACAAAGTTGCACATGACTGAGTTAGTTTTGTTTTTATTAAAACAAGGCAATGAACCCGTAACGAGCCATCCTTACTTTGACGCCTGAAGCTTAGGATAACCATGTCCTAACGAATGCTGCTGGGCACTAATGATGTCCCAAAATAAGTCAGCACCGATCAAAATATTGATTGGGGATGGTTCATTTAAAGTGGGGTCTGCTAATTGGAATCCATTAATATTTAATTTTTTCAAATCAAAATACGATTTCGGTAAGTTGCCGGTAATTTGCGGCAAAACTAAACATGAAACTGTCACATTAAAAGAACTTGTTTCAGAATGAATGCGTAGAATACAGCGTTCTGTGTTAATATTTAACTTAGTGTTACCAATGCCTACTATGGTAGTGCCTGATGGCTGAGGAATCAGGTTTAGATGGCGCTTTACGGCCTGTGAAATAATTGTCGACTGACTCCCGCTGTCGAGCAAAGCTCGCACTATCATAGTTTCGTTAGTGGCAGGGTTGGTAACCTTTACTCGAGCAGTACACAACAGCACTTCAGAAGAGCATGTAGAGGACATAGTGACGGAATTAACTGAATTGGAAATTTCAGTTTCTTCTGATTTATGAAGAAGAGTATTATGCCGTAATTTACAATGACGACATGTAGCTGATAGACGACAACGTTTAGCGATGTGACCAGATCTCAAACAATTCTCACATAATTTGTTAGAAGAAACAAAGGCTAGCCTATACTCTAATGAGCTCGACTTAAAAGTCGGGCACTCATACATGCGATGACTATTCTTACAGAACAAACATTCCGGTTTTTTAGAAGTAGAACTGTTGCCTTCGTTTGGTACAGCCACTAAAGACTTGGAAGTATTATGTTTGTTTTGATTACTAGATGACTGTTTTTGTGTATTGTCTTGATTATCATGTTTATGGCGATAAACGGTCTCCAATACATCAGCGCGACATTTAAGGAAACTGAAGAAATCATTAAGTGAAGGTATGTCACTCAAACTACAAACTACCCACTTGAAATATGTACTATTATTTAATTTACCTGCAATGATATATATATAACTAAAATATCCCATTTCTCAGTAGGCAGTCCTAGTGAATTGAGTGCGCGTAAGTTTTTAGTGACGTGGTCAATTACATATCTTAAAGACTTGTCATTATCTTGAACCGAATTAATGTTGAACAAAGACTTAAGATGGTTATTTATCAATTGACGCTTATTGTCGTAACGTTCGCATAAAAGTTTCCATGCTTCGGAATAATTACTATGAGAAACTTCCAAATTAGCGATCACCCGAGCGGCTTCTCCGCCAAGATACGATTGTAAATAGTGATATTTATGAATACTTTCGACCTTATCATTATTGTGAACTAGCGAAACAAATCTGACTTGAGCGCGTAGGCATCTAACGCTTACCCCAGGCCCCGCAAGGAGTAGCAATACGTAATAAGTTACGATGCGCGGGAGACGCGCGCACCAAGCGCACCGCTCGCTCATGAGTTCACGGACTCGGGTAGGTACTAAGTTCCGTCACAGGATAAAGTAATGCAGTAGATCAACTTGAATTGATTAGTATAAGTTTATTTTGTTTTATTTTTCTATTAAGTATTTTTTAAGGTTATAGATGGATTAAGTACGTATTGTACAAACTTGAATCCAATTACTAATCATTAAAAATCAGTAATAATACTTATTTATTTTAGAGTATATGGTGGATTTAAAATCTGACTGACACGAAAATTATGAATACGAGTACGATACAAAAATACGCGTCGCGCGCTATTTGGCTTTGGTGCGATACCTTCGTAAAAATCAAGTAGTAGGTAGGCACACTTACTTTAGGAAAATTATGTTACAATTCTTGAATATTATAATTCAAGAAAGCTTAGAAGTATAAATGGTTTGGAATTTGCCTAGATGCTATTTAAAAAAAAACAAAAACGTTTTTATATTTTTTAATCAAATAGTTAACATAATAAAAGTTACCAATGCAACTGGCTAAAATTCGTTGAACTGTAGCTGTCTCGGTTTGCATGGACCTAGCTGAGTAGATTGACACGGAATATGGTCCTTGGATTTGCTTGGACCTGGCTGCACAGGCTTATCATTTACATTTTCTTTGTTTTCTTTCAATATTATGTCTCGTATTGGCATACCGCGATTTTGGCGCGGATCCACAATCTCTGGCAATATACATTTCAAATAAAAATCTGTAATTTTTTTCTCCATATGCACCCGCCAAAATTCGTCATCTCTTGAAATATTTTCTACTACTAGTTTTCACCGAACCATATTCCAAAAATGCATTGGTTCCTTTCTGTTACATGAAGTTGACCCTGCACTTGGTAATACCAATTACTTTTTTTGTTTATAACCCTGGTATGTTTTATTCTATCGAATTTAAATATATGTATTTTACTTTCTTCAATAGCAGCATTTCCCTTTTCTAAATGCCGTTATTGGACATTTAATTTCAACAATGGTGTCGTTCCCAACTATACCGTCGGGGGTAACCCCAATAAATGAGTATTATTTTGGAGACAAGTCACGCCCTTCCGCATGCTCTATTGCCCTGTAACGCAAATTTTGATTTTGATTTGTTGGTAATTAACAAGTAAAATTTTAAAAACTTACAAAATATCCCTGTTCAATAAAGATAACGGAGCTACAGTGCCAAAGACAGATACACAGGCACACAGACGCACGTACACAGAAACATAGATAGCAAACCGTTATAAATAAATAGGATAGAATATTGTAATATGGTGTGTGTTTAATTTCTTTATGTATTTTATGGTGTTACAATAATGATAATGAGATACTACTTTATTCAAATCTATACTAAATAATATTATAAAGTGGAAGTGCGCTAAGTGCGCTGTGGTAATAGCTAATTATACGTAAGTACCATGTACAACAAAGATATTGTTTTTCATTCGATCTAAAAAAAAGTCCGCGACGTTACACCTATATCTATCTCTTATAAATATGCCACACTAAGGCATTTTATGTCAAATAATTTATTTAAAAATTAAAGGTGGTTTTTCAGCATTAATATTAGGCAGGCATATTAATCCTTACTAGCGAAAGTTACTTCATCATCAAGATAATTTTATGAAGATAAACTTTGTCTTTTACAGCATGTTATTTGAACTCACCGTTTAGGAGATAATGTAAAATTAAAATAATTCAACAATATTATTAAATCGAACGGGCGGTGCGCGAGACGCGGCCACCAAACGAGAACGCGTCGAGCCTGCGTGACTGCGTGCGACGCGGTGCAAGAAATTCTTTTTGTATTATGATTATGAATTTATGATAGTTGTTACATTCATGGGGAAGGCTGTACGGCTATACGGGAACGGGAATTCCTACGGGAATGAAGAGTTCCGTTACCTGTCTCCGAAGTTCTTCATCAGATCTTCACCAAATTGAAATGGGATCAGTCCGGGAAGATACACTTCCAAAAAAAATAGAATCATCAAAATCGATTGACAATTGGCGAAAATATCGCTGAGCAAACATACAACAAAAAAAAACAGTCGATTTGAGAACCTCTTCTTTTTTGGAAGTCGGTTAATAATATACAATACAATAGTCAATTAAAAACAGTTCAGTGTATGTAATTTATAATTTCTATACATTTTTCCTCTTGACAATAAACACCGATAAAGTAACGCATTGGATTGGAAAAACTATCCAAACTGACCACATAGTTTTTTGTATGTCTTGTCATAACTAGATACATTGTTAGTAATTAGTAAGAGGATGGACTCTAGTGTACAGCGCATAAATGAGCTGGTCCGGTAGCCTAAACGTTACCAAAAGTATGTTATTATAATATTTTCATAGGAAATGGTCATACTGTAACACTTTTACACTATGGCACGCGACTCACGAGTGCGCTGCGCGTATTGTTTGGCATAGACGAGACCTACACAAACGTTGCGGACACCATAAATATTATTATTTGTTGTGTTGTGGTGGCTGTGAGTAGGTACCCACCTAGCGTATAACTACACTTATATTTCTTCTCTACATGAACACCACAACATTATTGCACCGATATTCAACTCTCATGTAGGAAATACGAGCTATTATTTTTGCATTTGTTTAGGAGTAAGATAAGTGAAAACGGACATTTCTAATAAATAACAAATATTATAAGACTTATACAAACTCTCCGAAACCATCAAGACTAACGTAGCGGGGTGAACTACCTATTTGACATTTGAAAACAGTAAATCATTGTATCATGTGCGCGCGAGGTGGCTTTATGCACTCTGAAATAGGGTTCAAATTCAATTGTTTTACATACTCGATGCGGTTGGTAAATCTATTCCGCGCGAAAACTAAACCACTAAAGCGCACGTCTTTATGCGTACTGAAATAAGGTTTAAATTAAACTGTTTACACACATGTTTGCGGTGTGGAAATTTATCTGTTTCGTGTCGGTACTTACCTAGTTAGTAAAGTAAATTATGTATATACCTATATACCTTTTTGTTTATTCAGCCAAAGTTTATAAAAAAAAGTAGTCACCGCTGCAACGAAGAGCCGTGACAACTTTTTTTTCCCCCATTTTTTTTTACAAAATTATAGCTACATCTAATAAAAACTAACTATATTACAACTGTTTGAACACTAAATTGTATACAAGTATTATTATTTAACCACTCGACACGTGAAAATTCCAAAATAAAAAATAAATCTTACGTAAATAAACATAAACATTAAATTCGCGGCACACTGGTGTGCCGGCAGTGCTAGAGCGTTAATCAATTTAGGCTTAGCCAGTAACAGAACTTAGCGGGGGTGGCGGGATCGCAAAAATTTGGCACACGTCCGACCTCCAACACGTTCCGCTCGGGACTAAATGACACGGGGCGCGCTCATGAAACGACAAAATCACTTGATTTTGGAATTAGTGGGATACATATTTTCATATTTCACATTATGACGGCCGATTTATATCACATTTTTTACGACCTTTATTGTGGTATAAGTTTTATTACTCAAAACCTTATATAACTCAAATGAAATGATAATTACATCTTGATTTTGACTTGTCTTTGCGATTTAATTGGATGCAGTAAAGTGCAAGTAATCGTGTATCGCACGGCCGAAATCGCAAGATCGATGTGTGAAATATGTAATATATTTTTTTCAAAATTTAAATCCGTGTTGTTTACGAATAAAACACAATTTTACACAATGCAAAACAACGTTTTTCCAGAAAACCTGGCCTTAAATTCTAGCCACTTAAAATACGTACCGTCGAAGTTTGGAATTTTAATCACCGGCAATTTAAAACCTAACGCATTACAACTGTGATCGTTATGATGAGACGTAGCCATAGAAGATTTATTTTCGGATAGAATTCTTTTTAATTAAATTTTGAGCTAACGCAATACAATGGTAGAAATCGTTTTCAATTAAATCTCTAGTAACTAACTCGCTACTTTGACTATCTGCGTTGTTAATTTCTATCAGATTCTGCACCTCATCAAATTCAATGAACAATGCCTCAATTTTTAATAGCTTCAATGCGAGCTTACTTACTTCTAGTTCTGAAATGGATTCTAATAAAGCTAAACTATCGAGACTTAACTTAAATTTCGTTACGCGTCCTCTAATAGAACCGCGTTTGCTTATTAGTTCCTTTAACTTTAAATGTTCGGACATTGTAATAAACTCGTAATGAGCTAACATAAACAGATGTCAATAGATAACGAAATGTATATAGCATACGATACGCTCCTCGCTTTGTTGATCAGCTGATGCCCGCGGCCCACGTAGACCGCATGCAATGGTGAGCTGTGCAGGTGGGAGACGCCGGCAGTCAGGTAACAGCGATGCGCAAGCGATGCCGTGTCACAAGCCACAACGCACGGTCCCTGGAATAGATCAATTCCGTGCGCCTTAGTAAACTTATAACAACAACTAATCACTCGTATGACGAAATGACGACGGTTTGTAGGTTTACAGTTAAAACTCGGGAGATATTAACTATGTAAGTGATTTAAAGGTTGAATTGAGTAATAAAAGGGATAAAAAATCGATTATAGTGGGATAATTTTATAAAATTGCTTGTTTTGAGTACCTAACGGTAAAACAATTATTAAGTTGTAGTTAAACGTGCATGAATTTAAGATGGCGGTAAGTCTATTATTTATAAGTGAAATTAATTAGGCTAATTTGTGCTTTGCCTATCCTGTTTAGACCTCTTTTGAGAGTAATATTATGGTTAGGCACAATAGACACAAATAGAAAGGTAGGAACTTCACTTGACTTCGAGAAACTAAATCCGCTAAATGCACAGACTAAAGGATAACACAATTATTGGTAGGTATGTTAGTAAGATGGAACGAGCTCACTTTAGATAGGCAGGCAGCTTATCCCAACAGTCCTTTTGTAGGCAGGAGCACGTGGATAATGATTCCTCTGACTCGTTCTAAGGGCGGACTTTGCTCGATCGGAGTTCCGTAGTCCCAGCAGAGTTCCCAGAATGGCTTGGCGAAGGTAAGGTTGCTCGACCCAGGTAGAAGTAGGAAACCAGTCCACAGGCACGGCGATCTTGGATTCTCAGCACGGCCTTCCGTTGGTAATGGTCGGTTTCGTCCGGTGTCGACGTGTCCTTCAAGTGCCCTTAATACGGGAACAATCTGAATAGCTATTTAGCTTCGATTCGACGATAAAGGTCCTGTCACGGTCGCCAATTTTGTTTATGATAAATTAAACAAAGATTTCTTGATAGAACAATAGGTTTACTGAGCTTTTACAATTTTTATAATTACTTTAAATACGTAACGAACAGTGATTTTGCATGATGGGTTTTGAACGACTTGAACGAGTGAAGGAAAGAATATTAGATTGAATGGTAATTGAACGTTAATTAGAGTGAAGATTATTGAGCGAATGTGTCGTAGACACTTGGTTCTAACTACGGAACCCTTCTGAAAAAAACTGTTTTTTGAACACGTTTTTTAATTTTGGCCCGAACCTCTTTTTGACAAAATTCTTGATACTTACTCGGTTCTAACTACGGAATTCTTCATTAGATTTTCGATCTGTTTGCAGAATCGTGTTTTCGCCATACTAACCTTGGGTTCCTGGCGCTGTTCGCGAACTGAAACCCCTCCTGGTCGATGAAAACACGTTTTTTGCCTGATAATAACTGTTTTTTTGAACACGTTTTTTAATTTTGGCACCAACCCCTTTTTGACAAAGTTCTTGATACTTACTTGGTTCTAACTACGGAACCCTTCAAAATCGTGTTTTTGCTATACTTTCCTTGGGTTCCCGGCGCTGTGCGCGAACTGAAACCCCTCCTGGTCGATGAAAACACGGTTTTTGCTTGAAAAAAACTCGTTTTTTGAACACATTTTTTTATTTTGGCTCGAACCCCTTTTTGACAAAGTTCTTGATACTTACTTGGTTCTAACTACGGAACCCTTCAGAATCGTGTTTTCGCTATACTTTCCTTGGGTTCCCGGCGCTGTGCGCGAACTGAAACCCCTCCTGGTCGATGAAAACACGTTTTTTGCTTGAAAAAAACTCGTTTTTTGAACACGTTTTTTTGTTTTGGCTCGAACTCCTTTTTGACAACGTTCTTGATACTTACTTGGTTCTAACTACGGAACCCTTCTGAAAAAAACTGTTTTTTGAACACGTTTTTTAATTTTGGCCCGAACCTCTTTTTGACAAAATTCTTGATACTTACTCGGTTCTAACTACGGAATTCTTCATTAGATTTTCGATCTGTTTGCAGAATCGTGTTTTCGCCATACTAACCTTGGGTTCCTGGCGCTGTTCGCGAACTGAAACCCCTCCTGGTCGCTGAAAACACGTTTTTTGCCTGATAATAACTGTTTTTTTGAACACGTTTTTTAATTTTGGCACCAACCCCTTTTTGACAAAGTTCTTGATACTTACTTGGTTCTAACTACGGAACCCTTCAGAATCGTGTTTTTGCTATACTTTCCTTGGGTTCCCGGCGCTGTGCGCGAACTGAAACCCCTCCTGGTCGCTGAAAACACGTTTTTTGCTCAAAAAAATCTAGTTTTTTGAACACGTTTTTTTATTTTGGCTCAAACCCCTTTTTGACAAAGTTCTTTATACTATCTTGGTTCTAACGACGGGACGTATCTGAAAAAAACTGTTTTTTTGAACACGTTTTTTAATTTTGGCCCGAACCCCTTTTTGACAAAGTTCTTGATACTTACTTGGTTCTAACTACGGAACCCTTCTGAAAAAAATTGGTTTTTTGAACACGTTATTTAATTTTGGCACCAACCCATTTTTGACAAAATTCTTGATACTTACTTGGTTCTAACTACGGAATTCTTCATTAGATTTTCGATCTGTTTGCGGAATCGTGTTTTCGCCATACTAACCTTGGGTTCCCGGCGCTGAGCGCGAATTAAAACCCCTCCTGGTCGCTGAAAACACGTTTTTTTTTATTTTGGCTCAAACTCCTTTTTGACAAAGTTCTTGATACTTACCTGGTTCTTACTACGGAACCCTTTTTTTTTTTTTTTTTCTAGGATGGGAAATCATCAAATGACCCCTCCCGCTCTGGGTGGAGCGGCAGGGAGTGTCAGACTTTTACTGACTAAAACCCACCCTTTAGTCCTCCTAGTGCCTTTCTTCCCAGGGCCGCGGTAACTCTTTCGAACAAATCCGCAACCCTGGCAGGCTCTGGCCCTAACGGGCCCCGACCCATGCTGACGACTGCTGGCTTGGCGCGCGTAGAACACAGCGCGCCGTCAACCCGGGCCTGGTCTGATCGGACGGCGAGCTACCCATTGCTCGCCGTCCACAGGCATCAGTCACTGCGCCATGCTCAGGAGCATCAGTTCCTGGGCGGCGCAGTGGCTGACGTTCAACAGGAGGGGGTGAAATGGGGCCATTACTGGCATTCCATTTCAGCCCCCTCCGGAGCCCGTTGTAGGGGCTCTACTGCGGCTGTTGCAGTAGCAGCAGCTGCAGTGGAACCGGCTTTGGCGGCGGAGGAAGCGGCGGCGGTGGCGGCAATCGCGGCAGAGACGGCGGTGGCGGAGGGCTTTCTCCGATTTCCGGCTTTGGCGGGTGGGGCGCAGGCCCTACCCCCAGCCCAGTGGTCGACCGGCTTGCCAGCTGCCGCACAGACTGCGCAGTGCGGCGCGGCTTCGCAGGAGCTGGCCCTGTGACCGGGCTGACCGCAGCGGAAACATAGACCGCTGCGGTCCACCTCCGAGGTGCATTGAGCTCCTACATGGAGGCCCACCTGGCACCGGAAGCACCTCAGAGGTCGGGGATCCAGCAGTTTGACCTGCGCGGAAACCCAACCCACCAAAAACCTACGGCCCTCCGAGATGGTCTTGGCCGCCGACACGGGACAGCTCACCACAATAGTGCGCATGCCCGTGTTGTCAGGACGTTGGGTGCCCGCCTTCACCTCCTCTGCTGAGCACCCCCCCGTCCTAACGACGGCGGCCACCACCTCCGCCTCCGTGACGGAGTCGTCCAGGCCCAAGATGCGCATGTCGATGCGCTTGGTGGGCCTGGACACTCGGGCATCGTCCGCGCTTAGGGACGCCCTAAGCCTTTCGGCTAGAGCGTCCGCGGTTGAGCCGCTGGCTGCCCCGGGGATCTCCAGCATCCGGGCCCCAGTCATAGTGACCCGGAGCCGAAGGCCCCCCACGATGCCCAGCTCACCAAGGTTCACTGCCTCCTTCGCCTTGGTGAGCACGTCCGCGTACGTCACGCCCCTCTTCGCCGCGTCCGGCTGCAGCGTCAGAACTACAGCCGCGGTTTTCAGGGGGCGCAGCGCAGCCGCGACGCTTTGCGCCTTCTGCCGCCGCTTCCTCTCCCGCCTCTTGGCCGCCCTGGCTGTTTTTCCTGCCTTCCTCTTCTCCCCGGCCACTTGCCATTCGGCTTGAGCCAGGGGAGGAGCTGAAGGCGAGGAAGCCGGGGGGGGCTGCTGCTCAGACGGCGCAGGAGCCTTCGCCGTCCGCGCAGCGAACTGAAACCCCTCCTGGTCACTGAAAACACGTTTGTTGCTCGAAAAAAACTAGTTTTTTGAACACGTTTTTTTATTTTGGCTCAAACCCCTTTTTGACAAAGTTCTTTATACTAACTTGGTTCTAACGACGGGACCTATCTGAAAAAAACTGTTTTTTTGAACACGTTTTTTAATTTTGGCCCGAACCCCTTTTTGTCAAAGTTCTTGAGACTTACTTGGTTCTAACTACGGAACACTTCAGAATCGTGTTTTCGCCATAATAACCTTGGGTTCCCGGCGCTGTGCACGAACTGAAACCCCTCCTGGTCGCTGAAAACACGTTTTTGCCTGATAAAAACTGTTTTTTTTGAACACGTTTTTTAATTTTTGCACCAATCCCTTTTTGATAAAGTTCTTGATACTTACTTGGTTCTAACTACGGAACCCTTCTGAAAAAAACTGTTTTTTTTGAACACGTTTTTTATTTTGGCACCAACCCCTTTTTGTCAAAGTTCTTGATACTTACTTGGTTCTAACGACGAAACAATTCTGAAAAAAACTGGTTTTTTGAACACGTTTTTTTATTTTGGCTCGAACCCCTTTTTGACAAAGTTCTTGATACTTACTTGGTTCTAACTACGGAACCCTTCAGAATCGTGTTTTCGCTATATTTTCCTTGGGTTCCCGGCGCTGTGCGCGAACTGAAACCCCTCCTGGTCGCTGAAAACACGTTTTTTGTTTGAAAAAAACTGGTTTTTTGAACACGTTTTTTTATTTTGTCTCGAACCCCTTTTTGACAAAGTTCTTGACACTTACTTGGTTCTAACGACGAAACAATACTGAAAAAAACTGTTTTTTTTATCACGTTTTTTTAATTTTGGCCCGAACCCCTTTTTGACAAAGTTCTTGACACTTACTTGGTTCTAACGACGAAACAATTCTGAAAAAAACTGTTTTTTTTTAAACACGTTTTTTAATTTTGGCCCGAACCCCTTTTTGACAAAGTTCTTGATACTTACTTGGTTCTAACTACGGAATCCTTCAGAATCGTGTTTATGCTATACTTTCCTTGGGTTCCCGGCGCTGTGCGCGAACTGAAACCCCTCCTGGTCGCTAAAAACACGTTTTTTGCTTGAAAAAAACTGGTTTTTTTGAACACGTTTTTTATTTTGGCACCAACCCCTTTTTGACAAAATTATTGATACTTGGTTCTAACTACGGAATTCTACATTAGATTTTTGATCTATTTGCGGAATCGTGTTTTCGCCATACTTTCCTTGGGTTCCTGGCGGAGTTCGCGAACTGAAACCCCTCCTGGTCGCTGAAAACACGTTTTTTGCTAGAAAAAAACTGGTTTTTTGAACACGTTTTTATATTTTGGCTCGAACCCCTTTTTGACAAAGTTCTTGATACTTACTTGGTTCTTACTACGGAACCCTTCAGAATCGTGTTTTTGCTATACTTTCCTTGGATTCTTGGTGCTGTGCGCGAACTGAAACCCCTCCTGGTCGCTGATAACACGAATTTTGCTTGAAAAAAACTGGTTTTTTGAACAAGTTTTTTATTTTTGGTCCGAACCCCTTTTTGTCAAAGTTCTTGATACTTACTTGGTTCTAACTACGGAACACTTCAGAATCGTGTTTTCGCCATACTAACCTTTGGTTCCCGGCGCTGTGCGCGAACTGAAACCCCTCCTGGTCGCTAAAAACACGTTTTTTGCTTGAAAAAAACTGGTTTTTTTGAACACGTTTTTTATTTTGGCACCAACCCCTTTTTGACAAAATTCTTGATACTTACTTGGTTCTAACTACGGAATTCTACATTAGATTTTTGATCTATTTGCGGAATCGTGTTTTCGCCATACTAACCTTGGGTTCCCGGCGCTGTGCGCGAACTGAAACCCCTCCTGGTCGCTAAAAACACGTTTTTTGCTTGAAAAAAACTGGTTTTTTGAACACGTTTTTTTATTTTGGCTCGAAACCCTTTTTGACAAAGTTCTTGATACTTACTTGGTTCTTACTACGGAATCCTTCAGAATCGTTTTTTCGCTATACTTTCCTTGGGTTCCTGGCGGAGTTCGCGAACTGAAACCCCTCCTGGTCGCTGAAAACACGTTTTTTGCTAGAAAAAAACTGGTTTTTTGAACACGTTTTTTTATTTTGGCTCGAACCCCTTTTTGACAAAGTTCTTGATACTTACTTGGTTCTTACTACGGAACCCTTCAGAATCGTGTTTTTGCTATACTTTCCTTGGATTCTTGGTGCTGTGCGCGAACTGAAACCCCTCCTGGTCGCTGAAAACACGAATTTTGCTTGAAAAAAACTGTTTTTTGAACAAGTTTTCTATTTTTGGTCCGAACCCCTTTTTGTCAAAGTTCTTGATACTTACTTGGTTCTAACTACGGAACACTTCAGAATCGTGTTTTCGCCATACTAACCTTTGGTTCCCGGCGCTGTGCGCGAACTGAAACCCCTCCTGGTCGCTAAAAACACGTTTTTTGCTTGAAAAAAACTGGTTTTTTTGAACACGTTTTTTATTTTGGCACCAACCCCTTTTTGACAAAATTCTTGATACTTACTTGGTTCTAACTACGGAATTCTACATTAGATTTTTGATCTATTTGCGGAATCGTGTTTTCGCCATACTAACCTTGGGTTCCCGGCGCTGTGCGCGAACTGAAACCCCTCCTGGTCGCTAAAAACACGTTTTTTGCTTGAAAAAAACTGGTTTTTTGAACACGTTTTTTTATTTTGGCTCGAAACCCTTTTTGACAAAGTTCTTGATACTTACTTGGTTCTTACTACGGAACCCTTCAGAATCGTGTTTTTGCTATACTTTCCTTGGATTCTTGGTGCTGTGCGCGAACTGAAACCCCTCCTGGTCGCTGAAAACACGAATTTTGCTTGAAAAAAACTGGTTTTTTGAACAAGTTTTTTATTTTTGGTCCGAACCCCTTTTTGTCAAAGTTCTTGATACTTACTTGGTTCTAACTACGGAACACTTCAGAATCGTGTATTCGCCATACTAACCTTTGGTTCCCGGCGCTGTGTGCGAACTGAAACCCATTCTGGTCGCTGAAAACACGTTTTTTGCCTGATAAAAACTGTTTTTTTGAACAAGTTTTTTAATTTCGGCACCAACCCATTTTTGACAAAGTTCTTGATACTTACTTGGTTCTAACTACGGAACCCTTCAGAATCGTGTTTTGCTATACTTTTTTTGGGTTCCCGGCGCTGCACGCGAACTGAAACCCCTCCTGGTCGCTGAAAACACGTTTTTTGTTTAAAAAAACTGGTTTTTTAAACTCTTTTTTTAATTTTGGCACCAACCCATTTTTACAAAATTCTTGATACTTACTTGGTTCTAACTACGGAATTCTTCATTAGATTTTCGATCTGTTTGCGGAATCGTGTTATCGCCATACTAACCTTGGGTTCCTGGCGCTGTGCGCGAACTGAAACCCCTCTTGGTCGCTGAAAACACGTTTTTTGCTCCAGTCCCTTTTTGACAAAGTTCTTGTTACTAACTTGGTTCTAACTACGGAATCCTTCATTAGATTTTCGATTTGTTTGCGGAATCGTGTTTTCGCCATACTAACCTTGGGTTCCCGGCGCTGTGCGCGAACTGAAACCCCTCCTGGTCGCTGAAAATACGTTTTTTGCTTGAATAAAACTGGTTTTTTGAACTCATTTTTTTATTTTGGCTCGAACCCCTTTTTGACAAAGTTCTTGATACTTACTTGGTTCTAACTACGGAACCCTTCTGAAAAAAACTGTTTTTTGAACATGTTTTTTAATTTTGGCCCGAACCCCTTTTTGACAAAGGAGATTGACCAATCTGGACCAAATGCTGCCCAGGCATGGGAATACTTTTATTTTTTTCCTAACATGAAGAGATACTTAAAAAATAAAAATAAAAAAAAAACATCCACGGGTTTAGTACCTAAAAACTTATGGCTTTTTGGTGCTTTAACTTTTGATAATCAGCGTGTAAGGGACATCGACGTACAAACGGCCATACCATGAGTTCAGGACATGATTCTGGACCCCCCGCGTTGGAATTTTTCGTCGGCTTTTTCTTCATTTTTCAATTTTTTTCAGTTGTTTTTTACTTAAGACTGTTCATAATTGTTATTCTTACCTAACCCAATGTGTTTTAATTAAAAAATAATTAATTCACTACTTTCACTAAAAAGATACCTAATATGTAAATAAAACTAGTTAGGCATCTGCTCGAATCTCGAATCCTATCTTTTTAGGGGTGAGTTAGCTAGTTCATTAGTTTATACCTACATCATTACTGGATCTAAATGTACATACTTACTTTAAACCTTTTTTTATCAATCCTCATCGGAATCGTGATATAAAGAGACTAAGCTTATGGCTCCTCCATTTCTCTTAACTTCTGCATACTTAAACAAGTTCCTACCATCAGTAGATTAGGTATTTCTGAGTGATCAAAATGAGTTTTTGTGTTATTATTGCCGTCGGCGATATTCGTAGGTACCTACATTAAAGTGCAACGCGGCGCGGCAGCGACTAAGGCCTGTTTATGTGTATTTGCAAGTACTACGTTAACCACGTACAGCGCTCTCGCGCGTTTTGATCGTGTTGTTCTAAATACATTGCGGGCTCGAAAATGTCAATTTCTGTAACCGATCATTAGCGAGATTAATGACTTTCACAATTTGGCCTTTTCGAGAAGTTTAGTTACGATGTCCGTGACACCCTGTATATTTTTTTAACGTTTACGTTAAATAATATTATAAAAGCTCCCGAGTCCGAACCCGACCTCAAAACGAACATCAACATACAGTTTTCAAAACATAATTCAAGCTCTACCACGTGAGGTAAGTACCTACTTTTTATTTAAGTAGTTATATTATTACGCAAAATAAGCCATTATCTCAACAGTTAACACAATTATTTACATTACTTAAATCATAATATAACAAATGCGTTCCTAGATATATATTTAGAAGTTACCTACTATAAAACGGATTCATGTTATGCCGTGGGTTATTTGTTTAACATTTTTTCATGGTTTCAGATAACATTCAATAATGAGGAATACCTCTGCCACAACTGTTGGACAAGAGCTCATCGTGGGACGATGTCTGCAATGCCTGCTGTGGAAGATGTACCTGCTGTGGGAAATCCACCTGCTGCGGGTAATCCGCCTGCCGTGGAAAATCTACTAAACATGGAAGATCAGCCCGTGGAAGACGACATTCTAGGACAAAACGTAACATTTCACCTTCCCGGAAATTACTGCCGAGCCCCAAATACGTCAAATGCTTGCATGGTGTACAATTGCACCAGCAATGTGCAACTAATTCGAGTGCACATAAAGAGTCGATATACATCGTCCAAAGTGTATCATTTCTATATTTTACTTGACGAGAAGAATCATGCGCTCGATTCCGTTCAACATTATTGCTGCTCATGTTTTACTGGGCGAATAACGAGCGGCAGTTGCGCCCACGTTGTTTGCCTAGTTTGGTTTTTGGGGTGGGCTAGGCACCAGGATGTTGTGAGGCGCCCTGCTTTATTTTTAGATTCAGTAATTATAGACGACAATGAGGATGACGATTGATTAGGTATTTTAATGTTTACATGAGGCCTAACATAGAGGATTATTTAGTATGTTGAAAACCTATGTCATCATATCAGCCGAAAGACATCCACTGCTGGACATAGGCCTTATTGCGGCCGTGAACAGTTTCGGAGAAATTACGTCTCCCTGCCTCACACCCCGCTGCAGGAGGATAGGTTATGATGTCTGATCCTGAAGTCGGACTGACATGGTGGCGTTTCCATACAAACACTTCAGCACCTCGATGTACCGATAGTCGATCTGGCACCGTTGGAGAGACTGCAGCACAGCCCAAGTCTCGATCGAATCGAAGGCTTTCTCGTAGTCCACAAACGCTAAGCAAAGGGGCAGATTATACTCTTCGGTCTTCTGTATAACCTGCCGCAGCGTGTGTATGTGGTCTACGGTGCTGAAGCCTTTTCGGAATCCGGCTTGTTCGGGAGGCTGGAAGTCGTCAAACGTGCGTGTGACGGTTTGTGATGACTCTGGGAAACAGCTTGTAGACATGGCTCAGAAGTGAGATGGGCCTGTAATTCTTAAGCAGGGTATTGTCGCCCTTTTTTAAGAAGAGCACCACTACACCTCTGCTCCACGCTTGTGGCGTTTTCCCCTCGAGTGTGACGGAATCGAACAGTTTCTGAAGGGCCTTAAGGACTGGTTTTCTACCCGCCTTCAGGAGTTCGGCCGTAATTCCGTCCTCACCCGACGCCTTGTTGTTTTTAAGCTGCTTCAGAGCCATCCTAATCTCATACAGGCTGACGTCCGGGATGTCTTCGGTATAATGCCGGGTCAATCTAGCTCTTGGGTCGTTCGCTAGATTTGCTGCGGGTTTGGTCATTGACGTGTGTAACTGTCCATAAAATGTCTCGATCTCCCTCATAAGGAGGATGTGGTTCTTCTAAAACCTATGTAACGAATAAATAATTGATTGATTGAATGATTATACCTACTTAACTAAGTGTTGTTATAATAATATAATCCATTGTTTATAATATAGTCTTTTATTTTCAAAAAAAAAGCTGTTGGTTATGTTTCTTCGTTAATGTAAAATCTCAACTCTCCTCGGATAGATTTTAAAGAGCTTTGGGTTACAGATTAGTATTAGTCTAAGGTACAGTATGCACCATGATTCAATGTTGGGCAGCACTTGGTCCAACGTCCATATAAAAATGGTCAATCTCCTTTCTTGATACTTACTCGGTTCTAACTACGGAACCCTTCAGAATCGTGTTTTCGCTATACTTTCCTTGGGTTCTCGGCGCTGTGCGCGAACTGAAACCCTTCCTGGTCGCTGAAAACACGTTTTTTGCATGAAAAAACTGGTTTTTTAAACGTTTTTTAATTTTGGCACCAACCCCTTTTTGACAAAGTTCTTGATACTTACTTGGTTCTAACGACGGAACCCTTCTGAAAAAAACTGTTTTTTGAACACGTTTCTTAATTTTGCCCCGAACCCCTTTTTGTCAAAGTTCTTGATACTTACTTGGTTCTAACTACGGAACACTTCAGAATCGTGTTTTCGCCATACTAACCTTGGGTTCCCAGCGCTGTGCACGAACTGAAACCCCTTCTGGTCGCTGAAAACACGTTTTTGCCTGATAAAAACTGTTTTTTTTAAACATGTTTTTTAATTTTTGCACAAATACTTTTTTGACAAAGTTCTTGATACTTACTTGGTTCTAACTACGGAACACTTCAGAATCGTGTTTTCGCCATACTAACCTTTGGTTCCCGGCGCTGTGTGCGAACTGAAACCCATTCTGGTCGCTGAAAACACGTTTTTTGCCTGATAAAAACTGTTTTTTTGAACAAGTTTTTTAATTTCGGCACCAACCCATTTTTGACAAAGTTCTTGATACTTACTTGGTTCTAACTACGGAACCCTTCAGAATCGTGTTTTGCTATACTTTTCTTGGGTTCCCGGCGCTGCACGCGAACTGAAACCCCTCCTGGTCGCTGAAAACACGTTTTTTGTTTAAAAAAACTGGTTTTTTAAACACGTTTTTTAATTTTGGCACCAACCCATTTTTACAAAATTCTTGAGACTTACTTGGTTCTAACTACGAAATTCTTCATTAGATTTTCGATCTGTTTGCGGAATCGTGTTATCGCCATACTAACCTTGGGTTCCCGGCGCTGTGCGCGAACTGAAACCCCTCTTGGTCGCTGAAAACACGTTTTTTGCTTGAAAAAAACTGGTTTTTTGTACACGTTTTTTGATTTTGGCTCGGAACCCTTTTTGACAAAGTTCTTGATACTTCCTTGGTTATAACTACGGAACACTTCAGAATCGTGTTTTCGCCATAATAACCTTGGGTTCCCGGCGCTGTGCACGAACTGAAACCCCTTCTGGTCGCTGAAAACACGTTTTTGCTTGATAAAAACTGTTTTTTTTGAACACGTTTTTTAATTTTTGCTCCAGTCCCTTTTTGACAAAGTTCTTGATACTTACTCGGTTCTAACTACGGAACCCATCAGTATCGTGTATTCGCTATACTTTCCTTGGGTTCCCGGCGCTGCGCGCGAACTGAAACCCTTCCTGGTCGCTAAAAACACGTTTTTTGCATGAAAAAACTGGATTTTTATACACGTTTTTTAATTTTGGCACCAACCCATTTTTACAAAATTCTTGATACTAACTTGGTTCTAACTACGGAATTCTTCATAAGATTTTCGATCTGTTTGCAGAATCGTGTTTTCGCCATACTAACCTTAGGTTCCCGGCGCTGTGCGCGAACTGAAACCCCTCCTGGTCTTTGAAAACGCGTTTTTGGAATGAAAATACTGGTTTTTTAAACACGTTTTTTGCTTTGAAAAAAACTGGTTTTTGAACACGTTTTTTATTTTGGGTCGAACCCCTTTTTGACAAAGTTCTTGATACTTACTTGGTTCTAACTACGGAACACTTCAGAATCGTGTTTTCGCCATACTAACTTTGGGTTCCCGGCGCTATGCACGAACTGAAACCCCTTCTGGTCGCTGAAAACACGTTTTTGCCTGGTAAAAACTGTTTTTTTTGAACACGTTTTTTAATTTTTGCACCAACCCATTTTTGACAAAATTCTTGATACTAACTTGGTTCTAACTACGGAATCCTTCATTAGATTTTCGATTTGTTTGCGGAATCGTGTTTTCGCCATACTAACCTTGGGTTCCCGGCGCTGTGCGCGAACTGAAACCCCTCCTGGTCGCTGAAAATACGTTTTTTGCTTGAATAAAACTGGTTTTTTGAACACATTTTTTTATTTTGGCTCGAACCCCTTTTTGACAAATTTCTTGATACTTACTCGGTTCTAACTACGGAACCCTTCAGAATCGTGTTTTCGCTATACTTTCCTTGGGTTCTCGGCGCTGTGCGCGAACTGAAACCCTTCCTGGTCGCTGAAAACACGTTTTTTGCATGAAAAAACTGGTTTTTTAAACGTTTTTTAATTTTGGCACCAACCCCTTTTTGACAAATTTCTTGATACTTACTCGGTTCTAACTACGGAACCCTTCAGAATCGTGTTTTCGCTATACTTTCCTTGGGTTCTCGGCGCTGTGCGCGAACTGAAACCCTTTCTGGTCGCTGAAAACACGTTTTTTGCATGAAAAAACTGGTTTTTTAAACGTTTTTTAATTTTGGCACCAACCCCTTTTTGACAAAGTTCTTGATACTTACTTGGTTCTAACGACGGAACCCTTCTGAAAAAAACTGTTTTTTGAAAACGTTTCTTAATTTTGCCCCGAACCCCTTTTTGTCAAAGTTCTTGATACTTACTTGGTTCTAACTACGGAACACTTCAGAATCGTGTTTTCGCCATACTAACCTTGGGTTCCCAGCGCTGTGCACGAACTGAAACCCCTTCTGGTCGCTGAAAACACGTTTTTGCCTGATAAAAACTGTTTTTTTTAAACATGTTTTTTAATTTTTGCACAAATACTTTTTTGACAAAGTTCTTGATACTTACTTGGTTCTAACTACGGAACCCTTCAGAATCGTGTTTTCGCTATACTTTCCTTGGGTTCCCGGCGCTGTGCGCGAACTAAAACCCCTCCTGGTCGCTGAAAACGCGTTTTTTGAATGAAAATACTGGTTTTTTAAACACGTTTTTTGCTTTGAAAAAAACTGGTTTTTGAACACGTTTTTTATTTTGGGTCGAACCTCTTTTTGACAAAATTCGTGATACTTCGTTGGTTCTAACTACGGAACACTTCAGAATCGTGTTTTCGCCATACTAACCTTGGGTTCCCGGCGCTGTGCGCGAACTGAAACCTCTCCTGGTCGCTGAAAACACGTTTTTTGCATGAAAAAACTGGTTTTTTAACACGTTTTTTAATTTTGGCACCAACCCATTTTTGACAAAATTCTTGATACTTACTTGGTTTTAACTACGGAATTCTTCATTAGATTTTCGATCTGTTTGCGGAATCGTGTTTTCGCCATACTAACCTTGGGTTCCCGGCGCTGTGCGCGAACTGAAACCCCTCCTGGTCGCTGAAAACACGGTTTTTGCTTGAAAAAAACTGGTTTTTGAACACGTTTTTTTATGTTGGCTCGAACCCCTTTTTGACAAAGTTCTTGATACTTACTTGTTTCTAACTACGGAACCCTTCAGAATCGTGTTTTCGCCATACTAACCTTGGGTTCCCAGCGCTGTGCACGAACTGAAACCCCTTCTGGTCGCTGAAAACACGTTTTTGCCTGATAAAAACTGTTTTTTTTAAACATGTTTTTTAATTTTTGCACAAATAATTTTTTGACAAAGTTCTTGATACTTACTTGGTTCTAACTACGGAACCCTTCAGAATCGTGTTTTCGCTATACTTTCCTTGGGTTCCCGGCGCTGTGCGCGAACTAAAACCCCTCCTGGTCGCTGAAAACGCGTTTTTTGAATGAAAATACTGGTTTTTTAAACACGTTTTTTGCTTTGAAAAAAACTGGTTTTTGAACACGTTTCTTAATTTTGCCCCGAACCCCTTTTTGTCAAAGTTCTTGATACTTACTTGGTTCTAACTACGGAACACTTCAGAATCGTGTTTTCGCCATACTAACCTTGGGTTCCCAGCGCTGTGCACGAACTGAAACCCCTTCTGGTCGCTGAAAACACGTTTTTGCCTGATAAAAACTGTTTTTTTTAAACATGTTTTTTAATTTTTGCACAAATACTTTTTTGACAAAGTTCTTGATACTTACTTGGTTCTAACTACGGAACCCTTCAGAATCGTGTTTTCGCTATACTTTCCTTGGGTTCCCGGCGCTGTGCGCGAACTAAAACCCCTCCTGGTCGCTGAAAACGCGTTTTTTGAATGAAAATACTGGTTTTTTAAACACGTTTTTTGCTTTGAAAAAAATTGGTTTTTGAACACGTTTTCTATTTTGGGTCGAACCTCTTTTTGACAAAGTTCGTGATACTTAGTTGGTTCTAACTACGGAACACTTCAGAATCGTGTTTTCGCCATACTAACCTTGGGTTCCCGGCGCTGTGCGCGAACTGAAACCTCTCCTGGTCGCTGAAAACACGTTTTTTGCATGAAAAAACTGGTTTTTTAACACGTTTTTTAATTTTGGCACCAACCCATTTTTGACAAAATTCTTGATACTTACTTGGTTTTAACTACGGAATTCTTCATTAGATTTTCGATCTGTTTGCGGAATCGTGTTTTCGCCATACTAACCTTAGGTTCCCGGCGCTGTGCGCGAACTGAAACCCCTCCTGGTCGCTGAAAACACGGTTTTTGCTTGAAAAAAACTGGTTTTTGAACACGTTTTTTTATGTTGGCTCGAACCCCTTTTTGACAAAGTTCTTGATACTTACTTGTTTCTAACTACGGAACCCTTCAGAATCGTGTTTTTGCTATACTTTCCTTGGGTTCCCGGCGCTGTGCGCGAACCGAAACCTCTCCTGGTTGCTGAAAACACGTTTTTTGCATGAAAAAACTGGTTTTTTAAACACGTTTTTTAGTTTTCGTCGCCCGAGTACTAGATTGTTCAACCGACCATTTTAACCAAAAATATGTTTTTAATGCAGGATGATCAACGGACAAAAATCGATTTTATTACAATAACGTTAAAGTTTACTTTCCCAAAAAAAGGGCTGTTTTTGTTATTTAAAGTTTTTTTGTTCACAGCGAAAAAATATTAATTCTCTGCTTAATTATCCAACCTCCACGATTTGTTCTATGTCCCACGCTTTGGTCGTTGTTGCGTGCTTGTTTGGTCAACCTCCAGCTATATAGCCAATCACAGTTGGGTATAGGCGTGACGTAAGCGCCCGCCATTTTGTATCGCGATTCAGTGTGGCTCGGCGTCTTGACAAGAACACTTCGTTTAGTGCACAAAAATATCGTTAAAATATTGGTTTATAGTGTTTGATTTACGAATAAGCACCTACTAATAATCTTTTAATATGTCCCGAACATATTATAAAAGAAATAACACCCGAGAACCCGCCGAAATTGAACGGTAAGTACTTTTAAACTATCTCTAATGTAGCTTGTGTTTCTTCTACAGGATGTAACTAAAAGTGAGGACTTCTTGGCGGGAACTCAACGGGAGTGGTTTGGAACTATTGATTGAATTTTAATTTCTGTGTCTAAAGTGTTTTGGTGGATAATGAACATAGGGCATTACGCAACAAAATAACTAAATAGTGCCTCAACATATGAAAAATTCAAGTGATAGCGCTTATACCCTCCGCTTGTATTGTCCCAAAAAGTCACCGGGGTTCTTCATCATGTTTCTTTAGAAAAGTTGTTCAGTTTTGTTGTCTGAGCACACACATTTCGCTAATCAAAGTTGGACAATATACATTGTATAATTTTATTAGTCAAATAGTCATTTTAGCCAAGACATACCTAATTATGTTTCCTTTTTTATAACGGTTTGCAAAGGACATGGAACATCAGCTGTTGCATATTTGATATAATGCAGAAACAGGAATATTTTGGTATGTACAAATAGGTACGAGTGGTGATTCGTTAGATTTGCTTTGTTTTGTGTGTGAAATAATGTGCACTAACTTTTTTTTAAATTATTATTGACAATATTACCTACACACGTACGCATTCTATGCTAATCATAATCATCCGCTTGAAAGCATATTTACTAACCAGCAATAACACACTATGGTTATGGTGTTACGTTTTGTTTATACATATCTACAGTCGAGAGCACGTCAAGCTTGATACATTAGACATGCTACCGTGTTCTTATTTTTATTGTCCTAATCGCTATTTAGTCAATCTTGGTCTACTTTTGAATGTATTAGGGTGGTGAAATGTATAATATTGATGTTTATTTTTTAGGTATAACAGTTTTTTAATAAATAATTCCTGCTTCTTTGTTTGTCTGGAAAGTTTTTAATTAACTTGACAGCTTTTATTCGCATGATTGTTTTTTTCTATGAACAGGTTGGCAAAGGTGAAAAAGAAACTATTTCAAACGGATAGTGGAAGTGGTGCTATTGTTTTTCCCCTTGGGCCTGGTGATGAAAACATAATACCACCGGGAGAACTAGATTTTTTTAATCCAGAGGACGATGCACTGGAGGTTCCATCTACGTCCACACTGAAAGACAACAACTTCGAAATACTAAATGTTACCGAAGAAATTGATGAAAAAGGTATGTATGTAAAAGGTTAAACTAATGAATTGCAAGTGATTTTGAATTTATGTGTATCCATCCCTACATACTTTTAAATGTCCTGTTGAAAATTCTTACAAACATTTAAACAACAATGGCGAAGCCTTTAGGACCGCGGACAAAGTTGCTAAACTTTCGTGATCTAAAAGAAAAAGCAACTACCACTAGACCACGAGCACGTTGACGTTGATAAGTAACGTATTATGTAAATTATTTTGTTTGTTTTTAGAAAAAGAAACCGCGAAATCGCGTAAAAGGACCAGAAAACCTGACCAATGGCAACGAAACATAAAAAAAAGAAAAAGACAAGCAGGTGAAGAATATGAAAGCAGCAAAGGAAACATAAAACCTGCCAAAATAATAAAAATCACTTGCGAAACATCATGCCCATATAAATGTGCATCTAATTTCACTAGCATTCAAAGAGAAGAGATAAAACAAAACTTTTATCGGTTGTCGGATGATCAAAAAGCAAAATATTACGATGAATATACGTCGAGAATAAATAAAGATCGAACAAGGACAAAAAAAAAAGAAGAGAGTCGAAGAATATTTTCATTTCAATATTACTTTCTAAAAGATAAACAAAAACAACGTGTCTGCAAAACTTTTTTTTGTAATACATTGGACATTTCAGTACGCCGCGTGTACTATTTCCACATGAAAAAAATGAACAGTCATCTAAACCTAGCTGTGACACCGGGTAAAGGCAAACATATTAAAAAACAGACACCAGAAGAGAAAATTAAGGAAGTAAAACAACACATAAAGTCATTTCCGACGGTGGAATCGCATTATTGTAGGGCTACTACCTCACGTCAATACTTGCCAGCTGGATTAAGTGTAACTAAAATGTATGCGTTTTATACTGAAAAATATAAAGAACCTGTAAAAGAAAACATTTACCGAAAAGTGTTTTCGGAAAACTTCAACTTAGGCTTTCATCGCCCCAAAAAAGATGTCTGTGATTTATGCTCAGAGTTTAAAGCCCAAAATGATCCAAACAATGAATTGAAAGAAAAATATAAAAATCATTTACAGAGGAAAAAAGAAGGCAAAGAAGAAAGAGATAAAGACAGGGAATTGAAAAAAAACGACAATAATGACACGGCAGTAATAACGTTTGATTTGGAGAATATATTTTCGTTACCAAAGGCGTCCGTGTCGTGCTTTTTTTATACAAGTAAATTAACAGTATACAACCTCACAGCACATTGCGATGTAAATAAATCCGCAACCAATGCTATATGGGATGAAACACGTAACGGCCGAAGTGGCGATGACATAGCCAGCGCTTTGACAAAAAATTTAAAGTCGATTGTTGCAAAGTTGCCAGATAACATAACAAAACTTATCCTTTGGTCTGATTCCTGTGTCCCACAAAATCGAAACTCGCACATGAGCATGGCTCTGATAAATTTTTTGTTATCAGATGATTCAAGAAATATATCGGTTATTACACAAAAGTATTCAGAACCAGGACACGGAAATGTACAAGAAGTTGATGGGATACATAGTTTAATAGAAAGACATCTGAGGCACCAAGATATCTACAGCCCGCTATCCTTACTCCGTGCGTTCCTCAAGATCAAATCAAAGTCAATTCAATTTTCTTTTATTCAAATGCTAGATGAAGACTTTCTCTCATACCATACCGAAGCAATTAAGTACGGGTTCCACCAAATTCCGTATAAACAAGTCAAATCGTTGACTTATTCAAAATCAAATTTATTGGAAATCTCTTATCAAACCTTGTTCAGCGGTCCACCGAAAATAGTAAATATACAAAAAACTTCCATTGTAATAACTAGTGAAATAATCATCAAGGAGCCAAAAGCAACGTTAACCAAAACAAAAATTGATGATATCAGAAGCGCGTATAAATACATGCCACCTGAAGACATTTCATGTATGGAGGCAATTATAAAAAAAGCAGGAAAAAAGACAAAATTAAATGACACAAACAAGACAGGTAGCGACAAGGCAAATAAAGACAGCGCTGTGAGGTCAAAATGTAATGGAAAGCAAAAAATAAAAAAAAATGACAATCCAAGCACAGCAGGCACATCTACTAAAACATATGAAGCTGAAGAAAAGACGGAAAATAAAAAGGAAAATGTAACAAAGAAAAAAACAGATCAAGAAAAGAAAAAAACATCCAAAAAGGCAAATAAATCTGTAAACAAGAATGAAAAGAGCAGAGCAAAGAGGAAGAAATTTTTTTAAATATATTTTTAATATACTACTCATTCTGTAACAGTAATACTCACAATAATTAGTACACTCTACATACACCACAATCACCACACCCTTAGGTACACTCGTACTCGCATTCACAAACACCCACACGAAACACACCATAGTCGTTCAAAATGCAATCATTTACCATACTTACTTTCTCTCACTGCACTCAGACACACATCTTACACTGCACGTGTTCATTCTAAACTCACTCACCTTACACATTTCATGCAGATGCATTTTCTTATTACTACTAATACTATTTTTAAATAGGATAAACCTTTCGATTTACAATTATATGAAGACGCATACTTTTTTATATTTATTTTTAATTTGTGATGAGATAATTATTTTTAAACATCCTGTAACTTGAAGTGGTAGCTTGAACAAAGAAGCACTGACGGATTAATTTGCAAAATGTGGTAAGTGCAATGCAGTTATGTTCTAAGTCCACATTCGTAATTTTGTTGGTGGTATTTTGTTCAACCTCCATTTTTAAACTTAAAAATAAACGAAACGTCATCATATTTTGATTTTGAAGAAGTAGTTTTTGATTCCACTTAACATTATAAACATAGTCATTAATAAGTAATTGGTCGCCTTACGCATGCATCACAAAAATAAACATAAAAACCTGTCTAGTGAAAAATTTGGTCAATGGTCGATTGGACAATCTAGCACTCGGGCGACGTTTTGGCACCAATCCCTTTTTGACAAAGTTCTTGATACTTACTTGGTTCTAACTACGGAATTCTTCATTAGATTTTCGATGTTTGCGGAATCGTGTTTTCGCCATGCTAACCTTGGGTTCCCAGCGCTGTGCTTGAACTGAAACCCCTCCTGGTCGCTGAAAACACGTTTTTTGTTTGAAAAAAACTGGTTTTCTTAACACGTTTTTTTATTTTGGATCGAACCCCTTTTTGACAAAATTCTTGATACTTACTTGGTTTTAACTACGGAATTCTTCATTAGATTTTTGATCTGTTTGCGGAATCGTGTTTTCGCCATACTAACCTTGGGTTCCCGGCGCTGTGCGCGAACTGAAACCCCTCCTGGTCGCTGAAAACACGGTTTTTGCTTGAAAAAAACTGGTTTTTGAACACGTTTTTTTATGTTGGCTCGAACCCCTTTTTGACAAAGTTCTTGATACTTACTTGTTTCTAACTACGGAACCCTTCAGAATCGTGTTTTTGCTATACTTTCCTTGGGTTCCCGGCGCTGTGCGCGAACCGAAACCTCTCCTGGTTGCTGGAAACACGTTTTTTGCATGAAAAAACTGGTTTTTTAAACACGTTTTTTAGTTTTGGCACCAATCCCTTTTTGACAAAGTTCTTGATACTTACTTGGTTCTAACTACGGAATTCTTCATTAGATTTTCGATGTTTGCGGAATCGTGTTTTCGCAATGCTAACCTTGGGTTCCGGGCGCTATGCGCGAACTGAAACCCCTCCTGGTCGCTGAAAATACGTTTTTTGCTTGAATAAAACTGGTTTTTTGAACACATTTTTTTATTTTGGCTCGAACCCCTTTTTGACAAATTTCTTGATACTTACTCGGTTCTAACTACGGAACCCTTCAGAATCGTGTTTTCGCTATACTTTCCTTGGGTTCTCGGCGCTGTGCGCGAACTGAAACCCTTCCTGGTCGCTGAAAACACGTTTTTTGCATGAAAAAACTGGTTTTTTAAACGTTTTTTAATTTTGGCACCAACCCCTTTTTGACAAATTTCTTGATACTTACTCGGTTCTAACTACGGAACCCTTCAGAATCGTGTTTTCGCTATACTTTCCTTGGGTTCTCGGCGCTGTGCGCGAACTGAAACCCTTCCTGGTCGCTGAAAACACGTTTTTTGCATGAAAAAACTGGTTTTTTAAACGTTTTTTAATTTTGGCACCAACCCCTTTTTGACAAAGTTCTTGATACTTACTTGGTTCTAACGACGGAACCCTTCTGAAAAAAACTGTTTTTTGAACACGTTTCTTAATTTTGCCCCGAACCCCTTTTTGTCAAAGTTCTTGATACTTACTTGGTTCTAACTACGGAACACTTCAGAATCGTGTTTTCGCCATACTAACCTTGGGTTCCCAGCGCTGTGCACGAACTGAAACCCCTTCTGGTCGCTGAAAACACGTTTTTGCCTGATAAAAACTGTTTTTTTTAAACATGTTTTTTAATTTTTGCACAAATACTTTTTTGACAAAGTTCTTGATACTTACTTGGTTCTAACTACGGAACCCTTCAGAATCGTGTTTTCGCTATACTTTCCTTGGGTTCCCAGCGCTGTGCGCGAACTAAAACCCCTCCTGGTCGCTGAAAACGCGTTTTTTGAATGAAAATACTGGTTTTTTAAACACGTTTTTTGCTTTGAAAAAAACTGGTTTTTGAACACGTTTTTTATTTTGGGTCGAACCTCTTTTTGACAAAATTCGTGATACTTCGTTGGTTCTAACTACGGAACACTTCAGAATCGTGTTTTCGCCATACTAACCTTGGGTTCCCGGCGCTGTGCGCGAACTGAAACCTCTCCTGGTCGCTGAAAACACGTTTTTTGCATGAAAAAACTGGTTTTTTAACACGTTTTTTAATTTTGGCACCAACCCATTTTTGACAAAATTCTTGATACTTACTTGGTTTTAACTACGGAATTCTTCATTAGATTTTCGATCTGTTTGCGGAATCGTGTTTTCGCCATACTAACCTTGGGTTCCCGGCGCTGTGCGCGAACTGAAACCCCTCCTGGTCGCTGAAAACACGGTTTTTGCTTGAAAAAAACTGGTTTTTGAACACGTTTTTTTATGTTGGCTCGAACCCCTTTTTGACAAAGTTCTTGATACTTACTTGTTTCTAACTACGGAACCCTTCAGAATCGTGTTTTCGCCATACTAACCTTGGGTTCCCAGCGCTGTGCACGAACTGAAACCCCTTCTGGTCGCTGAAAACACGTTTTTGCCTGATAAAAACTGTTTTTTTTAAACATGTTTTTTAATTTTTGCACAAATACTTTTTTGACAAAGTTCTTGATACTTACTTGGTTCTAACTACGGAACCCTTCAGAATCGTGTTTTCGCTATACTTTCCTTGGGTTCCCGGCGCTGTGCGCGAACTAAAGCCCCTCCTGGTCGCTGAAAACGCGTTTTTTGAATGAAAATACTGGTTTTTTTAACACGTTTTTTGCTTTGAAAAAAACTGGTTTTTGAACACGTTTTTTATTTTGGGTCGAACCTCTTTTTGACAAAGTTCGTGATACCTAGTTGGTTCTAACTACGGAACACTTCAGAATCGTGTTTTCGCCATACTAACCTTGGGTTCCCGGCGCTGTGCGCGAACTGAAACCTCTCCTGGTCGCTGAAAACACGTTTTTTGCATGAAAAAACTGGTTTTTTAACACGTTTTTTAATTTTGGCACCAACCCATTTTTGACAAAATTCTTGATACTTACTTGGTTTTAACTACGGAATTCTTCATTAGATTTTCGATCTGTTTGCGGAATCGTGTTTTCGCCATACTAACCTTGGGTTCCCGGCGCTGTGCGCGAACTGAAACCCCTCCTGGTCGCTGAAAACACGGTTTTTGCTTGAAAAAAACTGGTTTTTGAACACGTTTTTTTATGTTGGCTCGAACCCCTTTTTGACAAAGTTCTTGATACTAACTTGTTTCTAACTACGGAACCCTTCAGAATCGTGTTTTTGCTATACTTTCCTTGGGTTCCCGGCGCTGTGCGCGAACTGAAACCTCTCCTGGTTGCTGAAAACACGTTTTTTGCATGAAAAAACTGGTTTTTTAAACACGTTTTTTAGTTTTGGCACCAATCCCTTTTTGACAAAGTTCTTGATACTTACTTGGTTCTAACTACGGAATTCTTCATTGGATTTTCGATGTTTGCGGAGTCGTGTTTTCGCCATGCTAACCTTGGGTTCCGGGCGCTATGCGCGAACTGAAACCCCTCCTGGTCGCTGAAAACACGTTTTTTGCTTGAAAAAAACTGGTTTTTTGAACACGTTTTTTTATTTTGGCTCGAACCCCTTTTTGACAAAGTTCTTGATACTTGCTTGGTTCTAACTACGGAACCCTTCTGAAAAAAACTGGTTTTCTGAACACGTTTTTTAATTTTGGCACCAACCCCTTTTGGACAAAATTCTTGATACTTACTTGGTTCTAACTACGGAATTCTTCATTAGATTTTCGATCGATTTGCGGAATCGTGTTTTCGCCATACTAACCTTGTGTTTCCGGCGCTTTGCGCGAACTGAATCCCCCTCCTGGTCGCTGAAAACACTTTTTTGCTTGAAAAAAACTGGTGTTTTGAACACGTTTTTTTATTTTGGCTCGAACCCCTTTTTGACAAAGTTCTTGATAGTTACTTGGTTCTTACTACGGAACACTTCAGAATCGTGTTTTCGCCATACTTTCCTTGGGTTCCCAGCGCTGTGCTTGAACTGAAACCCCTCCTGGTCGCTGAAAACACGTTTTTTGTTTGAAAAAAACTGGTTTTTTAAACACGTTTTTTAATTTTGGCACCAACCCCTTTTGGACAAAATTCTTGATACTTACTTGGTTCTAACTACGGAATTCTTCATTAGATTTTCGATATATTTGCGAAATCGTGTTTTCGCCATACTAACCTTGGGTTCCCGGCGCTGTGCGCGAACTGAAACCCCTCCTGGTCGCTGAAAACACGGTTTTTGCTTGAAAAAAACTGGTTTTTGAACACGTTTTTTTATGTTGGCTCGAACCCCTTTTTGACAAAGTTCTTGATACTTACTTGGTTCTAACTACGGAACCCTTCTGAAAAAAACTGTTTTTTGAACACGTTTTTTAATTTTGGCCCGAACCCCTTTTTGACAAATTTCTTGATACTTACTCGGTTCTAACTACGGAACCCTTCAGAATCGTGTTTTCGCTATACTTTCCTTGGGTTCTCGGCGCTGTGCGCGAACTGAAACCCTTCCTGGTCGCTGAAAACACGTTTTTTGCATGAAAAAACTGGTTTTTTAAACGTTTTTTAATTTTGGCACCAACCCCTTTTTGACAAAGTTCTTGATACTTACTTGGTTCTAACGACGGAACCCTTCTGAAAAAAACTGTTTTTTGAACACGTTTCTTAATTTTGCCCCGAACCCCTTTTTGTCAAAGTTCTTGATACTTACTTGGTTCTAACTACGGAACACTTCAGAATCGTGTTTTCGCCATACTAACCTTGGGTTCCCAGCGCTGTGCACGAACTGAAACCCCTTCTGGTCGCTGAAAACACGTTTTTGCCTGATAAAAACTGTTTTTTTTAAACATGTTTTTTAATTTTTGCACAAATACTTTTTTGACAAAGTTCTTGATACTTACTTGGTTCTAACTACGGAACCCTTCAGAATCGTGTTTTCGCTATACTTTCCTTGGGTTCCCGGCGCTGTGCGCGAACTAAAACCCCTCCTGGTCGCTGAAAACGCGTTTTTTGAATGAAAATACTGGTTTTTTGAACACGTTTTTTGCTTTGAAAAAAACTGGTTTTTGAACACGTTTTTTATTTTGGGTCGAACCTCTTTTTGACAAAGTTCGTGATACTTAGTTGGTTCTAACTACGGAACACTTCAGAATCGTGTTTTCGCAATACTAACCTTGGGTTCCCGGCGCTGTGCGCGAACTGAAACCTCTCCTGGTCGCTGAAAACACGTTTTTTGCATGAAAAAACTGGTTTTTTAACACGTTTTTTAATTTTGGCACCAACCCATTTTTGACAAAATTCTTGATACTTACTTGGTTTTAACTACGGAATTCTTCATTAGATTTTCGATCTGTTTGCGGAATCGTGTTTTCGCCATACTAACCTTGGGTTCCCGGCGCTGTGCGCGAACTGAAACCCCTCCTGGTCGCTGAAAACACGGTTTTTGCTTGAAAAAAACTGGTTTTTGAACACGTTTTTTTATGTTGGCTCGAACCCCTTTTTGACAAAGTTCTTGATACTTACTTGTTTCTAACTACGGAACCCTTCAGAATCGTGTTTTTGCTATACTTTCCTTGGGTTCCCGGCGCTGTGCGCGAACTGAAACCTCTCCTGGTTGCTGAAAACACGTTTTTTGCATGAAAAAACTGGTTTTTTAAACACGTTTTTTAGTTTTGGCACCAATCCCTTTTTGACAAAGTTCTTGATACTTACTTGGTTCTAACTACGGAATTCTTCATTGGATTTTCGATGTTTGCGGAGTCGTGTTTTCGCCATGCTAACCTTGGGTTCCGGGCGCTATGCGCGAACTGAAACCCCTCCTGGTCGCTGAAAACACGTTTTTTGCTTGAAAAAAACTGGTTTTTTGAACACGTTTTTTTATTTTGGCTCGAACCCCTTTTTGACAAAGTTCTTGATACTTGCTTGGTTCTAACTACGGAACCCTTCTGAAAAAAACTGGTTTTCTGAACACGTTTTTTAATTTTGGCACCAACCCCTTTTGGACAAAATTCTTGATACTTACTTGGTTCTAACTACGGAATTCTTCATTAGATTTTCGATCGATTGGCGGAATCGTGTTTTCGCCATACTAACCTTGTGTTTCCGGCGCTTTGCGCGAACTGAATCCCCTCCTGGTCGCTGAAAACACTTTTTTGCTTGAAAAAAACTGGTGTTTTGAACACGTTTTTTTATTTTGGCTCGAACCCTTTTTTGACAAAGTTCTTGATAGTTACTTGGTTCTTACTACGGAACACTTCAGAATCGTGTTTTCGCCATACTTTCCTTGGGTTGCCAGCGCTGTGCTTGAACTGAAACCCCTCCTGGTCGCTGAAAACACGTTTTTTGTTTGAAAAAAACTGGTTTTCTTAACACGTTTTTTTATTTTGGCTCGAACCCCTTTTTGACAAAATTCTTGATACTTACTTGGTTTTAACTACGGAATTCTTCATTAGATTTTCGATCTGTTTGCGGAATCGTGTTTTCGCCATACTAACCTTGGGTTCCCGGCGCTGTGCGCGAACTGAAACCCCTCCTGGTCGCTGAAAACACGGTTTTTGCTTGAAAAAAACTGGTTTTTGAACACGTTTTATTATGTTGGCTCGAACCCCTTTTTGACAAAGTTCTTGATACTTACTTGTTTCTAACTACGGAACCCTTCATAATCGTGTTTTTGCTATACTTTCCTTGGGTTCCCGGCGCTGTGCGCGAACTGAAACCTCTCCTGGTTGCTGAAAACACGTTTTTTGCATGAAAAAATTGGTTTTTTAAACACGTTTTTTAGTTTTGGCACCAATCCCTTTTTGACAAAGTTCTTGATACTTACTTGGTTCTAACTACGGAATTCTTAATTAGATTTTCGATGTTTGCGGAATCGTGTTTTCGCCATGCTAACCTTGGGTTCCGGGCGCTATGCGCGAACTGAAACCCCTCCTGGTCGCTGAAAACACGTTTTTTGCTTGAAAAAAACTGGTTTTTTGAACACGTTTTTTTATTTTGGCTCGAACCCCTTTTTGACAAAGTTCTTGATACTTGCTTGGTTCTAACTACGGAACCCTTCTGAAAAAAACTGGTTTTTTGAACACGTTTTTTAATTTTGGCACCAACCCCTTTTGGACAAAATTCTTGATACTTACTTGGTTCTAACTACGGAATTCTTCATTAGATTTTCGATATATTTGCGGAATCGTGTTTTCGCCATACTAACCTTGTGTTTCCGGCGCTTTGCGCGAACTGAATCCCCTCCTGGTCGCTGAAAACACTTTTTTGCTTGAATAAAACTGGTGTTTTGAACACGTTTTTTTATTTTGGCTCGAACCCCTTTTTGACAAAGTTCTTGATACTTACTTGGTTCTTACTACGGAACACTTCAGAATCGTGTTTTCGCCATACTTTCCTTGGGTTCCCAGCGCTGTGCTTGAACTGAAACCCCTCCTGGTCGCTGAAAACACGTTTTTTGTTTGAAAAAAACTGGTTTTCTTAACACGTTTTTTTGTTTTTGCTCGAACCCCTTTTTGACAAAGTTCTTGATACTTACTTGGTTTTAACTACGGAATTCTTCATTAGATTTTCGATCTGTTTGCGGAATCGTATTTTCGCTATACTAACCTTGGGTTCCCGGCGCTGTGCGCGAACTGAAACCCCTTCTGGTCGCTGAAAACACGTTTTTTGCTTGAAAAAAACTGGTTTTTTGAACATGTTTTTTTATTTTGGCTCGAACCCCTTTTTGACAAAGTTCTTGATACTTACTTGGTTCTAACTACGGAACCCTTCAGAATCGTGTTTTCGCTATATTTTCCTTGGGTTCCTGGCGCTGTGCGCTGTTACATCCTTTACCTGTACCCCTTTTGGCCTACTCAGCCGTCTACGCTGCATTCCTGCTGCTGACGCAGCATCCTCTTCTTCCTCTCTCCCACTCATCACAGCCCAGCACGCCAGTCGTCTCCCAACCATCCTACCGTGCACATGTATCTTGCACTCGTGTCTCTTTTAATATTTTAATGTACAAGTTTATTTTAGCAAAAGTAATTGTCTTTTTTAAAAACCTAAATCGGAACCCGGTTATAACATTGGTGGCAGCGGTGGGATTTTAAATCCTTGGAATCCTATCGAAAAGTGCAAAATTCTGTGCCTAATTTAAAAGTGACAGTGCTTCAAAAGCTCCAGAGACGACTCACACCGGTAAAACCCGGTACTGGCCTAATTCGAGGTCACTCCAGTTCCTGAGTTCCAGAGACAACTCACCATACCGGTAAAACCGGTACTGACCTAGCCCAAGGTCACTCCAGTTCCAGCTCCAGTTCCAGTTCCAGATCCTGCGAAACCATGAAAAACATGTACGCAATAATACTGTGAGTTGTGAACATATTTTCCTATAAGTAAAGTGATCAAAGTCCAAAAGTTCAGTTCGACAGTTATAAAATCGTTCAACAACTTATCAACGGATGTTATGTCCCGGCGCTCGCCGCAGATCCAGACTCAACATACTGCATAAGCGATAAGAATACATTGTCGACTTAAATCCGATTACTAATCTTGTTTCCAGACTTAATACCTAGTTATTCTTTAGTATTATAAAATTGTTGTCAACCATGACGTCCCAAAATAAAAGAGACGTGAAAGAAGAGTCCACGGAAAGCATACCCTTAAGTGTCATACTAAAATTCATAAAACCCTTTGATGGCAGTAGAGAAAAACTGAATGCGTTCATAAATAATTGCGATAATGCTATTTCCCTAGCCTCTTCTAACGAAGCCGACATCGTCTTCAAGTATATAATTAGTCAATTAGATGGCAAAGCCGAGATTGGCCATCCCTTAAAGAGTTCCTTCAGAATCAATTTGGCGAGCGTAAACACTACGCTCACCTTCTTGCAGAACTACAGGATTGCAGACAAGGTTCCCAGGAGAATGTTAACCAATTCTCCCTTAGGATAGAAACCTGTCTATCCCAATTGTTGACAGAAATCGCTATATCTGGTCATAAAAAGAGTGAGCTAATCGGCAGAGTAGCTGCAATGGAAGACCTAGCCCTCCACACGTTCACGATGGGCCTTACCCCTCGTATCGCAAACATCGTTAGGTGTAGGAACCCCAAACACCTCAATGACGCCATAAATTACGCGATTTCCGAAGAAAAATTGCAACAATACTCCTACAAACAAAACTTAGCCGTAAAATCACTCCGTCAAAATGATCCAACATTTAAGCCTAATAGATCCAACAAGTCTAATAATTATCAACCCCAAAAACCTACCTCTCAACAATCTTCCTCAAATGATCCATTCTGCAGATATTGCAAGAAATCGGGGCATGTTATAGAAAAATGCCAACTCCGTGAATATAATAATAAAAGATTCAATAACCAAAATAGATTCTCCCCTTCAAGTGCGCAGCCAAGCACATCTACTTTCAAACCCCGTATTAACGCGGTAACCGAAGTTGAAAGTTATGATACCGTTGATAACAGTTTAAACTAAATAATGTCCCGAATAAGCGTCGCACGGGACAGATAAATTCCATAGACGACGCTAAAAATCAAACAATGACCCATGGACAGGGTAACCAGCCCCAAACTCGTGGTCATCCCATTGGAGTCAAGCAACAGGGTAACCAGCCCCAAATCGTAGACTCTAAATCCTTCATGACCCATGGACAGGGTAACCAGCCCCAAACTCGTGGTCATCCCATTGGAGTCAAGCAACAGGGTAACCAGCCCCAAATCGAAGACTCTAAATCGTTCATGACCCATGTACAGGGTAACCAGCCCCAAGCACGAGGTCATTCCATCCAAGTCAAGCAACAGGGTAACCAGCCCCAAACCGTAGACTTCATCCAAAATCCTGAAAATAAAAATCGTATTAATGAAGAAATAATATATGAATTCACATCTAGTATACCAAATAAATACTTACCTTATATAGAAGTGAATTCTCCAGTGTCCTCTAGAGATCTATCCCTCCTCGTCGATACTGGTGCTTCCATAAGTTTAATTAAAAAATCAGTCATCGACAACATGCCTGTCATTAACGAAACGATTAAATTCAAAATCAAAGGCATTGATTCAACCGTCGATAATCCCATATGCACATTAGGACAAATTCCTATAACCATCTATACACATGATGAATCCCACAGTGACTATAAATACCTAACACATATTATGTTTAACCTGTCCGGCCCCGGCGACACACCGGTGTGTCGCGAATTAATCGCGAATTTAATGTTTATTTACATATACATAAGATTTACTTTATATTAGGGAATTTTCACATGTTGGGCCCGTTGACGAATTAAGCTTATCCTACGATGGTATTATTGGCAACGATTTATTCAATTCCATGAGTAGCCAAATTAACTATGTTGAAGGCGTGTTGCATTTAAAAGATATTAAGCTTAAAATGCATTTCAATGAACATGTTTATACTATTACACCACGCAGTGAAACTGTAATCGAATGTACTGTAGCAAATCCTGAAATCAAAGAAGGTTTAATAATCGACCAACATATTTCCCAAAATCTATTAGTAGCAAACTGCTTAGTACAAGTAAAAAATAACAATCGTGTTAATATTTCCGTCGTTAACATCTCAGAAGAACCTGTAACGATTCCATCTGATCTTAGATTACATTTAAAGCCTTTCGAACTGGAGACTTCAGTCTTCATCGGTACCGTAGCCGAATCCCATACTCGTGAACGCACAGAAGAAGTTCTAAAGCAGCTTCGCGTGTCCCATCTTAATCCAGAAGAAACTGAGGCATTATACTCTGTTTGTTCTCAGTTTTCAGACATTTTCCATCTACCCAACGACCAGTTAACCTGCACTGATGCAATAGAGCATAAAATTAAAACCACATCTGATTGCCCAATTCATGTTAACCTGTCCGGCCCCGGCGACACACCGGTGTGTCGCGAATTAATCGCGAATTTAATGTTTATTTACATATACCATAAGATTTACTTTATATTAGGGAATTTTCACATGTTGGGCCGGAGTGGGACATACAGATTTCCCGAATGTCATAAGAAAGAGGTAGATTCCCAAGTTGAGAAAATGCTGAGACAAGGTATAATAAAACCTTCTATGTCCCCATGGTCCTCACCAATTTGGGTAGTACCCAAGAAGCTCGATGCTTCCGGCCAAAGAAAATGGCGCGTTGTAATCGATTACCGTAAACTTAACGACGTGACCATCGGCGACTCTTATCCTATTCCAAACATAGCCGAAATCCTAGATCAGTTAGGCAAGTGCAAATACTTCAGCACATTAGACCTAGCTTCCGGTTTTCATCAAATAAACATGTCTCCTGATGATTCTCCTAAAACAGCATTTTCAGTCCCAACAGGGCATTACGAATTCACTCGTATGCCATTCGGACTAAAGAATGCACCGTCCACCTTTCAGAGATTAATGAATTCTGCTTTATCTGGTCTCCAAGGCATCCAATGCTTCGTCTATCTTGATGATATCGTAATTTACTCATATGATATCCCTTCTCATATAGATAACCTAACTAACGTATTTTATAGACTCCGCCAATTCAGCTTAAAACTACAACCGGACAAGTGTGAATTCTTAAGAAAAGAAGTTTCATATTTAGGCCATGTCATTACTGACAAAGGCGTAAAACCAAATCCTGAAAAACTACGAGCAGTTCATGAATTCCCAATACCAAAAACTCCTAAAGACGTCAAATCATTCCTTGGTTTCGTCTCTTTTTATCGCAGGTTCATCCCTGATTTTTCAAGCATTGCAAAACCTTTAACAAATCTGCTGAAAAAGAACGTAGAGTTTGTCTGGTCAAACGAACATCAGTTATCCTTTGAAACCTTAAAAAACAAATTGACTACAGCTCCGCTATTATCATATCCTGATTTTTCCAAACCATTCCTTCTCAGCTGTGATGCATCTAATTATGCAATCAGCGCTATTCTTTCCCAAGGCGAAATAGGCAAGGATAAACCCATCGCCTACGCTTCCCGTACACTCAACAAAAATGAGTGCAATTACAGCACGACTGAAAAAGAATTACTCGCAATTCTTTACGGCTGTAAGACCTTCCGTCCTTACCTCTATGGCAGAAAGTTCACAATAATTACTGACCATCGTCCTTTACGTTGGCTATTCAACCACTCTGACCCCAGTAGTAAACTCCAGAGATGGAGACTAAAATTGGAGGAATATGAGTATGAAATAATATATAGGAAAGGGAAACTAAATAATGCCGCTGACGCATTATCCCGCTATCCTATAACTAAATCTGTCAATCCCATAAACCCTATACCTAGTACTTCTAATGAGAACTTAAACTCACCTAATTTTGACGAAACGTCGAACCCAGATGTTCTTCCAGCTGTCTCTCCGGACGATTTAATCCAACTTGAAGGTCTTACAGATCCCTTTATCCAGCCTACAAGCTTACCAGAGTTAGGCAACCTCGATGATCTAGATGATATAATAAATGAAAACTTACCCTTACCTTCCACTGATCATCATCCAAATCCAATATCACCTGAAATCTCGAGCCCTAGTAGTTCACTAGAACTACTAACACTACTAACACACTGGGGTACTAACCCCAGATGGTAATTACTCAGAATTCCTTAAAACTACCGCTAAGGATTTTAATCCTAACGTAACCATAATAGAACATAATGAAAGTCTATCCAAAACTAATAAGAAATATATCATTATCCCTACATCTATAGATATGGACGAATCTGTCCCATATACTCAAGAGATCATATCCAATATTCCTAATTTGAGCGAATTTTCCTTACTAGAAAGAACATTACATTCCTTTCTTAAATATGAATCCGAAGGTAAAATTCATTATTTCATTTTCACCAAGGTCAATCACTTTGACACTTGCACATATGAAGATATGTACAAGTGTCTTAAATCCGTAAGAAACGAGTTAGTTGTCAGCCTCGCAGGGCAAATATTGACATAGTAGGACCCCTTCCGGAAGCTGTTAACGATAAATATAAATACATATTGACACTCCAAGATGACCTCACTAAATTCTCAGCCGCTTATCCAATCACTAACACTACTGCTGAGGAAACATGCGAATGTTTAGTCCATTTCATTTCTTTATTCGGAATACCCAAAACAATCCTAACAGACCAAGGCACCAACTTCACCGCCGAACTATTTAAACAAACATGTAATCTATTAAAAATAAAACAATTATGGTCCACCCCGTATCATCCTCAGACTCAGGGTGCGCTCGAGAGAAGTCACTCCACCTTAAAAGAGTACCTAAAATCTTATGTAAACGAACAACAAAACAACTGGCCCCGCTTTGTGTACACAGCTATGCTTGCGTACAACACAGCCATTCATTCAACCACTCATTTCTCTCCCTATGAGCTTGTATTTGGTAACAAGCCCTATATACCTAATTCCATTTACGAGGAAGCTGCAGGAGCAACTTACCCTGAATATGTTCGTATACTCCAAAATAGGCTCAAGTATTGCCGAGCAAAAGCAATAGAATATATACAAAAATCAAAGACCAATTCCAAAAGTTACTATGATATCCACACAAGGCCAATTAAATATAAAGTCGGCAATCTTGTTTACCTTAAAAACCACTTACGCCTTAGAAAAGCCCTTTCACCTATATGGAAAGGCCCGTTCAAAATCGTGAAAATCCATGGCAACAATACCGCGTCACTATTAATTAACAGACGTCACGTCAAACACCATTTTGACGAACTTAAATTAGCAACTAGTAATGAACCATAGTGCCTATCTTATTTAATATACAATTTAGTTAATTTAAATTATATTTCCTTACAGAATTGGTTACATTTATCCTACCCTGGCGTCAAACAGTCAAGGATATATCCAGCCAGCATCAGACGACGCAGGCATATATTTTGACCCCATTGGCTCTCTAAAAATAACCGATGATACCTTAGACATTATCATCCCCATAGATATCTCTTTTATTCAACCACATTTAAATAACATAAGGGGTATCCTAAGAACTTATAAATTCCTATGTAATCAAAGCAATGCATACTATGAAGATGAATGTCACTATTTGTTCCAACCATTGTCATCCCGTTATTCTGATATAATTAGAGACTTTGATTCTATTTCCCATCTTATATCTAAATCTTATAAAAGATCTGCCTGGTTTGGTGGAATCGGCTCAGTAATCAAACAACTGTTTGGAAATATGGACCAAAATGATGCCGAAAAATATAGTAATGCCATTCAAACCTTAGAGATTGATCAAACTAAATTGGCAACCCTCATGAAAGAAAACATGATGGTTACAACATCCACACTATTGTCTATTAAAGAAGTTATCGATGAAATTAATACAAATGAAGTAAGCCTTAGTTATGCCATTGACACCCTGAACCAGGAAATGGCCAATTTAACACTAGTTTCCAATAAACTATTAATTAGGTCTAAAATATCGGGATTGTCGAATATTTTAGAAAGTAGTTTATTAACCTTATCATTTAAGTTAGAAGATATAATTAATGCTATTATGTTTAGCAAATCCAATATGCTATATCCATCTATTATTACCCCTAAACAATTGTTTTCAGACCTTGTAAATAATTATAGATTTCTCCCTAGTTCTAAGCAATTACCTATACCCTTAACCTAAGACAATATCCATATTCTAGAAAACATATCCGATGTATCCAGTTATTATGCAAATAACAAAATAATATTTGTATTACAAATGCCTTTAGTAAACACTAAAGAATTCGATTTGTATCATAATGTACCTTATCCTATAGCCCTTAAAAGTGTAAATCAAACATTGTATTCTACAATAAAACCATCCACTAAATATTTAGGTATAACTAAAGATAAATCATCTTATTGTAAATTAAATTCACTCACTACTTGTAAAGTTATAAATACACAAGATTATATTTGTGAAATTTCCAATGTATACTCCACGTCAGCTGTACCAATATGTGAAACTGAGGTTATTTCAAAAGCTTTGACTTCCGTTCCGCCTCTTTGCAGAACTGAATTCATAAATGGTAATTTTGAAACTTTTCATAAATTACATAGTAATCAGTGGATATAGGTACATGATTAGTCAAAATTCTAAAATAACAATAGAATGTAGTAATCAAGCTTTATTTGAATCTTCTATTTCCGGTACCGGTATACTAACTATACCAGATAACTGTATTGCCTATTGCAACGACAATAAGTTAATACCTAAACATAACATCGAAATAAAATTAAAGCCAATAGTATTGCACTTCGAATTAATTAATGATACTTGTTGTAGTTCCACTACATATTTAAAGGAAAATATTAAAGTACCTTACGTTAACTAAAAAAACATTAACAATTTAGACTCTCTGTTCTCGAAATATAATAAAGTAACTGATCAGATTAAAACAAACCTTAATGGAGTAATTGAAAAACCTCACATTGTCCTTTACGGTAATTACTATTCCTATACTACTGTTATTATAAGCCTAGTTATAATCTTAGTTATTTCCTATAAATTGTATTATTATTGTAAGTTAGTTAAGAAATCTAGATGTACCCCTCCTCCTGATATTCCCGTAGAAATGGCATCTACAGATGTCGAAGATATTCCTGCACCTCGTCTCCGAATGACCTAAAACCTGAAAAACCCACCTTTTCTCCTGGCGTCAACTTACTTTTCCACCCGTAAGTTTCCTCCTAATCGGGGGGCTGTTACATCCTTCACCTGTACCCCTTTTGGCCTACTCAGCTGTCTACGCTGCATTCCTGCTGCTGACGCAGCATCCTCTCCTTCCTCTCTCCCACTCATCACAGTCCAGCACGCCAGTCGTCTCCCAACTATCCTACCGTGCACATGTATCTTGCACTCGTGTCTCTATTTTAATATTTTAATATACAAGTTTATTTTAGCAAAAGTAATTGTATTTTTTAAAAACCTAAATCGGAACCCGGTTATAACAGCGCGAACTGAATCCCCTCCTGGTCGCTGAAAACACGTTTTTTGTTTGAAAAAAACAGTTTTTTTGAACACGTCTTTTAAATTTGGCCCGAACCCCTTTTTGACAAAGTTCTTGATACTTACTTGGTTCTAACTACGGAACACATCAGAATCGTGTTTTGCCATACTAACCTTGGGTTTCCGGCGCTGTGTGCGAACTGAAACCCCTCCTGGTCGCTGAAAACACGTTTTTTGCCTGATGAAAACTGTTTTTTGAACACATTTTTTAATTTTTGCACCAATCCCTTTTTGACAAAGTCATTGATACTTACTTGGTTCTAACTACGGAACCCTTCTGAAAAAAACTGGTTTTTTGAACACGTTTTTTAATTTTGGCACCAACCCATTTTTACTAAATTCTTGGTACTTACTTGGTTCTAACTACGGAATTCTTCATTAGATTTTCGATCTGTTTGCGGAATCGTGTTTTCGCCATACTAACCTTGGGTTCCCGGCGCTGTGCGCGAACTGAAACCCCTCCTGGTCGCTGAAAACACGTTTTTTGCTTGAAAAAAACTGTTTTTTTAAACACGTTTTTTTATTTTGGCTTGAACCCCTTTTTGACAAAGTTCTTGATACTTACTTGGTTCTAACTACAGAACCCTTCTGAAAAAAACTGTTTTTTTGAACACGTTTTTTAATTTTGGCCCGAACCCCTTTTTGACAAAGTTCTTGATACTTACTCGGTTCTAACTACGGAACCCTTCAGAATCGTGTTTTCGTTATACTTTCCTTGGGTTCCCGGCACTGTGCACGAACTGAAACCCTTCCTGGTCGCTGAAAATACTTTTTTGCCTGATAAAAACTGTTTTTTTGAACACGTTTTTTAATTTTGGCACCAATCCCTTTTTGACAAAGTTCTTGATACTAACTTGGTTCTAACTACGGAACCCTTCTGAATAAAACTGGTTTTTTGAACACGTTTTTTAATTTTGGCACCAACCCATTTTTGACAAAATTCTTGATACTTACTTGGTTCTAACTACGGAATTCTTCATTAGATTTTCGATCTGTTTGCGGAATCGTGTTTTCGCAATACTTTCCTTGGGTTCCCGGCACTGTGCGCGAACTGAAACCCCTCCTGGTCGATGAAAACACGTTTTTTGCTTGAAAAAAACTAGTTTTTTGAACACGTTTTTTTTTATGGCTCGAACCCCTTTTTGACAAAGTTCTTGATACTTCCTTGGTTCTAACTACGGAACCCTTCAGAATCGTATTTTCGCTAAACTTTACTTGGGTTCCCGGCGCTCTGCGCGAACTGAAACCCTTCTTGGTCGCTGAAAACACGTTTTTTGCATGAAAAAACTGGTTTTTTAAACACGTTTTTTAATTTTGGCACCAACCCCTTTTTGACAAAGTTCTTGATACTTACTTGGTTTTAACTACGGAACCCTTCTGAAAGAAACTGTTTTTTTGAACACGTTTTTTAATTTTGGCCCGAACCCCTTTTTGAGAAAGTTCTTGATACTTACTTGGCTCTAACTACGGAACCCTTCTGAAAAAAACTGGTTTTTTTGAAAACTTTTTTTAATTTTGGCCCGAACCCCTTTTTGACAAAGTTCTTGATACTTACTTGGTTCGAACTACGGAATTCTTCATTAGATTTTCGATCTGTTTGCGGAATCGTGTTTTCGCCATACTTACCTTGGGTTCCCGGCGCTGTGCGCGAACTGATACCCCTCCTGGTCGCTGAAAACACGTTTTTTGCTTGAAAAAAACTGGTTTTTAACACGTTTTTTTATTTCGGCTCGAACCCCTTTTTGACAAAGTTCTTGATACTTACTTGGTTCTAACTACGGAACCCTTCAGAATAGTGTTTGTGCTATACTTTCCTAGGGTTCCCGGCGCTGTGCGCGAACTGAAACCCCTCCTGGTCGCTAAAAACACGTTTTTTGCATGAAAAAACTGGTTTTTTAAACAAGTTTTTTAATTTTGGCACCAACCCCTTTTTGACAAAGTTGTTGAAACTTACTTGGTTCTAACTACGGAACCCTTCAGAATCGTGTTTTCGCTATACTTTCCTTGGGTTCCCGGCGCTGTGCGCGAACTGAAACCCCTCCTGGTCGATGAAAACACGTTTTTTGCTTGAAAAAAACTGGTTTTTTGAACACGTTTTTTTATTATGGCTCGAACCCCTTTTTGACAAAGTTCTTGATACTTACTTGGTTCTAACTACGGAACCCTTCAGAATCGTGTTTTCGCCATACTTACCTTGGGTTCCCGGCGCTGTACGCGAACTGATACCCCTCCTGGTCGATGAAAACACGTTTTTTGCTTGAAAAAAACTGGTTTTTTGAACACGTTTTTTTATTATGGCTCGAACCCCTTTTTGACAAAGTTCTTGATACTTACTTGGTTCTAACTACGGAACCCTTCAGAATCGTGTTTTCGCCATACTTACCTTGGGTTCCCGGCGCTGTACGCGAACTGATACCCCTCCTGGTCGATGAAAACACGTTTTTTGCATGAAAAAACTGGTTTTTTAAACAAGTTTTTTAATTTTGGCACCACCCCTTTTTGACAAAGTTGTTGATACTTACTTGGTTCTAACTACGGAACCCTTCAGAATTGTGTTTTCGCTATACTTTCCTTGGGTTCCCGGCGCTGTGCGCGAACTGATACCCCTCCTGGTCGATGAAAACACGTTTTTTGCCTGATAAAAACTGTTTTTTTGAACACGTTTTTTAATTTTGGCACCAATCCCTTTTTGACAAAGTTCTTGATACTTACTTGGTACTAACTACGGAACCCTTCTGAATAAAACTAATTCTTTGAACACGTTTTTTAATTTTGGCACCAACCCATTTTTACTAAATTCTTGGTACTTACTTGGTTCTAACTACGGAATTCTTCATGAGATTTTCGATCTGTTTGCAAAATCGTGTTTTCGCTATACTTTCCTTGGGTTCCCGGCGCTGTGCGCGAACTGAAACCCCTCCTGGTCGATGAAGACACGTTTTTTGCTTGAAAAAAACTTGTTTTTTGAACACGTTTTTTTATTATGGTTCGAACCCCTTTTTGTCAAAGTTCTTGATACTAACTTAGTTCTTACTACGGAACCCTTCAGAATCGTGTATTCGCTATACTTACCTTGGGTTCCCGGCGCTGAGTGCGAATTGAAACCCTTCCTGGTCGATAAAAACACGTTTTTTGCATAAAAAAACTGGATTTTTAAACAGGTTTTTTTAATTTTGGCACCAACCCATTTTTGACAAAATTCTTGATACTTACTTGATTTTAACTACGGAATTCTTCATTAGATTTTCGATCTGTTTGGGGAATCGTGTTTTCGCCATACTAAACCTTGGGTTCCCGGCGCTGTGCGCGAACTGAAACCCCTCCTGGTCGCTGAAAACACGTTTTTTGCCTGATAAAAACTATTTTTTTGAACACGTTTTTTTATTTCGGCTCGAACCCCTTTTTGACAAAGTTCTTGATACTTACTTGGTTCTTACTACGGAACACTTTTTAATCGTGTTTTTGCCATACTAAACTTGGGTTTCCGGCGCTGTGCGCGAACTGAAACCACTCCTGGTCGCTGAAAACAGTTTTTTGCCTGATTAAAACTGTTTTTATGAACACATTTTTAATTTTGGCACCAATCCCTTTTTGACAAAGTTCTTGATACTTACTTGGCTCTAACTACGGAACCCTTCTGAAAAAAACTGGTTTTTTTTAACAAGTTTTTTAATTTTGGCAACAACCCCTTTTTGACAAAATTTTTGATACTTTCTTGGTTCTAACTACGGAACCCTTCAGAATCGTGTTTTCGCTATACTTTACTTGGGTTCCCGGCGCTGTGCGCGAACTCAAACCCCTTCTGGTCAATGAAAACACGTTTTTTGCCTGATAAAAACTGTTTTTTGAACACGTTTTTTAATTTTGGCACGAATTCCTTTATGACAAAGTTCTTGATACTTACTTGGTTCAAACAACGGAAACCTTCTGAGAAAAACTGTTTTTTTGAAAACGTTTTTTAATTTTGGCATGAATCCCTTTTTGACAAAGTTCTTGATACTTACTTGGTTCTAACTACGGAACCCTTCAGAATCGTGTTTTCGCTATACTTTCCTTGGGTTCCCGGCGCTGTGCGCGAACTAAAACCCCTCCTGGTCGCTGAAAACACGTTTTTTGCCTGATAAAACTGTTTATTTGAACACATTTTTTAATTTTGGCCAGAACCCCTTTTTGACAAAGTTCTTGATACTTACTTGGTTCTTACTACGGAACACTTCAGAATCGTGTTTTTGCCATACTAAACTTAGGTTTCCGGCGCTGTGCGCGAACTGAAACCACTCCTGGTTGCTGGAAACACGTTTTTTGCATGAAAAAACTGGTTTTTTAAACACGTTTTTTTATTTTGGCACCAACCCCTTTTTGACAAAGTTCTTGATACTTACTTGGTTCTAACTACGGAACCCTTCAGAATCGAGTTTTCGCTATACTTTCCTTGGGTTCCCGGCGCTGTGCGCGAACTGAAACTTCTCCTGGTCGCTAAAAACACGTTTTTTGCATGAAAAAACTGGTTTTTTAAACACGTTTTTTAATTTTGGCACCAACCCCTTTTTGACAAAGTTCGTGATACTTACTTGGTTCTTACTACGGAACACTTCAGAATCGTGTTTTTGCCATACTAAACTTGGGTTCCCGTCGCTGTGCGCGAACTGAAACCCCTCCTGGTCGCTGGAAACACGTTTTCTGCATGAAAAAACTGGTTTTTTAAACACATTTTTTAATTTTGGCACCAAACCCTTTTTGACAAAGTTGTTGAATTTTACTTGGGTTCCCTGCGCTGTGCGCAAACTGAAACCCCTCCTGGTCGCTGAAAACAGTTTTTTGCCTGATTAAAACTGTTTTTATGAATACATTTTTAAGTTTGGCACCAATCCCTTTTTGACAAAGTTCTTGATACTCACTTGGCTCTAACTACGGAACCCTTCTGAAAAAAACTGGTTTTTTTGAACACGTTTTTTAATTTTGGCACCAACCCCTTTTTGACAAAATTCTTGATACTTACTTGGTTCTAACTACGGAACCCTTCAGAATCGTGTTTTCGCTATACTTAACTTGGGTTCCCGGCGCTGTGCGCGAACTGAAACCCCTTCCCAGTCGCTGAAAACACGTTTTTTGCATGAAAAGACTGGTGTTTTAAACAAGATTTATAATTTTGGCACCTACCCCTTTTTGACAAAGTTCTTGATACTTACTTGGTTCTAACTACGGAACAATTCAGAATCGTGTTTTCGCTATACATTCCTTGGGTTCCCGGCGCTGTGCGCGAACTGAAACCCCTCCTGGTCACTAAAAACACGTTTTTTGCATGAAAAAACTGGTTTTTTAAACACGTTTTTTAATTTTGGCACCAACCCCTTTTTGACAAAGTTCGTGATACTTACTTGGTTCTTACTACGGAACACTTCAGAATCGTGTTTTTGCCATACTAAACTTGGGTTCCCGGCGCTGTGCGCGAACTGAAACCCCTCCTGGTCGCTGAAATCACGTTTTTTGCATGAAAAAACTGGTTTTTTAAACACGTTTTTTAATTTTGGCACCAAACCCTTTTTGACAAAGTTGTTGATACTTACTTGGCTCTAACGACGGAACACTTCAGAATCGTGTTTTCGCCATACTAACCTTGGGTTCCCTGCGCTGTGCGCAAACTGAAACCCCTCCTGGTCGCTGAAAACAGTTTTTTGCCTGATTAAAACTGTTTTTATGAACACATTTTTAATTTTGGCACCAATCCCTTTTTTACAAAGTTCTTGATACTTACTTGGCTCTTACTACGGAACCCTTCTGAAAAAAACTGGTTTTTTTGAACACGTTTTTTAATTTTGGCACCAACCCCTTTTTTAAAAATTCTTGATACTTTCTTGGTTCTAACTACGGAACCCTTCAGAATCGTGTTTTCGCTATACTTTGCTTGGGTTCCCGGCGCTGTGCGCGAACTGAAACCCCTTCTGGTCAATGAAAACACGTTTTTTGCCTGATAAAAACTGTTTTTTGAACACGTTTTTTAATTTTGGCACGAATTCCTTTATGACAAAGTTCTTGATACTTACTTGGTTCTAACAACGGAAACCTTCTGAGAAAAACTGTTTTTTTGAAAACGTTTTTTAATTTTGGCATGAATCCCTTTTTGACAAAGTTCTTGATACTTACTTGGTTCTAACTACGGAACCCTTCAGAATCGTGTTTTCGCTATACTTTCCTTGGGTTCCCGGCGCTGTGCGCGAACTGAAACCCCTCCTGGTCGCTGAAAACACGTTTTTTGCCTGATAAAACTGTTTATTTGAACACATTTTTTTATTTCGGCTCGAACCCCTTTTTGACAAAGTTCTTGATACTTACTTGGTTCTTACTACGGAACACTTCAGAATCGTGTTTTTGCCATACTAAACTTTGGTTTCCGGCGCTGTGCGCGAACTGAAACCACTCCTGGTTGCTGGAAACACGTTTTTTGCATGAAAAAACTGGTTTTTTAAACACGTTTTTTAATTTTGGCACCAAACCCTTTTTGACAAAGTTGTTGAATTTTACTTGGGTTCCCTGCGCTGTGCGCAAACTGAAACCCCTCCTGGTCGCTGAAAACAGTTTTTTGCCTGATTAAAACTGTTTTTATGAACACATTTTTAAGTTTGGCACCAATCCCTTTTTGACAAAGTTCTTGATACTTACTTGGCTCTAACTACGGAACCCTTCTGAAAAAAACTGGTTTTTTTGAACACGTTTTTTAATTTTGGCACCACCCCTTTTTGACAAAGTTGTTGATACTTACTTGGTTCTAACTACGGAACCCTTCAGAATCGTGTTTTCGCTATACTTTCCTTGCGTTCCCGGCGCTGTGCGCGAACTGATACCCCTCCTGGTCGATGAAAACACGTTTATTGCCTGATAAAAACTGTTTTTTTGAACACGTTTCTTAATTTTGGCACCAATCCCTTTTTGACAAAGTTCTTGATACTTACTTGGTACTAACTACGGAACCCTTCTGAATAAAACTAATTCTTTGAACACGTTTTTTAATTTTGGCACCAACCCATTTTTACTAAATTCTTGGTACTTACTTGGTTCTAACTACGGAATTCTTCATAAGATTATCGATCTGTTTGCGAAATCGTGTTTTCGCTATACTTTCCTTGGGTTCCCGGCGCTGTGCGCGAACTGAAACCCCTCCTGGTCGATGAAAACACGTTTTTTGCTTGAAAAAAACTGGTTTTTTGAACACGTTTTTTTATTATGGTTCGAACCCCTTTTTGACAAAGTTCTTGATACTAACTTGGTTCTTACTACGGAACCCTTCAGAATCGTGTATTCGCTATGTTTACCTTGGGTTCCCGGCGCTGAGTGCGAATTGAAACCCTTCCTGGTCGATAAAAACACGTTTTTTGCATAAAAAAACTGGATTTTTAAACACGTTTTTTAATTTTGGCACCAACCCATTTTTGACAAAATTCTTGATACTTACTTGGTTTTAACTACGGAATTCTTCATTAGATTTTCGATCTGTTTGGAGAATCGTGTTTTCGCCATACTAAACCTTGGGTTCCCGGCGCTGTGCGCGAACTGAAACCCCTCCTGGTCGCTGAAAACACGTTTTTTGCCTGATAAAACTGTTTATTTGAACACATTTTTTAATTTTGGCCAGAACCCCTTTTTGACAAAGTTCTTGATACTTACTTGGTTCTTACTACGGAACACTTCAGAATCGTGTTTTTGCCATACTAAACTTGGGTTTCCGGCGCTGTGCGCGAACTGAAACCACTCCTGGTTGCTGGAAACACGTTTTTTGCATGAAAAAACTGGTTTTTTAAACACGTTTTTTTATTTTGGCACCAACCCCTTTTTGACAAAGTTCTTGATACTTACTTGGTTCTAACTACGGAACCCTTCAGAATCGTGTTTTCGCTATACTTTCCTTGGGTTCCCGGCGCTGTGCGCGAACTGAAACCCCTCCTGGTCGCTAAAAACACGTTTTTTGCATGAAAAAACTGGTTTTTTAAACACGTTTTTTAATTTTGGCACCAACCCCTTTTTGACAAAGTTCGTGATACTTACTTGGTTCTTACTACGGAACACTTCAGAATCGTGTCTTTGCCATACTAAACTTGGGTTCCCGTCGCTGTGCGCGAACTGAAACCCCTCCTGGTCGCTGGAAACACGTTTTCTGCATGAAAAAACTGGTTTTTTAAAGACGTTTTTTAATTTTGGCACCAAACCCTTTTTGACAAAGTTGTTGAATTTTACTTGGGTTCCCTGCGCTGTGCGCAAACTGAAACCCCTCCTGGTCGCTGAAAACAGTTTTTTGCCTGATTAAAACTGTTTTTATGAACACATTTTTAAGTTTGGCACCAATCCCTTTTTGACAAAGTTCTTGATACTTACTTGGCTCTAACTACGGAACCCTTCTGAAAAAAACTGGTTTTTTTGAACACGTTTTTTAATTTTGGCACCAACCCCTTTTTGACAAAATTCTTGATACTTACTTGGTTCTAACTACGGAACCCTTCAGAATCGTGTTTTCGCTATACTTAACTTGGGTTCCCGGCGCTGTGCGCGAACTGAAACCCCTTCCCAGTCGCTGAAAACATGTTTTTTGCATGAAAAGACTGGTTTTTTAAACAAGATTTATAATTTTGGCACCTACCCCTTTTTGACAAAGTTCTTGATACTTACTTGGTTCTTACTACGAGCTACGGAACAATTCAGAATCGTGTTTTCGCTATACTTTCCTTGGGTTCCCGGCGCTCTGCGCGAACTGAAACCCTTCTTGGTCGCTGAAAACACGTTTTTTGCATGAAAAAACTGGTTTTGTAAACACGTTTTTTAATTTTGGCACCAACCCCTTTTTGACAAAGTTCTTGATACTTACTTGGTTCTAACTACGGAACCCTTCAGAATCGTGTTTTCGCTATACTTTCCTTGGGATCCCGGCGCTGTGCGCGAACTGAAACCCCTCCTGGTCGCTAAAAACACGTTTTTTGCATGAAAAAACTGGTTTTATAAACACGTTTTTTAATTTTGGCACCAACCCCTTTTTGACAAAGTTCGTGATACTTACTTGGTTCTTACTACGGAACACTTCAGAATCGTGTTTTTGCCATACTAAACTTGGGTTCCCGTCGCTGTGCGCGAACTGAAACCCCTCCTGGTCGCTGGAAACACGTTTTCTGCATGAAAAAACTGGTTTTTTAAACACGTTTTTTAATTTTGGCACCAAACCCTTTTTGACAAAGTTGTTGAATTTTACTTGGGTTCCCTGCGCTGTGCGCAAACTGAAACCCCTCCTTGTCGCTGAAAACAGTTTTTTGCCTGATTAAAACTGTTTTTATGAACACATTTTTAAGTTTGGCACCAATCCCTTTTTGACAAAGTTCTTGATACTTACTTGGCTCTAACTACGGAACCCTTCTGAAAAAAACTGGTTTTTTTGAACACGTTTTTTAATTTTGGCACCAACCCCTTTTTGACAAAATTCTTGATACTTACTTGGTTCTAACTACGGAACCCTTCAGAATCGTGTTTTCGCTATACTTAACTTGGGTTCCCGGCGCTGTGCGCGAACTGAAACCCCTTCCCAGTCGCTGAAAACATGTTTTTTGCATGAAAAGACTGGTTTTTTAAACAAGATTTATAATTTTGGCACCTACCCCTTTTTGACAAAGTTCTTGATACTTACTTGGTTCTTACTACGAGCTACGGAACAATTCAGAATCGTGTTTTCGCTATACTTTCCTTGGGTTCCCGGCGCTCTGCGCGAACTGAAACCCTTCTTGGTCGCTGAAAACACGTTTTTTGCATGAAAAAACTGGTTTTGTAAACACGTTTTTTAATTTTGGCACCAACCCCTTTTTGACAAAGTTCTTGATACTTACTTGGTTCTAACTACGGAACCCTTCAGAATCGTGTTTTCGCTATACTTTCCTTGGGATCCCGGCGCTGTGCGCGAACTGAAACCCCTCCTGGTCGCTAAAAACACGTTTTTTGCATGAAAAAACTGGTTTTATAAACACGTTTTTTAATTTTGGCACCAACCCCTTTTTGACAAAGTTCGTGATACTTACTTGGTTCTTACTACGGAACACTTCAGAATCGTGTTTTTGCCATACTAAACTTGGGTTCCCGTCGCTGTGCGCGAACTGAAACCCCTCCTGGTCGCTGGAAACACGTTTTCTGCATGAAAAAACTGGTTTTTTAAACACGTTTTTTAATTTTGGCACCAAACCCTTTTTGACAAAGTTGTTGAATTTTACTTGGGTTCCCTGCGCTGTGCGCAAACTGAAACCCCTCCTGGTCGCTGAAAACAGTTTTTTGCCTGATTAAAACTGTTTTTATGAACACATTTTTAAGTTTGGCACCAATCCCTTTTTGACAAAGTTCTTGATACTTACTTGGCTCTAACTACGGAACCCTTCTGAAAAAAACTGGTTTTTTTGAAAACGTTTTTTAATTTTGGCACCACCCCTTTTTGACAAAGTTGTTGATACTTACTTGGTTCTAACTACGGAACCCTTCAGAATCGTGTTTTCGCTATACTTTCCTTGCGTTCCCGGCGCTGTGCGCGAACTGATACCCCTCCTGGTCGATGAAAACACGTTTTTTGCTTGAAAAAAACTGGTTTTTTGAACACGTTTTTTTATTATGGTTCGAACCCCTTTCTGACAAAGTTCTTGATACTAACTTGGTTCTTACTACGGAACCCTTCAGAATCGTGTATTCGCTATGTTTACCTTGGGTTCCCGGCGCTGAGTGCGAATTGAAACCCTTCCTGGTCGATAAAAACACGTTTTTTGCATAAAAAAACTGGATTTTTAAACACGTTTTTTAATTTTGGCACCAACCCATTTTTGACAAAATTCTTGATACTTACTTGGTTTTAACTACGGAATTCTTCATTAGATTTTCGATCTGTTTGGAGAATCGTGTTTTCGCCATACTAAACCTTGGGTTCCCGGCGCTGTGCGCGAACTGAAACCCCTCCTGGTCGCTGAAAACACGTTTTTTGCCTGATAAAACTGTTTATTTGAACACATTTTTTAATTTTGGCCAGAACCCCTTTTTGACAAAGTTCTTGATACTTACTTGGTTCTTACTACGGAACACTTCAGAATCGTGTTTTTGCCATACTAAACTTGGGTTTGCGGCGCTGTGCGCGAACTGAAACCACTCCTGGTTGCTGGAAACACGTTTTTTGCATGAAAAAACTGGTTTTTTAAACACGTTTTTTTATTTTGGCACCAACCCCTTTTTGACAAAGTTCTTGATACTTACTTGGTTCTAACTACGGAACCCTTCAGAATCGTGTTTTCGCTATACTTTCCTTGGGTTCCCGGCGCTGTGCGCGAACTGAAACCCCTCCTGGTCGCTAAAAACACGTTTTTTGCATGAAAAAACTGGTTTTTTAAACACGTTTTTTAATTTTGGCACCAACCCCTTTTTGACAAAGTTCGTGATACTTACTTGGTTCTTACTACGGAACACTTCAGAATCGTGTCTTTGCCATACTAAACTTGGGTTCCCGTCGCTGTGCGCGAACTGAAACCCCTCCTGGTCGCTGGAAACACGTTTTCTGCATGAAAAAACTGGTTTTTTAAAGACGTTTTTTAATTTTGGCACCAAACCCTTTTTGACAAAGTTGTTGAATTTTACTTGGGTTCCCTGCGCTGTGCGCAAACTGAAACCCCTCCTGGTCGCTGAAAACAGTTTTTTGCCTGATTAAAACTGTTTTTATGAACACATTTTTAAGTTTGGCACCAATCCCTTTTTGACAAAGTTCTTGATACTTACTTGGCTCTAACTACGGAACCCTTCTGAAAAAAACTGGTTTTTTTGAACACGTTTTTTAATTTTGGCACCAACCCCTTTTTGACAAAATTCTTGATACTTACTTGGTTCTAACTACGGAACCCTTCAGAATCGTGTTTTCGCTATACTTAACTTGGGTTCCCGGCGCTGTGCGCGAACTGAAACCCCTTCCCAGTCGCTGAAAACATGTTTTTTGCATGAAAAGACTGGTTTTTTAAACAAGATTTATAATTTTGGCACCTACCCCTTTTTGACAAAGTTCTTGATACTTACTTGGTTCTTACTACGAGCTACGGAACAATTCAGAATCGTGTTTTCGCTATACTTTCCTTGGGATCCCGGCGCTCTGCGCGAACTGAAACCCTTCTTGGTCGCTGAAAACACGTTTTTTGCATGAAAAAACTCGTTTTGTAAACACGTTTTTTAATTTTCGCACCAACCCCTTTTTGACAAAGTTCTTGATACTTACTTGGTTCTAACTACGGAACCCTTCAGAATCGTGTTTTCGCTATACTTTCCTTGGGATCCCGGCGCTGTGCGCGAACTGAAACCCCTCCTGGTCGCTAAAAACACGTTTTTTGCATGAAAAAACTGGTTTTATAAACACGTTTTTTAATTTTGGCACCAACCCCTTTTTGACAAAGTTCGTGATACTTACTTGGTTCTTACTACGGAACACTTCAGAATCTTGTTTTTGCCATACTAAACTTGGGTTCCCGTCGCTGTGCGCGAACTGAAACCCCTCCTGGTCGCTGGAAACACGTTTTCTGCATGAAAAAACTGGTTTTTTAAACACGTTTCTTAATTTTGGCACCAAACCCTTTTTGACAAAGTTGTTGAATTTTACTTGGGTTCCCTGCGCTGTGCGCAAACTGAAACCCCTCCTGGTCGCTGAAAACAGTTTTTTGCCTGATTAAAACTGTTTTTATGAACACATTTTTAAGTTTGGCACCAATCCCTTTTTGACAAAGTTCTTGATACTTACTTGGCTCTAACTACGGAACCCTTCTGAAAAAAACTGGTTTTTTTGAACACGTTTTTTAATTTTGGCACCAACCCCTTTTTGACAAAATTCTTGATACTTACTTGGTTCTAACTACGGAACCCTTCAGAATCGTGTTTTCGCTATACTTAACTTGGGTTCCCGGCGCTGTGCGCGACCTGAAACCCCTTCCCAGTCGCTGAAAACATGTTTTTTGCATGAAAAGACTGGTTTTTTAAACAAGATTTATAATTTTGGCACCTACCCCTTTTTGACAAAGTTCTTGATACTTACTTGGTTCTTACTACGGAACAATTCAGAATCGTGTTTTCGCTATACTTTCCTTGGGTTCCCGGCGCTCTGCGCGAACTGAAACCCTTCTTGGTCGCTGAAAACACGTTTTTTGCATGAAAAAACTGGTTTTGTAAACACGTTTTTTAATTTTGGCACCAACCCCTTTTTGACAAAGTTCTTGATACTTACTTGGTTCTAACAACGGCAACCTTCTGAGAAAAACTGTTTTTTTGAAAACGTTTTTTAATTTTGGCATGAATCCCTTTTTGACAAAGTTCTTGATACTTACTTGGTTCTAACTACGGAACCCTTCAGAATCGTGTTTTCGCTATACTTTCCTTGGGTTCCCGGCGCTGTGCGCGAACTGAAACCCCTCCTGGTCGCTGAAAACACGTTTTTTGCCTGATAAAACTGTTTATTTGAACACATTTTTTAATTTTGGCCAGAACCCCTTTTTGACAAAGTTCTTGATACTTACTTGGTTCTTACTACGGAACACTTCAGAATCGTGTTTTTGCCATACTAAACTTGGGTTTCCGGCGCTGTGCGCGAACTGAAACCACTCCTGGTTGCTGGAAACACGTTTTTTGCATGAAAAAACTGGTTTTTTAAACACGTTTTTTTATTTTGGCACCAACCCCTTTTTGACAAAGTTCTTGATACTTACTTGGTTCTAACTACGGAACCCTTCAGAATCGTGTTTTCGCTATACTTTCCTTGGGTTCCCGGCGCTGTGCGCGAACTGAAACCACTCCTGGTTGCTGGAAACACGTTTTTTGCATGAAAAAACTGGTTTTTTAAACACGTTTTTTAATTTTGGTACCAACCCCTTTTTGACAAAGTTCGTGATACTTACTTGGTTCTTACTACGGAACACTTCAGAATCGTGTCTTTGCCATACTAAACTTGGGTTCCCGTCGCTGTGCGCGAACTGAAACCCCTCCTGGTCGCTGGAAACACGTTTTCTGCATGAAAAAACTGGTTTTTTAAACACGTTTTTAATTTTGGCACCAAACCCTTTTTGACAAAGTTGTTGAATTTTACTTGGGTTCCCTGCGCTGTGCGCAAACTGAAACCCCTCCTGGTCGCTGAAAACAGTTTTTTGCCTGATTAAAACTGTTTTTATGAACACATTTTTAAGTTTGGCACCAATCCCTTTTTGACAAAGTTCTTGATACTTACTTGGCTCTAACTACGGAACCCTTCTGAAAAAAACTGGTTTTTTTGAACACGTTTTTTAATTTTGGCACCAACCCCTTTTTGACAAAATTCTTGATACTTAGTTGGTTCTAACTACGGAACCCTTCAGAATCGTGTTATCGCTATACTTAACTTGGGTTCCCGGCGCTGTGCGCGAACTGAACTGAAACTTTGTTCTAACTACGGAACCCTTCAGAAAAAAACTGGTTTTTTTAACAAGTTTTTTAATTTTGGCACCAACCCATTTTTACAAAATTCTTGATACTTACTTGGTTCTAACTACGGAATTCTTCATTAGATTTTCGATCTGTTTGCGGAATCGTGTTATCGCCATACTAACCTTGGGTTTCCGGCGCTGTGCGCGATCTGAAACCCCTCCTGGTCGCTGAAAACACGTTTATTGCTTGAAAAAAACTGGTTTTTTGAACACGTTTTTTTATTTTGGCTCGGAACCCTTTTTGACAAAGTTCTTGATACTTACTTGGTTCTAACTACGAAACCCTTCTAAAAAAAACTGTTTTTTTGAACACGTTTTTTAATTTTGGCCCGAACCCCTTTTTGACTAAGTTCTTGATACTTACTTGGTTCTAACTACGGAACCCTTCTGAAAAAAATTGGTTTTTTGAACACGTTTTTTAATTTTGGCACCAACCCATTTTTGACAAAATTCTTGATACTTACTTGGTTCTAACTACGGAATTCTTCATTAGATTTTCGATCTGTTAGCGGAATCGTGTTTTCGCCATACTAACCTTGGGTTCCCGGCGCTGAGCGCGAATTGAAACCCCTCCTGGTCGCTGAAAACACGTTTTTTTATTTTGGCTCAAACCCCTTTTTGACAAAGTTCTTGATACTTACTTGGTTCTTACTACGGAACCCTTCAGAATCGTGTTTTTGCTATACTTTCCTTTGGTTCCCGGCGCTGTGCGCGAACTGAAACCCCTCTTGGTCGCTGAAAACACGTTTTTTGCTTGAAAAAAACTGGTTTTTTGAACACGTTTTTTTATTTTGGCTCGAACCCCTTTTTGACAAAGTTCTTGATACTTACTTGGTTCTAACTACGGAACCCTTCAGAATCGTGTTTTCGCTATACTTTCCTTGGGTTCCCGGCGCTGTGCGCGAACTGAAACCCCTCCTGGTCGATGAAAACACGTTTTTTGCCTGATAAAAACTGTTTTTTTGAACACGTTTTTTAATTTTGGCACCAATCCCTTTTTGACAAAGTTCTTGATACTTACTTGGTACTAACTACGGAACCCTTCTGAATAAAACTAATTCTTTGAACACGTTTTTTAATTTTGGCACCAACCCATTTTTACTAAATTCTTGGTACTTACTTGGTTCTAACTACGGAATTCTTCATAAGATTTTCGATTTGTTTGCGGAATCGTGTTTTCGCTATACTTTCCTTGGGTTCCCGGCGCTGTGCGCGAACTGATACCCCTCCTGGTCGATGAAATCACGTTTTTTGCTTGAAAAAAACTGGTTTTTTGAACACGTTTTTTTATTATGGTTCGAACCCCTTTTTGACAAAGTTCTTGATACTTACTTGGTTCTTACTACGGAACCCTTCAGAATCGTGTATTCGCTATACTTACCTTGGGTTCCCGGCGCTGAGCGCGAATTGAAACCCTTCCTGGTCGATAAAAAAACGTTTTTTGCATGAAAAAACTGGATTTTTAAACACGTTTTTTAATTTTGGCACCAACCCATTTTAACAAAATTCTTGATACTTACTTGGTTCTAACTACGGAATTTTTCATTAGATTTTCGATCTGTTTGCGGAATCGTGTTATCGCCATACTAACCTTGGGTTTCCGGCGCTGTGCGCGATCTGAAACCCCTCCTGGTCGCTGAAAACACGTTTTTTGCTTGAAAAAAACTGGTTTTTTGAACACGTTTTTTTTATTTTGGCTCGGAACCCTTTTTGACAAAGTTCTTGATACTTACTTGGTTCTAACTACGAAACCCTTCTGAAAAAAAACTGTTTTTTTGAACACGTTTTTTAATTTTGGCCCGAACCCCTTTTTGACTAAGTTCTTGATACTTACTTGGTTCTAACTACGGAACCCTTCTGAAAAAAATTGGTTTTTTGAACACGTTTTTTAATTTTGGCACCAACCCATTTTTGACAAAATTCTTGATACTTACTTGGTTCTAACTACGGAATTCTTCATTAGATTTTCGATCTGTTAGCGGAATCGTGTTTTCGCCATACTAACCTTGGGTTCCCGGCGCTGAGCGCGAATTGAAACCCCTCCTGGTCGCTGAAAACACGTTTTTTTATTTTGGCTCAAACCCCTTTTTGACAAAGTTCTTGATACTTACTTGGTTCTTACTACGGAACCCTTCAGAATCGTGTTTTTCTATACTTTCCTTTGGTTCCCGGCGCTGTGCGCGAACTGAAACCCCTCCTGGTCGCTGAAAACACGTTTTTTGCTTGAAAAAAACTGGTTTTTTGAACACGTTTTTTTATTTTGGCTCGAACCCCTTTTTGACAAAGTTCTTGATACTTACTTGGTTCTTACTACGGAACTCTTCAGAATCGTGTTTTTGCTATACTTTCCTTTGGTTCCCGGCGCTGTGCGCGAACTGATACCCCTCCTGGTCGCTGAAAACACGTTTTTTGCTTGAAAAAAACTGGTTTTTTGAACACGTTTTTTTATTTTGGCTCGAAACCCTTTTTGACAAAGTTCTTGATACTTACTTGGTTCTTACTACGGAACCCTTCAGAATCGTGTATATGCTATACTTTTCTTGGGTTCCCGGCGCTGTGCGCGAACTGAAACCCTTCCTGGTCGCTAAAAGCACGTTTTTTGCATGAAAAAACTGGTTTTTTCAACACGATTTTTAATTTTGGCACCAACCCATTTTTGACAAAATTCTTTTTACTAACTTGGTTCTTACTACGGAATTCTTCATTAGATTTTGGATCTGTTTGCGGAATCGTGTTATCGCCATACTAACCTTGGGTTCCCGGCGCTGTGCGCGAACTGAAACCCCTCCTGGTCGCTGAAAACACGTTTTTTGCTTGAAAAAAACTGGTTTTTTGAACACGTTTTTTTATTTTGTCTCGGAACCCTTTTTGACAAAGTTCTTGATACTTACTTGGTTCTAACTACGGAACCCTTCTGAAAAAAACTGTTTTTTTAATTCGTTTTTTAATTTTGGCCCGAACCCCTTTTTGACTAAGTTCTTGATACTTACTTGGTTCTAACTACGGAACCCTTCTGAAAAAAACTGTTTTTTTAACACGTTTTTTAATTTTGGCACCAACCCAGTTTTGACAAAATTCTTGATACTTACTTGGTTCTAACTACGGAATTCTTCATTAGATTTTCGATCTGTTTGCGGAATCGTGTTTTCGCCATACTTACCTTTTTTGACAAAGTTCTTGATACTTACTTGGTTCTAACTACGGAACCCTTCAGAATCGTGTTTTTGCTATACTTTTCTTTGGTTCCCGGCGCTGTGCGCGAACTGAAACCCCTCCTGGTCGCTGAAAACACGTTTTTTGCTTGAAAAAAACTGGTTTTTTAAACACGTTTTTTTATTTTGGCTCGAATCCCTTTTTGACAAAGTTCTTGATACTTACTTGGTTCTTACTACGGAACCCTTTTTTTTTTTTTTTTTTTTTTTCGTGGATGGGAAATCATCAAATGACCCCTCCCGCTCTGGGTAGAGCGGCAGGGAGTGTCAGACTTTTACTGACTAAAACCCACCCTTTAGTCCTCCTAGTGCCTTTCTTCCCTGGGCCGCGGTAACTCTTTCGAACAAATCCGCAAACCTGGTAGGCTCTGGCCCTAATGGGCTCCGACCCATGCTGACGTCTGCTGGTTTGGCGCGCGTAGAACACAGCGCGCCGTCAACCCGGGCCTGTTCTGATCGGACGGCGAGCTACCCATTGCTCGCCGTCCACAGGCATCAGTCACTGCGCCATGCTCAGGAGCATCAGTTCCTGGGCGGCGCAGTGGCTGACGTTCAACAGGAGGGGGTGAAATTGGGCCATTACTGGCACTCCATTTCAGCCCCCTCCGGAGCCCTTTGTAGGGGCTCTACTGCGGCTGCTGCAGAAGCAGCAGCCGCAGTGGAACCGGCAATGGCGGTAGAAGAAGCGGCGGCAGCGGCGGCGGTCGCGGCAGAGACGGCGGTGGCAAAGGGCTTCCTCTTGTTTCCGGCTTTGGTGGGTGGGGCGCAGGCCCTACCCCCAGCCCAGTGGTCGGCCGGCTTGCCAGCTGCCGCACAGACTACGCAGTGCGGCGCGGCGACGCAAGAGCCGGCCCTGTGACCGGGCTGACCGCAGCGGAAACAAAGACCGCTGCGGTCCACCTCCGAGGTGCATTGTGCTCCCACATGGTGGCCCACTTGGCACCGGAAGCACCTCAGAGGTCGGGGTTCCAACAGTTTGACCTGCGCGGAAACCCAACCCACCAAAAACCTTCGGCCCTCCGTGATGGTTTTGGCCGCCGACACGGGGCAGCTCACCACAATGGTGCGCGTGCTCGTGTTGTCAGGACGTAGGGTGCCTGCCTTCACCTCCTCTGCTGAGCACCCCCCCGTCCTAACGACGGCGGCCACCACCTCCGCCTCCGTGACGGAGTCGTCCAGGCCCAAGATGCGCATGTCGATGCGCTTGGTGGGCCTGGACATTTGGGCATCGTCCGCGCTTAGGGACGCCCTGAGCCTTTCGGCTAGAGCGTCCGCGGTTGGGCCGCTGGCTGCCCCGGGGATCTCCAGCATCCGGGCCCCAGTCATGGTGACCCGGAGCCGAAGGCCCCCCACGATGCCTAGCTCACCAAGGTTCACTGCCTCCTTCGCCTTGGTGAGCACGTCCGCGTACGTCACGCCCCTCTTCGCCGCGTCCGGCTGCAGTGTAAGAACTACAGCTGCGGTTTTCGGGGGGCGCAGCGCAGCCGCGACGCTTCGCGCCTTTTGCCGCCGCTTCCTCTCCCGCCTCTTGGCCGCCCTGGCTGCCTTTCCCGCCTTCCTCTTCTCCCCGGCCACTTGCCATTCGGCTTGAGCCGGGGGAGGAGCTGAAGGCGGGGAAGCCGGGGGGAGCTGCTGCTCAGACGGCGCAGGAGCCTTCGCCGTCCGCGCAGCAACCCCACCCTTCCTCTTCCTTCCCGGGGCCGGGTCCGGTTTTCCCGGCACCGGCTTCGCGGGTGCCGGCCCGGACCCTTTGTCCTGGCCGGACGACCCCGGTGTGGCAGCTACGGCGGCCGCATATGACGCCTTTTTCTGGCCTGAAGGGGCCTTCCCACTTGCCGCTAACGGGGGGCGCAGGACGATGCCCTCCAGGACGGAGAACCGCGCCTGGAAGGCAGCCAACTCCTGCCGCACCAGGTCCAGCACCTGGCCCTCCTGCGGCACTGGCCGGCCATCCTCCCTGCGCCCCCCTTGCGGCGCTCCCTGTGGGCCGGCTCCCCGGAGCCTGGCCAGGTCTGCGCGGAGCCCCTCGTTCTCCTTAAGGAGACGCTCCGTGGCGGCAGCCAAGCGGGCGACCTCCGCCCGCAGCTCGGACATCTCGTCCGGCGGAGGGCCACCTTTGGTAACCTCCGCTGCCGCCAGAATGGAGGCTATCGCCTCGCTTATGGCCTTGTTCTTATAGGAAAGCTTCCTCTTCAAGGCCACATCGCGAAGCGCGGCCTCCACCACCTCCGCAAACCCGGCCCTCCGAACCCGCTCCTGTCCGGAGTCATCAGGCTCACCGCCGGAGGACTCCGAACCAGGAGCCCTGCGACCGCCCTCTCCGGGGGGTCGTCCGTCAGCGACGAGCCCCTCGGCTCGCTGGCCAGCCACCTTGGAGGCGGGCAATCTCCCCTTGCCTCCCTCTCGGCCCTTACCCCGCCTACTGGTGGGGATCTTGCGAGCCGAGGCCACCTCCTCGCTGCCAGACGACCCCCGGTCTTCCTCCGTTCTGGGCCGCTTGCGGAAGGACCTAGAGTCCTCCACAGCAGCCCCCGCTCTCACGGGTTCAGAGCTCGCCGAGCTAAAGGTCGCTAGGTCGTCGGAGTCCAACTCGGACTCCGACTCTGCACCCGTGCGACACTCAAGCGAGCCCTCCTCCCAATATAGAGCGCCACTTCCCGCGCTCTGCCCGACCGACACTTTGTCGGGTGAGCTAAAATTAAACCCGATTAATTCCTCAAAGTCGAATCGGGGGCCTCCTCGGCCACTGTTGCCCTTGGCAAGCGGAGTGCGGACAGCCCTGTTGCCCCCCCCAGAATACGAGGGGCTTGACGCACGAGGCGTGGCGGATTCCCGGACTGCTGTGCAGTCCGGACCGCCTGGTTCCCGGCGCTGTGCGCGAACTGAAACCTTTCCTGGTCGCTGAAAACACGTTTTTTGCATGAAAAAAACTGGTTTTTTGAATACGTTTTTTTGATTTTGGCTCGAACCCCTTTTTGACAAAGTTCTTGATACTTACTTGGTTCTTACTACGGAACCCTTCAGAATCGTGTATTCGCTATACTTACCTTGGGCTCCCGGCGCTGAGCGCGAATTGAAACCCTTCCTGGTCGATAAAAACACGTTTTTTGCATGAAAAAACTGGTTTTTTAAACACGTTTTTTAATTTTGGCACCAACCCCTTTTTGACAAAGTTCTTGATACTTACTTGGTTCTAACTACGGAACACTTCAGAGTCGTGTTTTCGCCATACTAACCTTGGGTTCCCGGCGCTGTGCAGGAACTGAAACCCCTCCTGGTCGCTGAAAACACGTTTTTTGCCTGATAAAAACTGTTTTTTTGAACACGTTTTTTAATTTTGGCACCAATCCCTTTTTGACAAAGTTCTTGATACTAACTTGGTTCTAACTACGGAACCCTTCTGAAAAAAAACTGTTTTTTTGAACACGTTTTTTAATTTTGGCCCGAACCCCTTTTTGACAAAGTTCTTGATGCTTACTTGGTTCTAACTACGGAACCCTCCAGAATTGTGTTTTCGCTATACTTTCCTTGGGTTTCCGGCGCTGTGCGCGAACTGAAATCCTTCCTGGTCGCTGAAAACACGTTTTTTGCCTGATAAAAACTGTTTTTTTGAACACGTTTTTTAATTTTGGCACCAATCCCTTTTTGACAAAGTTATTGATACTGTTAGGGAATTAAGATTGCTTTATAATATTATTAACAAAAGTACATTTAGTTTAATACATTTTTAATTTTGTTAAAATCATATTGGCTGACTGAATACATTTCCTTTGCCTGTCACGTGACTACGATCGTTTGTAATTTTTGTCCATGGACTCAACACTCAAAAAAGAGGTTGAGAACATCAGTGCTCGGAGGCATTCAAGTTCGGACCACCGGGAGATCAAGTCGACAGTAACAGTCAAGTGAAGGACCTGTAAGTCAGTCTGATTTAATAACTACTCTTTAAAATATCATATTACTATGTAATAAACTGTGGCCGTTATTTTGTTTCGAATGTTGAATTCTAAAGTGTATTGCTAGGTAGAAAGCATGTACAATGTTTTATATTTCTTAATACTATAAGTATTATGTGTACCTAATATAAGTGATAAACGGTTAGGAGAAACAATGATAAATTATAATAAATGTGTAATTTGAGTGTTGCCCTACAAGCCTTTTATTAACTTTGTTCCGTCAGACCTATAGTAATGCTAATAGATAGTTACAATTAATATCTAGTTCAGGCCTAACTTCTGGTATCTCATAATACTTACTTGGTTCTAACTACGGAACCCTTCTGAAAAAAACTGTTTTTTGGACACGTTTTTTAATTTTGGCCCGAACCCCTTTTTGACAAAGTTCTTGATACTTACTTGGTTCTAACTACGGAACCCTTCAGAATCGTGTTTTCGCCATACTAATCTTGGGTTCCCGGCGCTGTGCGCGAACTGAAACCCCTCCTGATCGCTGAAAACACGTTTTTTGCCTGATAAAAACTGTTTTTTTGAACACGTTTTTTTAATTTTGGCACCAATCCCTTTTTGACAAAGTTCTTGATACTTACTTGGTTCTAACTACGGAACCCTTCTGAAAAAAACTGTTTTTTTGGACACGTTTTTTAATATAGGCACCAACCCCTTTTTGACAAAGTTCTTGATACTTACTTGGTTTTAACTACGGAATTCTTCATAAGATTTTCGATCTGTTTGCAGAATCGTGTTTTCGCCATACTAACCTTGGGTTCCCGGCGCTGTGCGCGAAATGGAACCCCTCCTGGTCGCTGAAAACACGTTTTTTGCTTGAAAAAAACTAGTTTTTTGAACACGTTTTTTTATTTTGGCTCGAACCCCTTTTTGACAAAGTTCTTGATACTTACTTGGTTATAACTACATAACCCTTCTGAAAAAAACTGTTTAAAAAACTAGTTTTTTGAACACGGTTTTTAATTTTGGCACCAACCCCTTTTTGACAAAGTTCTCGATACTTACTTGGTTCTAACTACGGAACACTTCAGAATCGTGTTTTCGACATACTAACCTTGGGTTCCCGGCGCTGTGCGCGAACTGACACCCTTCCCGGTCGCTGAAAACACGTTTTTGCATGAAAAAACTAAATTTTTAAACACGTTTTTTAATTTTGGAACCAACCCCTTTTTGACAAAGTTCTTGATACTTACTTGGTTCTAACTACAGAACCCTTCTGAAAAAAACTGTTTTTTTGAACACGTTTTTTAATTTTGGCCCGAACCGCTTTTTGACAAAGTTCTTGATACTTACTTGGTTCTAACTACGGAACCCTTCAGAATCGTGTTTTCGCTATACTTTCCTTGGGTTCACGGCGCTGTGCGCGAACTGAAACCCTTCCTGGTCACTGAAAACACGTTTTTTGCATGAAAAAACTGGTTTTTTGAACACGTTTTTTAATTTTGGCACCAACCCATTTTTGACAAAATTCTTGATACTTACTTGGTTTTAACTACGGAATTCTTTATAAGATTTTCGATCTGTTTGCAGAATCGTGTTTTCGCCATACTAACCTTGGGTTCCCGGCGCTGTGCGCGAAATGGAACCCCTCCTGGTCGCTGAAAACACGTTTTTTGCTTGAAAAAAACTGGTTTTTTGAACACATTTTTTTATTTTGGCTCGAACCCCTTTTTGACAAAGTTCTTGATACTTACTTGGTTATAACTACATAACCCTTCTGAAAAAAACTGTTTAAAAAACTAGTTTTTTGAACACGTTTTTTAATTTTGGCACCAACCCCTTTTTGACAAAGTTCTCGATACTTACTTGGTTCTAACTACGGAACACTTCAGAATCGTGTTTTCGACATACTAACCTTGGGTTCCCGGCGCTGTGCGCGAACTGACACCCTTCCCGGTCGCTGAAAACACGTTTTTTGCATGAAAAAACTAAATTTTTAAACACGTTTTTTAATTTTGGAACCAACCCCTTTTTGACAAAGTTCTTGATACTTACTTGGTTCTAACTACAGAACCCTTCTGAAAAAAACTGTTTTTTTGAACACGTTTTTTAATTTTGGCCCGAACCGCTTTTTGACAAAGTTCTTGATACTTACTTGGTTCTAACTACGGAACCCTTCAGAATCGTGTTTTCGCTATACTTTCCTTGGGTTCACGGCGCTGTGCGCGAACTGAAACCCTTCCTGGTCACTGAAAACACGTTTTTTGCATGAAAAAACTGGTTTTTTGAACACGTTTTTTAATTTTGGCACCAACCCATTTTTGACAAAATTCTTGATACTTACTTGGTTTTAACTACGGAATTCTTTATAAGATTTTCGATCTGTTTGCAGAATCGTGTTTTCGCCATACTAACCTTGGGTTCCCGGCGCTGTGCGCGAAATGGAACCCCTCCTGGTCGCTGAAAACACGTTTTTTGCTTGAAAAAAACTGGTTTTTTGAACACATTTTTTTATTTTGGCTCGAACCCCTTTTTGACAAAGTTCTTGATACTTACTTGGTTATAACTACATAACCTTTCTGAAAAAAACTGTTTTTTTAAACACGTTTTTTAATTTTGGCACCAACCCCTTTTTGACAAAGTTCTCGATACTTACTTGGTTCTTACTACGGAACCCTTCAGAATCGTGTTTTCGACTTACTAACCTTGGGTTCCCGGCGCTGTGCGCGAACTGAAACCCCTCCTGGTCGCTGAAAACACGTTTTTTGCTTGAAAAAAACTGGTTTTTTTAAACTCGTTTTTTTATTTTGGCTCGAACCCCTTTTTGACAAAGTTCTAGATACTTACTTGGTTTTAACTACGGAACCCTTCTGAAAAAAACTGTTTTTTTGAACACGTTTTTCAATTTTGGCCCGAACCCCTTTTTGACAAAGTTCTTGATACTTACTTGGTTCTTACTACAGAACCATTTAGAATCGTGTTTTCGCTATACTTTCCTTGGTTTCCCGGCGCTGTGCGCGAACTGAAACCCTTCCTGGTCGCTGAAAACACGTTTTTTGCATGAAAACACTGGTTTTTTTAACACGTTTTTTAATTTTGGCACCAACCCCTTTTTGATAAAGTTCTTGATACTTACTTGGTTCTAACTACGGAACACTTCAGAATCTTGTATTCGCCATACTAACCTTGGGTTCCCGGCGCTGTGCAGGAACTGAAACCCCTCCTGGTCGCTGAAAACACGTTTTTTGCCTGTTAAAAACTGTTTTTTTGAACACGTTTTTTAATTTTACCAATAAATCCCTTTTTGACAAAGTTCTTGATACTTACTTGGTTCTAACTACGAAACCCTTCTGAAAAAAACTGTCTTTTTGAACACGTTTGTTAATTTTGGCACCAACCCCTTTTTGACAAAGTTCTCGATACTTACTTGGTTCTAACTACGGAACACTTCAGAATCGTGTTTTCGCCATACTAACCTTGGGTTCCCGGCGCTGTGCAGGAACTAAAACCCCTCCTGGTCGCTGAAAACACGTTTTTTGCCTGTTAAAAACTGTTTTTTTGAACACGTTTTTTAATTTTACCAATAAATCCCTTTTTGACAAAGTTCTTGATACTTACTTGGTTCTAACTACGAAACCCTTCTGAAAAAAACTGTTTTTTTGAACACGTTTTTTAATTTTGGCACCAGCCCCTTTTTGACAAAGTTCTTGATACTTACTTGGTTCTTACTACAGAACCATTTAGAATCGTGTTTTCGCTATACTTTCCTTGGTTTCCCAGCGCTGTGCGCGAACTGAAACCCGTCCTGGTTGCTTAAAACACGTTTTTTGCATGAAAAAACTGGTTTTTTAAACATGTTTTTTAATTTTGCCACCAACCCCATTTTGACAAAGTTCTTGATACTTACTTGGTTCTAACTACGGAACACTTCAGAATCGTGTTTTTGCCATACTTACCTTGGTTTCCCGGCGCTGTGCGCGAACTTATACCTTCCTGGTCGCTGAAAACACGTTTTTTGCCTGATAAAACTGTTTTTTTGAACACGTTTTTTAATTTTAGCACCAATCCCTTTTTGACAAAGTTCTTGATACTTACTTGGTTGTAACTACGGAACCCTCCTAAAAAAAACTGTTTTTTTGAACACGTTTTTTTAATTTTGGCTCCACCCCTTTTTGACAAAGTTCTTGATTCTTACTTGGTTCTAACTACGGAACACTTCAGAATCGTGTTTTTACCATACTAACCTTGGGTTTCCGGCGCTGTGCGCGGACTGATACCCCTCCTGGTCGCTGAAAACACGTTTTATGCCTGAGAAAAACTGTTTTTTTGAACACATTTTTTAATTTTGGAACCAACCCCTTTTTGACAAAGTTTTTGATACTTACTTGGTTCTTGGTACGGAACCCTTCTGAAAAAAACTGGTTTTTTGAACACGTTTTTTAATTTCGGCACCAACCCATTTTTGACAACGTTCTTGATACTTACTTGGTTCTAACTACGGAACACTTAAGAATCGTGTTTCCGCCTTACTAACCTTGGGTTCCCGGCGCTGCGCGCTAACTGAAACCCCTCCTGGTCACTGAAAACACGTTTTTTGCCTGATAAAAACTGTTTTTTTGAACACGTTTTTTAATTTTAGCACCAATCCCTTTTTGACAAAGTTCTTGATACTTACTTGGTTGTAACTACGGAACCCTCCTAAAAAAAACTGTTTTTTTGAACACGTTTTTTTAATTTTGGCTCCACCCCTTTTTGACAAAGTTCTTGATTCTTACTTGGTTCTAACTACGGAACACTTCAGAATCGTGTTTTTACCATACTAACCTTGGGTTCCCGGCGCTGTGCGCGAACTGAAACCCCTCCTGGTCGCTGATAACACGTTTTTTGCCTGATACAAACTGTTTTTTTGAACACGTTTTTTAATTTTGGAACCAACCCCTTTTTGGCAAAGTTCTTGATACTTACTTGGTTCTTACTACGGAACCCTTCAGAATCGTGTTTTCGCTATACTTTCCTTGGGTTCCCGGCGCTTGTCGCGAACTGAAACCCTTTCTGGTCACTGAAAACACGTTTTTTGCATGAAAAAACTGGTTTTTCAAACACGTTTTTTAATTTTGGCACCAACCCCTTTTTGACAAAGTTCTTGATACTTACTTGGTTCTAACTACAGAACACTTTAGAATTGTGTTTTCGCCATACTTACCTATGGTTCCCGGCGCTGTGCGCGAACTGAAACCCCTCCTGGTCGCTGAAAACACGTTTTTTGCCTGATAAAAACTGTTTTTTTGAACACGTTTTTTAATTTTGGCACTAACCCCTTTTTGACAAAGTTCTTGATACTTACTTGGTTCTAACTACGGAACCCTTCTGAAAAAAACTGGTTTTTTTAACAAGTTTTTTAATTTTGGCACCAACCCATTTTTGACAAAGTTCTTGATACTTACTTGGTTCTAACTACGGAACCCTTCAGAATCGTGTTTTCGCTATACTTTCCTTGGGTTCCCTGCGCTGTGCGCGAATTGAAACCCTTCCTGATCGCTGAAAACACGTTTTTTCCCTGATAAAAACTGGTTTTTTGAACACGCTTTTTAATTTTGGCACCAACCCTTTTTGACAAAATTCTTGATACATACCTGGTTCTAACTACGGAATCCTTCATTAGATTTTCGATCTGTTCGCGGAATCGTGTTTTCGCCATACTAACCTTGGGTTCCCGGCGCTGTGCGCGAACTGAAACCCCTCCTGGTCGCTGAAAACACGTTTTTTGCCTGATAAAAACTGTTTTTTTGAACACGTTTTTTAATTTTGGCACTAACCCCTTTTTGACAAAGTTCTTGATACTTACTTGGTTCTAACTACGGAACCCTTCTAAAAAACTGGTTTTTTTAACAAGTTTTTTAATTTTGGCACCAACCCATTTTTGACAAAGTTCTTGATACTTACTTGGTTCTAACTACGGAACCCTTCAGAATCGTGTTTTCGCTATATTTTCCTTGGGTGCCCTGCGCTGTGCGCGAATTGAAACCCTTCCTGATCGCTGAAAACACGTTTTTTCCCTGATAAAAACTGGTTTTTTGAACACGCTTTTTAATTTTGGCACCAACCCTTTTTGACAAAATTCTTGATACATACCTGGTTCTAACTACGGAATCCTTCATTAGATTTTCGATCTGTTCGCGGAATCGTGTTTTCGCCATACTAACCTTGGGTTCCCGGCGCTGTGCGCGAACTGAAACCCCTCCTGGTCGCTGAAAACACGTTTTTTGCCTGATAAAAACTGGTTTTTTGAACACGTTTTTTTATTTTGGCACCAACCCCTTTATGACAAAATTCTTGATACATACCTGGTTCTAACTACGGAACCCTTCTTTTTTTTTTTTTTTTTTATTGGATGGGAAATCATCAAATGACCCCTCTCGCTCTGGGTGGAGCGGCAGGGAGTGTCAGACTTTTACTGACTAAAACCCACCTATGCTCCTCTTAGTGCCTTTTACGTTCCAGGGCCGCGGTAACTCTTTCGAACAAATCCGCAACCCTGGTAGGCTCTGGCCCTAATGGGCCCCGACCCATGCTGACGTCTGCTGGTTCGGCGCGCGTAGAACACAGCGCACCGTCAACCCGGGCCTGTTCTGATCGGACGGCGAGCTACCCATTGCTCGCCGTCCACAGGCATCAGTCACTGCGCCATGCTCAGGAGCATCAGTTTCTGGGCGGCGCAGTGGCTGACGTTCAACAGGAGGGGGTGAAATGGGGCCATTACTGGCACTCCATTTCAGCCTTCTCCGGAGCCCTTTGTAGGGGCTCTACTGAAGCTGCTGCAGTAGCAGCAGCCGCAGTGGAACCGGCAATGGCGGCAGAAGAAGCGGCGGCAGCGGCGGCGGTTTCGGCAGAGACGGCGGTGGCGGAGGGCTTCCTCCTGTTTCCGGCTTTGGCGGGTGGGGCGCAGGCCCTACCCCCAGCCCAGTGGTCGGCCGGCTTGCCAGCTGCCGCACAGACTACGCAGTGCGGCGCGGCGTCGCAGGAGCCGGCCCTGTGACCGGGCTGACCGCAGCGGAAACATAGACCGCTGCGGTCCACCTCCGAGGTGCATTAAGCTCCCACATGGTGGCCCACTTGGCACTGGAAGTACCTCAGAGGTCGGGGTTCCAGCAGTTTTACCTGCGCGGAAACCCAACCCACCGAAAACCTTCGGCCCTCCGAGATGGTTTTGGCCGCAGACACGGGGCAGCTCACCACAATGGTGCGCATGCCCGTGTTGTCAGGACGTAGGGTGCCCGCCTGCACCTCCTCTGCTGAGCACCCCCCCGTCCTAACGACGGCGGCCACCACCTCCGCCTCCGTGACGGAGTCGTCCAGGCCCAAGATGCGCATGTGATGCGCTTGGTGGTCCTGGACACTCGGGCATCGTCCGCGCTTAGGGACGCCCTGAGCCTTTCGGCTAGAGCGTCCGCGGTTGGGCCGCTGGCTGCCCCGGGGATCTCCAGCATCCGGGCCCCAGTCATGGTGACCCTGAGCCGGAGGCCCCCTACGATGCCTAGCTCTCCAAGGTTCACCGCCTCCTTCGCCTTGGTGAGCACGTCCGCGTACGTCACGCCCCTCTTCGCCGCGTCCGGCTGTAGTGTGAGTACTACAGCCGCGGTTTTCGGGGGGCGGAGCGCAGCCGCGACGCTTCGCGCCTTCTGCCGCCGCTTCCTCTCTCGCCTCTTGGCCGCCCTGGCTGCCTTGCCCGCCTTCTTCTTCTCCCCGGCCACTTGCCATTCGGCTTGAGCCGGGGGGGGATCTGAAGGCGAGGAAGCCGGGGGGAGCTGCTGCACAGACGGCGCAGGAGCCTTCGCCGTCCGCGCAGCAACCCCACCCCACCTCTTCCTTCCCGGGGCCGGGTCCGGTATTCCCGGCATCGGCTTCGCGGGTGCCGACCCGGACCCTTTGTCCTGGCCGGACGACCCCGGTGTGGCAGCCACGGCGGCCGCATATGACACCTTTTTCTGGCCTGGGGGGGCCTTCCCACTTGCCGCTAACGGGGGGCGCAGGACGATGCCCTCCAGGACGGAGAACCGCGCCTGGAAGGCAGCCATCTCCTGCCGCACGAGGTCCAGCACCTGGCTCTCCTGCGGCACGGGCTGGCTGTCCTTCTTGCGCCCCTCTTGCAGCGCCCCCTGTGGGCCGGCTCCCCGGAGCCTGGCCAGGTCTGCGCGGAGCCCCTCGTTCTCCTTTTGGAGACGCTCCGTGGCGGCAGCCAAGCGGGTGACCTCCGCCCGCAGCTCGGACATCTCGTCCGGCGGAGGCCCACCTTTGGTAGCCTCCGCTGCCGCCAGAATAGAGGCCATCGCCTCGCTTATGGCCTTGTTCTTAGAGGAAAGCTTCCTCTTCAAGGCCACATCGCGAAGCGCGGCCTCCACCACCTCCGCAAACCCGGCCCTCCGAACCCGCTACTGTCCGTAGTCATCCGGCTCACCGCCGGAAGACTCCGAGCCAGGAGCCTCACGACCGCCATCTTCGGGGGGTCGTCCAGCATCCTTGGAGGCAAGGACTCTGCCCTTGCCTCCCTCTCGGCCCTTACCCCGCCTGCTGGTGGGGATCTTCCGGGCCGAGGCCACCTCTTCGCTGCAAGACGACCCCCGCTCGTCTTCCGGTCTAGGCCGCTTGCGGAAGGACCTCGAGTCCTCCGCTGCAGTCCCTGCCCCCTCGGGTTCAGAGCTCGCCGAGCTCACTGTCACCAGGTCGTCGGAGTCCAGCTCGGTCTCCGACTCTACACCCGCGTGACGCTCAAGCGAGCCCCTCCTCCAATATAGCGCGCCTCTTGCCGCGCTCCCCCCGACCGACGCTTTGTCGGTAGAGCCAAAATTGAACCCGATCATGTCCTCAAAGGACGGCTTGGATCGGGGGCCACCTCGGCCACTGTTGCCCTTGGCAAGCGGAGTGTGGACAGCCTTATTGCCCCCCCCCCAGAATACGAGGGGCTTGACGCACGAGGCGTAAAGAGGCCTAAAGAGGTAGCAAACATATTCAATGACTTTTTTGCTTCTATCGGAGATGCTACGAACAACTCAACCGGCCAACCGAAGGGATCTCCTGTTCTGAGCCCTACAGATAACTTAATCTTCCTCAGTCCAATTGACCCCTACGAGGTGAATTCATTACTAAAAAAATTGAAAAATAAGAAAAGTCACGGTGTCGATGAACTTCCCCCTACCTTATTAAGAAAATGTGCAGATGAATTAACACTACCATTTTATCTATTGTTAAATCAATCATTTGAAGAAGGAGCTTTTCCCAATCTCTTAAAAAAATCTCTCATAAAACCCATACATAAAAAGTAACCCAAATAAATAACTCAAAAACTGACCCAAATAATTACCGCCCCATTGCCCTCTTACCGACAGCTTCTAAAATATTTGAAAAAGCCATGTGTAATCGAGTCTATGCATTTTGCGAGAAATATCATATATTTAATGACTGTCAAAACGGGTTCCGAAAAAACCGCTCCACTACTTTGGCCGTTTATAAATATATCCAAAAAGCACGACATAATTAATAATAAAAAGTACGCGATTGGACTCCTACTGGATATGACGAAAGCATATGATAAAGTACAACTTGACATATTATTAAATAAACTATATAGTATAGGACTTCACGGTAAATGCTATGACTGGTTAGTATCTTATCTGAAGCATAGAGAACAAATAGTAGAAATTAAATATTATAACAATAGCAAAAATGAAATAGAATTAATCAGATCTCACAGCAAACAAATCACCGCCTCAATCCTGCAAGGAAGCGTCATAGGATGTTTCTTATAGTCTACATAAATGACCTTCCTAATAATATACATGAGCAATGTGTCCTGTTTGCTGATGACATATCTATACTGACATCATGTGAAAACTACAGCAATTTAAATGATAAATTAAATTCTATATTAAATGATACAATAAATTGGATGACTAAACATAATCTGGAAATCAACTTCAAAAAAACTAAAATAATCTCATTTTACCCCCGCCAACAAACACCAATAAATATAAACTTTAGCTATAAAAATAATAAATTAGAAGTCGTAGATAAATTCACCCTACTAGGCCTAAATATTGATTTACAAATAAATATTGGAAGTCCCATATTCAAACAGTAAGAGCAAAATTATCAAAATTTTCATACGCCCTCCGCGAGATCAAAAAAACCACCGACCTTAAAACTGCACTTATGACGTATTACGCGTACGCCTACGCATGGCTGAAATACGGTGTAATCCTGTGGGGAAATAGCACTGATGCGCCCACCTTATTTACCCTACAAAAAAAAATAATTCGAATCTTGGTAAATATTGAAGCCACCGATAGCTGTAAACCTCATTTTCTGGAACTGAAAATTTTACCCCTACCTTGCCTCTATATATTCGAAGTATGTAAGTTTGTGCGTAAGTACCCAGAATTCTTTACAAAAAGAGAGGACATACAAAGTAAAATAACTTTAAGACATAAAAATAGATTGAACTTACCAACATCGAGATTAAAGATGCACTCGAATAGTGCCTACGTCATGTCCATAAAAATCTATAATAAAATACCCGAAATAATAAAAAGTTCAAATAAATATAATATTTTTATCAATAAATTGAAATTTTTCCTTATAAGTAAATGCTACTATAGTATAAACGAATACTTAAATGATAAATTGTAATTAATTACATATCTAATTATATTAATAAATACTCAAAATATTAATGACATAATAAATAATTGCGTAATAAATTAAATAGAAAAAATTTCGGTGGGTATTTTTAAATAATTGTAATTAAATATTGTAACAAACACTCTGTATCCTTCTTCCTCTCTCCTAGTTTTAATGTATGCTGTGCCCGACAGGGTCCATAATTGTGACTAAAATAAAATAACCCTAACATCTATGTAAACATTATGGTACGCAATAAAGAATTGAGACTTGAGGCGAGGCGGATTCCCGGACTGCTGTGCAGTCCGGACCGCCCTGGGGTACAATTCTCTTTTAAGACTGTCCATGTTTTCCTTTTTGAGGGTGCGGTCCCATTCTCCCCTACTCTCTCAATGCTTGCTCGCTGCCCTCACAGTCACGTCTGATGATCAGACGCGTACCAGAGAGCAGCGAGCAAGCCAGTGAGACGCACACCGTCCGAGGACCCGAACACTGCTCAAGTCTCCGAACGGTGTGCCCCTCTTGTGTCTCTCTTGGCCTGGTCACTCACTTGGGACCTTCCGGCATGAGTGGCTCTACCGGCAAAGCCCCCAAGATCACTGAGACACGCAAGCCCCACCACGACGGCAACGGTTGGAGACACGGTTGGTGGGGAACTACGGAACCCTTCATTGGTTTTTCGTTCTGTTTGCGGAATCGTGTTTTCGCCATACTAACCTTGGGTTCCTGGCGCTGTGTGCGAACTGAAACCCTTCCTGGTCGCTGAAAACACGTTTTTTGCATGAAAAAACTGGTTTTTTGAACACGTTTTTTAATTTTGGCACCAACCCTTTTTGACAAATTTCTTGATCCATACCTGGTTCTAACTACGGAACCCTTCATTGTTTTTTCGTTCTGTTTGCGGAATCGTGTTTTCGCCATACTAACTTTGGGTTCCCGGCGCTGTGCGCGAACTGAAACCCCTCCTGGTCGCTGAAAACACGTTTTTTGCCTGATAAAAACTGTTTTTTTGAACACGTTTTTTAATTTTGGAACCAACCCCTTTTTGACAAAGTTGTTGATACTTACTTGGTTCTAACTACGGAACCCTTCTGAAAAAAACTGGTTTTTTGAACACGTTTTTTGCATGAAAAAACTGGTTTTTTAAACAGGTTTTTTAATTTTGGCACCAATCCCTTTTTGACAAAGTTCTTGATACTTACTTGGTTCTAACTACGGAACACTTCAGAATCGTGTTTTCGCCATACTATCCTTGGGTTAACGGCGCTGTGCATGAACTGAAACCCCTCCTGGTCGCTGAAAACACGTTTTTTGCCTGATAAAAACTGGTTTTTTCAACAGGTTTTTTAATTTTGGCACCAACCCCTTTTTGACAAAGTTCTTTATACTTACTTGGTTCTAACTACGGAACCCTTCAGAATCGTGTTTTCGCTATACTTTCCTTGGATTCCCGGTGCTGTGCGCGAACTGAAACCCTTCCTGGTCACTGAAAACACGTTTTTTGCATGAAAAAACTGGTTTTTTAAACAGGTTTTTAAATTTTGGCACCAACCCCTTTATGACAAAGTTCTTGATACTTACTTGGTTCTAATCAAGGAACACTTCAGAATCGTGTTTTCGCCATACTAACCTTGGGTTTCCGGCGCTGTGCGCGAACTGAAACCCCTCCTGGTCGCTGAAAACACGTTTTTTGCCTGATAAAAACTGTTTTTTTGAACACGTTTTTTAATTTTGGAACCAACCCCTTTTTGACAAAGTTCTTGATACTTACTTAGTTCTAACTACGGAACCCTCCAGAATCGTGTTTTCGCTATACTTTCCTTGGGTTCCCGGCGCTGTGCGGGAACTGAAACCCTTCCTGGTCGCTGAAAACACGATTTTTTCCTGAAAAAAACGGGTTTTTTGAACACGTTTTTTTATTTTGGCTCGAACCCCTTTTTGACAAAGTTCTTGATACTTACTTGGTTCTAACTACGGAACCCTCCAGAATCGTGTTTTCGCTATACTTTCCTTGGGTTCCCGGCGCTGTGCGCGAACTGAAACCCTTCCTGGTCGCTGAAAACACGTTTTTTGCTTGAAAAAAACTGGTTTTTTGAACACATTTTTATTTTGGCTCAAACCCCTTTTTGACAAAGTTCTTGATACTTACTTGGTTCTTACTACAGAAACATTTAGAATCGTGTTTTCGCTATACTTTTCTTGGTTTCCCAGCGCTGTGCGCGAACTGAAACCCTTCCTGGTCGCTGAAAACACGTTTTTTGCATGAAAAAACTGGTTTTTTAAACACGTTTTTTAATTTTGGCACCAACCCCTTTTTGATAAAGTTCTTGATACTTACTTGGTTCTAACTACGGAACCCTTCAGAATCGTGTTTTCGCTATACTTTCCTTGGGTTCCCGGCGCTGTGCGCGAACTGAAACCCTTCCTGGTCGCTGAAAACACGTTTTTTGCATGAAAAAACTGGTTTTTTAAACACGCTTTTTATTTTGGCACCAACCCTTTTTGACAAAATTCTTGATACATACCTGGTTCTAACTACGGAACCCTTCATTGGTTTTTCGTTCTGTTTGCGGAATCGTGTTTTTGCCATACTAACTTTGGGTTCCCGGCGGTGTGCGCGAACTGAAACCCCTCCTGGTCGCTGAAAACACGTTTTTCGCATGAAAAAACTGGTGTTTTGAACACGTTTTTTTAATTTTGGCAGCACCCCATTTTTAACAAAGTTCTTGATACTTACTTGGTTTTAACTACGGAACCCTTCAGAATCGTGTTTTCACCATACTAACCTTGGGTTCCCGGCGCTGTGCGCAAACTGAAACCTCTCCTGGTCGCTGAAAACACGTTTTTTGCCTGATAAAAACTGTTTTTTTTAACACGTTTTTTAATTTTGGAACCAACCTGTTGTATATTACTTGTTATGTATATGAGGGTAGTTGTATCCACTCCTATATAAGTTGTGTCGCTTGCCAAATAAACTCAGTGTGCTACCAGCTACCGTCGTCGTACCGAGGCTACGGCAATTATATTTGGGGTACGACGTTTCCACCAATATTTATACGGAAGGGCGGTTCCGTTTGTACTTCGCACAGACCACAAGCCTCTTTTATCGATTTTTGGACCATATCGGGGAATTCTAGAGGTTTCTGCAAATAGGCTGCAGCGTTACGCGATGTTTCTTAGTGGTTATAATTACACCATTGAGTACATACGCAGTGCTGATAACAGCGCCGATTATCTTTCGCGAGCGAGTCTACCAGACCGTGAGTCAACGCCGCTAAGAGGGGGGTGCGGCTACGAAGCCGACGGTAGTTTAGTGCCCTCAGAAATTAACAAATGTATTACACGAAAAAATATCAAATGTAAACTTAAGCAATATTACTTAAGTATTATTTAGGAATGAATGTAACTATTTAAAGACCTAACTAATTAATACATTATTGCATTTTATATGTGTGCGTTGTTGTCGATAGCAATAGTCCATACCATCTGTATTATGATTGTTGTCGACAGTGGCCTGCGCATGTGAAGTGCTTTATAAACATTGTACTTACATCTAATAGTTCGATATTGAGATAGACTCATGATAGCACAAGTCTAAACCTTAGTGGTTTTTTGGTTGCTATTTAAATGAATAATATTGTATTCTTTCGTATAAACGATAAATAAATTTAAAAAAAAAAAAAAGAAGATCGAGCGTCGTATGTTAATTTCGTTATCGATGGCAGTTTACCAGTTACGCGTAACGAAATTCATAGTGAAACTATTAAGGATGCATTATTGAATCAAGTCTCATCGTATATTGTTAAGGGGTGGCCTGAGCGGTTATCAGATATAGCAATCAAACCATATTTTTTATGTAAAACTCAGCTGTCGTATGAAAACGGTTGTATTATGCGGGGACATAAAGTAGTAATACCCGAGTCACTCGGAACTAAATTATTAACAGAACTACATAAATCACATTTAGGAATCGTAAAAACAAAAGCTGAAGCGCGCAGTAGATTTTGGTTTCCGGGAATAGATAACGCGGTAGAAAAAATGATTGCGAATTGTGAGATTTGTTTACAGTTGAGACAGTTACCAGCGCGTGCTCCGCCAGCGCTATGGCCACACTCACCGCAGGCGTTCTATCGTATTCATATCGACTTTCTCGGCCCAATATATAATCGTTCGTATTTAGTTATTGTAGATGCGTACTCAAAGTGGGTAGAAGAAGGCCTTGCGCGCACTGCCTTGCGGTGAAACGCGGTGCGTTTTTTCTACCGTGCGGTAGAATAAACGCATTCACGGGGCCGCGCACTGCGGTGAAACAAACGCACGTTTTTAACCGACTTCAAAAAAGGAGGTTCTCATTTCGGGCGTTTTTTTGTGTTTGTTACCTCATATCTCCGTCATAATATATGATCCGATTTAAAAAAAATATTGTTTGATGTGAAAGGATATCCTACTTTTCGATTAATACAATTGAAATTTTATCAAAATCCGTTCAGCTGTTTGGTTTTTAAATCCAAATAGTTTGAAAAATATGTGGAAAAATCATCCATTAATACTAAATTGCCTAACGATAGCGAAGACAAAGAGATGCCATGTATTTGTAGGCGATGAAGCCTTCGCTCTCTTTGAGCATATTATACGGCCGTATCCACGGCGAAATTTATCAGAAACACAAAAAGATTTCAATTATAGACTCACACGAGCAATATGAAATGTCGTGGAATGTACATTTGGGATTCTGACCAATAAATGGCGAATATTACCTACACCGAGCCCTAGACGTGAAAATGAGTTTTTGTGAACGAATTAGGTATAAAAGCCTGCTGCGTATTGTATAATTACGTACGCAAACACGATGGGATCAGATTTCGTGATAAACTTTATGACTCAGTTAAGGAGCCTGCGAGCTACATCTACGCGATCTAGCATGAACAACATTCAAAATATTTTGCCAAATATTTTAATTCAGCAAGAGGTTCAGTTGCATGGCAGTCTGATAAAATTTAAATAGGTTCTGGTTAAATGTAATCGGTGTTTGTGTTCATACTCCTCCGAAACGGCTCGATCGATTTATATTATACTAGCTGTGCCCGCGACTTCGTTCGCGCGTGCAGTTCATTTATTTAGGAAGATATTAAGTACACAAACTCACTAAATGTATGTAGGTAGGTACTCATCATGATTATGACATGACTTACAAAATTACGAAGAACGAACGAATATTAACACTTAAAAAATTTCTTCGTAAACAATATTACTTGTTATGTGATATTCATCAGTACGTATAAACAGGCTTTGCGCGCTGCTTACTTGCGACAAAGCGACATACAGCCTGACCGTGCGAGATACAGGACTACCGCAGATCCACACCAACACGACTAATAGTTTGTCTCTGAGCATGATTAATGGTAATGCCGAAACCTTAACCTTATCAGAAGATAAGTCTCCGCAGAGGACATGGTGGAGTATACGGTGGAGGTCTGCCCTGCTTGGGCGGAGCATCACCGTGTCCTCGTCGAGGCGATCGGCTGCGGCGTCCTGGTTTACTCCATGGTCCGGAGAAGAATATAAGATGAATGACAGCACGATTTGACAGTTATTCCTAGTTCGGGGCTAATCGTAAGTCCGTAGGTGATACGGAGTAGAAAACGCCCAACACTAAGGCCGAAACTACAGACTTCGGGCTTAAGAGAGTAGACCCCCTCAGCCGTCGCAACAGAAAAAAAGAACCCGGGCGTTGCGTCGGGTGTCGCAGGGCTATTCCCAGCCACCCTAAGCGCGGGCCCGCAGATGGCGAGCGTAGGTTGGCTCACTGTCCAAACACTAACTACTGTTGCGGAATTTGTTCGAAAAGTCACCACAGCCCTGGAACGTAAAAGGCATAAGGAGGAATACCGATGTGTTTTAGTCAGTAAGAGTTTGACACTCTCTTCCGCTCCACCCAGAGCAGAAGAAGTCATTTGATGTTTTCCCATCCATAAAAAAACCCACAACGGATAGAGTAGAGTAGAGACTCCGTTGTCCTGGCTAAGTTTGCAAGCCTAGCTCCGCCCAAATGTACAAAAGCCACCAGTGTGCTTCACAGGTTGAGCGGAGAGACGACCGATAATACTCAAGCCGCAAGGGAGTGATAATCTGAGATAAAAGTCAGCTCAATCACTTAGCACTCACAAACCTATATTTACCACCTGTATATGTACATTATGGATTGCAATAAACGATTTGATTTAAAACCTGCACCTCACCGTTCCGAGGATTTTTTCACGTCGGAAAGTCATGGCCAGGATGACGTAGCCCACTGATTCCTCGGCGTCGAAACAACCTCCGCAAATTGGGCTGTCTGTGGTGCATAAGTTAAAAAAATTTACGGGCAATGATCCGCAATAATAATCCCTATTATTACGGAGGTAATTTTTACTTAAGCTGAGAAGTCATTTAGTTAGTCACGTTTATAGACTTGTCATTGCCATTTTTCACTTTTTTCACCATTTGTTGTCATGAAGTTCAGTTGTTCTCTGGCAAATTCATGCACGAAACTGTGAGAAAGAAAGAAAGAAGGAGGAGCGGGTACGGGTCCAGCACTACCATCTCGAAACCTATCTTCGCGAGTTCTTCTGTCCCCCTTCCCGCGGACCTCTGTGTAGTTCAGACGTCTTAATAATATGTGACCATATTATTACTTATTTTTAAAATAAAATTAACAAAATAGTGGCAAAATACTCGTGTCAAAAAAATAGGAGTGCATAAACTGCCAGGAGCTCGCCGGGCAGTCACTAAGTCACTACGATACTGCATGACGCCTATGCCCCACCAAAGCTGCGCGTGAGTAACAGAAAAAAAAATCTTCTATGGCCCCGCTCTGTATACTATACATTCACTTAAAAAATAAAACATTATTATTATTATTATTATTACTTACGGCAACTTATTAATGAACTCTGCTGTTACTTGGTCGTGTGCGTACACTATTGACAAACGCCGAAAGAGACAAACATACCTGCGAGTGCGGGATAGACGGAGGTCAAGTAATATTGGACGGAAAGCTGTTTTCAACCGACCCGTCGATCGCGACCACCTTAGCCTGAGCTCTAGTGTACCACTGACTGCTCCGCGTATTTCGACCACCTGCGTGCGCTGTTTGCCTGGTACTTGAGTGTCAATCTATTACTAATAAATAGTAAAATGCCCCTTCAACGCTCACCGCCGCCTCCGTCGCAGAAAATGCAGGCGCCGACGACTCCTGCGGCAGCTTTCAGTACTCCCCAGCCTACCCTTTATACACCGCACAGCTCCTCTGAGCCAAGTCTGAATCTAAATACTGACTCACCTTCTAGTAACATCTCCCCTGCTATTACTTTCCGAAATGTAAAACGTAAACGCTTGGAAGAGGATGAGGATAACAGATTGTCCACTTTTATGACCGACATGAAGGAAATGTTCCGTCAGCTCAAGGAACAGCAAGAAGAAAAGTACGACAAGTTGTACTCCTTGATTGATCAAATTCGCGAAAACGTCGATTTCATGACTACCAGAAACGACCTTCTGACCTCTCGAGTGGAGTTTCTAGAAACTGAACGTAAAGAAAGCGTCTCATACATAAACAAGTTGGAGACTAAACTCGAATACTTTGAGCAAAGTACCAGGTCAACTTGCTTAGAATTTCGCAATATTCCGGTCAACAAGGTGGAAACGAAGGCTACTCTTCTAAATACTGTAATGAGTACTGGCAGCATTATAAACTTAGAAATACAGCCGTATGAAGTAAAGGATGTTTTTCGTGTAAAATCGAAAGACCCGGCGAATAAAACAATCATAGTAGATTTTACCACCGTTCTACGTAAAGAGGAATTTTTGGCTAAGTTCAGAAAACACATCAGGGAAAGCTTTAAGCTTACCACAGAGCACCTCAAAATCAGTGGACCTGCGAGACCAGTTTATATTTCTGAAAACTTATCAGCAAGGAACAAAAGGCTCTTTTTCTTGGCTCGTGATGCGGCCAAATCAAATGACTACAAATTCTGCTGGGTCAAACACGGCAAGATCTTCGTTCGCGAAAAAGTGGGCTGTAAGCATATCGAAGTCAAGAGTGAAACGGACCTAGCTAACATTCTGAAAGCCACATGACTAAATCCTGTCCTAGTTTATAATTCGACACACAAGATTAGTTTTGTAGCTCACTCATTTTTGTCTTTTTCGAATTTACGTGTTGGATTAGTTGACCTTATCTTTATTGTTGTTACCCACACCACTTACACTATGACACTCTTTGTCACAAAATACAATTTCACACCTACTTCACAAACAAAACAAAACCATTTATACAAGCTACTTCACACAATTTTTTCAACTCATGTGTCATATTATCCACATCTACAACAAACCGCTCATAGCCCTAAGCGGCGTGATATAACTGCTTCTTTACTAGTACGCATGTACTCTATGACGATTGTATTTTCCCTCATTTTCAACGTCCCCCTGTTTAAAATATTGATAAAAAAATGGATGATTTGAATACCATAAATACCGAGATTGAGCAGATTTCTGTCTCCAACTCATTCGTCTGCTCGCCGGAGCTCAGCTACAACTATGTTAATCCATCTTGTTCTCTAAAAATTCTACACGTTAATATTCGAAGTATAAGTTGCAACTTCAATCATTTGTTGGTACTGATAACTAGATTAAAGTTCTCACCTGATGTGATCTTACTGTCCGAGTGCTGGCTGAGCAAATGTCCAATTATTCCGTCTTTACCTGGATATGTAACCCACGCTTCCTCTTTTAAAAATCAGAACGAAGGTGTAGTTGCCTTTGCTAGAAATGAGTTGAATTGTTCTATAGAAATCCCTTCTTTCAATGACGCAAATTGCCTGGTCCTTAAATTTTCCAACAAGTTTGCACTTATCGCTCTATATCGATCTCCCTCGTATAGAGACTTGTCACCTTTCCTTAGTAGCTTGGATGATCTACTACGCCAGCTTGCAACATTCAAAACAATCGCTCTTATTGGAGACATTAATATAAACATCGTGCCGAGCAATCTCGACTCAAATGCTGATGAATACTTAAACACTGCGGCATCACACGCAATGCTTCCGGCACATACTTTCCCTACCAGACTCGCAAATTGTCTCGACCACGTATTGCTGAAAACTCCCTACACAGCCACTACCTTGGTGTGGAATAGAGGAGTGGACTGTATATTATGCTGGTTGTGGTCTGCAATTTATAGGTAGGTAGTTCTGTATGAACGGGATTCGCCGTTCTCCCAATCCAGGAACAAATTCAACAAAGAGATAGCTGAGTACGACTCACCTTTTTCTTCTGCTGCGGCGAGCCTCCAAGAGATCCAGACGGTCTTTTGAGTGGACAGCTGGCTACGGAGACTGACACGAGTAACACTACACGGAATGCACAATTTGTCCTGGGTTTATTAATTTTCACTCACGGAGCCAAAATTTGATTGTTCAACGGGTTATCGACGATTACAGACTGCCCGGATACGCGCGCTTGCTTTTTTCTTGCAGATGGCGCGCTTGTCGTACTTTTTATGATGTCCGGTAGCTCGTGGCCAATCGTGTGCCGACTTAATGAGCGTACACAGACATTCAATATCAAATCCGTCCAATCATGGGCTAGTTACAGAACATACCCCCTACCGAAACCATAGTGATGGTTTCTATAAAACTAAAAATTACCTTATTACCTACCTATATCGTTTAAGAGAACCTTAAAATGAAAATAAACTAGCAAAGTGCCTATCTACTAAAAAAACGTTTGGATTGAATCTAGTTATAAGGTATAAGGTAATAGGCAGAGTTTATTGGTTGGTCTTTGTAAGACACTCTTTTCGGTGCGCAGTGTCACACACCGAACTATTCCGTCAGGACCTGGATGTAATTTCTCTATTTTGCCCAGAGGCCAATGACAGGAGGGAACGTTATCAGTTTTAATTATTACTAAATCTCCAACCTTTGGGTTAGCGGAAGACGTAAACCACTTAGCTTTCTGCTGAAGAGTATTTAAATATTCGTGACACCAACGTTTCCAGAAAAGTTGGGAACACCTCTGAATATACTGCCAACGAGACAACCGGTTAATATTTACGTCTTGAACATCATACTCGGGTATGGAGACAAGGCTTCGGCCAATGAGAAAGTGTCCGGCGGTTAAGACATTAAATTCATTGGGATTATCACTAGCAGGTAGTGGACACAAAGGACGCGAATTTAGAATGGCTTCTGCCTTACAAAATATTGTGGAAAGCTCCTCAAACGTTAAGGACTTTTCCCCTACACTTCGCACGATGTGATATTTTGCTGACTTTATGCCCGCTTCCCAGAGACCGCCCATATGCGGTGCACTCGGAACATTAAATTTCCAATCAACCTGCCTTTTAGAACAGCCATCCGAAATGTCATCATCACTCTCACGCAGAAACCTTTGGATTTCAGACAGATGTCTACTTGCTCCAATGAAATTAGTACCACAGTCAGAATGGAGAACAGTGCATAGACCTCTACGAGCTACGAATCTGTCTAAGCATGCCAGAAAACAGTCGGCGGAGAGTGAGGATAGCACTTCCAGATGTACTGCTTTTGTGGAAAAGCAGACAAACAGTGCTAAATACGCTTTTGTCACTTTAGCATTACGACGTAAGCTTTCTTTAATTAAAAATGGACCTCCGAGGTCAACTCCGACGTTTGAAAATACCTTATTAGGTATCAACCGAGTTGGTGGCAAAGGTGCCATTTCGGGTTGCAGTAAAGACGGTTTACATTTAAAACACGTTTTACACTTAGATAAAACTGATCTAATGACGCTACGAGCAGACAATATCCAAAAGTTCTCATTTATTATACTTTGTAGTGTTCGCGGACCTACATGTAAATATTTTTTATGTAAATAATTAATCAACAGTTTAGTAAATAAACTATGTTTTGGAAGAAGACGCGGATGTTTAGAATTATACGGGAGTTCAGAATGACAGATGCGACCCCCTACCCTGAGGAAGTCGTCGGAATCAATAAATGGAGATAATTTTCGTAATGAGGCAACATGTTTCTTTTCTTTAATCAATTTTAATTCAGCTTCAAAATAGGCATTTTGAACTAATTTTATCAACATATCACGAGCTTCATTTAATTCGGAGGTTGACAATACCCTCGATTTGTGAGTAGTGTTAATATCACTCCCTTTTCGACTAAATCTTAAAATCCAAGCAAACGATCTTTGCAATTTGGAAAATGATGAAAACTGCTGAAAGATTCTTTCACAAAACTCTGTTCTAGACTCTTTAAAATTATCATTATTTTTATTTTCGGTCAAGAAATTAACAGACGCTTTTAATTCCGGTATTTTATTATTACTCTCATTAACAAACACTGTCAGGGGCCAATCGATATAACTTTGATACATCCAATCGGTGCCCTGTAACCAACGTTGATTACCACTGACAAGTTGTGCCGGAGACGCTCCGCGAGAACAAATATCGGCTAAATTATGTTCGCTACACACGTGTCGCCAAAAATGAGGGGGTAACACCTCAATAATTTTCGTAACGCGATGACTGACAAAAGTTTTCAGTTTATAAGGTTCGGTTTGAAGCCACGACAGTACGACTGTCGAGTCTGAAGCTGCCGTTATTTTGTTGATTTTAACGCGAGTAAATGTATCAATTACGAATTTTATTAATTTGCTCAACAAAACAGCACCCATTAACTCTAACCGAGGAATCGTGACGGGTTTTATTGGTGCAACTTTAGATTTCGCGGTCACTAGACGAACCTTTACGTTTCCCTTTTGATCGCGACTAATAACATACACGCATGCTGCATAGCCACGCAAAGAAGCATCACAAAATCCCACCAAGTCGCATTTCGTCTCCCTTGGTAATAGCATGTGACGTTCGATACGTAACTCATTTAACAGAGGAAGTTCAAAAATAAAATTTTGCCACGATTTTTTTATGTTTTCCGGCAACCTTTCGTCCCAACCAATGCCTAGCTTCCACAGTTCCTGCATGATCTGCTTCGCTACAAAAGTGCATGGTGCGATAAAACCCACGGGATCGTAAATCGACGCCAGCAACTTTAGCACTGAACGTTTGGTTAACTCATTGTCTGTTAAATTAACCGAAAAAACAAAATTATCGGATTTCGGAATCCATTTAAGGCCTAAAACTTTAATGGTACTATCGTTTTCATCTTTAACGAATGTTACGGAATTTTCCCTATTTTCTGAGGGCACGCGCTGTAGTAACTTTTCACTGTTACTCATCCACTTTTTTAAGGTAAAGTTGGCACTTTCAAAAATACCAATTAATTGATCCTGTGCTAAGCAAGCTTGCTCAAAAGTATTACATGAATATAGAATATCGTCCATGTATACTCCCTCACGGAGGACCTGAGCAGCGAATGGAAAACGTTTCCCTTCATCGTTCGCTAATTGAAGTAGCGTCCGCATTGCTAAGAACGGTGAACAACTAAGTCCGTACGTTACGGTTTTTAATTCGTATAATTTTATTGGATCGTTAGTCGATTCTCGATACAAAATATGTTGATATAAACGATCTTCTTTTCTTAAGGAGATAGCACGATACATTTTACAAACGTCACTTACTAGGCAATACTCAAATAGTCGAAATTTCAAAATAATTGCAGCAATATCCGGATACAGCTTAGGGCCGGTTAACAAGATATCATTTAGAGACACGTTATTGCTACTCTTCGCTGACGCGTCGAAAACTACGCGTAAAGGAGTGGAAGTACTACTAGGTCGCAAAATACTGTGATGTGGAATAATGTATTTGCTACCCTTGTCACCCTGATAAAGTTCCATATGCCCAAGATCTTCATATTCCCGCATAAAGTCCTTGTACTTATTGTTTAGATTAGTAGTACGCGCGAGTTTACGTTCCGTGTACAATAACCTGCGTTCAGCCGCCGCGCGCGTTGTACCTAGTGGTGAGCATTCGGGCGCAAAAGGCAGTGGCACTACGTATTGCCCGTTCGACTCCCGAGTATATTCATTAGAGAATATCTCCTCGGCTAACTGATCCATTGGATTTATTGAAGGCATGCACGGCACTTCCTCAATTTCCCAAAACCTGTGTAAAGTTTTTTCAATCGACTGTTCTTCGTCATATGACACCGATAAATTAAGATTTTGAGCACTATTATTATTAAGTGGATATAATTTTCCGCTAATAACATAACCAAAAACTGTTTTAATAACACTCGGAATACTATTTTTAATTACTAATGGCTTATCTCTAATGATCTCTGGCACTATATCGTTACCTAACAAAATATCTATGCGTGAACGCTTAAAGAACAGTGGATCTGCTAACTTATAAGTGTCATACTCGTTAATGACATTATCTGTGAAAGAGATATTAGGCATATCAGCGGACACCTTCGAAATAACTACCAAATTAACTCTAAATGTTGGACCACTCGCATGTCTAGGTTTTAATGTGCAAGTAACCATGCCTTGATTTTTAACTATGCCCGCACCTATACCGTGAATGGTAAAAGGACATTTTTTACGTTGTAATCCTAATTTCTGAGCACATTCAGTAGTTATAAAAGAACTCTGAGCGCCAGAATCGATGACCGCACGGCAGTCTTGATATTGACCAACACAGTCAATCACATGCGTAAGTGTTGTACCTAACACTACTCCGTATTCGCAGTTATTAGTAATCAATGCTCGCTGTATGGGTGAGTGTGTTGTGTCACTTACGAAGTGAGACGACACTAGCGCTTGCTGCGCATTCGAAAGAGACGGCTGCGCAGTCAGGGAGTTCGCCACGGACGAAATTCCCGCGCTTTCTGTTTTAATGTTATCTTTATGCAGTAAATAATGATGCGGTGATGCACATACACCGCACGTCATTGTACTTTTACAAGCATTAGACTGATGATCAGATTTAAGACAATTATGACAAAGTTTGAGTGAATGAACACGGTTCATTCTTTCATCGACCGACAATTTACGAAATTGATCACATCGATAAATCATATGATTTTGTTTACAAATCACACAAGTTAAATTTAAGTTATTCTTATTACTACGGTTGTTGTTATTGAACGGAGCTCGTGACGTATTAAGAACTGACTTAGACGAAGATTTAATTTGGTTTTTATTTTGTGTATTATTGTTACTACTATTTTTCGACGTGTTATTCGACGAGCTGTCCTTAACAGTATGTTCGAGAACTTTAATTTGTTTGTTTACGAAAGCTATTAGTTCTGCAAACGTAGGTATCAACTTTTGATCACGGCATTCTTCGAATAATTTTCGAGTATGAGGGTCGAGTCGTTGTAATGCTAAGTGACACAATAAAAAATCGTCTAAGTTTTGAATGTTCAATGCTTTAATCGCTTTAAGTGAATAATCAAAGGTTTCTATAAATGAAGTTAAGTTCGACGTAGTATCCTTAGTTAACGGTGAAAAGTTGAACATTTTATCGAAATACCTACATGCTAGCGTTCTGTGGTCGTGATATTTATCAACTAAACTTTGCCAAACTAATGTATAATTAGCGGCCGTGATAGGTAGATTTTTTACAATATTCAATGCAGAACCTTGAACACATGAAAGTAAATAATGATATTTATCGATATCTGAGAAATTTCTATTGTGAACCAACGATGAGAACGTGTCATAAAAAGTTGTCCAATTTTCAACTTCTCCGTCAAATTGAAATAACGTTATCTTTGGTAACGCGGGTGTGGGTACTATTGACTCATTTTTGTCTAAAGCAGGATAGAAATCGGAGTCCGACTTAGAATGCTTACTAGCGATTAACTGACATGCATTATACATTTCGTCAAATGTTTCGAGTTCACTAATCGACATTTTAGCTGTTGGTTTTATTTGCACTTCTATTTCGTACAAATCAAAGATGGTGGATTCAAACCTCGCACGAACACTTTCCATTTCCGACAATAATACCGCAAATAATTTATCTGGTTCAGATCCCAACTTTTTGGAATAGTCATAAAGCTTTTGTATCTTCGTAAATAAATATTCCTTTTTGACTAATAGGGTTTTACGTTTCGTTTCTAAAACTTCCGCCATTTTGGAAGCGTGGTTTTAGTAATTTAAAAATCCGGCTCGAAGGACCAGAATGTGGAATAGAGGAGTGGACTGTATATTATGCTGGTTGTGGTCTGCAATTTATAGGTAGGTAGTTCTGTATGAACGGGATTCGCCGTTCTCCCAATCCAGGAACAAATTCAACAAAGAGATAGCTGAGTACGACTCACCTTTTTCTTCTGCTGCGGCGAGCCTCCAAGAGATCCAGACGGTCTTTTGAGTGGACAGCTGGCTACGGAGACTGACACGAGTAACACTACACGGAATGCACAATTTGTCCTGGGTTTATTAATTTTCACTCACGGAGCCAAAATTTGATTGTTCAACGGGTTATCGACGATTACAGACTGCCCGGATACGCGCGCTTGCTTTTTTCTTGCAGATGGCGCGCTTGTCGTACTTTTTATGATGTCCGGTAGCTCGTGGCCAATCGTGTGCCGACTTAATGAGCGTACACAGACATTCAATATCAAATCCGTCCAATCATGGGCTAGTTACAGAACACTTGGTAATAGACTGCCCTATTACAGATCATTTCCCTGTACTTCTTTTATGCAACCCAAACATGACACTTAATACACCCAAAAAATCAATCTCAAAAGTGGACATCCCTGGGGTTATAAACGATATTAAAAACGCAGATTTTTCTTCTATTTTTCAGTGTAATAACCCAAACTTAGCAGCTGAACTTTTCGTCACTCTTGTGTCTACTTCCATAAAATCACACACGCACTTTTCGATAATTCCTAGCAGACTCCGTATTAAAAAACCCTGGATCACGCCTGGCCTTTTGAGATGTATACGACATAGAGATAAACTGTCTAGGACTTTTCTGAAAAATCCTGAAAATGACTCGCACAAACTAGTCTTCCGCTATCGAAATTACTGCAATAATCTGCTCAAAAAATTAAAACAAGACTATGAAACCTCCGAGTTTCAGAAGGCCAGGAATAACCCAAAAGCGACATGGCGACTTATCACGCAAGTAGCGAACCTGAAGCAGGGTAGCAAAGAACCTGCCTCGGAGTTGCTGAAATGCTGTGACGATCCCATACAATCAGTTAACGAGGTTAATCACTACTTTGCTAGTGTTGGCAGTAATCTAGCTTCTAAAATCCGGCAACCTTTCCCAACCACAGTCTATACAGACACTCAACCTGAACCTATAGTACTGAGCTGTGCCAAACCATGCCCATCAGATTCAATGGTTCTGTATGACGTGGACTGTGATGAAATAGAAAAAGTTATCCTAAATCTAAAGGATAAATGTGCTGTTGGTTATGACGGTATCTCGGCGTCCGTTGTTAAGGCTGCTAGGCACACTATCATCCCCTCTCTAGTATACATCTATAACCTGTGCCTTTCCTCAGGTGTTTTTCCAGATGTTTTTAAAACCGCGATAGTTCATCCCATATTCAAAGCTGGGGACAGGGACGGTGTCTCTAACTATAGGCCTATATCTGTCCTTACTACTTTGTCCAAAATTTTTGAAAAAATTATTAACACTAGACTTGTGAATTTTCTTACAAAAAATAATACTGTGGCTTCCAACCAGTTTGGTTTCAGAGCTGGGAAATCTACGGATGATGCAGTTTTGGAGCTCACAGATACAATTATTGGCCATCTAAATAACAAACAAAAAACTCTTGGCATATTCCTGGATTTATCCAAGGCATTTGACACCGTTTCTGTCCCCTTATTACTTTCCAAGCTGGATGGCATTGGAATTCGCGGTATTGCTCATGAAATCTTCCGCAGCTACCTGACTGACCGCCGGCAGGTAGTAAAAATTGAAACATATACTAGCAGAGAGGAGCTAGTTACCTTTGGTGTGCCGCAAGGTAGTGTCCTAGGACCTACTCTCTTCCTCATTTACGTGAATGAGCTCTGCCAACTATCTCTTTTAAACTCTAAAATCATCACATATGCCGATGACACAGTGCTTATAATTCACGGCAAGGATTGGTCTGATACCTTCAATAAAGCGGAGTTGGCGCTCAGTGAGGTCATGTACTGGTTAAACACAAATCTCCTTACACTAAATGTCAACAAAACCAAATTCATACCCTTTACCCCAGGCATTTTAAGCCAGCCCCCCCGTTCCTTCAACATCAGAGCTCACGTTTGCACACTTTCTGATTTTCCTGATTGCAACTGTACGACTATCGAACGAACTGACCACATTAAATATCTTGGAGTAATTATCGACAATCTCCTAAAATGGAAAAAACAGATCGACTCTGCAGTCAAACGGGTGCGAAGGTTAATTTATATATTTAAAAAACTTAGGGGGGTTGCTGACTTCAAATGTCTGATAACTGTCTACCTAGCTCTCGCTCAATCAGTCCTTGGGTATTGCGTGACCTCGTGGGGAGGAGCACACAAAACCACCATGCTACGTCTGGAAAGGGCGCAGAGGGCCGTACTAAAGGTTTTATCAAAGAAACCAATCCGCTATCCGACATCTGACCTCTATTTACATTGCAAGGTCCTCACAGTTAGGCAGCTCTTCGTATTACAGACTGTACTCCGAAAACACAAACTGATACACTACGACCCAACTTATAGTACTGCTAAACGCCTTTCTGACAGAGTTTGCAAAAATGTTCCCTGTGGGACAGCAGTAGCGAGAAGACATTTCAGGTATATCAGCTCCAAGCTCTATAACAGCATAAATAAGACCTTAGATATCTACCGATTACCCCGTAGTCTCTTGAGGAAGAAGTTGACTGAGTGGTTGAAAGCAATGTCATATGACGCAACTGAGAGAATTGTGGAAACTTAGCTAACACAAACACTGACACACACCCAAACTTTCACTCACATACACGCACACACCCCTCACACTCTACAAAAAGCACACCCATCCCACTCCCTTCCACACACACACCCCCACACACCCAAGTTTACTCCAACAATGTATGTATGTTTAGTATAAGTCTGGAACAAATTTATTTCTTGTCTAGATGGGCATTGATAGCTGCGACACAGTTATAAACTTTTGCAGCTATCATCGTTTTCTTTGTATTTGAGTCGAACTGTCTATGTTCCAAAATAAAACTTTTTACTTTACTTTTTTTCTGTGGCGTCATTGCCTAGGGATCCACAGTTCCCCTTGAAGCTCTGGAGTGTGAAACCCGCTACTGGTAATTTCTGGCCCTAGGCTGGTCACCACGAATCACCAGCGGACTGGGAATTGAACAGTTTTGTTTCAAAATAAACAGAAAATAATTAGGAATTAGGGAGATCCTGGGAAAGAAATCCAAGAGGTGAAAGGCTCACCGAGTCGAAGCTCTAAAGTTTTGAGCATCGAAGCCGAGTTTTTAGCCTGTCGGTTTTGTATCGGTTGCATTTTGGGGAGTGTGCGACGGAATTGCATAGTTTAATTCCGCCAAGCTCGTTCCATCATCGGACCACAAGACGTACGGCGCCGGCGGTACGCCATCGGTACACGGTGGACCTCACACCCACATGAACAAAACGCTTTGGAACACATGGCGTGGAATTCCCTGACTGAGTCCGTGTTTCCTGATAGTTACAGCCTGGGAGTCTTATCAAGAGTGAGTAGGTTACTTATTGGCAAGCGTGCTCTATCTTCGATCACATCATCGTTTGCCATCAGGTGAGATAGTGGTGAAACGCGTTCCTATCAAAAGTAAAAAAAAATGAAAACAAAGTCAGTGGAGCAATTTTTTTTTTTTGCATCAAATGCGTAACGCCGGGCAAGTATCAAAAGAATCTTTAACTAAAAAATACTTTTTGGTGTAATTCTCGTGCTGTTGATGGTAAGTACAGTTTCGCTCAATAGATGGCATTGCAAGTTTCATTAAAGATACTTACCCCTACTTACTTTGCATGTAGATAATAAGTTGATTTCTTCTAGATTGCCACAATCCTATCAGGTTTATGTGAATGTTATCTACATTAGTTTTGTATTTTTTAACGCGATGCAAACAAATACAGAATACATATAAACAGAAAATAGGTTCTGCTTGTCTTGCTAAAAAGATATGCAAAATACAGCAATAACATATTATTAATATTTGAAAATATTAGGTTTGGTAGGAATAAAAAAATAAGGAAATAAATAAGATAAAAATAATACAAAAATAATTACAAAATATGTGGGATTCGAACCCACACCTAGTTTTTCGAGAGGCAGGCTTTATACCAACGGACTATGAGATCTGTTGGTAATTGATTAAAATAGCCGATAGCTTAGCTCCCTGAAAGGGTTCCACATCAGGTGCTCTAGACCTTCATTTTTTTTATGTCGACAGACAGTACTCATCATATTGACCAACTATTTCTAAAGCGGTATATTAATATCTTTTATAGATTAGCCGGGCTGCTAAGGTTCCACGTCTTGTATTCAGATCTTCAAAATAAATTATAGCCTATATGTTGGCGAGGACTAATAGCTATACAACAAAAAAAGTTTCATTAAAATCCGTCCAGTGGTTTTTGCGTGAAAGACGAACAACAGACAGACAGACAGACAGACAGACAAAAAAAGAAAAAAAAATATTTTTGGCTTCTACTGTTTGTATAAAGCACCCCCGGAGTATTTTTTTTAGTTTATATTCAATGTACAGAATTGACGTCTTCTACAGTTTTATTATATGTATAGATTTTAACCGACTTCATAAAAAGAAGAAGGTTCTTTTTATGTGTATTTGATAGGTATGAGAATAGGTCGTAAAGTCTAGTATATAATCATGTTATTTCACACCGCTAAGAACACACATACAGGCGAAGCCGAAGGGCAGCAGCACAGTATAAATATGGACAGTAGGGAAACTAAGCCTAGTTGAGAACATAATTACCTACGCTCCATTGAAGCAATAGGGTTGTCACTTTTAATGTTTTTGATATATATATTTTTTACATTTTAGTTCTGTAGTGATCAATCAATCGAATTTGAATAAATAGCATACAAACATAATTTAAACTAGCACTTCGCCCGCGACTTCGTCCGCGCGGACTTAGTAGGTACTCCACAAACTTCAACGCCCCCTATAAAAGGTTAATTTTGGAAAATTAAGCACAACAATTTTCATTAATTACTTAGCCATTTCTACTTATTCTATGGTCTCAGGAGGCCCTCGACAATGTACCATTTAATTAGCGAATGCGACTGTCGAAATGCCATAATGTAGGAATTTCCTTCGAGTGGCCCACACAATATTGGGATGATATTGTTATTTATTTTATGGTTAAAAAATTAGATTTAACAACAAGTCGTGACTGGGAAGAACATAGAAACAACACTTATGAAGAGGATCCTACTTTAACACAATTTTGTTCTTTTTTAAGCAGAAAAGCGGACTGGTTAGAGTCAGTGGAGACAAATCTTAGTTCTTCTGAGACGAATGCTATAGTCGCCTTAAACAATAGTCATTCAAATAAAACTGATTCTAAGCATAATACAACAAATAAAAAATCAGAATATATAAATAAAAACAGTAAATGTCCACTTTGCTCCCAAGCACATACATTATTTAAATGTGAATCTTTTAGAAACTTATCAATAGAAAATCGTATACAAAAGGCAACTGAATTTAATGTTTGTATCAATTGCTTACGTTTTGGTCATGATTCTAAAAAATGCAGATTTTCACATTGCAAATATTGCAAAACAAAGCACAATACGCTTTTGCATTTGGAAAGTAACGAGCCCAAACTTGTTTCAAATCCATTGCCTTCCGCCACGCCTTCTGCACTGCCTTCTGCTTCACGTTCTTCAAATGTTGTGCTTTCAGCCAATGCCATGCAGCTTGCTACTTCTGCGCATGTTTTACTGTCCACAGCTGTGGTGAACGTGAGTGGCGTGACGGGTAAGAAGTACACTGCGCGCCTACTGCTGGACAACGGCAGTACAGCGAACTTTGTTACGCAGAGCTTCTCAGAGAAGCTGGGTTTGTTACGACGCGGTACGAGCACCAAGGTAACGGGTATTAATAATCACGTATCCACCAGTACACAGTCTTGTCACCTCTCAATAGAGTCTTTATGCTGTGCCTTTACTGTAGATATCGAGTGTCATATTTTGCCTGAAATCACAAAGGTTCTACCGTCTTCATTCGTGCATATCAATCACGTCCCTATTCCTTCAGGTATTAAACTAGCAGACCCGAACTTTAACGTTCCGTCGGTCGTAGACATCCTGATAGGGGCTGAAGTTTTCTGGAATGTCATAGGCAGCAAAACGATAGACTTAGGGAAAAACCTACCTAAATTATGCGAGACCAAATTAGGATGGTTAGTTTCAGGTAGTATTTCGCACCAATCATGTTTTTCCGCTAATCATTTTTGCCATCATTCCAATGTCACTCCCGACCTAACTCAATTTTGGGAGTTTGACAAAGTGGCTTCAAAACATTCACTCTCGCTTGAGGAGAGAATGTGTGAGCAGTCTTTTGCTCAAACCACCGCTCGTAATGATGGTGGGGGATTCGTCGTATCAATGCCTTTAAAAGGGGATCCTAGTACATTAGGTCATTCATTTACTAATGCTAGAAATCGTTTTCTTTCCCTTGAACGGCGATTTAAACGCGATCCATTATTTCATGAAAAATACAATGAGTTCATGAGAGAATATGAGCGTCTAGGTCATATGACGTTAGACTCAGACTGTACTTCTTCACCAGAAAACTCCATGAAAAAATATTACATTCCACATCATGGAGTCATTCGCAGTTCTAGTACCACTACACAGCTACGCGTAGTATTCGACGCATCAGCTTCTACCAGTTCGGGGGTGTCGCTTAACGACATTCAGTTGGTCGGTCCCGTAGTTCAAGACGATCTGTTTTCTATTTTAACACGTTTTCGTCAGCATAGGTACGTGGTCTCAGGTGACGTGGAAAAGATGTACAGGGCCATAGAGTTAAATCCAGTTCAAAGACCTCTTCAAAAAATAGTTTTCAGATTTGAACCTTCAGAACCTCTTAGAACCTACACTTTAAATACGGTTACCTATGGTACCGCTTCTGCACCCTATTTAGCCACTAAGTGTCTTGTAAGTTTGGCTGATAACATTGAGGACAGTCGTATTATATGTGCTATACGACGTGACTTCTACGTTGATGACTTTCTTAGTGGAGGGAATACCATAGCTGAAACTGTTGATATTTCTAAAAAGGTACATTCTGTTCTATCATCTGCAAAATTCAATTTACGTAAATGGCGATCAAACAATCCACAAATTCTTAAAGAAATTACATATAGCAACGAGTTACATAATACTCGTACTTTACATTTTTCTGAGCCAGGTTCAAACTCTCAATCTAAGACTTTAGGTCTTAACTGGGTTTGTGACTCAGATTCTCTTACTTACACAATAAATATCACCTCCACTACTAAAGTCACAAAACGTCGTGTTCTTTCTGTCATCAGTCAAATCTTTGACCCATTAGGTCTCGTAGGTCCATGCGTCGTCCAAGCAAAGATAATTATGCAGCGTCTATGGCAAGATAAGTATGACTGGGATGACGAAGTATCGCACGAAATCAGATATCTTTGGTCTACATTTGAAGGCACAATAACCGCTTTGAATAATTTAAAAATTCCTCGTTGGGTTTTGCATGAAGACTCTATTACGCATGAAGTACACGTCTTTACCGATGCGTCCGAGAGGGCGTACGGCGCTTGCGTGTATATTCGGTCTTGTAATGGCAGTGGACCTATAGGCGTACAACTTCTAGTCTCTAGAAATCGTGTAGCGCCCATCAAACCAACGACGATACCGAGGCTTGAACTTTGTGGAGCTTTGTTGGGTGCAAGGCTGTGTACTAAGGTTCAGGAATCGCTTACCATACCCATTCATAAATGTAGATTCTGGTGCGACTCAACCATAGTCCTGGGTTGGCTCTCTACTCCATCTAATCAATTAAAACCTTTTGTCAGAAATAGAGCCAATGAGATACAGGAAATTACTTATGGTCATACCTGGAGCTACGTACCGTCGAAGGACAACCCGGCGGATCTTGTTTCCCGTGGTCTCAGTGCTGACGTAATCATGCACACTCCACTGTGGTGGTCTGGACCCTCAGTGGTCCTTCGATTGCCAAAAAATAATTACCAGTTTTGCCGTAATTACCGTCGTCAATATCGGTCGTCGTGTTCACCTGTGTGGACTTTGACCGCTCGCGCGCCACGCGGGGCGACCACACGATCAAAGAACAAAGAAATCGTTCCCGAGGCAGCCTGCATAGTCAACGTGGGAGCTGACGTCATTCTAAGGGATTATAGTACTGTATTTGAGTGAGTCCGTTCCAATTAGATTTTTTTCCGCTTTCATCTACTTGCCGAAAATTGTTGTTCATCTTTCCATCTTTTAGTGTTCATACAGTGTCTTAATATTAGTGCTTTCAAGTGTTTTCTACGGCACTGCTTGTTAAATTACGCATGTTTTGCATCAAAACGCTCGGTCATTAGCTAATTCGCACCGCGTTAAAACATGTGTTGAGTCGTTGACCTTGACACTGATTCTCGATCCCTTTCACTAACACAGCTGTTTGCAGTTACATTTATTTTATCTATTGAGTGCATAAGCACCAGTGCGTCCAGCTCTTATTTAACTTTACAATGGCAGATAACTTAAAAACATTGATAAAAAAACGTAGTTCAATTAAATCAAAGCTTACTATTTACAGCAACTATTTAAATTTAGTAAAAAGTAGTTCCGCAATATCAGAGTTGCAACGCTTAGATTTAGATGAGCGTTTTAATAAATTTGAAACCTTGCACACTGAATTTGATGCTTTACAGACACACATCGAAGTGCTTTCCGACGACAACGAGTCGACGATGGCTGAGCGCGAGGACTTTGACCGCCAGTTTTTCAACTTGGTGGCACTCACGCGCAGCCTGCTCGGTGTCTCGGCCAATGGTGCTGCGTCGGAGGCGGGCTTCAAAGATGCCAACTCAGGTGCACATGTTTCATTTAGGAATTCCTTTGTTCGTTTGCCTAAAATTGAATTGCCACATTTTGATGGGAACTACCAATGCTGGCTTGAGTTTAGGGATACTTTTGGGTCATTGATTCATGACAATTCTAGCATAAGTGACATCAATAAGTTCCACTACCTGCGAGCCTCACTCCAGGGGAATGCAGCCTTAATTATTAAAAACATCGATTTCAAAGCTGACCATTACAATTTAGCATGGGACCTGTTGTGCGAACGTTACAATAACAACCGACTTCTAGTAAATAATCATTTTCAAGCATTATTTAACGTCGAACCCATTACAAAAGAATCAAGTGTGTCCATTAGAAACCTTGTTGATGCTATTAATAAAAATATTAGGGCATTAACTTCATTAAAAAAGCCCACACAATATTGGGATGATATTGTTATTTATTTTATGGTTAAAAAATTAGATTTAACAACAAGTCGTGACTGGGAAGAACATAGAAACAATACTTATAAAGAGGATCCTACTTTAACACAATTTTGTTCTTTTTTAAGCAGAAAAGCGGACTGGTTAGAGTCAGTGGAGACAAATCTTAGTTCTTCTGAGACGAATGCTATAGTCGCCTTAAACAATAGTCATTCAAATAAAACTGATTCTAAGCATACAAATAAAAAATCAGAAAATATAAATAAAAACAGTAAATGTCCACTTTGCTCCCAAGCACATACATTATTTAAATGTGAATCTTTTAGAAACTTATCAATAGAAAATCGTATACAAAAGGCAACTGAATTTAATGTTTGTATCAATTGCTTACGTTTTGGTCATGATTCTAAAAAATGCAGATTTTCACATTGCAAATATTGCAAAACAAAGCACAATACGCTTTTGCATTTGGAAAGTAACGAGCCCAAACTTGTTCCAAATCCATTGCCTTCCGCCACGCCTTCTGCACTGCCTTCTGCTTCACCTTCTTCAAATGTTGTGCTTTCAGCCAATGCCATGCAGCTTGCTACTTCTGCGCATGTTTTACTGTCCACAGCTATGGTGAACGTGAGTGGCGTGACGGGTAAGAAGTACACTGTGCGCCTACTGCTGGACAACGGCAGTACAGCGAACTTTGTTACGCAGAGCTTCTCAGAGAAGCTGGGTTTGTTACGACGCGGTACGAGCACCAAGGTAACGGGTATTAATAATCACATATCCACCAGTACACAGTCTTGTCACCTCTCAATGGAGTCTTTATGCTGTGCCTTTACTGTAGATATCGAGTGTCATATTTTGCCTGAAATCACAAAGGTTCTACCGTCTTCATTCGTGCATATCAATCACGTCCCTATTCCTTCAGGTATTAAACTAGCAGACCCTAACTTTAACGTTCCGTCGGTCGTAGACATCCTGGTAGGGGCTGAAGTTTTCTGGAATGTCATAGGCAGCAAAACGATAGACTTAGGGAAAAACCTACCTAAATTATGCGAGACCAAATTAGGATGGTTAGTTTCAGGTAGTATTTCGCACCAATCATGTTTTTCCGCTAATCATTTTTGCCATCATTCCAATGTCACTCCCGACCTAACTCAATTTTGGGAGCTTGACAAAGTGGCTTCAAAACATTCACTCTCGCTTGAGGCGAGAATGTGTGAGCAGTCTTTTGCTCAAACCACCGCTCGTAATGATGGTGGGGGATTCGTCGTATCAATGCCTTTAAAAGGGGATCCTAGTACATTAGGTCATTCATTTACTAATGCTAGAAATCGTTTTCTTTCCCTTGAACGGCGATTTAAACGCGATCCATTATTTCATAAAAAATACAATGAGTTCATGAGAGAATATGAGCGTCTAGGTCATATGACGTTAGACTCAGACTGTACTTCTTCACCAGAAAACTCCATGAAAAAATATTACATTCCACATCATGGAGTCATTCGCAGTTCTAGCACCACTACACAGCTACGCGTAGTATTCGACGCATCAGCTTCTACCAGTTCGGGGGTGTCGCTTAACGACATTCAGTTGGTCGGTCCCGTAGTTCAAGACGATCTGTTTTCTATTTTAACACGTTTTCGTCAGCATAGGTACGTGGTCTCAGGTGACGTAGAAAAGATGTACAGGGCCATAGAGTTAAATCCAGTTCAAAGACCTCTTCAAAAAATAGTTTTCAGATTTGAACCTTCAGAACCTCTTAGAACCTACACTTTAAATACGGTTACCTATGGTACCGCTTCTGCACCCTATTTAGCCACTAAGTGTCTTGTAAGTTTGGCTGATAACATTGAGGACAGTCGTATTATATGTGCTATACGACGTGACTTCTACGTTGATGACTTTCTTAGTGGAGGGAATACCATAGCTGAAACTGTTGACATTTCTAAAAAGGTACATTCTGTTCTATCATCTGCAAAATTCAATTTACGTAAATGGCGATCAAACAATCCACAAATTCTTAAAGAAATTACACATAGCAACGAGTTACATAATACTTTACATTTTTCTGAGCAAGGTCCAAACTCTCAAACAAAGACTTTAGGTCTTAACTGGGTTTGCGACTCAGATTCTCTTACTTACACAATAAATATCACCTCCACTACTAAAGTCACAAAACGTCGTGTTCTTTCTGTCATCAGTCAAATCTTTGACCCATTAGGTCTCGTAGGTCCATGCGTCGTCCAAGCAAAGATAATTATGCAGCGTCTTTGGCAAGATAAGTATGACTGGGATGACGAAGTATCGCACGAAATCAGAAATCTTTGGTCTACATTTGAAGGCACAATAACCGCTTTGAATAATTTAAAAATTCCTCGTTGGGTTTTGCATTAAAACTCTATTACGCATGAAGTACACGTCTTTACCGATGCGTCCGAGAGGGCGTACGGCGCTTGCGTGTATATTCGGTCTTGTAATGGCAGTGGATCCATAGGCGTACAACTTCTAGTCTCTAGAAATCGTGTAGCGCCCATCAAACCAACGACGATACCGAGGCTTGAACTTTGTGGAGCTTTGTTGGGTGCAAGGCTGTGTACTAAGGTTCAGGAATCGCTTACCATACCCATTCATAAATGTAGATTCTGGTGCGACTCAACCATAGTCCTGGGTTGGCTCTCTACTCCATCTAATCAATTAAAACCTTTTGTCAGAAATAGAGCCAATGAGATACAGGAAATTACTTATGGTCATACCTGGAGCTACGTACCGTCGAAGGACAACCCGGCGGATCTTGTTTCCCGTGGTCTCAGTGCTGACGTAATCATGCACACTCCACTGTGGTGGTCTGGACCCTCATTTTTACAGCATAGTGAAAATGAGTGGCCTAACATGCCAAACAGCGGGAAGGATAGTCTGCCGGAAGTGGTGACTCATTTCATTAGTAGTGATAGTGACAATAATTCATTGAATAGTAATCATTCAGACGTAACCATTCATTCATCAATCATTAACGATTTGTTAGCAAAGTATTCTAGTTTAACAAAAATACAAAATATATTTACATATGTACAACGCTTTATTTACAATGTAAAAAATAAAAATAATAAACTGCATGGTATTTTTTCAACAACAGAGCTAGAAAATTCATTACATATAATTATACATTATTCACAGCTTGAAATGTTTCCAGAAGAGTATAATTTGTTAAAGTCAGGCCAAAAATTACCACGCAGAAGTAGATTGCTTCCTCTGACACCGTTCATTGACAATCATAACCTCATTCGCGTGGGCGGGAGGCTCGATAACTCCCCCTACGATTTTAATGTGAAACATCCTATTATTTTATGCAGTAAGCACATACTTACAAAACTTATATTTCAAATGCAACATTTACAGCTTGTACATGCAGGTCCACAGTTGTTATTGTCACACATACGGCAAACTTATTGGCCTCTAGGTGGCAGAAGCCTGTCTAGGTTTGTCGTGAATAAATGTCTTAAATGTTTTCGACATAAGGCTCAGAACGTTCAGCCTATAATGGGTCAACTACCTAGCTCAAGGACAAATTTGGGGGCCGAGTCACCCGCGTCCGTAGGAGAATACCCACAGTTGCCCTACACGTGGTCCCCGGGTGGTGCTAATCAGGTGACACTAACTGGTGGTAGGTTTCGGCCGATGGCTTGTGACCACCCACTGGGCAAAGGCATACCGCCAAGCGGCCTAGCCGTGTTCCGGTAGGATGCTCAGTGTAGCCAATCCAGAGGAGCAGGGTCGAAATAGTAGTTCCTATGCAGGCAGACCAACCAGGCTCGCTCTGATTTGGGCGTATCGGGAGACTAGTCGCGGAGGGTAGCGGGATCCGAGGCACGGTGCGCCGCTGGCCGACCGCAGGTAGTTGGGGGCCCAAGTAGTGTGCTAGCCACACACGAAAGGCTGCCCCGCCAACTGTCGAAAAATCCCGGAATGCACCATCGTGCTGGTTGGCGACCAGACGAGAGGGCCCGATGGACATTCCCGGGGGGGCTCGGGCGTCCCCGCGGTCTCCAGACTAGTCCCCCAATGATGCCGTCCTGTCAGAGCGTGCCTGAAGGTTAGCAGCATGGAACCTCATTTCACTTCCTTCTCCTCTACCTCCTTCACTCTCAAACTCAATGAATCAAAGGAACAAAATTAAAAAGGCTGTACAGCGGCAGCACTCCCTCTCCCACAAAGTGCACCTGTGTAATATACGAGGTCTGCACTCTAATCTCGCCGCAGTCCATCACCACCTGGAGACTGAGAAACCAGCGCTCCTGTTCCTTTCGGAGACGCAGATTGGATGTCCGTCAGACGTGTCGTACCTCACTTACCCAGGGTTTACCCTGGAGCACTATTTTAAACCACGCGCGGGTGTATGTATGTACGCCCGGGACGACATCTGCTATCGGCGTCTCCGCAACCTTGAGGACTCCAGGTTCTCAACACTTTGGGTTCTGGTGGACACTGGCCTAGATAAAATAATCTATGCCTGTGTCTATCGGTCGCACAGCGGAGATCTGGAGACAACTGGGCTCACACAACACCTCAGTGAGGCGGCGGATGCGGCTCAGCAGCGATACCCTTCTGCCCAATTGGTGTTACTGGGGGACTTCAACGCCCACCATCAGGAGTGGCTCTTCCCATACCAGTGCACAGACCATGCTGGACGAGAGACGCGAAAGCTAGCGCTAGCGTTAAATCTCACCCAGCTGGTCCAGGGGGCAACGAGGGTGCCCGATGTTGATTCGCACACAGCCAATTGCTTGGACCTTCTGCTGACAACAGATCCAGACCGCTACTCGGTGTCGATTTCTTCACCACTAGGAAGTTCCGACCACTGTCTGGTGAAATCTGTGTCCGTCTACTCCCCGCCCGATCCTAGCCTTAGAGGCACCCGGCGGGTATGGCGATACAGGTCAGCAGATTGGGATGGCATGCGATCTTTCTTCGCATGTTATCCTTGGCAGCCTACTTGCTTTTCTTCGACTGACGCTTCGACGTGCGCAAACGCCGTGACGGATGTGTTGCGGCAGGGAATGGAGTATTTCATTCCGTTCTCTGACGTAACAATATCTGGCGTGGCTCGTCCATGGTTTGGTGCCGAGTGCAATCGCGCTGATGCGGTCAAACATACGGCGTACCTAGCATGGGTCGACGCTCGTACACGCAAAGCGGGTGACGTGAGTCAGAAGAAGAGGGCCTTCAACAGAGCTGCCAAGTCCTGCAAGAAGGTGTTGCGGAGGGCTCGTTTTGACCACATTAGCCGAATTGGGAACAAACTTGCTTCATACCCAGCAGGCAGTAAGGCGTTTTGGTCCCTGGCTAAGTCGGTTGAATCGAACTTCTGCCGCCCCTCACTACCACCACTGCTGAGACCTGATGGGTCGCTGGCCCATTCCGCTGAGGAAAAAGCGAACCTGTTTGCATCTCTGTTTGCGGAAAATTCGCGTCTCGATCCTGGTGGCGCTAGGCCCCCTGCTTCTCCTGTTGGATGCGAGTCGAGTATGTCGAACATTCGCATTCATCAGAAGGACGTTCGTAGGGTATTGCGTAACCTAGACGTGAATAAGGCCAGTGGCCCCGACGGGATACCGGCAATTGTACTGAGGACCTGCGCGCCTGAGTTGTGTCCGATCTTGACACGCCTATATCGCCTTTCGTTTGAGACTGGTAAGGTGCCGATGGCTTGGAAGCAAGCTAACGTGCAGCCCGTGCCCAAGAAGGGTAGTCGAGCTGACCCAGCTAATTATAGACCCATCTCAGTAACTTCTATACTCTGTAAGAGTATGGAACGCGTGCTGAATGGTAAACTCCTGGCATACCTAGAAGCTAACGATATCCTTAGTGACCGACAATACGGCTTCCGCCGAAATCGGTCCACTGGGGACCTTCTAGCGTATGCCATTCACATCTGGAGTGAGGCCATCGAGAAACACGGGGAAGCACTTGCGGTCTCTCTTGACATCTCGAAAGCCTTCGATAGGGTCTGGCACGAAAGCCTTATTGGTAAGCTTCCTTCCTTCGGTCTACCCGCCGGATTGTGTGATTGGATTGCAGACTTCCTGAGGGATCGGTCTATTCGAGTGGTCATAGATGGCTGCTCGTCTGGACTGCTGGATATTAATGCCGGGGTTCCTCAGGGGTCGGTGCTCTCGGCAACATTGTTTTTGCTGCATATTAATGATCTGCTAAAACCCGGTACCTTTGGGTATGCAGACGACAGTACTGTTGCTGAGAGATACGTGTCTAACGCACGAGCTGGTGGGTCGCAGATCCGGTCTCTCCGGGAGGCTATGGTTGAGCGCCTGAACTTGTCCTTACAGGCTGTCTCAGAGTGGGGCGATGCCAATCTGGTCAAGTTCAATGCTGCTAAGACCCAGGCGTGTCTTTTTTCCGCTAAAAGGAGCCAATTCCACCCAGCTCCATCTTTCCGAGGTGTAACCGTGCCGATAACCGACCAACTTGACCTTCTTGGTGTCACGTTGACATCTACCCTCAATTTTGGCACATTTATAGAGGCAAAGGCTCAAGTGGCTGCCAAAAAGTTGGGAATTCTGGCAAAGGTGCGACGGTACTTCACGCCGGAACAGCTGCTCAAGCTTTATCAAGCGCAAGTTCGATCGTGTATGGAGTACTGCTCGCATCTTTGGGACGGATCTGCCAAATACCAGCTTGATGCCCTTGAGTCAATAGAGAAACGAGCCATGAGGATCATCGGCAATGATAGGCTCGTCGAGTCGAAGCTCCAAAGTCTCGAGCATCGACGCCGAGTTGCTAGCCTGTCGGTTTTCTATCGGTTGCATTTTGGAGAGTGTGCAACGGAATTGCATAGTTTGATTCCGCCTAGCCCGTTCCATCATCGGACCACAAGACGTACGGCGATGCGCCACCGGTACATGGTGGACATCCCACCCACACGCACAAAGCGTTTTGGGAATACATTCATTGTGCGTACCGCTAAGGAGTGGAATTCCCTGCCGGAATCTGTGTTTCCTGATAGCTACAACCTGGGAGTCTTTAAGTCAAGAGTGAATAGGTTGCTTCTAGGCAAGCGTGCTCCATCTTCGACCACATCGTCGCTTACCATCAGGTGAGATAGTGGTCAAGCGCGTGCCTATCAATAATAAAAAAAAAAAAAAAAAAAAAAAAAAAAAACAAATCTTGAATTTCCGTTTTTAAATAGTTATGTTGACTACGCTGGGCCAGTATTGGTAGCCAATCGTAAAGGCCGAGGATGCAAACTTACAAAGTCCTATATGTGCATCTTTGTTTGCTCGGCAGTGAAAGCCGTACATTTGGAGCTCGTAACCGACCTCACCACTGAGGCCTACATGGCCGCTCTAAATCGTTTCGTGGCGCGTCGTGGCAAGCCTCGAAGCATCACGTCCGATAACGGGACTAACTTTGTAGGCGCATCAAACGAGATGAATAGGTTCTTGCAATCATCAAGTGTTGCATCTGAAATGGCACAGCAAGGTATTGAGTTTGTTTTCACGCCTGCATACAGCCCTCATTTTAATTCATTGGCTGAAGCTGCTGTAAAATCATGTAAGCATCATTTAAAACGATTACTGCATCTTACTCATTTCACCTTTGAAGAGATGGCTACCTGTCTCACTCATATTGAGGCGGTTCTTAATTCACGCCCTCTTACTCCTCTTTCTTCAGACCCTAACGATTTTTCGGCACTCACTCCCTTCCACTTCCTAATTGGACGGCCATTCTTATCAGTACCACATCCTCAGGTGACTGAAGCCAACATCACGCGACTGGATCGCTGGAAGAGAATACAGCACATCAGACAGCATTTCTGGCGACGGTTTCATAATGAGTACACTTCTATGCTGCAGGCCAAATCCAAGTGGTTTCATTCCAGAGGTGAAGTGAAGCCGGGGTCCTTAGTCCTGATAAAGGACAAAACAACGCCACCTCTGCTCTGGTCTCTGGGCCGGGTCACGAAGACCTATCCTGGCGTGGACGGGGTCACGAGAGTGACCGAACTGAAGACGAAGCGGGGCACCATTCGTCGTGCTTTCAACTGCATCTGCCCCCTTCCAGTCGACGATTGAAGACCACCCTTCAACCCGGGGAATATGTTGGCGCAACACATACGGGCGGGGGAAGCAGGGGCGCCGGGGGTATCGACACCACCGCGAGAGCGACTGCGCGCCCGCCACTCATTCAGCTCATAGACGCCGCCACGGTCATTTCTAATATTTCTATTGATTATGTAAATTATAGCAATACAACCATCTTTATACAGTCCACTCTTTTATTATAAATTCACCACTGAGCCCAATCAGGTCACGTGACATTTCGATATCATCTGTTAATCCTATACATTTTTGACGTATTGACAATCGCGTACGCCACGCCGCCGTGCGTTGACAGAATCTCACTTGTCTCGAGCCCAGGTTCAGCGCAACTGTTCACCCTGTTCAACCCGTCAGGGTTTGATTTTGCAAAAATTGTTAGGTACATCTGTTTCAATTATCCCGCTTTTAGTTTGTTCATAGCATTCCGACGTAAATAAATTGAAGCAAGCAATTATGTCCTCCCCTAAAATCTTAATCACCCCTGCTTCACTCCTTATTATGTAGGTATGTAGTTTATTTTCGAAAAATCCAAACATTTGTTATAATATATTGTTACAGCTTCATCGGACCAAGCATTGATACGATTCTCCCCAGTTCGCTCAAGCCGCGACATTTTTCTTACTCCGAGCATCATTATTCCCGTCGTAACTTTTGAACGAAAAGTCCGATTTGAATAATTTAAAGTGTAACTTACACGGACATAATCAACCTTAATTATCATACCATTTAACTGTATAAGGATTAATATCATGATACTAAAATCACCATTTTTTATTTCACCATGGGATTTGCTTGAATAACATGAACAAAAAGTGGTCATGGTGACTTATCCATAATAGTTAGACATATGGTATCGCGGACTTTTTTGTAGACATTGATGACTTCTATAAAACTGTAGTACATCACTTTGCTCTATTGTCAATAGATTCCGCAGCGTACGCGATATAAGGATTTTTTCTCACACCTTGGGTTACATTATTGAAGTTTTCATACGGATCCCTGACTTTTTTGAAAATATTCTATAGCCTATGTCATTTACCGATAATGTAGGATTCTACTGGTGAAAAAATTTTTCAAATCGGTCCAGTAGTTTCGGAGCCTATTCATTTCAAACAAACAAACAAACAAATCTTTCCTCTTTATAATTATTATTATTAGTGTAGATAGGTAATCTCGGCGTCGGTTAACCTCAGCAAAAGACGATAGTTTAAATACGGAAATCAATTTAATATTTACACACAACAACTTGTAGAACTAAAGATCTTTAACTTTGTCATTACGGCGGAACCTTTTACAAGTTTTAGCGGGAGCGTACGCGAGCCGCGGTTGGACGAAAAGGTTTCGGGCGCTCGTCGGAGTGGGCGCACGGTAGACACCGCAGCGCAGGTGGCGCGCGGGCTGGGCTCATGAGCGGCTACGAACCGTACCGCGTTTCAATCCGAAAATGCGTGTGATATCTAGTAATTAAAAAACCCATTACATAAAAAAAATACACACACCCATGACGAAAAAATTGATAGGTACCTTTTGCAGCCGCCATCTTGGATTCACGTTTTGACAGCACTATCGGCTTCAACACCATCGAAAACCATGAAAACGACACCCATGACGAAAAAATTGATACCAATTGCAGCCGCCATCTTGGATTCACATTTTGACAGCACTATCGGCTTCCACACCCTCGAAAACCATGAAAATGAGACCCATGACGAAAATGTTGATATAGAATACCTATTGCAGTCGCCATCTTGGATGTACTTTTTGTTACCACTATCACTATTGCACTATCAGCTTTAAATACCCTCAAAACCGCCGCATTCATGATTTAGAAGTAGGTAAGTTCACGAATTCATTATGATCGATCACACGGACTTATATTTAGACCATATTTATATTGTGGCAGCAGCTTGTAGTTTAAATAAAGGTTACCTAACAAAAGGTAAAAAAAAACATAGATTCGTCTCTAACATTACTTTATACATATCTATCTCAAAACTGAGTAAAACAAAAAAAAACAGCTAAGTACAAATAAACTGATACACACTAATACACCTAATTATTTTGTTTAGGTACTTTAAGTTAGGTTAACCTTGATTATATCTACACTAACTGCCGCCCGCGGCTTCGCCCGCATGTATGCTAGCGCGGTATGAAACATGTACTTATACTTTACCACAGTAATTATGTCGAAACGCTGCAAACCATCGCTACCTACAGCAATCAAAACCTCTATCTACCTACTACAAAATCTTACTAGGTAGGTACTTCCCTACCATTTTTATTAGTCTCATCTAGGTAATCATTTCACAATGATATTTCGTTATTCAATAATATATGTAAGTAGCTGAGTACACAAGTAAGTAGATCATAGCCTAGCCTAGAAAACTACCTAAGTACTTATTAGTTCTTTTTTAACCCGAGCGCGAGCGGGTACTTAGGTAGGTAGTTTACTCGTGTCACTTTTTTCACCTGTTCTACTTATTGATTTATTAATCCAAGTATTTCACTCGGTGAAAAAAGCGAAATACCTACCTATTAAAAAAAAAACCCATTACGTAGGTACTATTAGGTATTAAAAAACTTTCGGAGTTTAGAGGCAATCTAAAATGTTATTCCGGGTGCGTTATTGAAGAATTCAAGCAACCAAAAAAAGCACATTATCTATAATTTCTCTTTGTCATATTAAGTAAGAACTTGTAGCCTTGTAGGTACTTATTTCAATAACATAATCACAAGTCACACGCTTACTGCTTACAAAATCATCACACCGTTCGTTCGCCACTGCGGCGCATTCGCAACTGGTTGTGTCCTGAGTTCACCCTGAACTCGAGGCGCGTTCAGCAGTGCGATTCTGTAAGGCCTTGCGCGCACTGCCTTGCGGTGGAACGCGGTGCGTTTTTTCTACCGTGCGGTAAAATAAACGCATTCATGGGGCCGCGCACTGCGGTGAAAAAACGCACGTTTTTAACCGACTTCAAAAAAGGAGGTTCTCATTTCGGGCGGGTTTTTTTTTGTGTTTGTTACCTCATATCTCCGTCATAATATATGATCCGATTTCAAAAAATATTGTTTTATGTGAAAGGATATCCTACTTTTCGATTAATACAATTGAAATTTTATCAAAATCCGTTCAGCTGTTTGGTTTTTAAATCCAAATAGTTTGAAAAATATGTGGAAAAATCTTCCATTTAAGTATACTAAATTGCCTAACGATAGCGAAGACAAAGAGATGCCATGTATTTGTAGGCGATGAAGCCTTCGCTCTCTCTGAGCATATTATACGTCCTTATCCACGGCGAAATTTATCAGAAACACAAAAAGTTTTCAATTATAGACTCACACGAGCAAGATGAAATGTCGGGGAATGTACATTTGGGATTCTGACCAATAAATGGCGAATATTACCTACACCGAGCCCTAGACGTGAAAATCAAGCCTGCTGCGTATTGCATAATTACGTAGGTACGCAAACACGATGGGATCAGATTTCGTGATAAACTTTATGGAGCCTGTGAGCTCCATCTACGCGATCTAGCATGAACAACATTCAAAATAGGGATTATTTTGCCAACTATTTTAATTCAGCAAGAGGTTCAGTTGCAAGGCAGTATGATAAAATTTAAATAGGTTCTGGTTAAATGTAATCGGTGTTTGTTTTAATACTCCTCCGAAACGGCTCGATCGATTTATATTATATTTTAACCGACTTCATAAAAAGAAGGAGGTTCTTTTTATGTGTATTTGGTAGGTATGAGAATAGGTCGTAAAGTATAGTATATAATCATGTTATTTCACACCGCTAAGAACACACATACAGGCGCAGACGCGGGCAGCAATTTGTAGTTTAAATAAAGGCTACCTAACAAAAGGTAAAAAAAAACATAGATTCGTCTCTAACATTACTTTATACATACCTATCTCAAATCTGAGTAAAACAAAAAAAAAAAACAGATAAGTATAAATAAACTGATACACACTAATACACCTAATGATTTTGAAGTTAGGTTAACCTTGATTATATCTACACTAACTGCCGCCCGCGGCTTCGCCCGCATGTATGCTAGCGCGGTATGAAATATGTACTCATACTTTACCACAGTAATATGTCGAAACGCTGCAAACCAACCATCTCATCGCTACCTACAGCAATCAAAACCTCTATCTACCTACTACAAAATCTTACTAGGTAGGTACTTCCCTACCATTTTTATTAGTCTCATAGGTAATCATTTCACAATGATATTTCGTCTAATTCAATAATATATGTAAGTAGCTGAGTACCTACACAAGTAAGTAGATCATAGCCTAGCCTAGGAAACTACCTAAGTACTTATTAGTTATTTTTAACCCGAGCGGGCTTGGGTAGGTAGTTTACCTACTCGTGTCACTTTTTTCACCCGTTCTACTTATTGATTTATTAATCCAAGTATTTTACTCGGTGAAAAAAGCGAAATACCTACCTATTAAAAAAAAGAAACCCAATATGTAGGTACTATTAGGTATTTAAAAACTTTCGGAGTTTAGAGGCAATCTAAAATGTTATTCCGGGTGCGTTATTGAAGAATTCAAGCAACCAAAAAAAGCACATTATCTATAATTTCTCTTTGTCATAATTATTAAGTAAGAACTTGTAGGTAAGTACTTATTTCAATAACATAGTCACAAGTCGCACGCTTACTGCTTACAAAATCATCACACCGTTCGTTCGCCACTGCGACGCATTCGCAACTGGTTGTGTCCTGAGTTTTCACCCCAAAGACTACAATAGTATACGTTCACCCTGAACTCGAGGCGCGTACAGTTCGCGTCAAATAACTGTGCCCCTCTGAGGTTGGCTACGAGTGGCTGCGTAATAGTCAAAATTACGAACAAACTACAACTGTGCATGCGTGGGTGGGGATTATGGCGGCGCGATTTTATGTCTCAGTCGCTCGTTTACGTTTGATGCATGCTTGCGTCCCGCTTGCTCCCGTCTACGACTGCACCTGCGCGATCTTTGCAAATGGCTAACTTCAGAGGGGCACAGTTATTTGATGCGAACTGTAGGTATGACTCGCGTTCCGACCGTTTGTATGAAGATAGAATAGGTACCTACTGTAGATATTTTTACCGTGACTTTAGGACTTGCGCGCACTGCCTTGCGGTGGAACGCGTTGCGTTTTTTCTACCGTGCGGTAGAATAAACGCATTCACGGGGCCGCGCACTGCGGTGAAACAAACGCACGTTTTTAACCGACTTCAAAAAAGGAGGTTCTCATTTCGGGCGTGTTTTTTTGTGTTTGTTACCTCATATTATTATCTCCGTCATAATATATGATCCGATTTAAAAAAATATTGTTTGATGTGAAAGGATATCCTACTTTTCGATTAATACAATTGAAATTTTATCAAAATCCGTTCAGCTGTTTGGTTTTTAAATCCAAATAGTTTGAAAAATATGTGGAAAAATCATCCATTTATACTAAATTGCCTAACGATAGCGAAGACAAAGAGATGCCATGTATTTGTAGGCGATGAAGCCTTCGCTCTCTTTGAGCATATTATACGGCCTTATCCACGGCGAAATTTATCAGAAACACAAAAAGTTTTCAATTATAGACTCACACGAGCAATATGAAATGTCGTGGAATGTACATTTGGGATTCTGACCAATAAATGGCGAATATTACCTACACCGAGCCCTAGACGTGAAAATCAGTTTTTGTGAACGAATTAGGTATAAAAGCCTGCTGCGTATTGCATAATTACGTACGCAAACACGATGGGATCAGATTTCGTTATAAACTTTATGGGACTCAGTTAAGGAGCCTGCGAGCTACATCTACGCGATCTAGCATGAACAACATTCAAAATAGGGATTATTTTGCCAACTATTTTAATTCAGCAAGAGGTTCAGTTGCATGGCAGTATGATAAAATTTAAATAGGTTGTGGTTAAATGTAATCGGTGTTTGTGTTCATACTCCTCCGAAACGGCTCGATCGATTTATATTATATTTTAACCGACTTCATAAAAAGAAGGAGGTTCTTTTTATGTGTATTTGATAGGTATGAGAATAGGTCGTAAAGTTTAGTATATAATCATGTTATTTCACACCGCTAAGAACACACATACAGGCGAAGCCGAAGGGCAGCAGCTTGTAGTTTAAATAAAGGTTACCTAACAAAAGGTAAAAAAAAACATAGATTCGTCTCTAAAATTACTTTATACATACCTATCTCAAATCTGAGTAAAACAAAAAAAAACAGCTAAGTACAAATAAACTGATACACCTAATTATTTTGTTTAGGTACTTTAAGTTAGGTTAACCTTGATTATATCTACACTAACTGCCGCCCGCGGCTTCGCCCGCATGTATGCTAGCGCGGTATGAAATATGTACTTATACTTTACCACAGTAATATGTCGAAACGCTGCAAACCAACCATCTCATCGCTACCTACAGCAATCAAAACCTCTATCTACCTACTACAAAATCTTACTAGGTAGGTACTTACCTACCATTTTTATTAGTCTCATAGGTAATCATTTCACAATGATATTTCGTCTAATTCAATAATATATGTAAGTAGCTGAGTACACAAGTAAGTAGATCATAGCCTAGCCTAGGAAACTACCTAAGTACTTATTAGTTCTTTTTTAACCCGAGCGGGTACTTAGGTAGGTAGTTTACTCGTGTCACTTTTTTCACCCGTTCTGCTTATTTATTTATTAATCCAAGTATTTCACTCGGTGAAAAAAGCGAAATACCTACCTATTAAAAAAAAACCCATTACGTAGGTACTATTAGATATTTAAAAACTTTCGGAGTTTAGAGGCAATCTAAAATGTTATTCCGGGTGCGTTATTGAAGAATTCAAGCAACCAAAAAAAGCACATTATCTATAATTTCTCTTTGTCATATTAAGTAAGAACTTGTAGGTAAGTACTTATTTCAATAACATAATCACAAGTCGCACGCTTACTGCTTACAAAATCATCACACCGTTCGTTCGCCAATGCGGCGCATTCGCAACTGGTTGTGTCCTGAGTTCACCCTGAACTCGAGGCGCGTTCAGTTCGCGTCAAATAACTGTGCCCCTCTGAGGTTGACTACGAGTGGCTGCGTAGTAGTCAGTATACTATTGTAGTCTTTGGTAGTAGTCAAAATTACGAACAAACTACAACTGTGCATGCGTGGGGTGGGGATTATGGCGGCGCGATTTTATGTCTCAGTCGCTCGTTTACGTTTGATGCATGCTTGCGTCCCACTTGCTCCCGTCTACGTGATTGCACCTGCGCGATCTTTGCAAATGGCTAACTTCAGAGGGGCACAGTTATTTGACGCGAACTGTAGGTATGACTCGCGTTCCGACCGTTTGTATGAAGATAGAATAGGTACCTACTGTAGATATTTTTACCGTGACTTTACGAACTATTCTCATACCTACCAAACACACATCATTTCATAAAAATCGGACGAGCCGTTTCGAAAGAGGAGGTACGAACACAAACACCGTAACACAAGATTTTTATACTTTAAATTATAGCTCGAATACCTATTCAAAAGATTTTAACCTAAGAAATTAAAAACGAATTGTTAAACTTACTTATGGTTTTCTTTCTGATAAAGTTAAGTCGCTCCAATTATAAATAACAATATCATAAACTTCCTCCCACATCCTTGTCTTGAATACTCACCTCCCATATGTATTATTATACTCTTTGATACTCACCAACTGCTACCTTTAGTCAGTAGGTAGACAGTTTGTAAAAAATTGCTAAATAGCCAAATTTTTTGACCCAGAAAAGTTGCTAAAAGTAGCTGATCGCTACTTAGTACTTACTACATAGTAGAAAGGAAGGTAACAATATGTGGTCAAATTATAATGACGTTTTGCATACCTATGTTAAGTCAAACACAGAAGTAAAAAAATCAGTTCTTATAATTATTTTTAAGATAAACGTAGCAGGTAATTAAAATTAATCTAATAATAACAATGCCGTTAATCAATTAATGTAACTGAAGAGGAAGATGTCCATCGACATCTTCCTCTTCAGTTACATTAATTTAACCTCATTAACCTCATTATGATATTAATTGATTGACTGACTGATTAACCTCAGTCATCACTGAGGTTCATTATTGATCTTTGAGTTGGAGTATTTTCCTACAATAGGTAGGTACCCATTTTCTTAAGTATTTATTTTGGCAAAACGCAATTAAGTATGGCAACATTTATCACTTTTCAAAAACATTCAATGTCATTTAAAAAGTTTCTATAAATGTAGCTAAAAAATTTTGCTACAAGTTTTATTAAACAGTAGCGCCTGACACCGAAAAATAGCCAGATCTAGCTATGAAGTAGGCATCACTGCGTTTATTTCACCGCAGTGCGCGGCGCTTCATAGATCTCTATAGGATACAAAAATATTTGCGGTAGATTCACCGCAAATTTGCAGCGAGAGGACAACGGTGACTCCACCGCATGCCTTTTTTTCACCGCAGTGCGCGCACTTCTATGACACTCCATACTTCACAGATTGTGCGTTTAAAAAACGCAAGGCAGTGCGCGCTAGGCCTTACGAACTATTCTCATACCTACCAAACACACATCATTTTATAAAAATCGGACGAGCCGTTTCGAAAGAGTAGGTACTAACACAAACACCGTAACACAAGATTTTTATATTTTAGATTATAGCTCGAATACCTATTGTTATTATAAAAGATTTTAACCTAAGAAATTAAAAACGAATAGTTAAACTTACTTATGGTTTTTTTTTCTGATAAAGTTAAGTCGCTCCAATTATAAATAACAATATCATAAACTTCTTCCCACATCCTTGTCTTGAATACTCTGTCCGAATATTCAGGTACCTGAATATTCGGACAGAGTATTCGTACATGTTTCTTCCATATTGCTGGTCTGACTCCGATTGCATTAATTGAAAGTTCAATGTCAATATTTGCGATCGACACTCGCGCCGCCTGCACTGGTGAAACACCAGGTAACGACATATCTGTGCCACGTACCAACAGCAACTGCACAACCTATTTGGTCTGTGTGTTGTTGAGCGATCGGTTGCTGCGCTGCGTGTCGCGGGTTCGATTACCGCAGGGAACAAATATTTGTATGGCCTACAGATAGTTGTTCCGGGTCTGGCTGTTTGTGTATGTCACTTTGTATGTTTGTAAACGCACCCACGATTGTAGGAGAATTTTGAGTGTGCAATGTTGCCAACTGCTACCTTTAGTCAGTAGCTAGACAGTTTACGCCAACTGCTACCTTTAGTCAGTAGCTAGACAGTTTGTAAAAAATTGCTAAATTGACAAATTTTTTGACCCAAAAAAGTTTGCTAAAAGTAGCTGATCGCTACTTAGTACTTACAACATAGTAGAAATCGGTAACAATATGTGGTTAAATTATAATCACGTTTTGCACATATTAAGTCAAACACAGAAGTAAAAAAATCAGTACTTATAATTATTTTTAAGATAAACGTAGCAGGTAATTAAAATTAATCTAATAATAACAATGCCGTTAATCAGTTAATGTAACTGAAGAGGAAGGTGTCGATGGTTGAGGTTCATTATTGATCTTTGAGTTGGAGTATTTTCCTACAACAGGTAGGTACCCATTTTCTTAAGTATTTATTTTGGCAAAACGCAATTAAGTATAGCAACATTTATCACTTTTCAAAAACATTCAATGTCATTTAAAAAGTTTCTGGAAATGTAGCTAAAAAATTTAGCTACAAGTTTTATTAAATAGTAGCGCCTGACACCGAAAAATAGCCAGATCTAGCTATGAAGTAGGCCTCACTGCGTTTATTTCACCGCAGTGCGCGGCGCTTCATAGATCTCTATAAGATACAAAAATATTTGCGGTAGATTCACCGCAAATTTGCAGCGAGAGGACAACGGTGACTCCACCGCATGCCTTTTTTTCACCGCAGTGCGCGCACTTCTATGACACTCCATACTTCACAGATTGTGCGTTTAAAAAACGCAAGGCAGTGCGCGCTAGGCCGAAGCGTATGATACGGGGACAAGTACGTCATCATGTTCGCTGATTAATAAAATGTATGAATATATGGCAAGGTTTGGCATACCGCATACCATAGTTAGTGATAACGGCACGCAGTTTACTTCTGCAGAATTCAAAATGTTTTGCACATCAAACGGGATATCGCATGTGACGTCACGTATCATCCGGCCAGTAGCGGGCAGGCAGAGCGACGTGAAGCAAGTGTGAAAAGGAATTCAACCTGGCATGTCAAGTAACAGCAACCCTAAGACATTGAACAAAAAGTTATTGAAATATCTATTTGACTATCGAAATTCCGTTCATTCGGCAACGGGCTGTTCACCTGCCCAGTTAGTGTTTGGACACAAACTACGATCGCGATTAGATTTAATCAAACCTAACCCGCCACCGGCGTCCGTCACTCTCACTCGAAACGTCGAAAACAAACAGTGTTTGCAGTCTAAAGTGCTAAATGACAACAAAGCTTGTAAATATTTTAAAACTGGAGACTATGTTTTGTATAAAAAAACCAACATAAATAAGCAAGGGTCATGGAATAAAGGCGTAGTAATTAAAAAAATACGAAAAGTAATATATATTGTAAAGGACTGCATAACTACCTGTAATGTAAAAAAACATAAAAATCAATTAATAGCATATAAAGGTACAGCAACAATTTCCCACCGGTTAGAGGATTGCCCCATTGAATTCGAAGACATTACTCCACAAGGAACTTCACCACCAAACCCAACACCCCCAGTAGACGACAAGGAGGCAGATACGGAAGGGGAGGGAAATAGTGGGAGAAAGGGAATAATGGATACAGAAACACCAACTGACACATCAAAAGACGAAGACGACGAATTCTACGAGGCAACAGAAGGAGCTCATGAGGAACCCCTCGCGGAGGCAGGGTCAGACCAGACCCCACAGCCCGAAAGGCAACTGAGTGACGGGAAAAAACTGAGAACTGTACCTAGGGTCGATTACAAACAATTTTACTGAGTAGGAAAATCATATCATGTTTATGTTGTCAAGCTATGGGGAGGAATGTTGTATATTACTTGTTATGTATATGAGGGTAGTTGTATCCACTCCTATATAAGTTGTGTCGCTTGCCAAATAAACTCAGTGTGCTACCAGCTACCGTCGTTTCATTTGTCTTACGTTCGCATACATATCACAACCCCTTTTTGACAAAGTTCTTGATACTTACTTGGTTCTAACTACGGAAACCTTCTGAAAAAAACTGGTTTTTTGAACACGTTTTTTGCATGAAAAAACTGGTTTTTTAAACAGGTTTTTTAATTTTGGCACCAACCCCTTTTTGACAAAGTTCTTGATACTTACTTGGTTCTAACTACGGAACACTTCAGAATCGTGTTTTCGCCATACTAACCTTGGGTTCCCGGCGCTGTGCGCGAACTGCAACCCCTCCTGGTCGCTGAAAACACGTTTTTTGCCTGATAAAAACTGTTTTTTTGAACACGTTTTTTTAATTTTGGAACCAACCCCTTTTTGACAAAGTTCTTGATACTTACTTGGTTCTAACTACGGAATTCTTCATTAGATTTTCGATCTGTTTGCGGAATCGTGTTTTCGCCACACTAACCTTGGGTTCCTGGCGCTGTGCGCGAACTGAAACCCTTCCTGGTTGCTGAAAACACGTTTTTTGCATGAAAAAACTGGTTTTTTATACACGCTTTTTAATTTTGGCACCAACCCCTTTTTGACAAATTTCTTGATACTTACTTGGTTCTAACCACGGAACACCTCAGAATCGTGTTTTCGCCATACTAACCTTGGGTTCCCAGCGCTGTGCGCGAACTGAAACCCCTCCTGGTCGCTGAAAACTCGTTTTTTGCCTGATGAAAACTGTTTTTTGAACACGTTTTTTAATTTTGGAACCAACCCCTTTTTGACAAAGTTCTTGATACTTACTTGGTTCTAACTACGGAACCCTTCTAAAAAAAACTGGTTTTTTGAACACGTTTTTTAATTTTGGCACCAACCCATTTTTGACAAAATTCTTGATATTTACTTGGTTCTAACTACGGAATTCTTCTTAGATTTTCGATCTGTTTGCAGAATCGTATTTTCGCCATACTAACCTTAGGTTCCCGGTGCTGTGCGCGAACTGAAACCCCTCCTGGTCACTGAAAACACGCTTTTTGCTTGAAAAAAACTGGATTTTTGAACACGTTTTTTTTATTTTGGCTCGAACCCCTTTTTGACAAAGTTCTTGATACTTACTTGGTTCTTACTACAGAAACCTTCAGAATCGTGTTTTCGCTATACTTTCCTTGGGTTCCCGGCGCTGTGCGCGAACTGAAATACCTCCTGGTCGCTGAAAACACGTTTTTTGCCTGATAAAAACTGTTTTTTTGAACACGTTTTTTTAATTTTGGCACCAACCCCTTTTTGACAAAGTTCTTGATACTTACTTGGTTTTTACTACGGAACCCTTTTGAAAAAAACTAGTTTTTTGAACACGTTTTGTTCATGCCATCTACACGACAATGGGCAGCAACAGCATGAGGACGGATGCGCCATCTAGTATTGAAGAATTCCAGACTATCATCGATTTCGAATCCGGTCATTCCTTCGGTCGCTTCCATTCAATCATTCATTCGTTCTTTTCGTTCACTCGCGCCTCTGTCAAAAATATTTTTGTTCTGTTCCTCCCTTCCGATAAAACCCGCCACCCGCCATGAAACTGTAAAACGAATTTTTAATATACAACTGTTAAAACTACACAAGTCGCTTCATTTTGGACGAACAAACCTTATCCTGCACATAATTTGGACCTTCGAGCTGGATGTTGGATCTGAGACTACGGAGAAACGAGTAACGACGCCGAGACGCCGACACGCGACGGCGACGCCATAGTTGGACCAGCAGCCATTTCATATGAAATACGAATACCAGAAAGGAAAAACGAAGATAATCAGATATTCAACGGTCAGAGTAGTATATTATTGGGCATTCTATACCACTGTCGGCAAGTCGCGAGGCGAGTGCGCCTCGCTCCGGACAGTGGTATAGAATGCCCAATAATCGATAATCGACTCGACTCTTTACTCGACCGTCGATCGTGCGAGTACGATCAGGCTAGTTCAGGACAGCAGTGTAACCTACATAATGCTCAATAACAATCAATTCGACTGACTGGTATGTGACTGTACTCTACTAAATATCAGGCTAGTTTTAGGACAGTAGTGTACTTTACATAATGCTGAATAACAATCAATTCAACTGAGTAATGTAGACTACAATAATATTAACTGCTTAAATAAAAAAACTTTCAAGTTATTTGGTTTATTTATCATAAAACATTGGTTTCACTGGAAACAATACATCTACCGAAGTCACGAACTCTTGTAGTTTTCGCCATTGAGGAGAATCTGTGTCGGTCTGGAACTTGAGTCGGATGAGCGCCTTCTTCCACAGCTCCAGATTGTCGGTGAGACGCGCGTCGTCAGCCTTGTACACCTTGCAGTCGACGTAGTACTCTCCATCGATTCTCGCTGATCGCCGCTCGCTGCCGTTGGCCACTCGGTTCACGAAGAAGGACGATAGACATGTGCCCGATGAATCATCTTTGAGCTCGGTGTCAGATCCGCGGTGTTTACTGATACCGAATATATCGTTACCAGTATTGATTTTCTTACTGAAACAACAACAAAATCTTCTGTTATTATTCTGCTAATACAGCAATATGTATGTAAATACCTCAAGTATAAACTTGAAATTACAAAACATCATAGATCTCGACAAAGAAAGAGATATCGGTAATATCTAAGACATAGCTATCAGTGAGCAGTCTCAAACAGTGGACCATTAAATTATAAGAAATAGAAATAATTGTTAATACCGAATTAATTACACCGAGAACACTTTGTTACTCAAAGCACAAATAAATAATTCAAGATTTTGTTTACCTCGTACGAATTAAGTTCGCTGATAGTGAGCGCGACTTGCGTTTTCCATTGGTGTCTGCAGACGGTTTGCGGCTGGACTTAGTTTTCTTTTCAGTGATCGGAGCTTGTTGAAAGTATTCGCACTCAGAGTCAGACCTAAAACAAACATGAAATATTTTGTTAAACATATTAAAATACAGCGAACAGGACCAGAGCCCTAAACTATGAAACGGTTGAAAAGTTTTGACTTACATTTTTCCAATTATGCTCAACCGGTTTGATGAGTTTGTGAAGGCTGGCAGCAGCAGGTGGCGGTGGCAGCGGATGCCTATCAGCACTGATGTTGACAGCAACTCGTGGTAGGTACACAATTATGACTGAGCGTAGAGCACTTCTTGAAGATAACTTCCTCACTTGCAGACTTCAATAAGTTTGTATCGAGTACTCCGAAAACATGTAGCTTATAAGACGGAAACGAACATCAATCCATTATATTAAAAAGTACTAAAACCGATCGTGTTATGTAGCATGAAACAACTTTACCTCTTGGACGTATTATATCCGTTCAAAAAATGGTAACTAGGGATTACTCAAGTTGAATCTAATGTCAATGCAGCAAAACGACTTAGGGTTGTCAAAATAATAACGTGCAAGCAACAAACAACGCTTATATGTATAATACTAGCTGTGCCCGCGACTTCGTTCGCGTGCATGACGAAACTTACACTTAACACGGAATATGTTTGTGATGAACATTGCATTGGTGACTAGAAACAATTTATTAATCAGATTACATATTCAAACAATTTTATACAATGTAAGTTTAATTTAACGACTTGTATTTGCTATTTAATACTTGGGTTAAGCACAGAAAATAAGTTATTTGTTAGAATTAGGTCTAATAACAAGTTTTTAATAATTTTATTCAGTCATACAATTACATTTTCAATTTAATGATTTTTTCACACCACCTGATCGAAAACGTCAAATTATATGTCATGTCAACCTAACCTAAAGTGAGTCATTTTTGGCCGGTGGCACTGCCGGGCAATAATATTGTACTGGATTTCATTATAACCCGCTGGTCAATAATGTGATTCAAATTTGGAACCTCATCTGTCTGCTCAATTGGCGGTATATTAGGTACTTACAACGCCTTCTGTCTCTGTCTCTCTCTTTCTGTTCCAGAAAGAAGAAAGATATTCTCGATACTCTTACTACTTAGGGATGATATTCTCGAATTTCTACAAAATCATAAGGATTGACCAGGATCCAGGATTGAAGACAATATTATAAGAATAATTGGTTATGTACGGATTATTGTATAAAAGGATAAGAATAACACTTAAAACCCATCTATATTCGATTTATTAATTAAAAACTATTTTCTTGAGCATGTCCTATGACGTTCTAAATTCAAATTGCATACAGCCAAGCGTCCGAACCTATTCTACCAGCTGATAAAGCTCTGTATAAAGCTTTGTGTACACATAAAATTGTATTAGGTTGCTAACATTAGGCCTGCACATATTTACTTACCCACAGAGAAGAAAAAAAAAAAACGAAAATCGAGTTGGTCGTGGCCGCTATGTGGTAGATATACCGAGTGGAACGCAAAAAAGGCGCGGATATTGCAAATCCGTATGGTATTAAACTAACTTTTTTTAAGTAGATATACAGTATAGTTCTAAATACATATCTCTACTTAGTGTTTGTAAATTTAAAATATTTTGTTTTTCGTATTATGCCTTCATATTTTCTCACAGGAGGTGTGAAAAGTAGAGTATCCTCCTCGGGGATAAAGGTGTCTTTGCCTTGGGCTAGCTTGAATCCCTCGCTGCATTCAGGATTCTTGTATTAACTCCCTCGCTTCGCTCGTGAGTTAAACTCTAAACTCCCTCGCTGCGCTCGGGAGTTAACTCCCGAATCCTTCATTGCGTTCGAGATTCAATATGACGCCCGTGACACAAGACACTGCTTTATCCCCTGGGTGCATAATCTACTATTGTGAATTGCTTATCCATTCATACCTTGATATGAACGTGTGTCAACCTTACCTAAAATAGCTGATTGTTGAAAGTGCAATTTAGCTGATTGGAAAGAATATTCGGAGCGCACGTGTAATATTGTATGCAATATCAAGCATTTTAATGAAATATTATATTACATCGAAAAAAGATCGTTTGACTAACAGTACCTACCTACTAACAATCAATAATTAAAATAATTTATTGTTTGCATATATCACAGAGTACAAAGTATCTTTACAACGGTCGAATTTTTTATTACATATTTTGAAGGTAATTATTATTTTGTTTTTTTCTGTATAAAATATTGATGTAGGTATATTTCAATTACAAGTGGTTACCGTTTTTTACTTTTATTTCCAGAAATATTTTGAAGAACTGGTCATCAAATGAGAGAGCGTGAGCAAAGCATCCCTGTTGGACTCTCAAAAATTAGATAGTTGTGCTGTGGAGCATTATACATATGTATATGTATATCATTACATATTTTGAAGGTAATTAAGTATAAGTTATTTTTTCAATACATAACATTGTTGAATATTTCATTACAATTTGATACTTACCTATTTTTGTATTTTCAGAAATATTTTGATAAACATTTCGATTAGTTCATGAAGAACTGATCGTCAAACGAAAGCCCGAGAGCGAAGCATCCCTATTCCCTGTTGGACTCTCAACAATTAGATAGTTGTGCTATGGAGCATTATACATATGTATATGTATATCATTACATATTTTGAAGGTAATTATAAATTATTTTTTCACTACATAACATTGTTGAATATTTCATTACAAGTCGATACTTACCTATTTTTTGTATTTTTTCAGAAATATTTTGATAAACATTTCGATAGTTCATGAAGAACTGATCGTCAAACGAAAGCCCGAGAGCAAAGCATCCCTATTCCCTGTTGGACTTTCAACAATTAGATAGTTCTGCTACGCTATTTACTTGGAGTGTTTATACAATACTTACTTTTAGAGCTGGTTTACCTAGGTAAGATTTTAGTTGTAAGTATCAGTCTGTTTTTGTTGAATTTTATGACTGTATTGTATGATTATTAGTTCCATAAATAACATAATAATAATGCCTCACTGTTCGGTCTGTAAAGTATTTGTAGATAGTCGACGATGGTCTGGTCATTTACGTAGTAGTATTCATAAAAACAATAGCGCGATCCCTTTTTGTGATAACGTTACGATTATTAATTCATCGTTTAAACAACGAATCGTAAGTTACAAGATCATTGCGACTAGCGAACAAATAAATAATTTCCCTGAGATTTTTCTCAATAATATTAGTGAACAAGTTAAAAAATTAATAGATCGATCCCTACAGAAACATAAAGCTGTCAAAATTAATTACGAACTTTTTTGTTATTTTCTTATGTTTAAAAATGATCAACAGGAATTAAAATCTTTCGTTACGAAAAACTTTGTGATTAATTTAAATTACGATTTTCATTCTATTTATAAATCAACAGTTGATTTACTGTTAAAGAAAATTGAAGAGTTTCAGGAGAGAGATAGTGGTTGGACATTCATGTGCAATTCACATTTAGAAATAAATATTAATAAATATCAACCTTTCGGCGGATCTAAATTCATAACTTTGCCAAAATTTATAAAAAATAAAAAAGCATGTTTGAATATTCGAAACAATGACGAGTATTGCTTTTTATGGTGTGTTGTGGCGGCGCTATACCCCACGGACCGACATCCCGACAGAGTTTCATCTTATCCCTACTTCCAAGATGTTTTGAATATTGATGATTTGTCATTTCCAATCACATTTTCGAACATAGCTGTGTTTGAGAAAAATAATCCCTTTCTAAATATATTCGTGTATGCTTTAAAAAATTATAAGATTATTGTTGGACCCTTGTATAAATCAACGAATAAAAATTCCAAGAGCATTCATCTATTGCTTATAGAAAACAATACTAATTCTCATTACTGTCTTATCAAAGATTTGTCGCGTCTAGTCAGGAATCAGATAACCAAACATCATGCTAAACTTTACTTTTGCGAAACATGCTTATTGTTTTTTCCAACGCACAGTCAAATTGAATCACACTTGTGTGGAGGGGTTGTTACAGTTTTACCAGAAAAGGGATCATTCTTAAAATTTAAAAATTATGATAGAAAACAAGACATTCCTTTCGTCATATATGCTGATTTCGAAACATTACTCGAACCAATTTCCGGCGATGAATTCAACACCGTCAATACGTCATACTCACAACGCCACGTGCCGGCCGCGTTCGCCTATAATGTAGTGTCATCATTTAATAATAGCTATAGAAGTTATCGCGGAAAAGATTGTGTTTCAAAATTTGTACATTTTCTGATGGAAGATGTTAAAACAATACATAGATTTATAACCAAAAACCAGCCTATGATATTCACAGAAGAAGACGCTCTAGATTTTAAACGCGCCGTTAAGTGCTACATTTGTGAAAATCTACTGTTAAACGATAGAGTAAGGGATCACTGTCATATTACTGGTCGATACCGAGGCGCAGCACATCGACATTGTAATCTGCAACATAAAGTACCGAAATTCGTTCCAATATTCTTTCATAATTTATCTGGATACGATTGTCATTTATTTATAAAAGAGTTAGGCGAAATTCCAGGGCAAATTAAAATAATACCTAAGACCAAGGAAAAATATACAGCATTCACAAAGTTTGTTCCTATTGCTGATAACGACTTTATACAAATTAGGTTTTTAGATTCTTTCAACTTTTTAGGAACAAGTTTGGACAAACTTGCTAAAACATTGCAGGTAGAAGATTTTGTTAATCTTAAATCTCATTTTCCTGATGAAAGACAATTTAGTTTGCTGACTCGTAAAGGCATTTATCCGTATGATTATATGACAGATTGGAAATGTTACGAACAAACATCATTACCGCCTAAGAGTTGTTTTCATAATTCATTGACCAACGAAGATATAAGCGATGTAGATTATAATCACGCTCAGACTGTTTGGGATGAATTCAATATTAATGACCTAGGTAATTATACTGATCTATACTTAAAAACAGATGTGCTGTTACTGACAGATATATTTCAAAATTTCCGAAAAACCTGTAAACAATATTACAAACTTGATCCCGCGTTTTACATAACTGCACCTAGCTTATCTTTCGATGCAATGTTACTAAAAACAGGCGTTCAGTTAGAACTCGTGTCGGACTTGGCTATTGTCAGAATGATCCAAAGCGGAATACGTGGGGGTCTGTGTATGTGTTCCCATCGATATGCAAAAGCCAATCATAAATACATGTCAGAATATGATGCATCACAGCCTGATTGTTTCATAGTGTATCTAGACTGTAATAATCTATATGGTTTTAGTATGTGTCAGTATTTACCGCATTCTAGTTTTAGATTTCTCAGTGAAAATGAATTAGATAATTTTCATGTTGAAAATGTTGAGGATAACGATGAATGGGGCTTCATATTAGAAGTCGATCTTTTGTATCCTGATCATTTACACAATCACCACAATGACTTACCATTTTGTCCTGAGAAATGTATACCTCCAGGAGGAAAAACAAAGAAATTACTTGCAAATTTGCACAATAAGTATAATTATGTGATACATTACGTTCATTTAAAGAAGTGTTTAGAACATGGTTTAATATTACGTAAAGTTCACAGAGTTATTACTTTCAAGCAGAGTCCATATTTAAAACAGTACATAGAATTAAATACTAAATTAAGGCAAATGGCAAAAAGTTCATTCGAACAAGACTTTTTTAAGTTGTTGAACAACAGTGTTTTTGGTAAGACATTAGAAAATACAGAAAATAGAGTAACCGTCCATTTAGTTAATCAATGGTCAGATCAATCTAATCGAACCAAGAAATGTATATCCGCCGAGAGACTTGTAGCCAACCCTTATTTCCATAGTGCATCTATTCTTTCTGAAAATTTAGTTGCAATACAAATGAAACCAGATCAAATAATTTTAGATAAGCCTATTTATATTGGGTTCACTGTATTAGAACTTTCTAAGTCACATATGTATGACTTTCATTACAATACAGTAAAGCCTTTTTATAAAGACCGAGTGAAGCTGTGTTATACAGATACTGATTCGTTTGTTTATAAAATATTCACTAATGATTTTTATCACGATCTGAAGTATCATTTTTTACAATATTTTGACACTAGTAACTATAACGATAAAAATGATTTTAAGATACCAATAAGAAACAAAAAAGTTCCAGGGCTGTTTAAGGATGAAATGGGTGGAAAATATATAACTGATTTCGTTGGACTGAGATCAAAACTTTACTCTATAAAGACTCCTCATACAGTCATTAAAAAAGCCAAAGGAGTAAAATCATGCGTAGTAAGAGACTTAAATATAACAGATTATGAAGATATTTTATTTAATGGTGGAGTTATTCGTAGAAAAAATATTATGTTTAAATCAATAAAGCACGAAATATTCACTCGGAGTGTCAACAAAATAGCTTTATCTAACAATGACGATAAACGTTCGATATCTGTAGATCGAATATCAACGCGAGCCTGGGGTCACACATTTATTTTAAAGAATGATGTTGAGGTTTTTGAGACCAAGTAGAATGTGTTAAAATAAGTATTATAGTTTTAATATTAAATATGTAAAACCTATGCTAACTGATGTAGTAAAATAATCCTAGTTTAGTTTTAGAAATTAAGTCTACCTATTTAATTTTAATGTAAATATAATTTATGGTTTTAATAAAACTGATTTGTAAATAAAAAATAAATAAAATGTGAATCATTAAAATTTCCACTTGTTTAATTTTTATTACCTATTTATTTAAAGTCATACTAAGATACTCTCAAACAATTAAAATTATATTATATACGCAACACAATAAGACTCATTTTCAAAGTACACGATCAAGTAATATGATCATTACGCTATTCAGTACACATAAAACTCACGACTGTTCATTGCCCCCGACGATAAATGCATAGTTAGCATTTATATGGTTATTGCGATCTAACTCGCATAATGTGCATGTTCTTCATTAACGAAATATTACTCACCTAGAGTAGGTTCTTGTAAAATTCGAGTGCACCATAAACATGTCATCGGTAAGTAAAATATTTAATATTTTTTTATTACTAACGATTGTGTTCACAGCAATTTTAATCATACACATGAAACTTCCCTTGCAGTCGTAGAAGGTTGGGCAGAGATGAATTATGCACTTACATTTTCATTAGTAAGGTTTTTGTTATTATTTGAACACTGATCAAGACTCTTAGTTGTTACTGAGAAATGTCATCTAGCACTTAATTGGGAATCAAACCCAAACACCACGTTTAAGCGTCGCGGTTTCGATCGCTGTGCCAACACAACAGTGTTATATTGTGTTTATATTTTTGTTACAGATTTCTGAATCAGAGCTTGTGTTCAGCCAGTATGCTCAGGATCCTTATGAGGGATTCTCCGAGATGCTTCGCTGTGAACCTGACCATAGCAAACAAGTGACGAAAGAGAAGAAATCCAAAAAACGATGCCGGGATATGTTGAAGAAGCAAAAACCAACAAAATCTTTCGTTATGAGTCGTCTACAGCGTCGAGGCATTAAATTAATAAAAATTTCAGTCGTCGATTTGTGCAATAACAACTCTCAAGCCAGTGATACTGATAGTGACAGTGAGAACGTTATAATAAATGCTCAATATATTGTCAAAGACGCTATAGACAGTGTTATGGACGAAACTGAGTCTTTAGTTAAAAAAATATCGAAATCTTTAATAGATAGTGACTTTTAATAACTGAACTGATTATGTAAACTCATCAATAAAGTTAATGTTACTGTAATTTAGTATGAGGTTATTTAGACTAGTTTTAAATACTGTAAAGAAATAAAAGCATATTTATCGTATTAAAGTTTTTTATTTATATACCTAGAAACCAATACACAAAATAAGTAGGTACACATTTCATGACCACTCTAAATACTTTCTTATACATAAAACATTTTTAAGGGCGCAATGCTTTAAATGTTTCTTACAATTTAAGTTAGTTTTATCTTCACAATATTTTTTATGCAAAATAGAGAAATTAGGACATTGTTCTCTACCAAGGTCTGACACTTTACAATTCACGCAAAGCTCTTTTACCCACTTCACCTTCTCCAACCCGTTTACAAGGATTTCCTTATTTTCTAGATACGGAACGATTATACGTTTAAATTCTCTATAGTCAATATATCCTTCATTCCAATAAATGCCTCTGTTCCTTTCCAACCATTTAACTTGCCTTTTTTCGTCACTTGTTAAGTATTTAAACAAATATGGTGGTTTTATTAAAAATGATTGCGTATAATCACGACTAGCAAAAGCTAATTCCTTTATAATAAAATTATTATATAGATCTTTAAACCCTTGAACATCTACTATGATAGTATTCGGATTCATGATATTTTTCTCACAGTATTACTGAGCGGTTTATACTCAATAATACAATCGTTCAATATCAGACAGTATGCAGAAGTTTGATCTGGTATATCCGAATCACTCTCGATTTCCACTCTTACATCCACAACAGGACCTGTCTTTACATTATCAGCTTGTCTTGAGCAATCGATGACAAATAGTGGTGCCAAATCTTTAAACTGTTTCTCACTTAATAAGGGCTCCGAGCGGCGTCCGTAATAAGACTGTTGAAATCTGGTGTATTGTTCGTATAATAAAGCGATCCGGTTATTCGCGAAACTGGAATTTAGATTTTCATACGGGAAGTAAGTTGAATTGAGATACACTCTAACATCACGAACATGACAATGATCAAACTGGGACATATCAGAACTTGCATTGTTCTTTCTATTTGTCTGAAGACCCATAATTATGAATCTTGGTTTCTCTATTTGTGAGGAAGTTTTGATAGCCCAAGTATGTTTTGTAGTTTTGGGTAAAGCTGGATATTCGTACAGGTCCCAATTCCTGAAAATCATCTGGAGCGCTCGGTCTTTTTCTAACAGTTTAAGCAAATTTATTTTTTCTTTGTCGGACACTTTAACATGCGGTACCCGCCAGATAATTTTATCGATCTGAACGTCGTCTACAATTTCACCGGTGTTAAGTTTCACAGCATTCAGGTTGGTGTTACTTCGTAACAATATCAGTTCATGCCTGCTATTTATCACAACTTTCTTAAAGTCTTCTGCAAAACCCATTATGTTACAGAGTGGTATAGAAGCGGAAAATCTACCACCATTTATATTTTTTATGCCCTCGATATTCCAGCCCCACGCGTTAGATATTTTTGATTCACTCTCATTCATTGATATCAGCGATTTCATGGTGGTAGTTACGCCAGCATTTTTTATTCTATCAATTTCCACACCATTTAGTTCGTACCTAATATCTTGGAACAAGTACAGTAGAGCATTATTCGTAAAATGAATACTAGTGGCTTTCTCTTTCATATCCTTTTTGGTCACGATCACAGTTCCTTCCAAATACAAGGTACTAGCTGATGGAAGTATGTACAAGTCCTGTTGGTTGATAGGTATACGGATTTCATCGTTCCTGTTGAAACTGGTTACGTAGGGCTTGTAAGAATGAAATTCGATTCCTTCAACAGTGTTGTCGTATGTAGGAGAAGATAAAACGTCTAAGATATTCATTTTAGCAATCCGATCGCTTTAAGGAAGGCCTTGTTGTCTTTAGTTAGTTTTATTTTCTTCTTATAGCGAGCTCTTATTTGGTTGGAAGGTTGAGCGGAACTGTTCTTTTTAATTTGTTGATGCTCATATTTATTGTAGTCAATCATGTTTTCTTCTTAAATGCAAATACAGCTGCACTTCTTCACCTCGTAGATTTATTAAGCGATTATTTATGTCTAATAGCCTGATATGTATACAGCTTATATTGATTTGGTTGATTGGAAAGTATATTACGTTTTTTGGGATTTCTATGATCCTATATCCAGGAGGCACATTGAGAGCAAATTCGTGGATAATATGACTCGGTTCTCCGTTTATGTACGATCCGCTTATAATATCACATTCAATTCGGACCACGGTCGTAGGTAAAATGTTGACGGGAAACTGTGACACATGCCATTTATTACCTTTTAATATCTGCTTATCAAACCCTAGCAAACGTCTAAAATTATTTTCTTTTACAAAATTTACATCTTTCGTACAGTACATGGTAGTTTTTAAAGTATTGTTATTGCAATCTAGTTTAATTGATGCACCTTTTATCTTAGATTTTAAATAATCACTGATATCTTGCAATTCATAGGTTCCCTCCGGTATTTCAATGATATCGGAGCCATAGTAAAACTTGTTATTTGTTTCATCAATGTTTGGAATAGAATTAAATGATGAGAAATGCAATAATGCACACTCATATTGTCCATTTAGTTGTAACGTATTAGGATAGTACGTGGATAAGATAGACGAGTTCCCGGTTATCGATAAAGTGAATGACATCTTGCAAATGATTGAAATGAAAAGAACACATTAATTTTATACATGTTTATTCCAAAATTTCCACAGATATTCTAAACATAGATGACCACAATTTACTGTATTAAACTTTTGATATCTTGTGTAGTTGTAATAAACACTACAATTCTTAAAATATCTCATTAATTCCATTGGAGGTTTTAAGTCTCCATAACTATCAAAGTATTCGCAATAGTCGGATACTTTAACATAAGCTACCCAATGCGTTCCTTCATTTTTCGAATCGTCTAAGTTAACAATTCCACATTCAATCCGTTTTGGCTTTCTTGGCAATTGATCCTTCATGTATACTCCTCGAAAGTGTGGGATGTCTCGTGCATGTTCTTGGATGTCGATGTTAGTCAGAGGACGATTAGGTAGCTTCTTTATCAGTTTTTTGGATGTTCTATGAATAATCCTTTACCATTTTTATGCGGTTTAATGTATAAACCCTTACCCAAAGCTAAAGCCTCCATAGTCTTATTATGACGTTCTGTTTCTCGCAAATTTTGTTGAGCTGCTTTGTAATCATTAACGGTTTTTGCAATACCCGCTGCACCACCAGCCAAAGTGCCTAAAGCTGATAAGCCAGCAAAAATTGGAATTAAAGGCAAAATACCTCCAGTCTTTGGTATGGGTATGATTCGCGGTACCCGGATTTTCTGAATTTTTGGAAATATCTTTTTTGCTGCTAGGTAAGCAGCATTAATTAAAGCTTTACTATCTTTGTGTTTAATTTTCTTAATTTTTGATTTTATTTTCGATACAAAGTTTCGAAACGTTTTAATTCCGGCACCAGACTTTAGTTTGGCTTTCATCACTTTGCTCACTAGCCATGAGCTAAGTTTTTCACCTTTCCCAGCATCCTTTGATTTAAGTCTTTGTTTTGCCATATTCATTAATTGTAAATCAGCTTTGTGACGATGTGATAAGTCCGTGTGCTTAGCGTATGCAATGTCGTGGTGCATACAAGCTTCATCCAACTTGTTGATACCTCGGTCACCGCGTAATAAACGTTTCTGGAGTTTAGTTCCTGGTCCGCAATAATTATATCCAGGCAAATGAAGCTCAAACGGTAGATTTTCTATTATACTATTAACTAGTCCACCACCTTGCATTGTACAAACCGCAATGGAAAAATATTCAAAAAAAATTGATTAATATACTTATTAAGTCAATCCACTAATGCAGCTTTGTCAATCCAACTATTTTCATTATTGCTAAGACCCAACCATTTTACGTAAAGTTTTGTTCCTTTCTTTTTTAAAACTTTCTCTATCAAATAAACACCAGGATAGTTTGATTTTTGAAGTTCTTGTTCATAAAAGGTTCCTAATATAGCTTGCTTTCGTTGATCTTGTATATGGTATGTCACTGGTATTGTATTATTAATCTTCTTTACAGTAAAAAGTTCTGTTGACCAATTAGGAGTATAACCTTTCTCAAAATTGTGTTTGTATTTGCTGATACGAACATAATCACCAATTTTAAACTTAGGTTTACATGGAATAGATACATGTTTATATGCTTTCAAAATATTTTCTTTTATTACTTGCTCATTACACTTGTTTACATCGATTGGTTTTAACTTAATAGTTCGATGTTTTGTGTTGTTATACGATTCCAGTATAACTTCTAATGGTTTACCCAGCCACTTATAGTTTCCATTGAGGCTAAAATATTTGTACAATTTATTTTTTATGGTTTTAATTAGTCGCTCAACAATTGATGCTTTTTTGGTAGAAAACGATGAGTAATGGTTAATTTTGTATGTTTTCATGAGCGCTTGAAATGTGTTATTATAAAATTCTGTCCCCATATCAGTTTGTAAATTATCAGGTTTTCGATGAGTGTTAAGTAATATACGTTCAAATGCATGAGTCACATCAAGTCTATTTTTAGATTTTAGCGGCTGCGTCCAAGCATATTTTGAGAAGCAATCGATCACTATTAAAATGTAATTGTAGCCTTTGTTATATTTTCTTAGATTTTGCATGTCCATCAAATCAGCTTGCCACAAGTCATCAATACTTTTTAGAACAACAGAACGTCGAAGGAAATTTCTTCGTGCAGTTTTGTGTATTTCATTTACAATTTGCTGTTTTGACATAATTTACAGCTTTTTAAACAATTTATCATCTGCTTTAGTATAAAACTTATCTTCCAAATGATTCAAATCCTCTGGTATCTTTGCTTTTAAAGTAGCTTGAACTGTTTTTTTTGCATCTAACGCGAGCTGAGAACGTAATGCACCAATTAGTCTATTTAATTCATGTATCGTATTAGAACTTATTCGATCTACGTAATCCTTGTTCACGGCATCGTCTCCATCTACGGGAGATTGGATTCCCTTCAGTCTTGATCCTTTCAAATCAAAATCCCCGCTTTCTGATTTTAACAATGCGTTATCATTAAATTCAAATAAATCTGAAAAACGCAATCTCTTGTGAATAAAATGACCGAATTTGTCTACATTCATCTTTAAGATGTATTGTTTTGAAAGGTTGACAGTAAAATGAAACACAGATGATTTATGTATTTATTATATTACTTTCACGCAATTCCTCTATTATAGATATAATTTCGTTGTTTACCCCTGTGTTACCAGCATCTTGAGATGCAATTAACAATTTTAGCCGTTCTACCAATTCATTAGGATCATCCCAATATATAAAATCTACATTCTTCTTCCACATCTTTGTTAAGGGCAGTCCTTTCCCTTGGGATTGTGTAAAAAGCGGTTTAATAATTTGTAAATATTTTACACCCTTATTACTTTTTATCGGTTTACTTGGATCATAATCTCGACGATGTGCATTAGTATCAAGTAGCATTAATTTATAATGTTGCATATCACTCCCTGTAACCAAACTCAAATCTACATCCTTTTTTAGTAGCAACTGTTTTAATCCAGGCGTACTTCGGTACTTGCGATCTGCCACTGTGATATATTCGTCATTGACAATTATGCGAGCAGATCCCAACATCAACTTTCCATGTTCGTATCTGACACCAAATGGAATATCTGCTAACGCTTCTGGAGAAACTGACCAGGATGTTGTGTTACAATCTTGTTTTTTTTCGCCTAGTGATTTATAGGAGGAGTCACTGTCGACTTCAGAGTCATAATCGTCTGTATCATTGCTTCCTTTGTCACTGAGAACTTCTTTCTGCAAAGTTTTATCAATAAATGGAACTTCAATTTCTTCATCTTCGATATTTTGTGAAGCAGATTGTTTACTGACATTGGCAATTAAGTTTAAAGGTTCTGTCACAGGCTTGAAAACTGATTCCAGCGCTTCTTTATTATTTATTTCAATATCCTTCATTTTTCGTACTTTTTTCTTCACGGCTTCTGTCGCTTCAACGATTTGTCTTTTCAAAGATTTTTCCATGTTGATAAAGTAGATAGTGATTGATTAAATATCGTAAGTAGAATAATTAGAAAAGCTAGGGTAACGGATTTAAATAACAATGATTTAATCAAAAACTACAAATGTGTCAAATTTATTTCTATAACAGCCTTTATTTTTAGGGCAATCTTTATTAATCACTACAAAACTGAAGGGATCGTTCCATATTTTTGAACACATTTCACGAAATTGAACCCATGACATATCAGTGTTGACATGTTCTTCGTATATGTGCTTCAAATTAATTTCGTCTTGTTTAAAAAGTATGATTAAGTTCGCGTTGTCCCTTATTAATTGTTTAGGAATTTTACTATACGTTTGATTTAAATAAAAACAATCGATATACTTGTGTCTTCCCATTGCAAAGTAATCACGCATATTGTTTTGATTTTCACAAGCAACATCATCAAATATAATCACAGAGTCGGGTTTTGCGTCCTGAACTCTTAGTATTTCTTCATTTTCCTGATATTTCTGAAACGAAATACCTGGTACTCGTTGCAAAACTTTTTCTAAAAATATGTACTTGGGTTGGTACAGGGTTTTTGAATAAATATAAACATTTCGAAATCTTAAACCATTTTCGTGTATAAGAAGACTAATGAGTAAATTAGTTTTTCCACAATTTGACGGTCCGCAAATTATACAGCGTACTGAATTAGGTAATAATTCACTATGACGGAAATCAGTTTTACAAAATTCATTACATATTATGTTGACATTCAACGATTGTGGTTGTTTTACAAATTTCATGATTATTGTGTGAAACAGTTCAATTAACAATGACTAATATTATTTTAGATTAATCTTTATAAACCCTACCACTACAACTATCCATTTTGCATTACTAACTACTAAACCGAGTCGACCGTTCACGATTGGGCATAGCGAAAAGTGATCCAGAATGCCCAATAATATACTACTAACCCCCTATAGGTCACACTACTGTCCTGAACTAGCCTGATCATACTCGCACGATCGACGGTCGAGTAAAGAGTCGAGTCGATTATCGATTATTGGGCATTCTATACCACTGTCCGGAGCGAGGCGCACTCGCCTCGCGACTTGCCGACAGTGGTATAGAATGCCCAATAATATACTACTGGTCAGGTCTTTGTTCCCGTCCTTTCTCTATACGTTTGGATTTGTTTTAACGTTGTGTTTATACGATTACAGTTTGGTTGTACGCGACGCAAAGGTTGCAGCCACACGGCTCCGTTGATGCTTGCACGTGAGTACCTACTGTATACCTAACGCGTACCTGTAGCCCGCCAAAATGTCTGTCAATAAAAAGACTGAAGAGGAAGTTCTTTCTGAGTTTAAGAAACGTAGGGGTAGTATAAGAGGCCGGTTAACACAATTTAAAAATTTTGTTGACTCGTTTGCGGGAGCCACCTTGACTGCCTTTCAAGTAGCCGAACTAAAGTTGCGAGTTCAGGCCGCCAGCGAGACATTTTCTAAATTTAATAGTATTCAAACTGAAATAGAATTACTTTTATCGGAATCAGAAATACCCGCTAATTCAGAATAATTTGAAATGTTAGAATCATTATATTTTACGGCTTTGGCCACTGCAAATTGTCTTATTTACAACGCGGAGGCTTTTAACAGGTTCCCTGTTGCATCAGCTCGGGACGGTTGTCGCCAGCCAGTTAATATTAAGTTACCAGATATAAAACTACCCGCCTTTGAAGGTTCGTACGACCACTGGCTGGAGTTCAAACATTCATATATCACTATGATCCATACCCGTTCCGATTTCGACGAAATACAAAAGTCTCATTATTTACGATCAGCCCTGAGTGGAAGCGCGTTACAGGTTATAAGTGCTTTAGAGTTTAGTCCTTCTAATTACATTCACGCCTGGGAGTTATTAGAAAACCGTTATCATAATGAGAGGTTGTTAGTTAACAATCATGTCAAAGCGTTGCATAGTATTCCATCGTTAAGACAGGAATCACCATCACAAATTCGGAAGTTAATTGATACCGTTCTATTCGCGCTCTGACGTCACTCGATGAACCCACGGTCAATTGGGACACTTTAATTATTAACTTAGTGGTTAATAAGCTTGATCCTTCCACGGAACGGGAGTGGGAGAACCACATAGGTAGCATGTCTTTAGGGTCACGCGATAAGGTTAAGTTAAACGACTTAATATCATTTCTCAGAAACCGCGCAGATACATTAGAAATGATTAGTGCAAACCACGTAAAATCAAAAGAATTACCTCAAAGTGATAAGCATCAACATACAAGTGACAAACGAAGTTCAAACCGCGTGCACAGTATTCAACCATCAAAACTACTCGTAACAATTATCGTAATAGCAATTTTAAAAAGGATTTACCTAATTGTGTTTTGTGCAATCAAGGTCATGCGTTATACACGTGCATATTATTCCTTAACATGTCTATTAGGGACAGAATGAAAGTTGTTACTGATAAGAAGTTGTGCTGGAATTGCCTGCGAGCGGGTCATACGTTAGACGACTGTATTTTCGGACCGTGCAAGCAATGGCAGCGCAAACATAACAGTTTGTTGCATCTAGAAACAAATAATAATCAAAGCGTCAGTAACAGTGCATGTGTGCGTAGTGAGTCGCGCGGAGAGGCGAACGTTATACACACCACGACGACTGCGTTGCATTCTTTACCTAATAATTCTAATAACACTTTAGCATGCAACAAAACAACTAGTGATTTTAAACTGATAAATACGGTTTTACTTTCTACGGCGTTGGTGGAAGTAGCCGATAGTAATAATGTTTATCATACAGCTCGTGCGCTTTTAGATAGCGGAAGCCAGAACTGTTTTGTTACGGAGAAATTGTCTAAACGAATAAATGCATCTTATATACAGTCCACAGTTCGAATCTCGGGTGTGGGACAATCTGTCGCACAGTCGTCACATTCATGCGATATATCTATTCGATCAAGATTAAACGATTATCATACCAAGCTTAGATGTATTATCTTGCCATGCATAACGTCCAGTTTGCCTACGATAAACATTGAAGCTGGTCATATACGTATTCCTGATTTCCTGCAATTAGCGGATCCTACGTTTAACGTTAGTTTAGAAATTGATTTGCTGATAGGTGCAGATAGATTTTGGGATCTTTTAGAAACCGATAAAATACGTTTACCTAGTGGGCCATTCTTACAAAATTCGAAATTAGGATGGTTGTTGTCCGGACCTGTGTTTGTTAGGAACTCGAAACCTAATCACGTTCATTGTCACTTTAGTCAGGACATTGATAAACAGTTTCGGTTATTTTGGGAAATTGAAAACATTCCTTCATCGCCATGTGCAATCCTTACAGATGACGAACGTATGTGTGAGGAATTATTTAATAATACGACGCGAAGAAAGTGGTAGATTTTCGGTTCGTATACCGCTAAGAGAGTCACCAGACGCACTGGGTGATTCTTATACGTTAGCGAAGAAACGTTTTCTATCATTAGAACGTAAACTTGAACGTTTACCAGAATTTAAACGTATGTACACTAACTTTATGCGAGAATATTATGACTTAGGTCACATGTCGAAGTTAGATACTTCTAGTCAACCTAATTACTATCTTCCACACCACGGAGTCGTAAGACAAGATAGTACGACTACAAAATTACGCGTAGTGTTCGACGCTAGTGCTGTCACTAGCTCGAATAAATCATTAAACGATATTCAGTTTCCGGGACCCGCGTTACAAAATGATATTTTTTCCATTTTATTGCGATTCAGACAGTATAAATATGTAGCATGTGCAGACGTAGAGAAGATGTTTCGTCAGGTTCTTCTCCAGTCTGATCAAAGGTCATTACAGTTAATATTGTGGCGCGATAATCCCTCGGATCCATTAGATACCTACCAACTTAATACGGTTACTTATGGAACTGCGTCAGCTCCATATTTAAGCATGCGATGTATCAGACAGTTAGCGTTAGAATGTGATGATGACGTCATCGCACGCGTCATCACTCAAGACATTTTCGTAGACGACCTTATCACTGGTGATGATGATTTAGATAATTTAATTCAAATTTGCGAGAAAACTTCAGAAGTACTACAATCAGGGTGTTTCCCTTTGCGTAAGTGGACATTTAATTTAAACGTATCTCAAAATAAATCCACAGAACATTTTATAGGCGAGCATGCGCAAACTAAAACACTCGGTTTAGGTTGGCACAACACTAGTGATGAGTTGCATTTTGTTACGAATATTGATAACGATGGGAACGAGTCGAACTTAACTAAACGGTTAATGTTATCAGTTATTTCACAAATATACGACCCATTAGGCCTTCTTTCTCCTGCAGTCATAATTTCAAAAATAATTTTACAAAAATTATGGTTTAGTAAAATTGACTGGGATACTCCAGTTTCTAGGGATATTCTTAACACTTGGAACCATTTTATTTTCACCCTAAGAGTTTTGAAAAACATTCGTATTCCTCGCCACATAAAAGGTGATCATACTCAATATACGAAACTTCATATATTTTCCGACGCATCCCAAGACGCTTACGGCGCGTGTTCTTACCTACGTACTTATAGTGATAGCTCTGACGTAGTCGTGCGTTTGTTGTGTGCCAAGAGTAAGGTTGCACCTTTAAAGGCTATTAGTATTCCTCGTTTTGAACTTTGTGGTGCCTTAACAGGAGCTAAATTATATAAGAAAATTGTCGAGTCTCTTAGGTTACACTTTACTAAAAAATCAATTATATACAAATTCCAATATATATTGCCAGTATTTAGCAAGGTATTCGAAAAGGTAATGCTTAATCAAATGCTTAATCATTTTAACACAAATAACATCTTACACGATAAACAGTATGGTTTTACCAAAGGACGTTGTACAACTGACGCCGGTGTCACCTTACTAAAACATATCTTTAATGCGTGGGAAGAGGCGCAAGACGCCATAGGCATCTTCTGCGACCTATCTAAGGCGTTTGATTGTGTAAATCACGAAACATTACTCATGAAGCTCGAGCATTACGGACTAGGCAAAACAGCGTTAAACTTAGTAAAATCTTATTTGAATGATAGACAGCAATTAGTCCAAATAAACGGTGTTAATTCGTCGGGATTAAACGTGAAAATGGGCGTCCCGCAGGGATCGATTTTAGGTCCTTTCTTATTTCTAGTTTATATCAATGATTTACCCCATTTATTGCAAAACCAACTAAACATGGTCTTGTTTGCCGACGATACTTCTTTGATTTTTAAGATAAACAGACGTAGTAATAATCTTGAGGACGTAAATAACGCCCTTCTGCAGGTCCAAAATTGGTTCACTGCTAATAATTTAGTTTTAAATAGGAAAAAAACTAAGTGCATAAGATTTTCTTTACCAAATGTCAAAAGTAGTGATTGTGACATAGTGTTGAACAAGGAGAAACTGGAATTCGTCGATAGAACAGTTTTCCTGGGGATTACGGTTGACACACACACAAAAAATAAATAAAAGTAGTATCCTTATACTACTTTTATTTATTTTTTAATTGACTTGACTGCCCTGGCGGTTGGGAGTGTCATGCTCACTCAAAAGTCTACCTGATGGTGGCGCATGTGTTGGGTCATTAGGCTCCCTTAAATATGGTTGAGCCGAATGGTGCTAGCGCGTGCGTCATGTTCGTGAACGGACGCCGTCAGTTTGGACTGGTCATCTCTCGGCTGCCACGGTTTATTTTAATGATTTGTTATTTTAATTTGTTGTTGATTTTTATTTTTTTACTCCGGATACTTTAACGTGCATTTCTTTTTACATCGTTCTCACATATATGTTTGTATAATTTCAACAGGAATGATGTAACCATAAAATTGTAAAGAAAAATAATTTAAAAGAGTGTCCGTGGAGTTTCTTGCACGTTCTTCTCCATAGAGATCTACGCTTTGGAACGTGCAAATAGCTTCATCTTTTTGACTGACCGACCTTGACAATTCAAAAGTGCCTGTGAATGGTTTATTTGAAATAAATAATTTGAATTTTTGAATTTTGAAAATTTTGAATAATTTCTTGTCAAATTGACATAAAGTATAATAAAATTTCTTACGTTTGACACTTGACACTTAGTATACGTTCAGAAACTTCGAAATCAATTCTGTGGAACTGGTATGTACGGAAAGTTGATTATCAAATTATTATTATTTTATTTTTTATTACTATTTGGTTCCATGTTTACGCCCGGGTGGAACCAATAATTGATTCCAATATATTGAAAATTACCGGTTTTCGGTTTATTTTCATTAGTTTTTATTTTCATAATATTGTTTCCCCCGGCCGATAAAAGCTTATCTGCTGAGTTGGGTGTGCTTTATGTGTATAGTTATTGTTCATATTTTTTTCTATATTTTTTTTTTTTGTATTGTTTAATTCTCTTTTTCTCTTTTTGTGATTGGGAATTTCAGTTTTCTTCCGACTTTTGTTCTCGTAGCAAGTGTGTAATTGTGTTTTGTGTGTAAGTGCTGACCATGTTTGTTTAAATTACTTGTAGATTTGTGTTAGTGTTAGCTGGCGGGTGGTGCAGAGTTATATACGATTTGCATCTTGGTCGTTCTGTATTTAGCCATGGCGTAGGTACTTGTAAAATTTAATACATTGCAATAAATTATACATATTAATTATTATTTATATATATATTGTATTTTATACTTATTATCTTCTTTCACTTATGTCAGACGATGAGTCTTTTTTTTCTGCTAACGAATCTGCTGCCACTTCAAGTAACTCAAGTTTTTGTTCTTTCGGCGAAACTCTTGGTGACTTTTTGCAACATACCTTCAATGATGAGTCTGGTCGGTTGGTGAATGTGTGTCACATTAACGCTCAAAGCGTTGCCAGTCACTACAGCGAGCTGTACGATGCGTTCAATAACAGCAACGTTCACGCCATCCTGATCTCCGAAACTTGGTTCAAACCGCATCTTCTGTCCACCACTTACCCTCTCACTGGTTTCGTTCTTATACGGAATGATCGGATTGGTAAGGGAGGGGGTGGTGTGGCCATATACCTTCGCAGTGACTTCCCTTATAAAATACTTGCTTCTTAATCTCCAAACTATTCTTCATCTGCTGAGTTTATCTTCCTTGAAGTCTGCATCAAAGGAGCCAAAACTGTTATAGGTGTTGTCTACTGTCCCCCCACTGTAGATTACTTCACTGAATTCGAATCGGTACTTGAATCTTTGGGTTCAGAGTATGCACACCACATCATCTTGGGTGATTTTAATACAAACCTCCTTGCCCAAAATTCCCCTCGATCCCGTAAGCTTCTCCACCTTGTCGAGTCAGCTAGTCTGCACGTGCTACCCCTCCAACCTACTCACCACAACACTGCTGGCGATGACACCTGGCTCGACCTTATCCTGACCTTGAATCCTTCCCTTGTCTCCTCCCATGGTCAACACGACGCCCCTGGTTTTTCCCATCATGATTTGATCTTTCTTTCCTATATCCTAAAACCTCCGAAACCTAAACCCAGGGTTCTGTACAGGCGTTGTTTTGCGAGGATGGATGTTGAGAGGCTTGGAAAGGATGCGGCTGTGGTTGATTGGGGGATTATGACGGAGGCCACTTCGGTTGATGAGAAGGTTGCGATCTTCAACGATGTTGTGGTCAACCTGTACAATATTCACGCTCCCATCAAGAAAGTGAAATTGAAACGTCCGCCTGCACCTTGGATGACGAGAGGTATACGGATGGCCATGCGACGCAGGGACCGTGCGTTCCGTAAATATAAAAAGGACCGTACTGATGAGATCTGGACGCTATTTAAGGCATCAAGGAATAGATGCAACCAGATGATACGCAATGCTAAACGCCGCCACATTCTTGAAAATATTTCTTCTTCCTCTTCTGCCGATATCTGGAAATTCCTTGGAACACTAGGTATTGGCAAACCGCGACATTTAGACCTTCTCAATTCTATTGACTTAGACGATCTTAACCGTCATTTCTCCACTGTGCCTACCATGGATCGTCTCATCAAACAAGAAACTATATCTCTCATATCTGGTCTAACGCGTCCTCACATTGATCCTTTTCGTTTCGTTCCAGTCGAGCCGGGGGAGATCAGAAAGATCATACTCTCCATCAAATCCAATGCTGTAGGATGTGATAATATCACTCGTGGTATGATCATAACTATTCTGGATCACATCCTTCCTGCAATCACCCATATAGTCAATTTTTCCTTGTACTCCGGAGAATTCCCATCCTTGTGGCGTAAAGCCTATATTCGTCCTCTACCCAAAGTCCCCAATCCCACTCTTCCAAACCACTTTCGCCCAATTTCTATTCTTCCCTTTCTTTCCAAAGTGCTTGAGGCCTGTGTCCACAAACAATTTTCCAGCTTTGTGCAGTGCAATTCTCTGATAAGCCCCCTACAATCTGGGTTTAGGCCCGGGCACAGCACTGTTTCCGCCCTCCTTAAAGTGACTGGCGATATAAGGGCAGGACTGGAAGACACCAAAGTCACTGTTCTAGTGTTGGTCGATTTCTCGAATGCCTTCAATACCGTCAGTCACGACATCCTTTTAGCCATTCTGTCCTATGTGATGGTCTCTCTCGCTGCACTGGAATGGTTCGCTTCCTACCTTCAGGAACGTCAGCAGTCGGTGCACGTTGGGGGTTCGTCCTCTAACTGGTGTGACTTAGATGCTGGCGTTCCTCAAGGCGGTATTCTTTCTCCTCTTTTGTTTTCTATTTTTATTAATCTCATTACTTCTGAACTTCAGTGTGCGTATCATCTGTATGCAGATGATCTGCAGTTGTATTGTCAAGGAAGCGTCGATGAATTGCCTGAAATTGTTGAAAAATTAAATAGGGACTTAATAGCCATTAAAACCTGGTCCGGTAAATTTGGTGTTGCAGTTAACCCCAACAAGTGTCAGGCAATCATCATTGGGAGCTCTAGAAGCCTCGCTAAACTGGATGATGCAACTTTGCCACCTGTTCTGTTCGTCAGTACGATCGTTCCATTTAGCACTGACGTAAAGGACCTAGGCTTACGCATCGATAGCACCCTAAACTGGCGTGCTCAAGTCGCTAGCGTCAGTCAGAAGGTCACGGGAACGCTGCGGGCTCTGTATCGTTTGAAAAATCTGTTACCGTCGATCACGAAGTCAATGCTTGTGCAGACCCTAATTTTACCCATCATAGATTATGGTGACGTGTGCTATAACTATGACCTGAATGCAGATCTCCTCAACAAACTTGACCGCCTTCTTAATTACTGCATTCGATTTATTTTCAATTTACGCAAATATGATCATGTCTCTGCGCACCGCTCACTTCTAAAGTGGTTGCCCATACGTCAGCGCAGAGAGCAAAGGGCGCTAACAACTTTGTTCTCATTTCTTGACTCTTCCAATTCCCCTAGTTATCTAGCATCTCATTTTCAATACATTTGCGCTAATCACAACAGAAATCTTCGCTCATCCCATAATCGTCTTCTTCACTGTCCCTCTCACCGTACTGATTTCATTCACTGTTCCTTTTTCATCCAATCTGTTTCTCAGTGGAATGCGCTACCCCAAGAAATCAGGATGGCAACCAACCGATTAACCTTCAAAGTTAAGGTTCGCGAGCACATTCGCAAGAAGCTGGCAGGAGTATCGTCACAGCGCTAATTTTCCTCATTATTGGTTTTATCAACTGGTCTAGTATTTTCGTGTATTAGTTTATTTATTTTGGTATATATTATAGTATTGTATTGTGTGTATAGTTTATTATATATTTATCTTTGCATATTTAAATATTAATCGTGTTTCGGTTTCCTACATTGCACCTACCACTATTATTCTCTGCATCACCCAAAGGTTGACTGGTAGAAAATGCCTAAGGCATTAAGTCCGCCTCTGTACATCTATGTGCGTAAAGTGTAAATAAATAAATAAATAAATAAATAAATAAATAAATAAATAAATAAATAAATAAATAAATAAATAAATAAATAAAATATATTTCTGGACAGATTCCACAATAGTCATGGGTTGGATTAAATTATGATAGCCACATTCATGAGGAAGGCTGTACGGGAACGAGAAAAACAGGATATGCGCGTACGAAGTCGCGGGGAAAAGCTAGTAACATTACTGAAGAGTTTGTTTGTTTGGTTGAACGCGCTAATCTCAGGAACTACTGGTTTGTTGAAAAGTTATTTTAGTGTTGGATAACCCATTTATCGAGAAAGGCTATAGCAGGCCTCCGTCACTCGTTCAAGCTCATGCGTGGCGTCGCTTGCGCGGGTGACTGCATACCGCACCCGCGCCTTTAATAATGGCTAAATCTCGTGCTTATTGCACTGTAGGCGGCTACGTGTTGACCTCCCAACAGAAAATGCAGTAACCTACGTAGCAGGATATAAATAATTGTTTAAATGTACTAAAAAAACAGCTGTACTGACCAGACAACAGAACTGAAAAAAAATCCGGACTTCTAAGATCTTTGTTTGGTACATTTTAAAGCAAACATTAAAATATCTGCTTTGATTACTCACCTATTCTTTTGTGCAATAATTTCTATCTCTTTTGGCCTAATTTATTTATTTTATTTTATTTAATCTTTTATTGCAGGCTTCTAGGGCCCATAAAATAAAATACATGTACATAAAACAATAACTATAAATAAAATAATACATCTATACATATAATAAAACAGTAACGAAAGAAAAACTGTTCATTGAGAATTTTCGAGAAAAAATAAGTGGCTTTTGTTAGAAAAACGTAACTGATGACAAAAAGTGACTTTTTAGAATTTTTGTCTGTTTGTATGTGTGTATGGTACGGCTTCACGCCAAAACTACTGGTTAGATTGAATTGAAATTCAGCAAAAATGTTCTTTGTAAACCAAGGAAGACTTTAGGCTACATATTATCACGCCGTATGTTATGGGAGGTAAGCAATATTGATTTTAAAAGCTTTTTGTTCCTATCAATTACGAACAAAAAGCTTTTAAAATCAGTATTGCACAAAATAATTGAATGCACAAAATGACATGTTATTTAGTTACAATACCACTTAGATAATTTTTACACATGAACCTGATAGGAATTGTAGCAATCTAGAAGAAATCAACTTATTATCGCCATCTGTTGACCGAAAAAAGCAGTAACTATCAAAAGCATGAGAATTACACCAAATTATATTTTTTAGTTACTAATGGTACTTTTAAAACGTCATAAACAGTGATTCTTATGATACAAAACTTACCGTTATGCATTTGATGCATAATATAAAACAAGATTTAGTCTGATTGCTCCACTGACGTTATTTTAATTTTCTTTAATAATAATTGGGTTAATTCTCTCCACTCAACCTGTAAAGCACCCTGGTTGCTTCTGTACACTTGGACGGAGCTAGGCCGGCAAACTTAGCCAGGACACCTACGCACAACGGAGTCCACACTCTACTCTATCCGCTGCGGGGTTTTTTTTTATGGATGGGAAATCATCAAAATTTTTATTTATTTATTATTTATTTATTTAAGACATACAACTATCATCACAGGCTTCCCTAATACAATAGTGTAGAACATTTATTATACGCTTACAATTTAACATATTACTATCTTTTAAACATTATTTTCAAAAACGGTTCAGTAGATCCAGAGATTACCCCCTACAACCTTACAAACTTTACCTTAGCCAAAACTAATCTTACAAAATGCGGCCCGTGTGAATTCACTCAAAGTACAATTAAAACAGTCAATCTGTTGTGACACCATATTGAGTGTACGCAGGGCGCGCGTCAGAGGCGCGCGCTGCAGCAGGTTGGTGCGAGCGGGCGGCACCCACAGCAGCGGGGGTCGCCTCCGTCGCCCCACGTGCCCATCAGGTACGCACAGCCCAACCGTGCGTAGAACGCCTGGGTTGTGTATTTTACCACGCATAATTTTAAATAAGTAAGTGGCAAGAGCTACTTCCCTTCTTACTTCCAGTTTATTATAGCCCACCATGCCCAGCTCAAATAGAGTAGGATACAACAGTGGATACCCTGGATACACACCGTACTGCTTTAAGTATAGGAATCTCATAAATTTGTTCTGGATCCGTTCTATCATTAATTTGTACTTGGCTTCATGTGGCGACCAGACAACAGCATTGCATTCCAAATGACTTTTTACAAGTGCTTCGTACAACGATCTCAGAGCACTGATGTTCGTAAACTGGTTCCCCAGCCGTAAGACCAACCCTAAATTGCGGTATGCCTTTTTACAAACATCAGTGGTGTGCTTACGGAAATTTAAATCAGTTGTAAAGCGCACGCCCAAGTCCCTAACCTCTGAGACACGTTTCAGTGTGATTCCGTCCATGCAATATTGGTAATGCCTTGGGTCGCGTGCACGGGTAAATGATAACACCGAACATTTGGCCACATTAAAATACAACTTATTACTACGACTCCACTCTACTACCCCATCAATATCCTGCTGCAGTATGTCGTGATCAGTTTCCTGTTTTATTTTAAGAACCAATTTCAAGTCGTCAGCGAATAACAATGGTATGGATTTACTGACTGCTCTCGGTAGGTCGTTAACTGTCAAGATGAAGAGAAAAGGCCCCAAATTAGTTCCCTGGCTGACTCCTGATCTCGTGAAATAGGGCTCAGAGAGCTGCCCACTGCAGTCGACGTACTGACAACGGTCTCGTAAATAGCAGGCGAAAAACGACAAAGTGTGGGGCGTACAGCCCACACCAGCCAATTTAGCCAAAAGGACGTCGTTATCAACTGTGTCAAAAGCCTTCCTGAAATCGAAGTAGGCTACATCCACCTGTTGACCCGCATCTACCGTCGGTACTATTTGTGTCATAAGATCCAGTAAGTTCCCCGTTGTCCCCCGCCCAGAACGGAAACCATGCTGCGCGTCGGACAACAGAGCACTAATCTGTGGATACAGGCTACCGTGAACGGTCGACTCAAACACTTTAGCTGGAGTGCATAATACCGCTACAGGTCTGTAATCGCAGGGTGTTGAACCTCTACTACACTTAGGCACTGGTACAACCCGGGTAAGCTTCCAGCGCTCAGGAAAAGTTGCGGCCCTGATACAGATGTTGAACAAGTTTAACAACGGCCTAACCAACACCGCACGGCAATCCCTAAAAATGTACGCTGGAATACCATCCGGTCCGGCTGAGCGCTTAGGCGGCAAGCGTGCGAGTGCGCGCTGTACGTCAGCGGGGTCCACGCTCGCTAGGTGCACCCGCGCGCCCGGGCACGCTCCCGCCGCTTCGCTCGCACTCGCCGCCGCCACACTCAGTTCGGGAGGTACCGGACTGTACACCGACTGAAAAAACCGAGCGAACTCATTGGCACATTCGTATTCCGATAATACCCGTCCGTCCTTAATTAACTTCCGCTGATTCGAATTACGTTTCCTAGACCTAATATAGCCCCAAAACGCTCGCGGCTCCTTTGCCAAGTGACCTTGCACGCGGTTGCGGTACTGATCATGTGCTCGAGCAGTCTCGGTTTTCACTCTCGCCCTGTATCGTGCGAATTCCACATAATCACTGCGTGATTTACTTAATTTATATTTTTTATGTAGTAAATATTTTACTTTTATATCTCTAATAATTTCAGCTGTGTACCAAACTGGATACACGTATCTATTATTCAATGGATTAATATGTTTATTTTTTTGAGGAACACACTTGTCAAAAACGTCATATATGTTGTTATAAAATAAATCTAAAACTATATCAGCAGTGCGATTCTGTAAACATGTCGAAGTGAACACCCGGGCGGGACGCACGACGGGTGAGTTGTCAAACCATACAAATAAGATAGAATGACAGCTCTATTGTCGTTCACTCCGCCAAGGTGAACACCGTGAGATGTCGACAGAATCGACCGGCTGGATCGCATGAATCGTAAATCTCACTCCAATCTATTTCAGCTACCAAACTATACATTTGATTGAAATCCGCTTTATTAAAATTCCAACCCGTTCGAGTTATCAAAGATTGGGATTGCGAGTGTTGTGTACGCGGCGACGCGGGGGGCGGCGGCGGCGGGGGCGGGCGTGCGCGCGCGCCGCGCTCGATGAGCACGGCCAGCGGAGGATGGTACGCGTCCACGGGCTGCAGGCCCTCATCCGCAGCGCTCACCGACACGCCACCACGCGCACTCAACACGAGATCCAACTGCCTATCGTGACAGTTAGGTACTGCGTTACACTGAGCAAATTCACAGAAGGCCATAAAATATTCGTAATAGTTAGAAATGTTGTTGTTACACGAGTACATATTAAAGTCCCCTAATACAATTAAATTACTGCTATATTTGACACATATTTTTTCTAATATGCAAAACATCGACAAATATTCATTGTCGTCAGACCCTGGTGGAATATACACAACACAACAAGTGAATAGAAAACAATTTTTCATATAAACAGCCGCACACATCAACTCAAACCTTTGACTATCTATATCAATGTCACCTGGTAACGGCACTCGTCGCAACTCGAACCTCGGTGTGGCCACTAAAAATACGCCTCCTTGCTTGCGGCCGTCCGCCCGATCGCATCGTAATATCTGATAGCCAGGAAGCACAAATTCCGCGTTCTGAATAGCTTCATTAAGGCCAGATTCGGTAATGGCAAATAAATCAGATCCTGATGATTCCAATAGTGATAAAAATTGTGTTGTTTTAGTTCTGAGTCCTCTGACGTTTTGATATAAAATGTTGAAATGACTACTGGGTTTCCGGTTGTTTTTGGTTACTATTGGGACGAAACCAAATCCATTCACTGTATTCTACATTTATTGGCCATATCTCAGGGTCACAAAGTTTCTCAAAATAACTTAAAGCAACACCAATCCTGAATGAGGCATAGTCTCGCTCCGTTTTAGGTTTTAATTTATTTTTCGATAACGATTTCCGAGTCTGTTCCTAGCGCATTTTTGATATGCTTCTTTAGATCGTCCTCTGTAGTGCTTTTATTCAGCCTCCAAACATGTAAAAACTTCCTGCGTTCAACTGCTTTTAAAGAACGAATTGAGTTATTACCACCTTGCCTTATTGCGTTACTTCGTCTGTTACTTTTTTTAACCTCTATCCAATCATTATTATTAGTATCGTCAACTCTCGTATCCGCTATTTTCCTGGCCACCGCTGCGTAGCTAGTCTCAACGGGCAACTGGGGCGGCGCGGGCGACGGCGGCGAAGGCGTAGTTGCTTGCACTCCGTACCCCAGGACATTTGTTTGAGACGATGCAGCCAGGGCAGTAGTACACTTTGACATTGTAGGTACTGGTACCCGTATTGATCTTTGGTTCTGCTTACTGGTACCGATATCATAGTCTTCTTTTTTCTCTGTAGAAAGTAGTCCCTCAGTTTTTAAGCTTTTAATTTGCCGCTCATAAACACTACATTTCATATTAGCTTCCTTTAATTCCTGTCTTAGTTTAGCATTTTCTGACTGAAATGACTTCTTCCGCTCTGGGTAGACTGGAAGGGAGTGTCAGACTCTTACTTACTAAAACCCATCTGTGTTTCTCCTTATGATCTTTGCGTTCCAGGGTCACGGTGACTCTTTCGAACAAATTCCGCAACCCTAGCAGGCTCTGGCCCTAACGAGCCCCGTCTACTTAGCTGACATCTCTTGGAGGCGCGCATGGAACACAACGCTTCGTCGACCCGGACCAGTGGCGCTATATAGGGTGTATAGCTCCATCCCTCCTTCTCGCTCGAACGACTCACGCTTTAACACGTCATGGTAGGGCCGCTGGTTGTTATCGGGCCGCGAGCCACCCAACGCTCGCTGTCCGCAGGCCCGTGCCTACGGTGGCCGAGAATCGCCCTGCGACTCCTGACGGCCGGGGCGTCTTCTTCTGTTTCGGCGGCTAAGGCGTGACGTTTGCCTCTCCTTCACGCGGCCCGCCCCTTCCTTTACTAGCATTACTGTTTCGCAAAAGGAGGTGACGGCTTCCCATGCCTCCGCGCTCTGGACCATGGAGTGAACCAGAGCCGGTAGCGAGAGGTCACCGTCGCTGATCGCCTCGACGAGGATACGGCGGTGCTACGCCCAAGCAGTGCAGACCATCACCGTATGCTCCGCCGTGTCCTCTGCGGGGTTTGACTTCTCTTCTGGTTGGTTTTCCCATGGACAACTTTATGTAGCTCTATCGCGTGTTAACAAACTTAGCAAGTTTCATCAACATCGTGTATCATCATCATTATCCACAGTCCAACTTCGCTCACTGCTGAGCATAGGCCTCTCTTATCGTGTGCCAATCCCCACGTTCCTGTGCCAGCCTCATCCAGGTTCTACCCACGATGGCAACAATATCGTCCGCCCATCTCGCCGCCGGTCGACCAATACTTTTTCTTCCAGTCCTCGGACGCCACTCAGTCACTGCCTTACTCCACCTATCATCACCGCACCTTGCCAAGTGTCCTGCCCAGCTCCACTTTAGTACTACAATTCGTTTTCCGATGTTGAAAACCTTCGTACGTCTTCGGATCTCGACGACGTACCTCTACCAAGCATGGAACGCTGCATGGCTCTCTGTGCAACTATCAGTCTGTACACAGCCTCCTGCGTGAGCATCCATGTAAGTACCTTAGTAAGTCATGGTGGGAAAAGCACACTGGTTATTAAGGCGGGAATTCAGACATTGCGAAATTTTTCGCAGGCTTCAGAATGTCGTCCATTTTGATAAAAGCGGCCCATCTAAGGTGTGTCCCTCTCGATACCTCCGTTTATTAATTTTCTTTGCCAATTGAAAGGATATGGTCAAGATAAACATATCGGTTAATCCTCTCCAACAATTCATTTCCAGATTTGAATCGCTGAAGGTGTTTGCCATAACCTTCGTCTTGGTCATATTCATCCCAAGACCCAACTTAAAAGAAGCATCTTAAAGATTTTGAAGCATTTTCTGGGGGTCATCGAAGTTCTCAGTGAAAACCACAAAGTCATCTGCAAACCTTAAGTGAGACAGTTGGGCAGAAAATTGACGTTAATACCGCTATAGTCCCAATCTATACCCACATTTTTTACGACATCTTCTAGGACTGCTGTAAATAGTTGCGATGAAATGAAAGAAGCACTGTCATTACAACGTTTCTCACGAAAAATTATTTGAACAGAAGAGACGGAGCGTTTTTTTTCCACGCGCGTCACAAAAAGATGTCAGCATAAAGACGAGGCCCGCTAGGGCCAGTGCCTGCCAGGATTGCGGAATTTGTTCAAAAGAGTCACCGCGGCCCTGGAGCGCAAAGGGCATTAGGAGGAACACAGATGGGTTTTAGTCAGTAAGAGCCTGACACTCCCTTCCATTCCGCCCAGAGCGAAAGGAGTCATTTGATGTTTTCCCATACATACAAAAAGAGGCAAGCAATGATAGATATTGACTGTTCGTATTAGATATACGCACACATTGATCTTACCTAGCCACATCATTTTACAATACATACACGCGAACGAAGTCGCGGGCAACAGCTAGTATTACAATAAATTTAAACTATAAACTACAGCACACGAAATGACACGTACAGCTGCGTCGAAGGTGTTGCTGCACGCAGCAGCATGTTTGGTCCTTCCAGCGCGGTGCCGCACTGGTTCCGACAAGTAGGCTTCTCCTTCTTTTTCTTCTCTACCTTGATGAAACCATCCTTGTCACAAGTCTCCTTGGCTAAATAGGGTAGGGTAGGAGACGGTAGGCGGGGTAGGGGGGCCCGCATGATGCTTAAAGTGGATTTACTCGAGCGTCGCGGAAACCTAGTAGATTTAGTGGATTGGATAATTTGAAGAATAAATGTTCCTTTCATGTTTCCACGTTCAGCGGTGGGGGAAGCGTCTACAGATGTTCAAAATTGTAAAAAAAAACAATGACATGGAAATACTCAAGCGTGTCAGATATTGATATTTTTCATGCTCCAACATGTCTCTGATACGAAATATACTGGATAACTTTTTTTCCAGTGCGCAAACTTTGAGAACAACTTCTGCCCATGTAAATGAACAACTTGCCCCAAGAAAGCCATGGACAATTCCTAAAAAAAAATTTGAACTTCCCATACAAAATTGTCATCAACTGACCACAATTTATATGGGAGACTCAATTTTTTTTTTAGGAATTGACTATGGCTTTCTTGGGGAAAGTTGTTCATTTACATGGGCAGAAGTGGTTCTTAAAGTTTGCGCACTGGAAAAAAAATTACCCAGTATATTAATCTGCCGATTTGCATGGCCACCCGGGCCATGCAGGAGGGTTGAAAAAAATACAATTACTCGAGCGCGTCAGATTTTCAGAGGGGGTGTTCAGTGAACCCTACAGGTGCTCCCACTTCTTATTCTGACGATTTGGAAGTGACGCAAGCTCGCAGCGAATTCCTGGAAATGTAAAAAAAAATCGCATCTTGAAATACTCGATCGTGTCAGATTAGCATACTGACGGTTCATCATGATGTCCCAGACATAGTGATCAAAAATCTGACAATTATTTTGAGGTTTGAGGTCAGTTTACCAATACCTACCGTATTGGTAAACTGACAACTTGAAAAAAAAAATGCTTTATTTATTTAATTTTTTTTTAACACGTAGGCTGTTGGTCTCGGTTGTCATTTTTAGATCTTTGGCAGTCGTTACGGATTGTCAGAAGCCAGTAAATTTGACTCGCCTTGCCAAGAAGTACCGTGTTACCCAGTTAATGGGTTGTGGTCTGGTAGGCAGCCGCTTCACGTAAAATACTGGTATTAAGCTGAATCCGGTTTGACTTGCTTGGCTTGGTATTAAGCTGAATCCGGCTCAATGCTGGTCCTGCTCCACAACGCCACTAGGTAACCACTAAGGACTCAACGTAATCTGTTAGCATTTCGTAACATTGTTGGACCGGCTGAAGATTGTAAGAATGCAAATCTTTTTCATTGTATAGACTCAACTTATTTAGTGTTGTATAATTTCATGCACATGTGTGAGTACTGTCATGTACCTTTGAACTATAATGATCATTTTGGGCAGGTCTTTGACTTGGGATGTACCCTGGCGATTGGGGATGTCATGCTCACTCAAAAGTCTGGCTGATGGTGGCGCATGCGTTGGATCATTTGGCTCCCTTAAAAATGGTTGAGCCGAATGGTGCTAGCGTATGCGTCATGTTCGTGAACGGGCGCCGTCAGCTGAGACTGGTCATCTCTCGGCTGCCATGGTTTATTTTAATTGTTGCTTTTTTACTCCGGACTCTTTTATCCTGCACGTCTTTTACATCGTTCTCACATATATGTATAATTTCAATATGAATGATGTAACCATAATTTTGTAACAAATTATTATTTTTAAAAGAGTGTCCATGGAGTTTCTTGTACGTTCTTCTCCATAGAGATCTACGCTTTGGAACGTGCAAATAGCTTCATCTTTTTGACCGACCGACCTTGACAATTCAAAAGTGCCTGTAAATGGTCTAATTGAAATAAATGCTTTGACTTTGACTTTTGACTTTGACTGGAAGCCGACCTCAAAAAAAAAACGTCGGAAAACCGTGGGGGGAACTGGGGAAGGTGCGAGAGAGTCAAAGATAGGGGAAAAGTGAAAGGGACCGAGAGGCGCAGAGTGGGAAACACATGCTTTACCCTACTGCACGGTCTGAACTTATTTGAAGATTTTATTACCTTCGGCTTGAGGAAATCGTCATATTATATGCTTTTGTCATTCTGGTATTATTGCCTTTTAAATAAATAAAAAAACAACCGCTCTCGAGTAAGTCCAGATATCGTTTTTTTTTTTTGCAACTTTGTTACCCTTCCGCTTTCTTAGGTTAAGCTCAAATCGTCGATTAGCAAAATTGACACTTCTTAGCTAGTAATTAATCTCCCATATCTTAATCTGACGCGCTCGAGTATGTCAGATGATCGATTTTTTTTACTAATCTGACGGCTTCTCCTGAGCGTACCCCCCTATATTAAGGGCTCATACCGGTTGCATTCATGAAAAATGCGACGCAGACAGCGGGTCAGCTAGTCTATACTAATATTATAAAGAGGAAAGATTTGTATTTTTGTGTGTGCGTATGTTTGTAATGAATAAACTCAAAAACTACTGTGCTGCTTTCAAAAATTCATTCACCAATGGAAAGCTACATTATTAGGGAGTAACATAGGCTATATTTTATCCACGTATTCGCACGGGAACAAGTTCTACGCGGGTGAAACTGCGGCGTGCTGCTAGTTAGAAATAAAACCACTTCAAAAACATTATGGAATCGGAATTTATTAATGTAATATTTACAGTTTGATTTTAACGTATTTATCTAGTTTTTATTACTTATAGCAATATGACACTTAAGGCTAAAAAATATTAAGTCTATAATCGTATAGCAGATGATTTTACTAGTAAATAGGCTTGGCCTATTTTGGACCATGGCTGTATTAACACAATGGATCAGGCCTACTAAAATATTGTTTTATTGAAACAAACCATTGTGTGTTAAAAAAATCTATTGATTTCATCAAAGCGCCTTTTCTCTTATAAAAAACATCTACTATTCGATTTATTAGAAAATTTATTGATTTTTGAAAATGTATCGGTCATTTGTTACATGAAAACCTATTTTCGAAATATTCTGTAGACCAGACAAATATTTCTTCTTTCCGAACCTGCGACCCGTAGCACAAAACCAACCTAACCACTGCGCTACTGGGAAGTCGTCATGTAACAAAATCAAAAATATTTCCGAATTATACTAGAACTTACAAATCTATGTACTATTTACCTACAGACTTATTGTTAAGAAATTCTTGCATTGAATTGAAAAAGTTATTTTTTCCATGTATTTTACACAGAAAACCTACCGAGCCATGGCCCTACCCCACCAACCGTGTCTCCACGTTGCCGTCGTGGTGGGGCTTGCGTGTCTCAGTGATCTTGGGGGCTTTGCCGGTAGAGCCACTCATGCCGGAAGGTCCCAAGTGAGAGACCAGACCAAGAGAGACACAAGAGGGGCACACCGTTCGGAGACTTGAGCAGTGTTCGGGTCCTCGGACGGTGTGCGTCTCATTGGCTTGCTCGCTGCTCTCTGGTACGCGTCTGATCATCAGACGTGACTGTGAGGGCAGCGAGCAAGCACTGAGAGAGAGGGGGAGAGGAGGGGAGATAGGGACCGCACCCTCAAAAAGGAAATCATGGACAGGCCTGCTAAAGAGAAATTACCCCAGGGCGGTTCGGACTGCACAGCAGTCCGGGAATCCGCCACGCCTAGTGCGTCAAGCCCCTCGTATTCTGGGGGGGGCAACAGGGCTGTCCGCACTCCGCTTGCCAAGGGCAACAGTGGCCGAGGAGGCCCCCGATTCGAAGCGTCCTTTGAGGAATTAATCGGGTTAAATTTTAGCTCGCCCGACGAAGAGTCGGCCGGGCAGAGCGCGGGCGGTGGCGCGCTGTATTGGGAGGAGGGCTCGTTTGAGCGTCGTGCGGGTGAGTCGGATTCCGAGTTGGACTCCGACGACCTGGCGACCGTTAGCTCGGCGAGCCCTGTACCCGAGGGGGTGGGGGCTGCTGCGGAGGACTCCAGGTCCTTCCGCAAGCGGCCCAGATCAGAGGAGGACCGGGGGTCGTCCGGCACCGAAGAGGTGGCCTCGGCCCGTAAAATCCCCACCAGCAGGCGGGGTACGGGCCGAGAGGGAGGCAAGGGCAGAGTCCTTGCCTCCAAGGATGTTGGACGACCCCCCGAAGATGGCGGTCGTGGGGCTCCTGGTTCGGAGTCCTCCGGCGGTGAGCCGGATGACTCCGGACAGGAGCGGGTTCGGAGGGCCGGGTTTCCGGAGGTGGTGGAGGCCGCGCTTCGCGATGTGGCCTTGAAGAGGAAACTCTCCTCTAAAAACAAGGCCATAAGTGCGGCCCTGGCCTCCATCCTGGCGGCAGCGGAGGCTAACCGAGGTGGGCCTCCGGTGGACGAGATGTCCAACCTGCGGGCGGAGGTCGCCCGCTTGGCTGCCGCCACCAAGCGTCTCCAGAGGGAGAACGCGGGGCTCCGAGCAGACCTGGCCAGGCTCCAGGGAGCCGGCCCACAGGGTGCGCCTAAAGGGGGGCGCAAGGAGGACAGCCAGCCCGTGCCGCAGGAGGGCCAGGTGCTGGACCTTGTGCGGCGGGAGATGGCTGCCTTCCAGGCGCGGTTCTCCGTCCTGGAGGGCATTGTCCTGCGCCCCCCGTTAGCGGCGAGCGGGAAGGCTCCTGGCCGGAAGGCGGCGTCGTACGCGGCCGCCGTGGCTGCCACACCGGGGTCGTCCGGCCAGGACAAAGGGTCCGGGCCGGCACCCGCGAAACCGGTGTCGGGAAAACCGGACCCGGCCCCGGGAAGGAAGAGGAAGGGTGGGGTTGCTGCGTGGACGGCGAAGGCTCCTGCGCCAGCCGTGCAGCAGCTCCCCCCGGCTTCCTCGCCTTCTGAATCTCCCCCGGCTCAAGCCGAATGGCAAGTGGCCGGGGAGAAGAAGAAGGCGGGAAAGGCAGCCAGGGCGGCAAAGAGGCGGGATAGAAGGCGGCGGCAGCGAGCGCGAGGCGTCGCGGCTGCGCTCCGCGCCCCGAAGACCGCGGCTGTAGTTTTAACGCTGCAGCCGGACGCGGTGAAGAGGGGCGTGACGTATGCCAACACGCTCACCAAGGCCAAGGAGGCCATCAACCTCGGTGAGCTTGGCATCGTCGGGGGTCTCCGGCTCAGGGTCACCATGACCGGGGCCAGGATGCTCGAGATCCCTGGAGCAGGCAGCGGTCCGGCCGCGGACGCTCTAGCCGAAAGGCTTAGGGCGTCCTTGGGCGCGGATGACGTCCGAGTGTCCAGGCCCACGAAGTGCATAGATATGCGCATCTTGGGCCTGGACGACTCCGTCACGGAGGAGGAGGTGTTGGCCGCCGTTGTCAGGACGGGGGGGTGCTCTGCAGAGGAGGTGAAGGCGGGCACCATCCGTCCTGACAACACGGGCATGCGAACCGTAGTGGTGAGCTGCCCCGTGTCGGCGGCCAAGAAAGTCTCGGAGGGCCGAAGGCTTTTGGTGGGCTGGGTCTCCGCGCAGGTAAAACTGCTGGAGCCCAGACCTCTGAGGTGCTTCCGTTGCCAAGTTGGCAACCACGTGGGAGCACGCTGCACCTCGGAGGTGGACCGTAGTGACCACTGCTTCCGCTGTGGTCAGCCCGGTCACAGGGCCGGCTCGTGCGACGCCGCGCCGCACTGCTTCGCATGTGCGGCAGCTGGCAAGCCGGCCGATCACTGGGCTGGGGGCAAAGCCTGCGGTCCACCCGCCAGGGCCGGGTCGAGGAGAAAACCCTCCTCCACCGCCGCCGCCGCCGCCGTCGCTTCCGCCGCAGCCGCCGCCACCGTCGCCGCCGCTGCAACTGCTCGGGAGGGGGCTAGAATGGAGTGCCAGTAATGGCCCCATCTCGCCCCCTCCAGACGTACGTTAGTCGCTGCGCCTCTCAGGAACTGACGCTCCTGGGTAAGGCGCAGTGACTGACGCCTGCGGACAGCGAGCAATGGGTAGCTCGCTGTCCGATCAGGTCAGGCCAGAGTCGACGGCGCGTTTCACTCCAAACGCGCCGTCAACAACGAGCAGTCAGCAACGGAGACGGGGCCCGCCAGGGCCAGAGCCTGCCAGGGTTGCGGAATATGTTCGAAAGAGTTACCGCGGCCCTGGGAAGAAAGGCACTAGGAGGACTAAAGGGTGGGTTTTAGTCAGTAAAAGTCTGACACTCCCTGCCGCTCCACCCAGAGCGGGAGGGGTCATTTGATGATTTCCCATCCTATAAAAAAAAAAAAATTAAAAAAAAAAAGAAAAAAAAAAAAAAAAAAAAGCCATGGCCCTAGCACGTCGAGTTCTGCTTCCAGTCTTACTAGATGCTGCTGCATACCAGTATTTTAAGGCACAAAAAAAAGTTATTTCAAGCATAAAATTCTGAAATAATAATTTAATTTGATTTAAATGATTAGTTCTTGTTGTTCTAGCTTTTTTTCAATCCAATACAAAAATAATTATCATTTTTACAAAATGGAATTCTTAACTCTAGGAGAAAAAGGATTTGTTTAATAATTATTAATTAATTATATGGAATAATAAATAAATTTTACGTAATATACAAATATGTGCAAAATTTCTCATTTTTTGGATATCACACGGGTTTATTTAAAGTTATTTACATTGTGACATTTCCGGTTTTTTGCAATAAAACCGTAACTTTCGAGAAAACCGTAAATAGTTTTAAATAAACCGTTACTTATTCTAGTATGTACATTATGTATTATGCCTAATTCCGGTGTTCATCATCTTAAATATTATAAATTTCAGTAAATGCCAGTACTTTGTATACTACAAATGATTTTTAAACTTGCCAATAAACCCTCCAACGGAGAGGAGGCCTGAGGTCTAGCAGTGTGACTTATATTGATCAGCAAATTCATTGGCTTTTAAAAACCCGAAGATAAACATTTTTAATTTCAGTAATGAAATAGCATTCTATATTATTGCTGCTGATGCTTTTAGGAATTTTATAAGCTGTAAAATTTGACATAAGAATAACATTCCGAACTAAAATTTTTGTCATTTCCGCGTGACAGTTTGATAGTATGAGTGAGCTAAAATGTCGCTTTATTTTGAATAAAGAAAAAGTTTACACGGAATGTTATATCCCAAGAAATAGGAAGAATTATTATTTAAATATCCAATAGTTTTTGGTACAGGTAGCAAACTAATTTGAGAAAGTTTAAAAAAAATAGTCCTATATTAACGTAGTTATGGTAGTTTTGCCAGCATTTCAAAAGGTTCACAATAAAATTGAGCTTTTTCCAATTAATTCTTTGGGTTCGGATATCTTCAGTTTATTTAGAAAAGCAAATTTTGAAAATTTATTTCTATACTCCTTTCGGAGCGGCTCTGCTGGCGGCCTCGACGGTCTTAGTCCTCAACATCTAAAGGACCTCATCAGTACAGGCGCCGGGGAAGCTGGTGAGTCACTTCTGAAGGAGCTTACGGCTTTGACTAACCTCATGCTCTCGGGCAAGGTGAACGAGGCCGTCATCGACATCTTATACGGGGCCAATATATGTGCCCTGCGCAAGAGGGATGGCGGCATTTGTCCCATTGCCGTGGGATCCACGTACCGTCGTTTGGCAGCCAAGGTTTGTTGTAAATTTTATAGTGAGGATGTTTCGAAAAAATTTCAGCCCCTGCAGCCAGGTTACGGCTCCAAAGGGGGCTGTGAGGCTGCCGTACACGCACTGTCGACCTATATAAATTCTGGTAAAGGAGAGGTTATCCTGAAGGTTGACATCAAACATGCGTTCAATTCAGTTAATAGGGACACCTTGCTGGCAGAAATTAAAAAAGAAGTACCACAAATTTTTAGTTTTCTTTGGCAATTTTACAGACATTCATCTAAATTACTATATCAGGACAACTTTCTGGAATCCGCTGTTGGCTGTCAACAAGGTGATCCCCTCGGGCCAGTGATCTTTAGCTTAGCCATTCACCCAATCATTCGACAGCTAAATTCCAAATTTAATGTTTGGTATCTAGATGATGGAACCTTAGGAGGTTATGTTGACACAGTTTTAGATGATTTACAAGTTTTAGAAAGTCAACTCCATTCTATAGGATTAAATCACAATCTTTCGAAGTGTGAATTATTCTTATCTGACAGTACCGACCGACAACTGACACTCCCAAAATTCAACGCTATAGCTCCAGAAATCAAAGTTATTGAAAAAATCTCTCTTTGCCTCCTTGGGTCTCCCATTTTTGAGCAATCCTTTCCCAATTTTGTTGAGGAGAAAATACAAAATTTTAATGACATTTCGGAAAGATTACTCAAAATTAACATGCATTCGGCTATCACCTTAATTCGTTACTCCTGTTTCGGACCTAAATTAACTTACTTTCTTCGTGCTTCCCATTTATGGAAGCACCCTCACCTTTTGGAAAAAATGGACCAAATCATCCGTCATACACTTACTTCACTTTTAAATGTGGCCATGGACGACCGAGCTTGGGCACAAGCAACTCTTCCCATCCGTATGGGAGGCCTCGGCGTCCGCAAAATTACTAGTATCAGTTTACCGGCTTTCATATCTTCGGTTCATGGCACTGAGAAATTAGTCAGGAATATCCTAACTTCCTCACTGACTAGTTTTGATGTGCCTTGCTTCACTGAGGCTATGGATGCCTGGAGACTCGATTGCCCGAATCTAAGTCCACCCGACTACCCATCATCCCAGAGACGGTGGGACGAGCCACTCTGCAGAGAGGTTCAGAATAACCTTCTGGCCACATCTGGTACTGCTGCTGAGCGTGCTCGTCTGTTGGCTGTGGGTCAATGGGAGTCGGGACTCTGGCTTCACGCACTACCGTCGTCGAACATAAGCACCTTGTTCGACGATACTACTTTCCGCCTCGCTGCTTCCCTGCGTCTTGGCGCTCCTTGTTGTTCTCCTCATCGCTGCCACTGTGGCGAAGCTGTCAACAGTCTCGGACACCACGGCCTGTCATGCAGCCGTAGCGCTGGTCGCAAAGTGCGGCACGCGAACATTAACGACATCATCCGACGAGCTCTTGTCACCGTCGGCGTTCCGGCTGTATTAGAACCCAATGGCCTGGCACGCGACGATGGCAAGAGACCGGACGGCATGTCATTATTTCCATGGAAGATGGGTAGGCCATAAGTGTGGGACGCTACTTGTGTCGATACCCTTGCGCCATCCCATCTTCCTAGCTCTTCGTGCTGCGCTGGCACTGCCGCTGCGGCTGCGGAGAACCTCAAGCGGCGGAAATATAATAACCTTGTAGTAGTTATATTTTCGAGCCGTTTGGGGTTGAAACTCTTGGGTCGTGGGGTCCGAGTGCTCATTACTTGTTTAAAGATCTGTCAAGACGCTTAATTGACACTTCGCGTGACCCTAGGGCTGGCTTTTACCTCGGACAAAGGATAAGCATTGCCATACAACGTGGCAATGCTAGCAGCCTTTTGGGTACATTACCAGTGGCCTGCGATGCGGAGGAATTTTTCGACGCCATGTTTTAGATTACTTTTAGTTTTAGTTGAGTCTTTTATTTAAGTGTGTGTATATAATTTCCTTTATAATAAAGCTTTTATTGGTTAGGTTAGATAAATTGGAATATTAGATAAATTGGATATACTAGATAAATTGTATAAATTGTATAAATTGAATAATTTGGATATATAAGATAAATTGGATAAATTGTATAAGGTTATGTTAGGTTAGGTTAGATAAATTGGAGTATAAGATAAATTGGATGTATAAGATAACTTGGCTATATTAGATAAATTGTATAAATTATATATGTCGCGTCATGAGTGGCCGAGACGCGAAGCACCAGGTCTTCTTCACAATCCAATGTAGTTTTGGATGTGGACACTGTTCAAGGTATTCGAACGAACGATAGTTTAAATTAAAATAACTTTATTCAGACCAACAATTTACACAGGAAGCAGACAACGTGCGTGGTTGGGCATTCAGTCGAGAGTGCCTGAGCGCTGGAGCGACCTCCCCCTAGCCCCACCAGTTCTCGCTGTCCCCTCTACCAACGATCGTATCCATGCGGTAGGGCGCGCTTGCGTTTCCGACCACGTGATTATTAGGTTTCAAAACAATTTGTTAGATGGCGCTGTCCGTAGTCCTATAGTAGCGCCATCAATCTACGACACGGCCATCCCTGACAAGCACCCGTCCTCGTGTGTAGTACCTGTGGACAAAATATGCTCAGAGAGTAGCTCTCTCTCTAGCTCGGCCATGTCCTGCCCAAAACAGAAGGGCTGATTCACATTGTTACTTTATTTCTCCCTTATCTAGGTACCACAGTCATCTGTCCTAACTCTCATACTGTGTAAGGGCTTCGTGCACAACCGTCCCGTCGTCGCCGGGTTGGGGGCGATAAAAAAGGAACATACTGCTCAAAAAAAGACTTTTCAGATTTTCTTGTCTGTCTATCTGTCTTTCTGTTAACGCTAATCTATGAAAATACTGTACAGATTTACTTGGAAGAAAAATATACAGATACATGTGGGTTAGTTCTGAGCAACATTTAGTCTTTGTTTCATTTAAATTGGTGGCCAGGAAAAAAAGTTATGGGCATTTAAAGATAAATTTTGCGGCATGATTTCAATCGTAGCCATTGGTAACCTCTATCCTGATGGGAACGCAAACTTTAGACTGTATCAACAAGAGAAGATTGGAGAAGGTCCCTCCCTGAGGATCAGGGTCAGGTGACTCTTCCCGATACACTCTGCGGAGTTGTTTTCTCAGAGGACGAACTTTTAAGTTTAGTATTCGGAGATCTGTCGAGTACAAAGACTACAATAGTATACTGTCGAGTATAACAGATCAACAAAATTCTTGGTTGTGTGAACGCGATTCTTAATTACATTAGAATCAGTAACATAGATCGAAACAATTGTAAGTTTTAAACCGACTTCAAAACAAGAAAGGATTCTCAATTAGGTTGGTTTTTGTATTTTTTTTGTGTTTGTTACCTCATAACTCCGACATTTATGAACCAATTTGATTTTTTTTATGTGAAAGGATATTCTTCTCGAGATTCATCTGAATCGGTTTAGTAGTTTGATTTCTAAATCCAAATAGCTACAAAAAAATGTCATCCAAGTAAACGAAATTGCGTATTTTGCATTCCTGTGACTTTTCAGTGGTGTTGTTTGGTGTGTTGTACTTACCACTAAAAGTGAAAAATAAAAAACTCTTTTACAAAAAAAATAACTGTAGATAAAATTAAAAACAGTCGGTGTTTTTAGTTGTTTCTTCGTAATTCAACACCGACTTCCAAAATTAAAGTTTTTTTGTACTTAGTAGTTTTTTTTTTATTTGGAAGTCGGTCGTATATTTTTTTTTTTTGTAATAGAGTTTTTTAAGAACACAGATAGACACCAGATCACCCGAGCTAACTCAACTCTTTTTGTCTTAGAAGCTCCGCTGTCGCAGGGCTTCGCCACCAGCCCGTGGGTGTTGTAATAATAAACGGCCCACCTTAGAGTTACTTTAGCTTAATGTAAAACGCGCGCCAGGTGACAAAGATTGTAATTTTCATTCTTCAAAATCATTCTTCCGAGGAGAATCTTAACACCATAATTCTTAAAATGAGATCAAAAATGCACAACGCACATCTCATCTATGGAAAATGGAGTTGAATTGAATTGAAACTTTTTTTATAGTATTGATATAAGTATAGGAATAAAATACTTTTTAAATTATTCATTTTTGTAAGATATTAAATAATCACTTTTTGACATTAAAAGACATTAAAAGTTCCACTAAAAACAAAAAAAAAGTATTTTGATGTAGTTTTCAATCATTGTTTGTTGTGGACGTCTTTCGTCTGATATGATGATGATGAAACAAACAAACTTACTACCTAAGTACTTAGACTTTTTTACTCTACTATCTTACCTACTACTATTTATTTATTTATTTAAGTACTTTCTTTAGCTTACAGACTAATAACAAACAAATCAGAATAATAATATCGTGCTTTTGTAGGGTCATTTGATAATTACAAGCATTCACATGTATACATCTGACCTGAGACCTGTATTACTATAATTAATGACCAAAAGGCAAAGTGAAAGACGTGTGTGCGTGTAATCCGGCTAAATGAAACATCTACCAACAATAACATAAACATCTGTGGATATAGTTCTGGATAAATCAACGCTATTGAAAATTACGGCGATGGGATTCCGTTTTTTATTTGAATTGAGTGTTACTACAGCACCATCTATTAAAACACACAGGAACTAACACGTACTGAGTGATACCATACGTCAATGCTATAAATACTAATTGACTATTGTGAATAGCGACATCTCTTGGTAGAAATAGTAATCTTCACCGTAATACATAATACGACCGCTAATTTCACACTTGGAAGCGTCTGCCAATTGACCTAGTGGCTTACCAGTTGGCTTCTCAAGTAAGGAGGTGTGAGTTCGTATCCCAGAAAACGAACATTTTAGGAATATTGTTTTGAGTTTTAGTATCAATTTATCATCATGAATTTCCTTGAGAATATTACTTTCCGTCGCCGTCGTACACGCAGACAATCAGAACCAAGTTACGATGACAGTGATATTATATCACAAACATTGAGTTGTACCTCAAATAGCATGCCGGATATATCAGAAGATGATGATTACAACCAAATAAAAATATTGAAAGACGAGATTGATGCTTTATAGGCACAATTAAATAGTGCACACATCATGAGGTTGAGTTATTGACATTAGAAAATAATAATTTAAAGTTATGCAATGAAGAACTATTGAAGAAAAATAATCTTTTCCAAAGAATCGCCAGTAGTCCAGTGAACCAGAAACAAACAACACCAATAAAAACATCATCTAATATTTTTTTTTTTTAGTTTGTAGTTTAATAAGTAATAAGTAATATACATGGTTATATTTAACTAACTTAACTATATACAAACTACACTAAAAATTACCAAATTATGTACAAACGTGTATAAAAACAAAATAAATCATTGGGCATCAAAAAATTCATCCACATCGCTGTCAATGACAAAAGTTCCCAGAACACTAGCAGCATTGCCGCGTTGAATGGCAATGCTGATTCTTTGGCCAAAGAAAAGCCCAGCCCTCTGGTCACGTGTACAGTCGACAAGTTGTTTGCTGATGTCCCGAAAGACTCGGTGAGCACTCGGACCCCATGGACCTAAAGTTTCAACCCCAAACGGCCCAAATATATAACTCCCAATAAGGTTATTTAGGGATATTTGCGCCGTTTGAGATTTTCTGCACCTGCAGCAGCCGCCCCAGCGCAGCCCGCCGTGCTAAGAAGATGGGATGGCGCAAGGGTGTCGACACATGTTGCATCCCACACCAAAGGCCTACCCACCTTCCAAGGCATTATTGTCATCCCATCTGGCCTCTTCCCATCTAATATTAAAACAAAATTCAAACAAACGCAAACTACTCGTATAAATTTATCGAAGAAGATCATCGGGGAAGATATTACTTCTTTGGATGTCTGTACAAAAATTAATATCGCTGATAATGCATGCACTTCAAGCGAAAGAGAGCTTGTATTGCAGACAACAAATACCGGCAGGAAAACATCACCACCCTTACGGACGCCGCCCACGTCGGAGCCATCGACTAAACATAAATAGTTTTATTGAGTGGTGAAACATCTAATAGACTGTTAGTATGGCTGAAAAAACTTATATAAATAATTTTGAATTGTGTCATTATCGTAAACCCAAATGTGGAATACAACTTATCTTCGATAATATTGATGCAAAAGTCCGAGACCTTACAGAGTGTGACTACTGTATTATAAAATAATGAAACTGACTCACTTAATCAACCAGAACTGCTATCAAAAAATTTACAAATCGACCTCAGTGACGACAGTGACACGAATTTGACCAAGAATATGAATTTATTTCGTTCACAATAGTGTTTTAATACTACACCAAAACATAGCTGGACTTTTAAACAAAGCAGATCTACTAACCGTCCACCTTCAAGAAATGACTGGAAAACAAGTAAACATAGATGTTATTTGTATTACCGAACATTTTATAATGCGTGGGCTAGAAAAACTACTCAATATTCCAAATTATAAACTGGCCGCATGTTATTCAAGACGTGGGACGAAGCGGGGAGGCGCTTGTATTCTAGTTAATAAGTCTCTTCAATGCACAGAATTTAGAGACGCAACAAAGTATTCAATATCAGGTGTGATCGAATGTTGTGCTATTGAACTAATGCAACAGAAACTAATAATTATATGTGTATATAGACCACCAAAGTCGAGTAATTTAAATACCTTTTATGATAATCTTGAGACTATTTTAAAAAAACTTTGTACCAACCCTAATAAAAAAGTAGTTATTTGCGGGGATTTTAATATAGATAGGTTAAAAAGAAATAATACTAGCTTAGATTTCGAATATTTTCTTCTGGGCTTTGGCTTGCGATTAGTGCTTGACCAACCAACCCGGCTATCTAGTAACAGCTGCTTGGATAATTTTGCACATAATTCAAATAATAAATGTAAATGTACTGTAATAGACTTCGCCTTATCTGATCACTCCGCACAAATGTTTGAGATAAAAGTAAACAAAACTTATAGATTGAACTCATGGTATGTTGAAAAGCGGGACCTATCATTGGAAAATTTGTTGAAATTCCAAAGCTATATACAATGCCTTTCGTTTTCCGAAATGTATAAGACAGAAAATGTAAATGAAGCATATAACATATTTATGCAGGAGTTTGGTTTGTTATATATAATCTTTGTTTCCCTTACAAGCGAATTACAATAACGCCATTAAAAAAACCTAAATGGATTTCTAAGGGAATACGATTATGTCATTGTAGTAGGAAACAGCGTCAACTTCTATAGGAACACAGATTTAAGGGGGATCCCTAAAGAGACCTCGCCATACATTTTTCAGGAGCTGTAATCTCCGTAAATAAACAGTTTCTGCAGAATAAAAGCAAGTATAATGAGACTTTATAATGTATTGTGATCGCCTATCGCCCAAATTTTAGAAAAAAAACAGTCTTTCTATGAGAATTAGACCCAATAAAAAACGAAAAATCTTTACATGTGTGAGTGACCTGAATCGCGCCATCTGACAGAAATTTTTAGAACCACCGAGAAAAAGTTCATTGCTGTTGTGTTACGAGTTTACGTGCGGTGAACATTTTAAGTAGATGGCGCTGTTCGAAAATTCGAAGTTTACCAAGAAAAGGGGGAATTAAAACTTAGGGCAGTATTTTAGTCAGTTTTTAAATATCAGAACATCCTTCAACTTGTAAGTCAGAGCCACTGCTGCTGTACATCATTGCTGTGATGTACTGTAAAATAAATATGTGCTCCTGCGACCCGCCCGCTCGGCATTACGTTGACAGAAGTCGAGGCGAGCGGACGTGTCGCACACACTGTAATAGAAATATAACTGTGTTTCATTAAACCACCCAAGAGTAAACGAGACATAACAGGTGCCAGCCGTGAAAGAGTCCTATGGACGTACAAGAAAAAAAATTCATGCAATAATTAGTGTGTGACGAGAGGTAAATGTGTATTCTGCGCTGACGCGGCTATTTGATGAAAATCATATAAATCGGTTTTTTAACACCCTTGCTCGTAAAGCTGATGTAATTCCACCGGTTTTAAGTATGTAAAGCGGGTCATAAAAAACGCGTGTGTTACCAAAGCAAATAGTTAAGTTATAGTCCATACAAATTCCATAACAGTATTATTTGCCATTTCAAATATGGAACTGATCACCGCCGCAAGACTCCAGCTGCTAGTGAGCAGCGCGCTGTTGCTATTCAAATTTCGAACTAATCGCCGCGCGGTGCCAGTCAGTAGGCAGCGCCAGTGCGCTGTTAAAATGGCGGGAAAGCAACAGTGTGCATTCACAGATTGAGTTTATTTAAAATAAAAAAAAAACAGTTTATTCGGTAATTTAAAAACTTGGCTGCATGCTCTAGCGTCTTTGCCAACATTTTCACGCAGCCACGGCAGAAAATAATCCTCGCGCCATTTTTCTCAAATTTTCTTTCTTTGTACTTGTATTGTGAATATCTAAAAATGACAACTTTCAATAATGAAGATGAGCAATATATTACTTCAACTCCACCGGATATACTAACAGAAGCGCGAACCGCATGCGACAGCTTGCTGCCGTCAATATCCAAGGACAGATACATAACCACGTATGAAAATTTCTTGAAGTGGAAAATGTTTTTTTTTTCTGTTTCCTCGCAAATGTGTTAAAAAACGTCGTAAGATATACGTGCGTATTGGTTATAACATGCTCGGCTCAATTACGCCCTCGCCTTTGGCTCGGGCTGAAATTCCGCCTCGCATGTTATAACCATCTTAACGCACTAATATCGTAATGTACTATAGTGAGAGTTGAATTTTTTTACACACGTTGCTATGAATTTGTGTGTAATGTTTGTGAAAACAGATTTTGAAAAAAAGCATACTGTTTAGGAGATATACACGTAAAGGTAAAATATGGTTATTAGGTCCAAGTTCTTAAAATGGGAACTTTAGAGCCTAACTTTTAACGTTTATTTGTATCTTGTTAGGATCTACAATGTCTTGCCAAGTTTCATTTGTGTGCGCTTAGTAGTTAATTAGCTATGGCATAATTTACCACGAATGGACCACTATATTTTGTGACATCCGATTGTAGGACTTTTTAAGGGAAAAGCAAAATAAAACAATTCCAATATTTAGTGCAATAATGCAACTATTCACATGTAAATTTTCAGTTCATTACACTACATAGTTAAAGAGATATAATAAAAATTCCAGAACAACCGAATTACATGGATAAACCGACCAAGTTTGATTGGCTACAAAAAAGCGACGCTGCAGTATAAATAGCTGACGTTCTAAAATTTCTAGTATAGTATCGTTATCGTGTTCAATAGTTTCGTACAGGCGCGGACATAATAGTTTCGCAAAAAACAAACTGATTTCAAAAAACACTACAAAGTTCAAAATAACTTTAATTTCGGTAGTCGGTGTTTTTGGTTGCTTCTTCGCTATTTGACACCGACTTCCGAAATTAAAGTTATTTTGAACTTTGAAGTTTTTTTGGAAGTCGGTTTCTATTTTTTTGAGAAAAAGTTTTTTATTTTTCACTTTTAGTGGTCACCCCACACCTAACAGCATCACTGGTTAGTCACAGGAAAGCAAAAATACGCAATTTCGTATACATTCCACATATAACAACTGCATTAACTATTTACTCGAAAAAAAACACACACTACAAAATAAAACAACTGCATTAACTATTTACTCTTAAACATAAGTAGGTAGGTACCTACGTAATATTATTGCGGGATTATATTGATTGTGGTTTGAATAAATGCAAACAAGAACGGAAATCGAAATTCCCGTCTCTCACTTCAAAGTATCTACCAAAGATACACATATTCGAAACAAGTTCGAATAAGAGACTACAACTTTTAAACAGCTGGACCAACTTTCATCCAATATAGGTATTTACCTAAGGCTGTCATAAAAACTGTAGGCACTGGAATCTATGCATAGCAGATATAGGCAACTTTTAGGTTTTCAGCGTCGTCGAGATGTAAGTAACAAAATACAGGTGCCACTTGAACCTATATACATTCCAACAGATAATATTTTCATTAGGTATTTTAGTAGGAACTACGTAATTTATGATCTTACCTTGATTATCTTCCAATCATTCTCACTACTGGCTCACTAACGGCCCCTTTCTATAACATATCTCAATCCCAATCTTGATCCCGATCCTTGTCTGTAACCAATCAACGGCCGAGTTTGTGCCCTTCACCACACAATCCTGGTGTTTTTGGTTGCTTCTTCGTTATTTGACACCGACTTCCGAAATTAAAGTTATTTTGAACTTTGTAGTGTTTTTTGGAAGACGGTTTCTTTTTTTTGTGAAAAAGTTTTATTGTATCTATTTAATTATGTAGTGTAATGAGCTGAAATTTTACATGTGAATAGTTGAATTAATACACTTAATATTGGAATATGTTTCATTTTGCTTTTCCATTAAAAAGTCCTACAATCGGATGTCATAAAATATAATGGTACTTTCGTAGTAAATTATGCCATAGCTCATAAATTACTAAGCAAGCACAAATGAAACTTGGCAAGACATTGTAGACCCTTACAAAACACAAATAAACGTTAAAAGTTGGGCTCTAAAAATCCTATTTTGTATATGTCCTAAACGGTATGCTTTTTTCAAAATTCTTTTTTCACAAACATTACATACAAATTCGTAGCAACGTGTGTAAAAAAATACAACTTTGCACTAAACCGATTTATATGATTTTCATCAAATCGCCATACGTCAGCGCAGCGGAAACTTGAATATCTGCGCAGTTTGAAGACACACAAATTTCATTTAAACATACACATTTACCTCTCGTCACACACTAATTATTGCATTAATTTTTTTTCTTGTACGTCTGACCTACATTTTTGGGCTGAAGATTTTTTGCGTGGTTCATATTATTTTTACTGCAATATTTGCTATTGGGTCGCTGATCCATGCACCTGGTCTATTGCATCAGTCACGAAAAATAATTTTATTTGTATAACAGGGGAATTTGTAGTACACACGGCTACTATTCAGCTAGAAACGCTCAGAAAAAAAAAGTGCCGCTGGAATGACGTAGTTCCAGCGGAAACAGTTTTTGTTGAATAACTTCCCAATGGCTGGCAGCACAAATTTGTACTTACCATACACATTTACACGACGTCATACACTAAATATCTGCTAAACTGAAATTAAGAAAATCGACATTTTTCCGCTGCGACTACGCACACTATAATTTCATCTGGATAAGACAAGTATTGTAAACTATTGGATTTGGGTGTGATTCATTGTATTCGAAATTATCTCTTCTCAACACATCATCTGTCTAGCCCTTTCCCAACTGTACCTACTGGGGTTGGCTTCATACCGGATTCAGCTGAATACCAGTATTTTACGTGGAGCGGCTGCCTACCAGACCTCCACAACCCATTATCTGTTCTCAACACATAGATAGTCTAAAACATAAACAAGATTTATTACAATCTTACGATGTTTGGAATTATCCAGTGACACATACGAGTACATAGGTACCTACTCTAACCAACTAATACCACGAGATTATAAGCTGATAACAACCCTTTGCTTTACCATCTAAAACCATTCCAACAAAGAACGCCAGTAATCACACTAATCACTGAATGTTACGACTGTATCGCCTAATGAAAACATTCTTAGATCGCGACGAACAATTGAATAAATAATCTTTTATTTATTTATTACACGTTACAATTTATTTAGACGTTAGGTACTATTTAGGTTGTCACATTACAACAACCTATATAGGTACAATATCAGGTATATTGTTAGGTATAGGTATTACCCAAAATAATTTATCTGAATAATTTGTTACGGTGAAAAGGGATACCTTTTCACCATAACAAATTATTCAGATAAGGATAGGATATCGAGCCTAGAAACCAAAATATGCATAGACCAATAATTATATTATTATTATTAATATTTGAAAATATTAGGTTTGGTAAGGATAAAGAAAGATAAAAATAATTCAAAAATAAATACAACTTTTGAGATTTGAACCCACACCAAGTCTAATGAAAGGCAGTCTCTAAACCGACAGTCTATTTGTACGGTTGAAAACTGTTTCAAATAGCCGACCTTATTTATGTCAAGGTTTTTAGCTGCTCAGCTTCCCGAAATTCCCGAAAGTATAGCGTCATTGCTAAGGTTATATTAATAAGAAATAGATTGGAATATAACAATTTGGTCCTCTGGACATTGTAATTTCCAACCATTTTTGAATAAAACGACATCTAGTGGTGTCGAAAGTTACTACTATTTACTTTGCATGTGTGTGTAAAGAGTAAATTCATGCGGCTAAGTCTTTATTCTGCTGTAATCTTTGTATGGTAGCAGTTAACAAGCATAGTGATTATCTAAAAAAATCAAGTTAATGCCCTAGGTGGCGCGTATAATAAAGTTGTCTATTAAAACTTTCTATGTTAGGTGTAAAAATTGAAAATGTTCGAAATTGTGGATGTGTCGCCATCTAGCGACAAAATGGCAGTGAGAGCATTCATCCATTCACCTTAATCCATCGCATGAAAGCAAATATAAATTTAAAAATTACTCCCAGCGATTTAAAAAAATAGTGAAATTAACTCGAAAAGCACAAAATAACTTTTTCATCCCACCATCTCGGAAAGAGTATTTTTAATCTTCAATATCTGAGTGGAAAAGCCGTTTTTATTCTCTAGAGGATAAAGTAAATTGAATTTAGAACATCGTGTGCACTAAGTTTGTGAATTAAAAAAAATATTAAACCTATTTACTGCTACCTCTATGGTGCCGAATATATCATACAACTTTTTTTTAATTTGTTAAAAACTCAGACTCGGAACCTTCTTGGTGTTCTTTTTTTGAATTTGCTTTGTACGCGGTTCTTTACGCTGCATTTTTTCACGTCATTGTTAAACCTTATATTAAAAACAAGAAACTTGAAAACAAGTGAAAAAACTAAAATGAGTGATTCTAGCGACGAGGAAGTTTGTTTGACGCCAACAGAATTGACTGAAACTGTTAATAATGCGCAAATGAGCTTTCTCCCTCAACAATCACGCGAGAAGTATTTAAAACAGTACGATATGTTCAACACGTGGCGACTAGCAAAAGGAGCCAAAACTTTCTCAGAAAACGTTTTGCTGGCATATTTTATAGAATTATCCGAGAACAAGAAAGCAAGCACTCTATGGAGTACGCATTCGATGCTAAAAGCAACAATAAAGATGAAAAAAGACATACATATCGATACCTATCCTAAATTAGTGGCATTTTTAAAAAGAGCCTCATCTGGTCATCAACCAAAAAAATCGAAGGTTTTCACAGTATCTGATATTGAAAAGTTTCTTAACGAAGCACCCGATTCCGTATATTTGGCGGCAAAAGTAAGTCAGTTGTACATTCAGTATCTACTTAAGTATATTAATCTCAATTAAATAGTATACTTAGTAGATGTTGATAGGCATAATTATGCGTTCATATCAATTTTTTTTCATTTATCTACTACAATACTCTTTACGTTACAGGTTGTTCTTATTATTGGAATAAACGCAGCATGTCGAACTAATGAACTAACACAACTTAATGTCAAAAACATTGAGAAACATTCAGATGACTTACTTTTAATTAATTTACCTAATACAAAGACAAAAAGAGACCGCAACTTCGTCATTCGCAAGGAATACGTAACGATTGTTGAGACATATCAAGCCTTACGCCCGCCTAACACTCCAATCAATCGATTTTTTCTACAGTATCGCAAAATCGCAATGGAAAGTGTGTTAGGCAGCCTATAGGTACTAATAAAATTGGCAGTATCCCACGAGAAATAGCAACATTTCTTGAACTTCCAGAACCCCTGTTGTACACGGGTCATTGTTTCCGACGAACTTCAGCCACACTTTTGGCTGATTCCGGAGCTGATCTCCTGTCCCTTAAGCGCCACGGAGGCTGGATGTCCAATGCAGTTGTAGAGGGATACATAGAGGATTCCATCCAAAATAAGTCTAAAATATGTGAAGGCATCGTAGGAGCCATTACACTGAAAGAGCCTCAATCGGATCCTTGGACTGGCCCTTCTACATCAAAAATAAGCCGTTATGAAACACCTAACCATCTCCCTCTCTCTCCAACATTCACGCCAAGGGAATCCGATGAATCGGTACAACTATTAAGTATGACAGATAGTTTACCGAAAAACAGTACACAAGTGACTAACACCAATATTACAGTACCAAACAAAAATATTACACTCAATTTAAATAACTGTAGCAACGTTACTTTAAAATTTTCTTAATTATACCTTAGTATTATTTTGTTATAATTTAAAGATTATTCTGTAATACTTACCTGTCATAATGTAGTAATTAATACCTAAACTGAAATAAAAGTGTACCTATCTTGTGATTGTAAACGTTTTTTTTTTGCATTTAGTCATTTCCTCGCTGAGGTGGAATGAAAAGTTACGTGTTGCACTTAATAGATTATCCTAACTATAGGTATTGTTATTGTTATCATGAGTATTCCTTTTACTGTTAAAACTTGATAAAATAGTAGGTAATGTTTTGCATAACCTTAAACTTGTAACAAGTATGTAATACCTAATTTACATTATTCAATTCTGCTTTCATTATTTCAGTATGTCTGTAAAAGTACCTACATTAGTTAAAATATTAAGGAATAATGTAGAAAACATATAAAATATTCCAAACGGATACCCACCTTTTATGTTGTTGATATTTTTGATGACGGTAGATAGAAATATTCAAGTTGTTTGTTCACGACTATAAAAGGGGGAGCTCCGAGTGGCTCAGCCCATTCTTGTTCGAGACGTCGAGGTAAAAGTTAAGTAACTTTATTGCTGCTATTATTGTGTATTATAATTCTAACTATGAAGTTCTTATGAATAATGTAATACTATGTAATATTATGGTTATGTAAGTGTTATGTAATGTTATTATAACGTAACGTTGTGTATGTAGTAACTATGGAGTTTCTTGTCCGTTCTTCTCCATAAGAATCTACCCTTGCGAACGGACAGTAGAGTCACCTTGAAATAAACGTTTTGACTTTGACTTTGGCTTTGACTTTTGTGTCATATACACTACTACGATAGTTATGTAGTTGTTATATACTAAAAGATAAATATAAAGTTATTAAGAATTGAATCCTATTGTTTATATTTTCCCTTTGATACAATTATATATTTACATAGGTGTAGATGTATTAGATATATATACCTAGTTATATATCTACATATATACTTATATATCTAACATCAGAAGTGGGATTCACTTCACCCCTATTAAGACTTTATTTCTAAGTTTCAGAATGGATTCTACTGTCTTGGAAAGTCTTCTCAAAGTAATCAGCGTTGCTTTTTCTGGTCGTCGCCATGCTGATAACGACGTGGCATTCCCGGTCTTCGACCCAACAACTAGTGACAGCGGTGCGGAAGACTGGTGTAAAAGCATCGAGGAACTAATTTTAGTAGTTGTCCGATCAGGTAATTTTTTGGTGAACTAAATATAGAACATCACTTGATTTCCACGGGTACTCCCAGAAGTAATGATCAAGTAGAACGTTACGTGTCCACTGTAACTGATACGCTTAAAACTATGTGCAATAAATAGTCAGATTGGCCGAACGTTCCGTGGAATGTACAATAATCAATTAATACAACTGTACAAAAATCCACAGGCCCCCTTCGCGATTACTATTAACTTAGATGCAAATATTTCGTCTTTCCAAGCTCGTTTAGACGACGTACTTGACAAAAATGATGGACAAAATCCAAATAACTTAGAGGCTGACCGAGAAATAGCTAGATTACGCCTATTACAAATAGCGGAAAATATCAAATGTTTCGACGTCACTCGTCGTAGGAAAGTAAATTCTAACGTAGGAGAAATAGCAAAAGAAAAATTAAGATTCTGGCCAGATGAATTAATTGTTGAAAATGTAAGTGTCTAAGTGTAATGTAAAGTGTGTAATATCTTAAGGAGGTCCTTAAGATATTACAACGGAAACTTTACCTAATTACATATTTATATGTCGGAGACGGTTATCAAATACAACTACGGGTAGTTGTCAAATCTTATTAAATACAACTGTGGGTAGTTGTCAAAACGTGTTATATTATGCAAACTGAATTGTTTTGTTTGTGTTATTTAATTTAAGTGATTTTAATATCAATTACTGTCAGTTTACCTGGTACAGCACTGCTGTATATCTACATAGCTGTATTGGCTTGCTGATACACTTTGTACTTGGGTGGCTTAGGCCTCTGTACGAACTGTGACCTTCAAGGTCTGTTCGAATGACTGTATTTCTATAACTTATTGTTTTCATTGTGTGTGTGTGTGTGTGTGTGTTTTTTTTAAAGTGTAATAAGACTGTGTTATTGATATACTGTCTTGTTTATCCCAATAAAATTGGGATGCCAATATACTGGCACTATACCTTACCCACCGCTCAGGGAAAACTCATCCATTGTTCCTACATATAATTATTGTACTGTTGAAGAGATATAAATAAATACTTGACATAATAACGTGTATTTCAAAAAAAAAAAAAAAAGTAAGATATATTTGTTTCCGCTGGTCGGTCATTTGCTTGGTGCAAGTCTATCCCACTAGCAGCGGGTGGAGGGGACTTGACACGTCTAGGCAATTGGCAAAACAAAAGTAAAATACATTGTTTCCGCTGGTCGGTCATTTGCTTGGTGCAAGTCTATCCCACTAGCAGCGGGTGGAGGGGACTTGACACGTCTAGGCAATTGGCAAAACAAAAGTAAAATACAATAGAATAGAATAGAATACTCTTTATTATGATATGAATTTATGTATTAATGTCAAATGTGATTATTAACTGTTTAATATGTTATGATTTTATAACAAACTTATTTCAAAAACTGATTTGACTCAACTGTCATACTTGTTTGTTAACGGGTATAAAAGAGTGGGGCCACATTGGAGCAGCCCAGTTTCTCTTCGATTTTCAAGGCGTTTACATCTAAGGTATGAGATTATTCTGATTGTTTTTGGTTTATTGTTGATGATGATGTATATTGTGTAATTTAAAATCAAGCATAATTATAGATTATACCATGTTTTTCTTTATTTTCTTTCTTTATTGTATATAGTCTTTGATCGTAATCACAGTCAAATGTGGTTCATAACATTCTGTTAAGCATTTTGTTTTATGTGATCTCTAGTTGTTGATTGTGCTGTAGAGATAATATTGAGGGTATTTGTTTAAAATTTATTTTTTAAAATATCTATTACCTATAATGTCATGTACCTATATTATATTATCCGCTGGTAGCCTCCTATTTGGTGCCGAGTTATCTCACTGACAGCGGGTGAATGTGACTGGCATGTCTATGTAGTTGGCTAATATTTATTATCCGCTGGGAGCCTCCTATTTGGTGCCGAGTTATCTCACTGACAGCGGGTGAATGTGACTGGCATGTCTATGTAGTTGGCTAATATTTATTATCCGCTGGGAGCCTCCTATTTGGTGCCGAGTTATCTCACTGACAGCGGGTGAATGTGACTGGCATGTCTATGTAGTTGGCTAATATTTATTATCCGCTGGGAGCCTCCTATTTGGTGCCGAGTTATCTCACTGACAGCGGGTGAATGTGACTGGCATGTCTATGTAGTTGGCTAATACATATTTATTATCCGCTGGGAGCCTCCTATTTGGTGCCGAGTTATCTCACTGACAGCGGGTGAATGTGACTGGCATGTCTATGTAGTTGGCTAATGTTTATTATCCGCTGGTAGCCTCCTATTTGGTGCCGAGTTATCTCACTGACAGCGGGTGAATGTGACTGGCATGTCTATGTAGTTGGCTAATGTTTATTATCCGCTGGTAGCCTCCTATTTGGTGCCGAGTTATCTCACGGGCAGCGGGTGAATGTGACTGGCATGTCTATGTAGTTGGCTAATGTTTATTATCCGCTGGTAGCCTCCTATTTGGTGCCGAGTTATCTCACGGGCAGCGGGTGAATGTGACTGGCATGTCTATGTAGTTGGCTAATGTTTATTATCCGCTGGTAGCCTCCTATTTGGTGCCGAGTTATCTCACGGGCAGCGGGTGAATGTGACTGGCATGTCTATGTAGTTGGCTAATGTTTATTATCCGCTGGTAGCCTCCTATTTGGTGCCGAGTTATCTCACGGGCAGCGGGTGAATGTGACTGGCATGTCTATGTAGTTGGCTAATGTTCGCTGGTTTACCCATTTGTTTTGTGGTTGGTCTATCTCAATGGCAGCGAATTGAATGTGGACCTCCATGTCTATGTAAATACTTTATATAAGAATGTAATTATATACACTTTTTTTCATTGTAAAATTAACCTTGCAATACTTCGAGGACGAAGTACTGTCAGTATGGCCGTAATAGATTATCCTAACTATAGGTATTGTTATTGTTATCATGAGTATTCCTTTTACTGTTAAAACTTGATAAAATAGTAGGTAATGTTTTGCATAACCTTAAACTTGTAACAAGTATGTAATACCTAATTTACATTATTCAATTCTGCTTTCATTATTTCAGTATGTCTGTAAAAGTACCTACATTAGTAAAAATATTAAGGAATAATGTAGAAAACATATAAAATATTCCAAACGGATACCCACCTTTTATGTTGTTGATATTTTTGATGACGGTAGATAGAAATATTCAAGTTGTTTGTTCACGACTATAAAAGGGGGAGCTCCGAGTGGCTCAGCCCATTCTTGTTCGAGACGTCGAGGTAAAAGTTAAGTAACTTTATTGCTGCTATTATTGTGTATTATAATTCTAACTATGAAGTTCTTATGAATAATGTAATACTATGTAATATTATGGTTATGTAAGTGTTATGTAATGTTATTATAACGTAACGTTGTGTATGTAGTAACTATGGAGTTTCTTGTCCGTTCTTCTCCATAAGAATCTACCCTTGCGAACGGACAGTAGAGTCACCTTGAAATAAACGTTTTGACTTTGACTTTGGCTTTGACTTTTGTGTCATATACACTACTACGATAGTTATGTAGTTGTTATATACTAAAAGATAAATATAAAGTTATTAAGAATTGAATCCTATTGTTTATATTTTCCCTTTGATACAATTATATATTTACATAGGTGTAGATGTATTAGATATATATACCTAGTTATATATCTACATATATATGTACTTATATATCTAACACACTCGAGTGCAAAGATTTTTCACCTCGTGCTCTTTTGATTCCCTCGCTAACGCTCAGGATTCTAATTTTGAATCACTCGCTGCGCTCGTGATTCAATTTTAGAATCCTTCGCTTGCTCGGTCGTCAAAATTGAACACGCGGTTAAAAAGCAACTTTGCACTCTTGTATAACAAATAACTATTTAATCAAGGGATATTTTTAAATGCACATCTGTATAATTTTAATGCATACCAGAAAAAATAATGCTGTGCAAAAAATCCCAATTGATTAGAAAACATGTCTTACAAAAAAAACTAAAAACATCATCCAAAACGAGATGACCTTTTTATCGAATTCACACCAAAAATGTGGTTCATACATCGGATTTATGATTTATAAAACAAAAATACGAATTGTTTATCAAAAATACTAACGCACTCTAAATTGCACTTCCCTGAAATAGCAGGTGGTTATCATGGTTACAATAGTAGCCGGTCATTGGGCACCCCGACTCGGACAGGTTAGGTTAGAAGGGGATGGCGCCATCCCCTTCGTGGTTATTTTTTTTTAAACCACCCAGAAATATCATTAGCCAAATATTCGTTCAGTAAAACAGTTCTGCAAATACCATTAAACAGTATATCGAATTTGATTTATTTAGTGTGCATAATTTGAGTGCAAGTCAGTATTTTTGGTTTAACTTTGAAATATTTTGATCGGAAAAAGGGAATATACAGATATCGATTTAAATACATGCCTTTTATCAACACTTCACTTAATAAATCGAAGGCATCCTGGCAAGTAATCAACAATAAAATATGTACTAAAGAACCCATTTCTCAGATAAAAATTAACAATACAATTATTAGTAACCCAAAGGACATTGCAGACGCATTCAATAATTATTTAATTAATTTAGTTAAAAACTCATCCAAAGCCTCAGTCGACACAAGTAGTTTACGCGAAAACCCTAATACAATGTTTATGACTCCAGTTATACCGCAAGACGTAGTCAGGGTAATAAGGACGTTGAAAAATAAAAATAGCGTCGGATATGACGAAATAGCAACTAAAGCTATAAAGTTTGTATCAAATAATATAAGCATACATATTTGTCATGTTATTAACTTAGCCATCAGCACCGGTGTATTTCCGGACGCTTTAAAAACTGTCATAGTTAAACCGCTACATAAAAAGAATTGCAAAGAGGATATAGCTAACTATAGGCCAATAGCATTGATTCCTGTGTTTTCCAAAGTTATAGAAAGGGTTATCTATGAATTAATTAACACATGTTTGACAAAATATGACATCCTATGTAGTGAACAAGCAGGTTTCAGAAAGAATAAAAGTATTAATACAGCACTGTATGACTTATTACACGAAGTTATGATAAACGTTGATAAAAAGAACCCTGTCTGTGTTATTTTTACAGACATGACTAGGGCTTTTGACTGTGTCAATCATGATATTTTAATAAGCAAACTTAATAAATACTGTAGCAGGGCAACCCCAAGACCAAAGGGTTTACGATAATGTTGGTCGCCCTGTTAGCGGCGACCAATCCTGTGATTGCGGTAAGAATGGTAAAGGTGCCTCACCCGCACCTGGTAACCAATCGCGTGCCGTTATTTATCCCGCGCACTCTGTTTCTGGCGCCACTGTCGTCGCGCGGGCGACTGACGCGCCATTGGGAATACCCGACGAGTGTGTGGCGCGAAGGGTTTCAGGTCGGACACGTAAAGTGCCGACCATCTTAAATCTGTGAAAGACTATTCTTTATGTTAAGTTTCCATATGTTTCTCGTTGTGACCATAAACGTGTTTTGGCAATTAAAGTACATACCTACAGTAAGAAAACCAAGGACTTTCTCTTCCGAGGCCCGAACCCATGCCCGTCGGCTACATTTGGCGTCCCAACAGTAGGGGCCTCTGAGGACACGTGCTTGGATTTGGCGACCCAACAGCATAGGAGCCTCTGAGGACACGTGCTTACATTTGGCGTCCCAACAGTACCTAGGAGCCTCTGACCACGTGCTTTCAAAAAAAAATTTTTTTTATTACATGTACCTACCCACATCTAGAGCCTAGCCCGTTAGGATATTAGTGTTATGTGGGCCTAGCTAGCTACCCTAGCTTCGGAACCTGAAGAGTGGCTTTTTCCACGTGATTCCGATACCTACTGCAATACCTACGGCAACGATGACAGGAAGGAGAGGTCAGAAATCAAGAGAAGAAGCAGAAGAGGAAACAGAAGCAGCGTCCATCACCATGGATCAGGGCCAATTTACAACCCTGATACAGTCACTCCAGCAGAGTCAGGCAGAGATGTTCGCGAGGCTCATCCAGGATGTTAGGACTTCGACACCGGCGCCTGAAGTGTCTATTATGACAACGACCGCCGCGAACTTCTCAAAGTGCACAGCTCGATTTAACGGTTCGTCCGCAGATGTCGACGGGTTTATCGACGCGATAGAAGTGTACAAAAGCTGCCTACAGATATCAGATGATAACGCTGTCAAAGGACTCTCCATGTTGCTAGTAGACTCAGCAGCATTGTGGTGGCAGGGCATAAAAACCAGCACCACGTCATGGCCGGATGCCATGCAAAAACTTAAAAGTGCATTCGGAGAATGTCGTCCGCCATTTCGCATCTATTTGGAATTGTTTTCAATGCGACAAGGTACGGACAAAACGGATTTATTCATTGCGAAGGTGAGAGCGCTTTTATCGAGATTGCCACAAGAAGATCTACGTGAAAAAGTTCAACTGGATATGATATACGGGCTTCTCGATCGTAGAATAAAAAAGCGGCTCGAACGTAACTCCATATTGTCCTTCGACCAGTTACTGCACCGGGCCAGAGCGATCGAAGAATCGTTAGAAGACAGCGCAAGCGACAAGACACCGGCACTGACGCAGGCGAGCGCCAGTCACCGATCTGCCGTCGCCGGCGAACCTTCAACTTCGGCATCAAGTGATAACAAGGACACTCGCAGTAAGAGACGGTCGTGCAGTTATTGCAAGAAATGGGGACACGAAAAATCGCAGTGTAAAAAGTTAATAAACAATAGTAATAATAGTGACAACGTAAAAAGTGATAGCGGGAAAAGTGATAACAACGTAAACAAAAACAAAGCAATTCAATGTTATGGGTGCGGTGCCCCTAACGTTATAAAATCGAAGTGCGAAAAGTGTAAATCTAGTTCGGAAAATGCATTCTATTCTGTTACGACAACCGGTGATAGCGTAAATTCAAAAGTGCGCGGTTCGCGTCATCGTGATATCACGCGCGATGAATACGCGTCGTACGAGCCTAGAACGACCGCTGCACGCGCCCCGCCACCCGCGCCGGCCCCGCAGAGTACGTGCGGCCGCGCCATCAGCGCCGTGGCCGCCCGTTGCCAAGCGACCGAACGCGAGCGTACTGATAACGTTCCGCGCTGTCGACAGTCGCCGAGCCCGCCCCGCATCGTTCCTGCCGGTACCACAGGTAACCCAGCGTCTTGCAACGCTGGTGATCACTTAAAACTTTATTGTAATTGTGTTACTGAACTGCAACGTAATAATAAGTATTCTAGTGTCGGGAAAAATGTGTATTATGATAATATTAGAGACACTAAGTTATTCGTAAGTTCAAATCACACCCATGGTAATCTAATTCAACCTGATGATAACGATAAGGTTGCCGTATCATGTTGCATAGATAATAATAAAAATGTTCAAGGGACATTTATGGATCAGTGTGATTGTTTATGTTTATTTTTTTCTAACGATTGTGTTCATAAATGTTTACGATTAAGCTCGGTAAATGTTAATAACAATAACAAACTACGAAATAATTGTAAGGAACACCTCGCGCCTGCACAGGGTCGAACCAAGGGATGTCCAATCAAGGGGGAGCCTAATAAAAACCGACCTTTGATGAAAATAGGTATTTTGGGGAAAAATGGAACAGCTTTGCTTGACACGGGTGCTAAGGGCTGTATTGCCGGTCACACACTTTTTCGCGTGTTAAAGGAGAAAGGCCATCCTTTACAACAGTGCACTAGAACCATCCGCCTGGCGGATGGTTGCACGCGCCTGATGGAGGTGCTTGTTGCAGAGGTGCAGGTAAATCTTTTTCATAAAACTATACCCACCGAGTTCATAATTTTCCCCGAAGCGCGAGATAATGAAACGCTCTTAGGTATCGATTTTATTAACAATGCTGGTCTTGTTATCGATTTTAAACGATGCCTTTGGTATTTTTCGGATAGTTGTGATCAAAAATATAAATTGATTTCGGAAACTTATTCGCCTAGTTTAAATTCATACGCCGCGATGAATGTTTTACGCGATGACGAGGGTGTAGGTATAGAGGATCAGGAGCGTGAGGAGCTTGCCCAATTGCTTACGGATTTTCATGAGATGTTTAATCCGATTGGGGAGCCGACGCCATATGGGGAGCATCATATAGACACGGGAAATAGTTCGCCGATAGCGACGCCTCCATATCGCCTGACACCTGCAAAGAAGGAGATTATGCAGCAAGAGCTTAACAAAATGCTGGCTGAAGATATAATCGAAGATTACGAATCTGCGTGGGCTGCTCCAGCCCTGCTAGTACCTAAACGTGACGGCAGTTTTCGTTTCTGCGTCGACTATCGAAAGTTAAATTCGATTACGAAGACGGACGCCTATCCAATGCCTCGCATTGATGAACTGCTGCAATCTACTAAACGTGGACGTTGTCACATGAGTACAATAGATTTGCGATCAGGTTACTGGCAAGTGTCAGTTAAAGAAGAGGATAGGGATAAGACGGCTTTCGTGACCCCTTTCGGAACCTTTCGTTTCAAAAGGATGCCGTTTGGATTAAAGAACGGACCAGCGACTTTTCAGCGTCTGATAGACAGAATGCGATCCGGTTCAGCACTAAAAGACGTTACAATACTAGGATATTTAGACGATTTGTTAATCATAACGCAGGGGGATTTTTCGAAACACCTGGAAGACCTGCAAATTGTTTTTAAACAGCTCACGAAGTTCAAGTTGCGTGCTAACCGAGAAAAATGTGTGTTTGCAAGAGAGTCGATTAAATATTTAGGTCATGTGATCTCTCAGGAGGGAGTCTCAGCTGATAAAAAAAAGATTCAAGCCATCTTAGACATGAAAGAGCCGTCTTCACTGGGACACCTCAGAACATTCATACAGACTTGTTCCTGGTTTAGGAAGTTTATTCCTAAGTTTTCGGAGGTAGCAGAGCCACTCACAAGATTGACGAGGAAAAATCAATCTTGGCTATGGGGACCACAACAGGCTGAAGCTTTCAGTAACCTGAAAAAGCTTTTGACGTCAGCGCCGATCCTCATACAGGCAGACTACTCCAAGCCTTTCATCCTGCGCACGGATGCGAGCAACTATGCGATAGGCGCAGTGTTGCTTCAGGGTGAGAAGAACGAAGAACGACCCATCGAATTCGCCAGCCGTTTGTTGTCAGCAGCGGAACGGAATTACTCGACCACGGAGCGGGAGGCTCTAGCGGTCGTCTGGGCGGTCGACCGTATGCGGGGTTACATTGATGGCCATCCAGTAATTGTAGCAAGTGATCATCAACCCTTGAAATGGCTACTGTCATTAAAGTCGCCTACTGGTCGTTTGGTGCGTTGGGCACTAAAACTTCAGGCGTATGACATCCAGTTTGAGGACACTCCCGGAAAAATAAATGTGGTGGCTGACGCACTCAGCCGCCCTGCCTGCACAGATGAGTCTCGCGAATCCTGCGGAATATGTTCAATTATTATTGATTTGCCTACGCGAGATTTTACAGAGCTACGTGCAGCGCAAAAATCCGACCCGGATTTAAATAAAATTATGAAGGAATTAGAAGATACAGAAGAAGTTGCCTCTCGTCGTTGGACAGAACGGGGTTATCTCATGGAACGGGGTATCCTTTACCGTTATAATCCAGATACAGACAACGAGTCACCGCAATTAGTTATACCTGTAAGCATGCATGAGGAGATTCTAAGAGAATGTCATGATGCTCCAATTGCAGGTCATCCTGGTATAGAGAGAACATACCAGAAAATAGCTCAAAATTATTATTTCCCTGGCATGAGAAGAAAAATTACAGATTACGTAAAATCGTGTTCCTCGTGTCAACGCTATAAAGCGACAAATGAAAAGCCACCTGGTCTGATTCAAACACCAATTTTAAACCAGCGCAATGAAGTCTTGGCTATCGACCTATTTGGACCACTGCCAGAGGGTGAAAACGGGGAGAAGTGGATCCTGTTAGTGGAAGATACCGCGACAAGATGGGTAGAGTTATATGCCCTCAAAGAAGCAACCTCTGTCGCCTGCGCTAAAGTACTCATAGAAGAGTATTTTCTTCGGTTCGGCTTGCCACGTCGCATTATTTCGGACAATGGTGTCCAATTTGTCTCAGCCGTCATGCAGAAGTGTATGTTCATTCTTGGTATTACACAAGACTTGATACCCTTTTACCACCCAGAAGCCAATCCAGCGGAAAGAAAAAACCGGGATATGAAAACCAAATTGGCTCTGTTGGTTGGTACTGATCACCCCTCATGGCCTAAGCAGCTACCGATAATACGGTTCAGTATGAACAGCGCGGTCTGTGAAACGACAGGTGTTACTCCTGCTTATTTAACGTTTGCACGCGAGCTGAGGTCGCCGTTAGAGGTGTACAATGATCCAAGGGCCGTTCTTCAAAAGGACAATTTTGTACCACAGATAACTCCTTACCTGAATAGATTTTTAAACTCTTTAAGTGAAGTTCGTGATCGAGTAGAAAAACTGCAAGATAGAAGGAAGATTTATGCTGATCGTTCGAGAAGAATAGGAGAAGATTTTAAAGTAGATGACAAGGTTTTATTGGCTACCCATCAGCTGAGCGACGCCAGCAAGTCAAAAACTGCTAAGTTTTTCCCTAAGAGGGATGGGCCGTATGTTGTTAAGAAGAAGTTGAGTCCAACAACATATCTGATCGCATCTGATGGAAGTCCTTGTGAGATATTGGGCAAGTTCCACGCTAATCAACTCACCCCTTTTCGAGGACGTGTAGACGAGTGCACTCAGCCATTAGAACCTAAGAAAAAACGAGGCCGACCTCGTTTGCAACCCATTTCTGATAGTAATGTAGGACTAGACCACGATCGAGGTCGTTATCGTGATCTAGAGGGGGAGTATGTAGCAGGGCAACCCCAAGACCAAAGGGTTTACGATAATGTTGGTCGCCCTGTTAGCGGCGACCAATCCTGTGATTGCGGTAAGAATGGTAAAGGTGCCTCACCCGCACCTGGTAACCAATCGCGTGCCGTTATTTATCCCGCGCACTCTGTTTCTGGCGCCACTGTCGTCGCGCGGGCGACTGACGCGCCATTGGGAATACCCGACGAGTGTGTGGCGCGAAGGGTTTCAGGTCGGACACGTAAAGTGCCGACCATCTTAAATCTGTGAAAGACTATTCTTTATGTTAAGTTTCCATATGTTTCTCGTTGTGACCATAAACGTGTTTTGGCAATTAAAGTACATACCTACAGTAAGAAAACCAAGGACTTTCTCTTCCGAGGCCCGAACCCATGCCCGTCGGCTACAATACGGTATAAGGGGTAATGTGTTAAATCTCCTAAAATCTTACCTTAGTAACCGCACACAGTATACCGAGATATCCAGAATTTGTCATAAGTCAAAATGTGAACAGAAATATCAATCTGAGGGTAAAATAGTCAAATTTGGTGTACCACATGGTAGTGTATTAGGTCCTCCAATATTTTTGCTGTATTTAAATGATTTGCCTCAACAAATTTGACATCGTATGGTTCTATTTGCCGATGACAGCACAGCGCTTATAAAATGTAATGATATAAGTGATTATGAGGAGGACATCAACAATAGTCTTAGAAATATAATTGATTGGCTTGATAAAAATAATTTGGTAATAAATTTGGCAAAGACAAATATAATGCATTTTCACCAACGTACAATTCCACCAAACGTTAACGTAAACTATAACGGACAGACGATTCAAAAAACGAAGGTCGCGAAATTTCTAGGAATCCTTATAGACGATCAATTAACATGGAAACCACAAGCAGAAGAGGTCTGTAAAAAATTGAGTACTGCGTATGTCCTATTTAATTTGAAAAAAAAAGTTGACATTAGGACAGCTTTAGTTGCATACATATAAAAATTCTTACGTTTCCGTCATTGTATATTTTAGAAATGGCAATTTTTGTTAAAAGCAACATAAAGCTATTTGCTAAGGTCTCAGACACCAAGAAAGGTCCCGTTAGAAGTCAATACAAAAATCTTTTCAACTGTCAGCAGCTATAAAACTGCACTACTTAGAAAAAGTGTTCTTTGCATGGGTCCAATTATATTTAATAAACTACCGGACAACATAAAAAATGACACCCTTCAACAATTTAAAAACAAACTCAAGGCATATTTGACTCAAAAATGTTACTATACAATAAGTCATTTTTTGAATGACCCTTGAACCGTGACCATGAACATTGTATTATTGACATGAAGTATTCTTGACATTAATTATAATTGACATTAAGTAGCTATTATTGACATTTTAATTTGAAATTATTATATTAATTATTTTATTAGTTTTCCTTATTAATGTATTGAAGTTTAAAATTTAATTTTGGAATTATCATATTAATTATTTTATTAGTGTTCCTTAGTATTTAAATTTGAAACTTAATTTGTTAAATTTTGCATGCCAATACTCAGGCAGAATGTGCACGGGCCAATATATATTTTTTCTTTTACCAACTTTTGTTAAATACCCACATTCCATGCGAATAAATGATTTGATTTGATTTGATCAAAGTGCATATACTTAGTATACTAACCTAAACATAACTGCCTGTGATAGGAGAAGCAGATATTATGCCAAAAAAAGAAATTAACCAGAATAAAAACAGGATTCCACGTGGACGAAGTCGCGGGTAGCAGCTAGTATTTACCTAAATGAATTATAGAATCTGTCTGTGATGGGAGAAAAAAATATTATACTTACCAAAAAAAAATAGATTAACCAGTGCGTAATAAAACAGAATACCACGCGGAAGAAGTCGCGGGCAGCAGCTAGTACATAAATAAAGACTCACACTGTATAATAATTACAAAGTGTGGCAGAGAGGGGGCGCCACTATCAAGTGTTCGGTAGTAGTAGTAGATCCAGGGCTGGGTGTCCTTTTCATGCTTTTCGGGATCGGTAGGCAAAATCAATTTTAACTTTTTAAATTTTAACTATCCAGTGGTGTAGGTAATTCAATTTCGGGTGTACGTAAGTACATACGTAGGTAGGTACCTACTCGTAGATCGTGATGGATATGCAGCTACAACACCAAACTGCATCGTCTTATTTTTGTTTCATCGGTTATTTTGAATTGTCTCCCGCTATGGAGCAATAAAGACGTACCTAGATATTCACGTCAAACATATATTACGGAAATAATTTGCTCAATGACGAAGATTTTGGAAACTTGACTGAACCTACTGTCTTAGCACACTGAGGTGACTGTTGATATTAGAAAATGATTTCTTGGTGCGCGCGCATTGTCTCCGGTGATTGACGCATTCCCGCAAGTTCACAGAAACGGCGCGCGTCACACCGCCTGCGCCGCGAGCGCGCTCTCTTGCCGCACTCACTGCGCCAACGGTACCGCCACAGCAGCATGCGTGCCCTCACACAGCTCGTCTGCGCGCTCATCTCAGTGCTGCCGCTCACCAAGGTGACTATATCAATAATAATAGTCGTCATTCATGACCGATTTCGGCCATGGTGGCCAATCTCAACGGAGATTATGGTAATCGCCGCGGGACATATGTATTATAGTGCACAAGAATGTGCGCAAACAGAGGTGCACTGCCTCTTCCATCACTTTCAAAGTCCGATGGGATGACAAACCGACACGACCGGAGAACGATCTGGCGTGGGACCAACTACATAACGTGCTTTCCGAGGCACGGGGGTGTCACACCACCTACGACGATAGGTCTACATACGACGAATATTCCAAACGACGGGCTGTCACAGAGAAATTCCAAATGGATCTCAATGACACTTTCTGCCCGACACGGGAACCCAACCCACTCAGCAGTCGCGCGAGACCATCGGAGCAGTTACTAACTAGGTATATCACGATGTGCATAACCTGTGTGTCCGCATGCAATCTCCTTCTGTCCATCCCCTCCCTCCACCAGCCTCCCCCAGCGACGCCCTAGGCAGAGGCTCGTACCCCACAGGGGGTGCCCCCTTTTTTTTTAAGGATGGGAAATCATCAAATGACCCCTTCCGCTCTGGGTGGAGCGGCAGGGAGTGTCAGACTTTGACTGACTAAAACCCACCCATGCTCCTCCTAGTGCCTTTTGCGTTCCAGGGCCGCGGTAATTAACTCTTTCGAACAAAATCCGCGACCCTGGCAGGCTTTGGCCCTAGTAGTACAGTAGAGTAGGGACTCTTTTATCCGCACTTAGACTCTCATTCGGTCCGTTGTGCGTAGGTGTCCTGGCTAAGTTAGCCAGCCTAGCTCCACCCAGAAGCACAGAAGTTTCCTGGGAGCTTCACAGCCTCGCATTCCAGGATGACGTGGGCGGCTGATTCTTCGGCGTCAAAACAGCCCCTGCATAGTGGGCTGTCCGTGGCGCCTATGTTATAAAGATGTTTGTTTAGGGGGCAATGGCCCGTAATTGTCCCTATTATTGTTCTGAGGTCATTTCTACTTAGGCTGAGTAGTCGTTTTTTTAATCGCGGATGTAGACTTGGCATTGCCATTTTTGACTCCCTACAGTCGGTGGCCCGTGACCATTTGTTATTTTGGAGTTCGGTTGATCTCTGGCGAATCCATGTACGAAACTGCGAGAAAGGTAGGGGAAGGAGTGGGTAAGGGCCTAACACTACCATCTCGGAACCTCTCTTCGCAAGTTCGTCTGCGGCATCATTGCCTAGGGATCCACTGTGTCCCTTGATCCACTGGAGGGTGATCCTGTTAGACAGTGATATACTCTCCAGGGCGAGGTGACACTCAAAAATTAGTTTACTGTTGGTTTCTTTGATCTCTAGGGCTTTGAGCACAGCTAGGCTATCAGATATGAATCTAATTGCGTAGTTGTGTATCCCTAGACGCTTTACGGCTGTTGCGGCTAGTGTTAGGGCGACACACTCACATTGGAATATCGAGCTGTGTTCGCCTAGTGGTAAGTGAAAGTTAATGTTGAGGTCTAGGGAGTGTACGCCAGCCCCTGAACCCTGTGAAGTTTTTGAGCCGTCTGTGTAGACGCGTACTTCATATAGTCCTGACTGATCCCTCTCTTCTTCTGTTGTTTGTATGCTATATTTTTTGTTAAACATGAGTTTATTTGGTGTCCTATCACACGGGGCAGCGATGAGAGATTGATACTCGATCGCCCGGTCCAGGATTCCAGCGTGAGGACTAGGATGGTTCTTGCCCCAAATGCCTAAGTGCATAAGCCTGATGGCTGCTAGTGCTGCCTCCTGCTGTATGTACATGTCAAGGGGAGTTAATTGTAGGGCTATCTCCATTGCTGTGGTTGGGGTTGTCCTCATGCAGCCTGTGATAGCGGAACAGGCTAACCTTTAGAACCGCTGGAGCCTAGAGACGGTGGTCGAGAGTTCAGTCCTCGTCCACCAAACCAAGGCACCATTGGTCAGCATTGGTCTGATCACAGCTGTGTAGAGCCACAGCGTGATCTTCGGAGAGAGCCCCCATGTTTTTCCAGCATTTTTTTGCATTGGTAAAGTGCGATAGTGCTTTTGTTTAGTTTGTAGTCAAGATGCTTGTTCCAGAGTAATTTGCTATCAAGGATCACTCCTAAGTACTTGACTTCTTCTTTGAGTGTTAGTTCGGTGTTGAAAAGTTTTGGTAGTTTATGAGGCCCAAGGACTCTCTTGTTGGTAAATATTATTAGTTCTGTTTTAGAGGGGTTAACCGATAATTTGTGTTTTGTGCACCAATTCTCGATTACTTTGAAAGCTTTTCTCATGAGGTCACACAAGACGCCTTCAAATTTCCCCGTGATTAGAATTGCTATAGGTATCATCTGCGTAACCCACCGAGTACAGACTGCTAGCGTTGAGCTCTGCGATGAGCTCATTAACAACTAAATTCCACAGTAGTGGTGACAGCACCCCACCCTGTGGGCAGCCTCTACTTACGATACCTCGTGTGGTGGTGTTTACAGTAAATTGAATAGCGCGGTGTTTTAGCATGTTGTGAATCCATTGTATAAGCGTTGGCGCCACACCGTGCACGGCTAGTGCCTGGCCGATGCTGGCGAAATTTGTTTTGTCAAAGGCTCCTTCTATGTCAATGAAGGCGCCCAGTGTTTGGTTTTTGGTTTTGAGAGCATTTCCTATGCGTGTTACTACGCAGTGGAGTGCGGACTCAGTTGATTTGCCTGCACAGTAGGCGTGTTGGTTTGGGTGTAAAGGTTTCAGTAGCGAAATTTGGTTCCTGATCTCTCGATCCCCAAGCCTTTCCAACGTCTTCAAGAAAAACGAGGTGAGGCTGATGGGTCTGAAGGATTTCGGCTGAGTGTAGTCGCTACGACCTGGTTTCGGAATAAAGATTATTTTTACTTCTCGCCATATCAAGGGGATGTAGCGGTGGGCCAGACAGGCGCGGAATAATTTGACAAGATATTCAGCTAGCGAGTCACCGCTCCATCTAAGCAGAGCCGGAAAGATACCATCCAGCCCTGCTGCCTTGAAAGGTAAGAAGGTGTTGATTGCCCAAATTATTTTATCTTTGTCTATTACTTCTGAAGCCACTTCCCAGTCCGGGCTGTTCGTGGCCCTTTCCCTATGGGGTTCCCAACTCTGCTGGGTCGCAATTCGACAGCCTGGAAAGTGGGTGGTGAGAAGTAATTCGCTGGTTTCCGCATCGTTAGTTGTGTACGTGTTGTCTGGTTTTTTGAGGCATCCTATTGAAAATTCTGTCTCGGTCGCGAGACAAGTTTTGACCCTCATTGCTTGGTTGCTATTCTCAATGTTGGTACAGAAACGCCTCCACCCGTTTTTACCCCTGAGGCGTATTAGTTTTTTATAAGTTTTGCGGGTTGTTGTATATCGGTCCCAGTCTCCTGGCGACCGAGTGTTCATGGCTCTGTTGAGCAGCCTTCTCAGCCTGCGACGGTGCCTCTCTAGTTCTGGACCCCACCAGGGTTGCCTTGCTCCCTACCTAGGCACAGTGAGTGGGCATGACTGCTCAAAGCTAGTTAAAAGGATTGCTGTCAAATTGTTTACATGTTCGTCTAAGTTTGTTATGGGAATTTCAGCTGGTAGGGCGGGTAGTTTACGAAACGTCTGTGTTACGAGGTATTCTCCTCGGTTGTGGCTTGGGTAGGTTGTAATTGATGGTATAACGGATCCATCTGTGGTCCGAACATGATAGTTCACTGGACACATGCCAGTCCAGGATGGAGTTGGAGATACCTATGGTTGCTAAAGTTAGGTCTATCACTGTTTGTGATCGTGCGTTTATGAAAGTTGGTTCTGAGCCTTTTTTGAGTAATACAAGATTATTGCTAAGAATAAAGTCAAGCATTGCCTCACCTCGGTTGTTGGTTTTGATATTACCCCATAGAGTGTGATGCGCGTTGGAGTCAGTTGCTATGATCAGTTCCAGTTTCTCCCTTTCACAGTACTCCACCAGCGAGGCGAGCTCTGGTAGGGGCACGTCCCCGTCGCCCGGCTAGTAGACCGAGGCGAGGACAATGTCCGGGAGATCCTGATCTGTTCTGAAAGCCTTGTTGCTGTCAGGTCTTTTGAACAGAATTCGTTTATTAATAGGTTAGGTACATGTTTAGGAATAAAAATGCAGGTTCGTGGATTACTTAAGGAGGTGTCTAGCAGCAACTTACCTCCGATATTTGCAAGGCCACATATTCTGCCACCCCTAATCCACGGCTCTTGGATAAGGGCAATGGTCTTTTGGTGTTGGTTGTCCAGCACTCTGCGCAAGGTGGCCGACGCTGTTTGGCTGTGCTGGAGGTTGGTTTGCAGGATTCTAGTCTCCCCGCATGGGAGAAGAGCAGAGGCTGCTGCCATCGACCTCACTCTCCTCCCCCGCTGGAAAGCAGTCCTCGTCCGAAGTAAATCCGGGCGAGGGTGGATCCTGAGTTGGTTCCTCGTTGATTTCTTCCTCCATCATAACCGGGGAAGAAGCCCGCTCCTCCACCCCTCGACTGTCTCCGACCGCACAGGCGGCGGCGGATCAGGCTCCGATCCAGGTGCGACGGGGGATGCTGTGGTTATAGGCGCAGTACCCTCCTCACTGGCGACACCCTCCTCCAGGAAGCGGATGTAGATGCTGCCCATGAGGTAGTATACGCGCCTACTCTGGTCTTTTATAATTTTGACCATGGGCTCCGGCACACGAAAGAATAGACAGGTACCCGGAGGGTCCTGTCTGGCCCTCTCATGTGTCAAAGTCCAGGTGTTTATTTGCAGGTTGGGATTCTGGCGGGTAAGGAGCTTGACCAGTGCCGGAGTGTCCTCGGTGTTCTCCGGCACGAACAGCATACACAGCGCCTTCTTCGGTATTTCGGCTTGGGGCCGAACAGTTAAAATGGTCCCTGGAATCGGGGACTGCATGTTTGTTGCGATCCGCTTGAACCAGGCCAGTGTGAAAACGTCCTCGCACCAGGTTTTGAGAACACCCTCAGCGAAGTGGGCCTTGCCTCGAAAGTGGATCGCCGTGTTTTCTGTTGGGTTAGATGGGTCGGGGTCTGCCATAAGCAACGCCCGCAGTTCTTTCTCTCCTGTTCTTGCGTCATATCCTCGAAAGGTTCCGTCATGACGCACAGCTCGTTATTCCTGTACGACGCGGCAGCTTCGGCGTAGCTCACCAAGGAACCGTCTACCATGTGGGAGCGAGCAGACTTGCTCTTCTTACCTATCCCGGTTGGTGTGACGGAGTCCTCGGGTCGCTCACGCTTCTGCGCCCTGGCAGGAAGTTCCCCGTCGGTAGTTGGGTGTTTCTTATGTCCCCTTGGTCTCAAGCTGCGCTTTCGCCTGATCGCCGTGGCAGCCGCGCCCGCTGGTGTCGATGTTGTTTCCAACACTACTGCAGGGGTTGCCACGACATCTTGCTGCGCAGTCTTGACCGGTGCAGACAGACGCCTCTTGGAGGACGATGTCTTGCGGGAGACGGTGGTCCATGTTTGTTTGACCGAAGATTGAATGGCGTCTCTAAGAGACGACATGTCGATCCCGGTCGTGTTGGTTGTCCCTGCCGTTTGGGCTTCGGTCAGACTCGTTAGGTCCCTCTCCGAGGCCACCAGCGCTAACGCAGCCCTAGTGGGCGCATCCACGCCAGCAGCCGCCTTTGAGTCGCCTTGTGCGAGAGCTGCCCTAGGCTTTGCGGACAGGGTTGTGTTAGTTCGCGCATCCTTGGACGCAGATGAGGTTGGCATTACCTTCGACGCAGCCGGGTTTGGCGCATGCCTGGCGATTGCCTTCCTCATCGCATCCTTGGACGCATCGGAAGTTTTTGGTTTGTGTTTAGGGGCATCGGAGGACGCAGCCTTAGGCGGTTTTCGCTTAGGCGCATCCTGAGTGACCTCTAGTTTCTGTTACAGTTGGCGCATCAGAAGACGCAGCCGTAGGTGGTTGGTTGGTTATTTTGTTTGGCGCATCAGAGGACGCTGCCTGAGTGTTGTTCGGGTTTTGTGATGTCTCATTGTCCATGTGTTTGGATTAAGAAACTTCACCGTCGGAGCTCTCCACCTGCCACGGAGCCCTCAAGTCGGGGACGCCACTCGCTCCACGAGTGGACGTCAGAGCTACTCCTTCGGTATAGAACCAGCTTATTGAGAAGTAGACGAGCCCGCACGCAACGGAGGATCGCGAGACTGTAAACGGCATGAGACTATGCCGCCACTCATCCCTCAACCCCACGCCACGCCGGCTGCCCCCCCCCCCAATAAACCGGCCCTCGCTTGACACCCCGCTTATGGGATGCCGCAGCCAATTGATCGCGGGTAGCTACTCCACAACCACCCGTGTGAGAGGAATTCCAGACCAAAGTGATGTGTTGTGTGCAACCTGCTCCACTCAATCACCAGGATTCCTTCATCCCTCCGTACGGGTCCCCGCGCACGGCACAAACACGCGGGAGGTCATTACTATCCATCATCTGCTCTTGTTCGATGATGGTCACCCAGGAGCATGACCTCGCCACCCCTGTGATATTTCGCCTGGTGGTTTCAGTTGCGTCTAGTTCTGAGGGAATTAGACCAAGAACGGGGTGGCAACCTCGGGAAGGTACACCTCCATACTTGCCTTGAGGATCTGCACGACTGTTGCGCTCTCCCTCAAAACCACGCCACCCTACCGCCTCTAAGGGAGGAGGTAGAGTAGGCCTGTATCTACACTACCAAGCCAGCAAAGCATGTCGTTGTGCAACCGTAAAAGCATAAATACAGAACCCTCCCCTAAAAACTAGCTCTGGCCCTAACGGGCCCCATCTTGTTGCTGACGGCTGCTGATTCGGCGCGCGTGGAACAAAGCGCGCCGTCGACCCGGGCCTGTTCTGATCGTACGGCGAGCTACCCATTGCTGGCCGTCCGCAGGCATCAGTCACTGCGCCATGCTCAGGAGCTGCAGTTCCTGGGCGGCGCAGTGACTGACGTTAAACAGGAGGGGGTGAAATAGGGCCATTATTGGCACTCCATTTCAGCCCCCTCAGGAGCCCTTTGTGGGGGCTCTACCGCGGCTGTTGCATCAGAAGCAGCTGCGGTGGAACCGGCGATTGCGACAGAAGCGGCGGCAGTAAGGCGGCCGCGGCGGAGACGGCGGTGGCGGTGAGCTTCCTCCTGCTTCCGGCTTTGGCGGGTGGAGCGCAGGCCCTCCCCCCAGCCCAGTGGTCGGCCGGCTTGCCAGCTGCCGCACATACTACGCAGTGCGGCGCGGCGTTGCAAGAGCCGGCCCTGTGACCGGGCTGACCACAGCGGAAGCAGAGACCGCTGCGGTCCACCTCCGAGGTGCACAGAGCTCCCACATGGTTGCCGGAAGCACCTCAGAGGTCTGGGTTCCAGCAGTTTGACCTGCGCAGAAACCCAACCCACCAAGAGCCTTCGGTCCTCCGAGATGATCTTGGCCGCCGACACGGGGCAGCTCACCACAATGGTTCGCATGCCCGTGTTGTCAGGACGTAGGGTGCCCGCCTTCACCTCCTCTGCTGCTCCTCTGCTCCTGACGACGGCGGCCACCACCTCCGCCTCCAGGGGGTGCCCCGTGCAGTTGGTTACTATGTAAGTTTTTAAATAAATCCTGCCTGGAGGCTTTAATTTTTATTAAGGCAAGGCAGGCAAGTCCGGTTAAGCAGACGACAACTGAACGACCCAACCTGCGAGAGGCCCATTTCACTCATAAAAAAAATGTCCGTATGCAATCTGAGGGAAAATAATTCTACTAATTTTTAAGCAAAGTTCGCATTCGCATCTCAATCGCAATCTGTTAAAGTAAGTACCTAGGTATAGAAATTGGGAAAAAATCTGTCGCAATCTGTTAAAGTAAGTACCTAGGTATAGAAATTGGGAAAAGGGTTTTTTAACAGATTGCGACTGAGGTGCGACAGCGAACGTTGCTTAACACTGAGTAGAATTGGCGCTCGGATTGCTAATGATTATGCACTCTGACCGGCGCGCGCGCGTGTGTTTCACAGGCGGCGGTGCCGGGTACGTTCTTCTGGAAGCCGCGCGTCGGGCTCAACATCGCCGTGCCGAGCGGTGAGTTCACACCCTGCTCACTATTTCTATCTTCACCAACGTAAACAAGGAGTTAGACTAAGGTGAGAACAAATACCTTACCAGAGTTGTCCCTCACCCCCAGGAATCAAAAAGTTTGTCAACCTTTTTCAAAAAAACCTTTAACCATCAGCTGCTATTTATAATACAACACAACAGCAGTGATTACGTAGCAGATTCTTTTTGAGAATTTATATAATTTCGAATCTTTTATGCTAGGTACTGCTTATCAGATTCCAAATGTACCTACATATACTTAAGTACTTAACCCTTAATCTAACCGTATGGGTAGATTTTTTTACTGAATAACCCTGTAACCTATGTTTTGAAGGCTCTACCGTGAAGTTCCTTGCTCTGCCATACCTCCCTGCGGTCATTAGTATCTAATACCACAGGTTTGCGCCAGTTCTCGTTAGCCAAGGAGAGCGCGGTAAGGCCTTTGTCCACCGCTACCACATCCTGATGCATACCCACGTCGGCCTCTAGGTAATAATCCCTAAGGCTGCATACCTCGCGGTTGTGCAGGGTCTTAGCATTTCAGAAGCCACGACCCCCGCACTTCCGCGGGATATACAGCCTCATCACCGATGACCGTGGGTGATGCATCCGATTTGCGGTAAGCAGTGAGCGTACCCTCCTATCCAGGGCGTCAAGTTCCGTCTGAGTCCATTTGAGTATGCCGAAAGAGTACATCAAAACCGGCATGACCCAACCGTTGAAGGCGCGCACCTTGTTTCCGCCTGATAAAAGACTGTTAAGAACTTTGTTCAGGCGGCCAAAGAAGCACTCCATTAACGATTGTTTCACGTCAGTAACACTGATGCCTAACGCTTCCGACATATCCAAATACTTGTAAGTTTCGGTCGAGGAGAGGGATCTAAGGTACATGGAATCTGAGAGCTGGGTTCCCACGGATTCCATAATCTCCCCTCGCTTTACATGCATGACCGCACATTTGTTCATACCAGATTCCATCCTGATGGCACTACTGAAGGTTTCTGTTACCTTCAGTAGCTTCATCAGTATTATGAAGCTACTGAACTGTATGTATTTATTATTATTAATTGAACGTGTACGAGCCAATAATGCTCATTCAGCAAAAGTACGCTACTTAAGTACTGCACATATTAAGTAAAATCAGTCGTAATCGTAACTAAAGCTCCATCACACGCTAATTTGCGCGTTGATGTAACTCAACATTAAGTGCGGCTCAGGTTACTAGAAGCAACCTAAAACTGTGTCCATAATAAATATTTGGAACATAGTAGTGGTTTGGTGTTAAACTAACTGCTACAACTACCGGGTTACTCGTCAACGACGAGAAAACCCCAACATGTTTTGGTCCTTCGAGCCGGATGTCACGGGTCCACGGGAACACATCGTGTGAATCATCGTGACTCCTCATCAAGCATGCTTTATTGGGATATAGCACGCTTGATGAGGAGTCACGATGACCGATTTGCTAACGTAACTGGGATATACCACGCTAAGCTGGGGCTTAGCGTGGTATATCCCCGTTACGTTAGCAAATCGGTGCGGCTGGCCTCCCACAAGCGGGTCTCACCAGTAGCATTGAGACGTTGCACATAACATAAAGGAGGGCGTTATATTAAGTGTCTACACCAACGAACCAGCAGAGATCACGTCTACTGCTACACACTACTAATCAAGCAAGGATCGGCGAGGATAACGTCCACGGCGGTTTCTTCAGCGGAGATTACGTCTACCGCTACACACTACTAATCAAGCAAGGATCGGCGAGGATAACGTCCACGGCGGTTTCTTCAGCGGAGATTACGTCTACCGCTACAAGCAAGAAATAATCAGCGGGGATAACGTCCACTGCGATTACTTCGAAGCCTGTGAGAGTTCACACTACTCGTAGAAAAAACTAAGGTGGCACCACTCAAAACGAAAACAGCGATACCGAGATTGGAATTGTGCGCCGCAGTTTTGCTAGCGAAACTCCTAGAAAGCATAACTACGATCCTAGAAGAGAACGATCTGGATTACATGCTGGACTGATTCTAAAGTCGTTCTAGCATGGCTACAGGGAAGTCAAACTAAGTACGAAAAGTACATAACCAACAGAACCAGACAAATATTAAACGTCGTGCCTGCCATAAACTGGGGTTACGTGAAGCCAAACGAAAACCCTGCCGACTCTGCCACAAGAGGACTTCCACCGCAAAAACTGGTCAACTTCAAACTATGGTGGGGGCCCTAAATGGTCCAAGAAGCAAGAAAAAGAAGCCTTTGTTTCAAAAGAAACCTATACCACAAATGAGGGCTCCCTAACAAACTGTTACCTGTGCTGTTACACGGCTAATAGTGCGGAACCCATGTCGACTAAAAATGAATTAATTAATTAATTACTTGAGCGACATAGCAACATAGATCGTATTACAAGAATATGATACGTTTCGCTGATGTACCTATTACGAAACAAACGAAGTTCAATCGAGTGCCGTGCACTGAACTTGAATGAAACAAACAACGCCTTATGTATGACCCTGCTGGTAGCAGGGAACAGAATTCCTCGCGGACGAAGTCGAGGGTAGCCTCGACTTCGTCCGCGAGGAATTCTGTTTTTATTCTAGTTAATTTATCTTTTCTTTGTTTTTGTTTTTAGTGGAACTTTTAATGTCTTAAAAAATTTATTATTTGATATCTGAGAAAAATTAATCATTAAAAATATATATTATTCCTATTTATTAATATAATAAAAAAGAAACCCAAACTAATATTTTGACAGTTCAACTCCATTTTCCATAGATGTGATGTGCGTTGAGCATTTGATCTCAATTAAAGAATTGTGGTGTTAAGATTCTCCGCGGAAGAATGATTTTGAAGAATGACAATTACAATCTTTGTCATTAGGCGCGCGATTTACATTTCCTAAGTTTAATACGCTACAGTAACTCATACACTCACAGATGGCGAAGCCCTGTGACAACGGAGCTTCTAAGACAAAAAGAGTTGAGTTAGCTCGGGTGATCTGGTGTCTATCTGTTCTTAAAAAACTCTTTTACAAAAAAAAAATACAACCGACTTCCAAATAAAAAACAACTACAAGGTACAAAAAAAACTTTAATTTTGGAAGACAGTGTTGAATTACGAAGAAAAGCTACACAGTTTTTTTTATGTATCAGAGTTTTTTATTTTTCAGTTTAAATGGTAGGTACCTACCCTACACAAAACAACACTACTGAAAAGTCACAGAAAAGCAAAATACGCAATTTCGTTTACTTGGATTACATTTTTTTCTAGCTATTTGGATGTAGAAATCAAACTACTAAACCGAATCAGATGAAATTTCAATGGAACCAATCGAGAAGTATATCCTTTCACATAAAAAAATCAAATTGGTTCATATTATGTCGGAGTTATGTATGAGGTGACAAACATAAAAAACAACCGAATTGAGAATCTCCTTCTTGTTTTGAAGTAGGTTAAAAACTTACAATTGTTTCGATGAAATTAAGAAACAATTTGATAAATCGTAGTTTGAAGAATAGCACCAGTCGTGCAACGTTCGGTTTTGTTGATTTTGATTCGAAGTGTTTGTGGTGGGATTAAAAAAATAGGTCTCAAGAAACAGAACGATTTCTTTAATCATTGAGTGCAGGCAGATACAGGCAGGCCACACAAACGCGCAGAATTTCTCGAATTTAATGTTTAAAATTGGTGACGGCACACACCACAATCAAGAAGAAGGTTATGTTATTTCTGTTTTGTCCCGTTGTTCTACAGCATGATTTAATTTTACAGCCACTGATCACTGAACACTAAAATAAGATTGGAGTAGGTCCCTCCCTGAGGATTCAGGGAGGGACCTACTCCAATCTTATTTTGAATTAACGTTCAATAATAAATTTAATGTACCTACCTATAGGACTTCAAAAACAATCAAATATTTAATCGAAAATATACCTCAACAATTACTACTACTACTATACCTAGGTACTATATTATTACTAGATAAAGTACTACTTTTTATTACAATAGCTGATGACATTTTTTTATTTTTTCTCACTACACATAATTTATTTAATTATCCAATCGACATTGTTCAATGTGATTGAAAAATCGTAATTTTTTACTTGTTTCCTATTTCTGTATTAATTTCTAGTTTTAATTATATTGCACGCATGACTACTTTTGTACGCCCTAGAGGCAAAACATAGCGCTCTGAATGCATTACCAAAAGAACTTATAATGTAGGTACCTATGTTTTACAATAAATAAATGAATCTGAATCTGAAAGTCAAAATCTAATGAAGAAAAAGTTTTCGAAGTGGTATTAGTAGCCATCACAGCACCTTTCAGCATCTTAATTACTCTGCATTTTGTATTCTGGAATAGAACCTAAATTCTGCCAGCGTAGAATCATCGTATTTACGTTTATAGCGACGCGTAACATTTTGCTGACCAACGCAATCAGTTTCCGAACCCATGCAATCCGAAGCTGTATCAGATTCCTGTGCCAAGTGTTAGCATTTTAGCATAATTGAACTACTTCTATTATTTTTAAGTAAGATTTAATAGTCTAATTTTATATTAAAATAGTTCCAATGTCTCTGTTCACGTCACTAAAGATAGTGTATTGACTCAACGGTCATTTGGGCACTGACAGTTCACTCTAACGTTCGTTCGTTCGTTAATAAAAAGCGATTGCACTCGTGAACAGGGGCATTCTAGTCTGGTCTCTCGTCGAGTAAGGTTGATTTGATTTAAAGTGCAAAACCTAAGTGAATAAAATAGTTATCCTGAAGAACTGTATTCTCATTTCTTGACCTCTAATACATGATAGTAGGTTTCAATAGTGTATGGGTAGATTTTTCGGGTGGAGTTCTCTGAGTGGCAGCCATAGCAAAAAGTACAAAAAGTTAGATACCTACAGTCTTTGTTTACAGTGGATTTACAGACTTAAGTATATTGGACCAACTATTAGGTCCTGAAGGGTCCTGAAGACTAAATTGTTAAAAATAATGTTTTACATGTCTAGTTTTCACATTATTATGAATGTTACAAATAAAAAGTATATTTTTTTAAATTGTTGTTTGGCATTTCTTCACGATTAAAGTAGCCACAGTTTCTGCGTAGGCCACAGAAAGTGGGCGCTGAGCTGCTGCTACAGAAAAAGAACTTATATATTCATAACCTTATTAATATTGGCACTGTAAGTACCTATTTGAAAACTTGAATATTAATATTGCGACACATTGATGTTACGTATGATTTAAGATTGTTTGGAAATCCTAACAGAAACAAACACAAAAGAAAAACAAAACTTACAAAACACCTGCAGTGCGATTCTGTCTCCATGTGTATGTGAACACCCGGGCGGGGCGCACGACGGGTGACTTGTCAAACATACAAATAAGATGGAATGACAGCTCTATTGTCGTCACTCCGCCTAGGTGAACACCGTGAGGTGTCGACAGAATCGACCGGCTGCATACGGCGGGGTTCGAACTCACGCATCACTAAGTGAAAGTCCGCTCATAAACCGCCTCGGCTAACTTTTCTTGTTGAAACTATCTAAAATTTGCGTTCGCATCAGTATAGGTTACGGATTTAAATCATGTAAAATTAATGCCCATAACTTTTTTTCCTGACAACCAATTTATATGAAAGAAAGACTAAATGTTGCTCAGAACTAACCCGCATAATTATATCTGTACAATCTCCAAGTCAATCTGTACAGTATCTTCGGAGATTAGCGTTAACAGACAGACAGACAAGAAAATCAGAAAAATCTTTTTTTGTGCAGTAAGTATGTTCCTGCGTAGTAGTAGTATCGCCCCCAATCCATTTTTGGTCAATTTGTTTAATGTACAGACACAACGGTTCTACTGTTTTATTATATGTAGGTATAGATTTGTATCCCTCCGGATAGTTTTCATATTAGTTGGCGAATAGTCTGCCACCACACCGAAACATGAAAATTGCGCATTTTTAACATTGTGGTCGTTTATTAGCACCCCCGAGACTGGCACACAAACCGACGTGGGCAAATATTGGAAAGGGGCTCGTGGTGGTGATCGACGGCTACCAGGCGGGGCTGACGATAGCGGCGCTGGCGGGCTACATGCTGGACGTGCGCGCTGCCCACCCGCACCTGCACCCCGGCATGGCGCCCTACTACACCAACATGTACCGCTGGGCCATGCGCCACATCAGCCTGTGAGTGTCCCCACCTGCAGGAAGTACTCGTAGCCTTCTTAAGTGTGTTTGATAGCGGCGCTGGCGGGCTACATGCTGGACGTGCGCGCCGCCCACCCGCACCTGCACCCCGGCATGGCGCCCTACTACACCAACATGTACCGCTGGGCCATGCGCCACATCAGCCTGTGAGTGTCTCCACCTGCAGGAAGTACTCGTAGCCTTCTTAAGTGTGTTTGATAGCGGCGCTGGCGGGCTACATGCTGGACGTGCGCGCCGCCCACCCGCACCTGCACCCCGGCATGGCGCCCTACTACACCAACATGTACCGCTGGGCCATGCGCCACATCAGCCTGTGAGTGTCTCCACCTGCAGGAAGTACTCGTAGCCTTCTTAAGTGTGTTTGATAGCGGCGCTGGCGGGCTACAAGCTGGACGTGCGCGCCGCCCACCCGCACCTGCACCCCGGCATGGCGCCCTACTACACCAACATGAACCGCTGGGCCATGCGCCACATCAGCCTGCGAGTGTCTCCACCTGCAGGAAGTACTCGTAGCCTTCTTAAGTGTGTTTGATAGCGGCGCTGGCGGGCTACATGCTGGACGTGCGCGCCGCCCACCCGCACCTGCACCCCGGCATGGCGCCCTACTACACCAACATGTACCGCTGGGCCATGCGCCACATCAGCCTGTGAGTGTCTCCACCTGCAGGAAGTACTCGTAGCCTTCTTAAGTGTGTTTCTCCTTCCTTATGATGATGATGACTCACATCATTTAATTGTTACGTCACGATTCAGATTGTTTCACCGACACTGCTGCAACGATTAAAGTGTTTTATTAGGTTGGGTTTAGAATCAAGTCCTCTAAATTTGAGGAATCTGTCACTGTGCGGGGGGGGTCAAGGGGGCCTTATCTCAAGCGCCTCCATGCAATTTCAGCTGCCGGAGCCGCGTCGAAATATTTTCTAAAAATATTTGTAAATCACTAATTCGTGAAACGGAACTATTATTACACAAAATTCGTCGTCTTACGTTTTTGAAGTTCTATCTGTCAAAATGCGTAAAATGAATTGCTCGAGCTCGGGACTTGGGACACCCCGACTCGGACAGGTTAGATTAGAAGGGGATGGCGGGTTCAAGTAAGCGAGCGAAGGGAGCGAACAGACCCCGCCATCACCTTCGTGGTTTTTTTTATTAAACCATTAGACTTTAGTATTACTAAATACTAACTGAATTATGGACCTTGTAGTCTGAATTACAGTTTTTTATTTTATTTTAATTACTTCGGCGGAGGGAGGACACGCCGCCTCCCCCCTGGTTTCTCAGAAATTATTCAATAAATTTTAAACTTTAACAATGAATATAAAAAACCACGCACCTCCGGCAGCAGGAAAAGGTGGAGGGCTAACCTAAACACACTAACCCCACACCCACCCCTTAAGAAGACTCGATTCCTATAAACTTTAATCGTTTTATTTTTTAGGCTTCCAGATTGGTTCGGAGGCAAGAAAGCCAACTACGTAAAGACGCACCAGGTGTGGAACAAGCGCTTCTTCTACATGAACTACTTCGTGCCGCAGTGGATGCGCAACATCCTGTTCTTCGTGAAGGACGAGTCGTGGAAGTACGAGGAGTGGGAGTGGAAGAAGTTCGAGAAGCACGCTGAGCCGCACTTTGGCAAGTTCTACCGCTATCCCACCAAGACGTTCGACAACTTCCAGTCTATGCAGCCATCCGCGACCACCGAGAACATGGACGTCTCCGGAAACTCCGATTACTAATACGTCTGAGGTGCTCACTGTTACACCCGGATAGGATAGGTACTCGGAGAAGATCGAAGTCAAATGTAATTCATAACGACGGTGACTTCTTATCGGTTCTGTCAGTTTGTATGTACTGAAGGGAACCAATTGTTGTAGGGACAGGTGTTCCTAAAGCACACCCACTTTTTGCCAGTTTTGTTGAAAATGCGAAAATGCCATGTGATAGTCGTGAGTTTCAACCCTGCATCAGCAGACCCCTATTTTTATACTTAAATGATTAATATTTTTTGTAAGTGGGAGAGCGAGGCCTTTGCCCTGTAATGGCTAAAGCTAGAGCTACATACATAGTAAGTTATTAGGTTATATTATATTTTTTATATCTTCAGTAGTTCTAGTAGTTTTTGATAAAATGGATTTGAATACTTATTAAAAATTAATAAATGTACAAACTAAATGTAATTTTATTACCTACAATTTAGCTGTGCCTGTGGTGGGGAATTTTAGGTGACTCTTCAAAGAAACTCCAAAAATGCTGATTTAGTCAAAAACTTGTATTGCCTCAATGACGTGCAAAAATGGAAGCAAAAAATTACATGACAGTATCAAATAACCTTACATCTAATGAATCTTAATTTAGGACGCAACGCTGATTTGCCCAGTTCAAAGGAGCAGGCGTTGGCTCGAACATGCCCCCGGACGTTGGAAGCAGCAGAGACACTTTCAACCAAATGTAGAATCAACGGGCAGTGGGCAAATCCTGTTAAAGGCTCTTCTGACGACTCCAACGGATGTTTTGACGTCTGCCACACGAACAATTCCATCCGATCCTGGACGGACGGCGCTGACTCTTCCCAATCTCCATTTAAGAGGAAGAAGCTGGTCCTCCTTTATTATCACCAAAGATCCCAACTTTAGCGTGTCCTTGCAGGTGTGCCACTTTGTCCTTTGCTGCAGCTCGGACACAAACTCCTTACTCCAACGAGCCCAAAAATGCTGGCGTAGCTGCTCGATCCGTTGGAAACGAGACAATGAAGCAGTGGAGTAGTTCTGTAAATCTTGCTGCGGGAGTGACGTCGACGGCCGGCCAACAAGAAAATGACCCGGAGTCAGTGGGGTGCAGTCTGCTGGATCGGATGACAGCGGCGTCAGTGGACGTGAATTCAATATCGCCTCAATCTGGACCAACGTGGTGTTAAGCTCTTCGAATGTTAAGTTACAATTTCCCAACACTCGCCTGAGATGAAATTTAGTTGACTTAACACCCGCTTCCCAGAGTCCGCCAAAGTGAGGAGTATACGCAGGTATAAAATGAAATTTAATTCCATCATTAGCCAGTTGCTCGCACAAGGAATTGCAATTAGATTTAAGGAACTTTGAAAGTTCGTTACAGGCACCGACAAAAGAGGCATCGTTGTCAGAGTAGATGTCACTGGGTTTTCCCCGTCGCGAGATGAATCTAGATAAAGCAAGTAAATACTTATTGCTGGTTAAGTCTCAGTCAGCACACAAAGATAGCTATGTACACTTTTACCAGCCTACATCCCCGACCTTGCCTACTAGCAGCCATAATGGGACCAGCATAATCCACACCAGTGCTTTCAAACGGATAACCGCCTGGAAGAGGACGCTGCTGTGGCAAATTACCCATCACAGGTGTAACTGTTCTACCCGACATGCGACAACAACGCACGCAATTACGATAACAACTCTTTGCTAAGCTTCGTCCGCCTATGGGCCAATATGAATCCCTAATCGAAGCCAGCAGTAATTGAGGGCCTGGAAGCATTAGCTTTACATGTTCAGATTCAAATAATAACTTTGTAAATTTGTGAGTGGACTGTAAAAGAATAGGGTGTTTTTTATCAAAAGAAAAGTTTTAATTTGCTAAGCGTCCTCCGACACGCAAGATTTTATTATCATCTAAGAATACTATATTCAATTTTATAAGGGCGCTTTTATAAGGCAACTTTTGATTATTAATGAGTAATTTATACTCGGGAAAAGAATCAATTTGGCTTCTAATTACAATAATATTTAATGCATCCTGCAACTCGTTTTGTGATAGAAAACTATTAGAACGAATTTTCCTACACAATTTTATAAATCGTAAAACTGTTGCCACACTACGAATCAGCCTTAAATAACTAGAAAAACGATTAAAATCGATTAATGTATGAGTTTCACTGTTATTACTAACACTAGCGCGCAACAAAACATGAGGTCGACTTAATCGGCGCCACTCGACTATTAGCGGCTAACAGACGAACCATGTACTCACCCTGATCATTGGCACTACGTACATAGACGCACGCACCATACGCACGCACCATACGCACGCTCAGATACGTCTGTGAATACATGTAGTTCCAGTAACGTGTGCGCATCGCATATAACGAGTCGTGGAACACGATAGTTATTGATAAGCGGCAACGCTATGACAATAGCATTCCAACTAGCATTAAGTGCTGGGGTTAATGGCTCATCCCATGAAAGCTTGTCTAACCACATCCGTTGTAAAAACATTTTCAATGTGACTACGCAAGGAGATAAAGGTCCCAAGGGGTCAAAAATACGTGCTATGGCAGAAAGTATATCACGCTTGGTAACAGAATCCTTAGAAGGTAACGTTAAACTTGAAAGCCCAAATTGATGTCCGTTCTCTAAACGTGTCGTATACTTGACAAAATGCTCCTCACACAACTTTTCCTCGGGTAAATAATGTGAGGTTTGTGAGTTTATCTCTTCCAGATTCCAGAACTTTTCTAAATCGGTGCGAATTTTATTTAAATCGCCGTTACTAGGGGAATCAGTTTGAGTTAAATTGCATGAAAAGTTATTCGACATTAATTTACCATTATGATAGGTAACAGGGCCAGAAACAATCCAGCCTAACAACGTTTCACACAACACTGGCTTACCTACACCTAGTTTAATTCTCTGTGAACCAACCAGATCAACTCCTATTAAGACATCTACTTCTGAAGGTTTGTAAAAGGTGGGGTCAGCTAAACAGATGTTATCTGGAATATTCAGGTCAGAAATGTCGACTTCACGACAGGGCACAACAGTCGTTAACGATGGCAAAACAAAACAATGAAACTTAGCAACGTAACTGTTGTCTAATGACGTCATTGTCACATGACATGTTTTGCCTACGCGAGAACTTACGTTATTAATGCCATAGACCGAACCGGGTGTCATCCTGAATTTCGACCGTTAATTATTTCGACACGGTCTCAATTTCGAAGAACAGTAGTTCGGCTACTCATTGCTTCGACAGAACATATATTCGACAAGCATTAGTCCGACAGAACATACTTCGACAACACACACCTTCGAAAAACACTACTTCGACAGAACCCTTCTTCGATATGCACTTGTTCGGCAGATCTCTATTTAGACGGAACATACCTTCGACATAATACCTACTGCTCTAAATGTGACAATAATAATTGAATTCCGCTTTATGGTTTTATGTACAGAATAAAAACATACTTACGTAATTATATAATAATAAATTGAAAATCAAATTAAAACCAGTAACAAATCTTTGTGCAGTTTAATCATTTATTCAGATAATTTAAATCGTAACACAATATTCAAATAAGTTTTTTGATTATTTATTAGACATGTGAGTAACGTATGCTATTCCGCTTAGGAACGAAATTGTATCCATTTCATTTTTCAGTAGTAAATGATTTTGTAGCCTTTCGTTCTGCTGTAATTGTTTTTTTCTTTTTGGTTTTTCGATTTGAGCCAAAATTCTCTGTATTTCGTTCTGTGTGCTTTTTACTTCTTTTTTCACTTCGGCCAAAGTTTTAAAAATGTTCATTTTTTTTCTATTGAGCAGAGTATTCCACCTCATATGCCAGCTTTCGATTGAATTTTGAGTTGAGGAAATCCACATTCAATGGAATCTGCAACCGACCACATTTCTGGTGGATAGGATGGTGGTACTTTTGAATATGTAACTGTAAGTGGACTTGTTTTTTGTTCTATTTTTTTGTATGTTCCAGTGACATAAAATTTCAAGAACCAGTCGCTAATTGGTTTTGCATCAACGGGTAATACTTTTTCCTGGATTTGATTAAAAACTGCGGGGATTTCAGACGCTGGTATATATGGCAAAGCTGAAATATGTTTTAACTTGTGGGCAAATTCACTATCATTTATGTATTTTTCATTCAGTCCAGCCCCTTCAATGTGTCGCCAAATAATTTGTTTAAGGTGAAACAAACAACATTTATTCTTTGCGCTGGGAAATACACGCTTACAAGCATTAATTGCCGCTTTCTCAAAATCAGTTATTATGACTTGCGGCATTAATTTTGTGTTGAATTTGTCAATAACGTAGCGTGGTATTATTTCAAAAAAAATTAAGTAATAGTTTTCTTTTTTTTTGTTCATGAAACCATATACAAGTGGAAGAATTTCATTGGTACTTCCTTGGCCCGACTCTGCCTTGTATGGTATACATTTGATATAATAGTACTGGACAACATCTGAAAGTTCCATCCATAACCCAAAAATCGGAATTACTAAGTAATTTCAAATTTTCTTCTGTACTGAAAACAAGCACTATGTCACCGCCAGAATTATAATGACCAATCATGAATTGTTTTCCATCGATTGTTTGGTACTGCTCAGGAATTTGCAGATCTTCCAGCTTGGTAGGAATTTTTGGTAGTCCCTTGTTTCTGGTTCTGTTTATCATTGTTTGCATTGCCTTTTTGCTAGGCATATACGGCGCACTAGTAGATGGAATGTCTTGACTACATTGTTGTATTATTTGTATTGGGTTATCCATGCTACATCGGGCACTTTGTTTAAGATTCTGATGTAGTTTACGTATTCTAATTTTTTCAGGATCTGGTGAATGGCTGTGTGAATTTACAGTTTTGTTTGCAACGTAATGTTTACCTTCACGCTTTATTGTTTTAAGCCACACGTCACATTTTTTATAGCAGTTTTCGAGGCAGCTCCAATAAAACACATCGTCACGCACTTTATTTATACAGTACATGTAACCATTCATTATCAACTGCTCCTTTCCATTTCTTGATAACATTATTTCGCACGAAGACATGGTTTTAACGCTTATCAGAAATAAAACAAATACAAGTAATGCACTTTTCTGTCCCCGACATAAAATAGAAACAATGACACAAATGTCAAAAACCACATAAATATATCCTACCTCGTTCGACCCAAAATTAAAAAAATACATAAAAATAGGTTGTCTCTTATTTTAATCTTTTGATGCCCCATAAAATAAGAAATCTGTTATGGTTATCCACCATAGTTACGATATAAATTATCTGAATAAATGATAAAACTGCACAAAGATTTGAAAACATAATTTATTATTATATAATTACGTAAGTATGTTTTTATTCTGTACATAAAACCATAAAGCGGAATTCAATTATTATTGTCACATTTAGAGCAGTAGGTATTATGTCGAAGGTATGTTCCGTCTAAATAGAGATCTGCCGAACAAGTGCATATCGAAGAAGGGTTCTGTCGAAGTAGTGTTTTTCGAAGGTGTGTGTTGTCGAAGTATGTTCTGTCGGACTAATGCTTGTCGAATATATGTTCTGTCGAAGCAATGGGTAGCCGAACTACTGTTCTTCGAAATTGAGACCGTGTCGAAATAACTAACGGTCGAAATTCAGGATGACACCCGACCGAACCATTTATCTGACTAGTATTTAAGTTAAGCCGTGTACATAATCGTTCCGTCATAAAACACGATGTGCTACCACTATCAAGCAGGGCTCGCACTATGTGCTCACGATCATTCTGATCACATAACTTGATAAGAGCGGTAGACAATAACACATCATGTTGTTTACGTGAACTACTGAGGTCCGCAGACAAAGTTAAATTATTTGCACTCGCATTAGTGCCAACTAGCCAGTATACTATTGTAGTCTTTGGTGCCAACCACGGCGTCAGTGGGTGATGACGTTGAAACGGAATGGGACGAGCTACCGTGTGATTTGATGACATTATTGCGATTCGCAAAGTGACCTGCACGAAAACAGTTATAGCACACTTTATAGTTAGGTATTAATTTGAGTCGGGCGTCTATGTTAAGTGCAAGGAATTGTGAACAATTACTTAAGACGTGATCAGCTTTACAGTGCGGGCACAACTTACATAACTCAGGGCTGGAATTATTGGAATCTTGTGATACAACCAAAGATTTCATCTTATTGGAATTTGAACTAGGCTTGGCGGGAGTGGGATTACTGCTATTTCGAGCTGTTTCTAATCTTTCTAGCAAGTCAGCGCGACAACGAATAAATTGAATAAATGCAGCAAATGTAATAGTGCTATCTTTGTCTATACGACCTTTGTGCTCCTCCCACTTACGATAAGTTAACTGATCCAGTTTCCGAGTTACCACGAATATTAATAAGGTGTTCCAATACTTAATATGTTCACCTAACGATTTCAACAAACGGAGATTTTTATTAAGATGATCACTCAATCCTCTCAACGCAACAGAAGACTCCTTTGCAATAGTAGTCAAGTTAAATAAGGATGACACATGATTTTGAATTAACAATCTTTTGTTATCGAAACGATCACAAATTAGCTTCCAAGCAGTATCGTAATTACTTGCGGAAAACTCAATCGCATGGATTACAACAGCAGCAGATCCTTCCAGGGACGCTCGCAAATAATGGAATTTGTTAACTTGGTCGATTTCATCATTACAGTGTATGAGGCTAGTAAAAGTGTCACGGAACTCCAACCAATTGCTAAAACTCCCATTAAATATAGGTAACTGTATGGTGGGCAACTTAACAGGCTTACGCTGACTGATACGGGTACATTTTTCACTACTCATCGACTCATTATCGTTACTATACTTGCTTAACAGCTCCTGTGCCCTAGACAGAGCTTTGTAATAGTGTGACTCAAATTCAGTACGCTCGGAAAACTGAGCTTTAACATCTTCAACTAGACGTTGTAATCGTACCTGTACCTCATCGTAATGTTCATACAATGACTCCATTCTTCCAATCCGTGACTGCAATTCCTTGACCTCACAACTAGTCAACTCCTTGTCACTGGATGCATCAAGGTGGTCGATGAAGGCAGTTAAGCGTCCCTTGAAGCTTCCTCGTTTTTTAACTAGTTCTCTTTCTTCGGACATACTGGGAATCGAATGTAGTCAACCTGGAATTTGTACAATCATAACTTAGGTATATTTTTATACAATACTTAAATAAATCTTCATTTAAGTTACCCACGTTTATGTTCTATGGTAAAACGAGTTAACAAAAGTTAAAAAAAAAAAAAAAAAAAAAAAAAATAGTGAGTTCCACCTGTTATCAATATTACATAGATGAATACAAATGAGTGTTTTTATTTAGACATTTACTTAAGCTACATACATTCCTCTTAACTTGAATACCTTAACCTAACGTCGAACTTTAAGGCAATACACGAACAAATAATAAATTAAATTGACTAATATGGTTAAATTAACTGAATAAAGGCTAATTAAGACTTGTTATAATTGTTCTGTAACTAGCCCATGATTGGACGGATTTGATATTGAATGTCTGTGTGCGCTCACTCGGCACACGATTGGCCACGAGCTACCGGACATCATAAAAAGTACGACAAGCGCGCCATCTGCAAGAAAAAGCAAGCGCGCGTATCCGGGCAGTCTGTAATCGTCGATAACCCGTTGAACAATCAAATTTTGGCTCCGTGAGTGAAAATTAATAAACCCAGGACAAATTGTGCATTCCGTGTAGTGTTACTCGTGTCAGTCTCCGTAGCCAGCTGTCCACTCAAAAGACCGTCTGGATCTCTTGGAGGCTCTCCGCAGCAGAAGAAAAAGGTGAGTCGTACTCAGCCATCTCTTTGTTAAATTTGTTCCTGGATTGGGAGAACGGCGAATCCCGTTCATACAGAACTACCTACCTATAGATTGCAGACCACAACCAGCATAATATTTACAGTCCACTCCTCTATTCCACAATAATAATATCATCTAACACCAACCTACCCACTAATGGTCATTTACTATGAATAGTTAACTAAATTACTGCAAAACAATTATAAATGTAGCAAAATATCGACTGGACTTTCACTTTAATAATAATAGAAAGAACGTATAATCGTATTGGCAAATATGTAGTATCAAATTTATTCATAAGTACCTACTAGAAACTATTCACAATGCAACTAGGAATAATTATGTTTATTTGAACAACATTCAGGATGATATACTAACCTTTAAAAATCCTTAATTATGGTTAAATGTAATACTACCTGAACGAGTGTTGGGTGATAATATATTAACTCTAAAATGCTTAACATCGTAAATTAGCTTGACGTCCTTTTGTTCACAGTCACGTTGCCGGCTTATAACCTCCTCGGCAAAACTCCACCGTATTATCCAAATCCACTGATTTTTAGCAAATCTTCATGTGTGTATACAAATCCGGGTCGAAGGAGCAAAATGGTGGGGAATTTTAGGTGACTCTTCAAAGAAAATCCAAAAATGCTGATTTAGTCAAAAACTTGTATTGCCTCAATGACGTGCAAAAATGGAAGCAGAAAATGACATGACAGTATCAAATAACCTTACATCTAATTAATCTTTCAAAGAAATCAAGATTAAATTGACCGAGGATCTATGGGGGTTGTCTATCAAAGTTTGTACCTCAATTATTGAGACTATAGCGCCGTACTTAGCTCTAATATTTAATTTGTGTGTGGATCAAGGAGTCTTTCCAGACTTAATGAAATTTAGTAAAGTGATACCACTTTTCAAATCCGGGGACAGTAAAGACACGAATAATTATAGACCAGTATCCGTGTTGCCAGTATTCAGCAAGGTATTTGAGAAGGTTATGCTTAATCAGATGCTTAATCATTTTAACACGAATAAAATCTTGCATGATAAACAGTATGGTTTCACCAAAGGACGTTGTACAACTGACGCTGGTGTAACTTTACTAAAACATATCTTCAATGCGTGGGAGGAGGCGCAGGATGCCATAGGCATCTTCTGCGACCTTTCTAAAGCGTTTGATTGCGTTAATCACGAAACATTGCTGCTGAAGCTCGAGCATTACGGACTAAGCAAAATAGCGTTAAAATTAGTCAAATCTTATTTAAGCGATAGACAGCAAATGGTTCAAATAAACGGTGTCAATTCCTCGGGATTAAACGTAAAAATGGGCGTGCCCCAGGGCTCAATTTTGGGTACTTTCTTATTTTTAGTTTATATTAATGATCTACCCCATTTATTGCTAAACAAACTAAACATGGTCTTGTTTGCCGACGATACTTCTTTGATTTTTAAAATAAATAGACGCAGTAATAATCTTGACGACGTAAATAACGCCCTTATGCAGGTTTACTGCTAATAATTTGGTTTTTTTTTTTTTTTTTTTTTTTTTATTATTGATAGGCACGCGCTTGACCACTATCTCACCTGATGGTAAGCGACGATGTGGTCGAAGATGGAGCACGCTTGCCTAGAAGCAACCTATTCACTCTTGACTTAAAGACTCCCAGGTTGTAGCTATCAGGAAACACAGATTCCGGCAGGGAATTCCACTCCTTAGTTTTAAATGGGAAAAAAACGAAGTGCATAAGATTTGCCTTAGCAAATGTCAAAAGTAGTGATTGTGACATAGTATTGAACAGGGAAAAACTGGAATTCGTCGATAGAACGGTCTTCCTGGGGATTACGCTTGACGCAAGGCTACAATGGGGTCCTCATTTAGCATCTCTTGCAGGACGGCTAAGCTCAGCAGCGTATGCTGTTAGGAAAATCCGCCAACTTACGGATGTTGATACCGCGAGACTAGTCTATTTTAGTTACTTTCATAGTATAATGTCTTACGGTATCTTACTATGGGGACGGGCTGCAGATATCGAGTCAATTTTTATTCTGCAAAAAAGAGCCATAAGGGCCATATACAATCTTCGCCGGCGCGATTCTCTAAGGCAACTGTTCAAGAATATTAACATCATGACGGTACCTTGTCAATACATCTATGAAAACATTATGTACGTTAGAAAGAATGTTCATCTTTATAATAAACGAGGCGACAGGCATAACTATGTCACTAGAAATAGGAATCAATTAGTTCAACCAGGCTTCAGACTTGCTAAAGTAGCCACATCTTTCATGGGGTACTGTTTAAAATGTTACAATAAAATACCTCCCCAGATATTACAATTAAATGAAACAAAATTTAAATCTTGTGTTAAGCGCACACTATGCAGGCAAGCATATTATAAGTTGGGGGATTACATTGATGATAAAAATGCTTGGCTCAATGCTGGTCCTGCTCCACAGCCACTAGGGCGCACAAATTAGTTATTTAATTATTTTTTATTTTTATTTTTAGCAATTGTGAGACCCGCTGAATATTGAAAGAACATAGATTTTTCATTGTATAGACTCGAACTAATTTTGCATTGTATAATTTCATGCATTAACGGCACATGTGTGAGTACTGTGTACCTTCAAGTCAAACTATCATTTTTGGGTAAGACTTTAATGTGCCCTGGCTGTTGGGAGTGTCATGCTCACTCAAGTCTCTCTGATGGTGCAGTTTGTGTTTCATTCATCATTTGGCTCCGTTAGCTGGGACTGGTCATCTCTCAACTGCCACGGTTTGTTTTAATTTGTTAGTATTTTGAACTGTTCCTTTTTTGCTTTTGTCGTGCACGTCTTTTTACATCGTTCTCACATGTCTATGAATAATTTCAACAAGAACAATGTAACCACAACTTTGTAATAATTCATTGATTCAAAAGAGTGTCCATGGAGTTTCTTGTACGTTCTTCTCCATAGAGATCTACGCTTTGGAACGTGCAAATAGCTTCACCTCTTTGACTGACCGACCTTGACAGTTCAAAAGTGCCTGTACATGGTTTAATTGAAATAAATGCTTTGACTTTGACTTTGAATCTTAATTTACGACGCAACGCTAAATTGCCCAGTTCAAACGAGCAGGCGTTGGCTCGAACAGCCTGTGTAGGTCCAAAACCGTGTAGGTCCAAAACTGATTTTTGGTTGGTGTTTCCCAAACGAAGTAGGTAGAACCCGTATCTTAGAGATCTGAGTCGCGTTTACATTAAAATAATGAATTCTAAAATACTACAAAAAAGCAGGCATGTCATTTTATTTTGTGTCGCGTACTTACTACATTTAGAAGAGCTTGCGAACATTTTTTTTATTGAGAAATGGGCTCGCTCTCGACCTCCATCACGCGTAGTGGAAAGCGATAGATGAACTGAACTGTAGACCATCTCGTTTGTTAGATGAGCGACGGCGACGTGCCAGCGCGCTGGCGAGAGGTACAATTAAAAGCAAACGATCAGTTGAGTGTCCTCGACAGCTTTATTGTTACTCGGGTGCCCTCGGGCGCGGCCAGTCCAGCTCCACGGCGGCCACGTCCAGCGCCAGGATGTCGGCCCGCGCGCCCAGCGCGTCCTGCAGGCGCGGCTGCGTGCGGCCCAGCTCGCCGTGCGCCCACTCCTTCACGTACGTGCCCGCGTCCGTGCGCACGCGCAGCTGCAGCAGCGCCGGGTGCCCTGCGACGTGCAAGCTGCTGTCATTACTGCCGACAGTGCCGACGACGCCGACGAGGCACGAGGCCTGTTTTTGAATCGATTTAAAATACTAGTAAATAATAATGACCAGACGCCAGCACATCAAGCTACCCGAAACTATCAAATTTTCCTAATCAACATTGAACCTAATGCTGTAGCAATAAAGTTGGAATCTATTACATAAATTTGTCTGTCTGATTGTTGTGGCTTGATGTGTTAGCGACTGTACGTAACATGAAACCCTACATGGTCGATTAAAGTTTTGGACTTATTGGTCGCATTGCTGTATTTGTAACAATACTATTAAGAAAAAAAAAGGCTTTTTCTAATTCGGTATATATAGTGTCAGGTTTTGTTTGATACTTTTATATTCTTTTCTAATTGAGCAGTAAACTTTATCAGAATTATGATATTAATAACTTCACTCATCTGGAAAATATTAACGCGAAGAAATGTTTTCCCTCCAATGACTTGATTGGAACTGCCGAAGCGCCGTTTTATCGATAAACGTTTGAGTGTTTTACCACAAGGTAGTGCGTGACACTAGTGACCTCTTGTGGCAGTTTGACGAAGTATCAGAACGAGCGTCTTGATCTCGCTCTAACTCAAAAGTGTAAAATATTGTCTATTGCCACTTGTGTACTAAATGTGCGATATGTTCGAGCCGGTCAGGCTGCCTGTCCATCGACGCGGAGCGAGGCAGTAGCTCGGAGCGGAGGTGCGGACTGTGTGGAGCTAAGCCGAGTTCATGCGACGAGTACTTTGAGCCGGCGGTCGGTTTGTTTCCGCTTCCCCGCTCCACTGCCTCGCTTCGCTTCCCGGTTTTGTATGAATTTTGAAAGTAGTTCGCAAATCCCTGTCCACTGAAGCGGAGCGGAGATTTAATTATGCAATTCCATCGGTCCAGCTCTAGTGGACAGTCAGCCACACACTGGTTGACTGTCCACTAGAGCCGCAGTGGCTCAGCAGCGAGTAGTCACCGGGCACGGGCGCGGCGCTCAGCTCCAGGATGCGGCGCGCGCGAGTCAGCAGCGGCCGGCGGTGCAGCACGCGGATGGGTGTGCGCTGGCGCAGCAGCACGCGCGCCTCCGAGCCCGGCGCCGTGTTGCGGTACGTGTTCACGCGCGCCACGTCCCGCGCCGTCACCGCCACGCCCGCCCCCGCGCCCCGCGCGCCCCCCGCGCCCCCCGCGCCCCCCGCGCCCCGCGCACCCCCCGCGCCCTCCTCGTCGACGGAGGGCGACAGCTTGATGCACAGCAGCTCGTACGTCTTGCACTTGGTCTCCTCGCCCTTTTTCAGCTCCGCCAGGTCTTCCCTGCAACATGCACACACAGTTGACACAGACGGCACACAGCGACACGGTGACGCGGCACAGTGCACCTACCGTGACACGGGTGTGAGGCGGCGCACGCGCACGTGTCCGCTCGCAGAGATCTGCTCGCACAGCTCGCTCAGCTCGGCCTCGCTCGGCTGCCGCGTCGGGTCCGTGATCTGCAGACACAGTGCCACACATTTAAATATTACGTTATTCTGCAATGATCAAATGTTTGAACGTGCAAATACCAGGGGAAAAATATTGGGAAATGTTTCAAAAGGCGGGAACGTTTTTAGTTTTATAGAGGCGCTGGTCAGTCAGTCGTGCAGTCGTAACTCGTTCTCGTACCTCGATGGCGAAGGGGCGGCCGGCGCCGAGGCAGCGCACGTCGACGTCCTCGCGGCCCGCAGACATGAACTTCAGCCGGTGCTCCGCGTCCTCCACGCCCAGCCTGCACACACCAGCACACCACACACAACGCTCAAACACTGTTGCTTACTATTTATAAAATAAAACAAGCGTCTTAATACACCCATGACATTTATAGAATTCCGGCAAAAGATGGCTCAAATCCCGTCATTATCGAGTTTATCACCGCCCTTTCAACAGTTAGTGTTTTGCGAAAAGTCAAAAGCTCAAAACAAAAGGAAGTAAGCTGAACACAGCGTATAATAACCCTGATTCCCCACTAGAGCCAATTTATATTTCGGAAACTCTCGCCCAGAAGACTCTAACGTTATATTACCAAGCACGAATGTTTAAAAAGAGCTACGGATACACTTCTTGCTGGACTTCAAATGGCATTGTGTACCTCAAGAAAAACGAGATTCCCAGATTCGTATAAGCAATGTCAATGAACCGAATGAATTATGGTACTTACTTAATTATAAAATATTATGAAGAATTGAACTTAATGAATAGCATTCAATGGTCTTAATGATTTGTCGGAAGACATAGACGGGGTGACAGGTTCACTTGAGCAAACCGCTGATATTGAAGAATGTCACAAGATTATAACCCCATCGTCGGATCACCTTCTATATAGTACTAACGCAAAATATACGCAGCATCAACTGCAATACGCCAGGACTGTAAAATCTACAGACCTGAGAGCTTACTATGAGTTTTTAACTTACTCGATCGCGTTAACGTAAACGTTCGCTATGTCAAATTGACGGCGCTTATTCAGGGCGGATTTTACCAATGAAACTGAACGCGATCAGTACATCTAAACTGCGTTCAAGAGCTGTCAGTGTCAATATTCCATAGAAAAATAATGACTCTGACAGCTCATAAACGTGGTTTATACGCTGATCGCGTTCAGTTTCATTGGTGAAATTCGCCCTCAGTTTCAATACAAATTGACATTTACGCTAACGCGATCGAGAACGATAAAAAACTCGCACTAAGGCCACAGTTGCGCGGTATCTTCTCGTCTCACATACCACAGTGTCTCAAGACGAAAGTGTATGACCAGTGCGTGTTGCCAGTGATGACCTATGGACTCGAAACGTGCTCGCTCACAATGGGCCTCATCAGAAGGCTTAAAGTCACCCAAAGGGCAATGGAGAGGGCAATGCTCGGAGTTTCCTTGCGTGATCGAATCAGGAATGATGATATCCGCAAGAGAACCAAGGTTACCGACATAGCCCGAAGTATCGCCAAATTGAAGTGGCAGTGGGCGGTTGTTGTGGCGACACGTGGGGGAGGCCTATGTCCAGCAGTGGACGTCTTTCGGCTGATATGATGATGATGATGATGATGAAGGCCACAGACTGAAATTGGACTGCGACATAATTATACTTAATGAATGCTGGCTTTCCGCACATCAGTAATTCCTGACCTATCTGGCTATCGGTTTGAGACAACTAAGAATAATCTGAAACAAAACGACGGTGTGGTTATTTATTTTAGAGAACACCTTCGACTAAAAGTGATTGAACCAAAAGTCGCAGAATGTAATTGTATAGTTGCTACTTATGACGATCGTACGGCAATCGTTGCAATGTATCGCTCACCTTCTTTTCACAAACTAGATCCATTCCTAAAATCATTAGACGAAAATCTCACAGCATATACTTACCAGCTTTAAAAATATAATTATCATGGGAGACATAAATATTGCAATTAATCATAACAAACTAGACGTAAATGGCGAACGCTACCTTACCTCTAAAAATTACCTACGTATATGCGCTACGGACACTTCTGCAATAACCTATTAAAAAAACTAAAAAGAGCCTACGAGAAAGATAAGGTACAGGCGGAGCAAGGAGATAACAGGAGACTATGGAAAGCAATAAAAGAAATTAAATACATCTAAAAACACAAAGCACCCTAATGAACCTAACCTAACCACCCTAATGTTGCTAATGTCTCTATCAACGACACCTCAGTCATCACACTCATCACCAGTGATCGGAAAAAGGTGAGCTCAAATACCTAAAGTTCGAAAAAGTACAGAGACAAAGTGGAGACGCCTTACGACAATATTATTTTTTATTATTGAGGTTGATTTCTATTTAGGTAGTTCCCATAATTGTACAAAATGAATAAATGGTATGAAAGCTATATTTTTTTACCTTTACCTCGTTAGTTAACTATTAGAGCTGGTATGTAAATTACATTTGCTTCTGCGCTTACTTACATCGTTCAAACGAAGATAAGGAGATTACCTTTTTTTTAAAAAACAATAAAAATAGTGCATACCTACTGTTTTTTAAAAAAAAAACAGAAACAGGAATTCGATAGTTATTTTACTTTATTAATTTTAGTTGTAGGTACCTACTTAAGTAATGTCCCGAAACATGGGACAAATAATCCAAAAAAATTAGTCGTAAGGAAGTCTCCACTTTTTTTCTCTGTTCTTTGAACTTTAGTTATATTAGCTCTACCTATTCCGATCACTGGTCATCACTAAATGAAATCAATAGGTACTTTGTAAAAGTGGGTAAAACCCTAGCTGATAGGATAGAGCAAAAGAGGGCAAGTGGCAAACTTACAAGTAGCAGCTTTAAGAAGGAGTGTTGAACGATCCGCGCTTGAAATCAGACGCGCACACTGTACTTACGCGGAAATTATTTAATTTGCGCCGAGTGCTACAAGTGCTGCTGTCGCCATGCGTTCGGAGGAACTAGTGGCGAACGAGGTCCTGGTATTCCTGCAGTATCAGCTGGATGTCATGGACAAAGTCAGTAGGTATTACCCAGATCCCAGATCTGCACATCCAACTTCAACGAAGAAGTATCTCTTCTTCACAGGGCTAAGACACTGCTGTATGAGTCGCTACATATAGCTGACCGAATGCCGCCCCGTAAGAGGGATGAGAAAGGAGAGAGGAGTCTCCAAGACATTATTAAAGTGTTGAAGGAGACCGACCCGGACGACGTGCCAACTTTCGTGGCGAAGGACTTTCGCAAGCTGCCCCTCGTCACATTTGGCTACGTCGACGTCACCAGGCTGCTGCGGGACATCACAACTTTGAGATCAAGCCTGGCTGAGACGCAGTTGAAGTTGAAAGCATCGCAATCTACCATCAGTGATCTACGTACCGAGGTAGCAGATTTACGTAATACGGTATTTAAGTCACACGAGCCAACTACCAACGTCAACACACGTCACGGTGCGTTCAATGTACCGCAGCTGAGTTTCGAGTCAGAAAAATTCGACTCGTTACCGGCCGCCATCACTGCGTCACAAGTCACAACTCACAAGCGCGCCTCGCTCTCCCCGCGTCCCCCGTCGTTGGGGCGCCGATGGATGTCAGCACGACACCACCGGGACGTGCTTAAAACAGCGGCAACCTAAGCTAGCGAGGGCTGCCCAGGGTCCCTCCGATCTTGTTCAAAGCTCGTTACCAGTGGGAACAAGCCAAGGACAGGCTAGATTCGCCATGGCAAAATTATCTCCTTAGCAGATAATACTGGTCTCGTTTTCTCTGCCGATACATAAGAAGAGGCTTAAAGCTACCCTAGATGGTTTCAATGCTGTGAGGGAATGGCTAGAGGACAATGTGTTAACTCTAAATGTGGATAGAACCAAATATGTTTGCTTTAGTATACGGTCAAACACTGAAATCAATCATGATCACCATAACATCTTAGCCCATGAGTGTTCCTCTAAGGAAAACTGTTCTTGTCCTAAAGTAGAGCGTGTTACAGTGATAAAATATCTAGGCGTAATCATAGACAAGAACCTCAACTTTAAGGAACACATGAAGGCCCTTTTTTTTTTTTTTTTTTTTTTTTTTTTTTTTTATTGGATGCGAAATCGTCAAATGACCCCTCCCGCTCTGGGTGGAGCGGCAGGGAGTGTCAGACTTTTACTGACTAAAACCCACCCTTTAGTCCTCCTAGTGCCTTTCTTCCCAGGGCCGCGGTGACTCTTTCGAACATATTCCGCAACCCTGGCAGGCTCTGGCCCTGGCGGGCCCCGTCTCCGTTGCTGACTGCTCTTTCCGGCGCGTTCGGAGTGAAACGCGCCGTCGACTCTGGCCTGACCTGATCGGACAGCGAGCTACCCATTGCTCGCTGTCCGCAGGCGTCAGTCAATGCGCCTTGCTCAGGAGCGTCAGTTCCTGAGAGGCGCAGCGACTAACGTTCGTCTGGAGGAGGCGAAATGGGGCCATTACTGGCACTCCATTTCGGCCCCCTCCCGAGCAGTGGCAGCGGCGGCGACGGTGGCGGCGGCTGCGGCGGAAGCGACGGCGGCGGCGGCGGCGGTGGAGGAGGGTTTTCTCCTCGACCCGGCCCTGGCGGGTGGACCGCAGGCTTTGCCCCCAGCCCAGTGATCGGCCGGCTTGCCAGCTGCCGTACATGCGAAGCAGTGCGGCGCGGCGTCGCACGAGCCGGCCCTGTGACCGGGCTGACCACAGCGGAAGCAGTGGTCACTGCGGTCCACCTCCGAGGTGCAGCGTGCTCCCACGTGGTTGCCAACTTGGCAACGGAAGCACCTCAGAGGTCTGGGCTCCAGCAGTTTTACCTGCGCGGAGACCCAGCCCACCAAAAGCCTTCGGCCCTCCGAGACTTTCTTGGCCGCCGACACGGGGCAGCTCACCACTACGGTTCGCATGCCCGTGTTGTCAGGACGGATGGTGCCCGCCTTCACCTCCTCTGCAGAGCACCCCCCCGTCCTGACGACGGCGGCCAACACCTCCTCCTCCGTGACGGAGTCGTCCAGGCCCAAGATGCGCATATCTATGCACTTCGTGGGCCTGGACACTCGGACGTCATCCGCGCCCAAGGACGCCCTAAGCCTTTCGGCTAGAGCGTCCGCGGCCGGACCGCTGCCTGCTCCAGGGATCTCGAGCATCCTGGCCCCGGTCATGGTGACCCTGAGCCGGAGACCCCCGACGATGCCAAGCTCACCGAGGTTGATGGCCTCCTTGGCCTTGGTGAGCGTGTTGGCATACGTCACGCCCCTCTTGACCGCGTCCGGCTGCAGCGTTAAAACTACAGCCGTGGTCTTCGGGGCGCGGAGCGCAGCCGCGACGCCTCGCGCTCGCTGCCGCCGCCTTCTCTCCCGCCTCTTTGCCGCCCTGGCTGCCTTTCCCGCCTTCTTCTTCTCCCCGGCCACTTGCCATTCGGCTTGAGCCGGGGGAGGTTCAGAAGGCGAGGAAGCCGGGGGGAGCTGCTGCACGGCTGGCGCAGGAGCCTTCGCCGTCCGCGCAGCCGCCCCACCCTTCCTCTTCCTTCCCGGGGCCGGGTCCGGTTTTCCCGACACCGGCTTCGCGGGTGCCGGCCCGGACCCTTTGTCCTGGCCGGACGACCCCGGTGTGGCAGCCACGGCGGCCGCATAAGACGCCGCCTTTTTCCGGCCTGGAGCCTTCTCACTCGCCGCTAACGGGGGGCGCAGGATGATGCTCTCCAGGACGGAGAACCGCGCCTGGAAGGCAGCCATCTCCTGCCGCACAAGGTCCAGCACCTGGCTCTCCTGCGGCACGGGCTGGCTTTCCTCCTTGCGCCCCCCTTAGGCGCCCCCCCTTAGGCGCCCCCTGTGGGCCGGCTCCCTGGAGCCTGGCCAGGTCTGCTCGGAGCCCCGCGTTCTCCCTCTGGAGACGCTCGGTGGCGGCAGCCAAGCGGGCGACCTCCGCCCGCAGGTTGGACATCTCGTCCACCGGAGGCCCACCTCGGTTAGCCTCCGCTGCCGCCAGGATGGAAGCCAGCGCCGCGCTTATGGGCTTGTTTTTAGAGGACAATTTCCTCTTCAAGGCCACATCGCGAAGCGCGGCCTCCACCACCTCCGGAAACCCAGCCCTCCGATCCCGCTCCTGTCCGGAGTCATCCGGCTCACCGCCGGAAGACTCCGAGCCAGGAGCCCTACGACCGCCATCTCCGGGGGGTCGTCCAGCCTCCTTGGGGGCAGGAGCTCTGCTCTTGCCTCCCTCTCGGCCCTTACCCCGCCTGCTGGTGGGGATTTTACGGGCCGAGGCCACCTCTTCGCTGCCGGACGACACCCGGTCCTCCTCTGATCTGGGCCGCTTGCGGAAGGACCTGGAGTCCTCCGCAGCAGCCCCCGCCCCCTCGGGTACAGAGCTCGCCGAGCTGACGGTCGCCAGGTCGTCGGAGTCCAACTCGGAATCCGACTCTACACCCGCGCGACGCTCAAGCGAGCCCTCCTCCCAACACAGCGCGCCTCCGCCCGACCGACACTCTGTCGGGCGAGCTGAAATTGTACCCGATCAGGTCCTCGAAGGATAAGTCGGATCGGGGGCCTCCTCGGCCACTGTTGCCATCGGCAATCGGGTTGTGGATAGCACCGTTGCCCCCCCCAGAATACGAGGGGCTTGACGCATAAAGCGTGGCGGATTCCCGGACTGCTGTGCAGTCCGAACCGCCCTGGGGTAGTGTCTTTTTTTGGGCGCTATCCATGATTTCCATTTTTAAGGGTGCGTTCCCTATCTCCTCTCCTCTCCCTCTCTCTCTCACTGCCTGCTCGCTGCCCTCACAGTCACGTCTGATGATCAGACGCGTACGAGAGAGCAGCGAGCAAGCCAATGAGACGCACACCGTCCGAGGACCCGAACACTGCTCAAGTCTCCGAACGGTGTGCCCCTCTTGTGTCTCTCTTGGTCTGGTCTCTCACTTGGGACCTTCCGGCATGAGTGGCTCTACCGGCAAAGCCCCCAAGATCACTGAGACACGCAAGCCCCACCACGACGGCAACGTGGAGACACGGTTGGTGGGGAACACATTAAGGCCCTCTGAGGTAGGATCAGGAAGCTAATTTACAAATGTAAGACACTCCGATACGTCACCTAACCCCCTGTGCTGAAGCGGATATACTTTTCCCTCTGCCAATCCCTCATTACCTACTGTATTAAATCATGGGGAGGATGCCCAAAAACTATTATTAAACCTGTAGAGGTTGCCCAGCGTGCCATTCTGAAGGTAAGCACTTTCAAACCAAAGTTATTTCCTACCGAGCAGCTTTACGAGTTCCGTGGAGTCCTTTCAGTAAGACAACTTTACATTCTCAATATGATATTAATGCAACATAAGAATACCTTTTACAATCCACTCACTCTAAACATGCGCACAAAACACTTGGTTTGCCCACACAACCCTTCACTTTTAAAACAAAATAAAGCACTATATTTGCCCTATTTATTGGCCCTTACATGTACAACAAAATAAATAAAAACATTAACATTTACCCGATGACTAAAACTTCTTCCAAAATTACAATAATAAGCACCTACAGAAACTCACATATCAGATCAGGAGAAAGAAAATTTGCTTTAGGTGCCCGGATAAACAGTTAAAGACTAGTCGAATATAGTATAAATCATGCTCCGCAATTTACACACCCCCTCACACTCATTCACGTTCCAGCACACACAAAGAGAGGACTGGTTAGGACTATAATATTACGAGTCCAACTCGCGCACGAAGGGTTCCGTACCTCTCCTCATTATCTATAAAAAACCGGCCAAGTCGAAAAAAGGGAACCCTTCGTGCGCTTTGCACGTCATTACGAAATTAAGTATTAAGGCGATTTAGTGTCAATAGATAACGTGTTACACAGTTAATTATACATACACATATACTCACTGGTAGAGCGCAGCGATGGGCTCGCAGATGATCTCCTGCACGGACGAGTGCATCATGCGCACGCCATTCACCAGCCACGGCGTCTGCGGCAGTGCGCGGCTCAGCTTCACGTACCTGCAACATAGCGCACACGCACTCGTTAACCCTGCGACTGACGCCCGGTGACGGTGACGAGTATGACGACACACACTCACCTGCCGCCGAGGTACAGCGGCGCGTGCGTGCACACGACGCTGACGCACTGCGAGCGCGCGCGCACGGGCGGCGCCTCGTCCAGCCCCGCGCGGGTGCGCAGCGCCGCCAGCGTGGCGCCCACCAGGGCCTGCTCCACGGAGCGCCGCGTGAACTCCACGCCGAAGCGCCGCCCCGCCGCGCGCCGCGCGCTGAACAGTCCCGGGGACAGTGCCTTCAGCACCTCCAGCTCCTGCAACACATCGATACTACTCGTACGCGGTAACTTGGCACCTGGCTTGACACACTTCGAATGACGTTTTGAGGTTTTAATTGAAAGTGAACTACTTATTCGATTTCGGTGAAAACAATATTAAACGCGTTAGCATCACTGTTACCGCGTTGCGTTTATATTATTTCCAACGAAGTCTAAATGTTCAATTTCAATTAAAACGTAATTCGAGTCAGGTGTCAAGTTAACGCGTACGGGTAGTACATATAGCTAGCACACACGCTCGCCCGACTAGACGTCGTCATTGTGTGTGTGCACTGTGTGCAGCATGCAAACCTGCATGTCGTCGGGGTACTCGATGTGCAGCGTGACGAGCAGCGGCGACACGGCGCCCGAGTCCAGCGCCTTGTCCACGTGCCGCGCCAGCACAGGGCCGAACGACCACTTCCACGCCTCCTTCAGCGGCGTCAGCGACTCTGCACACACGTCACACTGAGCTCCAATGTCAACTGGTACAGTGGTACTAGCCAGGGGCGAGAAGTCCATACAGCTCCTACCGGCTTCTCATAACATAGCCTCAAAACTTTTAGTGCTGAGAAATAAGCGTCTTTTTACGACTTCTGTAATTGTTTCTTATGTTCCGTCTGGCGAACACCTCGCCCCCGCTACTGAGGCAGTAGCTCACTCACCGTCGTCGTAGTTGGCGCAGGCGTCCTTGAGATGCAGCGCCACGATGCGCTCGCGCAGGATGGTGGCGATGGGTGCCGACAGCGCGCACGCGAACGTTGCGCACTCGTAGCTGCGGATAACATACATAGGTATCGTACGTAGCTGAAGGAACCGCCAACTGCGAGACGGACTCGCGCGTACTACATGTTACAGTTACAAACTATAGACTTCTAAAAAGGTTTTCTTGTAATCTATAAGTAAAAAACTGATACCAGTACTTTCTTATTCAAAATATTGGGCTCAGAAGTTTCGGAGATAAGGAATGATCAATTTTCACAAATTTCCTAAATACACGCAAAATAAGGCGGCCCTATGATGATAGGGTTCCAAATGGCCATATTTTGAAAAACTGTTTTTTTTTCTAATTTAAATAAACACCCTGTATTATTATATTACACCATCCACACATGGCCAAATACAGGAAAGAGCTATTTTTTAATAAAAAACAAATGTTTTTAATATTTAAAATAAAAAAATATATCAACTGACAATTTAAAAAAACCCTATGATGCAGTTTTAGTTTTGATCAACACCGGACTCGGAGCCGAGACTCTACAACTGAATCATTGGTTTTTTTTTAAATAAGTATCAGTTACGGGTTACGATTTAATTTCCAGAACGGAAGCGAGCAAACCAATAACAGGTGGTGCGTTGGTTTGTAGTGTTAGCTCCGTAAACGTCGTTGATGTTGCGTGCCGCTTGTGCCGCGTTGCTGCCACGACGGTACTCATATTCCATAATTACTCGAATTTTTAACGTATCCATGATGACGAAAAAGATTGAAATGAGATGAAAATGTAACACTAATCAATAAACAAATGACTACTTTTGGAAAAAAAAACCATGTTTATAAAATAAAGTTAATTTGAAATTAGAATTCTTAGCCAAACAAAAATTATTTTGATTTGAAATGGCCAGTACTGCAGAACGGCAATTTCATAGGTAAAGACCTAATATTAGTAGGATTAATGTATTTTATTTATTTTATTGTAAAATTGTAATTTATAATACACTGTTTTTAAATTGATGACTTTTGTTTGTTGCTGTTAAATTGAATGTTTTTGTTTTAATGTTTTTAAAATTGTAATGTTTTAATTAATTCCTTATTGTATCTAATTTACATGTATTTTTTTTTTTAACTTCTTGTGTTATTTATTATAACGTTATTTAAGTACACATTTACACACGCATAGTGCTGTCTCTGTTTAACATAGATTTGCTACTCCCCCGCGTTCCCCCTATGTACTACAGAACTCTAATATTCTCTATCATTGCCATATTATTACTATCACTTTTTTTGATGTTTGTTTTTTAATAGATAGGCCAGGGAATTCTTCAACAAATTATATTGTTTACATCATTTCCAAGCCTTGTTTTTAAAGTTACAAAAAATAGCACTGACTGACCGTTTCTTTTCCAGCATTTCTTTAACCATATTGCAGCATTGTGGCCAGTTCTCTTCCTGGAGCACTCCGAGGCAGGTCACACACACACCTTCCACCTTCATCCTCTTGGCTGAAGGCTCACTACATGAGGAGTCTTCTGCCTCAGATGACTTGTCTGCGGTGAGCGGCTCACTGCAAGTGTCCTGTTCACGTGACTGAGCTGCTGGGTCACCCTCAGATGATGCAGCTTTGACATCTTCAGGAGGGTCGTCTGTTGGCTCAACTACAGGATTTAGATTTATTTCTAAGTCTGCTTTCTGTGGCTGACTGGCTGTGCTGGTATCTGCACACTAAAAGATTTCATAAAATGTTGAGGTTAGGACTAAATAATTACAATAGGTAAAATTACTGTATTTAAACAAATTAACAACCTACATTTTAGAGATTCGCTAAGTAAAATCGTGTGTGTAAATAATGATGTATTCTTTGATATGACTAGCACTAATCTCGTTTTAACAAAGATGAAACTTACTAATTTAAGAACGAACTGTTGAGCATTTTCGTAAGCTGACGGATTCTTTAGTCCTAAATACCGAATACAGCATGCGTCACAGCAGCCCAGCTCTTTACAACGCCTTATGAGAGCTTTTTGATTCATTATAACAAAATATTAAAACTTTTGATTAAGCATGTGCAACTAAAACGTAAACAAACACAAGTCAAAGTCATCAGAATTCAGTCACAATTGAAAATGTCACAAAGTATCGTAATGGTACGTTTCTTTTTACGGGCAAGACAAACAACAATAATGAACGAACTTGAAAATGAATGTCAAAAATTACTAGAAGTGATGTCTATTTATAAATATTTTGTATTAAACTGTCTTAGAAAATAATTAAAAAACACACGAAACTTACAACAAACTAAAATATAGCATCAACAAAATTCGTCCTCAACGCTGTAAGTGATTAGGTACTAAATTTCATGGAAATACGTAACAGTTAGGTTGACGTAAAAAGTATTAATAAATAAGCGAGCATTTTTCAATAAAATACATTTATTATTTCGACTTTACCGGAATATAAATTAGGTGTAAAAGGAACGTTAACGACGTTTTGATACTGCATCACATTTTAATGATTTATTTTCATTCTCTGTCTACGATTTTAGGGTACGGTCTACGTATTTGAATATTGAAGATTAAAATACCTACTGTTAAAATATCGATGTTCAAAACATCGAAAATGGAAATATCGAACGACCATAAAACCGAAAATTAAAATAACGAAAGTTTTTATTATCGAATGGTTAAAATTAAATATCCTACGTCCAATATATCTAAAATTTAAATATCTACAAAAGTTACATCGAAAGATCCAAATATCGAAATACAGATTATCGAATGTCCTAAATATCGAAGTACAAAGTATCGAACGTCCTAAATATCGATGGGTAGGTACATTATATTATTTGAACATCGAAATTAAAATACCTAGGTACGTGTAAAAATGGATTAATTTTCAACATTTAATACATTCATTAATTCACCTAAATACGTACAAGTTAAAATATCGAACAAATTTTGATATAAGTAGTATGAGTGGAAAAAGGTTGTTTCTGCAACGTCTCCGGCGCTACGCGGAGTGCAACCCCTTCGCCCTTGCGTAACAAAGCATAGGCACCCGTGGGAGCCGTAGTGGCTGAGGCTGGTCGCCGGGGGCAACCAGCAAGCCGAAGCTGCGGAGGTGATCATACAGCGGGCGGGGGTTGCCCTCCCTTCTCGCCTCCGGATTTTTATATAATATGATACAGCCTGGTGACAGAAGGACAGACGGACGGACGGATGGACAGCGGAGTCTTAGTAAGTTAGTTATTACTAACTTACTAAGACTCCGTAGGGAAAGAAAATTCGTTTATTCCGCCATAAGGCAATGAATTGATACCACGCGAATTCTTTTACCTTTATCTCATGACCTTTTTTTTAAGGATGGGAAATCACCAAATGACCTCTCCGCTCTGGGTGGAGCTGAAGGGAGTGTCAGACTCTTCCTGACTATAAAACCCATCCATGCTCCTCCTAGTGCCTTTTGCGTTCCAGGGCCGCGGTAACTTTTCTTTGCAGTTGAACTTCTTTGCATAATTTAATGTTTCGTGTAGGTACTTAGAGAAAATTATTTAACCTGATAATAAGCATAATTATTGCCTTTTCAAATATTTTCGACATAATGGGTTCTATGGGGATATTTCTGAAGTAGGTACTTACCTACTAAATCCGTGCGGACGAAGTCGCGGGCGAAGTGCTAGTAATAGGGATCATCATCATCATCATCATATCAGCCGAACGAAAGACATCCACTGCTGAACATATTATGGATAATTAGGGGTCATCGCCCCCTAAAAAAACACCTCTTTAACATAGGCGCCACAGACAGCCCAATTTGCAGAGGTTGCTTCGACGACGAGGAATCAGTCGCCCACGTCGTCATCATAGGCATGTCTTCTCTTATACCAATCCTCACGTTCCTGTGCCAGCCTCATCCAGGTTCTACCCACGATGGCAACAATATCGTCCATCTCACCGCCCGGCCGACCAAAACTTCTTCTTCCAAGTCCTCGGATACACTCGGTCACTGCCTGACTCCACCTATTATCACCGCGCCTTGCTAGTGTCCTTCCCAGATTCATTTTAGTTTCGCCAACATATACTTATACTTATGCCAAGTCTGGAACGCTCCATGGCTCTCTGTGCAACTCTTAGTCTGTACATAGCCTCCTGCGTGAGCGTCCATGTCTCAGCACTTAAGACAGGTAGGCACCATTGACGTTCATCATCATCATCATCATCATATCAGCCGAAAGACGTCGACTGCTGGACATAGGCCTCCCCCAAGTGTCGCCACAGCCACCGGTCCTGTGCGTCTCGCATCCATCGGTTACCCGCGACCCTCACCAGGTCATCGGTCCACCTTGTGGGAGGCCTTCCAACGCTGCGTCTTCCGGTACGCGGTCGCCACTCCAAAACTTTTCGGCCCCATCGACCATCTGTTCTGCGAGCAATGTGCCCTGCCCACTGCCACTTCAATTTGACGATTCTTCGGCCTATGTCGGTAACCTTGGTTCTCTTGCGGATATCATCATTCCTGATTCGATCAAGGAAAGTCCGAGCATTGCTCTCTCCATTGCCCTTTGGGTGACTTTAAGTCTTCTGATGAGGCCCATTGTGAGCGACCACGTTTCGAGTCCATAGGTCATCACTGGCAACACGCACTGGTCATAGACTTTCGTCTTGAGACACTGTGGTATGTGAGACGAGAAGATACCGCGCAACTTCCCGAACGCCGCCCATCCGAGTCGGATTCGACGGTTGACTTCCTTCTCGAAGTTAGCCCTACCTAGCTGGATCGTTTGACGTTAATACCGTTATATTCCCAATCTATACTTTTCACGATATTATCCTCATGGACTGCTGTGAAAAGTTTCGGTGAAATGAGAGAAGTGTTCTCTCATCTCAATCATTAATTAAAACGTTTCTCATTACCGAAAAATATTTGAACAGAAGAGGTGATACAGCCATCCAGAGTCTTGCATTTAACACTTCCAAATTCCTAATTCTAAGAGTTGTCAAGCAATGCTAGTTAATGACTGTTCGTAAATCTTATCTGTGATCATATCTAGCGACATTCTTTTACTTTCCAACATACACGCGAACGAAGTCGCGGGCAACGACTGGTAACGTATAAAGCAAGCACAAGCACAGTGGTAAGTATACTTGACACAGTATGTACTGAATGTGTGGTGTGGTGCGTAGTTGATACGACGACGGCACGTTCCGCGGTTGTCCCAGCGGTTGCGGGCGCCATACTGTGTCAAGGTGATGATGATTAAACGTGCTCATGTCGAGTGTCGACGCCGTGCGCCACGCCATGCGTCACCCCGCGCGAACTTCGTTTGTTTAGCGACGATACACGCCAATCTGTGCTTTACGTGCTACAGGCGCTACGTATTTATACTGTGCTACAGCAAGTCGTAGGACGTAGGTATCATTCTTACCTGTTTTATGATTAACTAGCTGTGCCCGCAAAATCGTTCGCGTGGTTGTTGAAAACTTAGGCCTAGCGCGCACTGCCTTGCGTTTTTTAAACGCACAATCTGTGTAGTGTCATAGAAGTGCGCGCATTGCGGTGAAAAAAACGTATGCGATTGAGTCACCGTTGTCCTCTCGCTGCAAAAGAGATTGCTCAGTTTTCTTCTGGCCGTGGTTGCGCATCAAAACATTTTGTATGATAGCATAAATTGGATATAAAAGAGGGGTGATGTCGTACTTTTAAAGGAAATAAAAATTATACATTTATTTTGTGGGGTTTTTGTAGTTTTTTGATTTTCTATTCAGTTTTGAGGTTAGTTTTGTAACAAACTTTTCACCAAAAAAACAGTTCTTTACAACAGTGTGATTTGAATTCAGATAAGACTACAGAGCACAGTTTCAAGAAACCAATTAATGATCCCAAATAAATAATATTTCATAGGTAGGGCATGCTAAATGTAGGTTTGTATATAAAATGAAGCAAGTAGAAAATAAAAAATGCTTGAATAGAGCATAGTTTTATTGATCAATAAAACATGTCGTCTAAAAACGGAGCCGGCGGATCAACCGACCTAAATTGAGCCCAACTTAGATACCGCAAAATGGTAACATAACGTGAGCATAGCATCCTACTGTTCGATTTTCACAGTACAATCACAATGGTCTTCAAAAGCACTTTTGAAGACTCGACTGGACACGGTCTCAACGCAATGACACAGATTGAATAATAGTTCGCAATGATAAGTTACTTATTAGCACAACAAACTCAACTACTATCAAATAAAACCAAAAGTTCGCTGCGAGTGCCGACAAGATGCTTTGTTTGACAGACATATTGACAGTAGGGATGAGCACAAAATATCGATATTTTAAAATATCGTTATTTTTTCATCCAATTATCGATATTTTTAATCGCGATATATCGATATTTATTTTAGAGTATCGAATCGTATCAATTTCGATCTATTTTTAACTAAACTCTGGTTTCGAGTTTAATGTTACAAGATAGGTACTCCTTGCATGCAGGCTCCTCGAGCATCGTCAACTTAACTACCCGCCAGACTACTTAAAAACCCGCCAGAATCTACATGAAATGCATTATAATAACAGTAAGACTCTTAGCTGCGTGCACAAAAATACTATCTAATACTATTATGCCATCCAGTGTGAGACGTATATGACTCTGAAGTTAACAGGTAATTAACAATAAACTATTTAATTAAGCTAAAAAATTAACCTTATAGCAAAATTTTTAGCTACAATTTCTAGAAACTTTTAAATTACATTGAATGCTTTTGAAAAGTAATAAATGTTGCTATACCTACTTAATTGCGTTTTGCTAAAATAAATACCTACTAAAGAAAATGAGTACCTACCTACTGTAGAAAAATACTCCAACTCAAAGATCGATAATGAACCTCAGCCATCGACATCTTCCTCTTCAGTTACATTAATTGATTAACGGCATTGTTATTATTAGATGCTGGTCTTGCTCCACAACGCCACTAGGTAGCCACTAGGGGGCTCGAAAGTAATATTAGCATTTGGTAATATTGTTGGTCCGGCTGAAGATTGTAAGAATGCAATATTTTTCATTGTATAGACTCCACTTATTTAGCAATGTATTATTTCATGCACATGTGTGAGTACTGTGTATCTTTAAATTATAATGATCATTTTGGGTAGGTCTTTGACTTGAATGTACCCTGGCGATTGGGGATGTCATGCTCACTCAAAAGTCTGGCTGATGGTGGCGCATGCGTTGGATCATTTGGCTCCCTTAAAAATGGTTGAGCCGAATGGTGCTAGCGTATGCGTCATGTTCGTGAACGGGCGCCGTCAGCTGAGACTGGTCATCTCTCGACTGCCATGGTTAATTTTAATTATTTCTTTGAATTGTTTCTTTTTTACTCCAGACTCTTTTATCCTGCACGTCTTTTACCTCGTTCTCACATATAAAATAATTTCAATATGAATGTTGAACCATAATTTTGTAACAAAATATTATTTTTAAAAGAGTGTCCGTGGAGTTTCTTGTATGTTCTTCTCCATAGAGATCTACGCTTTGGAACGTGCAAATAGCTTCATCTTTTTGACCGACCGACCTTGACAATTCAAAAGTACCTGTAAATGGTCTAATTGAAATAAATGCTTTGACTTTGACTTTGACTTAGATTAATTTTAATTACCTGCTACGTTTATCTTAAAAATAAAAATAATTATAAGTACCTACTGATTTTTTACTCCTGTGTTTGACTTAATATGCAAAACGTGATTATAATTTGACCACATATTTTTACCTCCCTTTCTGTGTAGTAAGTACTAAGTAGCGATCAGCTACTTTTAGCTTCTTTTTGGGTCAAAAAATCTGGCTATCTAGCAATTTTTTGCAAACTGTCTAGCTACTGACTAAACAGTTGGCAACATTTTCACTGAGACACACACTCATAAAGATGGGTTAATATCGATATTTTTCAGTATTAGCTAATATGAATATTATATATTAGTCTAGCAATATTATAATATCTTAACTAATATTTGAGGATCAGTGATATTTAACTAAGACCCTAATATTACGTATCACTTCCGTATTAGATGACGTATGTTCATTATACTATATCTCGGTAGTATTTTTTGAATATGAATATATGAACTAATACTGAAAAATATCGGTATTAACACATCACAGGAAAGCAGAATACGCAATTTCGTATAAATGGATGATTTTTCCACATATTTTCCAACTATTTGGATTTAAAAACCAAACTGCTGAACTGATTTTGATAAAATTTCAAGTGTATATCCTTTCACATAAAACAATATTTTTTTAAATCGGTTCATATTATTATGACGGAGACATGAGGTAACAAACACATAAATAATGATGAGTACAATGACCCCATAAGAGGTATTACGTTTATTCTGTTACCTATACGTTGTAGAAATGACTCGCTCGGTCAGCCAATAACCGCGCTTCACATTCCTCGAAACTCTCCTGTGACCGAGAAGCCGCCGTAAGAGAACGCTGTACATATATTATGTTAAGTCTAGACTCACGCTGGGTACGCGTTTCTGACGCAAGAACTTCACGATCTTCTTCTTATTCCTGTGACCTACTTAGTCTCATCTTTTTCGTATTTCGGCTATATAGCGAAAGATTTGTTTTTTTCCTAGAAGGCATTTTGAAGAAAAATGTCTAACCAATAAATCAAATAAATTCAAGTAGTGATAAACCAATACTTTAAAATAAAAAAATAAAATAAATAAAGTGAACTTAATGTTATACCTAGTGCAAATAATAATAATATGCTTCAATGATATAGAATGTTAATGCAAAAAAAACGTAATCTGTTTGTTTAATCTCACATATTGCGAATAAACAGAACACAGCCAACAAAGATCCATTAGGACATATTATGTCCTGATGGATCTTTGGCTGTACGGCCCACCGGCCACAGAGACATTTTGTAATACACAAAGTAGGCAAATAAATGTTATTCTGATTCTGATTGATTCTGATTCTGACTTTGAAATACTTACTCGAAATAAGTACTATTTTATTTACAATTTTTTTTTAAACACGGACAGTCGGGCAGCCTCGAAAAATAATTCGAATCGTCTGTTCGTCTTGCGACTCGGACGAATCAACAACACAATTTTTTTAACGAATGACACTTCCAAAGTAAGTCTATACATATAATCTATACATATAATAAAACAGTAACGAAAGAAAAACTGTACATTGAGAATTTTCGAGAAAAAATAAGTGGCTTTTGTTAGAAAAACGTAACTGATGACAAAAAGTGACTTTTTAGAATTTTTGTCTGTTTGTCTGTTTGTATGTGTGTATGGTAGGGCTTCACGCCAAAACTACTGGATAGATTGAATTGAAATTCAGCAAAAATGTTCTTTGTAAACCAAGGAATACTTTAGGCTACATATTTACATGCCGTATGTTATGGGAGGTAAGCAATATTGATTTCAAAAGGTTTTTGTTCGTAATTTAATGCACAAAATAATTGAATGCACAAAATGACATGTTAGTTAGTTACAAAACCATTTAGATAATTTTTACACATAAACCTGATAGGAATTGTAGCAATCTAGAAGAAATCAACTTATTATCTACAAAATTCAGATACCCGTAATGCCATCTGTTGACCGAAAAAAGTACTAACTATCAAAAGCATGAGAATTACACCAACATATATTTTTTAGTTACTAATGGTACTTTTAAAACGTCATAAACAGTGATTCTTTTGATACAAAACTTACCGTTAATGCACCCTGGTTGCTTCTGTACACTTGGACGGAGCTAGGCCGGCAAACTTAGCCAGGACACCTACGCACAACGGAGTCCATACTCTACTCTATCAGTTGCGGGGTTTTTTTATGGATGGGAAATCATCAAAATGACTTCTTCCGCTCTGGGTAGACTGGAAGGGAGTGTCAGACTCTTACTGACTAAAACCCATCTGTGTTTTTCCTTATGATCTTTGAGTTCCAGGGTCACGGTGACTCTTTCGAACAAATTCCGCAACCCTAGCAGGCTCTGGCCCTAACGGGCTACGTCTACTTAGCTGACATCTCTTGGAGGCGCGCATGGAACACAACGCTTCGTCGACCCGGACCAGTGGCGCTATATAGGGTGTATAGCTCCATCCCTCCTTCTCGCTCGAACGACTCACGCTTTAACACGTCATGGTAGGGCCGCAGGTTGTTATCGGGCCGCGAGCCACCCAATGCTCGCCGTCCGCAGGCCCGTGCTTACGGTGACCGAGAATCGCCCTACGACTCCTAACGCCCGGGGCGTCTTCTTCTGTGTCGGCGGCTAAGGCGTGACGTTTGCCTCTCCTTCACGCGGCCCGCCCCTTCCTTTACTAGCATTACTGTTTCGCAAAAGAAGGTGACGGCTTCCCACGCCTCCGCGCTCTGGACCATGGACTGAACCAGAGCCGGTAGCGAGAGGTCGCCGTCGCTGATCGCCTCGACGAGGACACGGCGGTGCTCCGCCCAACCAGGGTAGACCTTCACCTGCTCCACCGTGACAACTTTATGTAGCTCTATCGCGTGTTAACAAACTTAGCAAGTTTCATCAACATCGTGTGTCATCATCATTATCCACAGTCCAACTTCGCTCACTGCTGAGCATAGGCCTCTCTTTTCGTGTGCCATTCCCCACGTTCCTGTGCCGGCCTCATCCAGGTTCTACCCACGATGGCAACAATATCGTCCGCCCATCTCGCCGCCGGTCGACCAACACTTTTTCTTCCAGTCCTCGGACGCCACTCAGTCAGTGCCTTACTCCACCTATCATCACCGCGCCTTGCCAAGTGTCCTGCCCAGCTCCACTTTAGTTCTACAATTCGTTTTCCGATGTTGAAAACCTTCGTACGTCTTCGGATCTCGACGACGTACCTCTGCCAAGCATGGAACGCTCCATGGCTCTCTGTGCAACTATCAGTCTGTACACAGCCTCCTGCGTGAGCGTCAATGTAAGTCAGTAAGTCATGGTGGGAAAAGCACACTGGTTATAAAGGCGGGAATTCAGAAATTGCGGAATTTTGGCAGGCTTCAGAATGTCGTCCATTTTGATATAAAAGCGGCCCATCCAAGGTGTGTTCCTCTCGATACCTCCGTTTGTTGATTTTCTTTGCCAATTGAAAGGATATGGCCAAGATAAACATATCGGTTAATCATCTCCAACAATTCATTTCCAGATTTGAATCGCTGAAGGCGTTTGCCATAACCTTCGTCTTGGTCATATTCATCCCAAGATCCAACTTAAAAGAAGCATCTTAAAGATTTGTAGCATTTTCTGGGGGTCATCGAAGTTCTCAGTGAAAACCACAAAGTCATCTGCAAATCTTAAGTGAGACAGTTGGGCAGAAAATTGACGTTAATACCGCTATAGTCCCAATCTATACCCACATTTTTAACGACATCTTCTAGGACTGCTGTGAATAGTTTCGTTGAAATAAAAGAAGCATTATCATTACAACGTTTCTCACGAAAAAATATTTGAACAGAAGAGGTGATACTCGACGGCGAGTTGTGTTCCACGCGCTTCACAAAAAGATGTCAGCATAAAGACGAGGCCCGCTAGGGCCAGTGCCTACAGTGCCCGCTAGGGCCAGGGTTGCGGAATTTGTTCGAAAGAGTCACCGCGGCCCTGGAACGCAAAGGGCATTGGAACACAGATGGGTCAGTCAGAGTCTGACACTCCCTTCCATTCCGCCCAGAGCGAAAGGAGTCATTTGATGTTTTCCCATACATAAAAAAAGAGGCAAGCAATGATAGATATTGACTGTTCGTATTAGATATACGAACATATTGATCTTACCTAGCCACATCATTTTACAATACATACACGCGAACGAAGTTGCGGGCAACAGCTAGTAAATAATATTACTTGATAAAAATTCAAGTAGAACCTATATTTCGGACTTCAAATCAAAGACCGAAACGAAACTAATACCAAACGAACAGTCTTTACAAACGAATTTTGAACAACATAATTAACCATACAAATAGACCTTTTAACCGACACAGTTTAGAACATTTTAGACACCCTACTTAGCTCGAATCTGATTTAAAACATGGGCCATAATATATAAAAGTACCTACTCTGTGAACATGGGCAAGGGTCGTTCTCTGTCGCGCAGAATCATAAGGTTTATATTTAACTTACCACCAGATATAGTAACATTTAGGAGATAAAAATAGTAAATGATCACCAAAATTAAACACGCAGTTTAATTTAAAATTATAACCAAAATTTTAACGTCTCGCTATCCTATTTAAGCAAAATGACTCCAAATAAATCATTGTTAACCCAAAAGTAGTAAATGATCACCAAAATCATACCAGCATTTTAATGTAAAATTAAAATCAAAGGTTTTACATCTTGCTATCCTGTTTAAGCAAACTAATGTCAAACAAATCATTGTTAATCACAAAACTTTTAAGTAAATATAAAGCTTTATTTTAATTTATAAGCTTTCTTTCATTTTTATTGGCAGCTATTGTTTGGTGTTTGGAGTTAAAAAAGTGTGAAATAAATAACTTTTGCCAAAAAAATATTCGAGAAGTAGCGCTCGCCGGCCGCTACCGCGGCACCGCTCGCTTCGCTCGCTCGGCTCGCGCGCGGTTGGTCACAATTCTAACCTAATCTAACCTATTTTATCCAGTTTGTAACCCCAAGCCTACATTTTATGGCAATCACAGTAGTTTATTTAGGCAAAAATAGCGCATTAATTTGCTCGCTAAGATTTGGTGATCATTTACTACATTTGGTGTTCGAAAACAATTTGAGGTGCAGTCGTGACTAAAATAGCTAGTACTATTGTAATTTTAGACTTCATTTTTCTGGTGTCAAATATATATTTTTGGTAAAAGAACTAATAGTCCGGTCAAATTACGCCGAAAATAAGGCAAACTTAGCATTAATTCTTAACTCCGATTTTTTGCCATTAATGTGTAGAGTATAAGCAGAGAAGTATGTTTAAATGTATCCCGCGAAAAGTTAACCCCCGGATGTTCGTTTTTTTTAGCAAAACATTTAATTTCATAATAACTCGTTGGGAAAAAATATTAACTGGCATGTTAGTTTGGGACATTTGTAGAACAGATTGAGCTGTACAAGTAGGTAAGAAAATTAAACGTTTTTCATCAACGGAACAATACTTTTTTTTAAAGAATGTTATTTTTTAACTTTGTACTTCAAGGAAAAATGTTAACTTGACAAAAATAATGCTAAATGGATTTTAATTAACATGTTTACTTACATTGTGAAAATTAAAACAATACTACCTCGGGGTTCCGAGATATAAGAAATTGTCACATAACTTTTCAGGCAAAAATGTAACTCTCCTGAAAGTTGTTTAATAATGGAAAATGTACAAACACAAATCATAATTTATCAAAATTAAACAAATCAGACGTTATTTATTACCTATCTCTTTAATTGATAATAAAGTGGCATCTTTTTTGCCGCACTCAGTTGAGTTCAACTATTAGAATTGGCTCATCCGTGTTTTGTTTCATTCATGTGTCAGAATCAGTCAGAGTACAAAATGCATGAGAAAATGAATTTTGCTCATAACTTGTGTTTCGTGAATTCTTCCAAATTTTTAAATATTTATTCTGCTATTCAGGGTGAAGGAAAATAAAAAAAAGATCATTCTTGAATTACAAATGGTGTAACTAACACATTTTTTTATTTATAGATAAAATCATGCAACAATGTGCTGCTCTTGAAATGATTGCAGCAAATCGTTATTTTTCACAAAATCGTCTTATTTCAGCAAAGTCAAAGTCAAAACGTTTATTTCAATTAGGCCATTCAACGGCACTTTTGAACGTCATCATTTACATTTAAAATAATATAAAGTGACTCCACTGTCCGTTCGCAAAGGTAGATTCTTATGGAGAAGAACGGACAAGAAACTCCATAGTTACTCTTTTCAAATCAATGTTTTACAATTTTTTGAGTACAAAAATTAATTTTAATTTTTAATTTCAGCAAAGACGAAAGAGCTGTATTGATGTTTCATTAGTAGTTTAAGAAACTGTTACATACTTACCTGAAATTATTAAAAAAACTAGAACGAGTGTACATATTTGGTTCATAATTTTATAAGAATTCATAATTGTTGTAGAGAAATAATAAAAAAAAAATACATTTTGAAACTTTGTTATGCACAGTTTCACAAACTACTCTGTCGTCTAAACTCATGCAACTTCATCAAAACACATCAAATTGCATCATCATCGTCATCATCATCATCTCAGCCGAAAGACGTCCACTGCTGGACATAGGCCTCCCCCAAGTGTCGCTACAAAAACCGGTCCTATGCGTCTCGCATCCAACGGCTACCAGCGATCCTCACCGGGTCATCGATCCATCTTGTGGGAGGCCTTCCAACGCTGCGTCTTCCGGTACGCGGTTGCCACTTCGTTTTCGGCCCCATCAACCATCTGTTCTGCGAGCAATGTGCCCTGCCCACTGCCACTTCAGCTTGGCGATCCTTCGGCCTATATCGGTTACCTTGGTTCTCTTGCGGATTTCATCATTCCTGATTTGATTACGCAAGGAAACCCCGAACATTGCCCTCTCCATTGCACTTTGGGTGACTATAAGACCCATTGTGAGCGACCACGTTTCAGTTCCATAAGTCATCACTGGCAACAGGCACTGGTCATAGACTTTCGTCTTGAGACACTGTGGTATGTGAGACGAGAAGATATCACGCAACTTCCCGAACGCCGCCCAACCGAGTCAGATTCGACGGTTGACGCCTTTCTCGAAGTTAGCCCTACCTAACTGGACCGTTTGTCCCAGGTAGACGTACTCGTCAACAACTTCGAGTGTAGAGCCTCCGATCTTGATAGGAGTGGGTGCTACATATACCATGACCTTGGTTTTGTCCATGTTCATTTTAAGACCCACTCTTTCGGAAGCTCTACTGATGTCATCGAGCATTGTACTGAGGTCCTCCATGGTCTTAGCCATGACGACTATAACGTCGCCAAATCGAAGGTGAGTGATGTACTTGCCATTGACATTAATGCCTTCTCCAGTCCAAAACCTTGAAGACGTCCTCCATTGCGGCCGTGAACAGTTTCGGAGAAATTACGTCTCCCTGCCTCACACCCCGCTGCAGGAGGATAGGTTTCAAAGTCTGATCCTGAAGTCGGACTGACATGGTGGCGTTTTCGAACAAACACTTAGGCACCTCGATGTAACTACAGTCGATCTGGCACCGTTGGAAAAACTGCAGCACAGCCCAAGTCTCGATCGAATCGAAGGCTTTCTCGTAGTCCACAAACGCTAGGCAGAGGGGCAGATTATACTCTTCGGTCTTCTGTATAACTTGCCGCAGCATATGGCACTGGTCTAGGCGCCCAGTTTTGGAAGAGGGGCTCGTTTGAGAGTCGTGCAGGTGCGGGGTTCAGTTCAGCGAGCTGTCGTCGTAAGGGAATGGGGGCTGCTGCGGAGAACTCCGGGCTCTTCCGTAGGTGGCCCAGACTAGAGGATGACCAGGATTCGTCCTCTAACGAAAAGTGGGCCTCTGGCCCGAAAAATCCCCACCAGTAGGCGAGGTAAGGGCTGAGAAGGAAGCAAGTGGAGGGTGCTCACCTCCCAGGAGACAGCCCAGCGAGCCGCTAAGCTTGCCGAGGAGGGGCGCCACCCAAGAGCGACCGGACGAAGGGCTATCTCTTCGGCTTCTTCCGGCGGTGAGCCGGATATCGCTAGCGGTTCCGATAAGGAGCGTAAGGTCAGGTTTGCGGAGGTCGTGGAGGCTGCGGTCCGCAATGTGGCCTTGAAGTGGACGCAGGCCTCTAAAAACAAGGCTATAAGCGCGGCTTTGGTTTCCATTCTGGCGGCTGAGGCGAATCGTGGTGGGCCTCCGTCGGACGAAATGTCCAAGCTGCGGGCAGAGGTCACCCGCTTGGTGGCCGCCACGGAGTTTCTCCAAAATGAAAACGCAAAACTCCGAGCAGACCTAGCCGGGCTCCAAGAAGCTGGCTTACAGGGGGCGTCAAATGCGGACGATGGCCAAGTGTCAAGGCCCGCGAAGTGCATGGACATGCGCATTCTGGGTCTGGATGACTCTGTCCCGGAGGAGGAGGTGTTGGCCGACGTCGTCAGGACGGGGGGTTTCTCTGAGGAGGTGAAGGCAAGCACCATACGTCCTGACCACACGGGCATGGGAACCGTTGTGGTGAGCTGCCCCGTGTCGGTGGCTAAGATAATATTGGAGGGCCGAAGGCTCCTGTTGGGTTGGGTTTCTTCGCAGGTCAAACTGCTGGAACCCAGACCTCTGAGGTGCTTCCTCTGCCAAGTGTGCAACCACGTAGGAAGCCTGCGGACCGCCGTCCGCAGGCATCAATAGCTGGAGAGCAATGGGTAGCTCGCCATACGATCAGAACAGGCCTGAGTCGACTGCGCGTTGTGTTCCACGTGCGCCAGAAAGAGCTGTCAGCAAAGACGCTGGGGCCCGCTAAGGCCAGAGACTGCCAGGGTTGCGGAATTTGTTCGAAAACATTACAGCGGCCCTGGAACGCAAAGGGCAATAGACGGAATACGAATGGGTTTTAACCAGTAAGAGTTTGATACTCCCTTCCGTTCCTTCGCACCCAGAGCGGAGTTCAATTGTATGAGGCCTTACGATAAAGTTCGTCGGATAAGGATGAGCTTTAGTAATTTCCTAGATAACAAAGTTCTTGCGGAATTTGTTCGAAAGAGTCACCGCGGCCCTGGAACGCAAAGGGCATTAGGAGGAACACGAATGGGTTTTAGTAAGTAAGAGTATGACACTCCCTCCCGCTCCGCCCAGAGCGTAAGGAGTCATTTGATGATTACCAATCCTTAATAAAAATCTACTGCCGAGACTATATGACGCTTAAACTGTTTATTTATTATTATATACGCCACCTTGACAAATATGTATTCATCAGATAGTCTAGTAAGTCTATGAATTATTTTCATGTAATACATGTTTTAGTATATTCAACGGGTATTCAACGGGAAATATATGTTTTAGTATATTCCCGTTGTCCCCGTAGGCCATATCTCCGTTAAAGGGTACGAAGGATATTTAATAAAATAATAAAAATTACTTCCCGTTGTTCCCGTTAATTTATTGTAATAATTAAATATACTTTTCAAATTATGTTGGTGCAAGACCGAGCGAAGCAAGCTCGGGACTTGGGGCAACCCGACTCGGACAGGTTAGGTTGGAAGGGGATGGCGAGGTCAAGTGAGCGAGCGAAGCGAGCAAACAGACCCCACCATCACCTTTGTGGTTATTTTTTTTAAACCACCCAGAAATATGATTTACTTCCCGTTTTCCCCGTTAGCCGAATGTACGTTATGGGGACAACGGAAAATAAATTTAATCACGTCCCGCTGTCCCCATGACGGGATATGGCATACGGGGACAACGGGATTAAAGGTATGTTTTCATAAAACTCATTCCAAATATGGCAATTATTCCAAGTTGACCGTTTTTTGTGCATTAGCAACAAAATGCAATTGTAATGCATTAATTCTAATAGCAGCTCAGGATAAGGCTGCGTTTCCTAATAATACAGATAGACGGAAGACGGTCAAGAAAATGTCTGTTTATACGTATGACTGCAGTTAATTTAGAAGTCTTGTTCATAGAAGTTGATCATGTGAAACAAAACACTCACATCTGACATTTGATGTCACCTGGAAAGGCTCGTTTGCAAGTGCAAGATATACGAAAACTGACCGGTAAGTTGAGAGTTGATGTGAATTTGCGAATATGATTAGACTTGCAATTTCTTGTACTTGTTACTACGCGTTAATGCGTACCAACAAGGTTAAAGTTTAACGTGCTACGTTTCCCAATGCAAAAATACTCGCAGAAATTTTGCATGACTTAAAATAAAGTAGTCTATGAAACTGCACATAACTGTATTTTAATAAACCCTTACGACGATTGTGATTTTGAAAGTATATACTAATAAAACCTTTGTTAGTAGTAGTGTACGTGAATATTAATAAATATACTAGGTAAAATTATTATAGAACTTTACAGCTAATAATAACCAACAAAAAAATAAACCATAGTCATTATCTTGATATAATTGTTAAAGCCATAAACTTTGCCATAATTATGACTCTAAACAAAACACAATAGGTAGGTAGGTAACATCTTTTAGATACACATTTTGTAGAACAAGATGATTTTTCATAGTTATTTAAATTCTGACTAAACAAATATTGTGATAAAATGTGCTCAATTCGGTCCAATCTGACAAATGGGTTTGAAACAACAGGGCCACATTAGGAAGATAATATCAATCTGTAATGTCTCAGGAGCCAATAAAACACACTTATAAGCACTCAGGTGGATATAGGGTATGCAAGATACAGAACACGTGTGCTCCTGGCTACGGCTGGTGAATTAATGACGCGCCACCACCATCGTGCATACACTACATTCCTTCTTTATTTTAATTGATTTAAATTAGTTCAAAATTACATCAAAACTTAAATCTTTATAATATGACTGGTAACTCATCGGATGTTGTAAATATTATTAATACTTTAAATAGGCATTATATTACAGATTTTCAATACATTTTTCATGAATAATTTTCCCCTATTTCCAGGTATATACCATACTTTTCCCTTTTTTCTTCACTTGCTTCCCAAACTGTCTTTTGTAAAAGTCTAAGTCAAAACGTTCATTTCAATAAGGCCATCAAACGGCTCTTTTGAACGTCATCATTTATATCCAAATACTATGTATACAAAATAAGGCGACTCTACTGTCCGTTCGCAAAGGCAGATTCTTATGGAGAAGAACGGACAAGAAACTCCATAGTTACTCTTTTCAAATAAATGTTTTACAATATTTTGAATACAAAAATTAACTTTAATATAATTATGTAAGGTTGATGCACCTAGAGTATACTACTTATAGGAAACAAAGTATTACCAGCAGAGGTAAACTTTTTCATTCTCTTAATAAGTACATGGTATTCACATATTTACAAATATTGGAACCATTAATAAAACAGTGTGTGAGTTAATAGAAAAATAAAACTCAAAAAAAGAAAGAGTACATCTATAAAGTTAATATATAAATTGACCAGTTTGATTTTGTCTACACTACACCCTTGATTGTTCTATTCAACAGCGAATGGCGTTGTCATTTATACCGTAGCGCCATGAATCCACGACACTGCCATCCGTGACTAGCACCCATGCTCGGGTGTAGTACAATATCCAGTCATGGGGGATTCGTGCACAGTGCTCCCCGCACAACATTACTCAACGGAAAGATATCCGATCTATCAAAATAAATTTCTGAAATGCATACTCATGAAAATTCCGTTATGATCTGTGCACCAACACAAACCAGCCGGTCGATTCTGTCGACATCTCACGGTGTTCACCTAGGCGGAGTGAACGACAAGAGCGCTGTCATTCCATCTTATTTGTATGGTTTGACAACTCACCCGTCGCGCGACCCGCCCAAGTATTCACTTCAACATGCTTACAGAATCGCACTGCTGAATCGCACTAACAATTTGAAAATATCTAGCACCATATGTGCTACAACACATTAAGCGCTATGTGCTTGGTGCACAGACAGAAATCGTACCAACGATTCCTTGGAGACCCATCGCCTCATGTTATTCATGAGGTGCGGTCAAGAGTTTAGTAAACAAGCCATCAGACTTGGTTTCAGTATCACTGTCATCAACTATGACATTTAAGTCTCGAGGCAGTGATCGGGGATCTTTCTCACACGATCATGGAGCTTAGAGTCAAGCGCCCTTAGTCGGTATACCCAGGTCCATTTCCTTGATAATTCTTAAATGAACCTTAGAATTCAGGATTTTACTTAATCCTCTTAGTTTGCTAATAACTTCTGTGCAATCAAATTGAGCTTTACCTTATACCACACAGTGTTTAAAACTCTCTAATAAAATCTCACGGACCTCATCTAATCGTCTTTAGTATCTACATCACTAAACATTAATAATAACGGTCTCGCAATTTCTACAGATGCAGCTTTTTACGCAATATATCGCGAGCTATTGCACCTGTTGCGTCTTGTTACGATTTGCTATCGTTAATCTCTACGGCAATTGGTCTACAAACTTTTCATGTTACAGAGCTATTCCATGTCACTCTCTCATTTACAGCCGTAAATGGTTTCATTGAAACAAATGTTTTAGGTTTGATCCGTGATTAGCTAGTATTCGCGATTACGTGATTACTTGGACTTGCCAAGCACAAGTTATAGTCATCGAAATCACATTAATTTGAACAAAGAAAATAAAAACCAGGTATCTGACTCTACGTGTAAAATTATACGTGATTTTACATTAGACTTACATTCGATTCTACATTCGACTTTCCATTTGACGCTTTTCAGTGTTTTAGTCGATAATATACTCCTCGTTATTATGAAATTGACCTTTTCCGCCATAATTTTTCAAGCTTAATAGAATCGTTAAAATGTTTCTACTTCCTCCTGTTTTCTTTTTCTGTTAGAAAATATAAATTTTGTTAATCGGACTTTGTTTCGAACTTAAGGAACTGTCTCATTTCTTTAGGGATAATGCATAGACATCGACACCTTCCCCTTCTTCAGCATGAACGTTGACTATAATCTACCCGGAAGATTATAGTTAACTTCTTGTTTGTAGTGCTATTCCCCCAACGTAGTAGAGAGTAGCTCGTTTCTTAGCAGGATTGTCGATGTTGACAGGCAATGTGTTAATTGATCATCTTCGCAATCATGGTGGTCTAACTTTGGAAGTGTGGATGACGCATGAGTCATTTTGGGTTTTAATCAAATTGACTCTTACTTTTGCGTGGCTTTTTACTGAAAATCATTAACAGAAACACATAACTGCGTAGCCCTAATATAAAGATGCAAGTACTCTTTACATGGCCCTTTTTGTGTTATTTACTCTTTGCGTGGCCCTTTGTGAGTCATTTTCTCCTTGCGTGGCCCTTTGTGAGTTATTTACTCTTTGCGTGGCTCTTTGTGAGTTATTTACTCTTTGCGTGGCCCTTTGTGAGTTTTTTACTCTTTGCGTGGCCCTTTGTGAGTTATTTACTCTTTGCGTGGCCCTTTGTGAGTTATTTACTCTTTGCGTGGCCCTTTGTGAGTTATTTACTCTTTGCGTGGCCCTTTGTGAGTTATTTACTCTTTGCGTGGCCCTTTGTGAGTTATTCACTCTTTACGTGGCTTTTTAAGTCATCACCGGTTTGGCCTTTTCCCAACTAAAGATAATACCGATATTTATCAGTATTAGCTAATAAAGAATATATTAGTCTAGAAATATTATAATATTTTAACTAAAATTTTTATCAGCAATATTTAACTAATACTTATTAATACGTATTACTTCATGAATGTCAGAATGATTGAGTGAGTCTAATCCCGCCGATCCGTGTCAAGCGAATGGAATCCCAGATTATGTTAAAGATTATTGTACATGTTAGTAAGCTGTGGATTATGTGAATATTAAATATTAGCATATATTAGTTCGTCGGATAACCGATACGAGAATCCATGGAATATTACTAATCTCTTAACTAATACCAATATGTTCGTCACACTCCTATTCCCAACTATATTGGGGTCGGCTCCCAGTCAAACCGGATTCAGCTGAATACCAGTATTTTACGTGGAGTGGTTGCCTACCTGACCTCCACAACTCATTAACTGGCTAGGTAATACGGTACTTCATGGCAAGACTGTGTCAGATTTTCTGGCTTCTGACAATCCGTAACGACTGCCAAAGATCTACAAATGACAGCCGGGACCAATGGCTTAACGTGCTTCCCGAGGCACGGAGGAGTCTCGGTATGTTAAGATGGCAACCCATCCACAGACCAACCTCGGCAAGCGTTGCTTTACCTTGAAGATTGGCCCGTGCGGCTGTTATAATTTAGCCACGAGCTTCTTGCGTGACCTTTAGATAAACCTTTAATAAAACTATGATTCTCTCAATCTAAATTGTGCTAGTATACTATTAGATAAGTACCTAATTTCAATATTGTGATGTTATTGTTGTTAATAATATAATAAAAGTAACCATGAACATAATACATCTTTCATACCTTGTCCAAACCCAATTGAATTGTTAAAAACGTAAATAATTGTAAATGTGGGTAACAAGTAAAAACCTTTTGTTTTTTAATGTGGGTAGGTATAATTTATTTTTAGTGAGCTGTAAATACGCTACTCGACATTATGTAAATGTATAAGTAGACTAAGATAAAACTATGAGTTTTATGTGTGTGTGCCAAATAAACTCATTTTCTTTCTTTCGTTTTTTTCTATTATATAATCTTCTATTCTATTTTATTTTGGAATACCTACCTAACAAAGGGAAATATTTCTCATTACTCCGATCATAATGATAGGTACCGTTAGGTTATATTACGTGCACAATACATTATATTTTGTAATTATCCATGTAACCATAGTTTTGCGTTTGCATGGCCTTATTTTTTTTCATCTGATGCGATGCTAAACAATGGAGGATAGTTGTATGAATTAGTGTACCAGTCACAATAATTGTTTACGTATTGACTCAGTTCATAAGTGATATTGATTTAGGTAGGTAACTTTTATAGAGATAACAGTAACACTACTCTGCATAGCCTTAGGACACTTGTTAGTATTTGCGTGCCCATTAGAGCATTTCGGATTCAGCATGACCTTCGACGTCAGCGTAAGTATGACCAACTAGATATACTAAATAACTTTATTCAATAACGTTACTTTTTATGGAAATTGACTGATAATAACCTTTATCTATTAACAAATTAGGTATACTAACAAGTTAGCAATAAATATGCTAGCAATTTTTTTTTAAACGCTGCTCCACACTATGAATTACTCCCGTATTGTGGGTGCGTTTACAAACATACAAACTCACATACACAAATAGCCAGACCCGGAACAGCTATCTGTAGGCCATACAAATATTTGTTCCGTGCGGGAATCGAACCCGCGACACGCAGCGCAGCAGCCGATCGCTCGTCCACCACGCGACGAACCACCGCGCCAACCGTGTCGTCGTGTGAGCCATTATTGATGCTTACACTAACGTTTCCCGGTCTTTCCTCACATTTATTCTTTAAGCATGGTCGTATGTGCGGATAGTATTTGCGTGACCTTGATATTTCCGTGACGAAATGCAAACAATTGATCCTAGAAAAACCAGTGCCCTGATTAAAATAGTATCGATCTACTGATTTTGTTTTATATTTACAATAAGTGGGTATGTAGGTTATTTACAACAAAAAGTTAAACATGTCCAAGATTTATGATATTAATTGGTTACTATTTTTATTTAAAATAAGAAGCGTGCAAATAACTCAATTATCTTGTTATTTAAATGAAAGTACTTACTCAATAATAATAATTAACAATAATTTACTGTTTGCATTACAACACATTAAAAATAATTGCGTACTATCCAGGCATGGCCCTTTGTTTTGTTGTAAACAACACTCACTGCATGGCCTTTGTAACATTTACGCTTATCATTTGTTTACCTCAATCGAAGCAGAATTGTTATTTTTCGTTACTTAATCCTACGAAACTGAGGCAACAAAGTAATCATTACCTGTAAACATCTACCTTGGTAACGATTTATTTACGTGTAGGTAGGTGGGTACAGCGTGACTACGTTCTGTTTTCACTTTAGTATCCAAACTACTAACGATCCTTATCAGATCGAAATATAGTCGCTTAATTGATCGTAAACAACTTTCAACGTGCATTATTTTTCAGCGTGCATTCTTACCCTTTTTTTGGTAGGTAAATGTTTTGTAAGCTTACTTTTATCCTCGTCGCCACTTGTAATGTCTCAGGAGCCAATAAAACACACTTATAAGCACTCAGGTGGATATAGGATATGCAAGATACAGAACACGTGTGCTCCCGGCTACGGCTGGTGAATGAATGACGCGCCACCACAATCGTGCATTCACTACACAATCTTTAATAGTTTAAAAAAATCGTTACGATTTGCTTGGATGTGTTTAATTTTCTTGTAATTAAGCGAGACATGGTCCATAAATTAAAGTTAACCAAAATTTATTTGAGTTACATTTTTGCCTGAGCCGCTATTTCAAAAAAACAGGTATTAATATCTTCCGTTAACAGAAATTGTTTAATTTTATTGCATAGAGTACTAAGGTATTTAATTGAATAATTTTATGAAAAAAAATCGGAGTTAATATTTTTGCTTGAAGTACAATTCAAAAATTTAGTTTTTTTTTATTTTTTCAAAAATCCCGAGGGTGAAAATGTTTAATTTTGAAGAAAATAATTTGCTTTACCTATTCTCGACATATTGTAACTAACATTTTCGAGTTAATATTTTTTTCCGAGTTTTTATTAAAATAAACGCGTTTTTGTTTTTTTTACCGTGATCCGGTTCTGGAAAATGTTTAATTTTTTGTTACTATTAGAAGAGCTATGGTCAAATACACGATTCAAGAAAAAAATCAGAGTTAGGAATTTTTGCAAGGTTCAAAGCTAATTTGACTGGACTATAAGGGTATCAAAGCATTTTATGGTGGTCATTAAAAATGACGTCAAATGCACAACGACATCTATCGAATACCCAAGGAGTTTAACTGTCATCTGTAGTTCTATTTTTAGCCTTTAGATGGCGTTGCGAGTATCTGAATTGCATGTGTCGTGCGTGACTCTTTTACAATTAATATAATTCTTGAATACTTAAAATTGATATTATCTTTCGATAGAGTGAACCGATTGCGATAAAACAAAAACTAAGTAATACATCTGGTTACGCAGAATTTGTATTAAACGTTATTTACATTGGCTTCGTACATTTTACGTGCATTCACATCGAAACAGAGAAACAGAGAAAAAATCCAATTATACTGGAAATAAGTTCAGCGGCCCTACCATGACGTGTTAAAGCGTGAGTCGTTTGAGCGAGAAGGAGGGATGGAGCTATACACCCTATATAGCTCCATCCCTCCTTCTCGCTCGAACGACTCATGGTAGGGCCCCTGTTGGCACCCTCTTTTTTTACACATATTTTCGATTTTCGATATACAAAAACAACTTTTCTACAGATTTATTACATGTAGGTATAGATTATCTCAAAACATAAATGTTCAGCGTTTATTGCAACATAGGTAATGACAAGATGGCTGCTGCACATTCTACTGAATAGAATACCTACCTAGGTACCTAGGTATTACCGAATACTTTCAAATGTTTTGGTGGGAGAAGAACTAAAGTAGGTACCTCCTGAGGATAGCTGATAGGTACCTACTTACTCCTACTCTGAGAGGATAACTGAATCGTATCTCGTGGTACTTACTACTTTGGCTAAAATAAAAAGCCGAGTGACAATATGCGGTACTCCCGTCGAGCTATTTGTCCAGTCTGGATAACATAACATTCCAGAGGGATAGGTACCTATTGGCCTAAATCGGGCTCAAAGGCCGGCTTGAACCTAAGGAAATCGTATGGGAAAATCCAATTACAGCGCAGCACCCGAGTTGGGGATCGAACTTGCAACGGGTTCGTTCGGGCTGCCTTCATTCCCAACAGTTGCGTTTGCGATCACTCGACCAAAAGGCGATAGTACACTACCCTAGAAGTTTGTATGAATATCGTGGCTATATCTTAGAATTTGGCCATTTCATGATGTGGCCGGATTAGCCAGCTATTTCATGAAAGCCTTCTCATCTTCTGGCTATTTAAATAAATGGTAACTTCAATCCTCACTTCGTCGACCGAGTGCCGCTGGGCGAGGCTCCTATTTCTGTCTGCAGGATTCCAAGAAACTTGACATGAATGTAGGTATGACTCTCGACATTATGATTAGGTACCTACGTAACGAGCCGACAATTATCGGCACTTGGAGAATGCAAACTAATCTCTTTGAAGAGTTTCACGCTAATTTGATTAGTTCCATAATTGCTCATTAAAGATTACGTACCTACAGGTTTACTGATTACTCAAGCATTAAGTATAATAATGCTAATATCATAAAAATCGCTGATAGCGAGGTACCTATTGTGCAGTGAATTCCATGTTATGATTTTAATTAAAATAAAACCGCCTAAGAATAGAACAGACATCGAATCACGCCATTCAATCAGTTTGAGCGCAATCGATTCGCCGCTGAATGTGAAACGTTACGTGTCAATAAAATTAATGCTCCGGCGCATACTGAACTGTACCTACCTACATAATATATCAATCTATCTATCTAATCTAGTTTTTTTTGAGAAAATCAAAACTTGCTTCACGCACTACCGTCGTCGAACATTGGCACCTTGTTCGATGACACTACTGTCCGCTTCGCTGCAGCTTCCCTGCGGCTTGGCGCTCCCCTTGTTGTTCTCCTCATCGCTGCCACTGCACGCAACGATGGCAAGAGACCGGGCGGCATCGGCATGTCGTTATTTCAATGGAAGATGGGTAGGCCTTTAGTGTGGGACGCTACTTGTGTCGATACTCTTGCGCCATCCCATCTTCCTAGCTCTTCGTGCTGTGCTGGTGCGGCCGCTGCGGCTGCGGAGAATCTCAAGCCGCGGAGATATAATAACCTCGTTGGTAGGTAGTTATATTTTCGAACCGTTTGGGGTTGAAACTCTCGGGTCGTGGGGTCCGAGTAGAGTACTTGATTGATTGATTTTTAAAAGTATTTATTGCCATGAAAATTTCACACTGCAGACAATTAGATCTAATTATGTGCAACCTTAAATGCATCTAGTTCTTAGGCTAACTTACCTTTACAAACATTTGGCACATTTTGATATAAATTTTACACATCCTTTACTTGTAGCTTCTAGTTTGTAGCACTCAACATTGTTTGCTGGCACAAAAGTCTTTGTATTGTCTTAAAACGCATATCACTTTTGTTTACCGACCAGAGGTAATAGGTACACATTACTGACACAAGTCTAATTAAAGTGCGAAATAAACATTACAACAAAACGAGATAATTAAACATTTAAAACATAAATTTTGAGTTATAAACAACAAGGAAACTTGTAAATGAGATTTAATTACATAAAAAATGTTTAACTATCCTCTAGTCATCTAGTGGGTACTTTGAGTAATTTAACACCAGTTCCTTCAGCGGCCGAATGGGGGCAGCACGGCTGGTCCGGTGGTAGGTAGACATAGTTATACACTCAAGAAGATTGATGCGGTAGGCGACATCGATTGTATGTTGTGGCATACGACAAGCTGTTTGATCTAATTTTACCTATGGATGAAACTAATGAATTGTGATGTTTAGGATTTTTGCTTACTTATATAGAATTTACGCGCTGATTATAAAATAAAATTTTTGATATATGGAAATTTAATTTGCTCGTGCACTCGTTTTAAATTTGTTCGGAATACAGTGTTATGCAATTTTGATTGCCTTATTTTGGGCAACTTGCAACTTATTGTAATTTTTATCAGTCAGGCTACTGCAAGCTAGGCCAAGCTAGCATAGGCGCGGCATATGTCAGACATGCCCGGACGACGGTTGTGTAAATGCGTAGCTGTGACCGCACTTAACCGCTCCAGCCCTGACATGTGAAAATTCCCAAATCTATACATATAATAAAACAGTAGAAAGTTTGTGTCTGTACATTAAACAAATTTACCAAAAATGGGTTGGGGACGATGAAAAAGGAACATACTGCACAAAAAAAGATTTTTCAGATTTTCTTGTCTGTCTGTCTGTCTGTCTGTGAACGCTAATCTCTGAAAATACTGTACAGATTTACTTGGAGACTGTACAGTTACATGTGGGTTAGCTCTGAGCAACATTTAGACTTTGTTTCAATTAAATTGGTGGCCAGGAAAAAAAGTTACGGGCATTTAAAGATAAATTTTACGGCATGATTTAAATCGTGACTTTAAGCTTTCTGATGAGGCCCATTGTGAGCGACCACGTTTCGAGTCCATAGGTCATCACTGGCAACACGCACTGGTCATAGACTTTCGTCTTGAGACACTGTGGTATGTGAGACGAGAAGATACCGCGCAACTTCCCGAACGCCGCCCATCCGAGTCGGATTCGACGGTTGACTTCCTTCTCGAAGTTAGCCCTACCTAGCTGGATCGTTTGTCCCAGGTAGACGTACTCATCAACAACTTCGAGTGCAGAGCCTCCAATCTTGATAGGAGTGGGTGCTACATGGGTATTTACCATGACCTTGGTTTTGTCCATGTTCATTTTAAGACCCACTCTTTCGGAAGCTCTACTGAGGTCATCGAGCATTGTACTGAGGTCCTCCGTGGTCTCAGCCATGACGACTATATCGTCGGCAAATCGAAGATGAGTGATGTACTCGCCATTGACATTAATGCCTAGCCTTTTCCAGTCCAAAACCTTGAAGACGTCCTCCATTGCGGCCGTGAACAGTTTCGGAGATATTACGTCTCCCTGCCTCACACCCCGCTGCAGGAGGATAGGTTCTGATGTCTGATCCTGAAGTCGGACTGACATGGTGGCGTTTTCATACAAACACTTCAGCACCTCGATGTACCGATAGTCGATCTGGCACCGTTGGAGAGACTGCAGCACAGCCCAAGTCTCGATCGAATCGAAGGCTTTCTCGTAGTCCACAAACGCTAAGCAGAGGGGCAGATTATACTCTTCGGTCTTCTGTATAACCTGCCGCAGCGTGTGTATGTGGTCTACGGTGCTGAAGCCTTTTCGGAATCCGGCTTGTTCGGGAGGCTGGAAGTCGTCAAACCTGCGTGCGAGACGGTTTGTGATGACTCTGGAAAACAGCTTGTAGACATGGCTCAGAAGTGAGATGGGCCTGTAATTCTTAAGTAGGGCATTGTCGCCCTTCTTAAAGAAGAGTACCACCACACCTCTGCTCCAAGCTTGTGGCGTTTTCCCCTCGAGTATGACGGAATCGAACAGTTTCTGAAGGGCCTTAAGGACTGGTTTTCCACCCGCCTTCAGGAGTTCGGCCGTAATTCCGTCCTCACCCGACGCCTTGTTGTTTTTAAGCTGCTTCAGAGCCATCCTAATCTCATACAGGCTGACGTCCGGGATGTCTTCGGTATAATGCCGGGTCAATCTAGCTCTTGGGTCGTTCGCTAGATTTGCTGCGGGTTTGGTCATTGACGTGTATAACTGTCCATAGAATGTCTCGATCTCCCTCAGAAGCTCCGATTTGGCGGATATGGTTCTGCCATCGTCGGTCTTCAGTTTTGTGAGCTGGCTCTGCCCAATAGACAAATCTCTTGCAAAGACCTTGGAGCCCTTATTCCGCTCTATCGCGTCTTTAATTTTTTCAGTATTAAAGCGGCGGAGGTCGCTTTTCAAGGACTTGGAGATCCGTCTATTGAGCTGCCGGTATTTGCACGCATCGTCTGAAGACTGCAGAATCATCTCCCGCCTCTCCTTCATGAGCTTGAGAGTCGGATCAGAGAGCCTCTTGGTCTTATCTATACGGCGAGTCTTGAAGAACTTAGACCCGACCGTATGAACAGTTTCCACGAACCCATCGTTGTATTCGTCCACGGAGCTCCCTAGGCACTCGAAACGATTTTGAAGTTCGAGCTGAAAGCTTTCGGAGTTTTGGATCTGGATCTGTGCTGGACGGAGCGTAGACTTCATCAGTCGAGACCTTTCCAGCTTGATATTTAGATTCAATGTGCCTCTTACCATGCGGTGATCACTTCCGGTTTTCACCGCGTTGATCACAGAGACATCATTGAAAATCTGCTTCTTCGTCGACATGATGAAGTCAATCTCATTTTTAGTTGCACCGTCGGGGCTCTGCCAGGTCCACTTCCTGTGCTCACGTTTTCTGAAGAAGGAGTTCATCATATAAAGGCCCTCCTTCTCCATAAAACTGGCCAGTAGGTGTCCCCGGTGGTTCCGACGTCCATATCCAAATTGCCCCACTCGCAGCTCGTCACCGTCACGTTTGCCCAGTTTCGCGTTGAAGTCCCCCATGACCACGGTGAAATGAGTTTTATGACCATGCATGGCTCTGGATATATCCTCATACATGGTCTCTATTTCGTCGTCGGGGTGTGTTGAGGTTGGGGCGTAAACCTGTACGACCTTCAACGAATATCTTGACGATATTCTGAGTATAAGGTACGCCACCCTGGTCGACACACTCTCTATCTTCACCACATTGGGCACGAGGGACCTGTGGACGAAAAACCCGACACCACCCTGGGACTTCTGGTCACCCTCCCGGAAATAGAACAGGTTGCCGGATTTGAGAATTGTCGTGTCCTCCCCCTCTCTTCGGACTTCAGACAATCCCACAACACTCCATCGCAACCTGCTCAATTCCTCCTCAAGTTCGGTGATCTTCTCGTCGGTCCGGAGTGTTCTAGTGTTTAATGTTGCCAGGTCCAGTCGTCGGTGTTTTTTACGGTAGCCGTATCCACTCCGGGGATTCTTAGCACCCCTTGCATCGTCATAACCTTGACCGCTACCGGAGTCAAGGGTAGACGCGCTGCCGGGCACTAGGGGCCATTTTTTTGTTGTGCTTTTCATTTAGGGGGGTTTGCCCTAATCGCCACGCTTGGCAGGCGGTTTTTGTCTGTAGCATCTCAGCGGCCACTTTCTGTGTAACCCTTTAATCATAAAGCCAAACCGAACGACATACTCTAAATTAATATTTTTATTTGTAACATTCATAATTATGTGAACACTAGACAAGTAGAAATTATTTGTAAAAATATATTCTTCAGGACCTAATAGTTGGTCCAATATAAGTCTGTAAATCCACTGTAAATCTTCAGCCATCTTCAGCCATCTTCAGGTTATCGATGAAACAGTGGGCCCAGTAGATAGGTGCAGTACGAAAGATCGCTTGAAACATAGCAAATTCTTGGTTGTGCGAACGCGATATCTGGCTCCAAGGAACGATCGATATTTTACTTTATTTTATTTGTTGACTTATAGAACACAGGGTGTAAGCCCTCCGCAGATTGACAGGGTGAGTTCAGTATACCATACTTAGAAGACTGGTACATGAAATTGTTTCAGGAACTTTATCCAATAGAACTGATTATTTTTAAAACCTCATACGCAATGTATCACGACCGTGTCAATCGCATAGTGATCGGCAAGCTCAGCTAGCTTTCTGCTGCCGTCACCACTACGGGAGCTAATTTCATGCGTCGATCGTTACGAGTATTTTAACATCCATTGCAGGTTTTTGGAACGAAGTTACTCCTCGCGTTGCGAAAGGGTGCTAGACGGAAAAAATTAAGACCAAAAGTTGTAACGACACTTTTTGCATAGTTTTTATTACTAAAAGTAGGGATTTACCTAATCATTTCTGAATATCTGGGGCTCGATTCTGCTATTGCAATCGTGTCTCAATGACCGGTCAGTGATCGAATATTTGACAACTTTGACAGTTTTTGTATGGGAAATGTGTCAAAAGTTTGACGTTATACGTCAAAAATCGATCATTGACCGGTCATTGAGACACGATTGCAATAGCAGAATCGACCCCCAGGTCAAAATCAAAATCCAAGATGGCGACGATGAAATTTTCCATCCTTTCGTCATGGGTGTCATTTTCGAAAAATTCAAATCGAAATCCAAGATGGTGCAGACGAGATTTGCCAACTTTTCATCATGGGTGTCATTGTCGTGGTTTTCGGGGTCACCAATTACGATTACCGGGTCCAAATCGAAATCCAAGATGGCGCCCACGAGATTTTACAACTTTTCATCATGGGTGTCATTTTCATGGTTTTCGGGGTCGCTAATAACGATTACCGGGTCAAAATTGAAATTCACGATGGCGCCCACGAGATTTGACAACTTTTCATCATGGTTATTATTTTCATGGTTTCCGGAGTCGCCAATAACGATTACCGGGTCAAAATCGAAATTCAAAATGGCGCCCACGAGGTTTGAAAACTTTTCATAATGGGTGTCATTTTCATGGTTTTCGGGGTCGCTAATAACGATTACCGGGTCAAAATCGAAATCCAAGATGGCGCCCACGAGATTTGACAACTTTCCATCATGGTTGTCATTTTCATGGTTTTCGGGGTCGCCAATAACGATTACCGGGTCAAAATCGAAATCCAAGATGGCGCCCAAGAGATTTGACAACTTTTCATCATGGGTGTCATTTTAATGGTTATCGGGGTCGCTAATAACGATCACCGGGTCAAAATCGAAATCCAAGATGGCGCCCATGAGATTTGACAACTTTTCATCATGGGAGTCATTTTCATGGTTTTACGAAATTCCTTATCACGCGTTGCGAAAGGGGGCTAGACGGAAAAAATTAAGATCAAAAGTTGTAACGGCACTTTTTGCTATAGTTGTAAGCCGTGCGTATATACAAACTTAAAAAAATAAAATTTTATTACAATTCCTTCACTAATTAATCGAAAGGAACTTCGTTCCATCCGGGTGTCCCTTGACACCTCTCAAGTTTTTTTTTATTTTAGCTGTATTATTTATAAAAAAAAATGGAGTGTTGCGTACAAAGATTGTAATTTAACACTGAAAGAAAGGAAAAGTAACTGAAAAATCGGTAAAAAAAAACATGAAAATTTTTCTCAGAAAAATTTCGGTGGAAAATGATTCAAAATAAAGAACTTAATGCACCCCATCCGCCTGCGGAGGGCTGTCTCTTACACCCTGTATATAACAAAACAAAACGTCACACGACTGGTGCTACTCTTCAAACTAATTGATCAAATTGATTCTTGGGGCCAATTTCACCAATGTAACTGAACGCGATCAGCGAATAAACCACGTTTATGAGTTTTCAGTGTTATTATTTTTATATGGAATATTTACACTGACAGCTCTTGAACGCAGTTTAGATGTACTGATCGCGTTCAGTGGTGAAATCCGCTCTTGATTTCATTAGAACCGGTAACATAGATCGAAACAATTGTAAGTTTTTGACCGACTTCAAAACAAGTCACAATTCTTTTTTATTTTTTTTATGTTTGTTACCTCATAACTCCGACATTTATGAACCAATTCGATTTTTTTTTTAATGTGAAAGGAAATACTTCTCGAGATTCATCTGAATCGGTTTAGTAGTTTGATTTCTTCTGCGGAGCTTCTAAGACAAAAAGAGTTGAGTTAGCTCAGGTGATCTTGTGTTCTTAAAAAAATACTTTTACTAAAAAAATAACTGTGTAGATAAAATTAAACATAGTCGGTGATTTTGGTTGTTTCTTCGTAATTCAACACTGACTTCCAAAATTAAAGTTTTTTTGTAATTTGTAGTTGTATTTTTTTTTTGTAAAAGAGTTTTTTTAAGAACACAAGATCACCCGAGCTAACTCAACTCTTTTTGTCTTAGAAGCTCCGCTGTCACAGGGCTTCGCCACCTGTCCGTGGGTGTTATAATAATAAATGGCCCATCTTAGCGCTACTGTAGCTTATTAAGCTTAGGAAATGTAAAACGCGCGCCTGGTGATAAAGATTACAATAAATTGTCATTCTTCAAAATCATTCTTCCGCGGAGAATCTTAACACCGCAATTCTTAAAATGAGATCAAATGCACAACGCACATCACATCTATGGAAAATGGAGTTGAACTGTCAAAACATTGGTTTGGATTTCTTTTTTGTTGTATTGATAAATTGGAATAATATATTTTTTTAAATTTTTCATTTTTCTTAAATATAAATACTCACTTTTTTAAGACATTTATGATGGTCAAAGGTTGACAACATGTAACTGCAATGTATCAAATTTTACAGGAGAGGGAAAAAACAGTTTAAGTTCGAAAATAAAAAATAAAACAAAAAAGTAGTTGGTAGGTTATCAAATTATTTATTAATATAGCTTAAAACAATAAACTATCCACATAGGTTTTTCATTAGATAATCAATAAACAAACAGTTACGAGTTAACAATATTAAAAAAATCTCACTACTAACGTGTTACGAGCAGTCAACATTTACTTACGAGTTGTCAATTTTTAAGGCGAGCCTGACTTGAGCGCGTAGGCATCTAACGCTTACCTCAGGCCCCGCAAGGAGTAGCAATACGTAATAAGTTACGATGCGCGGGAGACGCGCGCACCAAGCGCACCGCTCGCTCAAGTCATGAGTTCACAGACTCGGGTAGGTACTAAGTTCCGTCACAGGATAAAGTAATGCAGTAGATCAACTTGAATTGATTAGTATAAGTTTATTTTGTTTTATTTTTCTATTAAGTATTTTTTAAGTTTATAGATGGATTAAGTACGTATTGTACAAACTTGAATCCAATTACTAATCATTAAAAATCAGTAAGAATACTTATTGATTTTAGAGTATATGGTGGATTTAAAATTGACTGACACGAAAATTATGAATACGAGTACGATACAAAACTACGCGTCGCGCGCTATTTGGCTTTGGTGCGATACCTTCGTAAAAATCAAGTAGTAGGTAGGCACACTTACTTTAGGAAAATTATGTTACAATTCTTGAATATTATAATTCAAGAAAGCTTAAAAGTATAAATGGTTTGGAATTTGCCTAGATGCTATTAAAAATTTTTTTTAATCAAATAGTTAACATAATAAAAGTTACCAATGCAACTGGCTAAAATTCGTTGAACTGTAGCTGTCTCGGTTTGCATGGACCTAGCTGAGTAGATTGACACGGAATATGGTCCTTGGATTTGCTTGGACCTGGCTGCACAGGCTTATCATTAACATTTTCTTTGTTTTCTTTCAATATTATGTCTCGTATTGGCATACCGCAATTTTGGCGCGGATCCAAAATCTCTGGTAATATACATTTCAAATAAAAATCTATAACTTTTTTCTCCATGTGCACCCGCCAAAATTCGTCATCTCTTGAAATATTTTCTACTACTAGTTTTCACCGGACCATATTCCAAAAATGCATTGGTTCCTTTCTGTTACGTGAAGTTGACCCTGCACTTGGTAATACCAATTACTTTTTTTGTTTATAACTCTGGTATGTTTTATTCTATCGAATTTAAATATATGTATTTTATTTTCTTCAATAGCAGCATTTTCCTTTTCTAAATGCCGTTATTGGACATTTAATTTCAACAATGGTGTCGTTCCCAACTATACCGTTTGGGGTAACCCCAATAAATGAGTATTATTTTGGAGACAAGTCACGCCCTTCCGCATGCTCTATTGCCCTGTAACGCAAATTTTGATTTTGATTTGTTGGTAATTAACAAGTAAAATTTTAAAAACTTACAAAATATCCCTGTTCAATAAAGATAACGGAGCTACAGTGCCAAAGACAGATACACAGGCACACAGACGCACATACACAGAAACATAGATAGCAAACCGTTTTAAATAAATAGGATAGAATTGTAATAATTACGTAGGTATGTACTTATGTGGGGGTGTGTGTTTAATTTCTTTATGTATTTTTATGGTGTTATAATAATGATAATGAGATACTTACTATTTTATTCAAATCTTTACTAAATAATATTATAAAGTGGAAGTGCGCTAAGTGCGCTGTGGTAATAGCTAATTATACGTAAGTACCATGTACTACAAAGATATTGTTTTTCATTCGATCTAAAAAAAAGTCCGACGTTACACCTATATCTATCTCTTATATATAAATAAGCCACACTAAGGCATTTTATGTCAAATAATTTATTTAAAAATTAAAGGTGGTTTTTCAGCATTAATATTAGGCAGGCATATTAATCCTTACTAGCGAAAGTTACTTCATCATCAAGATAATTTTATGAAGATAAACTTTGTCTTTTACAGCATGTTATTTGAACTCACCGTTTAGGAGATAATGTAAAATTAAAATAATTCAACAATGTTATTAAATCGAACGGGCGGTGCACGAGACGCGGCCACCAAACGAGAACGCGTCGAGCGTGCGTGACTGCGTGCGACGCGGTGCGAGAAATTCTTTTTTGTATTATGATTATGAATTTATGATAGTTACATTCATGGGGAAGGCTGTACGGCTATACGGGAACGGGAATTCCTACGGGAATGAAGAGTTCCGTTACCTATCTCCGAAGTTCTTCATCAGATCTTCACCAAATTGAAATGGGATCAGTCCGGGAAGATACAGTTCCAAAAAAAATAGAATCATCAAAATCGGTTGACAATTGGCGAAAATATCGCTGAGCAAACATACAACAACAAAAAAACAGTCGAATCGAGAACCTCTTCTTTTTTGGAAGTCAGAACAGTTTAGTGTATGTAATTTATAATTTCTATGCATTTTTCCTCTTGCCAATAAACACCGATAAAGTTACGCATTGGATTAAAAACTATCCAAACTGACCACATAGTTTTTTGTATGTCTTGTCATAACTTGATACATTGTTAGTAATTAGTAAGAGGATGGACTCTAGTGTACAGCGCATAAATGAGCTGGTCCGGTAGCCTAAACCTTACCAAAAGTATGTTATTATAATATTTTCATAGGAAATGGTCATACTGTAACACTTTTACACTATGGCACGCGACTCACGAGTGCGCTGCGCGTATTGTTTGGCATAGACGAGACCTACACAAACGTTGCAGACACCATAAATATTATTATTTGTTGTGTTGTAGTGGCTGTGAGTAGGTACCCACCTAGCGTATTACTACACTTATATTTCTTCTCTACATGAACACCAAAACATTATTGCACCGATATTCAACTCTCATGTAGGAAATACGAGCTATTATTTTGGCATTTGTTTAGGAGTAAGATAAGTGAAAACGGACATTTCTAATAAATAACAAATATTATAAGACTTGTACAAACTCTCCGAAACCATCAAGACTAACGTAGCGGGGTGAACTACCTATTTGACATTTGAAAACAGTAAATCATTGTATCATGTGCGCGCGAGGTGGCTTTATGCACTCTGAAATAGGGTTCAAATTCAATTGTTTTACATACTTGATGCGGTTGGTAAATCTATTTCGCGCGAAAACTAAACCACTAAAGCGCACGTCTTTATGCGTATTGAAATAAGGTTTAAATTAAACTGTTTTCATGTTCGCGGTGTGTAAATTTATCTGTTCCGTGTTGGTACTTACCTAGTTAGTAAAGTAAATTATGTATAATATACCTATATACCTTTTTGTTTATTCAGCCAAAGTTTATAAAAAAAAAGTAGTCACCGCTGCAACGAAGAGCCGTTGATGACAACTTTTATTCCCCCATTTTTTTTTACAAAGTTATAGCTACATCAAATAAAAACTAACTATATTACAACTGTTTGAACACTAAATTGTATACAAGTATTATTATTTAACCACTCGACACGTGAAAATTCCAAAATAAAAAATAAATCTTACGTAAATAAACATAAACATTAAATTCGCGGCACACCGGTGTGCCGGCAGTGCTCGAGCGGTAATCAATTTAGGCTTAGCCAGTAACAGAACTTAGCGGGGGTGGCGGCATCGCAAAAATTGGCACACGTCCGACCTCCAACACGTTCCGCTCGGGACTAAATGACACGGGGCGCGCGCATGAAAAGACAAAATCACTTGATTTTGGAATTAGTGGGATACGTATTTTCATATTTCACATTATGACGGCCGATTTTTATCACATTTTTTACGACCTTTATTGTGGTATAAGTTTTATTACTCAAAACCTTATATAACTCAAATGAAATGATAATTACATCTTGATTTTGACTTGTCTTTGCGATTTAATTGTATGCAGTAAAGTGCAAGTAATCGTGTATCGCACGGCCGAAATAGCTAGATCGAAGTGTGAAATATGTAATATATTTTTTTCAAAATTTAAATCCGTGTTCTTTACGAATAAAACACAATTTTACACAATGCAAAACAACGTTTTTCCGGATAACCTAGCCTTAAAAACATTGTAATACAACATTGAAACAAATCACATGTGCGGCAAATTATCGTAATAAGAATGATAATCAGAAGGTATTACAGTTTTAAGAGCTTGCAAATTATTATATTTGCATGAAGTAAGTTTAGGCGAGTCCTCAAAAAGTTGCTCGTAGGTTGATATTGATAATGATATTGGAAAATTATTTTTTCTTGGTCTACTTGGTAACAAAGAATAGTTTTCATTGCAGATATTAATTTTATAATAAATTTTGCCATCTGGTTCGTACAGTAAAACTTTAAGATCCGTGACAACAGGATCTCCTTTTTTTCTTTCCAGGCCTAATGCTTTCGTAACGCATCACTTTTGGATCGTCAAATTTTTTGAAAAAGTCATATTTTAACATTTTGACGTCGTATGGATCTTTGCGTGATTTTTTAGTTATATCTGCGTATTGTGATGGAACATAAATAGCGTCATATTTTTTAATGCCACGTTCGATGGCAGCATGAACGCTATCCACTTCCATCTGCGTATGGCCAGGTTCTAAATATTTATGGTAAATGACCACATTATTCACAGCAGCAAAGTTGGATAAAGCATTTGCTAATACTGCATTCCTGTTTTGATAGGTGCAACCGTCACTCCAAATAATTATAGGCTTTGTTACAAATTCGCCTTCCGAATTGCAAATCATATCACGTAGGTAATCTATTATGCAACTAACAAAGACTGATGCCTGAGTATCACAGTCGACTTCTGAAAACCAATAACATCTTACTTTTTTAGATGGATATTCATAAACCGTAAAATTATGGTTGATCAGCTTTCTTCGGTAATAGGCACTGCTGGCTCTTATATATGGACAAACTTTGACAGCTTGAACATCCTGTTCTAAGACAATACATTTTCCTTCACTTGCCTCCTTTAAATCCTTTTCTGTTTCTTCTCTTGCATTTTGTTTCTTGAGCTGATGATCTTTATACTCCTGTTCCGATATTTGTTTAGTATGGCAACTTAGACACGTATCACATAAATCTTTTTTCGGCAGCTGAAAGCCAATATTTTTTTCTTTAATAATTTTATCAAACATAGTTCTACATAACGGAACCAGGTTTTTTATTGTGCTCGCTTCAGTGTAGGTCCTATACACTTCCACCATACCTCCAGGAATCGGTTCTAAGTATGCCTTAGAGGTATCTTTGCGGCAGTAGTGTGATGAGAGCTTTGGTTAATTTTCGATATATTCGACTAAAAATTCACGTGACAGTCTTTTTTTCTCTCCCCTCTTTTTTTTCTCTATTTGCTCAGCATTTTCTTTTGCAAACATACCACATTCGGATTTATTTACCCAGCTCCTTACTGACCATTCTCCAATACATAAAGTATTTAAGTACATTTTCTTACAAACCCTCAATTTTGTATCCTCTTGTTTCAAATAATATTGAAGTGACGCTTCTCTTCTGGTATTTCCTTTGGGTCTTAAAGTTTTTATTTTATCGGTAGTGTTAATCACAAACATTTTCTTTTGATCCCAACTTAAGCTCCAAAATAGATCAAACAATCGCTGTCTACATTCTGATGTAAATTCGTGGCAGTGGCGTTCTTTGGACGAGCGACAAAAAGCAGCACTGCAAGTCTCTTTCAAAGTTTTTGCTGCTCGTGGATTTTCATTTCTTCTCCACCCCATGTAGTTTTTTCCCTGCTCTCGTAACTTTTTATTCATATGGGCTTTCCAATGCTCTGCTTCAGCTAAGCCTTTTCTTTTCTTTGTCTTCCTTCCAGCATTATTCCCTTCGTTCATACCACAGTCATCATCTTCAGAAGAGCAGGACGTATGATCCGGGTCATGGTTCTGATCATCACTCGTTCTACTACTCGTGGGTACTACTAGAGAAGTTGATAATCCAGGTTCTATGTTAAAATCGTACGGTGTCAAAATAGTAGGAGAGTCTGTATCAGTTCGTGTCTCCTCAGCAACATGAAAATTTCCAATTTCAAAATCATATGGATTCAAAATTGTAGGAGATTCTGCATCAGGTATGACTTCTACAATACTCTCGATAATGGTTTCCGAGTTATGACTTGGGCTGGAAGGTATCTGAGGCTGGTTTAAAAATGACGAAGTGGTGACTTTCGTAGACAAACTCACTCCTCTTATTACGAGAAACGTTAACAGAAACTCTTGTCCCTTCAAGCCCGTTACAACATCATTAAAAAGCTCTTCTTCACTGTTTTTCTCCATGATAACACTAAAACAAAATACGACGAGATAAGTACCTAATTATCCCATTGCCTGCTTGTTGAAACTTTATCGCATAGATCTGAGTTGATAAAGAATAAATCGCTACTTTATAAGTTTTATTACGATTATTACATAAAATATGGTTGAATAGATCAATACTTCTCATTAATTAATTTTACATGTTAAGGTATCGATGATAAGATGGTTTAAAGTTTCAATACTGAGATTTTATTGAGCGTTCTACGTAAAATAAAAATAAAAACTTACCAATATACCTTCAAGGACACTTTTCAGAAATAAATACACGTATTTAAAGTTGTAATTTTGTGTAAAACTATTTTTAAACAATTAAAACCCGCGCCGTAATCTTACTCTGTCAGTGAATTTTGCGTTGACACCTCGTAACTCGCGCAATAGTGAGTTCAAGTTGATACTTGTTTGTTGTGAGTTTTCAACTCTGGCATAAATTGTTCGAGTGACATTTTTTGTGAATTACGAGTTATCAATACAAAGATTCGGCGCTTAATTTTAAAATTTTTGATGTATATAACTCATTTTGTGAAAAAATGTGGGTTACGAGTTGTCAACCTATGACCATCAAGTTCCACTAGAAACAAAAAAAAGTGTTTTGATGTAATTATTAATCAGTTTGTTGTGGCGAAACTTGGAATAGGCCTATGTCCAGTAGTGAACGTCTTTCGGCTAATATGATGATGATGAAACAAGCAAAATAACTATTTAGACTTCTTACTCTACTATCTTACTACTATTTATTTATTTAGCTTACAGACTAATAATATAACAAACTTAAATTAGAATAATAATATTATGCTTCTGTAGGGTCATTTACTAATTACAAAGCATTGACAAGTATATATCAAAGTATATAATAGTATACTAACCTAAACAGAACTGCATGTGATGGGAGACAAATATAAAAACAGACAAAGACAAGAGAAATACAGAAAAAAAACAGGATTCCACGCGGACGAAGTCGCGGGTAGCAGCTAGTAAAAAATAAATCTAATTGGTAAATAAACATTAAATTCGGGATTAATTCGGCGCACACCGGTGTGTTGCCGGTGCCTTAGCTTTCCTATTTAGAATTGGTTTCAACGCCTTCAGACCCTTTTCGCAAAGTGCATCAGTGTTTTACTCCAATTAATTTTACAATCGAGCACTACACCGAGGTATTTGACCGAACGGCTCCAGGGTATAGAGTAATTTTAAAAATTATACGCATTTTGTAAAGATTATACGCCTGGATGGTATTGATCGTTTACGGGTGAAAAGAATGACCTCCGTTTTGCTTGAATTTAATTTTAGCTTCCATCTAGTGATAAACGATTTTTAGGTCAGTATTTAGGTCAACATCCTCTGAAGATGTAAATATGAGGTAGCTTGGTTATTTCGTTAAGGTGCAGAATGAAAGTTGCGGTTAGATAAATAATTTTGTACAATTTTTACAAGTGAGAGAGGAACGTTGCCAACAATAAGCTTGTGAAGTAGTCCCTCGTGCCAGACAGTGTCAAAGGCTTTTTCAACATCTAGCATCATCATTCCCGTAGATTTACCTTCATTCAGGTTGTGTGCGATATACTCCGATACCCTAGTCAACTGCTGAGTGGTGGAGTGTGCCTTACGAAATCCGAATTGCTCCGGTATCAGTAAATGTTCAGTAATTTTAGCAGTCGGGTAAGGATAAGAGACTCGAATAATTTGACCAGGCTTGGGAGTAGGCTTATAGGACGATAATTCGTGGGGATGCTATCTTTGCTAGGTTTTTTGAGCGCGATTATTTTGGCCGTTTTCTATGATTGGGGGAAGTAGCCTGTTCTCAAACAACCATTAATAAGTTTTTGAGAAGGCGATTGCTGAGACCATCTAAACCAGGGGCTTTGCGGGGTTCTAATTTAAGAATTACTTTCGAAACTTCCCTCGGTCTGATAAAAGAAGACTACTTGTGTCTTTGGAATTTAATAACGTCATAGATTCTTTGACAGCGGCCTCTGTTTCAAGATCACTGGACCATTGGTGAGTGAGACTCATGTTACCAGCAAATGCGTCAGCTAGAACTTCACATTGCTCCGACACCGAGGACGTTATTTGATTGCCTCTGGTCTTTAAAGGGGGAATTATATAGGGGTTATGGTTGATTGACCGGGCCAGACGCCATACATCATTACCAGGGTGGTCGACTTTTGAGAGCTTGTTATTCCAAATACTGTCATTCAAGCTTTGGATACTGTCTTTGATTGAATGTTGTAGGTGGTTAACTTTAGTGAACATTTGACGTCTGAGGCAAGGACTGTGTTCGATTAATGCCTTTCTGCGGGTATAGTTTTTCTGTTTAATCTTGTTCTTGATGCGACTTGGTAATTTTAGGCGACCACTGTTAATTTCAACGACAGGAATACTCGCTTCACGTGCACCTAACACACTTTCAGTAAAGTGATTCACAGCGGCATCAATATTAGGAATAGAATTAAAAATTGCACTAGATAGTGTTAATGTTAAAGTCTAGGTGTGATCGGAGTTTTTTCTAGTCAGCTTTGGCAAAATTAAATGCTGGTTGGGATTTCGAATGACACTTTCCAGATGATTTGACGAAAAACTCGTGAGAACTTGAGGTTCGCTTACCTCGTAAGTATTTATGGCTATTACAACGTCTGGAGTAGAGGGTTCGTGCGAGCTCTGATATTTCACTATCAGAGCTCGCACGAACCCTCTACGCTACTTAGTTCGCTAAGGTGGGAGAAGAAGGTGCTAGCATCTCATAATCGTTAGTTAGCATGTGTTCGAAGAGGATTTTACCGTGCAAGTTAGAGTTAGTGCAATTCCAGTAAGGATGCTTGGCGTTTAAATCACCCATTATCAGGGACTTCTAATAATAATAATATTTAAGCTTACACAAAGTTCTTGAACATACGAATAACACGCTAAGACAATTAGACTATCAAAAGACAATTCGAAAGATGAAGCAGCGATGAAGTATCTTGTGACCCAGGCACAGCTCAAGGTACATAGTTTGAGACAATTCGAAAGATGAAGCAGCGATGAAGTATCTTGTGACCCAGGCACAGCTCAAGGTACATAGTTTGTCATGTTCTGCTAGCACAGGATTGTTGTGATTGAAACTTAGCAGTAAGTCTAGGTTACTGTCCAGCAGAGGGAGATTAGGTGATTGGTAAATGGAGTAAGTAGATAGCCAACTTTGTTTCTGGAGCTTGGATGCCTATACATTCATAGCATACCCTTCTTCCCGCTCCTAACACATATAACTTAGATACGTGTTAAGAGTGAGGAGAAGGGTAGGTATGCTGTATGTCACTACGAACCAGCAGTGCCATTCCCTGCCCACGGCCGTCGGCCTTTTTATCGTGCCGTTAGCAATTATAGCCAGATGTTTCTAGCTTTTGACGCGAAGAAATTCTAGTTTCGCATAACTCTACATTATCTATGGATATATCACTTAACAGATCTAACAGTACTATACATACATAACATTATATAATCCTACTATACGATATTTAGAATTTATAAAAATACACTATAAATTTGCAAATTTTTAACATTAAACATATTAACTTAGGTGAGTCTGGATTAATATTACCTTATCCATCATACTGTTACATGTTATAAATTGGTTTTTGATGGATTTGATAGTCATAAGTATTGCTAACATGTCTGCTGTGGCTTGATCTTGAGTACCAGTTTGTGGCTGAACTCCAGTGATGCTTGGTCCCATCGTGTTTGCTGCGACAGTGTTCCAGCTACGCCCGTTAACGTGACTGCTTTATGGATTAATCTTAGGATCTTGAGTTGCTTTCATTTGGTCTTGTCGATTCTGAACAAGTTTCAAATATTTTTGTTTCTCGATGCATTGTCGGAAGTTGGCTGGATGGTTATCTTTGCAGTTGCAACACTGAGCCGTGTCTTTATTGGGACAGTCAGACGTAGGATGAACTTCTGTACATTTCACGCAACGCGGAGTTAAATTGCAATTACTTGAAGAATGGCCAAAGCCTTGCCATCTAAAACACTGTGTACCAAACGGGTTTCTTGCTTGATATTTGCGTATTTGCACTACACAGTTGCGAAAGTATCTGATTTTTTGGAATTTGAAAAATCACTTCCAGCTGGAAGCTGTAACTACCAAGAAAGGAGGGAATATTCCAATGTCTTTTTTTGTTATCGGGTAGCTTCATCTTACGAACTTACATTAACTACTTGTTAGATCTTTCAAAACGTTTAGTTGACACTTCCCGTGACCCAAGGGCTGGCTTTTACCTTGGACAAAGGTAAAAGCATTGCCATACAACGTGGCAATGCTGCCAGCCTTTTGGGCACATTACCAGTGGCCTGCGATGCGGAGGAAATCTTCGACCCGATATTTTAGATTATTTTTTAGTTTTAGTTAGTTTATAATTATAAATGAAATAGATTAAAATGAATAAGAAAACCGGCTAAGCGCGAGTCGGACTCGCGCACGAAGGGTTCCGTACCATTATCTATAAAAAAGGCAAAAAAATCATGTTTGTGGTCTGGAACGAACAGGAACAAAAAACATAATAATGATTATACACTGCGGACTTCACGTGGACTCTTAAGCTATAGTAAAGAAGTCGCTGAATTTGTGAATTTCTTTACTAGTATCCCAATCAAAACTACTGAAACCTTAAACTCCTCGCCCTCGCTTTCTGTTGAATTATTAAGGGCGAACGTTTCAGCCTGCCCGATTGAATTTAACTTTAAGCACCATTTTATCCCCCATTGCAATAATAAAAGCATTTAGTCAAATCAAGATCAAATTAACCGAAGATCTTTGGGGTATGTACGTCTGTAAAAGTTTGTACCTCCATTATTGACACTATCGCGCCATATTTTGCTTTTATATTCAATCTGTGTGTGTATCAAGGGGTTTTACCGGACCTTATGAAATACAGTAAGATAATTCCTTTATTCGAATCCGGGGACAGTAAAGATACTAATAACTATAGACAGACCCGTAACGTATCTGTGTTGCCAGTTTTCAGGTGTTTCAAAAGGTAATGCTCAATCTAATGCTCAGTCACTTTAACGCGAATAGCATCTTACACGATAAACAATACGGTTTCACCAGCGGACAATGTACAACTGACACTGGTGTAACGTTATTAAAACATATCTTTAATGCGTGGGAAGAGGCGCAAGATGCAATTAAAGATATGTTTGAAACGCCTTCGACAGGTCACAGAAGATACCTATGGAGGTTTCTGTGACCTGTTGAAGGCGTTTGATTGAGTGAGCCATTAAACATTACTCCTAAAACTGGAGCATTACGGTCTAGGCAAAACAGCCTTGAACTTAGTAAAATATATTATTATATTTTACTAGGTTCAATACGTATTTGGATGATAGACAGTAGCTATATCATATAAACGGCAATAATTCAACAGGATTAAACGTGAAAATGGTACCCCCATTTTCTCGTTTAATCCTGTTCTCTCCTCAGGGCTCAATTTTGGGTCCTTTTTTGTTTCTAGTTTATATAAATGATTTGCCCTATATTTTACTAAATAAACTGTTATTTGCTGACAACACTTAATTTTTAAAATAAATAGACATGCAAACAATCTTGTCAATGTAAATAACGTTCTACTGCAGAAAACCTACTGACATTAATTTGATCACATGACATTCTCAAAGATTTTTACATAAACTGAATTATATTGGTATGACGGTCCTATAGCCCGCTGCCGGTCATATAGGTCCTGGCAAATAGGTACTTACGTACGTTAATTGTTCTAACTAAGTAACGAAATATGAGCGGACTTAGACTACTCGTCGAGAATTCGTAGAGTTTTATAGATGTGAGTCATGAAACAGCAGAGAATGTAGTTAACTATTATAATAGGTAATACTAGAGAAAAGTATGTCCGCGCCACGATAACAGGAAAACTGTGTCGCTTCTGCTTGAGTCACCGTCACCACGTTCAAAGTGATCCTTCCCCCGCCCGCGCCCCGCACTGCTGCCGCCGCCGCCGCCCTCGTGTGATCCTCAGCCATCAGCAAGCACTAGATTAGATCCGGATCTATTTTTTATGTTACGGGGATTACTGGGACAACTCATTGTGCGCTGTGAGTATGTGACTGCTACTTCCCTTTGCAGCTTTGGGAGAAATTAGCACATTTCTCCTGTTTGCGCTATTGTATACCATTATCTCTTTCGTTTGTAGACGCAGTCGAGTTAAATTGAGTGTTGCAATGCACGCTTTTCGTTTGTTCAACGCACTGTAGATTGCAACTTCGCACAACGGCACAAGTGCACAACACAAGTAGGTTTGTATGTTCATATCTAATTACTAAATCATTATTAGAAATAGTAAATCTATGTGATGGGAAAATGACCCTAAGTGCAGTGGTGCGGGCGATGCGGAGCGGTGCGGTGCGGCGCGGTGAGTGGCCGTCATTCATTGTCTGCGCCTGAATGGCGCGCCTCGCTGCGCCAAGGACGTGTAACGGACTCACGGCCTCAACTTGACACATTACAACTGCACAAACAAATTCCCCGATTGTTTCACCTTCACGAAGACTTCATTCCTAATTCTTGATTAGCACATATGAGTAAACAATATTCGAATACTTAGGCAGGTAACTACTTCGTTTTAATGTAGCGAAGCCATGTAACTGTACAAAGACGATCATAATTGAAACAGCAACAGTATTAGGTACTATTAAATCGTCGAAACAGCTCAATAACAGTGTATTGGCGTGGAACTGTGGAATGCTGGTTTTCCCCCACTATTTGCATATTATAATTAGCACAATATTTAAAACGACTGTGATTAAGGCCTCTGGCATCGACACTTATCTATAATCTAATCAAGTTAAAAATAATATAATCATTAGCGTACTAGGTACGTTAACGTACAGACAGAAGGGCCACGAGTCGATATTGGATAATTAATTAATTTTAACGAACTTAGTTTTTCATCAGCGCGGTGAAGGCTGTGACTGCCAACCCTTGCAGCCTGGCTGCTTGTGCTGTGCCCCGGTCTGGTCGTCACGCGGGTTTGGACTAAGTTAGTTTATGCTAGCTTCTGGTATCGGATTTGCCCGCGTGAAAGTAACAAATTATCCCAAGGGAACATAATTGATAATTTGTTGTTGTTTGAGCGTAATACCTACGTACTACATGAGTTTGTTGTTGTTTGAGAGTAATATCTTCGTACTACATGAGTTTGTTGTTGTTTGAGAGTAATACCTACGTACTACATGAATTTGTTGTTGTTTGAGAGTAATACCTGCGTACTACATGAGTTTGTTGTTGTTTGAGAGTAATACCTACGTACTACATGAGTTTGTTGTTGTTTTTTGAGAGTAATACCTGCGTACTACATGAGTTTGTTGTTGTTTGAGAGTAATACCTACGTACTACATAATTTTGTTGTTGTTTGAGAGTAATACCTACGTACTACATGAGTTTGTTGTTGTTTGAGAGTAATACCTACGTAGGTACTACATGAATTTGTTGTTGTTTGAGAGTAATACCTGCGTACTACATGAGTTTGTTGTTGTTTGAGAGTAATACCTACGTACTACATGAGTTTTGTTGTTGTTTTTTGAGAGTAATACCTGCGTACTACATGAGTTTGTTGTTGTTTGAGAGTAATACCTACGTACTACATGAGTTTTGTTGTTGTTTTTTGAGAGTAATACCTGCGTACTACATGAGTTTTTTGTTGTTTGAGAGTAATACCTACGTACTACATAATTTTGTTGTTGTTTGAGAGTAATACCTACGTACTACATGAGTTTGTTGTTGTTTGAGAGTAATACCTACGTAGGTACTACATGAGTTTGTTGTTGTTTGAGAGTAATACCTGCGTACTACATGAGTTTGTTGTTGTTTGAGAGTAATACCTACGTACTGCATAAGTTTGTTGTTGTTTGAGAGTAATACCTGCGTACTACATGAGTTTGTTGTTGTTTGAAAGTAATACCTGCGTACTACATGAATTTGTTGTTGTTTGAAAGTAATACCTACGTACACGGTTGGCGCAGTGGTTGAGCGATTGACTGCTGCGCTGCGTGTCGCGGGTTCGATTCCCGCACGGAACAAATATTTGTATGGCCTACAGATAGTTGTTCCGGGTCTGGCTGTTTGTGTACGTGAATTTATATGTTTGTAATCGCACCCACGATACAGGAGAAATTCCTAGTGTGGGGCAAAAAAAAAAAAAAAAAAATACCTGCGTACTACATGAGTTTGTTGTTGTTTGAGAGTAATACCTGCGTACTACATGGGTTTGGAGTTTATAATATTAACAACTAACTTTTGTATATCCTGTTTTTTCCCGTTCTCGTATGATTTTCCCGTTTCCGTTGGAATTTCGGAAAATCCTCTCTTAGTGCTGCTCCCCTACACTCCCCAAGGAACCTACATGCCAAATTTCAGCTTTCTGCGACCAGTAGTTTCGGCTGTGCGTTGTCTGATTGTCATTCAATCACTACGTAACGGATGAATATTATTTACTAGCTGTGCCGGCGACTTCGTTCGCGTGGGTGCTCGTGACTCAGGTCGATGTTAAGGTTAAGCAATGCTTGCCAAGGTCAGCCTGTGGATGGGTAACCATTTTAACATACCGATATTCCTTCGAGAAGCCAGAAAATCTGAAACCAGTCTTGCCAAGAGGTACCTAACGTGTATCCCAGGTTGTGAAGGTCAAACAGGAAGTCGCTTCACGTACCTAAAAATATGGTATTCAGTTGAATCCGGTTTGACTGGAAACCAACACCAGCTAGGCAGGCGATGATATTTTTAGTACTGAATTAATCGCTCCAGTGAATCGTTATAATAATTATCACCCAAGAAAATCAAAATACGTTTTTTTTGTTTCGATGTGCGCTAAAAAATCGTTGAATGTACCCAAAACCATTATCAGATTTAAATACAATGTTACACATAATTACTCAAAAACTCGCGAAACTCGTGGTTATAGGAAATGAAAACAAAGTTTTGTTTTGATTTTTTAAGTTTTGCTAAATAGTCGTGCACAGTTGAAGGATTCAGATTAAGTACCTACCTATGCCAAAAAACAAAGTTAGTTGACGTATATACGATGTGCGAGTGTGTCGCCCTAACACTAGCCGCAACAGACGTAAAGCGTCTAGGGATACACAACTACGCAATTAGATTCATATCTGATAGCCTAGCTGTGCTCAAAGCCCTAGAGAACAAACAAACCAACAGTAAACTAATTTTTGAGTGTCACCTCGCCCTGGAGAGTATATCACTGTCTAACAGGATCACCCTCCAGTGGATCAAGGGACACAGTGGATCCCTAGGCAATGATGCCTGCCGCAGACGAACAAGACTTGCGAAGAGAGGTTCCGAGATGGTAGTGTTAGGCCCTTACCCACTCCTTCCCCTGCCTTTCTCGTGTGTGTATTCCCAGCGGAAAAGTGTCGTTTTTCTTAATTTCAGTTAAGCAGATATTTAGTGTATGACGTCGTGTAAATGTGTATGGTAAGTACGAATTTGTGCATCCAACCATTGGGGAGTTATTCAACAAAAACTGTTTCCGCTGGACTACGTCATCCCAGCGGCACCTTTTTTTTCCTATGGACGTACAAGAAAAAAAATACATGCAATGATTAGTGTGTGACGAGAGGTAAATGTGTATGTTTAAATGAAATTTGTGTGTCTTAAAACTTCGAAGATATTCAAGTTTCCGCTGCGCTGACGTTTGGCTATTTGATGGAAATCATATAAATCGCCCACTATGCAGGGGCTGTTTTGACGCCGAAGAATCAGCCGCCCACGTCATCCTGGAATGCGAGGCCGTGGCTACCCAATGTGAACAAATCCTCGGAACGGTGAGGTCGCTCCGCGGAGCCTGTGAAGCTCTCAGGAAACTTCTGTGCTTCTGGGCGGAGCTAGGCTGGCTAACTTAGCCAGGACACCTACGCACAACGGACCGAATGAGAGTCTAAGTGCGGATAAGGGAGTATACTCTACTCTACTTGGCAGAGGAACACGTTAAATAAGGAGCCCATTTGTAACAATAAGTAACGTCATGGTATTAAAATGTTCAAAGTTTCACAAATAACTAAACAATTTGATGTTATGGTGTTATTTTCATGCTTGCCTGCATTTTATCTTTCTCAATAGATGGCGCCTAAGAGTCGGTCACCACAACGCTTAGCGCTGTATGAAGTTCCTTACTAAAATTAAAAATTCAATATCTTTTGATGTTTTGGGTCGATTTTGATGAAATAAACGCTAAATGTTACTCGGGTTAACACTTAATATTTTTAAAAACTTAGCTTTCGAATCCAATCAGTGGTTTTTGCGTGATGCTGACTCAAACATATGGACAAACAGACAAAATTTCAAAAATGGCATTTTTGCGTTTTATACTTTTTCCTACCATTTCTGTTATATTTATGTGAAAATATTCAATGTACAGACACGGCAAGTCTACGATTTTATTGTATGTATAGACGAATAGATATAGATATTGATATTTAAGTCAACTTTTTTATTATGGGATTTATTCCAAGACTAAAAATAACTTAAATTAAAAATTTAATATTTATGGATATAGATAAAATGAGAAGCACAAGTTATTGTTGAGTGTGACAGATTGCACTAGCTGTAAAAGATTGGACTTGAAGAAACATTAAGACCGGGCGTTGTCTTATCGTTAGGTATAAGAGCCCCTGCGAGCCAAACCTAAAGCTGCAGGGTTCCTCAGTGCGCCATGTGCCCCTGTAGCCCCTGTAGCATCTGATTGAGAGTGATTTTTACTGACTTCTAAAAAAGGAGGAGGTTCTCAATTCGGATGTCTGTATTTTTTTTTATGTTGTTCGTGCATAACGCCGTCACTTGCCAACCGATTATAAAAAAAAATTGTTGGAAAGTGTATACTTGCCAAATGGTCCCATGAAAATTTTATCAAAATCGGTTCAGTGGTTTGGTTTTTAAATCCAAATAGCTGGAAAAAATATGTATAGGAAAAATCATCCATGTATACGAAATTGCGTATTTTTGTTTTCCTGCGACTTTCCCGTGGTGTTGTTAGGTGTAGGGGGTACCACTAAAAAATGAAAAATAAAAAAAAAATTAACAAAAAAAAACCGACTTCCAAAATAGCCACCAAAATAACTTTAATTTCGGTAGTCGGTGTTTTTGGTTGCTTCTTCGTAATTTGACACCGACTTCCGAAATTAAAGTTATTTTGTACCTTGTTGTGTTTTTTTTTTAAGTCGGTTTTTTTTGTTAAAAAGTTTTTTTTTTGAGGTTTTTTTCAGGTTAGCTTCTACAATTGAGGGTGAGATGCGGCGAACTCAATCGCACACCTCCACGAATAGTTCTGATTTTCTTTTGACTTTTTGAGCAAAAGTAGTAAATATTTGTTGAATGTGGGAAAATAAAAGAAATAACTAAACTAAAAGAACTTAGGAAGTAAGAGCGAGCGAAGTGAGCTTGTAAACCATGCCTATTGCGCCGCGGGAAATGTTTTGACAATACTTACTAAAGTAAACCTCAACAATAAAAGTAATTCAGATAGGTAGCAAGAACGAGCAAAGCGAGCTCAAAAATTATGCAAACAGACTGTTAGATTCTTTTTATGGCCTTACAATTTTGCGGAGTTGAAAAAAGCCAAAGCTGCGAGGCCCTTCGAACCGCGAGGCCGTAGGCGATGGCCCACGTCGCCCACGCCTTGCGCATCTTATCACCTCCACACCCCAGTAAGTGAGTAGGTAACCGGTACTGAGTTAATTAATTACAACATGTAACCGTGCTTACATGTTGTAATTAATTGTTAGAGGTATTTCCTTGACTATCGGCTGTCACCAGATAATCAGATCACATAGCTAGCTCCCCCACAGCACTGCCCGCATGTGAACCGCCGGATGATAACGAGCGCGGCGGCGCGGCGGCGGTAGGTGTCGATAGCGTGTCAAGTCAACCGTGTCGCTGTGGTGTCGCGGTGTCGCGCTGTCCACCGGCGGCGACGACAGCCAGCCGCCGATGAAACTAGGGCAATGGAAGCAGACGCGACCTTCACAGTTGCGCTTCAACAGCACGCGCTTGACACTTCCACAGCGTGACAATAAAACGCTACTAGTGAATTTACAAGCAGCCTAAAGCTACTTTGGCAGGTATTGCTGCACTCATAACTTGTATTGTCACGTCCTGTATTGCTTTGTCGGAAGTAGATAAAGCAGGGGTGTAGGTACATACAGTCATTTTTAAGTCACATGTAAGTGTAAGGTGTAAGGCGACACTCACTTCCGCGCGATCTATTGTTGTGAGCGGACGTTTGTTAATTTTTGTCACAGTCTATTGAGCGCGTATTTCTTATCTTGATCGTGCGCTGGACAACCGGTTTTGCCGGTCGGTCCCTGTGCAGTTGTTGCTTTGTTTACATGTGTGAATCAAATCCAAGTAATGTAAACATCAATTCACTTTCGAGCGCTGATGAGTTAGAGGATAATACAAATATGGAAGTTGAGGTCAATACACAACAGGATGGCAATGAGACGACACGAATGAAAAGGTTAAGAGATGAAAACTCTTCTGAAGAAGGATGGACTGAAGTGAATAGAAGACGAAACAAATTAGTATGCAGTAGAGGAGATCTAGGTGGGAGGGAGAAAGAAGACAAGATACAGGTATGCGTGACTTGTAAAACACCTTTGCCTAAACAGTTCGCGTTGGCACGATTACTAAAGACGCACAACATTACCAGCAGCAACATTCATAAAATTAAATATGTTCATCAACATAAAATGTTAATTACATTTGATAATGATACAGGCGCAGAGGAATTTTTGAATTGTTCGGTGTTTATTGACATGGGTTGGTTCTGTCAAAAAACTTCCGAAGTAGGTGTATCGTACGGCCTTATTAAAGCTATGGAACTAGATATTTCTGATGAAGATCTTAAAGCTAATTTAACAAGCAGTGCTGGAATAATATCAATTAAGCGGTTAAATAAACGCTGCTCGGATAACCCTGATGGTAACGGATGGACTCCGAGTGAAACGATTCGACTAGGATTTAAAGGATCTTCACTTCCGCCGTATGTTTATATCTACAGTTTGAGGATTCCAGTGGAGCGGTTTATATTCCCAGTTACTCAATGTGCGAACTGCTGGAAATTTGGCCATTTGAAGATAAGATGTCCATTAAAGAAACCGGTTTGCCCCAAATGCTCTCTAAACCATGAAAACTGTACATCTACATCATACACTTGTGTGAATTGTTCAGGTCGGCATATGGCATTTGAAAAAATATGTCCATACTTTAAGAAAGAAAAGAGGCTAAGGACTTTAATGTCCGAATTTAATTGCACTTACAGGAAAGCACTTACTATATACGTTCCTCCATCCCCTGATAATGTTCCACAAGTGAATTTATCTGATTTAAATCCTGAAGTCGACCAAACACCTACTGTGACTGCCGCAAATAACAGTTCGATAATAACGCAGCCTCCCATAGACGCAAATGACGGTACAGCCTCACAGGTCCACTGCCCAGGCACGGTCAATCCAAAAACCAAACCTTTGCCTAAGCGTAATTCGAAGAAGCAAAATCATCGACCAGCTACCCCAGCACTTGTAGAGGACATAGCATGGCATCAAGTTTCCGATTCTTCCGATTCTGCAGAGTATATTATTGATACACCCAATTTTGTCAGAAACAATAACCCTAATAAGACTTCTTATAATTTAAACTTTTGGCATATTATAAGAAAAATTAAAAATATTATAAAAAGTAAAGAATCTTTTCAAGTTAAAATCCAGCAATCAATTTCAATAGTTTCCGAATGGCTGACACATAAAATTGTAAGTAGTTTATCTATTGATTCGTTATTCGATTTATTTGCTGGAAATGGCTAATAACAATAATTATATGAACTTGAATATTATACAATGGAATTGCCAAAGTATTAGACCCAAATCTCGTTCACTTGAATTACACTTAAGCCAAGAAAAAATCCACATTGCCGTATTGAGCGAAACTTGGTTGGAACCCGAAAGTTTTTTTAGAATTAGTGATTATAATACCCATCGACTAGACAGAGAAGATGGTTACGGTGGTGTCGCAATTATGACTCATCGCTCTGTAAAATCCGTTGTTTGTACAACGAAAAGTCGCAACCCCGGCATAGAATTGTTACATATTAGAATTTTGAATTGTCAGCATATTGAGAATATTATTTCCGTTTATTGCCCTTCGACTGTGCATACCACTCAAAGTGATTGGGACGCGATCTTTTCTATAGGAAACAGTAGAACTCTTATTTTGGGAGATTTTAACGCGCATCACTCTAATTGGTCTTTGAGAACTGATCGACGTGGCTCCGAAATATTTGATTCCATGCTAGATTACAACTTTATACATTTGAATGATGGTAGCTTCACTAGAATCAGATTGGTTGACGGAGTTCTCCAGCAATCTAGTCCTGATGTCTCATTTGTATCTTCTGATTTATCTTTATTATTTATTTGGAAACCAACTAAGGAAACACTCGGTAGTGATCATTTAATTATTAAATTAAACTTAGTACTAACTGTTAACCGTGAATATCAAAGCAAAAGAAATTATAAAAAATCGGACTGGACTTCATATGCTGCATACATAGATGAGTACTTACAAAATTGCGTTACTCCCCAGGATCCTCAGGATTTGTATGACCTTCTGTATAATATTATGCAAAAATCTGCGGATAAATATATTCCCAACATTAAAATCCCTCAAGGTATCAGCAACGTATTTAAGCCAAAACCATACTGGTCTCCAGAGTTGTCCAGGGCTGTTGCGGAGCGGCGTTTGGCCCTTGCAAATCTGAGATCTTGCCCTTCTCCTAGGAACTTAGATATTCTTAAAGAAAAAATTAGTACCGCACAAAGGCTTATTCGACGGGCTAGATGTAAATCTTTTCAACAGTTCTGTTCCTCTGTTGATGAAACTTCTTCAGCGTCCGATATGTGGCGTAAGATGAGGTGGTTAAAGGGTCGGCAAATTCCTAACGCCTGTGTAGATAAAGAAAAAGCTGAGTGCCTGCTTAGAGAACTTACTCCAGATTTTGTTTGTCCCGCGAAGCCTACTTTTAATTCAGATAACATATAAGCTACGTTGGAGTCATTAATATCTATGCCAGAATTAGTTAACTGTATTAAAAACTCCGACACAGCTCCTGGGTCAGATCAAATTTCCTTCTCCATGATTAAACACCTTCCAACTTCCGGTAAAGTTATGTTGCTTTTAATATATAATCAATGTTTTTCTTTCGGTTTCGTCCCCTCACAATGGCGCCAAATCAAAATAGTACCAATCCCCAAGCATAGTAGTAGCTCATCATCATCTTTACGTCCAATTTCCCTAATATCTTGTGTTTGTAAGATCTTGCATGCCATTTTGGCCAAACGTATTGAATGGTTCTTTGAAAAGCAAGGTCTTTTTCCTGAGGACATGGTGGGTTTCCGTAAAGCACGATCTTGTCTGGATAACCTTACGCGGTTGGTTTCTGAAATTCAACTTGGATTTTCTAAAAACTTGGTTACAGCGGCGTGTTTTATAGACATCGAAAGTGCATATAACAATGTTGATATTCCTTGCCTTTTACATATTTTAGATCAGTTTGGAGTTGGATCAAAAATCTGTGCTTATTTGTGGTCTTTTTTATCAAATAGACATCTACAAGTGGCAACATCTGATTGTCAGATGATTAGATGTACTGGGCGTGGGCTAGCTCAAGGAGATCCACTGGCTCCACTATTATTTAATATTTTAACAATACATATATGTAAAAAAGTTGGCCACGTAAATATGTCTCAATATGCTGATGATTTTGCTTTATATTCTTCAAAAATTAATTTAGATTTAGCGTTTGAAGAACTTCGGTCTGCATTACGATATACCAAATTGTTAATTGATAAGCTAGGTTTAACTATGTCTCCAAATAAAACTAAGATTTGTGTTTTTAAAAAGGGTTGTTTTAGGAGGTCTATTGATTTTAATTTTGATGATGTCTCAATTGAAGTCGTTAATTGTGTTAAATATTTGGGTCTTTGGTTGGATAGTTCACTAAGATGGGGTAAACAAATCAATGAAATCGCACAGAAAGTAATGAAATTCATTAATTTACTTAAAGTCTTATCTGGTCCGGGATGGGGACTCCATCAAAAACACCTAAGACGTTTATATATTTCTATTATTCGAAGTAGAATTGATTATGCCAGTTTCTTGTTCGACAATAGTTCTAACTCTAAACTAATAAAACTCGACAGAGCTCAAAACCAGGCACTACGTGTTATTGGCGGATTTATAAGGAGTACCCCGATACATGTCATGGAAAGCGAGCTATGCCTCCCTCCACTTCATATTCGTAGAAGATATTTAGCTGTTAAGTTTATACTTAAATCAAAGTCTTTTTCTAATAATAAAACTATAAAATCACTTGAAAATCTCTCACTCGTTACCGGTTCCAACTATTGGCAGAACAAGAAGCTGCCATTACTTACTGACATCCTCGCACAATATAACTCAGTCCCAATACACTCAAGCGTTCAACTTGAAATGTTTTCTCTTAACACGTGGGTAAGTAATATTAATATATCTAATATAGTATTTGACAAAATTCCTAGCATCTCTCAAGCTAAACGACGCTACAGTACTGTACAATTAAAACACCTATGTACAGCATACATCCGAGAACGATATGCAGGTTTTCATACAATTTTTACTGACGGCTCCAAAGACAAACAACTCGGAGGCGCTGCCTTTTTGGATCCTGTCCATCTGAACCAAATGAAGATTAAAATTGATTCAGATATTTCTATTATGCACATTGAATTGATCGCAATATTGGAAGCCTTGTCCTATATTCAATCAATTAATGGCGATAAATTTGTGATCCTGACGGATTCCAAAAGTTCGCTGCAACATTTGGCTCGGCACACTTCTCATATGCGAGGTACTCCGACAGCCTACGTTATATATGAATTGATTTTAAAACTGCAATCTAATTCAAAAACAGTTTGTTTTCAATGGATTCCGTCGCATGTTGAGTTACAGGAAAATGATATGGTCGATTTACTCGCCAAACAAGCGTGTGTTGATGGAGTACCCATGAATATTACCCCACTGTATTCGGAATACTTTGGAAAGGCAAAAAAGCAATGCTTAGAACTTTGGCAGGAATATTTTAACCAAAGGTCAAAAGAAAAGGGGATATGGTACCGTACTATCCAGCCAGAAATCTCTCGGGTTCCGTGGATCGACTGTAGTCTAAATAGAAATTTAATAACTATAGCTTTAAGACTTCGCTCCGGACATACTCCATCAAATAAATTCTACTATCTAATGAAGAAAGTTTTGTCTCCAAATTGTGATGACTGTGGAGTAGTTGATGATGTGTTTCACATCCTGATGGAGTGTGTCCGGAATGAAAATACGAGGATCAATGTTTTTGGGCGCTGTAAATCTTATAATATTGGTATCTGTAACACAATACTCGCTTGTCCAATGTCGGAGAATGCTAAACAGCTGTATGAGTTAGTCTTAAGGTAGATTGTAATATTTTGTGATTTTTCTGTATTGGGCGATGTGGTCGCTAAGCGACAAAGCCCTTTAATCAAATAAAAAAAAAAAAAAAAAAAAAAAAAGGCGACACTGCTATTAATTAACCAGGCACAACCTACGCTGCTCCTGAAAAAAGACGGGGAAAACCTTGCTCGACGATAAGCTAATTCATTAATTGATACTAACAAAGTATGGACAGCAATGGTCTGAAATAAACGATATTTTTTTTATTTGTCACTAATTCAATGACAGAGCAGCAATGTAGAGAGCACGTGGCACATGCGACACGTGTCAAAACTGTCGCCGTGTGAACGAAGAGCGGAGCGCACACACTAGGTACACATTTCCAGCAGCCTGTAATGATGTGTGTATTTATGCTAGTTCCCGGAACATCGCTAACAGAACCGCTCACCGGTGACCATGATTAAGACACCATACGGACAAAACCCGCTGGGGAATTCGTTATTTGTGCGTACAGCCCACTGGAACTGCTTCCGAACATTATGATGGATGCCCTCGGGTTGCAACCCTCATTAGACACTCGCTGCGCTGGTGGACGCAACACTGGACAACACAGTGTTGCAGGAGAGCGAGCAGCTCGAGTTAGGCTGGCGCGACCTTCGCGCGCCTCGTGATCTGCCAAAGGTCGGCGATGCGCAGAGCAGTGAGCTCAGTCGGCGCCGGCGTTGCGTCGGTCGCATTGTGTTGCTAAACAATGTCGCTAAGTGCGCGGCTCGCGAGGTTGCTGCTTCAATCGCCATTTACTACAACTATTCATTACAATAACAATTCTTCGTTACGTATTGTCTTGTTCCCACCTAAGTGCACATTATTGTTTTCTATTGCCATCTGTTTCACGGTCACCCACATTTACAATACCTACTATAAAAATATTGACGATACTTAGGTGCCAAACCAGTTTCTACCGCTGAGCATTCGTGTTGAGTCTGAGGGCATGCTGGTCATACTTGCCAACAGTCTCTGGGGTATGGTGGCTCCACACGATACATACTTCCATAAGCTTCTATAGAATCTTGTCTGTGCAACAGCCAACAAAGCAATGCAGACAAATGCTCGGAGTGATAGATTTTTTTATTCAGAGTGCAGTCTGTACAGACAAGTCTGTATCGTGTGGAGCCACCATTAGCAACGAATTGGCGACGCCACCGCCGCCGCCCGCCGCTATTGGCTATTTAGGGTTCCGTACGAAGAGTAACTTAATGGATCCCTATTAAGTACTAAGCCTCCGCTGCAGCTGTCCGTGCGTCTGTCTGGCAGCGGGCTGTATCTCAAGATCCGTTAGGTAGACAGTTGACATTTTCACAGAGTGTGTATTGCTATTGCCGCTATAACAATAAAATAAAATTAAAGGGGGCTCCTACACGGCTACACAAGAAACGCCAGAACGGTGTCAGACATTTCTGGTTTGTAACGACTGTCAAGGATCTACAACTGACAGCCGGGCCAACGGGTTCATGAGCTTTCCGATGCACGGAACAGTCTCGGACTCTCGGTAGATGAAATTGATGGTCACCCATCTTCGGATCGACTTCGGCAAGCGTCGCTTAGCCTTGAAGATCGGCTACAGTTATCATTAAGCCACGAGCTATGCAATAGACAAAAAATGAATGTTTCCGAGATGAGATCACAATGGATGACAAGGAGCCTGTAACTGTCGTAAATCGTAATCACACAGATTTGTTCGCAGTGCACCAGATATCAGAGTAGGTAAACGTAGAGATGAAGTCATCGTGACTCACACACTTGTCGCACAGCGACTGGTGACTAGGTGCCGCGCGCTGCTCGCGCTGGCACGCTCGCTCAGCCTCAGCCTCTCAGTTGAACATACTCGCGGTGTTTACCTAGGTTGTTATTACAAGATCCTAAAACTATAGAACGTAGTATACAGACAGATAGGTATGTTGCTGGGGAGTTCGTTGCACCACTTCTTATTTCCATGCTCAACTAGGATTTGGTGATGGGTGGGTCTCAGTACAGGTTTCCCATGACGTCGTGTCTAATACTGTATAGGTTAGGTTAGTTAGTTGTAATAGGTAGGTACTAAAAAGATAACAGCGTTCATACAAATAACATAACACATCAGTAAATCGGATTGCGCCGGGTGTCGTAACTTGGAGACTCATCGTAATGAACACAATCAATTTGCCCGGTTCGCAGTTCGAAGTCGGATGTCCCGATTTCTATCGTTTACAGACTGTAATCAATTTACCGTAACACGTTAATGTGAGGATAATTAATTACAAGTTGCTAAATCGCCTGTAGTAATTAAATGTTCGTTGTTTGTGTTTGTAAACACGAGGTGTCATGTAGATGTAGGGAAGACGTTTCGACGATTTCTAACCGAGGTCGGCTTTGCTTTTGGATTCAATTTAAGGTGAAAACTGAAAGCGCCAGGGTAGTCCGCGAAATTCAAATTTTCTCACGTTTTTTGCAATCTGCAAATTTTGACCAAGATAAAACCTGACACTGACTTATAGGTACTTACTTAAATTGCAAAAAACGAAAGAAAATTTGAATTTCGGGGGCTATCCTGGAGCTTCCATCTTGAAATGAACTGACTCAGAATGTAAGCCTGCTAACATCATTGGACTGAGTTATTAAATCACAACCAAATGTTGAAGGCCATGCCGTGCGTGCCCCAGTCCTCATTCTAATTCGAAGTACCTACATTATGAATTGATAACCAGTTGTTTGTTTTTGTGAATAATGTCCAGTAACGAGCACTCGCCGGAGTCGCCGACAACAAACTCACAACTTATAACCGAATGTCACAGCAATGCGGAAGTGTGGCCACTCGACCGCAAACAATAGCTAGAGCCGTGAACGTTCAGTTGTTCCCATGGGCTGATGGGCCATGGAAATAATTAATATCTTCCAACAAAAACAACAATAAAGGCTACCTACCTAAGTACCTCAATATTTTTTGGCTAACCACGGTATTTATTTTATTACCTACTTCCTTGTATTGACAAAACCACAGCTGTGCAGCTGTAGATAGCGGTTCACATGCCACCCAATGGTCTCGGAGGTTATCATATTGTTCAATTGCTTATTACCAAGCTTGACAATAGTAGGTAATGAATAATGATTGTATCGTCTCGTCTCCAATAGGCGCATTACGGATTCAAATAAACATTTGAGTTGCCTATGCCAAGAAACAACATTACAGGCAACAGAAACACAATACAGAGACAGACAACGAAGTACATCGTCGCTTACCATCAGGTGAGATAGTGGTCAAGCGCTTGCCTATCAATAATTAAAAAAAAAAAAAAGTATACCTAGCCTACTGAGTACCGGGTACCGGTTAATAAAGTCACGTTTAGTTTCTACAGAAGTAGAAGGATCATGGCACTGGACAACAGACGTGCCTGTTGTTTACGTCACAACTAAGTACCTACCTACACATACAAGAAGGCTAGCAGCTTGTTTGACACTAAAATAATAGCAACTAATCAAACGCATTGTACCTACTTCATATTCTTTAGTTTCCATCAAAAAATTTATACTTAGACCGTGATAATGACGTTCGACGCGATCAAAAATCACGGAGCAAGGCACACTGTTTGAAAAAAAGACAAGTTTAGAAGACAGGTTCGTTAGTTAAACGCGAGAGTGTTAGCACTACTTGAGCTGTGTGCTAATTCAGCTACTTAGACGAGAGCGACGAGCGTGTTGTTTGCACAGTTGCGAACTGGCGAGCTAGTCGCGCCGTCGGCGTCGCGCCGCGCCTGTGACTGTTGTAAGTAGTACGAGTGTGATAGGCCGATAGGGCTGTAATCTGCCTCACGACGCGACGGCCTGATAACTAGCGCGGCGCCGCGTCCTCGGCGCCCGTGTGTAGCGTGTCAGTGCCAGCCTGCAGGACGAGTCCTCCGCGCCCGTGTGTAGCGCAGGTGTAGCGTGCCCGTGCCAGCCTGCAGGACGAGCACTGGCTAGCGTTCACGACAATGAGACAATCACGACACTAAAAAGAATAACTTGTGGAGCAAGGCCTCACAAACGAGTTGGCTTCGTTGTTTATGCGACATCACTTCAGCCAAGTTGTGCCGACTGAGCAAACGTAACAGAAACCTACATAGTACAGTCATGTGTCAGCCCATGGTTCCTGGGCCGCCCTGAGGCGCTTTGGGACATGGTGATGTTGACAAATCGTTATTGGTTTTCAATACATTTTATTGATAATAGAATTAAACAATATTCACTCTCGAGTACGTGAGTAACCCTAGCTACACATTTAGATAATCAATTATTAAAAATCAAAATTATTTGAATTCGTAAAATAAATTACACACAGTGTTTCATTCCTATGAACTATAAAACGTATCTATAGCGGCTAGGTACCTAGGCTAGGTAAATATATATACAACACTTTATTCAATTCAATGGCAATTTCTATAGAACGCTATAAATTATTACATAATTTACGGGGTAAAACAAAATTTACATTAATTGTACAACACGGGGTGGTGACCGGCGCGCGGTCGGTCGACCTGCGCCTGCGCTGCCTCCGATGTCATTGTTCCTGATGCACAGCGCGCGGTCTGGCAACAGCGCTGCGCGGAGCGGCACCGCGCGCGCCGGCTCCGCGCCTCGCACTACACCACACTACACACATCACAGTTTCTTGACGATGTCAAACTTGGACTTGAGGTCCATCGGCACTTTCTTGGGGTCAATCTTCTTCTTGGCGGCGAGGTGCGCGCGCATCTCGGCCGCGGTCATGCGCAGGTTAAGCCGCGGCGGCTCAGCTGGGCTGGGCGCGCGCGCGTCGGGCGCGTCGGTTGCGTCCGCGGGCTCGGGCGGCGCAGGCGCGTCCAGGTCGGGCACGGCCTCGCCCGGCGCTGGTGCCGCCACCAGCAGCTCGGCGTCGTCCGGGCGCTCCTTGATGCGCGCCACCACTTGCTTGTGGCTCTCGCCCGCGATGCTGTGCCCGTTCACCTCGAGGATGCGGTCGCCGCGCTTCAGGCCCGCCGACTCGGCCGGCGAGCCGTCGTCCACCTTGCCGATGTACTGGCCCGGCTTGCCCTTCTCGGCGTGCAGGTTGAACCCGTACCCGTCGAAGTCTGGCGTCTTCCGCACGTGGCAGAGCCGCGGCTCCGTGGCCGCCGACCCGTTCGCGGACATGTTTCGCAGCTCGAGTGACGCGCGCTCTGCGTCGCGCCCGGGGAGAGACTGGCGCTCACGCTGACGGCTGACGCCCGCGCCCGCGCGCCGCCCGCGCTGCCTGCGCGCGCGAAGCCTCCGCTGCCCCGCGCGCTCCGCGCCCCGCGCACCTGCGAGGCGAGGCGAGGCTCAGGTGTGACGGCTGGGAGGGGGGCCGAGGCTCGAGCCGCCTCGATCTCCAGTACACACCGAATCGCCGCTGAGGCGCCAAGTTTCGCCGCGAGTGACACGCACGAGCTCACGTTCCAAGCTGTTATTGTCCGTTCCTGAGAGGCGCAGACCAGGGTGAGTACAGCGCTGTGCGTGGGGTGCATGGGGAGCGCTGGTCCCCGGCGGAGCCCGGGGCGACACGTCACAGCCGGCGCCCGCGCACGCCGCTCGGTATCGAGGCCGCGCCGCTTTCCCGCAGAGTCGTCGCTGTGTGTGTGTCATGTGCCGATTCCAGCATACCGTACCTCACGTACTACGGTGATTCGAGGTTTAACAGGATTTCGGTGTTTCCCATCTAATAAGTATAGGACACTGATACAGGTACCGCGTACGTCGTCGGTCGCTCCGTGGGCTATGCTCCTGGCGTGTTTATGTGTAATAATATGGAGAGCTACAACAAATCAATGAAATGTTGAAGAGTCAACATAACAAAGCATCAAGAAGAAGGTAACGCAAGGAAAACAATGTGAACGGTTGTTGTGGCGTGGTGAGCAGTGTCTCCGATAGATGGCGGTGCGGGGGAGCATCTGGCGGCGCGCGGTCGTTGCTCCGCGGCGCGCGCCGGCGCAGTTTGCTGATAACATGGACATGCTGCAGTTGGCGAGGAGCTGCGAGCTGAGGCAAGCTGGAGCACTGGCTCATGGCGACGGAAGCAAAAGGGATGTGTGCGGTGCTAGTCAATGTCGCTGTACAGTTAGCCGCCAGTATGGACTTCCTGTACGTGTGCGCACTACACATTACATTAGCGCTGGATCTTGAACCGTCTCGACTAATAAAAAAATTATTCGGCAACACGTCATCACCAGACCCAGCACCGTTGACCGTTGCGCTCGGGCCCGTATGGCCGGACCGTCCCAACCGACACGCTCTCATGCAAGAGAAACATTTTGTTTGCCGTTACGAAACTATTACTATCGGATGGTATGTAGTAAGTAACCCAGTTCTGATAAGATATACTCACAAATATACAAGACTCCCATAAGAAATGTGCACTTCCTTAAATGTGTTAGTTTTCTATGTGGTTCACGTTCACGCAATACATCAGCTGAGACATTTGCAAGATCTTGGAATAGGTATTGCACATATGCCACTGAAACTATAGCTGTTTAAATAAGATGCAGTTTTAGTATCAAATAGAACTTGAATTTGGAACCTTTGCCTCGCTGAGGGACCGAGGTCACTGAAGGAGCCTGTGTGCATTATACCATGGCTATGGCAAATCCACCGGAAGAAATAGTATTACCTCACGCGAATATCTGTTAGCAAATAGAATCAGAAAGGCCTAGGAAAGAGAGGCGTTCATGATGGATTGGTTGGAGATTGGAGAGGGCAACACACCGGGAAGAGTGGAAAGCTTTGCAGTGGGGTACTATTCATTCGCTCGCTGATTGATTAAACACGAAATCTTGAAAACTATTTGACCTATGAAGACGAAATTTGACACGGAGGTAGATTATGAGTAGGAGACAGTCAGCTAAGAAATAATTTCGGGAAACTCCCCCGAAAAGGGGGTGGAAATGGTTTGTACTAAATCTGCGCGCGAAGCGAAGTGCTAGTAGGTTGATAAAAAATCAGTCGAACTGAGAACCTCCTCCTTTTTTTGAAGTTTGTTAAAAGAAAAAGATCAAAGAGCTGCGACAAAATTTTAGCCATTTGAGAGAAAGTGTAGTTAATAATTTATTCATAATCTGAGATTGCTGATCAGCTGACTGAACGCCATAACAGTAGCTGATCTGCATTCTTATTATATGCGGTATGTGCAACGCAAGTAAACATTGTACAAGTTCCATTATGTTGGTCATTCTATACGTTATCACTGCAATGTGTAATGGCGCATAATCAAACGTTTCGGCGAATCCGGTTGATATGACGCGGACACTCGATCGTTGCATATTAAAGAATTTCAAAACCTTGACATTGGCAAGCCTTGCACCGTGCACGACCTTTTCACTTAAGTCCGTAATTTCCGTGCCTGTAACTTGCACACAAGTATCCAATTACCCCGCAGCCTGCACGCTATGGTGACATAAACCAATCAGAATTTGTTATGGCTCAAAGTATGCAAGTTACTGGCATACTTTTGTGCCAGTTACAGACAAGCCGCCTTACACAGAATAAATAAAGGGCAATTGAAAGAAATTAGTCCTGAAGTCCGATGTCCCGTGATGTCCACTCCGAATCGTTTCTGAGTCCAGAAATAATCTGTTTATGGAGCTGAAGTCGCGTCAGAGATCTCAGTGCGGCGCGTGCGCATGCAGCGCGGACACTTGCATGATGTGAAGTGATGAGCGGCCCAGTAGTGTGGTGGACTCGCTGGTCGCAGGCATGGCTGCTGTCAGTGCTGTGTCCGCGAGCCGCACCTTCCCAAATATTAACTTTCACTTTATCATTCGGCGGCGAGAGTGTAAATATTGAAAAGATAGCTCGTGGCTAAATTATGACAGCCTCCTCAAGGTTAAGCAACGCTTGCCAAGGTTGGTCTGTGGATGGATGATCATATTAACATACCGAGACTCCTCCGTGCCTCGGAAAGCACGTTAAGCCGTTGGTCCCGGCTGTCATTTGTAGATCTTTGGCAGTCGTTACCTACGGATGGTCAGAAGCCAGAAAATCTGACACCAGTCTTGCCAAGAAGTACCGTGTTACCCAGTTAATGGGTTGTGGAGGTCTGGTAGGCAGCCGCTCCATGTAAAATACTGGTATTCAGCTGAATCCGGTTTGACTGGTAGCCGACCCCAATATAGTTGGGAAAAGGCTAGGCAGATGATGAGGAGATACGAAATACTAGAGCGGTTTGCGTGCTGCGAGCAGGCCAGCGACATAGATATAATAAAATGAGCTGAAACGTTGGGCTGATGCGTTTAGATGCAATGAATGAACGGGTTTGTTCACAACTAATCATCTTGTTCATAATGCAAAATTAGGAACTTAGGAGCTAGAAGTCGCTAGAAACTGATGACTCGGTGTTACTGGGTGTCTGGGTGCGACAGCAGTTACTACTAGATGCTTCTAGAATAGTATCTACGACATTCATTTCTGTCTCTAGGTAAACCAAGTAGAGATAAGAAAAAGGAACATTTCAATTTAAAACGTACAAAACTACAAACACAACAACAAGGAAACGGATAAAGGAAAGAATTTCATAAAATACAAACAAGGAAGGCAACATATGTCGTTATCGTATTTTAATGACTAAATGATCAGTGACTCGATCCCTGACAGAGCCGGAATGAGCAACTGTTCTATTTAACAGGTCTTTATATAAAGCTAGACCTAACCTTGCCTTAGTTGGGGTTGAAGAGCTCGTAGCTAAATACAAATAGCCGCACGAGATCTCGGAAATTAGGCAACGATTGTCGAGGTTGACCGGTGGATCGAGAGCCCTCCACTCCTCGGAAAGCAGGTGAAGCTGTACCTCCCGGCACTCGTTGATTGTCAGTTATAGATTTTAGACAGTCGTTGCGAGTAGATACGAGTACATGTCAGAACATCCGGTGTCCGGTTGCCGAGCCCAGCCTGGTGCCTGCCTGAGCTGGCACTCTTACTGGGTCAGTTCTATGGTCAGACAGGATGTAGCTCCATGTAAAATACTGGAATCCGCTGCATCCGGTCAGACAGGAAGGAACCCGACCTCTAACATAGAACCATGAGCGATGTTGGGGTCGGCTTCGGCATCCAGATGTATTGTTAGTAACGGTTTTAACGCACTTACTTTTGTTCAGACTGCGTTTTAGACTTGATCTGATCTGTGCTTCTGAGTGTAAACTCTGTGTTTATCTCAGGATGAGACATAGTTTTTATCGACGTATTTTAGGAATTTCTAAAGGATGGGTAAGAATAATTAGTGCATGACAATTTCGTAAATTAATCATTCGAGCCCAATCGGGGCGGGTCGCCTCTGTCGCTAGTAAATAGTATTATTACGGTTGTAATGTACATAGTTATACGCCTAGTGAAAGCAGACTGCCTCTCGGCCGCATTCTGCCGAGTGGCGAGCCGGGCGAGCCACTCACCTTCCACGGCTCAGAGCTGCCATGTTAGTAGATGGGGGCGCGGGACGGGCTGACCTTCACATACTCTGACTCTGATCGAGAGGTCTTGTCAATACTTGTCGTTGCTGTTGCTTGTTCTACTCAGTCAATAATAATCCCTCGACCGAAGTTCGATCCCGGTGGATCTCATCGGGGATTAGCCAAGTTCGCAGGAGATACTACCTGCCAGAGACTGCTCAGATATTAAAGAGGTAGTGTATCTACATCATGCATCTTTGTCATTTCCTCCACTGAGTTCCTTCACTAACTATAGCTTTGATTCTGATCGAACAACACAGAGCTGTGAGCTGAAGCACACTGTGTGCACCACATATCGCTACAGTTACGATCAAATGCACAGTGAGTGCTGTTACTGTGTCGTAACGTGCGCATGCGCAGCAGATGTGTGTGTGTGTTGCGAATGTGGCTAATGGTCAAATAACGAGCGAAATGGACGGCGGCCGGCGCGGCGGTGTAGTGTAATGAGTGATTAGGCGACATTCCTGAGGCGCGGGCGCGGGGAGGGAGTGCGTCACGCGGGATTAGCAATCGCCACCGACATCATCGCTATACTGCCGGAGTGCCGGTCCTACTCCTAACCATCGAGACTCCAGGTAGGTGAAGTGGAACTTGAAGAGTGCTCAGAAGTATTCCACGTATTTTTGATTTAACACGCAATAACATCTATTCAATCCAGTCTCAAACTAATCGATGATGTTTGTCTACTTCGACTGCTGGCAGTATGGGCAGTGTGGGATTGATGACTTGTTCTAGTGGAAGGAATTCCCCTTTCAGAGTACAAGTGCTTGGGGCCACACTCCGGCACACCCAGCCAGCCAGCCAGCCCGCCAGCCAGCCAGTCAGTCTGATACAAATATAAATAACTTTCGCAATTATAAGACAGCTCCGAGCTCCGCCGTGAATATTTGATGGCGCACAAAAAACATTCGATTACGTAAAGGCTGCGGTATGCGAGGCGCGCGCCGCGGCGGTACCGGTATGTGAGCGAGTAGGTACCCCTGCCTGCGCGGCGCGGGCGCAGGTATGTGTGCCTGCTGGCGTGTAGTACGTGCGCGCGAGTGCCAGCCAGCGCGAGATGAATGAAACAAGACTTATCAATACAGTAATAATGTTGTTATTAATAAATCTTTCATTATTATGTATTTTGTCTAACATTCGTGACTCCATTCCCGGTTCTGGCAAATACAAATAGTCTGTTATTGAAGTTGTAAAATTTTGCTAATAACAAGTTCACATCACCGATCGGTCGTCAAGTTAAAGACCAACGCATAATATTCTTCCAATAACTGCTGTATTTTAGTATGTTGTAAGTTTCGTGTATTTTTAATTTGTTATTTTCATTAAAAGTTATTTCTTCCCAATACAAAACGTAATATTAAATAGATTTTAGAATTAAAAGTTGCATAACTGCTTGAAATCAAGATGATATTATAATAATAATCAAGCAGTCAGCTACCACCTAGTACCACTTCACTGGATGCCTGATGAGCACAGCATTCATTCTTATTAGCACGAAAAGCAGAAACGAGACCAATTTTATTCAAAAGTAAAAATAATGTTAGGTCATGAATTGATGATCAAACCTAGTCAGTGACTTGACTTGTCAGTTGTCATATTGTTCATTCATTTCGTATGATCTCACTATTGCCGAAAACTATTGTCAATCCTTTTAATGAGCAAACATCATAATGAGATTGCATTTCATTATGAATGGACAACAACAACAGAAGTGGCGACTTATTTGTTCCATATCCCTCTGCGGGCTCCTCTGGGACATGAGGCGTGAAGTAGTGTCAGTAATCTGCATGTGAACGTACCGCGTGAGTCAGCCGGAGCCAGGGCTCTCTAATGTATGTAGCGCCGCGCGCCGTGGGAACTTTCACAACAGCTCGCTACTGCACGCGACCGGCAAGCCAAGCAGTCAGCACTGAGCGTATGCTCAGTTCAGGACATTGTACTTCTGATGCATTCTGCACATCGCTGTTCTAGAGCGCCTTAGATCTGCAGTACTAAACGTGATTCCAATACATGCATCCCTTTCCCCCTCGTCGTCTCGCTCCCTCGCTGTCAAGGCGCTCGGCGTGTTCACACTTTACATGCACCAACTATAACGTCACGAACCCACGTCGCACGACTATGCACCACTAGACTGACGCCTAACCTCCTGCAGGGCAGGCAGAGCTGCATCACGCTCACATCTTGCCAGTTTTGTCCAGGAAAATTTACGTAGTATTTTAGTAGGCACCAGACAGGCGAGAGATTCTATTCCTTGAAAAAATGACTTTGACGTAAACATGACCTTGATGTATGTTAATTTATGAAATGTCACAAAACATTGCAGCAGCGTTTTGACAGGAGCCTGAGCCTGACGCCTCGGTGCTGCCACCTGGTGCTTGTCATTTCAGGCAACCCTCAATATTCAACGGGACTGTATAAAGAGTCAGGTACTACGAGTACGTAGTGGTACACAATACTCTTGTCCTCTCATTCCGCTCGAGAGAGCCCACACATGCTGGATATGATGAAGTCATCATCCGACACAACACACAAACTGTAAACTATTTGCGACACACCTTTGCAGCTTTGTAATGAGGTAACTTGAGCTCGTCCACGCGCAAGCGCATGCTCACTACTCCTAGTCGTGAGGTACTCCTCAGAAAGTAGTTTTTCTACAATGCGAATGCACTGTTATCGGCGATGCGAATTTGCTGTCAGCAATGTTTAGTAAAGCCCCACTTATCGGAGTGATTAGGAGCACCTAGCTAATAGAACAGTTCAGTGAGACAGTTTCATAAGACATAAACAATTCGTCTGGTGGTCACAGATGCGGTTGTAAGCCGGAGTTACTGCGGGTTCAGTACAAAAGTTATTGGAATTTTGGTTTTACCTGTAATCATTTCTTAGTAGTAGTGCATACATTGAGAGCAATTGTGCAGATGCACCGCCGCGACTTACGAGTTTTAGGTCGAAGGTTTGAACCCAGATAGGCATTTTACTTCATTCAAATAATTTCATGACCTCTTGTAAAAACTGAACCAATCATTGTAGTATGTGGATGAGACATGCTCCGACCCGCGGGCTGGCTCGCGACCCGCTCCTTCGTACAGAGGAGGTCAACTGTGTCTGTGTCTCATCCGTGGGAAAAGTGTGTACATGATTGACTGATGATAGTGATGATGCTATGATGGACATTGGGAATGACTTAGTTGTAGCACTAGTCGCCTGTGCCGCATGGCGTGTTGTGACGTGGTGTGTCGTGACTCGTGAGTCACAGCTCGCCGCTCGCGCATCTCATTAGTTTCACTTGTGCTGTAACAGCGTCGTTACAGAACGCACGAACAACGCGCCGCCATACTATCTCAAGTACGTCACGTTAGCGATATCTCAAGCAGACACTTGTAGCCAACACAAGCTGCTCGAACAGGGTATGTACCTGGTAGGGGCCTTGAGAGGACTGGACCCCGGGCGGGACCCGGCGGGAAGGGGGCCTCAGCGCCGGTCGCTGGTACTAAAGACATCAACGCGTGCACCTGCTCATCCCTGTTGTTCCCGGCGGGAAACAATATTGTTTATTTTGTGAATTTAATTTTAAATTATCGGGTATATTATATAAACAAAAATAACCACATACTTCGATAAATACTAATTAACACATTCTTTATTCAAAGGGTTTCCCCAAACCTGTCAAAACTTGTACGTTATTGTACATGTACCTACAAGCTGCCCAATTAAAAGTAATTACCGTTCCCCAAAAGCAATTACTTATCATACCACAGGCAGACCACCGGACAAGTTAGTTCTGACCTCGACACACTAAGCTATTGTATTTAATATCCATTACCTTCAATACAAATATGTTTTACCAGTTTTCAAAATATATTAGCATTTTTGGACGATTTTCTGGATGCACGTTGTCGCCAAAACGTTCCCATATTTCGGTTATGATAATTGTAATATAATATTAGTAATATTATATTACAATTAATTATTTATTATCAAATTGAAAACAAAATTGTACAATAACTTAAATGAATGCTTGATGGATACATATTTTTTTCCAAATGAATGATCTACCTTTATTATATTAGAAGATCATTAAGAGACAATGATGCGGTAGTTACTAAACTTAATCTCGTAAATACAAAGTGCCTATTGCAATCTAAATGCACACATAGTATTTCTCGCGGGAACAGATGAAGCCAAGTCGCTTCTCATAATAATGTTCAAATCTACGGGAAGAACGTACGATATCTTAAAAGTGTTTGATTTCCTCGATTACGTATGAAATAATATATAACTAAAACTCATTCGAAAGAACAGTCCATCGATTAAAAAATATTCGATGAATCGTTCAGTCGAAGTAGCGTTTGGTGATAAAAGGTTGTTTCGCAATAAATTCCATTCGAACAATCGTTCAGTCGACTTTCCGTTCATCGAACAAATGACTCTCGAAATAAAATTACGGACCCGATAACATATGCGTGACCTTGAAGTGAACCGTCAACCCCTGGCATCAGTTGGAATGACTGATCACTTCTCCTAACTATCCGCGGTGAGTTTTGTTCCAGAATCGACCGACTGATTGCGTGCTCAAGTGTTGTTAAGAGAGTGTTACACATCGATACAACGACAACAGTTTTACATGATGGACACAGTTACATCACAGATATGAATGTGTGCCAGGGCTACGGAATTGTTGGAAAGAGTCACCGCGGCCCTGGAACGCAAAGGTCATTTGGAGGAACACGGGTAGGTTTTAGTCAGTATAACAGTCTGACACTCCTCTGAGCCCAGAGTGGGAGGAGTCACTTGTTGATTACCCATCTAAAGAAAAACCATTGAGGTTGGAAGCCAAGGAAGCTGTCTGTTGAAGCGACGTCACCGCGTCCCTCCGAGTCCGCACCTGCGCGGCGCGGCGATGCGCACTTGTCTGCGGTATCAGCGCGGTGCGCATACTTGGCGCGATTACGATACTGGCCGTCTGTGTGTGTGTGTTTACACCACTCTAGACTCGTCCACAATGGCCGCTAGTCGCTGTCGAACCTTATCGCGCTAATTGGTCAATAGAATCGAGTCGTAAAGTCGTAAGTCGATGTGGCCTTGAATCGAATTATATCTAGAACTTGAGAGGTTGTTATGATTAGAAAATGCTGCGTTTTGTTGATACATCTAACAAAAACAGGGTTACAAAATAACCTAGTTTGTTAAAAAAACAAACTGAATTCTCGAAAATGCTGAATATAGTGAATGCACACCACATTTGTGTTTTGTACGGGAATCGAACTCGCGAATCATAGAGCTTAGTAAAGAAAGTTGTTGCATGTATAGAGATTAGTGCGTGACGAAGTGGTAGCACCCCGCGTCAAGTCTCCCGCCACGCGGCAGGCGGCAGGTGCCGTCCACAGGGAGCCGACTGCATGTTGTGAAAGTAATGGTTGGATGGAGTGATGTCTGCGTTGAACTGGCTCAACCCCTAACAGTCAGCTGATCGCCAGGTTCATGAAGGGATGAGGATGAATCTACGAGATACCAACCCCCAAAGAATCTAGAGACCATTCATTATTGTGCAATCGACCGCACATCAAGATCAAGTAGACAAACGTATACGTGTGGCTGGCTGTACGTACACTGACATCCTGCTTAGATGCCACAGGGAGGTGAAACCCAGAGTTACGCAGAGGATTCGCTTGAATCCATGCGAGTCAACAATTGGACAGGGAAACGTGATGGAATGCGCAAGCACTCCAGCGCCCCGCTATAGGTAGCCGTGTGGTTTTCGTCAATACGAGTCCGACCACTTTTTTTTTTCTTTTTATGGATGGGAAATCATCATATTACTCCTGCGAGTCTGACCCCTGCGCCTGCAGTGAGGTGGAGGACGTCCATGAGGATTGGCAAACATTAAAAAGAGGTAATGATTGAGAGTGAGGTAGAGGCTCGCTCAGCACGCTGAGGATGCGTGTCGTGTGCGCCGCGGACGTGCTGTGGCGGCCACTCTCACCTCTCGGAGAAATCGCCCTCCGAGCAGCTCGGTACGCGATGTTTACCCTGCTCACGGACTATTCGGAGAAAACCACTTATTTACTTACATACCTAGCTACGTGCGCACATTTGTCTACAATCGGACACAACTCTGGAAAGTGAATCTTTGATCTGTGTAGATTGGCCCTGTGGACGCGGTCACACGCGGTGCCTGCCCAGTTGGCTTCTATGAGAAGGATATCTAGCGCGCGCGCTCCTGTTACCATTATGTCGGAGCCAACTAGCTTAATCAGCCGTTTCATTAAACTCCTAGCCTTTTCATTGAACTGCGTAACCTAATCAACGACATAAGTGACATGGCAAGTCATTTCACGATATTGAACCAAAGATGACACTTAGGTTGCTGAAAAACTGGCGCAGTTAAATAAAAAGGCCACCAATTAAACGGCTGACTAAGCTACTGGGCTGCGACACATACATTGATCACAACAGCTTCGGTGCACCATTTCTCAACGTCAATAGCCGCCTCCTTAAACGCACCGGTTGAAATAAGAATGTTGAATTAGCTGTCTAATTCAGATCTCACAGTCTCACGCTGCTTTACATCAACTTATGTTAATTTGAGTATCTGCAACTAATTAATAATGCCATGTCGTTTGTCCACAGGTGTTACTGTGTGTGAAGTCCCGAGCGTGTGTCCGGAGCGTCCGGGCGTGATGTCCGGTGAGACCGCGTGAGAGCGTGAGTGCGACGCGCAGGAGCATGGGCACGCGCGGCGGCGGCACGAGCACGACGCGCTCGCGCGGTGAGGCGCAGCGCGCGCTCGATGAGTTCGATGAGCTGGCGGGGCTGCGGGGCGAGCCGGGCGGCGGCGACAGAGGGGGCGACCGGGGGGGTGGGGGAGGGGAGCGCAGCGTGCACGTGCTGGAGCACCTGGCCACGTTCACGGTGACGCGCGAGACCGGCATCGTGTACCCCGCCGACGGCATGCGCCGCCTGCTGCAGCTAGAGAAAACCAACGGTCAGTGGTCTGCCCGTGCTTGTAAACAAACATACCAGTAGAGCTCCCAATCAGAGAGCTCAAACTAAAGTGACATGTGATCAGTGATAACGATTGCCGAAAGTACCATATTCGTGACAATCTAAGAAGTCAGATTTGACAGCAGATACAACGCTGCTTTGCTAGTGAGTATGAAAGAGACATGAAATAAATCTGTTTCGCACTTAGTGGTAAAGCGATCTTCTATCCCTGTCTACTTAGCTGTCATACTGACTTCTTAGATTGTCACGAATATAAAAGGGCATAAATGTATGATTTCCAAATAATAATATCCACCACTCCTATGTCATTGAATGCCTGTTAATATGTCTCCTTGGGGATATTTGGAACATTTTTGCAAACAGTCTTTACAAGTTTCATAAGTCACGTGAGTTTTCGAACAACAAACCGTTGATTGACAGTACTTACTGATGATACGCACATAGAATGTTACTTTGCCTGCAACATCAGGCGAGCCGCCGCTTGCACTCAGTACTACTCAGTCAGAACCTAACCTAACACACAGCTGACTATGTTTGTTTGTTTACAGGAATATGGAGCCAAAAGATGCAACTGTGCCTGGAGGGTCAGTGGGTGCTGGTCATGGACTATGAGACAGGGGTATGTGCCATCTCTCTCTAATATTGTAGTTCGAGCGCTGTAGAGGTATTTGCCACGGCAGCTGCGACATCACTTGCAGATTTTCAAATAATAAGCGCTCAGAAGTTGTCCTGTGGAAGACGAATACTAGTGAAGTAGTGATCACATTATGCCATGTACTGCTAGATTGGGCGTCCCCATTGATTCGATGATCAAGTTTTCTTACTTTGTTGGCCTCACACGAAGCTAGTTGTGGGTAGGCTGATGGTGTGTTGGGAGCCCAGAACGAGTCGACAATGTGCTGCGACGAGCAGTACTTCGAGGGTGAGGCCGTTAACTAATCGTGACGTTGCTTGTCCTCAGTCGATAATGGAGCGGTTCCCGGCGTCGTGGGTGCACTCGCCGACCGCGTTCACGTCGCCCGAGCCCGCCGAGCTGTACAACAACGTGCTGGCCTTCGTGGTGGGCGCGGCGGGCGAGGGCGAGGGCGCGGGCGCCGGCGCCGGCTCCGTGCGCAGCGCCGGCGGAGCGCCGCGCCGCGAGCTGCACATCTTCCAGTGCCACGACGTCAGCGCGCAGGCGCTCGTCGAAGAGCTCAACTTGCTCAAGTGAGACCACCAGCTTGTCATTGTAATTTCGCGAACAGTTTTTTTATTGCTAGCCTCTTGTTAGGCCACCATCTCACCTGGTGGTAAGCAATGATGTGGTCGACGATGAAAGTATCATGTCGGTCTGCACAACACATAACTTACGCCTTGAAATGAAGAACTAATCCGTAGTCACCTGAACGGTGTCTGGACATCAATCGTTAGTAAGCTGTCAGATCTAACTTTTCTAGCAGGATCCTCTCTATGATTACAACAAAACCTTTTAATTTAACCATCACGTCATTCTTGAATGACTGGATTTGTTAGTTTTTTTAATACTTTCTCGATGCTAATATTGTAATCCTTCCTAGTGTGAAATACTCCGCTGTCAAGTACACATACACAGTCAGTACAGTCACAGACTGTATGGCACCCCCGCCTGCCGTATGCTTACGGTTACATAGTAAACCACCCGTCTTCCATACTTCAACAACTTACCTACTCATGTTGAATGCAATTTCTCTTGTATTGTTTTAATTTCCGTCATTATAAAGACTCAACAAAGATGAGCGTGAGTGAGGATGCCGACAGAACCTACTCACAGACTGGTGCTGGCGCCTGGCTGCAGTAGCACCAGTAGCGTCGACCTTGACAGTCGCTACAACACAACTATTGTTATGCCACGTGGACGTGTGGCTTCCGTCACGACACACATTCTCTAACACAAAGCATAGCCGCGTCGTGATAACAGCTTTATCTCCGCTCCGGTATCTAGAGAGCGGTCCACGTTATCGGCGCATATCTCGCGTGTGGATCGTCTCAGTGCGGATCCGTCCTCTCATGATCTACATCAAGCACAAGATCGCGCTGCCCGTGGCCGCCTACTCCTGGTACTGCTACTGTATCTCCTGTCACTCCTCAGTGTCCACTGGTCCGGCGCTCACGACCTTGTCTTAATGGGAGGCCTATATATATAGCCTTCCACATTGGATTAAGATAGATAGTGATAAGAAGGCGGTGCAAGTGTCCGGTTCATGTGTTTTCTGGCATGGAGTTTGTGTGATAGCACGAGAAGAGTCAGGATGGTGTGCCGTTTGATTTAACTATCAAATGTTGGAGAATTGAAAGCCAAACAGTTGATGGAAATCAAAACAAACCGACATTGTACTAGTCAAAGAGCTTGGTGGTTTAAAGTGACTGGATGCATCCTAACCGGAGATTTTTACAGTGTTTGTTAACTAAATCTTACTTATATAGTCTGGGAAACCAGTGCCAAGTGGATTTTAAATGAGTTTGTTGCTACGTTACCATCAAATCCAGCTTGACGCAAGAATCATTTATGTACAATAACAACGGGTTTTACACTTGAGCGTCATGAAAGTACTCTGCTCAAACATTTCTTCATCACAGTGTAATCACAAGCACGTCTCTGCTGTAGACTTTGTTCAAGATATAATTGTATGTGTGTGTGTCCGCAGGGGGGTGAGCGGCGGCGGCGCGGGCGACGGGGGGCGCGACTTCATCATCGAGCGCGAGCGGGAGCGGGAGAGGGAGACGGAGGCGGAGCGGCCGCGCCGGCAGGTGCGTACACAAACATAACAGTACAAGAAGAAGTCGAGCCCCACTGCCGGCTCTCTCTTAGTCCGGTTAAGCAGTTGATATCCCATGTGTGTTAACTTGCTAGTGGTCATACCTAAAAAAAAAAACTGCCGGCTCTTTGAGCTGTTACCAGGGCCCGGAGAGATATGTCAGAGTATTGTGACAGGTATAGTCACATTATACTTAGGTACGAAGAAATGTCCCTGATATAGATTTTACTCATTTACCTAGACCGGTTTGACCATTAAGATAATTTACCCAAATAGAAATTCCACACGTGGTGTTACAACGTTACAATAATGCATTACCGATAACAATTTAATGACTACATTTACGACCAGTTTCATGTAACACTAACTTTTGCCCGCGACTTCGTACGCGCATATCCCGTTTTATCCCATAGGAATTTCGGAAAATCCTCTCTTAGTGCTCCCCACCACAATATCCTACACCTCGATCCTACACCTCGATCCTACACCTCGATCCTACACCTCGATCCTACACCTCGATCCTACACCTCGATCCTACACCTCGATCCTACACCTCGATCCTACACCTCGATCCTACACCTCGATCCTACACCTCGATCCTACACCTCGATCCTACACCTCGATCCTACACCTCGATCCTACACCTCGATCCTACACCTCGATCCTACACCTCGATCCTACACCTCGATCCTACACCTCGATCCTACACGCCAAATTTCAGCTTTCTACGAACAGTCGTTTCGGCTGTCTGTCACTCACTCAGTCACTCAGTAACGGAAGAATTTCTTAAAGGTATATTGATTGATTATTATTGTTTTACATTTATTACACCTGTTGGTTATAAATGTTATTATTGATATTATGTGATTGCACTTTTATTACAACATTTTAATAATGTCTGATAATGGTATTCCATTGCTATTTCGCAATACGGAACTAAAGAAAGTGTGTGTGAAAATGTACATTGATTTAAATCTGATAACAATAACTGTCGACGGCGACAGGCGGGGCGGCGCGGGGGCGGCGCGGGGGCGGCGCGGCGAGGAATAACATATCCGAACGAACAGCCTGAAACAAGCCTCTACGAGTACAAGCCGCTAATGTTAATGGTTGAAAGACAATTTGCAAATGAGGACATACACACAAACAGCGCCCACGACAACGTCCCTAACTCATGTTTTATCTATCTATCTATCTATTGGGTATGGTTCCTGCACTTAGTCCTGATGTTGGACCATAGTGCGCGAGCCTTGGCGGCCGTCACTCCAACCAGCCGACCTCCCTCCAGAAGCAGATCAGTCCTCCTAGTCAGTGTGTTCATGATATCTGTGAGTGAATTCGGTGTTCCTATTGTTTGCCTCCGTATTTCGGTGACTCCTGTGCACTCAAGGAGCACGTGCGTTACCGTTTCCTCCTCCATGCATGCTCTGCACGTGCGTCATGCGGCACAAGGACTGTCCGTTATACCTATCGTGTGGAAATGTTTGTGTTTGTGTTTGTTTGTAGTGCCCGGTGATGGTTCCCGCCACCATTCGAAGGCTGCCCCTATCCAGTCGCAGAAGGCGCCTTACTCATGTTTCTACGACCCTGTCTACAGAGAGCAATGCCTGCAGTGCATAGAAACATACTGCTGCTAATATTGGAGCGACGACGCTGTAAATAGACGCCGCGTCATCAGACAACAATGTCAGTTCTGGAAATATACGCGATTATATCTGCGAAGCGTACGCTATCGTGTGCTATCGCATCGTATCGATCGGCGATAGCGATAGCGGCAGCTCCGCTTGCTTGCATCACAAACACAGCGAGCGGCGTGTTCAAACCCTTTATAACAATCAATTCAGTTTCAACGCATTCAATATCAAATAATCCATCAATTCATCAAATAATCCATTGAATAATTAACGATCTGACCGCAATTTTCAAAAAGAAGATACCCTATCATTTGCTTCAAGTAGTGGTCCTAGATTAGGTCCCTGTGGAACGCCAATATTGCAACAGAATGTGACACCCTACCCTGCATACAAATCTTATCAATTTTTTTTCTGGAAATATATGAGTATTTATTTACTCTTTTAAAGTATTCAGCCACTCCCAAACTACGGCAGTTACCAAGACTAAAGACAATGGCGGCCTCGTCACCGCACCATGTTATTTTCTGTGAATCAAATATCCAGATACGCCAGCTTTGCGGAATTTGTTCAAAAGAGTTACCGCGACCCTGGAACGCGGATGAATTTTATTCAGCTAGAGTCTGACACTCCCTCCCGCTTCGCCCAGAGCGGGAGAAGTCATTTGATGATTTCTCATCCAGAAAAAAAACCGTCCAGGTTTGTTGGCCGTTCCTTTGAAAAGTTGGCCAAGTGCGAGTCGGACTCGCTCGCTAATGGTTCCGAACGACATATACATATGTATTTATTTAGGTTTTCCGTAATTTGTATATTGTGTATTTTTGCATTGTGAGGCTGTAAGGGGATCCCCCCTTACATTATTAACTAAAACAATTGAGAGCTTCAGAATAAGCTTTTTTATTTGATATTGGCAAAAAACTTGTTTATAATATTGTGATGTGACCACACACTGACAAGGGAGCGACACACGCAATATTTATCTTATTACTAGTTTTTGCCCGCAGCTTCGCCCGCGTGGAATAGTAGTTTATGCAACGACCATATAAAAGGGGTTATTAAAACACGAGTGTGGGTTTATCACACGAGGCGTAGCCGAGTGTGATAATAGCATCACACGAGTGTTTTAATACCTAATTATATGCCGTTGCATACACTATTTTATCTTCACTCATACAGTTGAAATAAAATAAGTGGAAAAATATTTTATTCCAATATGGCGGATATTCTCATTGCGTAGGTATTCGAGGCGTATGGTATTGCGCAGCGCGCGCATCCAAAGGGAAAGATAAAAGCTGGCTCATTGACTGAAGTCAATGAGCCCGCGCCAATAAATTAAAAAGTAAAAGTGTGCTAAAAATTAAAAAGTTATTTTATGATGCAGTTGTTTAAAAATCGAAGGAAAATTTTGAACTGTAATGTTTTTTTAAATTTTACCTATCCACGAAAAAAAAGTAACTACGTGTTTATGCATTCGTTTTTGAACTCATATTTGGAACATTACGTTGTGAGTGTAGATAATAGTAGTTTATGCAACGACCATATAAAAAGGGTTATTAAAACACGAGTGTGGGTTTATCACACGAGGCGTAGCCGAGTGTGATAATAGCATCACACGAGTGTTTTAATACCTAATTATATGCCGTTGCATACACTATTTTATCTTCACTCATACAGTTGAAATAAAATAAGTGGAAAAATAGTTAATTCCAATATGGCGGATATTCTCATTGCGTATTCGAATGACTGCGCAGCGCGCTCAAACATAGACAAAGATAAAAGCTGGCTCATTGACTTAAGTCAATGAGCCCGCGTGTGCTATAAAAATTAAAAAGTTATTTTATGATGCAGTTGTTTAAAAATCGAAGGAAAATGTTGAACTGTAATGGTTATTTTTTAAATTTTACCTATCCACGAAAAAAAAAAGTATGTATTTATGCATTCGTTTTTGAACTCATATTTGGAACATTACGTTGTGAGTGTAGATAAAGTATTTTATAATCCCCAGGGAACTTTATACGTACTAGAACAAATAATGTCATAGTATGTCCTAATCCAGGGTACCTACTCCTTTAACAGCTGTAATGGATGTTTTCATTAATTGATAATATGAGAATGTTGAAATCGATGTGTGGAGTAACGAGAATGGACAAAGTGATAAAAATGAGTACTTACCTACATTAGAGGTAGTTTACAAGTGGCGCCACCGTCGGCAGTTTGAAAGGGAACCGCTTGTCTTGGTGGTCATGTGAAGAGGAGGGATGAAACGCATGTTAGGTACTTACTAAAAAGTTATGAATAAAATTTAAAAAAAATTGGATGGATTGTGTGAGGAGTGACATGAACGAAAAAAATTTGCGCCGACCCCAGGAAGCATGGGATAAGGGCAGGAAGATGATGATTGTGGTTCATTAATTATATCAAAGAGCATTAAGAGCGTGTACGCAGTATGCCATTTCATACAAACTTTCAAGTCCTTATTCTTCAAAATGAATGAACCGATTTTAACGAAACTTGGTATGCATTCGCTAGATATCCAGGTCTAAATAGTTATCAGAAAACATTTTTGAAAAAGATTTTAGAGGGAGAGAGAGAGCAATTTTAAGTTTTCTATAGAAAGTGAAAAATCACTAAATCCTTCCCCCTGAACTCTTTTTCGATTTTTTTTTTTCTGATAACTATTTAGACCTAGATGTCCAGCGTTCGCATACCAAGTTTTATTAAAATCGGTTCATTAATTTCGAAAAATAAGGATTTGAAAGTTTGTATGAAAAGCCGTACCGCGTAAACGCTCTTAAGATCAATTTTCAAGTAAATCTAAACCACAAACTAAAATGTTCTATACATACCAACCTCTAACTCATCTTTTGTGGGTAGTTATGAAATACGAATTATGACTAACCTCTTTTATTTACATACATATGCCAGTATTTGTACCAAGTTTTTAGTATATTGTAGATTAAGATTTTTATTTGAACTTTTCACCCCCTCAGGGTATGAATTCCCGAAAATCACTTCTTTGTGCTCACTTGCCATATACAGACCTACGGAACACTCATGCAAAATTGACATCATGGTCGACAACGTGGCTCTGCCGGTGCGATATCTTATTTTGAAGATTGTTTGTTTCTCATAATCGCGCAGGTGATTACGAGTATGTGCCGTCATTATTATTTATATTAGCAAACATTACTAAACGATAAGCTTCCTCCCTCAGCTGTCATTTGTAGATCTTTGATATTCGTTACGGGTAGGCAGAAACCAAGAAATCAGCAGTCTGCTCGGCTCCCGGGGTTATCGTATGGGCATCGTGTTCCCCAGTTACCGGGTTGTGGAGGTCAGAGGCAGTCCAGCCAGGCAGATTCATTGATTAGTAAACACATGTGTATCTTCCCAAAACTGTGGGAAGATATATGTGTAGTAGGTAAGAATTGAACTACGGATACCACTGTAATGTTAAACATTTATGCAGTGAAGCAAGCGCGATGAGCGTCAAACTGCTATCATAGACGTGCCTGCCTGCTCAGTACTGAGACACGGAAGAAAGTGATGAACAAGAATGCGTCATCCGAACATGAATATGCAATCATGTACACAGTTCTAGTTGAATCATACGAATAATTACTATCGATATATTGTGTTATCTCGAGCACTATCAGATAACGAACTTCAAGAAAACAAGTTCGATGATTAACACGGAATTCTGAACATGAGCAGATTTTATTTTATCAATACCAAAGGTGAAAGTCAACCTTTAGAAACAAAATGCTTATTTTCGTCTGCATCCCACGGCAATGAGGGCCGAGGGCGGCTGTCCACGGCGTCCAGGCGCATACGTGGCGACGGTGAAGCGTTGTGAAGTTGTCTCTCAAGTGGTTTATGAATGGCCCGAGTGGTCGGCGTAGTGCCAGTAGTGCGTGGAGCAGCTCGGCGCTGATAGCCCTTGTCAGCGCGTTATCACGCGATAAGCAGTCGCTGCGGCCCCGCGCCGCTCACTCGCCGCAGATCGGCCGCGGCAGCGACATGGCGCGCCTCTACAACACCTACACGGAGAAGCAATGGGAGGCTGTGCTCAGCGTGAGTCAACACTGTTTCTTCTCCGACCTGCCTCCCTGCCCCGCTGCCCCCCTGCCCCCTCCCACTTGTGTGAGACCGTGTAGAGCTGGACGCCGAGTGACCCTGTCATAGTAAACATGTGCTAAGTGAAAGCGTGCGGGCGACAACAAAGCATGCGTGCTCGCGTAGTGTCTTGAGCGTCCTGCTAAAGGTTCCGTGTGTTTGCAGCAAATGTCGGCGCAACTGGGGCGCGGCGAGCGCGGCGGCTCTGGCGGTGACCGCGACGACGCCTCGTCCACGGGCTCCGAGCGCCTGTACGAGCAGGACATCGCAATCCTCAACCGCTGCTTCGACGACATCGAGAAGTTCATCGCGCGCCTTCAGCACGCAGCGGCGGCGCAGCGCGAGTTGGAGCGCCGGCGACGATCGCGCGGCGGCCGCAGGGGCACGGGTAACTACACACTACATCGAGCTTCTTTCTCTCTCCAAGTGATCATGTGTTCTTAGCATCGACTTGCTTCGTCTGCAGGTAGCGGCGGCGCAAACGCGGGCGAGGGCATGCTGGCGCTGCGCACGCGGCCGCCGCCCGAGCGCGACTTTGTGGACGTGCTGCAGAAGTTCAAGCTGTCGTTCAACCTGCTGGCGCGTCTGCGCGCGCACATCCACGACCCCAACGCGCCCGAGCTGGTACACTTCCTGTTCACGCCGCTGGCGCTAATCGTGGACGCGGCGCAGGACGCGGCGGACGGGCGGCTGGCGTCGCGCGTTGTGCAGCCGCTGCTCACGCGCGACGCACTCAACCTGCTGGCCAACTGCGTCACCAGCAAGGAGACGGAGCTGTGGCACTCGCTGGGCGACGCCTGGCTCATCCCCAGGTACGCACCACTAAGCACTACTCCTTTAGCTTCGTGCCTTTGCAACGAGGTCTAGTATTCTGTCTCTTCCGAGTCCTCTTAGTATCATTTACTGACGGATTATTCACAATTGAGTGCCTTAGTTAATTTTATTTCATGATTTTCATGTGTGCGACTATGAGGAGGGAGATGACTATGACTATGAGGATTAGCGAAAACCACTGAAAGGAGCCTTAACTTGAGCTCGATTTTGATCAAACTTAAACTGCTTCATTGGATTTTTGAAAAATCGGTCTTCCTAACCAGGAATCGAACCCCGTGTATGTACACTACACCATCGAAAGTATCGCTACTAAGTATTACATTCTGGGAAGTAATATCCAGAGATCGGAATAGGTAGACTATAATTGACCTAAAGTTCAAAGAAGTAAGTCGCATAAAGTTGATAACACCTCCTCTAAAATCCCGGAATCTGTCAATTTAGTTTGCCATAATTCATGGCAAACTAAAGGAATAGCGCTCATTGAAAAAAAAAGTGTCAATATTATCAGTCATAGTTTAGATTTTTTTTATAATCTAATGATGCGGTAGTAGGTAGTAGACTCTCGGGCCCGGTGTTGATGACAACTAGAACGGCATAGCATAGTTAGGTACATTAAAGAAATTAAACCTCTCTTGATGTTTTTTAAAAAGTATTTGTTAAAAACCGGCCAAGTGCGAGTCGGACTCGCGCACGGTGGGTTCCGTACCATTTTCTATGAAAAAACGGCAAAAAAATCACGTTTGTTGTATGGGAGCCCAACTTAAATATTTATTTTATTCTATTTTTAGCATTTGTACGGCAACAGCAATGCATCTGTGAAAATTATATTTGAGTTGATTGAATGAAAGGTAAATTGCGGTTTAAGATTTATGACGTTTTAAAAAAAACTACTTACTAGATCTCGTTCAAACCAATTTTCGGTGGAAGTTTACATGTACATCATATATTTTTTTTTAGTTTTGTCATTCGCTTATTTTAGAAGTTACAAGGGGGGGGGACACATTTTAACACTTTGGAAGTGTCTCTCGCGCAAACTCTTCAGTTTAGAAAAAAAATATGCTAGAAACCATAATTTTTGAAGACCTATCCATAGATATCCCACACGTATGGGTTTGATGAAAAAAAAAAATTGTGTTTCACTTCTAAGTACGGGGAACCCCAAAATTTATTGATTTTTTTCTATTTTTGTGTGAAAATCTTAATGCGGTTCACAGAATACATCTACTTACCAAGTTTCAACAGTATAGTTCTTATAGTTTCGGAAAAAGAAAGAATAATAATATTAGAAAGAATAATAGGAAAAAAGTGGCTGTGACATACGGACGGACAGACATGACTAATCTATAAGGGTTCCGTTTTTTTGCCATTTGGCTACGGAACCCTAAAAACGAGCCTTGTGTGTGAGTTTGTGACGTATTATTACTTCCCATAATTTGATCCTTTTTAGCGACACTTTAATAATGCAGGTTTATTTTTCAAAATAAACCGGTTCGATTCCTGGCTAGGAATTCCGATTATTCAAAAATCCAATGATGCAGTTTTAGTTTTCATCAAAGTCGGGCTCGAGACTCCTATAAGTGTTTGTCGTTATTCCTCATAATTTAGGATGTGACCCGCCAATCGCCATGCACACTTTAACAGTTCTGCCTGTTGAATACAACTGTTGGACAGAGGACTCCATAGACTTCCATTCTTGCTGTCTGTGAGTTTTCTGGCCAAATCATAAATTCATTATTATGCGAATAAATTGTGGAACAATATCCAATAAAGTGTTAATGTTGTGTTTATCACCATATCGCCGTATCTGCTTGCGAGTACCGCCTGCTGTAATCCTTGGCCATCGTTTATTATTAGCTCGCTACATAATCCGCGAGTATTAAATTCCGTGGTTGACCGTCGATAAACAGGTACCTCCGAATACGTAATGTTAGGCACAAGATAACCTTATCGGTTTTATTTAAATTATTTTGATATTATGTAAATGATGGCCTCATTTGGAAAGCTGGACAGAGGAACAATGAGAATTGTCTGAGCGTAGACGGTGTCATGAAGTCCCCTGCTATACCTCTGTGATGACTATGATGCAAGGAAACAATATTGCAGGCAGACGTAAGTTACTAACTCAACTGCCAGAGGTAAACGTAAACAGATGATATAAATGAACTGTAAAGATTTAAATTGTAGTAGTACCTACTATAGTGTAGTCATAAACTAACTACTTACTGAAAATAAGTAGTTAATTCCTATCTTATCTTTTTATTACAAGAAAAAGTACCCAATGTCTAACAGTTTTGGAATGCGGAATAGTATTAGTAGGTAGCGATGAGGGTTTGACGTTAAATTACTACTTTATTACGTACTTTGAGGAGGAACGTGCAACGTACGGGTCGCATCGTTAGCACCAAGAGTGTCCAAGCATGATTAAAAAAAGAGTTGTAGGAATCCACGCGAACAAACATAGTTTAGGTACATACACACAATAAAAGCTTGTAAAAAAATAGGACCTAGAACGGAACCTTGGGGAACACCTATGTGAAGTACGTTACGGAAGAATTCTGTGATCACAACTTATTTTATATAATTTTAAGGTACCTACTTATGACTAAAATTTATAAATAGGAATTCGGTAAATTAGTGGATACATTTACGTTTGTATCCCATTGTCAATAGCAATACAATGAATAAAAAGTCTCAGAGAGATAAGAGATAAAAATTAATTCCTCTTTGTTCGGCGTCAGTGATGATCAGTCAACTGGGGTGTTTGTGTTGGCAGGGAGCAGTGGAAGACGACCATCCCTCCATACCAGCCCGTGTTCATGGATGGCTGGAGCCCCGACTACCAGGTCGACGACCAGCCACTGCGCAGGTATGATCTTATTGGCAAAACGAAACATTCATTAAATGTTATGTGTCCAAATCGGTGAATAATCATGATCATCTCACACGTCACGCCCAAACAAAAATATTTGTGTGTTCACAACATTTTTGTTCCAATAATAATTTTGTGAAAGTGCTCTTTTAAAATCACCAGTACGTTTGTGTTATGTTCGCTATAAATGTGTTGTGTCCGTGTGCGTGTAGCATTGTGTGTGTGGGGCAGGTCGTCGCCGCGGCGCAGCTCGGTGGGGCGCGCCGAGCTGGCGGCCGCCGAGCCCGCCGGCTACGAGCGCTACGAGCGCGACGAGCCCGACCTGTACGCCGAGCAGTACGCGCCCTATCCCAGGTAACACTGCGAGTACTGCGACAGTACGCACCCTATGCCAGGTAACCACTACACATAATCCAGCTGATCATTTAGATCTAGACTCATCGGAGCTGGCGCTTCCTGATGACCGGTTTATCCGTTTATTCCAGCTTGCACTCACCTTATGGAAACAAGAACCGCGACTACTGAAAGCACGCTCTAAAAAGTAAGAAACAAGAAAACATTAATTCGGCCGTGCTCGTATGCCACTTTGCCGTTAAGCTTATGATCGCTTACTAGTTTTAGAACGAATTGTTTTGTTAGGGTAACATACAGTAATGTTTATCTGTTTGCTTCGCCTGTTGTTGTTAGGAAATCCGAGCTCGTCAATCGTCAGTTTGTAATGTAACCCAGCGAGGCTGCAGAGTGCAGACATACTCAGTGTGTTGTTGTCGACAGGAACATGCGCGGCATGGGGCGCGACGACTCTGGCAGCGCGGCCTCCTCGCCCGACAGGGAGCCAGCCTACCGCGCCGACAGAGACGACGGTATGTTCTTACATAACTGAGCATTAACACAAATGAATTCTGTACATTTTACGATCATCACATACGACACTGTGTCAGCCAAGTTGACGAAGGATCGCCCTGGAACACACTATCGACTCACCAAGTCACCAATGACATAACATTTATTTGATCTACACCCACTTGCAATTTTCGTATAGATTTCATATAGAGTAAGACGTAAGACCCTTTTTCATGACCAAATCCCATTAAACGTAGAAGAACTTCATCATCTTCATCACTGAACGAAGAGAACATAACAATATTTATTTTAAAGCAACTGAAGTATGTTGTGCATGAGCCATGACTTAAGGAAGTTCGAGAAAACTTGGATAAAGTTAGATTTCACTTATTTTATCAGCTAAGCATAAAGAATTGGTGCGATTCAGTTAACACTAGTAGAAAAGATTAAAATGAAAATGACATTTCTACAGGAACCGGTGTTTTACATTATAATATTGTTCAACTGTAAGTTATTTATAAAAATATAAATGGAATATTTTTTAAATTATTAATTACATGTTTACGATTTAATTTAGAAAATTTAAATGATCAGTAAAGTAGAAATTTTCATTGTAACATAAAGCTAAATGATGTCGTTTCTCCATTATCTTCGTGGGTGTGTGGGTACGCGCGAGTCGGTGTCGGAGGAGGCAGTCGCAGTAGTAGAGTGGCGCTGTGTGTTGCAGATGACCTGGGCGAGGCGTGGGCACGCGGCGTGATGGCGCGCGGCGGCCGCGTGGTGCGCGTGACGTACCCGCGCACCGCCAACAACGACAAGGAGCTCACCGTCGTGCGCGGCGAGTACCTCGAGGTACGTACCGTGCGATCTCCATGAGAACCGCCCAGAAAAATGCAAGAGAGAGGTCGAAGCCCCTCACCCCAGGCATGTTGCGGCAAAGCTAAATCTACCGGCAAATACCTAAGGTGGATTGGGGCAAAACCTATCACGCCGTGAACGTAGAGATACGATAAGACGTTGGGGTTAATATCATTATAACATAATGAACCTTATCAGAAACATCATAAGTTTAGAGTGGGATACGGGATTTTCTCTAAAAAACTTTACTAGTTGTAAGTTATTTTTTAATATTTAGAGGAAAACACTTCTCTTCATAAAGTGGCGAACTATTAAATATTATTTAATTAATTTAATCTTTTATTTCAGGCCCATAAAATATAATACATGTACTTAAAACAATAACTATAAATAAAATAAAGTTGGGTAAAGGGCCTGATACAGAAGGCAGTACTCCTCGATACGGCTCGTATTGTCGTCTGCAGTGCGATTCTGTAAACATGATTGTCTATGTGAACACCCGGGCGGGGCGCACGACAGGTGAGTTGTCAAACCATACAAATAAGATGGAATGACAGCTCTATTGTCGTTCACTCCGCCTAGGTGAACACCGTGAGATGTCGGCAGAATCGACCGGCTGGATCGGGCGACTTCATCAGAGTGATGATGTCGTCTTGCACACTCTTTTTTGCCCATCCCTATGCCGAGCGTTCGGAAAAACAGCAACTTGGCAGTTCTTATCTCATCCTCCTTGTAGGCGGGTTGTAATGAAGACGTCATCAATATAAACAAGAGCAATTATAATTATATTATCTCCATTGTACTGATGAATGATAAACAGACTGCGTTTTGACTGGACAGGCATATTCTAAAAGACTAAAATTGGAACTACCTACCAACTATTTTCTTCAGAATTCACTGAAATGGGTACCTGATCGTACCCTGCAATCATAATCTAATATCTATACAAATGAAAATACGCCTTAACCAACTCGTCAATCTAATCGCCGATGTAATGAAAAATTACCCGTTATAATGGGCCTCATCAGAAGGCTTAAAGTCACCCAAAGGGCAATGGAGAGGGCAATCCTCGGAGTTTCCTTGCGTGATCGAATCAGGAATGATGATATCCGCAAGAGAACCAAGGTTACCGACATAGCCCGAAGGATCGCCAAATTGAAGTGGCAGTGGGCAGGGCACATTGCTCGCAGAACAGATGGTCGATGGGGCCGAAAAGTTTTGGAGTGGCGACCGCGTACCGGAAGACGCAGCGTTGGAAGGCCTCCCACAAGGTGGACCGATGACCTGATGAGGGTCGCGGGTAACCGATGGATGCGAGACGCACAGGACCGGTTGTTGTGGCGACACTTGGGGGAGGCCTATGTCCAGCAGTGGACGTCTTTCGGCTGATATGATGATGATGATGATGATGTGCTGTGTTTACTTCCATATAGAGGCTGGACTGGTAAAGCATTGTGTTTGTTGCGCCAGGTGCTGGACGACTCACGCAAGTGGTGGAAGGCGCGCAACAGGCGCGGCGTGAGCGCGCACGTGCCGCACACCATCGTGGCACCGGCCGCCTCGCCGCCCGCCTCGCCGCACCTCTACCCCAACCCCATCTACACGCACTACCAGGTACGGACATGACCAAGCTATACCAATGAGAGAGAATCAGAATCAGAATTATTTATTTGCCAGCAATGTAGGTACTTACAAGTTTGAGATGGTACAGAATTGAGTGTTTCCGAATATTCTGTTTCGTTCCAGGAGGGAGCAGGCGGACGCGGCTCCGGCGGCAGCAGTCCTACGGGCCCGGCGGGTAGGGGCGCTGGGAGTCACGGGACGCACGGGGGCCCCGGGGGCCTGGGGCCCGCGGGGCCTGGCGGGCAGGGAGGCGCGGGGCCCGGGGGCGCAGGCGCGGCTGACTGGGTCCGCCGCGAGCGCCTCGGCAAGAAGGGCGAGTTCCGCTACTTCTAGCGAACCGAGCAGACACACACGCCGCGCCTGACTCCTGCGCCCGGCTCACGCGCGTGGCACGTGTGCAGTGCGCGTGCGCCGGAGGGACAGCGCGTGTGTGTGTGTTGAGGTGCTCGGCGCCCCCGGCCCGCGCGTGTGTGTGTGTTCGCTTGACTCGTGTTCGTATGTTTACCAGACGCCCCGGATCACCTCACGCTTCGCGTACGAGGCTGCGCGGTGAGATGGTGTTGATCTCGAGCTGATGGGTGACGTGGTCCGGCGGCTGTACCGCCATGGCGCCAGTGTAGCGTGCTAAGTAACTGTCCGTGTGTGCTCGTGACGTGACCGTGGCGTGGCGTGAGCGTGGCGTGACGTCAGTCACGTCTCATACAAGTCTGATTTAAATTATTTACTTTGTAAATGTATCGTACAACAAGTCGCAGCTTCACTATGTACCGAGCGTGCGACGCGCTAGTATCCATTAAATATGTATATCTTATAAATTATTAGATTGTGAGTTATCGCAAATTATATAAAAATAAAATAATATAATATCTAAAACTAGATACTTATGATGTAAATGAAACAAATAATAAGGGTATATTTTCATACTATTAATATATTGTGAGCGGAGCGGACGCGGGCGGGGCGCCCCTCCGTCGTCTTTTAATACTCCGTGTTTGTACCTACTTTACTATTAAAATTCATTTTTATCAAACTAGGTGTTGATCTGTTCGTAATCCCTTCCCGTCCCGAGGAATGCAATCAGTTAGTTGTTATTAGACGCTTGACGCTCGCAGCCAGCGTCGCTGTTGTCTGCAGCAACGGTCAGCTGATCAGCTCGTCGACACACAAGCGCCGCCGCGTGCCTGTGAGGGTGTTGTGCGCTTTGCTTACCTAAATGTTGTGTTCGTGTGTGTGTGTGTAACCTTGTCAGGGTAAGTGTGCTTATTGGTTGTGTTTTATTTAGTAAATAAGTTTATTTACTAATGCCAAAACTGAAGGACTATCTACTCTACCATTCTGAAACTATTTCTCACGAAATTATTTTGTTACACTGTACATGTGCTGTACTTCCACGTTGTTTGAATTTATGCCACATACCACTTTAAAAAAGGCGTGTATTTTTGCGGAAGTCCATTTCAAATTTAGTAAGATAAGTAATGTAGGTACTTACATAAAATTTGGAAGTTTGAAAAGAAAGATAAATTCTATTATTGACTGTTTTTGAAATCTAATCTAATGAACGTGTAGTGAATGCAGAGTGTGTACAAGTTCATGACTGTTGCAGAGCGCTCGGCGCCGCCCCCCGCGCCCGCGCCTCCGCCGCCGCCGCCTCCCCCGCCCGCGCCTCCTGTGCCCATGGTTGCGCCCGCGCCGCCGCGCACCACCGACACTATGAAGTGTGAGTACCTACACCTACTGAATAACTGAACACTCAGGGGGATACTTCCCACTTGAAATTCACGTGAAAATAACACTTATCTTAGATTTAATTGTGACTCAATTGTGGATATGTTGACCACATTTGGTAACAAGATCTTGGAAACACTCGAAATGTTTCCAACAAACTGCTTTTGACTAACCAAGAGATATATTTGCAGCGAACAAGTCGTTGATGAGCGGCAGCGGTGACCTGCACGAGGAGCTGAAGATGGTGCTGCCGGCCATCCAGGCGCGCAAGAAGATGCTGGACATCAAGAAGACCCCCGACATCTTCATTGACCAGGTACGTCCTACACCACTACTCACACACATCACACCAAACACCATCGGAGCAGTACCTTCAAAATGAATGGATTCTTTGCAGCTCTATGAATGATAGGCACAATATTATGTCGTAAGAAGATAAGCAATTTAGCACCATCTGGATATCTCAGATTTGATATCAACCGGCCACCAATACACCTTTGTATCAGTTGTCTAAAACTCTTCGCATTATATATTCGGTATAGATATTTAATAGGTGCGGGGAGAAAAAAACATCCAGCCCGAGTATTTTCTGAATCGATTCTGTCCACGCGACCAACATCGCTACCGTCTTTGTAGTCTCATAAAGAGATGAACTATGTGTCGTTGTACATCCATTATCAATGGTACCTACTTTCCACGACTTCACGGTGACAAAAGCTGTGCGCAAATCTACAAAGCAAATAAACAGTGGGTTATCTGGCTGTGGCTGTACAAGTTGCTCAATACTGGTTCGACGTTTGATATGAGTCAATCGACACGAAAAGAAGAAGAAGTGGCCTATTGAATGCGCACGCTTTTTCTAATTTTGAAAATCTGTCCGCATCTCCTTAGACAAAGTCGGCTAAGCTAGGCTAGTTCTTGAGCAATCTCTCAACCTATATAACAATTATATTATACCACCTATATATCTGATATTCCAAGCAAGGTGGGAATAATAATTTTGAGCAATTAGAGAAGGTTTTAAGTACTATTTGTAACAGAAAATTAAACAGAACTATAATATAGACTGTCTTAAACATAATAATACTCTGATTGATCTAGAATGTTTACTCTTAAGTTATAATTTAAAGTTAGAAATAAATCAGCCAACTCGACTCGCAAGCGGCACTTGCATAGATAACTTTGCACATAATGTGGGGAAAAAGTGTAAATCTGACATAATTGACTTCGGCCTGTCAGACCACACAGCGCAAGTACTAAAATTACCGGTTAGTAAAAAAATTTAATAAATTATTGGCGAACAAATAGACGACCTTATAGTAAAGTAAATATGCAAAAATTCAAAAATTATATTAAATCTTTTTCTTTTTCTGAAATCTGTAATACAAATAATCCTAACACAGCATACAGTGCATTTTTTGAATCTTTCATGATGCGGTATAACTTATGCTTTCCTTTCCAAAACGTTACAATAAAAACCAAACTAAAACCTAGGTGGGTATCACGAGGCATTAAAATCTGTAGTAAAAAAAGAGAGCTTATGTGGAACTATAGGTTAAATCGTAATGAAGTAAATAAAACTAAATTTAAAAAATACTCAAAACTATATAAAAACATAATTAATTTAACGCAACGTGCACAAAATAATCACAAAATAAAATCATCTTCTAATAAATCTAAAACCACATGGGCGATCATAAATAAATCTAAACTGAATTTACCAAAGGATAGTATCACTTCCATAGAAACAAATCACAAAATTATAACCAAGCCATACGAGCTTGCGAATGCCTTTAACAATTTCTTTATAGAAAAGATAGAACCAATACCGGACGCTGGTAAGAATGTAAATGTAAATATTCCTGAATCGAGCCAATCTATGTTCATGGCACCAAGTACTCCATATGACATACTTCAAATTATAAAATCGCTTAAAAATACTACAAGTGTTGGATATGATGGGATCTCTACTAACGTCCTTAAGTATATCGCTTATTATATCTGTGACCACCTAAGCCACATTATTAACATGTGTATTACCACTGGCTCATACCCGGAAAGTCTCAAAACTTCTATCATTAAACCCATCTTCAAAAAAGATAACAAGCGGAATATGAACTGTTACAGACCAATTTCACTTATTCCTATAATTTCGAAAATTTTTGAAAAGTGCATCAATAATAAAATTTTTCATGGCTGTTTTTGAAATCAAAAACAGCCATCCGCAAAAATAAAACGATAAACATGGCTGTTTTTGATTTTATAAATAACGTGATGGGTAATGTGGATAGAAGGACGCCGGTATGAACAATTTACTGTGACATGACCCAGGCTTTCGATTATGTTAATCATGACATTCTCCTTCGTAAACTAGAAGCTTATGGCATTAGAGGCAATATATTAAATCTCATAGAATCATATCTAAAGGATAGTAAACAGTATACAAAAATATCTAAAGTGAACATTAATACCAAAAAAGAAGAAACTTATTCATCTAAAAAACGTATAGTTAAATATGGAGTCCCACAAGGGAGCGTATTGGGTCCTTTATTATTCATAATCTATATAAATGACTTGCCACTAGTAACTAAATATCCAGTATCACTTTTTGCTGATGACAGTACAGTCACTATTGATTGTATAAATAAAGATACGTATAAACCGGAAATTAATAACACAATAAATTCAGTAATTAACTGGTTAGATAACAATAATTCTAGATCAACCTAGAGAAAACAAAAATTATGTTCTTCAGCCAACGTTTAGAAGCACCAAATGTTAATGTTCAATACAAATCAACCGTTATTAAAAAGGTGGATACAGCTAAATTTTTGGGCCTAATCATTGACAATCGTCTGAAGTGGAAAGCACACACAGAAGAATTAAATAAAAAAATATGTTCTTCTGGCTATGCTCTCTATAAACTAAAACCTATCATAAGTACCAATGCCCTTATAATTGCCTACCATGGTATAGTCGGCTCGATATTGAGGTTTGGAGTTTTATTTTGGGGAAACTGTACAAATAGAGAAATTATTTTTAGGTCACAAAAAAGATGTATTAGGGCTATGTTTGGTTTGAAAATAACTGATAGTTGCAAACAGTATTTTATAAAGTATAAAATTTTAAGTCTGCCGTCCTTATTTATTTATGAAATAGCAAATTTTGTACAAACCAATCCCAACCTATTCAGGAAACTACCAGACGTATCTATTCGTAATCGACGGGATAATAATAGATTATGTGTACCAAGGTCAACCACGACATTGATGCGAAATAGTAGTTTATGCAACGACCATATAAAAAGGGTTATTAAAACACGAGTGTGATAATAGCATCACACGAGTGTTTTAATACCGAATTATATGCCGTTGCATACACTATTTTATCTTCACTCATACAGTTGAAATAAAATAAGTGGAAAAATTGTTAATTCCAATATGGCGGATATTCTCATTGCGTGTTCGAATGACTGCGCAGCGCGCTCTAACATAGACAAAGATAAAAGCTGGCTCATTGACTTAAGTCAATGAGCCCGCGCCAAAAATTAAAAAGAAAAAGTGTGCTATAAAAATTAAAAAGTTAATTTATGATGCAGTTGTTTAAAAATCGAAGGAAAATGTTGAACTGTAATGGTTTTTTTTTAAATTTTACCTATCCACGAAAAAAAAGCATGTGTTTATGCATTCGTTTTTGAACTCATATTTGGAACATTACGTTGTGAGTGTAGATAAAAGTATTTTATCTACACTCACAACGTAATGTTAAAAGTATTTTATCTCTCTCTAACCCACACTCGTGTTTTATCTCTCTCTAACCCACACTCGTGTTTTAATAACCCTTTTTATATGGTCGTTGCATAAACTACTATTATATTTAGCACCAATATATAAAATACTTTTATATATATAATAAAATCCCAAAACCTATTAGACAAATGCCTACTGCTCTATTTAAAATGCATTTAAAAAAATGTCTTGTAAATAAATGCTATTATACCATTAGGATTTCTAAAATGAACGCAATTAATTAAATTTTTCTGCAATTACGACATTTTTACAATTTGAATCTCAAATCTATAAAACTTTTTATCTACACTCACAACGTAATGTTCCAAATATGAGTTCAAAAACGAATGCATAAACACATACTTTTTTTTCGTGGATAGGTAAAATTAAAAAAAAAACCATTACAGTTCAACATTTTCCTTCGATTTTTAAACAACTGCATCATAAAATAACTTTTTAATTTTTATAGCACACTTTTTCTTTTTAATTTTTGGCGCGGGCTCATTGACTTAAGTCAATGAGCCAGCTTTTATCTTTGTCTATGTTTGAGCGCGCTGCGCAGTCATTCGAATACGCAATGAGAATATCCGCCATATTGGAATAAAATATTTTTCCACTTATTTTATTTCAACTGTATGAGTGAAGATAAAATAGTGTATGCAACGGCATATAATTAGGTATTAAAACACTCGTGTGATGCTATTATCACACTCGGCTACGCCTCGTGTGATAAACCCACACTCGTATTTTAATAACCCTTTTTATATGGTCGTTGCATAAACTACTATTAAGTACCTATTACGATGAAAAAAAAAACAAAAAAAAATTGTTTTGTTGTTTCAAACTCAAATCTTTTGTGGTTATTTTAAACCAAATATGTTGTTTTTGTACGCCATAAATGGGAAAACATGCAGATCTAACCATTATCATAAGACCTTGCATATGTTATGATGTATACTCATGTTTTACAATAAAAATATATTCTATTCTATTCAGAGCCTCTAGAGCCTTTTTCGTGGAGCAGGATGAACAAGTAGTGCGACCAATGCTTAGAGCCCGCATTCCATATTTTTAAAATAAAATAAAATCCGTTTAATTCAGACAAATAAAATGTCCATAAATTGTTAGTAACATTATTTTAAAATTATGTTAGTCAGAAAAATATCAAACATGCAGCCTGATAAGCCTTCCTACAACTTCAGATTCAGGTCTCTCTGCAATCATCGTTGGGATTCCGTTGCCACTCCCTCGAATTAGTAAGGCTGACTTTTTGCGCATTATAGCGTAAAAGTCATCCACACTCGCGTCGGCAAACATGCCCGCGGCGCTGCATTTTTGCAGACAGGTTGAATGTAAAATTTCCATACTGTCAAGTAGCACGCGATTTTTAGACTTCCATCTCTCGTGCGAAATATAGTAGCAGTAGTTTCTTCTGCTCCAGTACCTAGGTACTTTTAGAGGTTGTTTGGACCTCATATGTCTTATGTCTAATAATATGTCTAATAAACTTATGTCTGTCTAATTAATATTATTTATGATGATTGTACACTGACCGCCCTAAATCTAACTTTTTTTGTTCAGTCCATCCAAAGGTTGTTATGAGGTTGTCCTGTGATTGTTATGAGGTGTACAATAAAGTACCTATATAATAAATAAAATACTCTTCGTATGTGAGTGGTTGTACCATCACCAGAGCCTCGTTGGTTTTTCGACAGAGAGTGACACGGACGCCGATTGTCTTTCGCCGCCATCCCGCGCGTGCACGTGTCGAGATCGACATTAGGGATGGTTATCCTCTTTTAAAAAACTTTTTGCTACTTTTCAAACTATTGAAATCAATTGATAGTACATTGCAAGATGGTGATGCACTATATTACTCTCATTCTCAATATTTATTCCCCACTTGCAGAAGTCAAACCCAGACGAGGTAGCGGAGTGGCTGGAGGCGAAGGGCTTCAGCGCGGCGACGCAGCGCGCGCTACGCATGCCCGGCCACCAACTGTTCGCTCTTACGCGCCCGCAGCTGGAGAAAGCGCTCGGTGCCGATGAGGGCAAGCGCCTCTATAGCCAAATCTTAGTGCAGAGGAACGTCTCGGGGGTGAGTCGCCGACTCTACGGTGAGGCACACAAACACCACACCCGCTCTGCATCAGCCGGGAAGTACTCGCCGCTACTTCACAATCCTAAATATTTACGAATCCAAAATAATATTAATTAAGCTAAAGCTTCTGCTAGAGTCTAGCTAAGCTAAACTCTCCTACGTTCATACATGAGATTTTATAGTAAAGAGAACATGTACTCTTTATTATAAAATCACGTAAGTAATCTTAACAGAGCATTTTCAGTTTATCCGTTTTGTCCTCATAAATGTAGGTAACACTTTGTGAAAAAATTGGACGAATCATGTATCAAGAGACGATCTATTCGAGGCATTCGATTAGGTCGCTGTCAATATACTCATAATCTAAAACTAGTAATGACTGATACATGCTAGATCGTATAAAAGGCAAAATGTAACAGTCGTATGCAGAAATATTCTGCGTAAACAATAATCAACACCATCACTGTCGTCTATTGAAATGGGATTACCTCAAGGTTAAACCTTAGGCCTCAGTTTATTTTAGCTTGCTATTAATGATCGGAATTTTATTAACCTTATCGTCCTTATACACAAACATTCTTGCTTTACATTCTTGCTTTGGTTATCTTTCTTGTTGTGTGTGTATGCAAAAAGCTTTATGTCATTTTCTGTTTGACAACATTGTGTTTTAGCAATAGTTAATTTCAATAATGTTATGTGACTTCATGTTACAGTACAAGACGACGTCGGCGTCCGAGCTGCAGAGTATCCTGCGCAAGGCCCGCGAGAAGGTGGAGGTGTCGTAAGCGCGCGCGCGCTGCAGTGGGCGCGCTCGCCGCACGCGCCCTCGCACCAGGACGACGACGACGACGCCTCCACCTGCTGACAACACACGACGCAGCCAGCGCTGCTGCACTCATGACATTGTGGCTTCCGTCCGACTCCGTACTCTTATAACTCTCTAGTGCAAGCTAATCGTGTACTTCTCATAGAAATATTATAAAGCTAACCACTAGTAATTATAGGAAACGTGCAATATTCCTATACATTAAGGAAGATATCGATAGACTATAAGAAAACCATTTAGTGTAAGGGGGTGTGAATGTTTGCATACATTTGATATTTTGGCGATTAGGCAGTTGAGGTAGGCGAACAATTAAAACACTAGTTTATAAGATATAGTGAACTTCTTTATTAAATATTGTCCCTACCTATGTACTAATCGTCATGGCGGAATTTGTACTTGGTGAGCAATCCAAGTAGAATTAATCCACCAATAGCGGTGAAGCACAGAATGTGTAGTTTTGTGGAGCGCGGACGATGCGATCTATTTGACACCGAAGCTATAAATATAGGTGGCACGCAGCGAAGACTCCAGTGTAATGTTGTGCGGCGCGCGCGCAACACGTGCGCGCTGCCACAGTGCTCCCCCTCAAGCGAAGCGTACCGGTGGTTTGATGACTCGGCCGGAGCGCGATGTTTTGTTTACATTTGTAGGTTTTTTCGCTGCGTCGCAGGCGGTGGCTGCCTCTGCGTTACACATGGTAAAAGCTGGCTTCAGACGATCGATCGATATTACTGCTTTTCTTCCGGGAAGTTGTAGCGTAAATGTTTTGCTATCTCTGCGTAATACTACGTATGGCCCGTCGTAAGGCGGTTGTAATGGCTTTTTCACTGCATCGACTCGCACGAACACTTGTTTGCATGTTTCTAGGTCACGGTGTACAAACACAGGGCGATTAGTATTATGCGACTGTGCGTGTACCGGACGTATGTTGCCGATTAATGATCGCAGTTTCTCGACGTAGTTGCTGTCCATTGTCACTGCTTGTGACGTCACGAAGAAATCACCCGGTAGACGTAGATTTTGACCGTATGTTAGTTCGGCTGCGCTTACATCTGTGTCGGTTCTGATTGCAGCACGCAGTCCCAACAATACGGTGGGTAATTCTTCTATCCAGCTATTGTTACTGAGACGTGCTGTGAGTGCGGTTTTCATGCAGCGATGCCATCGTTCTATAATGCCGTTGCTCTGTGGATGATACGGCGTAGTTCTTGTCCTCTGTATCCCAAACAATCTGGTGAGTGCGGTGAATAGGTGACTTTCAAACTGTCGACCTTGATCTGTAGTTATCTTTGATGGACAGCCGAATCTTGCAATCCATCCTTCATAAATGGCCTTGGCAACGGTTTCAGCTGTTATGTCGCACACAGCGTGTGCTTCGGGCCAGCGTGTAGCACGGTCAATCATTGTGATGACGTAGCGATGACCAGTAGGTGATATTCGTAGGGGACCGACGACATCAACGTGGAGATGATCGAAGCGATGTGACTGTTCGAATGTAGCTGTGGCACTTGTTGTATGACGTTGAATCTTGGATCGCTGGCACGCGACGCATGTTTGAACCCATGTTTTCACGTCTGTGTTCATGGATGGCCAGAAGTATCTTCTCTGAATGAGCTTTCTCGTAGTTCGTATACCGGGATGGCTGAGTCCGTGGATAGCGTTGAAAGCATTAATACGGAACTGTAGTGGCAGGTATGGGCGAACGTCGTTGGTTGTGGTTTCGCAGTAGATATGCTGAGATGAGCCAGGTAGCATTATTTTCTTCATTTGGATGTTTGTTTGTTTCATAATTTCTTTTATGTTGTCGTCTTTTGCTTGTGCTTGAGCGAGAGCTTCGTAATCGATCGGGTTCGGACAGCTGATTGCGTCGACGCGTGATAATGCGTCAGCGACTACATTGTCTCGCCCGCTTATGTGACGTAGGTCGTTCGTAAATTCACTGATGAATAATAGTTGTCTTCGTCGGCGCGGTGTCTCTGTATCTGACGAGATCTTTTGCATGGCGTACTGAAGTGGCTTGTGGTCAGTGAATATTATAAGTTCACGTCCTTCAAATATTTTTCTAAAGTGCTTGATAGCCATGTAGATTGCTTGAAGTTCTCTGTCGTACGTTGAGTAATTTTGCTGAGCCGGTGTGAATTTCTTTGAAAAATAGCCAAGTGGTTGCCATTTTCCATTGACTTGCTGCTGAAGAACGGCGCCAGCACATCGATCGGATGCGTCACACATCAGTCCTAGTGGGGCTGAGTGATGCGGGTGCGACAGACAAATTGTTTCTGTTATACATTTCTTGCAATTTTCAAACGCTTGAGATGTACACTCGTTCCATTGTATTAATGTTTTGTCTCGCTTCTTGGTGTTGTGCAAGTAAGTATGTAGTGGTGCTTGGATAGCGGTTGCGTTAGGTATGCTATCTCGGTAGAAATTGAGCATTCCTAAGAATCTTCGCAGCTCCTCGATGTTTTTTGGTTTGGGATATTCACTGATAACCTTATCTTCTGGCGGCTGTAGACCTTCTGCCGATACTTTGTAGCCGAGAAATGTTACTTCGCGTTGGCCAAATACACACTTTGCTGGATTTATTGTTATGCCATACTCGTCCAACCTTTTTAAAACTATTCGTAGGTGCTGTCTGTGCGTATCTTCGTCTTCCGAGGCTAGTAACAGGTCGTCGATGAATGGATATACGAAGTCAAGTTCACGCAGTACTTCATGAATAAATCTTTGGAAGGTTTGTCCTGCGTTCTTCAAACCTGGGCACATTCTTGGGAATTCAAATAGGCCGAATGGTGTGATTATTGCAGTTTTTTCGATGTCTTCGGCACGAACGGGCAATTGTTGATAAGCTCGGTTCAAATCAAGCGTGGTGAATATTTGTTTGCCGGCGAGCTGGTACGTAAAATCCTTAATCCTTGGGACTGGATAGCGATCTGGTTTCGTTACGGCATTGAGACGTCGATAGTCTCCACATGCTCGCAAGTCTCCGTTTTTCTTCGGAACAATGTGTAATGGGCTGGACCAAGGGCTTTTGCTGGGTCTGCACAGGCCTTGACTGATCATGTTCTCGAATTCCTTCTTAGCTCGTTCATACAGATGCGGTTGTATGGGTCTTGCTTTGGAGTGTATAGGTGGGCCGGTTGTTTCAATGAAATGTTCCACTTTATGCTTCGGGTTAAGTTTCATTGAAGATAGGCGTGTGGTTCCAGGAAATTCGGCGAGAATGTCGTGAAATGTTTGCCGTGGATTGATGCTGCTGACAGTAGGCATACTAGTATAACGGCCAGTTGCTTTGGAGGTGAGCTTCGTGACATTGTCGATGAGTCGCTGGCTTCGTAGGTCGACTAGTAAATCGTGATAGGTGAGGAAGTCTGCACCTATTATTGGCTTCGTAACAGCGGCGACTACGAACTTCCACTTAAATGGCCGGCGCAGATTAAGGTCGAGCTCCATTGTCTTCTCACCATATGTTGGTATAATTGTGTTGTTTGCGGCGTAAAGTTGATATGGTAGCGGCGTTGATTGGGTTCCTTTTCTTTTTGGTATGACGGATATATTGGCACCAGTATCTACCAAAAAATTCATGGATGTCGTCTTGTCAGTGATGAATAGGCGGTAGGACTTCTTATCGACGTTTGGTTCCGCCACTGCCAACGCCTCTTTTAGTTTTCCGTCTTCATAGTGTTATTAAAAGTGCACGGTGTTGTACACCGCTTTGCGTTTTGTCCAAATCGCCTATGGTAATAACAATGTGCCGACGGCGTAGATGAGCGAGAACGAGTTCGTGACGTCGAATGGTGTCGGTGCGCGTTGCGTCCGCCGCCGCCGTAGTGTCGCCGTGTCGCTGAGCGCGAGCGGTCGTGATTGCTGCGGCGGTAGGATGTCTTGAGTTCGGCGATTTCCAAATGCAATTTCTTTATCTCTTCAACGAGATTCTGTATGCTTACAGGTTGGTTTTGTGCTTGCTGGGATGTCGATACAGATGCGACGGACACTGCTGATGCTTCGGTTGATTGTTCAAGCATCTTGTCGGCGAGTTTGGCTAGTTCTTCGAGTGCTGTATCTTTACTTATAGTGTCACTTACTACAAGTACTGAGCGAACGTGTGCGGGTAGCAAGTTCATCCACATAAGCCGAAGTGTGTTGTCGGGCACCTTGTTGTGAGCGAGATTGCGCATGCGACGGAGTAATTGGCTTGGCTTCTGGTCTCCCAACTCCATATCAGAGAGTAGCTTCTGTAACTGCTTGCCATCTGATTCCTCGTAAACAGAAATAAGACGATCCTTTATGACGCTGTATTGACGGTCGGCAGGTGGGTTGTACAATAAATCACATATTTGCTCGATATCTTCTTTTTGTAGCTGAGCGATGACCATCTGTGCCTTCTGTGACTCGCTTTTCTTGAGGTCGCGGGTGGCTGCTTCAAAACTAATGAACCATAATCTCGGTTTGTCACGCCAAAATGGTGGTACTCGCAGGGATAGTGAGATACCGGCGATTTGCTGTGGTGATAGTGAAACATCCTGGGGTTGCGCTGAGCTTGCTCTTGCTGACTCCATACCGGCTTGTTCGGTGTCACTCGGCATAGTTCTGTTGCGGTTGCTTCGTTCGGGGTCACCACTTTGGCGATTAGGCAGTTGAGGTAGGCGAACAATTAAAACACTAGTTTATAAGATATAGTGAACTTCTTTATTAAATATTGTCCCTACCTATGTACTAATCGTCATGGCGGAATTTGTACTTGGTGAGCAATCCAAGTAGAATTAATCCACCAATAGCGGTGAAGCACAGAATGTGTAGTTTTGTGGAGCGCGGACGATGCGATCTATTTGACACCGAAGCTATAAATATAGGTGGCACGCAGCGAAGACTCCAGTGTAATGTTGTGCGGCGCGCGCGCAACACGTGCGCGCTGCCACAATATTTAAGCGACATTTTGTTTTTATGCATAATTTTAATACTTTGTAATAATTATTTATAATGATCATTAAAAATAATTTTATTTTGGTTATTAGTCTATCTTATTCGGAATAACCTCTTCGTTTCAGCATATTCATGAAGTACCACAAACCTTTTTGTTGCTCGGTCCTTCGCGAGCTACTCTTGCTTTTGTTATTATACCTCAGAATTTGAAGTGTTTCTCCTATGAAACCATTTAATATCTGGCTCACCGGCGGATCTACCTAATGAGTAGTGGATACAAAGGGCCCCCAGCCCCCATTGAAGACAAAATAGACGTGTCCTTGACTACCGTCGGACCACCAACCCCACTTCCATGTTTAGTAAATAATTAATACTCGAACGGAAAAATTGGTACCTTAATAGTTCAAAGTCAAAGTCAAAACGTTTATTTCAATTAGGTCATTAAACGGCACTTTTGAACGTTATGTACAAAAAATAAAGCGACTACTTCTGAAAGTTTTCTAGAAAATCGACTTTGAAGGTGGTCACTCTCCCTTCAGCAGGACCACCATGCGACGGAAAAAGGGGAGCTTAAATGTTCATTCCAAGTTTGAGGAGCTTGTCGGTTTCCTCAAAACTACATAGAAAATTAGTATTCTGCACGATACAATCAGTGCCAATAATTCAAAATACTCCAGCCGGTCTATTCTGTCTACATCTCACCGTGTACCTTCAGGCGGAGTGAGCGAGGAGTGAACTGTCATTCCATCTTGTTTGTATGGAGTGACAGCTCGCTTCATGTTCACTTCACCTAAGTTTACGCGATGAGATATTAACAGAATCGCACTACAGTAGTTTACGAGATTACCGGCCATTGGTGGGCTGGCTGTAGTCACGGTATTGAATTTTCATTTCAAAATTTCCCTAAAAAATCTTGTTTTATAAATGTGAAAGGATTTACCTCTCGAAATTTTATCAAAATCGGTTCTGTAGTTTGGTTTTTAAATCCAAGTAGCTGGAAAAGATATTATTATGTGGAAAAATCATTCATGTAAGTAGGTAGTGTAGCGTAAGGAGGAGAAAAAAAGAAATGAACACTCTTTACGCTGAACACGTATAATTTTGTAAATAAAAAAAAAACTAAATTAAATTATTAACTATAGAAAAACTGGTATACAAAAGTACAAAAAATAAAAATTAAATGTTGACGAAAGCGATGGTAATTTGTTAAAACATAGACCCAATTTATTGCTCGAAAATAACTAAATCATTACGTAATTTTATTTGAAATGATAATCAATTTTTTTTTTTTACCAAATATAGCAGATTTAAAAAATACGGTTGCAACACGTTTTATTCAAAGCTGGTAGGCCGGTTCCTAAAGGATAAGAAAATCGTAATGATTGGTTCGCTCACAAGAAAAATAAGAAACCTTATTACATAAAGTTTAGAGTATTCGTTTAAAGTGTTTACACGCACGAACTGGACACGACCGACGTTATCCCCAATAGGTACTGTTATAGGTACTAAAGAGAATTAAATTTACAGGCGAATTATACTAAAAAAACCTTCTCGTCGTCCTCCTGGCGACGGCTATAGGACGTCCCTCCCGCAGCACTCGCTGGGATATTGTCCGGGGAACCTCACTTCTACTCGCTTCTCGGGTGGCAGCCTCAGAAACTCGCCCGCGTACTCGGATATATACCGTAGTACGATAAAATCGGTAACCCGGTTTCTTGCTCAAACCGAAACTTGCTTACTCCAAAACATTCGACACTCCACGGTGCATCACAACACGAAAAATAACCTGCAGCACGTTACATGTGCCTATCGATTTATTTATCACTTCTTATCTACGATTTTGATGTGCACGCGCGATTATTTCAAACTCCAGAATTTTTACCATTTTTATTTTCCTTGTCTCAATTAATACAATCACATGCAAGTCTCCGTATGTAATTTGAAAAAATCACCAAGGAGATTCGCGTCTCAAACAGAAAATTAAAAAGACATTGAAAACCTCCTCTTATTTCTTGGAGTGATTTGAAGAATTATGTAGTGATCACACTGCAGTAGGTATACGAAATTGCGTTTTTTTTTTCCTGTGATATTTCAGTGGTGGTTTTAGGTGTGGGGTACAACTAAAAAGTGAAATATAAAAAGATTACATCATCATCTGCCTAGCCTTTTTTCCCAACTTTATTGGGGTCGGCTTCCAGTCAAAACGGTTTCAGCTGAATACCAGTATTTTACGTGGAGCGGCTGCCTGCCAGACCTCCACAACCCATTAAATGGGTAACACGGTACGTCTTGGCAAACTTGCTGGCAGATTTTCTGCATGGCTTCTGACAATACAATAAATATAAACACTACTTTTGGCCAGGAATAAGAAAAACGCAACGTAATCACAAAATAACGGTTTATTATTTCACTCGGTACAAATTCACAGAATAACTTCAATACAGTACAATTCACAGTTGTTACTTCCTTCCGTGTTCCACAGTGACTGCCCGTAAATGGCGGACTAAGCGATTCTTATGGCAATTTGCCCCACTACTCGCAGTGGAGAACCGTTAGTCAAAAAAGTTACCAACAAATAAGGAAATAATCAGTTTAAATACATTTACAAACTTAAATCACTAATAATTTAGTATAACACGATTATTTACACAGATTTTACTAATAAGTCAATAAAAACATTTAAACCTAATAAATTCATAAGTGCATTGCTTCTTGATACATTTACTGACTAATATTTACTTATGTAATCATTAATTATAATACAACCTAACAGCTCGGCCATCCTGTTTCAAGCGAGTCCCATCGCTTTTTTTTTTTTTGTTTAATTCAAAACAATAATAAAATCAAATCTAAACCATTAAGAATCACAAATCATTATAAATTACTAGTTCAATATTTTGCTTACCTACTCCTTGCTTTGGACACACATCTGCTCGTCATCACTGGCGCAATCATTCCCAGAAGAATCGGATTCCAAGTCTCTAGTGAAATTCATCCAGGGTTGAATTTTATCGATTGCTACAATATTTTCATATTTTCTGCCATGTTTACGTGTCAGAGGTGTATCCTCAACCAGGAACCTATCATTAGGGAGAATTTTTATTATGCGATAAGGACCCTGATACTTGACTGTAAGCTTTTGTGACTTACCGTCATGTGGCACCTGTCTTTCTACTCTTACCAAGTCGCCCTCTTTATACTGAGTTGAAGGTTTCCTGTGTTTATTATAATTAGTAGCGTCTCTTACCTGTTGCTTTCTTATCTTTTCGCCTACGTTTTGTCTTAGTGCATCTAATTCTTCCACAGGAGTCCTATTGAGAGTATCTTTGATAACTTCATTTAACTTACCTTCGGTTCTGCTGGTCACATTAAATCCGAATAACAGTTCCGACGGGCTCTTCTGAGTTGTTTTATGTTTTGTTGTGTTAATACCTACCTGTATGTCGGAAATGTGATCATCCCATGACTTATCATCTCCACCGTGACTAGAGGTTGATAAAGCATCCAATATGGTTCTGTTGAACCTCTCCACTTGTCCGTTCGCCCTGGGTGTAGCAACGGCATTTTGGACGTGCTTTATGCCATAGGATGTAACAAAGTCCTGAAAATGTTTACTGGTAAAACTTGAGCCTTTGTCAGTAATTAAGCGCGCAGGAACCCCAAAATAACTTACAAATTGCTTCATCACCCTTACTGAAGTTGTGGCTTTGGTATTTCTAACTGGATTTATACTAACGTATTTTGTAAACCCGTCTATTATTACCAGTAGATAACAGTTTCCTGCTTTGCTCTTTACGAAAGGGCCTAGGTGATCTGCGTGGATAGTATGAAAGGGTGTACTGACCTTCTCGATAGGGTGGAATTCACCTTCCCGTTTACCACCAGGGGCTTTGTGGTGAGCGCACTCCAGACAAGAAGAAACATATTTTTTTACAAATCGCCGCATTCTCCTGAACCAATAATGTTCTCTTATTCTATGTAATGTCTTCTCAAACCCACAATGACCAACATCATCATGATTCATCTTAAGGATTTGCCAGCGTACGCCTCTTGGTACTCATTTCAAGTCCTCCCCAATAATGCGGAAGACCCTATCGTTTTTTAGCTTATAATTTTTATGTACGTCAATGGCCTCCTCAGCAGACGGATCCAAAAGGATTTCTCTAATTCTCTTGACCTCATTATCAGCGGATTGCACAGTTGAAATCCAGTTTTGGTCAGATTGCTGAATTGGTAAGACGTCTAAAATATGTGGTTCACTTACCGGTTTGTCCACTGGATTCCTGCTGAGGGCATCTGCGTGCGCCATCCGGGTCCCGGAGCGATATTCTATAGTGCAGTCGTACTCTTGAAGTACAACCCACCAACGTGCGACTCGAGGTATGAGGTCCCGCTTCACTAACGTTGATCTGAGTGCATTGCAATCAGTCAGGATTCTAAACGGTATAACTACCAAATAAACCCTGAAACGATTTAATGAGGAGATCACTGCCAACGTTTCAAGCTCATAAGAATGCATCTTGCGTTCGTCAACATTCGTTTTACGACTGAAGTACGATACTGGTTGCAGTACGCCGTTCGCGTTTCGTTGAAGTAAGATGCCAGCCAAGCCATCCTTACACCCCACCAACCGTGTCTCCACGTTGCCGTCGTGGTGGGGCTTGCGTGTCTCAGTGATCTTGGGGGCTTTGCCGGTAGAGCCACTCATGCCGGAAGGTCCCAAGTGAGAGACCAGACCAAGAGAGACACAAGAGGGGCACACCGTTCGGAGACTTGAGCAGTGTTCGGGTCCTCGGACGGTGTGCGTCTCATTGGCTTGCTCGCTCCTCTCTGGTACGCGTCTGATCATCAGACGTGACTGTGAGGGCAGCGAGCAAGCACTGAGAGAGAAGGGGAGAAAGGGACCGCACCCTTAAAAAGGACAATCATGGACAGGCCTGCTAAACAGACATTACCCCAGGGCGGTACGGACTGCACAGCGGTCCGAGAATCCGCCACGCCTCGTGCGTCAAGCCCCTCGTATTCTGGGGGGGGCAACAGGGCTGTCCACCAACCGTTTGCCGATGGCAACAAGGGCCGAGGAGGCCCCCGATCCGGAACATCCTTCGCGGAATTGATCGGTTTCGATTTTAGCTCGCCCGACAAAGTGTCGGCCGGGCGGAGCGCGGGTAGAAGAGCGCTACATTGGGAGAAGGGCTCGCCTGAGCGTCGCGCGGGTGCAGAGTCGGAGTCCGAGTTGGACTCCGACGACCTGGTGACAGTGAGCTCGGCGAGCTCTGAACCCGAGGGGGCAGGGACTGCAGCGGAGGACTCGAGGTCCTTCCGCAAGCGGCCTAGGCCGGAAGACGACCGGGGGTCGTCTTGCAGCGAAGAGGTTGCCTCGGCCCGGAAGATCTCCACCAGCAGGCGGGGTAAGGGCCGAGAGGGAGGCAAGGGCAGAGTCCTTGCCTCCAAGGATGCTGGACGACCCCCCGAAGATGGCGTTCGTGGGGCTCAAGGCTTGGAGTCCTCCGGCGGCGAGCCGGATGACCGAAGGGCCGGGTTTGCGGAGGTGGTGGAGGCCGCGCTTCGCGATGTGGCCTTGAAGAGGAAACTTTCCTCTAAAAACAAGGCCATAAGCGAGGCGATGGCCTCCATTCTGGCGGCAGCGGAGGTTACCAAAGGTGGGCCTCCGCCGGACGAGATGTCCGAGCTGCGGGCGGAGGTCGCCCGCTTGGCTGCCGCCACGGAGCGTCTCCGAAAGGAGAACGAGGGGCTCCGCGCAGACCTGGCCAGGCTCCGGGGAGCCGGCCCACAGGGGGCGCCGCAAGGGGGGCGCAAGAAGGACGGCCAGCCCGCGCCGCAGGAGAGCCAGATGCTGGACCTCGTGCGGCAGGAGATGGCTGCCTTCCAGGTGCGGTTCTCCGTCCTGGAGGGCATCGTCCTGCGCCCCCCGTTAGCGGCGAGTGGGAAGGCCCCCCCAGGCCAGAAAAAGGCGTCGTATGCGGCCGCCGTGGCTGCCACACCGGGGTCGTCCGGCCAGGGCAAAGGGTCCGGGCCCCGGGCACCCGCAAAGCCGGTGCCGGGAATACCGGACCCGGCCCCGGGAAGGAAGAGGAAGGGTGGGGTTGCTGCGCGGACGGCGAAGGCTCCTGCGCCGTCTGAGCAGCAGCTCCCCCCAGCTTCCTCGCCTTCAGCTCCTCCCCCGGCTCAAGCCGAATGGCAAGTGGCCGGGGAGAAGAGGAAGGCGGGAAAGGCAGCCAGGGCGGCCAAGAGGCGGGAGAGGAAGCGGCGGCAGAAGGCGCGAAGCGTCGCGGCTGCGCTGCGCCCCCCGAAAACCGCGGCTGTAGTTCTGACGCTGCAGCCGGACGCGGCGAAGAGGGGCGTGACGTACGCGGACGTGCTCACCAAGGCGAAGGAGGCAGTGAACCTTGGTGAGCTGGGCATCGTGGGGGGCCTTCGGCTCCGGGTCACCATGACTGGGGCCCGGATGCTGGAGATCCCCGGGGCAGCCAGCGGCCCAACCGCGGACGCTCTAGCCGAAAGGCTCAGGGCGTCCCTAAGCGCGAACGATGCCCGAGTGTCCAGGCCCACCAAGCGCATCGACATGCGCATCTTGGGCCTGGACGACTCCATCACGGAGGCGGAGGTGGTGGCCGCCGTCGTTAGGACGGGGGGGTGCTCAGCAGAGGAGGTGAAGGCGGGCACCCTACGTCCTGACAACACGGGCATGCGCACCATTGTGGTGAGCTGTCCCGTGTCGGCGGCCAAGACCATCTCGGAGGGCCGTAGGTTTTTGGTGGGTTGGGTTTCCGCGCAGGTCAAACTGCTGGAACCCCGACCTCTGAGGTGCTTCCGGTGCCAGGTGGGCCACCATGTAGGAGCACAATGCACCTCGGAGGTGGACCGCAGCGGTCTATGTTTCCGCTGCGGTCAGCCCGGTCACAGGGCCGGCTCCTGCAACGCCGCGCCGCACTGCGCAGTCTGTGCGGCAGTTGGCAAGCCGGCCGACCACTGGGCTGGGGGTAGGGCCTGCGCCCCACCCGCCAAAGCCGGAAATCGGAGAAAGCCCTCCGCCACCGCCGTCTCTGCCGCGACCGCCGCCACCGCCGCCGCTTCCTCCGCCGCCAAAGCCGGTTCCACTGCGGCTGCTGCTACTGCAACAGCCGCAGTGGAGCCCCTACAACGGGCTCCAGAGGGGGCTGAAATGGAGTGCCAGTAATGGCCCCATTTCACCCCCTCCTGTTGAACGTCAGCCACTGCGCCGCCCAGGAACTGATGCTCCTGAGCACGGCGCAGTGACTGATGCCTGTGGACGGCGAGCAATGGGTAGCTCGCCGTCCGATCAAAACAGGCCCGGGTTGACGGCGCGCTGTGTTCTACGCGCGCCAAGCCAGCAGTCGTCAGCATGGGTCGGGGCCCGTTAAGGCCAGAGCCTACCAGGGTTGCGGATTTGTTCGAAAGAGATACCGTGGCCCTGGAACGTAAAGGCACTAAGAGGAGCATGGGTGGGTTTTAGTCAGTAGAAGTCTGACACTCCCTGCCGCTCCACCCAGAGCGGGAGGGGTCATTTGATGATTTCCCATCCAATAAAAAAAAAAAAAAAAAAAAAAAAAAGCCATCCTTACAGGCGTCTGTATGCAACTCTGTTTCGGCTTTCGGATCATATAAAGCAAGTAGCGGGCGACTTACAAGCAACTGTTTTACTTTAGTAAATGCCTCCTCTTGTTTGTTACTCCAAGTCCATACAGTGTTCTTTTTAAGTAGATCTGTCATGGGTGCTGTAATCACGGCATATCCTTTGATAAATCGTCTGAAAAACCCAGAAAGTCCAAGAAACTGCCGGACATCATGCTGGTTCTTAGGTGTTGGGAAATTAGATACTGCATCCGTCTTTCTACTTCCCGGTCTGATACCACAAGCGCTCACATCGAAACCTAGGAAATCTATGGAGTCCATGAAGAAATGACATTTACTAAGTTTCAGAGTTAACCCACCTTTTTTGAGTAACTGTAATACCTCTTCCAGGCGTTGAAGTCCCTCTCTGAAATCCTTGGATGGGATGAGGATATCATCCATGTATATTATTGCATATTTTATTTTGGCTTCCATTAATATTTTGTTGATGGTGCGTTGAAAAACCGATGGAGCATTAACTAAACCAAATGGCATGCGATTATATTCATATTGCCCATCAGGAGTCACAAAGGCAGTTTTAGGACGGGATTCTTCAGCCACTGGGATCTGATAATACCCAGAAGCTAGATCTAAGGATGTGAACAAGGCATTACCTGAGAGTAGATCCAGTTGGTCTTCTACTCTGGGCAGCGGGTAGTGATCCTTCTTAGTTTTTCTATTGAGCGCCCTGTAATCGACGCACAATCTTTTGTCACCTGTTTTCTTCTGAACCATGACAATTGGGCTTGCGTAAGGTGATGATGATTCTCTGATTATGTCGTTGTCCAACATCTCCTGTACCATGTTTCTTACCATTGACCTTTCAGTAAATGACATGCGATACGGGCGGTAAACTACTGGATCAGCATCATTGAGTTCGATGGTCATCTCGGTAACTGGCGTGTAGCCCAAGTCATGTAGTCCACTAGAAAAACAACTACTGTACCTTGCAAGCAAACCTTGTAGTTCCTGGGACTGGTCTTCATCTAACTGAGGATTACAGTTGACCGATGTCTCCATTTCAGCATCACCGAACGTTACGCTGAATGCATTTAATGTATTAGTCAATGAAACAGAGTTTCTCTGTAAAGAACGAGTTAAAAGAGTACCTTTAGTGATATGCATGGGAGTCACTGACATATTATAGATCAAGACTGCTCCAATTCCGTTCTTGATCTCGTACTGCCCGGGAAGTAAATAATGCTCCTGACCTTCAGTACCTCGTAAAGTACCATTTATATAAATATCACAATCCAACTGGGCATGCGTACAGATCTTTATTGCTTTTAACGTATTGCCAGGGATTTCGGTACCGGTAAACACTATAATATCTATTTTTTTCGGTGGTAGTCTTTGGAATTTGATTTCATCTGGAGTTTTAATGATTAATATGTCCGGCCTTTCTGTAAAGGAATGCCCCAACAAAACGGGATTTACCAGCACATAATCCTCTACAACGTATAAATCTATTATTTCTTTCAGCCCTTGAACTTCGACGGAAGTCACAACGACTCCTAGCGGCATTATCAAGTTACCACCTATTCCTCTGAGTACTGGTAAATTCGGTCGATTTATAATCTGAAGATTTAGAGAATTAGCAACACTTACCTTAATAAGAGAACATTGACTCCCCAGATCAATGTGACACAATGTTGTTATTTCGTTCACCTTGATTTCCAACACATACTTGTTTAAACCGGTATCTTCAGCTGTAACTTCTGAAACCTGTTTTTGTGTTTGGTCATTACCTGGTGGTGGTGCTTTGTGTTTATCTGATTGGTTGGTTGTCCTCTTATCCCTGAGACAGTTAGCGGTCTGATGGCCAGACCGGTCACAATTAGTGCACTTCACAGGAGGTTTTTCACATTTAAAACTTGGGTGACCAATCTCGTTGCAGTTGTAACATTTTATATTAGTATTAATATTCATGCCTGGTTTAGATGGACCCGGTCGATTTGAGTTGCTTCCAAATCGTCGATCATTTGGTTTCCGCGTAGAGTCTTGCGTCTCTCTACTTGGACCATTTTTAACTGTCCTCAAATATTGAAGTACCTGTTCTGGTTCTTTGAATTGAGCTGCTTGAGCGCCAACCTTCACCGCACGGTCGTCTATCCCATACAACAGACAATCTACTGCTTGCCTGCCATATATTTTACATCTATTCAATAGGTTAACCTTCGCATAATAATAATTCTCCAGTGATTCACCATATTTTGCTTTTTTAGATAGCATTTCCGTTAAAAGTTCCGCGTAATCTTCTCTACACGGGAAAGATTCTATCAGTTTCTTTTTCCATTCTGGCCACGTATGTAATATCGAAGTTAGACCCTGATACCACGTTTTTGCTACACCAGCTAACTTAGGTAGAGAGTAATGTACGATTTCTTTTTCTTCCCAACCGTAAATTTCGGCACATTCTTCAATTTTGGTCAACCAAGTCAATATGGTTTGTTCTTTAGACAAAGGGTCAAACTCCGGTATTACATTCGTGTTAAAAGACATCTTAGGTTTATCAGAACCCTTACATTTTTCTAAAATAGCTAAAAATTTATCCATTAACTTACTATCAGCTCCTTTTCCGTTTGATCTCCTTGCTCTTTTTGGCGATGGTGACTCACCTCCCGATCCCGAAGAAGTAGAGTAATAGCGCTTCCTCCTTAGCCGTGATGATCGTTTTGAAAACCGCCTTCTGCGACTTTCCCTCCTTTCGTTCCATTCCTCACTTTCCGTCTGATCCTGAGTCCCTAGTATAATGCTTTGGTTTCCATCAGAACCCGTGTGCTGATGCTCTTGCCTTGAGCGTTGTGCACTCCTTTCCGAGTTGAAATCGTCTACGATCTGATTTCGACCCGTAACCTGGGGTATTCCTTCCTGTGCATGCGCCAGCCCTTCCCCTCGACTGGTCATACCACAAGTATTCCCTAACCCTTCACCTCGGGTTTGGTTTCCAACAGGGCCCTTACCTCGGGTTCCTTCCCTATAAGACCCTTTTCCTCGGGTTCCCTTTTTATACGGCCCTTTACCTCGGGCATTTCCTTCATATCCATCCATAACAGCGAGGTCTGAAACTTTTAAAATAAGCTTAGTATCTGTCATGTCATGTGTTACCCATTATCACACATACGATAACATAAGAATTCATTGGAGCGAGCGTATGGTAATCCCACATATACCCAGCCACGTCTGTGTTGGACCCGAGTCCACCGGTCAAGTAGACCAGCCCGTCCAACATGCGCCCCTCCCACCCGGGCCACTTACCGGCCCGCATAGGTCTTTCATCCGGCCCGCAAGCTATTTAAAACTTAATAAGACCAATCATATTGCGCGAACATTGTAAATGTGAGTAAGTTACTTCCGCGCCATATTAACCTATCCGTCCCACCTCACCTACTCGCGAGTACAGACCGCATCATCGTAATCTAGTCCGGCGAAGTAATTTTAAGTCAATAAAATTTAATATAATTTTATTTTAATTAATTCCATTTAACTTTATTTTATTTTATTACTAGCTTCTACCAGCGGCTTCGCCCGCGTGAAAATCGGAAATAGGGGAGGTTTCTTGATTTGGATTGTAACTACACCTACTACACCTACCTACACCTACCTACACCTACTCTACACCTACCCTACACCTACCCTACACCTACCCTACACCTACGCTACACCTACACTACACGTACCCTACACCTACCCTGCACCTACCCTACACCTACCCTACACCTATCCTAACCAGCCCAAAAATACTATGACATGTTTCTGGTTTCCTGGTACTTAATGTTTTTGGTCTCCTGGTATTTGTAAATCTATAGTACTAAGGCAGCAGCGGCTCTGAATTTCCACTTCATTGATCCATGCCACTTACCGGGATAAAAAGTAGCATATGTCTCATTCCAGGATATGAACTACATGTGTGCCAAATTTCATCCAAATCCCTTCAGCCGTTTTTGCCTGATTGAAACACAAACATACAAACATACAAACATACAAACATACAAACATACAAACATACAAACATACAAACATACAAACATACAAACATTCACCTTTATAATATTAGTAGGATATACGTGGCAAGACCCATCATACAAGCGTTCTCAAGCTATTACTGGTAATAGTTTTTTTTTTTTTTTTGCGAATATTCATGGCTTACTTTGGTGCGTAATGAGATTAGTGTGCGTTACACACTAAACATAAGCACAGAGGCATGGCGGGCATTGAAATTACCTTCTTAAAACTTACACTCGTTATTTAAAAAAATGGAAACTGACCTTCAATATCTAAAACGGAAAAAAGAAAACGATCTCAAGGACTGGGAGAACACGTGACATTTGGATTCGCTAAGTGCCCTTCAACACCCATTATAATAACTACCTACCTACGTATGTAGGTAAATAATATTGAAAAATGCAAAATGTATGAATTTTGCAAACAAATGAAAAAAAGTAGGTTTAGAGACCCTTTAACCCCTTCTTTCCCTTTTAAAATTTGAACCAATGATTACCCACTATTAAAGTAGTCTTTGATTTACCAGAAAAAAATATAAAAAAAACGTACTTATTGTATTATTTTTCTCGCATTTTATTTCAACAATTTTATTGTAATAAAAAATGATTAAAAACACCACGTACACAACAGGACTACATGAAATAGTGAAACTCAAATTCATCCGTAATTTTAACGATATTAAAAAATTAAAAAGAATACAATATTTGGTTACTCAAACCCAAAAACAATTAAAAATGCGTTTACTTACGTTTGTCCGAGCCGTGAGCGTGACAAGAAAATGTGGAATTTTCTTTGATAATCCCACTTTCGACCTTTTGGCCAGGAATAAGAAAAACGCAACGTAATCACAAAATAACGGTTTATTATTTCACTCGGTACAAATTCACAGAATAACTTCAATACAGTACAATTCACAGTTGTTACTTCCTTCCGTGTTCCACAGTGACTGCCCGTAAATGGCGGACTAAGCGATTCTTATGGCAATTTGCCCCACTACTCGCAGTGGAGAACCGTTAGTCAAAAAAGTTACCAACAAATAAGGAAATAATCAGTTTAAATACATTTACAAACTTAAATCACTAATAATTTAGTATAACACGATTATTTACACAGATTTTACTAATAAGTCAATAAAAACATTTAAACCTAATAAATTCATAAGTGCATTGCTTCTTGATACATTTACTGACTAATATTTACTTATGTAATCATTAATTATAATACAACCTAACACTACAAAGTACAAAATAACTCTAATTTCGGAAGTCGGTGTTAAATTACGAAGAAACAACCGAAAACACCGCAAGCAAGGTGTAGTGTATGCACGATTGTGGTGGCGCGTCATTCATTCAGCAGCCGTAGCCGGGAGCACACGTGTTCTGTATCTTGCATACCCTATATCCACCTGACTGCTTATAAGTGTGTTTTATTGGCTCCTGAGACATTACAAGTGGCGACGAGGATAAATGTAAGCTTTGAAAACATTTACCTACCAAAAAAAGGGCTCTTATGCACGTTGAAAGTTGTTTACGATCAATTAAGCGACTATATTTCGATCTGATAAGGATCGTTAGTAGTTTGGATACTAAAGTGAAAACAGAACGTAGTCACGCTGTACCCACCTACCTACACGTAAATAAATCGTTACCAAGGTAGATGTTTACAGCTAATGATTACTTTGTTGCCTCAATTTCGTAGGATTAAGTAACGAAAAATAACAATTCTGCTTCGATTGAGGTAAACAACTGATAAGCGTAAATGTTACAAAGGCCATGCAGTGAGTGTTGTTTACAACAAAACAAAGGGCCATGCCTGGATAGTCCACAATTATTTTAAATGTGTTGTAATGCAAACAGTAAATTATTGTTAATTATTATTATTGAATAAGTACTTTCATTTAAATAACAAGAAAATTGAGTTATTTGCACGCTTCTTATTTTAAATAAAAATAGTAACCAATTATTATCATAAATCTTGGAAATATTTAACTTTTTGTTGTAAATAACCTACATACCCACTTATTGTAAATATAAAACAAAATCAGTAGATACTATTTCAATCAGGTCACTGGTTTTTTCTAGGATCAATTGTTTGCATTTCGTCACGGAAATATGAAGGTCACGCAAATGCTATCCGCACATACGACCATGCTTCAAGAATAAATGTGAGAAAAGACCGGGAAACGTTAGTGTAAGCATCAATAATGGCTCACACGACGACACGGTTGGCGCGGTGGTTGAGCGATCGGCTGCTGCGCTGCGTGTCGCGGGTTCAATTCCCGCACGGAACAAATATTTGTATGGCCTACAGATAGCTGTTCCGGGTCTGGCTATTTGTGTATGTGAGTTTGTATGTTTGTAAACGCACCCACGATACAGGAGTAATTCTTAGTGTGGAGCAAAGTTAAAAAAAAAAAACATTGCTAGCATATTTATTGCTAACCTGTTAGTATACCCAATTTGTTAATAGATAAAGGTTATTATCAGTCAATTTCCATAAAAATAGTAAAGTAACGTTATTGAATAAAGTTATTTAGTATATCTAGTTGGTCATACTTAAGCTGACGTCGAAGGTCATGCTGAATCCGAAATGCTCTAATGGGCACGCAAATACTAACAAGTGTCCTAAGGTTATGCAGTAGTTTTACTGTTATCTGTATAAAAGTTACCTACCTAAATCAATATCACTTATGAACTGAGCCAATACGTAAACAATTGGGACTGGTACACTAATTCATACAACTATCCTCCATTGTTTGGCATCGTATCAGATGGAAAAAATAAGGCCATGCAAACGCAAAACTATGGTTATATGGATAATTACAAAATATAATGTATTGTGCACGTAATATAACCTAACGGTACCTATCATTATGATCGAAGTAATGAGAAATACTTACCTTAGTTAGGTAGGTATTCCAAAATAAAATAGAATAGAAGAATTTATAATAGAAAAAAAACGAAAGAAAGAAAATGAGTTTATTTGGCACACACATATAAAACTCATAGTTTTATCTTAGTCTACTTATACATTTACATTATGTCGAGTAGCGTATTTACAGCTCACTAAAAATGTATTATACCGACCCACATAAAAAAATGAAAACATGTTTTTATTTGTTACCCACATTTACAATTATTTACGTTTTTAACAATTCAATTGGGTTTGGACAAGGTATGAAAGATGTATTATGTTCATGGTTACTTTTATTATATTATTAACGACAATAACATCACAATATTGAAATTAGGTACTTATCTAATAGTATACTAGGCACAATTTATATTGAGAGAATCATAGTTTTATTAAAGGTTTACCTAAAGGTCACGCAAGGAGCTTGTGGCTAAATTATAACAGCCGCACGGGCCAATCTTCAAGGTAAAGCAACGCTTGCCGAGGTTGGTCTGTGGATGGGTGACCATCTTAACATACCGAGACTCCTCCGTGCCTCGAGAAGCACGTTAAGCCATTGGTCCCGGCTGTCATTTGTAGATCTTTGGCAGTCGTTACGGATTGTCAGAAGCCAGAAAATCTGACACCAGTCTTGCCATGAAGTACCGCTAGGTAACTGCCATGAAGTACCGCTAGGTACTGGCTAGGTAATAATCTAGCCAGTTAATGAGTTGTGGAGGTCAGGTAGGCAACCACTCCACGTAAAATACTGGTATTCAGCTGAATCCGGTTTGACTGGGAGCCGACCCCAATATAGTTGGGAATAGGAGTGTGACGAACATATTGGTATTAATTAAGAGATTAGTAATATTCCATGGATGCACGTATCAGTAATCCGACGAACTAATATGCTAATATTTAATATTCACATAATCCACAGATTACTAACATGTATCTTTAACATAATCTGGGATTCCATTCACTTGACACGGATCGGCGGGATTAGACTCACTCAATCATTCTGACATTCGTGAAGTGATACGTATTAATAAGTATTATTTAAATATTATTGATATAAATATTAGTTAAAATATTATAATATTTCTTGACTAATATATTCTTATTAGCAAATACTGATAAATATCGGTATCAACCCATCTTTAGTTGGGAAAAGGCTAAACCGGTGATGACTCACAAAGGGCCACGCAAAGAGTAAATAACTCACAAAGGGCCACGCAAAGATTAAATAACTCACTAAAGGCCACGCAAAGAGTAAATAGCACAGAAAGGGCCACGTAAAGGGTAAATAACTCACAAAGGGCCACGCAAAGAGTAAATAACTCACTAAAGGCCACGCAAAGAGTAAATAGCACAGAAAGGGCCACGTTAGGAGTACTTGCATCTTTATATTAGGGCTACGCAGTTATGTGTTTCTGTTAATGATTTTCAGTAAAAAGCCACGCAAAAGTAAGAGTCAATTTGATTAAAACCCAAAATGACTCATGCGTCATCCACACTTCCAAACTTAGACCACCCTGATTGCGAAGATGATCAGACATAATTGTCGACACTCGCAGGGAGAAATGGAAGAGGGCTCTTGAAATTAACACATTGCCTGTCAACATCGACAATCCTGCTAAGAAACGAGCTACTCTCTACTACGTTTGGGGAATAGCACTACAAACAAGAAGTTAACTATAATCTTCCGGGTAGATTATAGTCAACGTTCATGCTGTAGAAGGGGAAGGTGTCGATGTCTATGCATTATCCCTAAAGAAATGGGACAGTTCCGTTCGAAACAAAGTCGGATTAACGAAATTTATATTTTCTAACAGAAAAAGAAAACAGGAGGAAGTAGAAACATTTTAACGATTCTATTAAGCTTGAAAAATCATGCCGGAAAAGGTCAATTTCATAATAACGAGGAGTATATTATCGACTAAAACACTGAAAAGCGTCAAATGTAAAGTCGAATGTAGAATCGAATGTAAAGTCTAATGTAAAATCACGTACAATTGCACACATAGAGTCAGATACCTGGTTTTTATTTTCTTTGTTCAAATTAATGTGATTTCGATGACTATTACTGGTGCTTGGACTTGGTAATCACGAATACTAGCTAATCGCGGATCAAACCTAAAACATTTGTTTCAATGAAACCATTTACAGCCACTGTCGGTCTGTCAAAGGTTTACCGACTGAACGACATTAGAGTGACATGGAATAGCTCTGTAACATGAAAAGTTTGTAGACCAATTGCCGTAGAGATTAACGATAGCAAATCGTAACAAGACGCAATAGGTGCAATAGCTCGCGATATATTGCGTAAAAGGCTGCATCTGTAGGAATTGCGAGACCGTTATTATTGTTGTTTAGTGATGTAGATACTAAAGACGAGAAGAGGTCCGTGAGATTTCATTAGAGAGTTTTAAATACTGTGTGGTATAAGGTAAAGCTCAATTTGATTGCACAGAAGTTATTAGCAAACTAAGAGTGAAACCGGATTAAGTAAAATCCTAAATTCAAAGGTTCATTTAAGAATTATCAAGGAAATGGACCTGGGTATACCAACTAAGGGCGCTTGACTCTAAGCGAATGTATAAATACCTCCATGATCGTGTGAGAAAGATTCCTGATCACTGCCTCGAGACTTAGATGTCATAGTTGATGACAGTGATAATGAAACCAAGTCTGATGGCTTGTTTACTAAACTCTTAACCGCACCTCATGAATAACATGAGGCGATGGGTGTCCAAGGAATCGTTGGTACGATTTCTGTCTGTGCACCAAGCACATAGCGCTTAATGTGTTATAGCACATATCGCGCTAGATATTTTCAAATTGTTGGTGCGATTCAACAGTGCGATTCTGTAAGCATGTCGAAGTGAACACTTGGGCGGGGCGCACGACGGGTGAGTTTTCAAACCATACAAATAAGATGGAATGACAGCGCTCTTGTCGTTCTCTCCGCCAAGGTGAACACCGTGAGATGTCGACAGAATTGACCGGCTGGTCTGTGTTAGTGCACAGATTATAACGGAATTTTCATGAGTGAGTATGTATTTAAGAAATTTATTTAGAAAGATCGGATATCTTTCCGTTGAGTAATGTTTTGCGGGGAGCGCTGTGCACGAAACCCCCATGACTGGATATTGTACTACACCCGAGGATGGGTGCTAGTCACTGATGGCAGTGTCGTGGATTCTTGGCGCTACAGTATAAATGACTACGCCATTCGCTGCTGCATAGAACAATCAAGGGTGTAGTGTACAGGGTTGCGGATTTGTTCGAAAGAGTTACCCCGGCCCTGGAACGTAAAAGGCACTAAGAGGAGCATGGGTGGGTTTTAGTCAGTAGAAGTCTGACACTCCCTGCCGCTCAACCCAGAGCGGGAGGGGTCATTTGATGATTTCCCATCCAAAAAAAAAAAAAGGGTGTAGTGTAGACAAAATCAAACTGGTCAATTTATGTATTAACTTTTTAGATGTACTCTTTCTTTTTTTGAGTTTTATTTTTCTATTAACTCACACACTGTTTTATTAATGGTTCCAATATTTGTAAATATGAGAGTACCATGTACTTATTAAGAGAATGAAAAAGTTTACCCCTGCTGGTAATACTTTGATTCCTATAAGTAGTATACTCTAGGTGCATCAACCTCACATATATTAAAGTTAATTTTTGTATTCAAAATATTGTAAAACATTTATTTGAAAAGAGTAACTATGGAGTTTCTTGTCCATTCTTCTCCATAAGAATCTACCTTTGCGAACGGACAGTAGAGTCACCTTATTTTATATACATAGTATTTGTATGTAAATAATGACGTTCAAAAGAGCCGTTTGATGGCCTTATTGAAATGAACGTTTTGACTTAGACTTTTATAACAGACAGTTTGGGAAGCAAGTGAAGAAAAAAGGGAAAAGTATGGTATATACCTGGAAATAGGGGAAAATTATTCGTGAAAAATATATTGAAAATCTGTAGTATAATACCTATTTAAAGTATTAATAATATTTACAACATCCGATGAGTTACCAGTCATGTTATAAAGATTTAAGTTTTGATGTAACTTTGAACTAATTTAAATCAATTAAAATAAAGAAGGGATGTAGTGTATGCACGATCGTGGTGGCGCGTCATTCATTCAGCAGCCGTTGCCGGGAGCACACGTGTTCTGTATCTTGCATACCCTATATCCACCTGAGTGCTTATAAGTGTGTTTTATTGGCTCCTGAGACATTGCACAAAGTTTTACAGAACAAGTAAAGGAAAAATTCCAAAAAATAAAATTTTGAAAATTTAAGTAAAGGAGACGGAAACTAAGAGAAATTATAATGACAGAACTTATTTATGACACGACATATTATATACCTCCTGGCAAGGATATTTAAAAAAGATAGGTTGATGATACCGGCCAGTGTATTTTTTTAGTAAAATTTTTTTTCGGCCATTGTTCCGTTTCATGTTGTAATGTAGGCACAATATTATACTAAATCTCTTCTATCTCTGCTCTCAGATTGCTAAAATCCGCAGAATTTTCAGAGATTGGTTGATAATATATACATGACGGCGCCCAGCTAAATTAAAAGTTAAGCCAAGATTTAAGATGAGAGACTGATTGTGTTATTTTGTTGAACAGTAATTATTATTAAATTCAATATTAAAATGGTGATTTATTTCAATTGGTCGAAAATATATGGTGATTTATAAAATATGAGCGGGTAACCCCGAATAGGGTAGTTTGCGTCTACGCCGTGACAGCTGGCATTCTTTTGACAGACAGCGTAGGTACGAGGTGCACGCCATAGAGTATAATAATAATATCGGTAAAGAGAGCCCTCTCCAGGCTTTCTAAGGCAATCATGTTTGAACACGAGCTCCATCTGGATATTGGATCCGAAACTAATCACAGTATATATACCTATACACCTAGATAGTACTATAGCGGCTTCTTCATGTTGTAGCAAAACCAACCCAACACAATGTATTGTAAAATCTATTGTAAATAGATTTTACAATAAATAAACACAGTAAGTTGGAGGAACAGAGGGCTCGACTCGACAACTTACTGGAGGGAGGGAGGTTTTCACAGCGAAAATACACAAAATGGAACAGAGAACTACACAAGAAGTAGTCGCCATCGCGCCATTTTAAGAAGTAGGAAGTGGTGTGACAACTTAAAATGTTACAAATTAGAATATTTATGTAACAAATTAGAATATTTATATGTATGATATTTTTATTTATTTGGTTAAATAAGTTATTTGTGTTTTTTTAAATGAACGCTTTTTTAAAAACATACATACACCCATCCTGATACTCCGTAATCAGGCGTGGGATTTTTTTTTTTTTTTTTATGAAATAGCTAGCTCTTGACCTCGATCACGCCTGATGGAAAGCGATAGATGAGGTCCATGATGAAGCGAGCGTGCCCAGAAGACGCCTTGAGGCACTGGTACTCCCACGCGTCGACGAAACACAGCAAGCTGCTTGACGCCGAACTCCGGTGGGAGGGTGGTCGCGAACCAGGCGGGCGTTAGCCCTACCACCGCAAGGGAAGGATTGGCCAGTCTTATAAGGTGTTAGGTGAGACTGTCCAGGATGCGCCGAGCGCTCGGTTCAGTTGAGTGACTGATGGAACAAATTGCGCTACACGAGGAGGCTCCTTCATGCATCCCAAAACTCACAAGGCCCACAAGGAAATTCGTGACAACGCTAGTGAAATACGAGGCGTTACGTTTTGAAATGCAAAACACATGGTGACAGCGATAGTGAAAATTGCGGTTTGTTTTTGAAACGCGTACGCTAATCCAGTCGTTAAAAACTCAATGTGTGCCGTGAAGTGCCCTGAAATTCGATCCAATAAACCCAAGTTTGACGCCCGTTCATAGTGCGGTATCACAGTGGTATGTTGCGTCGAGGATGCAGTATTGTGCAGTGCAGCTTATTTTTGACCATTAGTAAGGCGCTGAAAACCTTCGTGCCTTCATGCCTGTCGTAGATAACCTATCTGGGTTCAACGTAGGACAAATTCAAGGAAAATTACTAGGTCAAGATTTCTTCTCGTCGAGTTTTATGAGATTACCCTCATCAACCTGAACAATGGAAAACCAGTCTGGAACGGAGGCAAGCATCTTCACAGCAACTGGCCAGGTCAAGGAGAAGTGTGTGGGGATATTCACGACAATCTGGTGAGCCATTTTCTTTTAGTTATTGCTGTGGAGCTGAGGTGCTAGTAAGTTAACATTTTTCTGTTTGTTTACGGGTGAACATCTTTATGCTGTGGAGACTGACTCACAGAGGGTTACGGTCTCATGATTGACGATTATTGATATTTGATAGTTGACTTGTCGTTTTATTGCTCTACGCTAAAGTGAGGCTGTTATTTTCGTGTTGGCTATCGCTTTAGTGTAGTAGTAGTTTCAGTGCTATTGCTTTGGTGTTGACTGGTTAAGCGATGCTTTATATAATGCTGATGAAGCGATATTATTTTGCTATCGCTGTTTGAGTGTGTTTAGTGTTATTGTTGTTGTGAATATAGTGGCGTAAATACCTCCATGGGACAATAAAGCGAATACCTCCATGGGACAAATAAGTCTTAATACCGTACCCACCTAACGCTTTTTCTGAAAACTGTTATAATTGCAAAAGCCATGTTTTGATTTATCATCACCTTCCATTGCCCGGGCTTTGCCCACTGCTGGGCGTGGGCCTCTTTTCTTGTGCCAATGTTTTGTTTAGTTTTCCATTTATTGACTTTGATAAGGTGGCTACTACGTTCTGCTACTACCTGAAAGCTCTATTTTTAGCCACAGCTTTGACAGGACTTGTACTCTCGTAGTGTTTCTCAGTTTTCAGATATCGTATCACGGTGGATGAAGTTGGCAGGAGGCTAGCGGTTCGCATGCTGCTATAACTGCTGAGCAGCGGCCACTTCTGAACAGTTCTGAGCGTGACAGACCAAAGGTCAGCAACCAGTTTGCAGACTGCAATAGCCGAGCATTTTGTCAACATCTGTGGGGTGTAAGAACATTCAAAGCTGTCTGGAACTGGGTGAGTCGCTCCCATTTTATTTGTATTGTGAGTTTAAAAGCTTCCAAATTCTTCATATATATTCAGTGGTTGGTTTGATAGTGCAAGGTTATTTTGACATACTTAATACAAAGCGAATACTTAGTTTTCCCATTGGCGGTAATAGTTTCAACATTTTATTTAGTGCGAACTTTAGAATGAGATATTGCATGGCAAGGTTGCCACAAGGTCGTGTTCCGACTTAGACGTTTTTGGTGAAAAATTGGACCTAGACTTATGAACTAACGTGTCGGCGACAGTTTTCCTTACATACGTTTACATTTACGTACGTTTTCCAACATGAACCATGAATCATGAACAGCAACTTGATTTTAATGACAATGATTAAAGGTTTACAGGTATAGAGAAATTGTGCTATAAAAATGTCTAAATAGCCCCTAAGACGACCCACTGACCCATTCTCACTACTGGTTTGCCGACCCGGTATGTGAGTTAATACGGGTGAAATTAAAATAAGATTGATTAATTCAAATTTAACAGTGCAGTTATGACCGTGATGTTCGTAGATTAACGTAGAGTAATTCGTGAACGCTACTCCTTCACATGAACTTTTAACGCAAACATTGTCAGGCCTAGTATTTTTTTAAAGCTCCGTTGTGCATAGCTTATCGGTCGAAACAATGAATAAATTTAAAATTTTCTTCTACAGTGAAAAATAAAGTTCAATCTCTTTACCTAATGTTAAAAGTAGCGAATGTGACATATTGAAAAGAGAAAAACTGGGCTTCATTAATCAGACGGTTTTCCTGGGAATCACTTTAGACGAGAAATTACAATGGGGGCCCCATATAACATCTCTTGCGGGTCGTCTAAGTTCAGCTGCTTATGCTGTTAGAAAGATAAGACAGTTAACAGACGTAGAAACCGCAAGTTAGGTCTATTTTAGTTATTTTCACAGCATTATGTCTTACGGTATTTTGCTGTGGGGTCGGGCTGCTGACATTGAATCCATATTTATTTTACAAAAGAGAGCTGTCAGAGCCCTATATAATCTGCGTCGCCGTGATTCTCTAAGGGATTTTTTTAAAGAGATTAATATTATGACAGTCCCTTGCCAATTCATTTATGAAAATATTATGTATGTTCGGAAAAATCGACATCTTTTTTAGTAAAATTAGTGATCGACATAATTTTAATACTAGAAATAAAGATAAATTAGATCAACCATTTTATACGTTAGCTAAAGTACGTACACATCTTTCATGGGGTACTGTGTTAAATGTTACAACAAAATACCTTGTGACGTATTAGAATTAAATGAAAGAAAATTTAAAACGTGTGTATCTTTGTAAACAAGCATATTACAAGTTGGAGGATTACATTCAAGATAAGAATGCTTGGAAACATGCTGGTCCTGCTCCATAGGACAATCAAGGGTGTAGTGTAGGCAAAATCAATCTGGTCAATTTATATATTAACTTTACAGATGTAAAAGATTTTTTATATTTCTGTTAACACACTCTGTTTTATTAATGGTTCCAAGATTTGTGAATATGTGAGTTCCATTCATTTGAACGGTTTTTTCCTTTAACGTGGACCTAAATTATCATCGAAAACAGTTTTTTGTCAAAATATCAATTAGTTGTAAGTAGATGATTAAGTAGGTAGGTCCCTAAGTAGTTAGCTTAGGGCCCCACGACTCACGGTTTGCCCCTGAGTCTGCCTAAGTCTGACTGGGCGTCAGACATCTTGGGGAATGTCAATAGTGACTCGGTTTTCTATGTAACCTTTGAAACCGACTTAGTACTTACTGAGTGACTTACTTTTGTATTCACTAGGATATCGCTCATATCGCTGTTCTAAACTAAAGTTAAAGGTCAGGAAATAAAGATGTCGCAATCCACAGAACAGATAAATCTGTTCTGTGTCGCAAACAGTCAAAAAATAAATAAAGGTTTAAAAAAAATACATTTTATTCTAAAAATAAAATTCTACAAACAATAACATATTCGTAACTATTTTCTATAGCTAAAATATTACTAAATATGTAACAAAACAACGTACCTACCGAAGTAGAATAATTTATTGTAAACATGATGAACTTAATTATAATAACGTATCTACTATAATATATATTTTATGTAGGTATAATGTATTACACAATGTATTATGTTGAGAATCATTCGTGTCGAGCGACAGCTCGCCCGGTTATTGCACGAACCCAGTAAATGAGTCTTTTGAGATATTATTTACATCCTAGATGCTACATACATTTTTTGCAAATCTTATGATTAGCTAAACGCACCGGAATGCACGATCATTATTATTTAAAACTATCCAGTAGTTCTTAATAAAATATTTACTTAGAAAAGTGTAAAGTTATGATGTAAACTGTAGGATATGCATCTTGTTGTAAGTATTCTGTTTTATGATACGAGTAAAATTACTTAATAAATTCAGGCGAGTGAGTATGGCACGATATGTTCACACTCGCGACCAGAGGCGACATTATTAACAACATATTAATAGAAATATACCTACAACTATTCTCACCGACAGGATTAGTTTTAGTTCTTATTAGTTGTAGTATTGAGCTCATCTCTGAAATGTTATATTTATATCCTGTACATTTTGTGTCCCGTCTCCAAAACTCATCCTGTACCTACATATGTATTAAATATGTACCTACCGTGTGCGGAACTTACACTTATCAATGTTAGAATTGAAACAGCACTGGTAAAGCATGAGGTACTGAATAAAACAACTCGGGCAACTCCTTACTACATCCTAGAGTAGATACCTAACAATAAAATTTAAAACAAACATACCTACTAACTGGCAAGTAATGACAGGCCTCTGGTTCCCTACAAAACTTACATTATAATATCTTTCAGTCATTGTTACAGCTAACAGACGTACCTGCATGTACTCGCGACGCGGCGCGGTTCTCTTACTAAACTATGTTCTAACCAAACTATAGTAACATTTGTCGAACAAATGTGCATCTACACAACGATCTCGACCAGCGAGCGTCACACTCCCACTCACACCCACTCTCACGTCACACACTCACCGCGCGTCGCTCGCAGCGCGACACTCACTCACACCTCGCCTCGTGCTCAACACACTCACACACACCACTGTTATCTCTATAATGAGCGTAACAACATCACATATCGGTTATCAATATCATTGGGCGCGTCAGAACTACATGAGTACGAAAATGAGGACGACACTACTGCCATGTGAAACGGGTCGAAGACTCTATCTAACAACCGGTGTCGAGGAACTCATCCATCACTCACCCGCTCATACTTAATAGCAACAGTTTACATTCGGGGATGGTTCAGCAGATTTAGCACACTGTGTTTCGCCATTTTATGCTCTATCACAGAACTGTCAAGAATGGCAGTTGGAAGCCATATATGACTGACATATCATATCAACGCACAGCCAAAACTACTATAGGAACAGGACATTCTGCACAACGCTTCCTTTTATTATATGAAGGTGAGGTTAGAGAGAAAAGGGGAAAATTATATTTTGTACTAAATCTGCGGAGACACAGTCTCCGGCGAAGTTAGTCAATTTGGGTAGAAATCATTTCTCTGATTTTCTATAATGAGTAACTGAGGTTCTTACGCCTCGGTTTAGTAGTTGAGTAAGTATGAGTGAGTTGAGTATGGCGTGGTTCGAAGTGGTCGGCTATGTACCACCCCGGTGCGCGGTGAGGCCAGCACTAGTCCTGCGCGGCGAGGCGCGCGGCGATGGCGGCCGTCAGCGCCGAGCCCTTGCCGCTGCCGTCCTCCGCGCCCAGCAGCTCGAACTGGAACAGACATGACTCTTTAATATGGGACTTACAACTCCTTTACCAATTTAACAACAATAGTGGCTAAGTGGTGTCTTTTAGTAAGGTAACAATTTTTTGCGCGGGTTGTTTTTGCCGAATCTTCTTATAGTTGAGAAAAGCAAGTACACAAGGTAACCGAACTGACCGAGTGCTGCGGCGCCAGCAGCGCGACTGCGCGATGTACTTCTGCATGAGCGCCGCGATGCGCAGGTGGTGCTTGAACACCGAGCCGTCATATTTATAGTTGAGAACAGCAAGTACACAAGGTAACCGAACTGACCGAGTGCTGCGGCGCCAGCAGCGCGACTGTGCGATGTACTTCTGCATGAGCGCCGCGATGCGCAGGTGGTGCTTGAACACCGAGCCGTCATATTTATAGTTGAGAACAGCAAGTACACAAGGTAACCGAACTGACCGAGTGCTGCGGCGCCAGCAGCGCGGCTGCGCGATGTACTTCTGCATGAGCGCCGCGATGCGCGGGTGATGCTTGAACACCGAGCCGTCATATTTATAGTTGAGAACAGCAAGTACACAAGGTTACTGACCGAGTGCTGCGGCGCCAGCAGCGCGATGTACTTCTGCATGAGCGCCGCGATGCGCGGGTGATGCTTGAACACCGAGCCGTCATATTTATAGTTGAGAACAGCAAGTACACAAGGTTACTGACCGAGTGCTGCGGCGCCAGCAGCGCGATGTACTTCTGCATGAGCGCCGCGATGCGCGGGTGATGCTTGAACACCGAGCCGTCATATTTATAGTTGAGAACAGCAAGTACACAAGGTTACTGACCGAGTGCTGCGGCGCCAGCAGCGCGATGTACTTCTGCATGAGCGCCGCGATGCGCGGGTGATGCTTGAACACCGAGCCGTCCACCGCCACGCCCACATGCGCGCGGTCCATGCGCCGCAGGAGGGTCGATACACCTGCACATACGGAAGCAACAAAATAAGTTAAATTATATTTATATTCCTGGACACAAGTCAAGACAATCATGATAGAATTTTGTCTGAATATAAATTAAATAGATGAGATTTTCCATATAAATAAGGGTTTGCTGGGGAGTTTGTTGCGCCACTTCTTCTTCCCAGCCGAAGCATTAGGAAGTGGTAGAACTTTGACTTTGAAAAAGTGCTGTCACTCAGCCTAATTTGATTAAATGACTTTTGATGCAGATTTTGATTTGAAGCTGTGTGTTTGTAGAAGGGTGTGGTTGTGATCGCGTGGTACACTCACAGACGGACACGAGCTGCGCGGCGCGGTTGGAGATGAGGTGCGCGACGTGCTGCGCGACCAGCGCGTCCTGCGCCGTGACGTCGGCGCCGGCGCACACCTCGCGCAGCGCCGCCACCGTGCACGCGACCTCACCCGCGCAGTTCTCCCTGAAACATGACGTAACACTGCGTTAATACGAGTACTTGGCAAGTGCTCATCTGCTTTTTTGAAAGAACTACAATGAAACATCGTGTGGGCAGCCTTCACAAGGTGGGAGCAAGGCTTGGTAAAAATCAAGGGCATCATGATGCAAGAAGCACAGGTATTTGTGGCAACGATGTCGTGCCTACGACTAGCAGTGGGTGCGTCTCTGAGCTGAACGGTGCCGAGGGTGAGGGCAGGCTACTCACTGCTCGAAGAGGGAGAGGTGCGCAGTCTGCAGCACGTCGGGCGCGGGCGCGGCGGGGAACAGGCCGGCGCGGGCCAGCGCGCTCAGCGCCGACGTCAGCAGCGAGCCCAGGTACTTGCCGCCGATGTACTTCTCGAACCTGCACCGACAACACACCCACGTTCATTGATTTGTCAAACACTCCAAAAAATAAAGTAGAACATAAAATGATGGCTGTAAACACAAATTTTCAAATTGCGGTGATATTTATATTCCTTATCATAAATAAAACAGTCGTTCAAAGGACCGATTGCCGGTGGAATAAACGAATCCTCCAGTGAAGACCGTACACCAACTGGAAATTGTAGCTTGGAACAGCCTCCATGTTAGACGGACTAAAGATATTGCAGTTGGGACAATTTGAGAGAGTCAAACAACTGGAAAATGCAGTTCTGTAATAATCCTTGTAGTTCTGGTTTGTCACCTCTTCATAATATGTTAACGGCGGAACGGATTTGTATGAAACATGGCACCACGTGAACCATGTCCTGGAACAGGATACTATTATTCCGGGAGTGTGTTCCTTTAGAATAATTTTCGACATGAGCGAAACCGCTTGCAGAAGCTAACTAAGCCAACAAGACAACGTTTGAAGCTAAGCGACCGCGGCGTGCACAGGGGAACAGCGGTACTCACGTGAAGGAGGTGGCGAGCAGCGAGCCGGCGTCCACCTCGCGGTCGAACTCTGTCTTGAGGAAGTCGAGGCAGCCGTTGTCCCCGAAGGCGCCCCACTCCACGTCCACGCACACGTCGCGCACGCGCTCGTGCGCCGCCTCCCAGTGCTGCACGCGCGACGCGCGCTCCATGTAGCAGCCGTTCGAGCCCGTGCCCAGGATCACGCCGATCTGCAACCCACCACTCATTACTAACAAACAGTTCTTTCTTATTCCACGATTTAACGATAAGGCTGAACAAGTTAAACCGGTCTTAAGAAGTCTAAAGCACGACTGCATTCCCCGAACGAAGGGTTCGGCTAAGATGAAATACACACAATATTCACCAGTTATATGATCTGTGGTTATACTTAAATCCTATGTAATTACCTACTACTTATGGCATACCTGCTTGCAAAATTGCCGATTTTTCGAACTAATTTGATTACTTTTCTAGAAAAATCGGGAATTTCGCTCCTCATTCGGACAGGAATACGTTGAGTAGTGCCACTGGTCAACATTCCTTGCCAGAAAAGCTATGTCAGTGGTATCACATGACCTAGCGTATGACGGAGTCTCTATAGAGGCAGTAAGAGGCCTGTTTAGACTAGTTTTGTTACCACTAACGCGCGGACTCTTGAGATGGATTTTACATGATGAAACAGAGAACTAAAATGAAAGGTCCTAGACTGTGATGAGCTCGTGTGCACTCACCCCGACGTTCTGGTGCATGTGCGCGCCGGCGACGAGCGTGCCGGTGGTGTCGTTGAGCAGCACGCGCACGGTGACGCGCAGGTTGCGCGCGCGCAGGCAGCGCTCCAGCAGCGCCGCCACGTCCACGCCCTGCAGCCCCGAGCACTTGAAGCTCTTGGTCCAAGTAATCAGCTCGCCCGACGAGATCGAGTGCTGCTTCATCGGGAACGAGAACGTGAAGCCTGCCGGAGATCGACGTCGTGATACAGACCTTGCAGGTGTCACTGAACTTCTCATCGATTCGGATATTCAATCGTTATGGTGAGGGGTATTTCTATGTTGATCAAATGATATTCGCAATATTAGGACAGAGATATTTATTGTGTTACTTTGGAATAAGTAGGTACTCGTATTTTACGGAGCATTGAAATAAGGGGGGATCTAAGTATTTGTGAACCTCACATTGAATATTAATTGTATTTGTTGTACACCTCAACCAAAAGGTTGACTGGTAGAGAATGCCTTGGTACATACATAAAGTTTAAATAAATAAAAATGCAGCTGGTGGCACCAGGATGAGTGTGAACGAGGAACGAAATAATGTCTTTGTCCAGCAGTGGAAAGAAGAAGATGAGAGTGTTTGACTTACCGAGAGAGAACTCCTGGTCCTCCATGCCGAGCTGCCGCAGGAAGTCCTGCACGCAGTCGGCGAGGAAGTTAAACAGCTCGTCGCCCGTGCCCAGCCGCAATGCGTTGCTGCAACACAAGAACATTGCTTACCAATTTGTATAAGCGACTGAACCTGGCGGAAACTGCCGTTACCGTACTCCCTTATTGAAGAACGTGTGTTGTGTTAAGCCTTACACGTTAAAATATCGAACATATGCTTCGGTGTGTTAGACACACCGAAGCAGATGTCCGATATTTTAACCACCGTAATTATAACAAGTAGTACTTTTGTGTTCCAGATTTAAAAATGTTGGGTCTCCTGCTGCTGCTGCAAATGAGTATATTAGAGACCAACGCTTGCAAGGCAGATGATACGAGGTCAGGTGAAGGATCTCCTTCACCTGACCTGCGTATCATTTGCTAGTAAAAAGTATTGCATCGCACATGGCACAAAAACATTTATTGAAACTTCCCATTTCGAGTAAACTTATCTTGATACAAGTTCTACCTGAACACTCATCATGTGTCAGTGTAGTAAGAGTAGTTACCTGATGTGGTACTGCTTGACGTCCTGGCGCACCAGCTCGCCGGCGAGCAGCTCCAGCAGCAGCACGCGAAAGTTGGTACCGCCCAGGTCCAGCGCCAGGAACACGCCCTCCTCTACAACACGACACAGAACATCATCAGCAAAGGTAGACATGATCGGTATAAGCTTATGTTCCAACTGTTATGTTTCTTGCCTTTTGTGCCTTGAGTGTCGGTGGGCTCCGCTCACTGACACTCAAGGCATGGTGTCGCGCTGACTCTTTATCTCAATGTTAAGGATTAATGTCATGACTCCGACCAGACAGACGACAGACAGACCTTCAAATTAACATTTTGAAGGATTCACATTTAATATTTTAATTTTACATACCGATTGCTATCAGCCTGTCTCATCCCAATTCCGAGCAAAGACCTTTCAATGGGGACCCCGTGACTTCTAAATATTTCGGTTCTCGTATAATGTGAACCTGGCTGATCAATATATTCCATCATCTACGTGGTCCGTTGTGTTATTTTGCCCACATTGTATTTTACTCTCCCTCTACCACCTGCTTGAACGTGAACGACAGGATAAACAGACCAAGACTTTAGCGGTACGTCCATTAAACGTAGCGGTACGTCGGACAGATGTGTTAGTACGTACCGGTGCCGTCGGGCAGCTCGGGCACGTAGGTGTTCTCCATCTGCAGGCTGGAGGGCTGCTGCTGCAAGCCGCGCTCCAGCTCCTGCTCGAACACGCCGGCCACGCGCCGCAGCACGTCACCGCACAGCACCAGGTCTGCCAGCCGAGCCTCCACCTGGAACACGCAAACGAAGCCGTCAGTATCATCTCCATAACCACAAAGCTTATGCAAAAATAGAAAAAAGACATCGCAAATGCTTGCATTCCTGAGACAAAGCTGAAACGTGTCCTTCTTTACAGCGAACAACAGAACGTTGCAGTTTAGATCTACAGTATCATGATGGACATGTTAGAAGGCACTTCCTGGACGAGCTCGTTCGCATAGATCTACTTATTTACAAATCGCTCTCTCTCTCTCTCTCTCTCTCTCTCTGTTACGGTGCGAGTCGTATTCAGTGATTAAAAACCAATTTGAAATTGAAACTAGTTGAGGAACGAGCAGAGCACAGTGCTCATCAATCATAATTTATAACTTAGTCCTGCGCTGCGTGTGTTTCAACAAACGACGATACAGCAGCACTCATCGATCAACTTCGACAGTTGTACCAACTTGTAGTAAGCGGTGAGCGACGAGAGCGACGAGAGCGACACGTGCGAAACATTGCAGAAACTTTGTGGTAGGTAGTGTTATACCGAGAGCTACTGCTGCCTTACTGAAACTGTCATCAATTGTTTCACTGATAAAAGGAAGCAAGAATAAAAAGAAAAGAAACGTTAAGCATTTTTGTTTTCTGTTCAGTTTTAAATATTTGGAGTCAATTTAGGCACTTACAAAGCTTCTGCTATAAGGGATTTGGTCTTAATATAGCATATTGTCGCACTTACCGGCGCTTTGTCGTTTTGCGATAGGGTCATTGCCGCGGCATTCGGAAAGTTTATCAAACGTTATCTCACGACAAGATTAGGACATTAAATTAAATCGCTCGGCCTCAATGAGTAGGCAGAACTACTACAAGTATAGGTACTGTCGCGCTGTGCCGCGTGGAGTCAAGACCCTGATAGCGATAGGGGTATGCGACAAAACAAAAGCGTGTGTGGATTTAGCAGATTATCTTATTCTCAGCTATCATAAACACAAACGGACACGGCCTCTGAACACGGCAAACCGGCTCGGTAGCGAGTAGCCACGCGGACTGTCTGGGGGAAGACAGGAGCCGTTCGGAAATGTGGCCTCCCATCAGCGAGAGGGACTGTCGGAATGCTAACGTGTATGTGATTGGAATGTGCTATGGAATAGTCAGGTCAATTCCTTTACATTTTGACTTTTCGACAATTGAAATCGTTACAAATAAATCAGACGAAGATAGGCCGCGAGACAAGATGCAGCATCAGCTTTGCTTATACATTTTTATGGGACTGTCTCGATTCAGCGTTTTAAATCATTATTATCCTACTTGGACCCTTTATAATAAGAATCTAGTCTAGTGACGTGTCATAGAAGAGCGAGCACGTGGGGGCGCACGCGCTGCGCCTGCGCATCTCAGTTGATAACCTGCAGCTATGGGCCCACGCTACTACGAGATGAACTGACCAACATGTGACGTCCCACGCTCGTCACACATGTCCTACTCGATAGGTAACTCAGTGGATTCCTTGATGTTATCATCACTTGTGTTTTTGATATACTTGGTGATGTCTTTAGCAACATCCGGTCTAAAGTTTGAGGTCTCCTGCTTCGAACTTATCCAAATAGCCTAGTACAGGTTGCCGTACTGTGTTTCCAGCCGGCTACAAACGGTCTACCTACTTTCAACATTCGTTCAACATACTTGTCACATTGGATACAAAAGACCGAAGCGAAAGAATTCATTTGTGCTATTTGGTACCTACGGCGAGGTGTCATATTGCATCGTCTGCAACAAACCTTAAAGAACAAAGACTGGCAGAAAATATTTCTGGCTGCTTTTGAAGGGTCAGGTGAGTTTGCAAGCGATTAAAATAAGACTAAAAAATAACTAAGTATAGTTTAGTGTTTCAGATGTGTTCTGTACTGTGTCGCCGTGTCGGACGTAAAAGAACACACCATCCCATCCCTTCTCGAATGTGGAACAACTTCGATGGCTTCCTTGATTAAGGTAGGTCTGTAGAGTTTTGCCGCATGGCGGTAACTATTATATGACCTGAAAGTAATTTAGTACTCATACCAGGAGCTAACCTAGGACACCCTGGCGTTTAGCGTGGTATTAGGTACAATAGAGAGGTAATTGCGCTGATGATAAACTATTTATTTCGGTAATTGTTACATACATATTTGCTACTGTATATTGCGTTGTAAATGCTATAATTTACAAATTATCAGATAAAGGCCTCCTCACATTTACAGCCGCGGCTACCGCTTTATGGCCCCGTGTGTAGATCCTCTCATAAACATAAAACAATTGTCTTGATAACTAAATCCCTTCGCTTTGTGGAAGCAAGACTTAAGTAGGTAAGTGTGTGTGACAGTGGGCATGACCAATGAAAATATACATTTCCATTATCGAGCACTGCAGTGCAGCAATGACAAGGTAGTGCAATGCAAGTGGAGGCACTCAGCACATTTTATTATTAATTTATTATAATAATTACGTCAATAAACCATATAGTTTGGCTAGGGTTTTATGTTTATTGTCACCTCTGATACCGTATCTATGTTCCTCGTTGTGTATGACGGTGAAGCATTGTATTATTTTGTTGCAGAACTCGGCACGCTCGCACATCTCATTGTTTCAAACGTCAATTTTTCGTAAGTATGAGTAGTTTTCCACTGGGAAATTCTCACTCATGCAGAATATACGATTTTCAGATAGTCATTTTTATTCTTTTAGTTCCAGCAGGTTCAAATGTTTGCACGGATGCAATTTAAAAAAATACGGTTGTGTCACTAATTTGCATCCAGACCATACGTTTTCTGAACCTCGGTTCAGTATTTTCAGATTTTTTTAGTTTATTTCAAGAAATCAATCAGTCACGGAACTGCTTGACATAAATAGACTAATGTTTAATTACCTACTCTTGTATAAGACGGCTGAGATAACATCCCCCACGTCAGTGAACATGAAAGTAATCTGCTAGTATGAGCACAACACAGTAGCAATAATGGCACAAAGTAGCGTGCAACGTTATTATAACGTGTAATATACTTGCACGAATGTTATATTTAGTTGAGCAGATGTCGGTGCATCGCGCCGTTCACTAAATTGCTACTGATTGCTTTAATTGTGGTCGCCGAGAGTGGTCGCTGCTTACTACGCTAGCTTTGTGATTTAAACATCCTAATGCTGTTTTCTTTTTTTATTTGAGATGGGTATCTAATGCTTCACCTACTAAAATGAGTTTGTTTGCTACGGTTTTACGTGTAAATAGCTGAACCGATTTTGATTAATTGTAGCACAGAGATAAAGGGACCCTGGAGACGGCTATAAGCTACTTTCTTAGCGAAAATCTATATTAACGCGAGCGAAGCCGCGGAAGCCAAAGCTAGTTTTCCACAAAGCAATGTTACACTTCCAGAAGCCTTACTAGGTATTACGGTGCTTTACAGGAGCCCCTGCTAGGGTTGCGGAATTGAGAGTTGTTACCGCGGTTCTGGAACGCAAAAGACATTTGAAGGAACACTGGTAGGTCAGTAAGAGTCTGACATTCCCTCCCGTGCCGTCCAGAGCGTGAGAAGTCATTTGACTATATCCCATACAAAAAAAAACTTTATATGAGATTGGACTGATACAGTTTGACCCACCTCTTCACTACTTCGACTATCAAGCCACCTGTTGCAAGCGACTGTTGCACTTGACATCGTATCATTTAAGCCGATAAATGGCGGTCGTCAAACCACGTCAGAGGCCCTCGAGGCGTTTTTCAAACTCTGACACTAGGGTGCGTGGGGTCGTCAGACCTTACTACCCACACGAAGAAGAAGAAGAAGCCGATAAATTAAACGGAATTGTCTGCTGATTATCTGCCTCGTCTGTCCTCGTCGGTCTCAAACTCTCAGTAAATATCTAGTAAGTAGTAACGCTGGTTGCTCGGCTCATTGCGATATTGGGCAAAATGCAGGTGTTCTAGTACACACCGCAGTCCCTGCACTTTTACACATTCTGGCAGGGAATGTTGCAGGTCGTGCCAATTTAAAATAGGATTTGAATGTTTAACAAAAATAATTTATTGGTTTTAGGGCGTCAAATTTGTAGGATCAACATTGAAAAGTGTCAGTCGAAAAATATTATGTAGGTAAGGTATGGTTTAGGAGTTTCTCTTCAAATAATAAATCGATACCCTAGTCCGTAATACGTACAGTCGTGTTGTATGTTTATATTTGTTTGGTAACTGTTTGGTAAATATTTATATTTGTTATGGTACTTAACTAAAATCTGCCATCTGCTACCAGAGAGCCAGGAACGAACTCTACTCATTTGTAAACAGCGTTCGCATTCGCATGTCAGTAGCAAACTGTTAAAAAAGCCTAATTTTTCATACATTTTTGACAGATTGCGAATGAGATGTGAAACTTTCCTTGAAAATTAGTAGAATTGGCCCTCAGGCTGCTGCGCAATAATCTTGTTGATCGTTAAGAAATAATACCCGCGTCAACAAGATCAGCGTCAACTCTGAACTCGCTCGATAGTCGATAGCGAGCAGCGAGCAGCGAGCTGCTGTCGACATCAAACAGATAATATCGCAGCTCCCTCCTTTCAACTTCCAGGGTTGGACTCCTGACCATTTGTAAAATCAAATATTTGTGACCACTCGGGGACAACTAACCCCCTCCAAAAGATCGAGATTTCTTTGGTAGAAGTCAGTGAGGCTTTTAAGAAAAGTAAAACGACAATCCTGGATCCGCCGCTGTTTGTGGACAAACTGCGTGCGGAGCAGCGGAGCACTGTGAAACGAGATTACTGCATACCGCGCGTTTCACTGCTGTGAGACAGTCGTGTAGGTGCAATATGAACGTTGATATGCGTTTACGGCGCGTCTCAACGGAGTCACACTAAAACACATACTGGCCGTAGAAGCGCACAAGCGGCGCGCGCTTGGCAGCGCCGGTGAACAGCGCGCGTTTACTGAATGGCGCTAAGGGTAGGTACGTTCAGATGACAAGCGCTCAACGCGCGTTTTAATAACGCGCGTTTACAACTACATACTTTTATTCAGGCCGTATACATTCTAACGCGCGTTTTAATAAAGCGCGCGTTGAACGCTGCGCAAGCGCTCGACTGTTTGACAGCGCGCGTCGACGCGCGCTTTGAGATCATTGGTTTTCTATATTTCCGTTCAGTTGAGCGCGCGATTTTGACGCGGATAGACGTATTCAGTATCAGTCCATCCAGAAATCGTCCGAAATGGAAACCGAAGCTTTTAATACGGAATTATTTATAGATGAAATAGAGAAACGTCCTGCGATTTTAAGGGACATGACAAATAGCGATTATTCATAGGAACTTAGGGTGGACCCAATATCTCCGTCTTCTGTCGCGTCGTTTCTGCCGTCGGTATAGAATCACCGTTAAAACTGTCTTTACGTCCATCTTCGACAAATGTAAGAACTCTACTGAAGACGAACTCTATTGAACTACTCCCATATTATTATTATACTCTTTGCTGAACGATGACTGAACCATGGCGGTCGCGACAACACGCGTTCAACGCGTTGAGCGCTTGTAATCTGAACGTGAACCTTTGCTCTAAAATATTATTGATCAATGGTTAAATAAAAATACAACAGAACTACTTAGTAGTAGGTTTGTTGTAGTTTTTATTTTTACTACTACTGAATAAAAACTACTAGTTAGTAGGTACTAACTAAATTTTTTTTAATTATTTTTGTTAGGCACGCGCTTGACCACTATCTCACCTTCAATTGATCGAAAAACCCATTATAACGAAATTTTACCCACCCATATGACATGCAGTTACTTCACATTAGAATTTCGAGTCAGCACCAGCAGATAGTAGGTACCATCAGCAATCAGCGAATGTAATTGGAAACCAATTTAGACGTAACTGTAAGCAATTCTTCGGTAAGGGACTTGAATTTGATATACAAAGCGGGCGCGCGGCAACGAAAATGTATGGAGTTTGGCTGCGCGCTCGCGACGCCAAATATATTTTCGTTCCTTTGACGCCATACATTTTATCTTGTCAGCGCGCTGTCCGCTTTGTTATCAAGTCCCTAAGAGCCGGCCTCTAGGCGGCGCGAGCCCCCTACCCAATCTACCGCCTCATCTAATCCCCCTGGGCGAGAACGCATCGCCTACCGACTGAACACGGTGGATAACTCCTAAAGCCGCCCGTACACTGTCAATCTTGAACGCGACCCACAGATCAGATCATTGATTTTGATCGTGGACCGCGTTCAAGATTGACTGTGTACGGGCGGCCTTAGGACTTAACGACTGAATTCGGTCGTTATGCGATCGTTAACTGTGTCGAGACTGGTCTGAACTAGGTAGAATGCCCATTTTGCCACTTTATGACTTTATTCAAGTCCCATGTACATAATAGGGCAAAGCTTATTGCCGTCAAACAGGCACAGATTCACACGAGCTATCAATGCTATCATTGACAAATTCCTCAATCAATCATCAACGCAAGTTGTGTACCTTCTGTCTGCTTATAAGTGTTCGGAGGAGTTACCTTCTGTGTGCGTATCTTGTCGTCGAGGCGCAGCGAGGCGGGCAGGAACTGCTGCTGCCAGGGCCGCGGGTCGTGGTGCCCGTTAGCGAGCGCGCCCTCCGCGCCCCCCTCCGCGCCGCCCGCCCCCTCGCGGTGCCCGTTCACGCGCCCGTTCAGCGCGCGCTGACTCTCCACCGCCGCTGACATTGTGAGCTCGTGTTAATTAGGGATCTGCGGACAATACACGAACAGATTACTTTCACAACTTTCATAAGATAGCCTTGCGTAAGTAATTAGGAAATAAGCCCCTCCGACTATGAGAATAAAGGGACAAAGAGAGCACAAATGTGTATGTGGTTGCCGCGCTACTGTAGTGCTTCCAGCATGTGCGCGGAGGCGGAAATTGATGGTTTCCACGCCATCATGATTCATGCGCAAGCGATGCGCCTGCGTCATGCGCCGCGCGCTGGGTATAGCCCCAAAAGCATCCTGAAAACTATAGCGGACAGGTGGGACAGCCCCATACTGGGACATTGGATATGCCTACATGACACTGTGGCGTGGGTATACTTTAATTAGAAATAGTATATAATTGTATTTTTTCCGGTAGTTATAAGTACTTAAGTACAAACTTTTTTTGTATAAAACCAATTAAGGTGAAAGCACCAGGGTAGCCCGCGAAATTCAAATTTTCTTTCGTTTTTTGCAATTTGCAGGTCAGTATCAGGTTGTATTGATATGAAGGAGTTGTATTGATGATTTAAATGATTATAATTCTATAAGTAAACACATACTTGCTACGGCCGCGAAACATATTTTGATCAAGATACAACCTGACAATGACCTGCAATTTGCAAAAAACGTAAGAAAAATTGAATTTCGCGGGCTATCCTCGCGCTTCCACCTTAAATGACGCTGTGAGAATTTTAAGACTTTTTTATAAACTTCTGTGTCAACCGTTATAAGCACACTGTTACTGCGTATGACTGACAGTCGGACACTGGCCTCACTGCCCACATTGGCCACACTGGCCACACTGCCCACACTGGCCATGCACCCAGACCGAATTACGTACGAGGATATTTTTTTAGGAAATAATAAAATACGGGAGCGGTCCCGCAAAGTTTATAGCTCAGAAGTATTGTATAATTTATTTTCTTATACTTTAATTAGGGAATTCAATATTGTTTATTTTTGCCAATTAAGTATAGGAAACAGATGTACTTACGGATAAATTTTAGGTACCTATGTATTACTTTTCATAAAGATAATCATTTACTGGTACTTATACAAAAAATATACCTAAACCTACTCGCTATCAATCGTTTACTTATTTTTACCAACAATTCTGCGCTGATAACCTGCCGTGCGAACTTGGCTCCACGACACAAATAATAAAATGAATGACTGTGCTGACCCCAGATTCGCGAACGTTTACATTCACAACAAAAAATTATAAAAGCGACTAAATAAGTAATAATAACGTTACCTAGTTAGTTGGATGCTCAAGTTATGGAGTGATTGATGTTTTTAATCATTTATAATTAAATTTCACAAGTTTTACGTACGAAAAGCTTGTTAATTGACATTAATGGATATAAATGTCTGTACCTACATCAACAAGTAATAAATAAAAAAGCCCCTCTGTGATAATCCAGTTTTTGCCGGCGACCGTTTCTACCTCGTCTGTCCAACGTGCCTTTGGTCTGCCTCTACGCCTGTAACCGCTTAGCCCTTTCCATGCTGTGGCTACTTGAGTCCATCTACCATCAGTGTAGGTATCTGGCCCATTCCCACTTTGAGCTTTGCAGAAATACACTAAAAATAAGACTCTTAGACAAAATCAAACATAAGATAAGAAAACAGACAAAGAAGGTAAATGACGCCGTCTCCTTCGCTCAAAGCTGGTTTTGCTGTGTTATTTATTTTCTTCTATAATATTTCCACCTGATAGAACCGTAGAACCTTCGATCACAAGATCTAAAATAAAAATTACAGCCATTTCTTTTTATAGGTAGTACACTTTCGCCATTAACTGCGTATCCGGCACGGCAGTTTAAACGTGCAAATATTATAGAAGAAAATAAATAACACTGCAAAACCAGCTTTGAGCGAAGGAGACGGCGTCATTTACCTTCTTTGTCTGTTTTCTTATCTTATGTTTGATTTTGTCTAAGAGTCTTATTTTTAGTGTTTCTTTCTTTCTTCTGTTAATGCTAGATCTTATCTGATAGCTAGATCAAGTATCTAACCTTCATTGTTCCAGTGCAGAGGCTTTTATCTCTTATTCCCACATATTTCGATTTTAAGCTAATACAAGTAATTTGGGTAGGAGTAAAGCTGGTCTCGCCATCTCACCTTGGACAAACACGCCATACTGCCATTACTAACTATATTGCAACCATAGTGGCAACTAGTTTTCCTAAAATTCCATGCTCTTATTGAGGGGGAGGAAGTGTTCGCCGTGAACGTCCGCGTCGGAAGTAGATGGAACACTTCCGTGGATGCGTCACATACGTTGCACGGTGCAAGGGGAAGGAATCACATGTCTATAATCATTCAGTATAGGTACAGTAATTAAATTGCTTCGCAGCGCAGTACACAAGATGTTTTTTAAATAAGTACATGAAAACATGATGCGTAGATCAGATCCATCATATTTGAAGAAGCCTTTCGACGATTTGGCACACACTTAGTTATGCATTTTAAAATGGCATCTCTACCTTAATTTTGAGCTGAGCTGCTCCTTCCTCAATTCCTGCTAAAGGGACCCTCAATATGAAGTTCACGCTTCTTCTCATTCTTTTCGTGTCGATTGGCTCGTATAAGACTTTGTCTGACTAGCATTGAGCAAACTGTACAGCTCTGTCATTGGCCTCGTTTAGATCTTGGATAGTGCAGGTGGTTGTGCACGACGAGCAACTAAGGAGGTGACGCATGTCCTGTGATGGTACTCCACACTAGCACCGCGTTTAGGATGGGTGAAGAATGCCCCATTTGGTCAGATTCGTTATACAGCGGCCGACCTGTGTCCGCAATCGGTTGACAAGATTTCCAGGTCGGCCACTGCAGTTCACATCCAGGGGGTAGATGTTCTGCCGGGGTGATGAAGTGTGGGGGGTAGGGTGTTTGTGCCTCCACAGTGCACACTTCTCCTCTGCCGCACTGTCCACTGATGAGGTCGTACATTTCATAAAACTTTTACCACTCTTTAGGCGTGCAGGTGTTAGTTGGTGCCCATGCCGTGACGGCTATCTCGTTCCTGTTTCCCCGTCTCAATGCGGGCAGCTATTTCGTGGGGAACACCTGGTGGTGCTATGCCTGCCAATGGGTACAACATCGTGAGAGGGGTTGGTTTTAGACACCCAGTTACGATGCGATATATGCGGAGGTGGAAAACTCAGGACTGAGTTTTGGAAGGGTTTGGCCGTAATGCAGCTTCCGTCAGTTTTTCTTCGGCCTCTTCGAAAGTATGTGTCTTAGTGGCTAGAGCAACATTGCCTGCTTATAGAAAGCGTTGCGTTTGTGGAGAGCTAGGCTGGTTGTTCGTATAAATATTAAACAGGGTCGGGGCTAGCACGCTACCTTCAGGGAGTCCGTTTTTTTGACAGCGCCAACTATTTGTTCCGTTGCCAAGATGAACCTGAAAGCGTCGGATATTCAGGATAGCGCCAAGAATATGCACGAGACTTATATCCTTTGTGAGTTTGCCGACTTTTAGTAGGAGACGTTTGATGTTGACTGTATCATAGGCTGCTGAAAGTTCAACGAATACAACACTGTGACATGTTTGTCTCGAAACCATCTTCGATAAATTGCGTAAGTTTGAGAGTCTGGTTGGTACACGACTTTCCTGGCCTTAAACCAGCTTGCTCAGGTATGAGACATGGTCCTATTATAAGCGTAAGGCGGTTAAGTAGAAGCCTTTCAAAAAGTTTCAATGTGTGGCACAATAGGGGTATAGATCAGTAGCTCTAAGGGTCTTTTGGGCATTTATCTGGCTTGAGCAGAGCAATCACTTTAGCACGCCTCCAAAGTTTAGGGATATTACAATCTTTAAGGCATGCGTTGAAAAGGGATAATAACCAGGAAACAGCTTCTGGTCCGAGGTGTTTTAATTGGTCGACAGTAATGTCGTCAAAACCAGCGGCTTTGCCATTTTTTAGGTTCTTAATCCCGCAAAGCTTATCTGTCAATGTAAAAGCCTTACTTATGTCGATGATATTATTATGTTCTACTACATTGGACAGCTTTCAGGTTTTGGATAAGCGACGCGGAGGTTTACCATTAAGAAGAAGTTAGTGGACAACTAGATTGGTGGTCACCTGGCCCGGGTTCAAACCTTGAGGGGGGTTGTCACTTGTCAGTGAGATTGTGGAGTCTACCAAGCCTTTCCTTTTTGCTTGGAAAAAAAAGCTGTTGTGTGTCATGTCTATTCCAGTGACTACTGAGATTCATTTTTTCCTACGGCTATCACCTACTTCACGCATTAGTTTCTCGCCGAGTTCTAAGATTTGTTCTGAAAATGTGTCTGTGTTGTACGAGTTGTCGTTATCTGCAAGGAGTGAGGCAAAGTTCTTGTATAGACCTGGAATGTAAGCAGCACGGCAGCTTCGCGGGATGTACCGTCGTGATGTGGCCCATATAACCTTGACAAACTTCTCGTAGTTGGTCGGTACGGGATCTATATTTTGCAGTTTTCAGTCAGTGCCATCGGAAAACATCTGCCAGCTGGCCTTAGTGAAGTTGAATCGTTGCCTGAAAGGCCCAGTTTGAGGTTTTACGGCGAATTCAACGCGGCATCCAATTGGCCTATGTTGGGTTCTTGGTATAGGCCGCTGCACTGTCTTAGTGCAAAGAGGGCCAATATTACCACTGGCAAAGATCACAGGTCAGGGTTTAGCCACGGCGCCACGTTCACACATAATATGGAAATTATTAAAGTACTCATTAATGATTAGTATCACAAGTCGTTATCTCAAACTGCCCGTATCTGGTGCCAACCGGTTGGGATTAAACAATCCGTCTCCAACCCGCGATACCTTTCACAATTACCACCAATCATAGGTATAACATTTATATACATTTTTCTTTCACAAACCAATACTTCATACGATAATGGAACTTATGCAATGTATATAAGGGTTTCGAAAGATTTTTCTTATGGTATAATACAAGTTGGTGGAAAAGTCCATCTGTATGTACCTAATTCGCATGCGTGCGATAGCAGCGATACCATTCGCCGCAGGGTTTAGCGATAACTTAGACAATATCGCCACAGCGGCACCGTTCAACTGTGGATCTATCGCACCCGTCTGAAAGGTGGCGACTGTGACTGATTAAAAGTACACTGTGGTTTATCATAATATTGAACTGCCAGATAGCTCTATCCAGTAAGATCCAGTATGCAGTAGCAGCAGTAGCAAGTAAACAAACCACATAAGCACGTTATCCGTAGCCCCATATTAGACTATGGGTCTACTGATAGAGAGACTCCTTGATGAATATAAGTTTGAACTTTTTGAAAAATCTTATTCAGCAATGGACTTCAACGATTGATACAGGAGGTCTACTAATGTCACCGATGTAGTTGTCGCATCTCGGTCTGCTTAGCAGCATCAGGTTTCGGTGTTTTTCGCCGTCTTCAAAGAAATTATCATCCACAGCAAAAAGCAAAAATACACACCTACATAATAGTACCTACAGAGATAGAAGAGATAGAAGGTCCGCGTGACCACAGCGCGACGCCGACGGTTGTGCCGACGGCGCGGCCGTGACGCTGCGGCGCGCCCACCGCCCCCGAGACGCGCCGCAAACACGCTGGCGCCAACGTTTGACACAGCCATTACTACTACTAGTGCTACTAATACCTAATACATTACAGCATACACGTACACATTCCAATGTTTGTCACACATGTTGGACGCCAGCACTTTACTCGCGTAGTAAAGGTAAACATACAAATTCAATGTTTGCTCAACGCACTGACGCTCTAGTCTGGGGCCGGCTGTAGCGTAAGATTTATAGTTAGCCAATCATACGAGTGTATTGGTTTTAGATTGTTTTCCTATATTTAACTGAAATGACGTACCTATATAGGTCTCCTAAATAAACACCAATTTAAGATTGGATATTTATTGGTGATGCGCCGACACATGCACCATATAAAACGTTATCAAAATAATTGCTGATTAATCCATGTTCAAGCATGTATGTAAGAAATAACGCGAACATGTAAACACTACCACCGAATCACAAAATATTTCCGCACGAACCTATGGAAACCAGTTTCATGGTGCTTATAGAAATCCCAAATATGATTTGTTATCGATTACTCAATCATTTATTTACAAAACAACTCGTCGAGTCCACTGTTACAATTGAAAACAATATACCTAGCTGTACCTTGACCTACCCCGTGGAATGTTGACTGAACTAAAAGTGAGAGCTCACGAGATAAATATATTTTTAACTTGCCCCCATTTGCTGCAGTTACAACAGCACGAAGAAAATAAGAAAGAGAGACGTATATCTTATTTTATAATTAAAGCACTCTCATACTTATCATATCACAGTTCCTGCAAACTTGGCCTTGGATGTTGGGATACTGGCAACACAAGACAAATGCAGGTCTGCTGGAAGAAATTTCTTTTGAAATAAGCAGTACCTTTGTGCTCTTTTATCTGTATGGAATTTTCTTTTTTAAGTTTATTGTGTGTACATAAATTAGTAAATAAATGTTTGGAGGATCTACCATCTTAACTTCATAATGTTAAGTAACTAGACACAACAGAAACGCAGGTCATTCTCACATTTCTCTACATGGTATATTTTTGTTTACAATGTAAGAAGCAAATGGCAATAATGTTTTATGCATATACTTACTTACGTATTACTTAAGTAAATCCTACTAATATTATAAATGTTAATGTTTGTATGTTTGTGTAACAATCAGGCAAAAACCGCTGAAGGAATTTCGATGAAATTGGCACACGTTTCGTTCATATCCTGGAATGAGTCATAGGCTACTTTTAATCCCGGTAAGTGGCATGGATTAATGAAGACTGAGGAGGAAGTGGAAATTCAGAGCCGCTGCTGCCTCAGTACTACAGATTCACAAGTACCAGGAGACCAGAAACATGAAGTACCAGGAGATCTGAAACATATCATAGTATTTTTTGGGCTGGTTAGGGTAGGTGTAGGGTAGGCGTAGGGTAGGCGTAGGGTAGGCGTAGGGTAGGCGTAGGGTAGGCGTAGGGTAGGCGTAGGGTAGGCGTAGGGTAGGTGGAGGATAGGTAGGTAGCCCGTTGACGGGAGCGAAGCCACGGGAAATAGCTACTATATACATAAAACATTATTGCGGGTAACGGGAGACATTACCTAAATGTTTATTCTATTCTACATGATTGCCTTTACAACAGTTAATATTTTTTTAATGTAAGTACTTAGTGTCATGTCACAATGAGTTGGCCTATCCTTGTCATTGAATTTCACTACCTATTATTAGAAAAGCTTAAATCACTATTTTTTAACATTGAAGTAATATTGGTGGCGGCGCGTCTTGACTTGGCGGGGTGCACTACCGTGCCCCAGAGACCAAAATATTCTACAGCAAAATACCTAAGTACAAATAGCATAATATCGAAATGTAAAAAATAAAATAGAAATCTGTAATTAATTACTTTTTAATGAATCTTTAGTTCAACTTTAAAAGTTAACAATGTACCTTAGTAGTATGAATTTAAAAAATGTAACTCATTGTTGTGAAAGCGAGCGAGCCTCTAATACTTTTAAGTTTGAGCACAGACAGACGCTAACACTGCTTAAGTTATTTAAGTGAGCTATTTTTTGTGCTGACATTATTAGGTATAATGCAAGCACTCCTCAGGCTCTATGTTAATAGGTACTATACTTACATTAGGTATGTAAAACAGTGACCACAAAGCAGTGGCGTAGCTAGACTCCAAGGGGCCCTGTACCAAACGTTTTTTGGGGGCTCCCTTTTTACCCGACTGCGAAAATGACCACAAATGCAGGGTTGTTTTGTTTTACGAAATTTGCGCTACTAGCACAAAACTGTAGCTCATATCATCATTATTAATTTATCCATTCATCATCTGCCTAGTCTTTTCCCAACTATATTGGGGTTGGCTTCCAGTCCAACCGGATTCAGCTGAATACCGGTATTTTACGTAGAGCGGGCCTCTGATTACTAAGATTGATGAATGATTTGAGGTGCAGACAATATTTCATTTTTTGCTTCAATACATCATCGGGGCCCCTGTAGTTCGGGGGCCCCGTATAATTGATACGGCAGATACGGCGGTAGCTACGCCCCTGCCACAAAGTGTTTAACGAATGGCATACTCTACCGACTACCAATTTTTTCTAATATCTGCAACTATGTAAATATTTTTTTCATGATTTATTTCAACGTTACTCAAGTTTTAAATCAGATACCGACCCTTCTTAGTACTGTAAGTAGTTTGTCAAAACATTCCAATCCAACTGTCATTTTAATGATAAATCATCGTTAGTACGAGTTGCCTAGTGTCGGTAAGTTCCTACCTACGCCTAAAATAGTGTATATTTTATAAGTGTGAAACAGTTTATCATTTATTAATGAATCAAATAATAATGATTGTACCCGTATTTATCTGTCGCACGTCACTTGCTGAAGGCCCTTTTAGTTGAACTATAAACTATATAGAATAAGTCCGAAGGGATCAATTAAGGCTTGCGTCTCACTGGGGCGACCGCGCGCCTATCGCTTGAGCGGTGTTACGTAAGTTTCGGTCGCTAGTTTGACAGCGGCGTATCGCGCGGGCGCAGGTTATCGGGCGACCCGCGATACGCGCCGCATTGTCATGGCCACCGCTCTGGATTTGTCTGCCCTCTGCCAGATTCCCGAGGCTTATGTACACAATTATTTTGCAATTTTCCTCCCAACATTAGGTACCTATAAATAGTGTGTTATCACTTGTCAGAGTATTTTGTGTTTTTAGAAGATAACAAACATGTGGATAGTCCGAACTCCTCATGTTTTGGTTAAGCAGTCAGGGAACTCTGACATCTATTCATGTTCAAACAAAATAAGATTGTTGTTACCTATCTGTATAAGTTAATCTAAGTTACTCACAAAATCTACGGACCGCAGAGATAATGAAATCCTTCTTAACAGCAGCACATAGCTTAGCTTCCACGGTAAATATTGGTAGAATTTATTAGTTTTATTAATGAAATGAGTAAACTTGCCAGGCCGTGTGGTGTGATAGGATCTCTGTCCTTCGCGCGTACCTACCTATCTTTTGCAGCGCAATGCTCGATAATCAAGGAAGGCCTCGGATTAGGCACAAAGGCGAGAGATAGCGATTAGCGAGCGATAGCTGTGATACGTTAAATTAAAGCGTATAATAAGAACTAGTATTTAGCTGGGCTTTTTGAGATAATCTCAATGATAATTAGATCTTGAGAGATCCGTAGAAATATAAAATATGAGGTTGATAATCGTTCGTACTAGTGCGCACTTGAATTAGTAATCATAACATAAATTACCGAGCTGTGTTGGATTCAGTAATGACTTGGTGTCACGTGGCACGAGATGAACAAAACCGCGACAGACATCATCATTGTCGCTAATACGTAATCTCGAAACACTACAGTATGTAGGTACGCACACACACTATACACAAAACAATTAAGTACACTTCATGATGAAAACACATTTTGAGATAACTTCAGTGGCTGTAACAACACACTGCTATGACGTACTCGTACTTACTACTAATATGAATTAAGATATTTCAGAAACAATATAATTACAATCCATGGGGTGATGGATTTCGCGAGTATGATGCTGTTTTGATAATTCAAAGCAATTATGGCCTTATGCAGATGATACCATAATAACCAGTGTGTCAAACTAAACAATAAACAACAGCTTCTATAAGGATTTTTTTATTTTTTCAAGAAAAGAACTGCACTGCACAGTTCTGAGAAGTCTGTTTCAATCACGTTCGTGCCAATCTGTGTGTTTATACACTGTCTATGTGTGTGTGGAGCACAGTTTAATTGAAGATCTCAGCAGATAAGATCGGCCGCACAACACAATGCAACTGTCACAATGTTTAATGGTTTCCGCCGAGACAGAGGCGAGGATGCGAACACACCCGACATCGAAGTTGATTCAATCAAACAATCATTCATTTACATTGCACTCGTAAATATTCAATGGGTAGACCACACACCGAAGTCATATTTACAAGGTGGCCTATCAGTTCATAACAGGGTTTGTAAATGATACTGAGCTAATAACACACTAACTAATTCATTAAACTACACTTATTTTACGATGCACTATTTTGTGAATGAAATAAAAATTAATTGAATCAGATGTGAATTGCATGACTAATTAGTAATGGTAAGGATTGCAGCCCACTGATGCGTATCATCGCTTTCGCACGTAGGTGATCAATTGAGCGTTACAGAAGTAAGCCTCGTAACAGGTGATAATGTGTAACGCATCAGTGGACGGTAGAGGCGAGGCGAGGTGATGCGACGATGTAAACAGCTGGTGTTTGTACCGGTAGTTATGAGTTACGTGCTCAATGAGTTACGGTACTTAACAGCAGATCAACTAATCAAATCAATCAATGTGAGCTATTTTGAAAAAAATCTATTTATGTAGGTGGGACTATGATAAACTGGGAATCACTTATAATTAGGAAATACTACGTATTTGAACCGGCTTGGTTTTTGTAACACTTGAGGGAGGCCTATGTCCAGCAGTGGACGTTTTTTGGCTGTATGTGTCTTTCAGATCATGCAGACGAAACAGGCGTGCATGCACATGGCTATGCATTTCTAAAATAACAGCAAAAGAAAATCTGAAAGCTTTCATTTAAACGGGATGATAATGTTGAATTAACAAACTTAAACATTATCGCCCCGTTTAAAGCTTTCAGATTTTGACTATGAACCTGTGTTATTTCATTTGTAAATGTGGTTTATACATTTTGCAATTTTTTGCAGACTAACTCATCAACATCGAAGAAGACAGACAAAAGCTATTGAAGCCATAACAAAGTAACGAACTGTACAGAGTTCGACCAAAACCAGTGTTTAGATAAGTAATAATTTGCTCAGCTGTTGTCTGCGGCGACACATCCCGTCCTATACAATATTCGCTAGTACTCCATCCACTATCTACTACAACATTATGATAACACCACGAGCTGTCTGGATGCTGCTCATCAGAACTGATTGCTATTATTTTGTCTAATCTCTAGACATGTGAATTTAGAATCATCCTGATAATGAGTAGGTGCCTTGTTGTGTCATAAATATTGATGTTATTTTCAATATTAACATATATCTCCGAAGCATATTCTAAGATTTTAGTGAGTGCCAATAAAAGTTCGAAATCATTGATTAGACTTGGTAAATCTTACGTTTAACTGGCAAGTCTTAAGTTTCACCATACATCGAGCTTTGCCCGTGACTATAAGTCTTGCTTCCTTTATGTGAGTTTTGTGAACATAGTATTAAATGTAATAAAGAGAAAAAAAATAAGAGGAGCTCGTGGCAAAATTATAACAGCCGCACAGACCGATCTTCAAGGATAAGCAACGCTTGCCGAGGTCGGTCTGTGGATGGGTGACCATCTTAACATCCCGAGACTCCTCCGTGCCTCGGAAAGCACGTTAAGCCGTTGGTCCCGGCTGTCTTTTGGAGATCTTTGGCAGTCGTTACGGATTGTCAGAAGCTAGAAAATCTGACACGTCTTGCCTAGAAGTACCGTGTTACCCAGTTAAATGGGTTGTGGAGGTCTGGTAGGCAGCCGCTCCACGTAAAATACTGGTATTCAGCTGAATCCGGTTTAACTGGGAGCCGACCCCAATATAGTTGGGAAAAGGCTAGACAGATGAGTATTAAATGTAATAAACATAAAAATAGAGTCCTGGGTTTATAGAAACTAAGCTCCTAAGACGATGTTCACTCTATAACTTTCGTCTGCAACTCTCATACAGATACTTGTTAGAAAATTGACGATCACGCAGTTACTCTGATTGACCGCGTGTTGGAGTCGTGTCAGTGCACCAATTGGGCTGGACATTGGACATCGCTAACTGAACAAAATTTCAATGAACGTGATGCAGAGAGAGAAGCCACAAAGAAACAAATTGCTCCCAATATAGACGTGAAGAGACGACCTGTCGCACAGTCCCGCTACGTACCCACGGTCTATAAGTGCTAAATTAAATGACCATTTGACTATTCTCGATGTCTTTCTAAGAATAGATATAAAATCCCACAGAAATAGAATTACAGAGGTCTGATAACAGCAATTCTGACTAGATTGGGCAATATTTGCTTTAACTCAGAGCATACTATATAACAATCGACGTTCATCGGTTGAAAACCTCGTGAAAGCTTGTCTGATGATGATAGGGCACGGCTAGACAATGCAGCTCATTTAGTTGGCAGCGTGGAATTAATTGAGAAACTACTTGTCATCCCACACAAGTATTAGCGTCATATTTAATCAACGGATTTTCCTTAAGAGACAAATGACGCTCGGTTACCACTCTAGCAGATTGACTGACAGAGTTAATGGCTCTCCAAGCTAAAGCTACCTGTGGCATGTGCCTGGGGAATTAACCAAGGAAGCTCCTTTCGAAATGATTGAATCTGAGGTGACTTTACTCAAGAGCTACGCATAGTTCGTAGGTCAATGTTTACCGGGGGCTACCCCAATATCCTCCCGCCACCCCTCGACCCCCGCGTCGCCAGGCAGCGCTCACCCACACGACTCTCACACGACGCACACGACGCACACCCGCCGCCGATAAGGGCGCGATTACACGCCGATACGAGCTGTCCAAATAATTTATCATCAATATGATGACACACCAAATGTGCGCCGACTGCCCGGCCCAGTGGGGAGCTTATTACATCGCTTTGTCTCGGAATTTTTATTAATGATTAACAGATTGTAATCTTTAAACCGAAAACAGTTACCTAAGTATAAATTAAGTGCGTTCTTGTGATTTTATACCCTGCAGCCCAAGACGGAATGTAGCAGTAAAGTGAAGTAAGTGGTCGCCGGCCGGTCGGTGCCTCGGTGGCCCTCAATCAAATTTATGAGCCGAGAGAGTACAACAGCGCCAACTGAATTATTGGCTTAAATAGCTTATTTGCGAGGACGGGAGCTCTGGGCGCTGGGAACAATCACGAACGACGAACTAGTTGAGCAAACTGATCATAAGGCGACGTCTTTAGTTTTATAAGTGGCGCGATGAGCTGAATGATAATGGGTGTGATGGAGACTTGAATAATGCCATAATTTTACATGACACAAAGTAGATAGGTGCAGAAGCTCTACTCCGGTCTCCAGTCTAAGAGGTTATAAGTACTCGTAGCCAACTTCAGAGGGGCAAAGTTATTTGACGAGAACTGTACTTCGCTCAGTGATATAAGGACAGAATTTATTGCCAGTAAATGTCTTATGCAACTGTAACAAATTGTTCATAAATATATCGCGCATTTTTAGCGGCGAGCCTTCGTAAAGTTGTGTGTATCGCTGATTCGCTATGCTATAACACGATAAACACGAGGAGGTGACGCGCCGGCGCACGCGCACACGCAGCCGGCTAGTTAATGAACTCGGACAGGCGGCCTTGCTGACGTGCAGCAAATAATGATAGTATGCGATTACTCGAGGACGAGGAGCACGAGCCACGCCGTCCTCGAGATTACAAGCAGACAACAATAATTAACCAGCTTCCGCAGCGTATGCTACGTCACGTCTCTGACGAGATTGATGATTCCTATGATAATTTAGAACACCTACCTATTACTAGTTTATGCATAACACTAATGCCAAATTAAATTTACCTTATCTCCCGGTATTAATTATCAATGATAAAGCTGAATTAGATAATATAGTTAACATTAGAAACCGAATATTTGGGCAAATTTTTGCTTTAGATAACAATTTCAATTTATAGTGAAATATGTATTTGAAAAGGCAACTAGTTATGTCCTAACTATAATGACTATAACTAATGAATCAATAATGGAGCGAATGTAACAAGCCCACTTACATTTGCTTCAATTGTTAATTCATTATATATTATCTCTAATTGGTCAAGTGGTCGATGATTGCCGCCAGCGAGCATCGAGCATACCGCTCGTATGCTAGCGAGCAACTGAGCAAGCGAGCAGAAAAGCATACGAGGCGCAAGCAAGCGAGCAGACGAGCATACGAGCCGCAAGCAAGCAAGCCAAAAGGCGAGCAGGCCTGGGCCTGCAAGTTTCCGAGTGTTGTCATTACAAGTGACGCACGACATCAGCCGAGTTTACTTAACTAATCACTAATTAGCCACGCTTGGACTGAGTACGGATTTGTTTTTACTCGTTACTTATTGATCGCTGTGTACACTGGCTTGTTCGACTCCTACAACATGATGTTGCACTATTCAATTAATAATTCTACTTCTTGTTACAAAATAAGTAGCATTACATTTTTGAAAGAATTTTTAATCAGAAAGTGCTCCGCAAGTCGGGACTTGAGTAATCGTAACAGTTTGTTCAGGCCTTTATCAATACAGGGTTTTACAGAAAGGTGTGGTCATAATTATTATTTTAATCTTTTTTTGTGTTTTCCTTAATGTATAATATAAGTCAGCTACCCAACATCACCCCTAAATATGTCCACACCTTTCTGGAACATTCTGTATAATTAATTGTGAAATAAAGCAAGTCCGTGCTAGACAACTTGACCCCTTATTAGCAAGTCACCAGATTCTCAACTCACCAGATTCGCATTTCACCAGACTCGCAACTCACCCAGATTCGCAACTCATCAGATGATGTACTGGCCAAACCATAAATTATATGAACTTTCAAATTAAATATGTACTTACTACACTATTTTAACCTCCTGACTAGGTACCTACTATAATTTCTTTATTTAGTAGTAGTAGTAATAAAGCTTAAGAGTTTATTTATATGAACACGCTAATCTCTGAACCTACCAGTCCAATTTGGAAAATTCTTTTTGTTTAAGATAGCTTTTTTCCTTTTGTTCATGATGAAGCTGGATTAGGCTTTATGGGAACGGGTAAAAAGGGCATATGCGCGTTCGAAGTCGCGAGCTGCTAATAACAGGTCTCGTCCTGGTGGAACCAATTGGTTCAGTAAACCGCGAGTTGAATTAAACTTTCGTTAGGTAATATATTTTTTTTATCAAGAGTCGGAGATTTTTTTTTATGGATTGGCAAACATCAAATGACTTGAACAATAAGAACAAAAACACTTCAGTTACGGAACATAATTACCAAGATAAAACACATCAAGTACTTAATATACTACCAAAAGATTTAGTAAGGCAAAGAAAGGTATGCATTTTGAGTACAAACAACAGGAATAAAATCTTAACGATCGCAGAAAATACATTCCTAGATTACAAAATCTGTCACTATTTAACACCGGGCTGTGGTATAGAGAAGCTTATTGAGAACATGGATTTGAAATTAAAGAACTACACTATGGATGATTACTGCCTGATTTTCATCGGTGAGGCAGACTTTCGCCGAACTAACAACTATGTCGATCTCGTCATTAGGTTGCGTGAAACACTTTTAAAGGTTGATCATACTAATATTATAATATGTGCACCTACTTTTAAATGTGATGACTACTCTATGATGTTTAATGGAAGAATAGAAACATTTAATAGTCTCTTGTACTTAGACGCTTGTACCCATCAATATGCATATTTGTTTGATACCAACTTTTATTTGTCTTATGATTTTAAAATGTTTTCTCCAAGAAGTGGATCTGTGAATAATTATGGCTTAATAAACATATTTAAAAATATTAATTTAATGCTTGACGAAATCAGTAGTCGCGACGATTTTCACTTAACTGATCGGTATGATGGGAAGTCTCCCCCTATTTCTCCAACATGCACAAAAGATAACACGATTGATTTTTTTCTCTAATAAGTATATTAAAATGTTACATCAAAATATTGCTGGTTTAGTAAATAAAGCAAATATCCTTACTGTATGTTTAGATGAGTTGTCCGAAAAAAAGATAGATGTTGATGTTCTGTGCATAACGGAACATTTCATAATGGAGGGGTTCCAACATCAATTGTATGTACCAAATTACAGTCTAGCTGCCTATTTCTGTAGAGAAGGGAGAAAAAGAGGAGGGGCTTGTATTCTCGTCAAAAACGGTCTTCAATATAAGGAACTACCAAAAATTTCGAAATTATCTTCATCAGGCATATTCGAATGTTGTGCAATTGAACTTACTTATTTTAAGATAATTGTTGTTTGTATTTACAGAGTACCAAATATAAATAATCTCAATCACTGCTTTGATAAAATGGAAACGCTTCTGCGTGAAATATCACGCACACGGTACAAAAACATTGTAATAGCTGGGGACTTTAACATAGACATGCTTAAATCTAATAGCCACTCGAATGCTTTCGAATGTCTTCTAATGAGTTTTAACTTAAAACTAGCATTAAAGCAACCGACTCGCATAGCCAGTATGACATGCATAGACAACTTTGCTCACAATTTTAGTAAAGTGTGTAAAACTGATGTATTTGAATGGGCACTGTCAGATCATACGGCACAGCTGCTTCATTGTCCAGTTCAAACCAAATGTCTCATAAATTACTGGTACACAGCTAAACGTGACTACAGCCTTGACAATATTTCTAAGTTTAAAAATCATTTAAAAAATCTATCTTTTGCAGAGATCTATGACACAACTGATCCGAATGAAGCCTATAACAATTTTCTCGATTTATTTAAATTAGTATACGACTTGTGTTTTCCAATTAAATGGATCAAAATAGATGTTGTAAAAAGACCTAAATGGTTGTCAAGAGGAATCAAGCTAGGTAGTCAAAAAAAAAGAAAACTTTTGTGGCAATATAGATTAAACCCAAACAAAAATAATAAGTACTCCTTCACAACTTACTCTCGTTTACACAAAAAAATTATACACCTAACACAAAAGGCGCAAAATAATCATAAAATAAAATCTTCGAAAAATAAGTCTAAAACCACGTGGCAAATTATTAATCGTGCAAAATATAACATACCAAAATCTAGTATCACTAAAATTATAAATAATAATAGTACTTTATCAAATCCCAATGACATTGCTGAAGCATTTAACAATTATTTTATCAATAAAGTTCAAGGGAAACTTGATGTGACTAGCAAACCTAAACGTCACAAAATGGACACAAATAATAAAACAATGTTCATGGCCCCTAGTATACCACGAGATATAGAGAGAATCATACACTCATTAAACAATTCAAATAGTGTAGGATATGACGGGATTGCTACAAAAATTCTAAAACATGTGTCAATGGAAATAAGCGGTCATTTAAGTCACATTATTAACCTAAGCATTGGCGCAGGTGTATACCCTGATGCGTTAAAAATATCAATAATTAAGCCACTTTTCAAAAAAGAAAATAGAGAACTAATGGAGTATTACCGACCAATATCATTAATTCCAGTTATTTCAAAAATTTTTGAAAAGTATATTTATAGGGAACTTTATAAATTCATAGATAAACATGATATTCTGTGTGAGGAACAGAAAGGATTTCGGATACACAGGACTATTAATATGGCTTTATATGATTTTATATACAATGTCATTAAAAACGTAGATCAACGGAATCCTGTTTGTGGCATATTTTGCGACATGACCCAGGCGTTCGACTATGTACATCATGCTACTCTTTTAGATAAACTCGAAGCCTACGGGATAAGGGGCAATGTCCTTAATTTATTTAATTCGTACCTACAAAATAGAAAACAAATTACTGAAGTCAATAAAATTAATATGGTAAGTAAATGTGAAGAGATATTCCGGTCTTCGGAGCGTAAAGTATTATTTGGGGTACCGCAAGGGAGTGTTGTAGGTCCCTTTGCATTTATTTTATACATAAATGACCTACCAAAATATATTGAACGACCTATTACACTATTTGCAGATGATAGCACGATCACAATAGCTTGTAAAAATATAGAAACTTATGAGAATGAAATTAATAATAGTTTAAAACAGATGGTAAACTGGCTAGACGCAAACAATTTAAAAATAAATTTGAGTAAAACCAAAGTTATCCATTTTAGACAACAGACCTCTAGTATTAACTTAAATATACACTATAAAAATGATACCATAGAAGAAGTTGAAAATACAAAATTCCTGGGTCTCGAAATAGATAAAAAACTAAATTGGAAATCACACGTTGATATTTTATGCAAGAAAATGAGTAGGGCTGCATACGCTCTACTCTCACTATCCCCTATATTGAACACGGATGCTCTTCTGACTGCCTATTATGGGATAGCAGAATCACATTTACGGTATGGAATCATATTTTGGGGAAATTCTACTGAAAGAGAGACCGCTTTCAAGTCACAAAAAAGATGTGTTAGAGCGATGTTTAAACTTAAACAAACTGACAGTTGTGTACCATACTTTAGAAACTACAAAATATTAACATTGCCGTGTCTGTACTTATTTGAAGTCGCTGTGTTTGTAAAGACAAATCCGAGTCGATTTAGACGACTATCAGATGTAGCACCCCGCAATAGACGCGATAATAGTGTGCTATGTCTGGAGAGAGCCAAGACTGCACTTATGCGCAAAAGTGTCTACTGCATGGCACCAGTCATTTTTAACAAATTGCCGAAGACATGGAAAGAGCTTCCGCTTACATTATTTGACTCCGAAGCTTTTTAGTGGCGAAAGCATATTATAATATTAAGGAGTTCCTAATTGAAAAGAATTTATTAAGCTAGTGCATAATTCTGTATAATTAATAATTCTGTATTTTAAAATTGAATTTAATGTGTAATAATTTTATAATTGTTTTTAGTGTTAAGTTGTTATTTTTTAAATCTTTTGCATGCCTACGTGGTAAAATATGGCTGTACTTTTATATGTTTTTTGTCATCTTTTGAGGTTACCCATATTTGCAAAATAAAGTTATCTTTATCTTTATCTTTATCTTTATCTTCTTCCGCTCTGGGTGGAGCGCAAGGGCGTGTCAGACTCTTAATAACTAAAAACCGTTCGCGCGCGTGGAACAAAGCGCTGACCCGGGCCTGGACGGCGAGCCACTCAACGTTCGCCGACCGCAGGCCCGTGTCTACGGTGGCCGGGAAACGCCCTGCGACTCCCGACGCCCGGGGCGTCTTCTACTGTTTCGGCGGCTGGGGCGTGAAGTTTGCTTCTCCCTCACGCGGCCCGCTTCCTCCTTCACTAGCATTACTGCTTCGCAGAAGGAGGTGACGGCTTTCCATGCCTCCTCGACCAAGGATTGAACCAGGTTCGAAAGCGAGAGGTCGCCACCGCCGATCGCCTCGACGAGGACACGGCGGTACTCCGCCCAAGCAGGGCAGACCTCCACCGTATGCTCCACCGTGTCCTCCGATCGATCCTCACAGTGATAACACCCGGACGTGTTTTCTCGCTGAATCCGAAATAGGTAACTCCCGAAACAACCGTGTCCGGTGAGTACTTGCATCAGGTGGAAGGTAAGGACGCCGTGGCGCCTCTCTAGCTACTCCTCAAAGAGGGGACTCATCGCCACAATAGTGGCGTGCCCAGCACTGGGTTGCGATAGTCGCAGTGTCCATACCGCGATGGTATCTTGCCGGAGCTCCGTACACCGCGCTGCAATTTCCCCAGCGCAGCGCCTCCACACGCCACGCGTAAAAGTGCGCGAGAGCTCTCGCCTCCTGATCCCATGGTGGCTATCCGATAAGGAGGCTCGCCGCCTCGCCGGAGATCGTGCGTATTTCCCCGGGCCAGCTAGGCCATGACCCTTTGAGTCGCGTTCAGGTATCGGAAGCCGCTTGAAGGTAGCCCCGGCCCGTCCCAGTCTGGGAGCCAAATTTCGGAAATGCTCGAAGTTCCATCGGCAGTCGAGAACGAGTCCCAGGTACTTGATCGTCGACCCGACGCCGATGTGAACCCCTCCTACATTTATTTCGGATCCCGATGGTGGCCAGTTCCGTGAAAGCACATGGCTTCGGACTTGTACTGGGCCTCCTCGAGACCCAATCGCCGGATCCTCTCAAGGACTATCGCAATTCCGCGTGTTATTAGGTCGGCTGCCGCCTGGTGCGACCCACCCTGCGCCAGGACCAGCGTCTCGTCAGCAAAGAGCGGCCCCGGAACCGAACTCTGTGGAACACCGCCATCTCTCCCCGGTGACTGGGGTAGATGACAGCCCTGTCCGTCAAATAGGCCTCGACCACGCGACGGAGGCAGGTCGGCATCAAACACTTTTTCACAATTCATATATTTTTTTTTAATTATTAATAGGCACGCGCTTGACCACTATCTCACCTGATGGTAAGCGACGATGTAGTCGAAGATGGAGCACGTTTGCCTAGAAGTAACCTATTCACTCTTGACTTAAAGACTCCCAGGTTGTAGCTATCAGGAAACACAGACCCCGGCAGGGAATTCCACTCCTTAGCTGTACGCACAATGAATGTATTCCCAAAACGGTTTGTGCGTGTGGGTGGGCTGTCCACCATGTACCGGTGGCGCATCGCCGTACGTCTTGTGGTCCGATGATGGAACGGGCTAGGCGGAATCAAACTATGTAATTCCGTTGCACACTCTCCAAAATGCAACCGATAGAAAACCGACAGGCTAGCAACTCGGCGTCGAGCTTCGACTCGACGAGCCTATCATTGCCGATGATCCTCTTGGCTTGTTTCTCTATTGACTCAAGGGCATGAATGTATATTTAATAAAAATACATGCTTGGGGCAGTCATTTAGCCATCTTCTTTGCTATAAAACGTTTTTTTTTTTCAAAACTCTCTAATAGTTTAGAAGAAATTGCAATTCCAAAACGTGTTTTTACTTTTTTTTTGTGAATAATGTATCTAGGTAAGTTACCATTCTGTGACTTTTTGTGACTTTGTGTTTCATTGTACATTTGGTGAGTTGCGAATCTGGTGACTTGCTCATAAGCGAACTTGACTGGTGTCAGGGAATTTATTTTCTGCGAATAATGTAATGTGGTCACCCTGTTACCTGTTAAACTACTCCCATAACTATATATCGTTTCGCAATGCATCCTAGGTTCATTTATTAAAAGTATCGTGGGATAAACGAGATGTTTCTTTTATGAGTCCTCAGCTCAACCTAGGAGGTTGTCGTCTGCTTAACCGGACTTGCCAGTGGCGGCCTTTATATGAATGTAATAAAAGGATCCAGCCAGGGCTCATTAAAAACTTACTAACTAAGTGACTACACGCTAAGGGCACCTGTGGGGTACGGACCTCGGCTTAGGACGTCGCTGGGAGAGGACAGCTAGGGACGGGCTGGATCGAACTAGGATTATTATTTAGGGGCGAATTTAAGACTACAGGCAAGAATAACCATGATAACAAGTAGATACGTAGTGTACAAAAAAAAATCGGGGTCCGAAATATTGAAGGCGTGCTAAAGATGTTGTTAGCTTACAAAACGCGCTACATACTACTACATAGTACAGGCGATGACGCGGACGACTTGATTGACTATTATACTATTTAAAATTAGACCATCTTTCATTGGACTTATCCCCGGTTTCATCATTGAGAATTTAAAGTTGATTGACTCTACTTGAGCCTGAAAGTCTGTCAAACTTAATTAGGGTTTGACATTTTCTAAACTCAAGATTCTCAATTAAGAAACCGGCTGTTATTATTTTTATTTTGCCTGTTCCGTGTACGTGTGATTGTCTGTGTCATCGTGACGGATTGGTGTTGTTATCTAAAGTAAACTAAATGATTAGCAGAGACAACAACACGCGCGGAGTATCAGCAGTGTACAGAAGCAACATTTGTTCGGAGCAGTCAAGGCGCCCACGTCACGGAGGCACGGACTTGTGAGTTGTGATAGCACGGCACACTCATCATAACATAATGGTGGACGTTTAGTTCCGCTCACCGAACACGAACGCTGTTACACTCAAGCTGTCGCTTCGCTATTGAAATGCATTTAAACTGTGATTGTCAGCAATTCATTGTTCGTTGGTGTAGAACTTGCAGTCTGTGTGTCTGCGGCAATATGTGAATGAAATCACATTTCCGGAAAATAATTTTTTCATCTTCAGCACTTTATTCCGTTAGTTAGATAATTATTTGATCGTCCCTTTGCTATTTTCCAAAATTGTTAGAAGCGCCGCAAGTTCGATCTTCTCTTCTCATAGACTTCTATTAGCCTTCATCTCAAGTCATTAATTGCCATTAATAGCGACATCATTATTTCTCTTACAGTCTAATCTTAGTTCCCTGAAGTACTCCAATCGGCACGAGTGAGCGCCTGTTAGGCAGGACCCGGAGATGCGTCGATGACGCCTGGCCGGCTAATGGCCGGCCACGTGCTGAAACGCCTGTGACCTGTCCCTCGTCCTCGTGTGTCACTGTCTTTAATGAATATTTAGTGCAGGACGCGACCCGAACAGATCCCATTGGAGCTGCAGTTACGATCGCCTCCGGTTATTTACAGCTAGTTGCACAATCGCGCCTCCCCGAGCTATCGCGAATTATATTCGATGCAATAAACTCGGCTGTCCTTCGCTGCTATCATTAAATGTCAGACATTTAGATGGCGATCGCGGATCTCGCGGACGAAGATCGCGTTCTCGAGCTTGTAAACATTCTGCACGACTTTCGTATGTCAATATTCTTGGAGGCTGATTTTTTAAGATTTCCAATTGGGATGAGATTTGGAATTCTAAAATGTGAAAGAGAATTAGGTCGGCCTGTATCAGCGGCCTTAGAATAGGTCCTTGAACAAATTCGGTCGAAAATTGTAGCAGCAATAGCAAATCATAATTAGAAGAAAAAAGTCAGTCAATAACTATGAGACGCAAGTTTTTCCAGCGTCCATTATAAAACACAAATAAAATAGATGTCGATAGACGAAAATAGATCAACGTAGTGAATATACCGGAAAAGAATACACTGCTACAGTTTAAAGATGTTCAGTCAGAAGACATGTAAATATAATCTCCTGTAGCGAAACGTCAGATGTTCGCGCTGGCTGAATTATAAGCCATTATCGCAGAGTTCAAGTGCAAGTATGAATGATTTGGGTAAACAAAGCGGTTCGAGCGTCGTCGTGTCCGTCGGCGAGTCGCGCACGCTAAATATTTTTGTATCTATTTACGCAATCAGCTTAGCTAATAGCGTCGTATCGCGCGAATTCCTTCCGATAAACTTTATTGCACAACGCACTACGCACCTCGAGAGCTGTTTTTTAATGTCGAGTCGTTTCAAAAATGAGGAAGCTGTACGTGTGCAGATCGTACCTATAGCTGCCAGGCACGTGGCAGGCATTTAATCAAGTGTGCTGAAAGTTAGAGCATGTGCAGAGGTGTTCGATTGCCATCCGTGGAGGCTACTTTCGTATCCCTACTTAGAGCTTCTGTTAAGAATGATTTTCCATCCTATCTTCCATTCTAAGTCAGATTTTCTGTCTCTTCGAATATGTACCGTCGCGTCGGTACGTCACAAACATACCTAAGCAAACGATTGCTGCGACAATTACAGTGTCTGTGTGTCTGAGATGTTTTCAGCGGACTTCAGTGTTTTCGTTTAGATAACACTACTTATCTGTTGACGAGTCGCGGGTTCTTTCTCCGGCGAGGTCGAGGGGGTCACAGCGGGGTCGCCCGGGGGTCACATGGGGCCTGCGCGTTTAGCGCTGATTGAGACGTCCGTCAGCAAACGATGATAACATATAATATTGCGTATTTAATGAAAAACATGGAACTAGGAGGCGCGTCAACACATTTTTGTAAATAGTTGGTGATAGCGCGAAGTTGTCTCATCAATTAATGAAGTACATAGCTAATAGAACGCGACAATCATTCCCGGACCAATGAATATTAATTAAATGCTAATAAGTAGCGGACGATGGGTACATAAGCAAAAGTAAATTTCAATCCAATCATATACCAAGGTACTAATGCGTTGTTTTGGTAGAGCTATGTTTTTTTATTTAAATCTTTAAATAACATGACAGTTCTATCAAAAAAAATCTTGAGAGATTTTTAAGATTGTTTTTCTAGCTTTTTTTTGTTGCATTAGTATTATGTTAACTTATATTAGAAAAAGGTATTAGCTGTGTTCACATCCAGGTGATTTCGAATTCAGTAGGCAAGTATCTAGGCATCCTGGTTTCAGGATATCAGTAAGCTATCAAGATCTTTTTATGATGAATTCGGTTGCATGTAAGAGTATCGTAGTAAATCGAGAGATACTCACATGTGGGTCCGAAGACTGAAGTGCGAACCGGCGTCGAAATAGCGCCAAGGTCGGCCGATATTATTGTAGAAAAATACGACGTCGCGGCGTGTAGCTTCCACAGAGATCACACAGTTACTGCGACGACAGACGGGTGCTTCGGGCCGCGCTCGCTCGCTCACTGCCGGCTATCAGTCGCCTGCCATCAACAACACTGGTCAGCAACACGCGACCGGATCGAGAAGCCCTCCACTCCACACGACACTTCTATAGGTAAACCAGGACATTCCTCCGCGGCCGGGTAGCAGAGGCGCCGCCGGTGCCGCCACACAACCTGGGCGACCGGATCCCAAGCTCCGCAACTATTAGACGCTTTCGATCAGTTTGAGACGGGTGCCGCTGATGCAACAACTTGAGCAATGCAAACAAACTTGTAAGGTAACGCGCACGCGCCTAGTTCGGAAACCTGATGTAACTGTAGGTTTAGAGGTAGGGCAGACTGACTTACGGTCTTCGGAAACAAACACCGCTGACAGTGTAGCAATAGTAAATATACAAACAATAGACACCAATTCTGGGCTGCTATTGAAAAAAATCGCACGTACACGTATTACAAAAACTCAACAATTTTCTCACAAATGGGAATCGAACTCAGTACCCCAAGCTCAACTGAAGCGCCACCGATAGCATCACAGGTATTACAAAAACTCATTAACAATTTTCTCTAAATGGGAATCGAACCCAGTACCCCACGCTCAGCTGAAGCGCTACACGCGCGATAGCACGGAATAGACCAACCTTGCAGTTGATAATTTTGTTTTTTTTTACTAACCAATATGATTCCATTTTTGGGCAAAGTTTATCTAAACAATTAAAACTAGCTCAGTAACTACTGGTTAGGTATAATAATCGGTATCATCGTTATCTGCGAGGTAACATGCATGTTTTGCAACAAGTGAGAGTGTCAGCGGGGGCGGGTAAAGTCCAGACTCCACTGGCTGCAGGCACGCAGGTTCACAGTTCACCGGTTCATCTGCTACCAGCTGAAATACCTACCGAGCTGTCCGGCTGTGCTACGTTATAACGTTACCTACTTTACATTGGCCTCTCCCTTTCTGTCTTATGTGATGTTGTGATCACTTGACAGGCTCGGCAAAAGGGCTCTATGAAAATGGTCTCTGTCGTATACTACTACTATTATTATGAATGCGAAACTAACTCTGTCTGTCTGTTTGTTCGTTTGTTTGATACCTCTCCACGTGATACGGCTGAACGGATTCTCTGAAACTTGGGACTCGGGTGCACTATGGCCTGCATTAGGACAAAGATGTTTTATCCGGGGAGCATGTTTATCCGGGGAGCATGTCCCAAGTAGCAAAAACGTTGTATAATATTAGAACTATACAACTAACAGACATGTAAGGGCTTTTTAACAGTTTTGCAGCAACTAAACAGTTATAAAGTAGTATTCAGTTCGACGCATTAGTTATAAATAATCTAAATCGTATTAATGTGTCTGTTAAACGTCATCTCAATCATTTTATATGACGGTCATACAACGTTAAGTCGAGTAAACGTTTCAGTCATAAAATAGTGATGAGTCGCCATGTTTTGTAAATTAAGAACCTTTAATTCAACACTTAAAAAACAAACAGTTATGTAATGATTTTATAGTTAACTATTATAAAATCGTCATATTGGGTCTTATAATTCCACCTTTAAGTAACTTTAAGGTTGAAGCGTTATTCTTATATGACTAATATAATTCAATTGATTATTTAAGCAATAATTAGAATCTTTTATATAACTCATTCGCCTTCGCATTCGTTCCCTCGCGGTTTTTTTTGTATCTTAATTTTAGATAAGGATTTCAAAAAGCGGAAAAGAATTAAACGAAGTTGTGGTTTTAGAAGAAAAGTAAATAAAAATTATCAATTATTATTGTTAAATACAGCAACGATACCTACATTTAATCTGGAAGAAACTGTGCCCAGCCAAGCAGAAATCGGTAAAAATATGAAGTGGTTCCGTAAATGTTTCAACATTTAATGCGGTAAATGCTGGATCCAGTCAGGACCGGTGTTCTACACATTTTTGTTCCGCTCATGTTCTTTTACCAGAAGGCACACAAGATAGCGAAAGTAAGTTTTTCTATAAAAAGCTCCTTTATTAGATTCATTCGTAAGTTTATATTACCCAAATCTTTTTTTTTTGTAGACGAATTCAATAATTCCGATTTCTTTAAAGAAGACAACTCCATGGAAATGAGTAACGAAAGTTATGAAGAACTTGATAAAGATGATCAATTCCGGCAAGATTTTAAAAATGGGCAATCATTTGTAATTTTCTTCATGATACAATAAAAAATATCTTTTAAGTATTACATTTTTTTTACATCCATTATTTTTTTTATTACATAGCACTTCTGTGATAACTGAAAATGTGTGTTATTCCATGGCCATTTTATTTGCTTTAGCAACTCGAAGTCTTTTGAAATGATGTCCCTGTAAGAAATACAGAAGTATTCTCATGAATACATACAAAGGTTTTTCTATTTTCAAACATAACTCTAATTGCAACCGTCATGGAGGACGCCATAAGTCGTACAAAAACATGTATAAGACCAATAGTTATAAACAGGTCTAAATGCAGTCGCCCAATGTCTATTGGCAATATGGCGGAAACGATGAATACCAATTTATGTATTTTATTTTTATAAACAATATTGAAACACTAACATTATGAAGGCCCATTAAAATATTAAAGAAATAACCAAACATATCATCGAAAATTTTAAATTCCCAAGTATAAGTCACCGCTCTTTATCTTCCACCACAGTCAACTTTCTTAACATTAAATTAATAAATAATAATGATTATTAAAACATTTGACTTAACTTTTTATAAATTTTATCGCAACACAATAAATTGTTGTCACACAAGTGATCTAGCTTGCACCATTGACCAACCACCGGCATAACAAAACATCTATACGATGATTTAGTTTTGTAAGAGTATTACTGAAACTATTACAAGCCTTTCTAGATAAACTTTCAACGTCTACGTGATTTTTACTCAACTTTATTGTCGCTGGAGCGACTGCAAAACGACCCTAACACGATTTAAATGTTATATAATCTGCGCCCAAACCCGCGTTATATTTACGTACAAAAAACTATTATAAAACCATTTTCATATGGCTGAAAGTTATATAAAAAACGTTACTGTACTATTTATATGACATTATTTTGCTACTTGGGGTTTATCCAGGGAGCATATGTTTATCCAGGAAGCATGTTTCCTCGAGACGATTTCCGACTTTAACGCTGGCGAAGCCAATTGTAGGAGCTATGGTAGGCGCTAGATAAATGTGCAATAACGGTCATTGACCCACATACATTTTTTGACTTTCATAATACATATTGCATAGCTACTTACTTTTATTACCTAGGGTTCTGCCTGTCAAAATAATTGTATGTGTAAATGAATTAATTAATAAATATCACAAACAGATATACGTAAAGACAAAGCTGTTCTAAATCGATCGTGATCCTTTACGTTCTCTAGTACCTAATGAAAAACGGTTCATAAGTTATTGCTCAGGTTTCTACGAAGGGAAATTAAGGAAAGGTCGATGTACTTTTCTGCAAGTTTATCTGGCGCCTACCATAGAGTATAAAACAGAAACAATATGCGTAGTAAGTATAGACAAAATATGCTCACAATGAAGAAGCCGCATTAACTTGTCGTGGCTAGCTCATGGCTGTCATTTTTTACCGGCCATGCCGGATCGGCGTTCTATCAATAAGAGCTCGGCAGTGCTGCTTCATCGCAGCAACATCGGCGATAGTATACTTATCTGGAAGATGTTTAGCACAATTTTAGAACAACGTGTTTGTGTTACATAGCTCTGTATACCCTATATAGCCTAGGTATATCCATCCACTTAGGTACATATAATATTTTCCTGTTTTGGCAACATTGGAATATTTTATATCTTACCTAATAAAAAAATTGTAACAAAAGTTACTGATAAATGATAAGAATAACGTTGTTATTGAGATGCGACCTGCTGGTATCGGTCCGTCGCCAATTAATTATGCTCGCGAATATAATAAAATATAATGATATAACGACGCGGACACGGTTCAGGCGTCGTCTAATTACTTATATACATTGCTCGATAACTGAGCGAACACGTTTAGGAATCAATAGGGACGCAGACTGTCGCGCTGATTCTGGGGAATGATATTTACAGTTCTCGTCAAATTACTTTGCCCCTCTGAAGTTGTGTCGAGTGGCTGCGTAGTAGTCAAAATTACGAACACACTGCAACTGCGCATGCGTAAGGGACATGGGGGTGGGGCGCGATTTTATGTCTCAGTCGCTCGTTTACATTCGATGTATGCTTGCGTCCCGCTTGCTCCCGTGTACGTGACTGCACCTGCGCGATTTTTGCAAATGGATAACTTCAGAGGGGCAAAGTTATTTGACGAGAACTGTACATGAACGAACGCAAACCAATACCGTGGGGTTACTATGGGAGCTAGCAGCTTTATTTTCAAGGAGATGCATCTTCAGCTCCATTTAACTTACCTGTGGTATTCAAGCACTCAGCTAACTTAAGTTTCGTAAACGGATCTCTCAATCGAAAAATGGTTTTGGCCAACTCCCCTTTTTTTGAGAGCTGCTAACGATACTCTCCGTGATGGAATAGACGGCTAAAGTAAAATCATCCCTTCCCCTAACAAATAAAGATTACCAGATTATATGCAACTTTGTCGGCGTAAATCTGTAACCATGACGTATGACAGCTTCGTAGCATCAATACCCTCCGAGTAACACCGCGGACTGACGCGTGACGGACACGGCGGAACTATAAGGGTTCTTTGTTTTACTACGGAACCTTAAAATGAGAATGCGAAATGCTATACTGAGCAAAGCGGGTTTGAAAATGCCTGCAACCTCTCAGATAGGAGCCGTGTTTCTTTGGATCATACAGAAATAGGAGTTCCTTCATACAGTTATTCAGAAAAGCTTAACAAAATGTTTGAATAGATTACATCAGTCATTTCCAAACTGGTCCAGCTAGACTGGCGAGGGACCCTTGACATTTTTTTAAATCGTTGCCCCATACTCGGAACTTCTTCTATATCGTGGGTGCATTAACAAACATTAAGCTCACATACACAAACAACCAGACCCGGAACAACTATTTGTAGGCTATACAAATATATTTTCCGTGCGGGAATCGAACCCACGACACGCAGGGCTCACCCACTGCGCCAACCGTGCCGTCAAACTAAAATGACAAAGAAAAATTAAATAAGGGGTGCTTGGGAGGTAAATGGGCTCCACGAGGTCGATCCCCATCGATGCAGATCGTCATCAACTCACGCCTTTTTAACCGACTTCAAAAATGGGAGGAGGTTCTCAATTCGATGTAGGTATTCTTTTTTACCTCATATCTCCGTCATTTATGAACCGATTTGCAAAAACCTTTTTTTATGTGAAAAGATATACTTCTCGATTGAAATTGAAATTTTATCAAAATCGGTTCAATAGTTTGGTTTTTAAATCCAAATAGGTGGATATGTGTAACAATCATCCATGTATACGAAATTGCGTATTTTTGTATTTCCTGTGACTTTCCAGTGGTGTTGTTAGGTGGTAACTTTTTCACAAAAACCGACTTCCAAAAAAAAACACTACAAAGAGAAAATAACTTTAATTTCGGAAGTCGGTGTCAAATAACGAAGAAGCAACCAAAATCACCGACTACCGATTTTAGTAAGAAGTCGGTTTTTTTTGTGAAAAAGTTTTATCCCATTGCAGGCAGAAACTACAGAACGCTGCTTCGATACATACATACACCTTCCACTTCGTTTATGTTCATAATTCGATTTGTTAAAATGAATTGAAGTTCTCTGTGAATCCTGTGATAGTTTATTTATTTACACAGAGAGTAAATTCAACACATTTTTGTTTACATACTGCAAGGAAATAGACAGAACCAGCCGAGATTGAGCTACTGGACCATTTGTATGTGTTGTGTTCTGTTCCTGTCGGGGCTGTTTCTAAAAGCTTTATCATCAGGCTAATCGCTACAATTAATTGCTCAGCTTATCAGGACCTTACACACTGTTTCATCATAAATCACAACAAGTGTGATTTATTGCGCTCCTTGACTTTGCGAATTAAGAAGCCATTAGAATATAATAAGGCCGACTTTCAAGATATCTTGCCAATCAATACAAATAACCCTAAACATAATTAAATCGTGTGCAGAAAATAAACAATAATAACATGAGTGACGCGGAGGTGCGACAGTTAAGTTACTGGTTACTCGGCTCAGGAGAGGGACAGCCCTTTAGATTCGAAAACAATAAAAAACAACATCGTTTGAGTACATATTTGTAAAATGTGAACAGTCGTAGCAACAAGCCTATAATTTTTTTAATAATAAAGGAGGAATCTAAAAACTTTTCTGACCTGTATTTTTCTTTCTGGAGAAACAATAACTGATTTAATACCAGGATTAGACTGTCTTACCCAGCGTAGTATTTGTATCAATCGGCTAGCCAGATAATTAATCTGCTGATTAAGAGCAATACAGCAGCAGTATCTCTATATGATATAGCTATATATATGCACGATGCTAAGGCCGAGGGCCTGACGTCAATAGAGTTTTACGTCCCATGGTATTTACGACAACGCCCATCATTGTCAAAGATGATGAAAAAGGTGACATGATTGGATAATTCAAGAAAAAATAACTAACTCTATTTCTTTCCAATAACTTGACTGGCTTAAGCATTATGAACTCAATTGCCGTCATCATAGAGTACAAAATTAAAACCTACATAACGTTATCACGATTAGATCTTGTAATCAAGGGAGGGTGTTAAATGAAAATCCCATTAGTTAATAAGTCCGTGTTATCAGTAGGAAACATTTGACTCGTTAGTTTGCGCCTCAAGCTATCTCAAACAGAGGCAATCACATCGCACGGGAGCACTGTCGCACAATCAACACAGTGGAATCGTTATTTATTACTTTATTGTGTTTCGCAAATATTTCCATTCTCTTCCATTCATTCACAAACTTAATAAGTATTAAATGATAACAAGTTTAGTTCTATAAGATTTAACTCTTTGCTAATATGAAACAAATGAATACAGTCGACAAAACTGATAAGTATACTAACGTCAGTCGTTCGGAGAAATAGTTCTGAAGTTCGTTATATCCCAGCCGGACGATTCTGTCGACATCTCACGGTGTTCTTCTAGGCGGAGTGAACGACAATAGAGCTGTCATTCCATCTTATTTGTATGGTTTGACAACTAACCTGACGTGCACCTCGCCCAAGTGTTCACATAGACATGGAGACAGAATCGCACTGCTGTATACTTCACAGTTTTGCTGAGTGTACCTACAAAATTTGTCCATTGCTTTTTTACAAAATTAATGCTGAATTTTACTAAGTACATTTTTCTAGGATTAAGGCATCAACTAAACATAACACGGTTTATTTTGAAGTTTTTACAAAAATATAATTCCGCGCAGTATGATACAATTAAGTTAATAGCAATTATTAATTAGTGGTTTTGTGTGGAGACACTTTACGTATATCGTAAGCTAATATTAATTTATTAAATTTACTTTACAAAGACCCCAAAATGGGAAAGATCTCTCCTCTGCCATGATGTATGAAAACATAAAACAGTTTTTCTAAAATCAAAAAAAACATTAAAGTCGCCGACGCCGACGTCTGAAAGCTGAAATAGGTGTGCTTTATATCTGCAGTAAATCAGTAAAATGATCGTTTTAATTATTTATTTTAAGGTTTTCTTCATGTACTTAAGTAGGTACATATGTTTTATTTTAGAGTAGGATAAAGTAAGTAAGACAATTTATAAATGCAGTGCTTATTTACCACGACACTTTACTAAACTATACAAACATCAACAAACATCATTTGTGTGGGTAGGAGAGATATGTCCCATGACACAGGTGTCCCAAAAACACAACGACACTAAATATTATCACATGGTGAGGCACTTGTCGCTACATACTATGTTTGTATTCCTTATTATTATAGACGTAGTCCATCGCACTCCAGGTAGGAAGGTGACTATACTGACAATTTTCTTATAACTTTTAATAGTAATCAAATGCCCATTAACATGGGTATTCTGATACACATCATTTTGTAAGTAATTATTCATTGACAAACTTAATAAGTATTAAGTTATACCTACTTAGTGTTTACTTAAGTGACTTAAAGATATAATTACACAACTTATTACTAGTGAGGACTGAACTTAACGCTTATTTAAATACCTTCACATCTTACATTTTGTGCGCTAGTTACGATTACCAGGCAGTCGCGGATTAATGTTTAGGATTGTCCCTTGACTAATGTTGAGTCTTGAAATAAATAATATAAAATCATCTTCTGAAAAAGGCAAGTATTCAAGCCGTACATACAAAACCCTAAAACTGTTACAGTTTTGTTTCCCAGATGCCTATGAGCTACCGAACCATCCGACTATCCCGCTTCCCACATAAATGTTTTATTATCGGTCAACTAAGAAAGTACCTAAAAAAGTAAGTACTTTTTTTTTTAATCTGGTCCGATAAGTCTGCAGTTTTAATAGTTTGTGTGTATTTACATATGTTTAATAATAAAAAAATACAACCTTTATTGAGGGTTGCAAGTATGTGCCCCCCGCCCATAGCAAAGTTGTCATCGGGATAGTAATTCATGACCTGCTCTCACAATTTTGAGGGAATGTTCTTTCCATTGTTGTAAAACCAGAATATTCTAGCGGTTGCAGGTGTCTGCCAGACGAAACTTCAGTCTTTCGTTTTTCAAGTGTGTGTGGATGGCAAAATCCGAAACTATGAGGAATACCAAAATACACTGAAAGGAGTCTCGAGCCCGATTTTGATGAAAACAAAAACTGCATCATTGATTTTTTTTATTTGATTTCAAATAAATAACACACCATCCGAACTTAAACATATGTAAATTACTTATTAAAATTGTAACCTTGTGGAACCAGATAAAAAAGACATTTTCAAAAATGTAAGTGATTATGACACAACCGCGTGAAACCTACCAGAATGGTACTTTCTTGATTGACCGATAAAAACATAATTCTAAAATGTTAGCTTTGTGGGAAACGAGTTAGTCGGATGACTCGGTAGCTCTCCTACTATATAAGGAATATGCATAAAAAGATCTAATCAATTTATCGAAAAATAATACAAAGTATAATACTAGCAGTGAATGTGAAATACAGTTCTCTTTCTAATTACCAACTTTAACACTTCTCCACTGATATAATATTTTAAAAATCTTCTATAATTGTCTACTAGACCTAATAAGTATTTTAGCAAATAAAACAATACATGCATATTGCCCATTGCTTTTGTAATACTTATTAAAAAAATTACCTACCAGTTTTATAAATACCACAATTTTTAACATTGATTGCCAGAAATCTTTAATTTTTAAAATGATAACCGTGTGTAAAGATTTGCCAGAGAAGCAAACGTAGAAATACAATTGTAAACATATAGTTAATACTTTTATCTACCCAAGGAACCCTAAATGTCAAGTACTTGACATCAACTGGTGGTACATGGTCAACTTGTATTGATTTGAATGCATGTGTTAACAATAATATTGAGTGAGTCTTTGTTATTAATTATTATAGCTATAAGGTAGTGTTTAAACTTAACAACTGTAAATTGTACCTACTTACTGTGCAAATAAAGAACTATTCTACTCTATTGTATCAATGTCGAAATATTGTATTAGTGTCCTAGTCCCTAATAGTGGCTCCACACGATACAGACTTGTCTGTGTCGTGTATTTTTTTTCTGAGAAATGGGCTTGCTCTTGACCCTGATCACGCCTGATGGAAAGCGATAGATGAGGTCTATGATGGAGCGAGCGTGCCCAGAAGATGCCTGTTCACTCTTGCTTTGAAAGCAGACGCGTTATATGTGGAAGGAACACGAACACAGACTAACTAAAAATCTATCACACCGACACTTGTCTGCACAGACTCTATGGAAGTCTGTGTCAGGTAGACGATCTATAACAAAATATGTCCGTGAACCGCGACACGTTTCAGCAGTAAGCCAGCATGCAAGTGCACCAGAAGTTGCGTCACCCTCGTAAAACACATATAGTACGCTACTTCGTATCGACAATGTTGTTTACTGCTATCTGATAAGAGGCTGCGGAGCAAACCACGGAGAGGCGTGATCTTACTGCCGCCGCCGCCACCACACAGAGAGATACAGAAGGTCAAGTCTGTACGACGAGCGCGCACGCACACGTAGGCGCGCTTCAAGTACAGCGACCGACGACAGCGCTTGTTTGAGATTGTAAAGTGGCACTCCACTTGTCAAAATATTCGCGTTACTTGGATAATAGAAAATATACCCTAACTTTATCGAGATACAAGTTATTTTGTAAGAGATAAGTAAGGCGAATATGTGCGCAAATATGCGAAGAGAGGTGCCAGGCGCTGGCTCCGTCAACGAACTTATCGTTGACGGGGCCGCTAGAGCCAGAGTCTGCCAGGGCTGCGGAATTATGATTAAGAGTTAACGCGGCACTGGGACGCAAAGGGCATTTGAACGAACCAGGGTGGGTTTTAGTCAGTTAGGGTGCGTTTCCACTGAGGCGGAGCGGAGCAGAGCGTGCCGCGATTCACCAATCAACCAAGCGGAGTGGAAAAGAGATGTGAATTTCAAGCCTTGTGATTGGTGAATCGTGGCACGCTCTGCTCCGCTCCGCCTCAGTGGAAACGCACCCTAAGAGTCTGACACTCCTTCCGCTCCGCCCAGAGCGGGAGGAGTCATTTGATGATATCATATAAAAAAAGCGTTACATACGTACGCATCTGTGTGTGAGCCCTGTTCTCGCTCGTTGTATGAAGCTGACCTTCTGTATCTTTGTTTAGTGAAATTGTGCATAGTTTATGTAAGTCCACGCATACTATACTAGTGCCGAGTAAACAAATATTTTATTGCTTTCCATGATAAAGAATTAACTGTCAATTGCGGACTGCAATTTTGTTATCAATAAAAATATTGAAAATTGTATATTGTTGCTGTATAATGTTCCTATTATATGTATAAATAAAATAAAATGTATGTATTTCGTTTGTGTAGGTACAGGTTGTTTCAGAAATACGTGGTCATATTTGAGGGCGCTGCACTTTTTTTTTAAAATCCAACTGCAGTAAATACTTTTCAAGCTGTGTTGGTGGTGGCGTCTAGTTTAGTTCAATCACAGATTCGATGCCAGCAACTGCATCAAACTACCTAAAAAATTATTTTTTTTACTTTTCAGTCGTTTTTCGAGGTCGGGTTTTTTTATGAAAGTCGTTTTTTTTTTTATTCTGATATTATTTCTTTACTGTATAGCAGCTACAGAACGACACCATTAGCTATGAGCACGCACTTCTGGACCAGCCTGTATACACATGCACGTTAGGTTTAGTGTAAATAGTTAGTTGTACTCATATTTAAGAAAAAATTAAGTTACTTAGGTATACATATGTCATATTTAGATAAAATCTTTTAAAAAGAAACTCTACAATATACATTAAGAAAGTGAGACAGTATTAGTGGACAGTGGTATATTTCTATCAGTATATTGTTATACTTACGTACTTCATAAATGAAGCAGTGATGTGCTACTATCATGCCTCGAAACGTCTGGACTCTCGTCACACTCGTCACACTCGTCACTACGATGTAATAAACACATCTCGTTTGGTTATCACTCGGTGTGGAAGCATCGAGACTCTCTGGGATTTCCATATCTTGTGTTGAACTTTGGAGACTCCTCTCTTGGAACATGGCCACTTATCGAGTCTCTTATTAATGGGACATGTTCTAGAAAATGCAATAGCGGAGTTCAAAACATTTCTTAAAAGTCGTAGCATATAAACAACGTATGTATAAGTTTTGATGCTAACGTTGTAATACGTACCTAAGTATATCTACGTGAAAAATAATTTCGACAGGTCATGGGAAGTCCCCCGATACGCTCAAATCACTGTTATGAATACATTAATTTGTTGAAATGATGTCGATATCAGTGACAAGTGTCGTATTTTGATCGTTATGCGCGTGATAAAAGAATAATATCATACGTTTATGTAGTGAACCAATCTGTTTAAGTTATGATTATGAAACACTGTGTATACTAAAATGTGCGCATTTCTTGTATTTTGTGCGAAAAATATTTTGGATGCTATGTTGGAAAATTTTACGTAGGTAAGCTCTCCAATACAATAAATTTAATACTGTCTACAATAACTAAAACAAACTAAGTTTAAGATCGGGGATCGATACTGTACAAACAGCGAAATATAATTTTCCAATAAGATTTGTAGCCTATTAAATAATTGATCAACTTAATACTGAGCCAAATAAAGTTTGTCAAATGATGGTACATTTTAGTTAACTGGCGTTGCGTTTGCACTGCCAAGAACAGAGGCGAGGTACGTACGCAAGCACGTATCAAGGAATAACTTGAAGATCAACTAACATTAGGTATCACATGAAGCTCTGTGATGTCTACACTACACTAATACTAGGTTAATACCGAATATTTACAGTTGCAATACTATACACGTAATGCTAGGTACACATCTACTTATCGTACGTAGGTATCAGTCAGCGCTACTCTGCGACAAGGGAACCTGAAACAAGCAAAAACATTGGCAGCTTTACATCTATACAAATCATAGCCAACATGTTGAAATTATATAAGTAATATATCTTGCGTTATAGTAATACATAATAGTTTCAAAACGCGTAAATCAGGCGACATATATATACCTATATTTTATTCAAAGCCCGATGGATGACATTTATGGGCTCTCGTTTAACCAGTCTCAGCTGATTGTTGGCGACGAAGTCTGCTTGCCTAGAGGTAACCTATTCACTATTGACTGGACTGGATGAACCCAGTTTGCAGCTATCAAGAAACAGACTCCGGCAGGGAATTTCACTCCTTAGCAATACGCAAAATGAAAGTAATTATTCCCAAAACGTTGTTTGCGTATGAGTGGACTTTCTATCATGGCTTCTCTACTTTAATAATAAAGCTCGATAGGTTCTCCTGCTAAAGTAGAGTTTGACAAGTCTCAACTTCAAATCCTCAATTCAGAAACTGAAGTTGGGAATGCAGAAAAAAACTCTGTGATTGAACTAAAAAATGTAACAAACTGCTTGAAAAATGTCACTAAATGTAACAAACTAATTGAAAAATGTCACTAAATGTAACAAACTGCTTGAAAACTGTCACTAAATGTAACAAACTGCTTGAAAACTGTCACTAAATGTAACAAACTGCTTGAAAAATGTCACTAAATGTAACAAACTAATTGAAAAATGTCACTAAATGTAACAAACTGCTTGAAAAATGTCACTAAATGTAACAAACTGCTTGAAAAATGTCACTAAATGTAACAAACTAATTGAAAAATGTCACTAAATGTAACAAACTAATTGAAAAATGTCACTAAATGTAACAAACTGCTTGAAAACTGTCACTAAATGTAACAAACTGCTTGAAAAATGTCACTAAATGTAACAAACTAATTGAAAAATGTCACTAAATGTAACAAACTGCTTGAAAACTGTCACTAAATGTAACAAACTGCTTGAAAAATCATTTCTTCGGACATTTTTAGTCGTTCTTTTGTGGTCGTTTTTTTATTTGTCTAATTTTTTGTTTGGATATTTTTTTAATTCATGCATGTCGGCTTTAATATGAGCACGCACTTCTGGATCACCCTATACAAGACTAACTATCATATGCAGGCTACTCTGGATATATATTATGTAGAACTAGCTGCTGTCAGCGACTCCCCGCATCAAAGGTAGTAACTATCGTAACTCCTGGGATGATGATTATCCTTACTTTGGTATTGTTCGTCAAACCGTTGAGCACCTTCAAGTTCTAAGTTTGAGCTTCACGATAACTGACAAATGCTTGCACTGTCTGGACAGGTCCACTCAAATCTGTGTGGCACTTTCCTCAAACAGCCACCTCAGACATTAACCTAAATGGTTCTGATATGATTTGACCAGCAGTACGATTGATGTATGAACCTGAAAAGAAACTTTGACCACTGATTTTGTATCGGTGTTTCTTCTCAGGGTAGGAAACACTGGCATCATCTAGCTCAAAATGGCCAAAAAACATTGACGTGTGAAACTGATAAGTTTCACCTGCTTACAAAATAAATATCATTTATAAATGTATCGTACAGTTCTCGTCAAATAACTTTGCCCCTCTGAAGTTGGGTAGCCAACTTCAGAGTGGCTGCGTAGTAGTCAAAATTACGAACAAACTGCAACTGCGCATGCGCAAGAGACACGGGGGCGGGGCGCGATTTTATGTCTCAGTATTACGTTTACGTTCGATGCATGCTTGCGTCCCGCTTGCTCCCGTCTACGTGACTGCACCAATCGATCTTTGCAAATGGCTAACTTCAGAAGGGCAAAGTTATTTGACGAGAACTGTACGGCTTACTCCAGACTCCAGGGGGCCTAGACAAAAACCTTTTCTGTAGCGTTAACGTCAGACGCTCACGACAAAATGTATGGGAATGACATTAGGTGATGACGTTTCCTTTCCACACCTAATGTCATTCCCATACATTTTGTCGTGAGCGTCTGACGTTAACGCTACAGAAAAGTTTTTTGTCTAGGGGGGCTGGTCATCTAAACATGTGTTAATTTTTTTTTTTAGCTGTTATTTCGTGAGGAGGTAACGAACATACCGACAATTAAGTTTTGGATTTATAATATTAGTATGGATGTGATATGGACATGGATCATAAGAAAGGAAAGGAAATTATTTAACTTCGATAAATGGTTTGATATCTTTATCTACTGGACTTGCCGACGACGACTCCTGTGTTGTTTTCTTAAATTAAATAGCTATATAAACGTGCTACCGATAGTTAAAAAAACAGCCCAATACGTTATCGATGTAAACATGTCCTCCACAAAGGTCGTTCCTTCGTTATTACTCGTGGACGGCGCACACACACTACTCCTCGGTCGCCGGCGTGTTGTCAGATGACATGTCAGCGATAACATTATAGTACGATACTATGTATTTACATTCACAACTTTGATAACTGCCCAATATTTACGTTTTCATAAAAGTATACTTAACGAATTCTTATAACATAACTTCTTGCCGACGATGTTTCTGTAGCATGGCGAGAGTGAGCCCTTTGTCAACAAACGGACATATATACTCAGGATTGCTATGAAGAATTCTGAGTTAAGCTCGCCTTTAGTACATACACTGTCTGGTTGCGTTTGTTTTTGTATGTTTTTGTGTGAACAATGAAGAATAAGAATAAAAAACCAATTCATTGACCTGACCTGACTGACCTGACTGACCTGACTGACCTGACTGACCTGAGCATCGGACCCAGACCCATGCGTCGAGCACGCGACCACTTGGCCAATGAGCAGATTTCGATAATGTTCAAAAGTGACATTTTTAGTATTCTTGTTGTAAGAAGGATGGTGATAATATAAATCGCACCATCACTGTGCATCTGTAATTTGAACTTTAAACAGTTTTTTTAGGAATCCATGCTGGATTCCTGGCTGGTCGCATTCTCGACTAATGGGTCTGGGTTCGATGCTCAGGTCAGACCAAGTGAATTGGTTTTTATTCTTATTCTTTATTGTTCAATAGTACAAATATGTAGTGTTTTGTGAATAGTTCAAATATGTAGTATATTAATGTAGTGTAGTATGTAGTAATGAAGAGGATGTGAAATTTGAACGCACTGTGCGTTCCGAAATTTCAAGTGACGTGAGTCGAACTCGCGCGCGAACGAATAATATGTATATTTTAAGCATTTCTTTTTTACCCATATTCTTCTTATAATCCTGAAATCTATCGTGTATCGTCTATATATCGTGTATGGAGTACTGTTCTCATCTTTGGGACGAATCTGCCAGACACCAGCTTGATGACCTTGAGTCAATTGAGAAACGAGCCAAGAGGATCATCGGCAATGATAGGCTCGTCGAGTCGAAGCTCCAAAGTCTCGAGCATCGACGCCGAGTTGCTAGCCTGTCGGTTTTCTATCGGTTGTCTTTTGGGGAGTGTGCGACGGAATTGCAGTTTGATTCCGCCAGGCCCGTTCCATCATCGGAGCACAAGACGTACGGCGATGCGCAACCGGTACACGGTGGACACCACACGCACAAAGCATTTTGGGAACACATTCATCGTGCGTACAGCCATGGAGTGGAATTCCCTGCCGGGGTCTGTGTTTCCTGATAGCTACAACCTGGGAGCGTTTAAGTCAAGAGTGAATAGGTTACTTCTAGGCAAGCGTGCTCCATCTTCTACCACATCATCGCTAACCATCAGATGAGATAGTGGTCTAGCGCGTGCCTATCAATAATAAAAAATTAAAAAAATCTATAAAATCGAATCGATTTTCGGTGTTGTTTATTTTAAATGTTAGGCTCAGTAGTTTCAGTTGCCAGGGTGCTGGCTCGGATGGTCAATTATCTGAAAATAACTTTAGACCTATCTATTTCAAATGATGAAGAACTCTCACAATAAGGCTAAGTTCACATGACGGTCCGACCAACTGAACCCGTCGATACAGGCTTGTTAACGCGCGGTAATGTACACGATAAACTCTACTTAGGGTCCTTTTCCTGTCATGCGTATTTTCACCCGCGTGCGGATATCCTATAATTCATACATGTTTTTCCTATTATGCGGGCAGCACGCGCACGAAACGCGGATTGGCTGCGGGCGTGCAGCCCGCGTGCGTGTAACCGGATGCGGGCGGTGTTCTTCTTTACAGTGACGCGGGTCGCACATAGTCATAGTACGCACGAGTTTAGTCACTGGCGACACGCACGACACTGCAGCGGGAAACGAAATCTTTGTCCTGCGGTGTGGCCAGGAGCGTGCTATTGCGCACGGGCGAAAATACGCATGACAGGAAAAGGGCCCTAAGTCTGATCTTGTACCGCGCGGTCTGTAATTCCATGTCATGTGACCTTAGCCTAAGCCTCAGGAAAAGGTAAACAGTAGTACACTTTATTAACGAACTTCTAAAAAAGGAGGAGGTTCTCAATTCGGATGTTTGTATTTTTTTTCATGTTTGTTCGCGCTTAACTCCGTCGCTTGTACAGCTTGTACTAGTACACATCTTAGAAACTAGAACTTATACACTAGGATTGATAACAAATTTAAGAATAAGACAAGTTAGTGAGTCATACACTTACGAGGCATTTGCACCCGAGAGCTCTTGTACCGAGGCATCCCATACGGAATTATTGTCCGCATGAGATGCCTCAGTACAGGAGTTCTTGAGTTCGCAGCCACGAATTTCAGGATGCTGTTGCTACTCCCACGAATCCTCCTCACTAGCGATTCCATCGTTTTCCTGATGATAGCATGGAAACCATCTGTACGCGATTGGGCAAACATCCCCTATGCACTACACTACAGAAACGAGGGAGATTCAACATCATCCTGAAAACATTGTTATGGACGTGCAAGGCATTTAGCGTCCCCCGTGAACAGCTGAACCACAGACTCCCCGTGTACAGGCCTTCACAGTAATGGAACACGCTGACCTATTACGGATCCGTGAGGAATGGACGTTACAAATGTCAATAATTTATCTGATTTACTCATGCTGATAGGAACAGCTGTATATCTAGGGTCCCAATACAGATAGAAATTAACTTTACTTTGAGCAAAATATCTCTTAGGCCCAATCGCGCCAAAAACATAACTCAGACTTAGTTGGTAACAGGAAGTTAAATTACAAATACTTCATATTTAATGGGCCCGTATTAGCAATTAACTCGAGTGACTGAGACAACTCAAGCTGGTGCAAGCGGGTCTTACAAAGGTAAAGGAAGTCGAAGTAGTATTTATGGTGTGATTACCTATATTAGTATAAGTAATCTTTTTACTCGTTCGTACTATAACTGAAATTATGTAATTGGCCTTCTTTTTATTACAATAATTTAGCATGCCTTGTAAATTATCTGTATGTTTTCCAGATAAAATAGTTACCTGTGTAAGCAGGCGCTATATGCAGGTGGTCTTGAGGTGCATGGACAGCAGCCCCTTGGCCACGAAGCCGCGCCCGCACAGCCCGCACACGTACGGCCGCGCGCCCGAGTGGTACCTGCGGGCACAGGGACTGACTGACTGACTGTAACGTGGCGGCGCATTTGTATGACCAGCGTGGAGCACACGTGCGGCATCTCTCAGGAGTGAGTGAGTGAGTGAGCGAGAGAGTGAATTTAACGTGACGGCGCGTCTCTTAGCCCTCGTGTATGACCAGCGTGGAGCACACGGGCGGCATCTCTCAGGAGTGAGTGAGTGAGTGAGCGAGCGAGAGAGTGAATTTAACGTGAGGGCGCGTCTCTATCGCTCGTGTATGACCAGCGTGGAGCACACGTGCGGCATCTCTCAGGAGTGAGTGAGTGAGTGAGCGAGCGAGAGAGTGAATTTAACGTGAGGGCGCGTCTCTAATTATCGCTCGTGTATGACCAGCGTGGAGCACACGTGCGGCATCTCTCAGGAGTGAGTGAGTGAGTGAGCGAGCGGGAGAGTGAATTTAACGTGAGGGCGCGTCTCTTATCGCTCGTGTATGACCAGCGTGGAGCACACGTGCGGCATCTCTCAGGAGTGAGTGAGTGAGTGAGCGAGAGAGTGAATTTAACGTGAGGGCGCGTCTCTTATCGCTCGTGTATGACCAGCGTGGAGCACACGTGCGGCATCTCTCAGGAGTGAGTGAGTGAGTGAGCGAGAGAGTGAATTAAACGTGAGGGCGCGTCTCTTATCGCTCGTGTATGACCAGCGTGGAGGACACGTGCGGCATCTCTCAGGAGTGAGTGAGTGAGTGAGCCAGAGAGTGAATTTAACGTGACGGCGCATCTCTTACCGCTCGTGTATGACCAGCGTGGAGCACACGTGCGGCATCTCTCAGGAGTGAGTGAGTGAGTGAGCGAGAGAGTGAATTAAACGTGAGGGCGCGTCTCTTATCGCTCGTGTATGACCAGCGTGGAGCACACGTGCGGCATCTCTCAGGAGTGAGTGAGTGAGTGAGCGAGAGAGTGAATTTAACGTGAGGGCGCGTCTCTTATCGCTCGTGTATGACCAGCGTGGAGCACACGTGCGGCATCTCTCAGGAGTGAGTGAGTGAGTGAGCGAGAGAGTGAATTAAACGTGAGGGCGCGTCTCTTATCGCTCGTGTATGACCAGCGTGGAGCACACGTGCGGCATCTCTCAGGAGTGAGTGAGTGAGTGAGCGAGAGAGTGAATTAAACGTGAGGGCGCGTCTCTTATCGCTCGTGTATGACCAGCGTGGAGCACACGTGCGGCATCTCTCAGGAGTGAGTGAGTGAGTGAGCGAGAGAGTGAATTTAACGTGAGGGCGCGTCTCTTATCGCTCGTGTATGACCAGCGTGGAGCACACGTGCGGCATCTCTCAGGAGTGAGTGAGTGAGTGAGCGAGAGAGTGAATTTAACGTGAGGGCGCGTCTCTTATCGCTCGTGTATGACCAGCGTGGAGCACACGTGCGGCATCTCTCAGGAGTGAGTGAGTGAGTGAGCCAGAGAGTGAATTTAACGTGACGGCGCATCTCTTACCGCTCGTGTATGACCAGCGTGGATCTCTGACTGAACGCCTTGCCGCAGTGCGAGCACACGTGCGGCTTTTCCCCGGAGTGAACTCGTTCGTGTAGCGTCAAGTTACATTTCTTCACGAAGCCTTTACCACACGTTCTGAAATCATCAATAACAGTAAATTAGGTTAGCAGTTTTATGAGAAACCAAAGAAACAGGTAGTTAATCCTGCGATTCATGAATATTTTAAGAATGATATTCCTAAAAAAAATACAGCAAAACATGCAGTCAAAATTTAACACATAATTGCGATTTCCAATTCTATAAAATATCCCCAAGGCAGCATTCTTTGTCCAATCAATTACGTAGAGTAGTGTGTATGTCGTTCTGTAGTGGTTGCAACAGCGACATTAGAGGGTGAGTAGGTGAGCTAGCACAACCATATTCAGGGCGAAAAGTAGATACCTAAGCAGACGCGGCATGCTGAGAGGACCCTGAGAATATATTACGTGAACAGTCTTTACGTGATGTTAAGAGTCGTTCATTCTTATTTGATCGGGTGCTTGGCGCCAAATGACATAAATAGGCAAGTCTGACGAAGAAAGTGTGGGCTTTCCGTAAATCTGACGACTCAGAAAACTGCGATTTTAACATTCAAAATGGACAAAAAATGATTCCGTGCAATATTGGCATAATCGTGAATTTAAGCATATCTGACGGGATGATGGACCCGTTATGAAAATATTATGTGGAAAATTGATTGTTTTCGAGAAGCACCCAAAAGTAATCATAATTATATATTTATCTCAATATTCACACACCCAAATGTTCAAATTTAAAGTTGATCCTTCAGTGAAGATTTACCGGTATTCAGAAGTTTCTAAATACCAAATACTGAAAGTTATGATAAAAACTTTTGTAGCATCGAGGTACGCCATAAACAAGGTCGTCGGTGAGCGCGAAGTGGCGCGCGCACACGTTGCACACGTGTAGTGCGTGTGTACTCACTTGCACACGTTGGGCTTGTAGCCCGTGTGGATGCGGATGTGGAACTTGAGGTGCTCGCGCGAGGACAGCGCCTTGCCGCACACGTTGCACAGGAAGTTGCGCTCGCCCGAGTGCGCGCGCAGGTGGCGGCGCAGCGAGTTGATGTGCGCGAAGTGGCGCGCGCACACGCCGCAGCGCAGCGCCAGTGCGCGGCCCGCCGCCTCGGGGTGCGCGCGCGTGCGGTGAGACAGCAGGTAGCTGGAAGACAATAAACACTACTATATATATTTTATTTTATTAGTGATGGGTTTGCTCTTGACTCTAGTCAATGTCAGAGATGACAAAAGACTGTCCTCTAGAATATTAGAATATTATATATAATAGAATATTATTCTAGAAGACTGTCTTTTGTCATCTCTGCTCGCTATCGCATCGCTACTCGGGCGAGCGCGAATTCATTTGGTGAAATCTAGCTCGTACGTGTACGATGTTCACGCTCGGCTCGTGAAGACGCAGCTTGAGACTCACCGCATGTGGACGAAGGCCTCGGGACACAGGTCGCACACGAAGCGCTTGTTGACGGGCTCGGCCGACGCGCCCGCCTCGTACTTGTGCGTCAGCCCTGCAATGTGTTACAGTTGCTGTAAGCTAGCACTCGGGGCTCGACTCGACAATGTACATTATAATGTGGAACATAAATGCACCCTGTTTCCTGCCGATCTTACACAGATTAAAAGTGCGCCACAGATAGTCTGTCGCAGACGACATATTATCCGTGACGCACTTTTTAGTCTGTGAAAATAGAATCTAAGCAATTACATGCAGTAACGAATACGACGCGCAAAAAGACCGAGGTATAAAAAAATCCGTGTCATAGTATAAAATTCTCTATTTCTTACTTATTATTAGGACGGGAATTAAAAAAGAAAAATTTAAAAAAACTTAGCGACTGATGACGAGATACTGTTTTAATAACTTGAGCGGTAAGAATTTTTAGTAAGCGAAAAATTAACTAAACTAACGACGAATATTGACTAATAATATAATCCAGAACGAGCTTACAAAAAGTGGGTTGTGATTAATCGCGTATATTTTAAATTGTGTTCCGTACACATTTTGTACACATTTTGTGGTTTTTATTTTAGTTTTTATGTCACCGGGAAATTGCAGACTCCGTAAGATTGTAATAAATCTTTATTAGATTATAATTTCTCGATATATTAGGTGGGGAAAAAGTCTTTTCGCATTATAGTATGTGTGAACTTGTAATAAAATCTCTTTGGCTATACTATTTGTATCTGGCTGGTTTTGGTATCATTGAAAGTTTAAATTTTAAAGAACATAATTCCCAAATTCAAATTAGGAAAATGTGTGATTTTCATTTGTTTTTCGTACTGTCAAGATGAGTGAAGCTAATGAAGAAATTCGATACATTTTAAAATTTTACTACAAAAAAGGTAAAAATGCAACGCAAGCCGCGAAAAAAAATTCCGATGTTTATGGACCTAGTGCAGTGTCTGTGAGAGTAGCACAAATTTGGTTTAAGCGTTTTCAATCCGGTAATTTTGATGTCAAAGATGCACGTCGCTCTGGTCGTCCTATTACGGATAAAATGGATGCCATTTTTGAAAAAGTGGAGCAAGATCGGCATATCAGTAGTTACGACGTAGCTGAAGAACTGGGAATTGACCACAAAACAGTTTTGGCGCATTTGGAAAAAACTGGGTACACAAAAAAGCTCGATATTTGGGTACATGACGAGCTCACTGAAAAAAACCTAATGAACCGTGTACTCATTTGTGATTCTTTATTACGACGTAATGAAACCGAACCATTTTTGAAGAATTGATAACTGGTGATGAAAAGTGGATCACGTACGACAAGAACGTGCGAAAAAGGTCGTGGTCAAAGGCCGGTCAGGCTTCACAGACTCAAAGTCAAAGTCAAAGTCAAAGTCAAAGCATTTATTTCAAATAAACCATTTACAGGTACTTTTGAATTGTCAGAGTCAGTCAGTCAAAAACATGAAGCTATTTGCACGTTCCAAAGCGTAGATCTCTATGGAGAAGAACGTGCAAGAAACTCCACGGACACTCTTTTAAACCATTATATGATTTACAATAATCCTGGTTACATTATCTTTGCTGCTTCTATATGTGAGAACAATGTAAAGGAAGAGAAAAAAAAAGAATTCTAAGTATCAAATAAACTATTGAAATAAGCCAGCGAAAGCTAAGAGATGACCAGTCTCCACTGATGGCGCCCGTTCACGAACATGACGCGTGCATCAGCACCATTCAGCTCAACCATTTTGAAGGGAACCGAATGATCCGATACACGCGCCACCATCAGCGAGACATTCGAGTGAGCATGACAAACCCTCAACTGCCCCTGCTCATTCATGTCAAACAAGGAAACTATCTAACATAAAAAGGCTCCATGGTCCTCACATTTACAGGATTCCAAAATAAAAAATGCTTCTACTTTATATAAAACTATAAATATCAATTGGTAAGAACAGAAAAGTAAAAGTGTATTCCAAACATTATAGAAATGTGGAATATTATTATTATTAAACGTAAAAAGTAAAATAAAAAAAGGGTGAGCATCTCCTCCATATATAAAATCCTAACTAGTGGAACCAAGCGGCTGAGGCTGTGGAGCAGGACCGGCATTTAGCCAAGCATTTTTATCAAGGATATAATCTTCCAGTTTATAATATGCCTGTCTACATAGTGTGCGTTTAATGCATGTTTTAAATTTTCTCTCATTCAGTCCGAGAATATCATATGGTATCTACACTAATATTATAAAGAGGAAAGATTTGTTTGTTTGTTTGTTTGTTTGTTTGAAATGAATAGGCTCCGAAACTACTGGACCGATTTGAAAAATTCTTTCACCAGTAGAATCCTACATTATCGGTGATGGTCATAGGCTATAGAATATTTTCAAAAAAGTTAGGGATCCGTATGAAAACTTCGATAATGTGACCCAAGGTGTGAGAAAAAATCCTTAACATTATCGGTGATGGTCATAGGCTATAGAATATTTTCAAAAAAGTTAGGGATCCGTATGAAAACTTCGATAATGTGACCCAAGGTGTGAGAAAAAATCCTTATATCGCGTACGCTGCGGAATTTATTGACAATAGAGCAAAGTGATGTACTACAGTTTTATAGAGGTCATTAATATCTACAAAAAAGTCCGCGATACCATATGTCTAACTATTATGGATAAGTCACCATGACCGCTTTTTGTTAATATTAGTCAAGCAAATCCCATGGTGAAATAAAAAATGGTGATTATAGTACCATGATATTAATCCTTATCCATTTAAATGGTTTGATAATTAAGGTTGATTATGTCCGTGTAAATTACACTTTCAATCATTCAAATCGGACCTTTCGTTCAAAAGTTACGACGGTAATAAACATGCTCGGAGTAAGAAAAATGTCGCGGCTTGAGCGAACTGGGGAGAATCGTATCAATGCTTGGTCCGATGAAGTTGAAACACCACGGCATTTAAATGTTTTCGATAAAACAATAAGAATAACAAATGTTTGGATTTTTCGAAAATCAACTAGGTACATACATAATAAGGGGTGAAGCAGGGGTGAATAAGTTTTCAGGGGAGGAAATTATAGCTTGCTTCAATTTACGTCGGAATTCTATGAACAAACTAAAAGTGGGATAATTGAAACAGATCATGTACCTAACAATTTTTGCATAATCAACCCCTGACGGGCTGAACGGGGTGAACAGTTGCGTTGAACCAATAATGAGAATCGTTGTGCTTAATTTTCCAAAGCTAACCTTTATGAGGGTATATGTATAGGGGCGTTGCAGTTTGTGGAGTACCTACTATCCCCACGCGGACGAAGTCGCGGGCGAAGTGCTAGTTTTATTATAAAATTTAACACAGTACCCCATAAAAGAAGTGTGTACTTTAGCCAATCTGAATCGGGGTTGATCTAATTTGTTCTTATTTCTAGTATTAAAATTATGCCTGTCACTAATCTTACTAAAAAGATGGAGATTTTTCCGAACATACATTATATTTTCGTATATGTATTGACAAGGTACCGTCATGATGTTAATATCTTTAAACAGTTCCCTTAGGGAATCGCGCCGACCCAGATTATATATGGCTCTGATGGCTCTTTTCTGCAGAATAAATATAGATTCGATGTCTGCAGCACGTCCCCATAATAAGATACCGTAAGACATGATACTATGAAAGTAACTAAAATAGACCAGCCTCGCGGTATCTGTATCAGTAAATTGACGGATTTTTCTGACAGCATATGCTGCTGAACTTAGCCGTCCCGCAAGAGATGTTAAATGAGGACCCCATTGTAGCCTTGAGTCAAGCGTGATCCCCAGGAAAACCGCGTTTTCGACGAATTCAAGTTTCTCTTTGTTCAATACAATATCGCAATTATTACTTTTGACATTCGGTAAAGCAAATCTAATACACTTAGTTTTTTTCCCATTTAATACTAAATTATTAGCAGTGAACCAATTTTGGACCTGCTGTAGGGCTTTATTTACATCTTCAAGATTTGTAGAACGTCTATCTATCTTAAAAATTAAGGACGTATCATCAGCAAATATTACCATTTGTGGTTGATTTTTTAAAAGATGGAGTAGATCATTAATATATACTAAAAAGAAGAAAGGACCCAATATTGAGCCTTGTGGTACCCCCATTTTGACTTTTAAACCCCTTGAACTAACACCGTTTATTTGAACTTGCTGCTGTCTGTCATTTAAATAAGACTTCACTAAGCTGAGTGCAAGTTTACCTAGACCGTAATGTTCTAGTTTTAGGAGCATGGTTTCGTGATTTACACAGTCAAATGCCTTGGAGAGGTCACAGAAGATTCCTATGGCATCTTGCGCCTCTTCCCACGCTGTATATATGTGTTTTAATAACGTGACACCAGCATCAGTCGTACAACGACCTTTGGTAAAACCATACTGTTGATCGTGTAAGATTTTATTGATGTTAAAATGAATGAGCATTTGATTGAGCATTACTTTTTCAAACACTTTGCTGAAAACCGGCAATACGGATACAGGTCTATAATTATTGGTGTCTGTGCTATCGCCGGACTTAAAAAGTGGTATAACTTTACTGTATTTCATTATATCCGGAAAGACTCCTTGGTCCACACATAAATTAAATATTAAAGCCAAGTATGGTGCTATGGTCTCAATTATGGACGTGCACACTTTGATAGACATTCCCCATATGTCTTCGGTCAATTTGATTTTAATTTGCCGGAAAGCTTTTATAACTGTCATAGGGTTGATATGTTGGAATTGGAATTCAACCGTACAACCTGGAATGTTTGCTCTTAATAAACTCAATGAGACCTCTTGTGAAGAATTTAAAGGTTCAGTCATTTTTGATGGTATTTCGGAGAAAAAATTTACAAATTCTTGAGCTACTCTAGATTAGAGCTTATGGCACCATGTGCAGTCTCCAGTAAAAAATCAGTGTTTCGTACTTTATTCTTACATGTTTCATTATTAATAACTTTCCAAACTGTCTTTATTTTGTTATCTGCCGATTTGATCTTGTTGCTAATATACAGAGCTTTTGCTACCTTGCAGGTATTTCTGAAAACTTTAGAATATTTGTTTACATATTTATTGAAGGATTCCGTATTAATGAAAGGCTTAAGGCCATATAACTCATATAGTCTTTCCCTACTTATCCGAATACCTTTAGTCGCCCAGTCACTAAATATATACTTAGGGAAAGTATTTTTAGACTTCTTTTCAAAAGTTGTGTTGAATTCTTTTAGAACTACAGAAAATAAATTATCATAAAATTTATTCGCATCCTCAATATTATGGCCCAAAAGATTTAACTTATTTTATAAGGAACCATTGAATCTAACTAGTTTGCCTGTTGTTATTGGCCTATATTGTATTTGAATTTTTTGCAAGGCTGCTTTAAACTTAAATGTTACCAATTGACCGCTATGATCCGATGGAAGGTAATTAACTATGGCTTTATCTAAATAATCACAATCGCAGAATACATTATCAATACAGGTTGAAGAAGTAGTTGTTATCCTAGTAGGTTCCGTAAAAACATTAGACAAATTGAACGATTTAAAACGGCTTAAAAATCTACTGCTATTTGAATTAATTTCTAAAATATTAATATTAAAATCTCCACAAATAATCGCGGATTTATTACCTGCTGCAAGTTTCGCAAGGATATCTTCCATTGTTGATTCAAATAAAGTAAAGTTTTGAGGGTTTGGGGGTCTGTACACGCACACTATAACATGCTTATCCAGCTCAACACAGGACAGTTCAATGCAATGTTCCACTGACAAGCTGACAATGTCATTACGTTGCTTAAATTTTAAGCACTTTTTTACTAAGATGAGGGAACCACCACGCAACATAAATTTGCGGTTAAAACAACTGCCCACACTATAATTTTCATAACTAATTAGCATCTGGTAATCCTTCAACAAATGTTCACTAAAACATACAATGTCAATCATTGTTTTTTCTAAAAACATTTCAATTTCTAATATTTTGGAAGAGACACCTTGAATATTTTGATGAAATAATTTCAAGGCATGCTGCTGACCCCCTTTTTGACATATAGTTACTGGAGAGCAAGAAGATACTTTGTTGTTGGAAGGCATAACTATTCTGTTACTGGTATCTTCTGTTGTCTTATGAACTAGTTTAAATGATTATCCGGAGTTTGCCCCAAGACTTCAATATCATCACTTGGCAGTGAGTTGCAACTACTTGTAGTCCCCACGTTAACAAATGAGTCTTCCATAGTAATACATGGAACCTCCTTCGTACAATTTGTAAAAGAATTTATAGCAATAGTGCTACAGTTATTTAGGCTCACCACCTGATTCTTAGTATTATTACTAAACATTGTGGATTTAATTACAGAAGACTTCGACATACTACTTATGTCTGAGTTAATATAATAAGCTAATAGCCTTGCTATTTTATGTCTAATACTAATTGGCAAATACACAGTATTCCTAGTCGATTTTAAATGTTCCACAAAAACATTTGTGTCAAAAAACATAAACTTGTCACTATAATGAGAAACTAAGAAATGCATATGCTTATTTAACATATGAATATAATTATTTTGTTTAATTGACAATTTATTAAAATATGGAAAAGCACACAATATTATTTTTTTACAATTAACCTTTAACATCTCAGTTAGATTGTCTGTAATATCTGTTTTTTTTACATTTAAACTATTACCTATAAATACAGTTATGTTGGTTTTAGAACTATAATTATTATTTATTATTGATGCCATAATATGCTTGTAAGATGAACCAGGCATACAATAATTTTGTGTAGAATAACTCAGATTGTTACTGATTAATGTACCCAAACCTCTTCCCATACTGTCCGAGAACATAACCGAATGATTACCACTATTCACAGATGAAAAATCATCAATCTCAGGCTGTTCAATTTGAGATAATTCCTGATCAAAAACAATTTTATTTTGTTCAATGACACATTCTTGAGACAAGATCTCTGCCCGGGACGGGACCTCCGTTGCTACAGGCTGGACCACACCAAGGTTTGATACTGCCTGGCAAGTACACTGACACATGACTAACTCATTGGCAGCAAGAATGTGTTCTTTTATTTGGTTCTGTGATTTTACATATCTATTGTAAAGTGAGCTCAGTGAAGCTTCAAGAACCTTTATTTCAGACTGCAAGTGTTCAGTATCAATTTCATATATTTTTTTGCTGTCTTCTAATTTAATTTCATAATTGTTTAATTTACTAATCAGGTCAACACGTTCTTTCCTGAGTTGAGTATTTTTAGAAAAGTGTTTATGTTGCTTTTTGTACTGATAACATTTTTTGATAATTCTATTTAGTTTAGCATATTTTTTTAATTTATTATGACTAGCTTTGTAACTACAGTTCAGTTTCATTATGGAATCTTCAGTAAGGTCAATCGTGACTAAGGAATGAGGGTTACAATTATTAGAATTTAGTAATTCATTAAATAAGTGGTTAGTTTCCTTAACCAGAGTACTTTGTCTTTCCTTCTGCAATTTGGTAATACAACTGTTTGCAACGACTGCAATCGACTGTGGCGAAACCTGGGTTCACTCGCAACAAGGTGATGCTGTGTGTGTGGTGGGATTGGAAGGGCATTATTCATTATGAGCTGTTACCACCAGGCAGAATCATCGATTCTGAACTCTTCTGCAAACAACTGATGAGATTAAAGCAAGAAGCTGAGAGAAAGCGGCCGGAATTAATCAACAGAAGGGGTGTGGTTTTTCATCATTATAACGCTAGACCTCACACATCTTTAGCCACTCAGCAAAAATTAAGAGAGTTTGGCTGGGAGGTGTTAATGCATCCGCCGTATAGTCCTGACCTTGCACCTTCAGATTTCCACCTGTTTCGGTCTCTTCAGAATTCTTTAGGCAGTGTCAGGTTAACATCACGAGAGGACTGCCAAAACCACTTGTCGCGGTATTTTGATCAGAAGTCCCAAAATTTCTATAGCAATGGGATCATGTCCCTACCTACAAGATGGCAAAAAGTTATCAAACAAAATGGTACCTACATACTTTAGTTAAATGTAAATAAACTATATTAAAAATTGTTTTGAATTTTCTTAAAAAATGCGAAGAAACTTTTTCCCCAACTTATTATTATGAATAAATCGTTTTGTATAATATTTTTATTTTATTTTATTTTTAGCCTATTCCGTCCCACTGCAGGGCAAAGGCCTCCCTTTCTTCCTTCCATTTTTCTCGGCTCTGGGCTAGTGTTGACCAATCCTGTCGATAGGCGTCAAGCTCGTCCCGCCATCTTCGCCTGGGTCTGCCGCGATGCCGTCGGACATTTTCTGGGACCCACATTGTATAATAGGTTGGGGAAAAAGTTTCTTCGCATTTTCATAACTCTTGGGTGACGCCTATGTCCAGCAGTGGACGTGTTTCGGCTGAAATGATGATGACGTTAAGGTACCGTGCTTGAGGATCTGGTGCGGGTCGCGGAAGGTCTTCTCGCAGAGCGCGCAGCGGTAGGGTCGGCGGTCGCGCTCCCAGTGCCGCATCCAGTGCGGCGCCCACGCAGCCCGCTCCACCACCTGCAACAGCGCACCTTGTGTAGCTGCACCCGGGACCTCACTACTCACTACTCACTACTTCACCTAGCGCACATCACCGTGCCCCGGTGCTCCTGCGCCAGATCTCTCATCACAAATAAATAATCTGAATCTGAATCTCTCCGCGAGTGTCGGGTTGCCGTCCCTGATGAATATGAGAGTTATGAAAGAAGAACTGCACCTGTGTTTGCGCACACACGCCTGCACTATAATATGTCCCGCGCCGATGGTTAGTCTCCGTTGAGATTGGCTGCCATGGCCGAAATAGGTCAGGGGGACCAGACACCAGCTGAAGTGGCAATGGGCTAGCTTTATTTGCCGTCCAATTTTCTTGAGTGGAAACCGCTAATCGGCAAAACAATGCTCGTTGTGACTTGTAAGCACTAAAAAACTGACTTAACTCTCCAGTCCTGTCAGCTCAACTCAGCTGATACTGAAAACATGTTCTTATAACTTGAAAATTATGTTTTTTTTATAAAGAAATAGGTAACCTTCCGGCATCGCGTGCACCGCAGCGGCTCCTGGTCGGGCGGCGGCGGCGCGACGGGCACTTCGCCCGCGGTCGACTCTGCCGCGTGCTGTCTGAAACGAGAAACACAACTTTTACCTCTTATTTTTTTTTGAAGAGCCATTTCTGTCTCATAGCTGGGCAAAGGCCTCCTCCAAGTCCTTCCAGATATTCTTGTTCCGCGCCGTCCTGAATCAGCCCTCATGGTACGGGTCCAAATCATCTCTCCACCTCTTTCTGGGCCGGCCTCGACTGTGCCTTACAAATCGACACGGTTGGCGCAGTAGTTGGCTGCTGCGCTGCGTGTTGCGGGTTCGAATCCCGCACGGAACTAATATTTGTATGGCCTACAGATAGTTGTTCCGGGTTGGTTTGTGTGAACCAGGATACAGGACAAATTCCTAGTGTGGGGTAACTTCACCAAATAAAATTGATATTCATTAACTAATATACAACTCTGACTGGACATGGGTATTGGTTACCACTCTGGATTTTTTCATGGCCAACTCAAGGACTATCCTTGAGTTGGCCATGAAAAAATCCAAAACTTGGACATAGACTAAATACTTTAATAGTTCAACCTGGGCAAATCCACAAGCAAGTAACATAATAAATACTTAAATTTAAACCTAGACTAAGTACAAATTTAATTATTTACATCATTGTTAGGCACACTATTATGTTTTGATTGTTACATGTCGTACATTCCGCTCATTGACTCCTTTTGCTTTGTCTAAAATCAGAAGTATGTTTATTATTTTACAAAGTGCAACATTAGTTAGCTGAACCTGTATGAATCCATGTATGTGATTTTAAACAATATTCATCTATACTTATAACATAAAGAGGTAAAGTTTGTGAGGTTGTAGGGGGTAATCATTGGATCGACTGAGCAAATTTTGAAAATTCTTTTTGTATATGATAGCCACATTCATGAGGAAGGCTATAGGCTCTACGGGAACGGGAAATTCCAACGGGAACGCGTACACGCGTAATATACGCGTCCGAAGGCGCGGGTAAAAGCTAGTCATTCATAATTTTGTTGCACTGCTTCTGTAGTTCTTCGAGTCTATGAGACAATCAAAAATCAAATATGACGACACGGTTGGCGCGGTGGTTGAGCGATCGGCTGCTGCGCTGCGTGTCACGGGTTCGAATCCCGCACGGAACAAATATTTGTATGGCCTACAGATAGTTGTTCCAGGTCTGGCTGTTTGTGTATGTGAGTTCCTATGTTTATAAACGCACCCACGATACAGGAGTAATTCCTAGTGTGGGGCAACGTTTTTAAAAAAAAAAAATAACCTCTAAAATTTTGATTTAAAAATTAATCATGGATTTAGTACCGAGCCCATGGTGTGCTACCTGTAATGCTGCAGGGCCTCGGTTCTGTTGAAGCTTTGCGTGAAACAAACGCAGCAGTTGAACAGATCTATATCCTTGAGCTGCGGTGGCTTCTCATCCAGCAGCTCCTCCTTTATCCCATCCAGTGCCACCCCTCCATCGTTTCTGTCCACCACTGTGATTGTGGCATCCGGGAGACTGTTTATCAAGTCTCCCCACTCTTTTATAACCTTTTTTTTCCTTGCTTTTTTCTCAGTAACGGACCCATTGACAGCCTTTTTACCCTTTTTCTTCTTTAAACTAATTAATGATATATCATCACTGCCTGAGGAGGCATTGTCAAAGTGATCAGACTCTACACTATAGTAACTGTCTTCTTCTTTTTTGATTGAGGGAACTGATTTAGGTTCCTCTTTGACTTGTACCAAGACAGTGCAGTCGTAGGGTGCATCTGTGATGTCTGTCTGCGTGCTTCTCTCACAGTGTATGGTATTGACGGGGGGAGGTGAGCTACTGTCTTTGACGAGCGTAAGGTCCACTGAGCCTCCAATACAGGCCTCAAGTGGCAAGAATACACTGCGCAATCTGAAAGCAGTTACACCAATTATGTTAGATTTTTACCGCTACTACAACTGTTGTAAATTAGCCTATTATAGCTATTTGTAATGATTTATTGTTTGTTTATTTAGAAATAACTTCAAAAATTTTGTCTGTTATTGAACTAACCTATTTGAAAGTGGTGCCAGTGACAGAAAAGTTGAAAGGGAACCGCTTGGACATGTGAAGAGGGATGAAACACATCTAAAAGAGTTACGAATATAAACGTGGATGGATGGAGAGGGAGGCCAAAGAACAAATGGATGGACTGTGTGATGAGTGATATGAAAGAAAAGTGATAACGTGACGGCTGACGGGACATAATAGAAGAAAAAACGTGTTGCGCCGGCCCTAACTAATATGGGATAAAGGCAGGAATATTATGAACTAAGCAGTTAAAGTTTATTTTCAGAACTGTGAGTTTCAACTGTATTCATGAACTTTTAAATTATAACAATGCTATTCTTTGGACTAAAACTGAATTAATTAATAAATTAAGATAAGTACACCGGTTCCTGTTACAATTGAGGATAATCGAACGTTTCAAACACAACACTCACCTATTTTGAACTTCAATAGTTTCATTGCAAAACTGATAGAAGTCGTTCACTTTGCAACTACATTTGTCACACACTTTCTGAGGGAGCCGGTCGTTCTTGAAAACCTATCAATAAACATCATCAATAACGTATAATAAGTATGTTAAAATATCACATCAAAAAAGTAGAGGCCACATCAACGATTATTACCTTTATCGGTAAATATAGTGACAATTTGAGATACAATGCATTTTCTTCGTTAAATATATCATTATTGACAAACTTTGTTGAACAACATAATCGACAAATTTCATCCATTATAATTTAAAAAAAATAAATAAACGATCCGTCCGTGGTGTTTATTCCGCAGGAAAGTGACAGATAGCGGCCATTTGTCAAATATTGACCTTTCCAAAGTCTGGGTTGCCAATAATTATATGGTGAAGTGGAGTATTGTGCGAGACCTAAAACATAAAATATATTTTCTATAGATATGTTTTCGAGAGAGCAGGGGTGGGCGGAGGCGGAGTTGGAGGATGTGAGGCGCTGCGCCAAACTTTTGATTAATGAACACAATGTTTGTAAAGTTAACTTACTTCAGTTAAATTGCTAATATTCACAACATTGAGAACTTTCGTGTGCTGTTAACTTTATTTAAGAATCCTCGACGTTATTGAAGATTTATTTTGTGAAATGTATTTTTATGTCTTACAAAATACAAATATAAATTTATCAAAACCTATGTATGTAAAATACAATATTAATATAAGCGTTGTACTGATATGACAACGCTTTAAACCTAACAAGATTCCTGGACGAAGGGCGAACTTCATCGATCGAGGACATGAAAAATACATGAAACTAGGTAACGTAGTAGGTAGCCTAGTTAGTGTAATTTTCTTTAAAAAAATCCTATAATTGGAAGGTTTTTTTTTCTCGTAGCATTATTTATTAGACACCAGCGATTTTTAGTGTAGGCATATTAGATATATGTAATCTCTTTATCCCAAACGTTGACTGGAAGAGGACGCCTAGTACTTACCACTATTGTACTTTATGTTTTAGTTTTTAAATAAAAAAAAAAACATTTTTAAGTACCTATCCAACTCCAAAAAAGGAGGTGTTCGTCTGTGTGTCTTTTTTAGGGTTCCATACCCAAAGGGTAAATACGGGACCCTAACTCCGTTGTTCGTCTGTCTATCTGCATACAGTCTGTCTGTCACCAGGCTGTATCTCATTTACCGTGATAGCTAGACAGTTGATGTATTTCTTTTGCCGCCATAACAACAAAATACTAAAAATACTGAGAACGTGACTTTTTGCAATTTTTTTATAGATACGGATTACGTACGAAGGGTACGGAACCCATCGTGCGCGAGTCCGACTCGCACTTGGCCGGTTTTTTGTTTTCTTATTATAACTGCATTAAGACTTAGGTACCCACACATACATTACCTAACTAGGCCTAATTTTACACTATAAGTATATACCTAATATGTAATTACCTACTGCATATTTTTAAAGCAAGATTGTCATACATTTTAGCTCTGTAGGTATGTAGGCACTTATTTTCTTCATGCTAGTACCTACTAGCTTAACCAACATTAATTTGTTCATAGAAACGTAGGATCCGATGTTAATAAGGCTCATCGACAATGGGATGGTTGATGACGTAGAAGCGGATCTTTATTACCCAGTAACACGTTTGTCAACAAGTTTGAATGATGACTAATGCACGCCCGGGTCGCCCGGCACTGTGCCGGCACCTAGGAGGCTAGGACACGTGATGACGTGACCGCACCGGAGAGAAATAAACTTGTGACCATGGCCCAGGAACAGGCAACATCGACATCTAATTTCAACGATTATGTCGTAACATAATAATATGTGAAGTAATTACATTAGAATGAGCACGGCATAACTTCCTGAAGCGAGTAGTTTTCGCGCGATAGCTCGCGATAAAAGCGTTGACTGCCACTTATCTTTATCTTTATCGTGCGCCTTCAGCAAATAAAGTGTAAAAAACGAGATAAAGCCGAGGTACCATTGTGGCTGAAGTGACGGTGCATACGCTTACCTATATATTCTCTCGATAACTAATACCTTCTAACTTCAGCAGGCTTCTGAAATAATTCATCGCTGGCGCTGAGCAGGTCTGAGAGAGACGCTGTAATTTCGTTTATTCTGCACAGTTGCACAGGTAAACCAGTATTTCATGATACAGACGTTTGCAAGGAGTGATCAGTTCTACTTTCTTAAAGATCATCATCACATCACAGTCAGCTGATGGATCGGTGACCGAGGAATCTCATAACAACAATCATTACAATTGATTGACTCGACATTTCTCCAATGGACAAAGTGCCCTGTCAAGATGAACCTTCTATCACCTTCATAGACTTCCTCGAGATACAGGAAACAAAGCTGGTGACACACAAAACCCCAGAATGATATCATTGTTACTGGAAATAATCGATAGGTACTTAGTTTATCTTCATCAACTTGTTCGTAAATTCAGAAGCTACCATAAGTAGGTACCTAATCAGTATAATTAGGTCGACCTTTAGCCACTGAACGATGAAACAATTTACTTCCGACTCGAACTCGACACGTTTTGTTAATTGATAAAAGTTATCCTGTTCAAAGTATACACGTGGATTTTATTAGTAAAAGACGAGGTTTACAAAAATTAAATTAAGATTAGTAAGAAGGAAAGATCTGATTCCTACCAATGACCGACTAGCAAATAATAAAGTTAGGAATGTGCATCATATTTTATGTCACCGGTTGAAATGCGAGAAGGTAAGTTAATAAGACAACGGTCTATTAGCCGTTTGCCACATTAGAGTCAACTGCTCTAACTCTTTTGTGTAGGTACAATTGCGATATAATCGCATGCATATGGTTGATATTTCAGAAATTTTCAGCACATTAGTGGTTACTACCTGCCTTCCCATCAGAGGCGTATTTTCAAATTTGCCGCCCAGGGCCAATAAGTTTCGCCGCCCCAGAAGTCAAGGACAAAACTATTTACGTAAATAAAAAAAATTCAATTTTTTATTTAATAGCGTCTACATTTTTTTTGCGGTGTACAAAGGTGATGGGAGTTTCCATGTCCAATCAAAATAAATTTACCATCGTTGTATAGCGTACCTACAGCTCTTTTCAAGAGTACAAAAAACTGCTACGGCAAAAAATCCGTAATAGGCTGTTTTGAAATAATAGTCTTCGAAGATGAAACTGGATATTTAGTTCGAAATAGAGTTTTAAATTGACCGATTTTGATGATATATTTGCACAGAGTTTGGGCTAAATAAAATTCAGTTTATGTATGAAAATCACAACAAACTCTCAAGGAGTGACTTTCAAAACGGCTTATTTCGTGTTTTCAGATTTTTTATGCTAATCGGTACTTTGTGTGTACCCAAATCGTATTATGAGAAGTGTCCGGTGATAAAATACTTATTTCTCTCAGAAAAAAATACTTTGCCAAAAAACCCTACTGCTAAAATATAGGAAATAAAAAAAAATACTGTCAAAAAGCCCGACCGTTAAAAGCGACTAAAAAGTTCCAAACAAGTCGCTTTTCAAGCAGTCTGATGCAGTTCAATCACAGATCTGAGGTCACAAACTGCATCAGACTGCTTGAAAAGCGACTTGTTTGGAACTTTTTAGTCGCTTTTAACGGTCGGGCTTTTTGACAGTATTTTTTTTTATTTCCTATATTTTAGTGAGTTACATTTCTTTTTCATATGCGGGCGCTATTTTAAAATTTTATATGTCGCTACCACAATTCTGACGAATTCAATGACGCCTCTTATGTCAAAATCCGTCCAGCCGTTTGGGCTGTAGGGCGTGTGAAAGAATACCTATGTTCGAAAAACATTACCCTCCTTCTGACGCAGTCGGGTAAAAATGGGCATAAAAGTCACAAAAGTGCTGTCCGCAACAAAGTTAATAGCTTATTTCAGAGGGCCTAGCACGAATGTTTTGACGTAAGTATAGTAACGTTAACGTATGCGTCGAATTTTGAAAATAAAAAACTACAACCCCATACTATTTTGGTTTAATTTTATGCGACTTATAGGTACAATTTGTACTATACAAAAATATGAAATGTATCCAATTCAAATATTAACCGCCAGGGGCGGCTATTGAAATTGAGATTGAAAGGGATATTGGCAAACTGAGATTGACAAGAAAAAATAAAAAAAGTGAGAAGTAAAAGTTGGTTGAATACCTAGCGCCAAAACCAAAAGAAGATGCAATCGGCCCTAGGATGGCCCTAAGGTAAATACGCCTCTGCTTCCCATTAGTTCCCATGCCCATAGGCGGTAGTAACAACTTGCTATCTACCGGGTGAAAGTCCATTGTCTATCCAACTCAAAGAAAGTACTTAGTAAGTAGATAATGTAACCCTAAGCTACAGTTCTAAAATGAACGGGAAAACCTCTGCAGACGTTTACAACGACATGTCCAAGGAAAAGACCTTGACAGCCGTAGCACAATACGCGACACGTAATAACACTTCGCCTGCCTATTTTTAGCATTGATAAAGGATGTTAAGATAACAATACTTATTGCTTCAACATAATTGGTTCATGGAGTCAGCTGGCTGGCAGGCTGGTGCAGTGCCTATGAGAACCACTAATCCCACTAAATCATTTGTCAAAATGGTTCCGTTTTTCTGAAGATCTGCCAAATAGTTTATTACTCACCTTTTTTTAAAACTTTCACCCACAACTTCGTTCCATGGAAAGGGCTTATCTTTTTAAAGTACCTATACGTTTTCCTAAGTTACGTTAAGATTAACTACATTTTGCACATACCAATATAGTGATGTCCGGATTACCCCACAGTCACCAACAGCACACATGGTGATCCATGGTCTTTATTGAAATCAGGTTCACCGCTAAACAGTCACCTCTTTCATACCTCCATATTTCCTTCTGTTCAGTTGAATTTTGAAGATATTAAAACACATTTTACTCACAACTTAGTCAATATATTTGATTACCTATATAGTTAAGATTACTCTAATCTTAATTAAATTATGATAAGAATTTTAAAACTATGTAAGTTGTTATTAAAGTACATACATAGTGTATGACTTTGAATATAAATCGTTTACTATGAAGGTTTTTAAAGTGGTGGCTAACACCAAAAAAGTAATTTAGAGAAAGTTTATCTGGAACCTGTGTAGTGATAAGGAAAAATAGGTTCAGGTGTGGCTGTTATCAGATAGTGTAGCGGGGCCGATGCGCACACGATACGCGGTACGCGCTCACACCCAAATGTAATGCGCGGTATGTGGCCAGGGACACAGTGCGCAACTACACCTACGACACGTAGAATACTTTCAGGTTTTATTCCTGGTTGTAACGAACGTTTTCAGTTTCATTCTTTGACTCTACCTTTAGCTACTGTTAACTTATTAAACAACTTTTCCATTGAACCATTCCGATTTCAGACATTAACAAATGTATAATTTAGATTCTCAATGTATATCTATTTACCTTCTTCATCTACTCCATCTTCATAACAACCCTTTAAACAGTGCTTGAACATTTAGCCTTCAGTTACCTTCATGCGTGGCTGCTACTCTTCACACTATTAAACCACTTCGTGGACTTTACTAACTTTTAACTAGTCTGTTTACCACCAAGGGACACAAGGCCACAGATCTGTCTTCCAGTTGTTTCAAAGGACATTGTTTTTGTATGATTTGTGTTTTTCTTAGCTCGTCTATCAGCTCTGTGTTACTTCGACTATATTGATTATTTTTACTTTATATCTGAGGGGTTTATCTGAACTGCCAAATTGCGCAGGCACTCCAACTACTTAGCATTTTTAATGCGACTATGCTCATTTACTTTTTTGGCTGCCATACAGCTGCACAAACCTGCCGTAGTTTTCTTGTCTGAATCAAATCAGCAGCAGATAATGTAAAGTCAGGTGGTCTAGCTTAAATAAAATTAAAACTAGAAGAGGGTGATACTTTACCTAGCTGTTCGCTGTTACCCATACATAGTTGTAGCTAGGTAAAGAATCTTCCTGTTTCGCTTGTCGCTGTAGCGACAGGGTCTTTCTTGACTAGGTCCAATGGACATATGTCACACACTTTTCAGATTGCACTTTTTCTGAGTTGAGAAGCTGAGATGCAGGGCAGGTTAAAAAGGCAGCTCACACTTGGTGCACCCACGATAAACATTGGCATGATTGCAGTGAAGTGATGTCTACATTTTTTGTAACATATGGACCTGGTATGAGACTGTATTATAGTTAGCCGCAGGAGTCGATAGTCAATATACAACAAGTTTTACATTTGCTGTAGCCACTGCTGTTTCCTCTGGATACAGCTCTCCTGTTGTTTTTGCTTTAGCTAAAGGTATAGTTGAGTTTTATTTCCATGTTCTATTGCTACTTGAACAAAAACGACTTCTACGTCAGGTGTTTCTGTAAATACTAACGTTATGGAAATATAATCGTCGTCACGTGTCTGAGGAGAGGTCGCTCATTGTGACGTCACGCCGCGAAGGATGTCAGACCTGCATGCGCTTGCGCCGCCACCGCGCCAATCGCGCTCATATTTTGTTGCTGATTCAAAGTTATACTGATATTTTTTAACAAACTCAGCTTCTAATCTTCAGGTTTAAGTTATTTTCTGCCAGGATTCAGAAACTGTTATTTATTTTTTTACTTAAGCTACGTGTTGATTTGCGTATTTAGACAACAGTGTGTATTCAAAAATTGCTGTACCTACTTAATTTAAAAGTAACCGTTAGTAGTCTAACCCAGTTCGTGGATGGAGTCACGACCTACGCTTGCCTCTGTGGAAATGGTTGACTTCGGCAGATCGTCCAAGGTCTTTTCATTAAAAGTTTGTGAAACCAGCATGTCTACATCACATCCGATCATAACTCAATATCAGAAACGTCTGCAACCTTGAAACATTTGGTAAACACGAGATGAAAATCGATACGACAAACTTGAGAGTGAACTTTGCAATCGAGTAAAGCGGGCGGCACACACGTTGTGAACTCTGGCTTAACTTTAACCCACATAACAAAGTTCAATGTAAACACAATACGACAGAAGTTTCCGAAGTTCCAGTTCACGGCCGCCGCCGCCGCGCCGCCGGGGCGCCCCACCCCCGCGCGGGCCCCCTCCCGCTCGCGCGCGGCTAGCCCGCCGCCGCCGCCGCCCAGCCGCCCAGCGCCCGCCGCGGGGTGGGCGGCTCGCGATATTCATACTGCTCGCGATTTTATTTCTTATTTTGTATAGGTAGGTTTGATTCATCGGGTGCACTCGGACAGTGCATCGATTGATTTTACCTCGTAACATAGTTGTTTTGTTTATGCTTTATGATGAATGGGTCGTACGTTTGTGTGTCGCGCTCTCGCCTCGCTCTAGGGCTGTGGGCAGACTTGTAAGCGACAAATGAAATATATTTTTGAAATTGGATTGTTTATTTGTCGATCTTGTAGTAAGTATAATTCTGTTTTTAGGACGTCCGCTTTTGTTTTCATAATCCGCTGAAGTACGAGAGTCTGAAACCTCGAGTGTTTGGCTACTAGTCAATTGCAAGACGTGACTACCTGAGCCAATAATGATGATGATTTTAGCTGATCATTTAATGACAATGTCATCTAACTAGAATAGCATATAAGTATATTGTGCCACAGAGGGCAAAGACCTCCGTCTCGCTTTTCCACTTAATTCGTTTTCTGCTAATGCGGACCAGTCCTATCGGTAGGTCGAGCTCGTTCCGTCGTCTGCGTCTCGGTCTGCCTCGATGTCGTCTGTCGTTCAATGGACTCCATTCGTTCTTCTAGCCCATTAACTTACCATTTGACTCTGTGACCTGCGATGGGCAAGTCCAGCCCAATCTTACTTAAACTTCAAACAACTCTGACTCTGGAATAAAACACATTTCAGGATTTCCAAAAATCGGCAATATTGAAAATTCTTGTTTCAATTTTATAGTCTAGATGATGATATGGAGGACCTCTACCTACCTAATATGCTGTGGATATGTGGACTAATCTGGAGCTAACACGTTGTAAATAAAATTAGTAAGCATAATGTTTACAGCGTTAGGATTATAGCACACAGGTGACTATGTATTTGTTGAGAAATCCTTATCTCACACTCGGTGTTTACCTGTTTACCAGTTATCAGTTCAAACTGAAAGGTGGCACTCAAGAATTTGGATTCAATAATAATTTTCTACGAACTATTGCCAATAGAAGTCCAAACAACTTCTAGAATAAAGAGCATCACACTTTGCACACGTAGACCTCTGATAAATAGACCTTATCATGGCAGATATCGATAAACCTTTTTAGTCATCGTTGGAAACTTTTTTTGTAAAGAGGATCGAAGTACTTCGTAGCGGTCAATGACATTAAAAATTAACAGATTTATAAAATAGTAGCTGTACAGAAAATAATTTATATGCAAAAAAATATTCAATTTTACTTATTACATAATTCGTTTGTTTGCCTCGCTCAAGTGTTCAAAAGTGTGTGGAACAGGTTCCCCTGTACCCAGAGTGAAAGGTTCATAGCAGCCTGGAGACTCCATACCCACTTGCTTCTCAGTTTTCAATCACTGTTCCTTCTTGCAGAATAAATCTTACTCGACACAGCTTTCAGCTAGTTGAAAGTTGAAACAGGTGAAACTAGCTGAGTCACCTGTATCAAGGATAATTGTGAAATACTGAGTCCTAATCACAGAGCCGTGCGTATTGGGCGCCGGCTTGCTAATCTAGAAGCCGATAACTACAATAAACCAGCGCTTTGGTTGACCTCGGACGCGTTGATAGTGATGTTGAAGGCGATGGATTAGAGGGTTTAGGTTGTGAGCTTGTTACAGAGTACCAAGGATATCTGTTTAGTTCATGTTCCTGCTTTTGTCGCAAGTAGTATCTACGTCTTTTTGTCCCATACATCTCCAACTTATTTCTTGTGTTCTTCATTTCTTCTTTCCTAACCCATCATCGTTTACACTATTCTTCCTTGTTTTGGTCTACTTATTTTCTTATACTCGGAGGAGTACTTTAACCCAGGTATCCATTCGTCGAAGTGAAAATAAAATAAGTAAATTTTAAAATGAAATGGAGACGCGAAGCTTATACCTAGTCATATATCTGACAAGCAATACATAATTTCAACATTTAGGGCGAGCCTATCGTTGCTTATCTGGCTCTACTTCCATGCCGTGCTATTATCAAATGAGATGTTTCCCACAGGAAAACCCAAATAATATTTTTTGTCTACTTGTATGGAAAGTTTGACCGATACCTCAATCAAGTAGTTCGTTAGCAACCAGGCGACAGAGGCCCTCATATTATTTACTGAAGAAGTATTTATGACCCTCCGTGTAAATTCATAAATGATAGTGGTGTGTAGTTGTGTACCTACTCGTACAGGTGTATGATATGCTCCAGAAAGCACACACCTTGTGTCTTATCAAATGACACCGTTTGATATGCGCCTTTACCACCTTATCTATCATGTCGAAATTCTTCCACGTATCACATATCCTAGTAAAGTAGCTTCGTTTCAGCTATGTTGTATGTTTCGCATTTAAAATACTTTCTTTGGGTTGTTTAACTGATCAGTGGACGCTTGAAGATGACGCTACAGGAGAAAGTTTTTGTGTGATTTATTTGTGCATAATTGTGTCCTATTGTTATTCATGATTATGACGCAAGTATCGAAATACTGTTATCATAATGAATCATTGGAAATAAATGTTGCATTTCATATTCTCGCATCTATTATCAGATGGCACCTCTCTCTTTAAAAACTATGAGAAAGTTTTGAAATTATCTGTCAGCAGCAGCTAGATAATAATTATAATGTAATAAAGGTGTATCTCAACTGTAAACAAGGCACCTAGCCGAGGTGGAGGAGCCGTCGTCAGCAGATAGGCGGCGGTCGGCGCGCGGGAGCGTGGGGCGCCGGCGCAGCGCCCACGCCGCCAGCGCCGTTATCATCGATACCTTGCCGATTGGCTGAGTGGAGTGTTTGCGCGCCTGATACGGCTGACGGGGGCCAATCGATTCCCCGTTCCGTCGAATCTTATCGCGATCATGGTGGACGTTTGTGCCTCGTGTCGGTACACCGATATCATATCTGAAGATATCGACGAAAGTATAAATATGGGCCCATCGATCGATCGGGTCTCTATCGGAGTGTGAGCTGTGATTACGATTGACTGTGCAGACGAGCGGCGCGTGTGGTACTAGTGCTGGAGCCCCTCGCCGCGGGACCGGGAGCCTCGCTGGTGCGCGGTGGACGATGTCGTTCCAATTGTCGGATCCTGGTGATACTGAACCTTTTCTTTTATCATGCATTGGTGCCTGCATAGGAACTGTCGACGTGGCACACTATCCTGCAACATTGCGATGTAATAATTCGATCACTAGGTATGTGCTCACCCTATGGCCGTCCACTGTCCCGGCAGTTTTGCGTTGAATTAGTGTCACTGTAAATACAAAACGACAACGATTACGTAATAGCATATGGTGGTCCGCTGGCACATGTGTGAGCTCGCTCCGTGTGATTTGCCGCTCGGAGTACAAATTATCTTCTTAATGTGGCCACAATTAAATTGCGGCTACATTCGCTACACAGCTATGCAGGGTCGCTGACGCGACAGGGAAAAGCGTTGCTCTTATCAGAAAACATTAGCCGCACCTTTTCGAGCGGTGATAGCGAGCCGCCCGGCTCCGTATCGAGTGCGCGCGCTACGATTGTCACACTGAACAAACACGCACCAGACAACATTCATGTCGTATAATATTCATTTTGTTTTTCAGAGTTCGTCGGACAGTGCCACGTGCTAGGCCTCACGTCTGAGTTGGACAGGGGATCTTGACAGTTTGAGCCATGTGCTGCCAGATCTATCTTTCCAGCTCACGCGTGAAGCCGCCTCATCTCGACGTCGACATCGGCATCGTTCCACCAGCTGGCGGCCACTCGGGAAGACAACTGCTTCTGACACCGATCATCGACGCGTGAAGGATCAAGTGGAGGTGTGATCTCTTCACTTTTTATGCTTAAAGTGAGATTCAACTCCTCCAACTTAATTCCGAAACGCTTATACGACGAAAGAAGATCCATTCTGGATGGTTAACTACTACTATAAAGTGTATGTACTACTATTTATTTCACACAATCGTCTTCAGCAAGAAGATTTTAAATATAAGATCTTTTGTAAAATGTACATTTTTTTTTTTTCTTGATTAAAAATGAATATTTACCAATAAATCTTTGTTACAATTATTATTTTACCTTGTAACTCAAACCAAGCCCTTTACTACTATCAACTTATCGAGTTGACTGTTTCAAATATTGGCGCCACTGTACACGACACGCAAGCATTATGGAAGACCCAACGCTACGCGACCAGAGTGAAGTGCACCGCAAATCACTAGAAAAAAATCACAACACCCAAAACAAAAAATGGGCAAAAAAATGTTGGTAACACCGGTGCGCTAAAAAAGCTTGCAAACTTCACGCACCTAACCTGCGCTGGACATCGACTCGTCCGTATCTCTAAACTCTGGGAAAATGTATATTGATTTTTCAAAGAAAAGTCAACCGATGTAACAAAACACCGTTCGCGGAGTGTTTATACGCGTATAGAAGTGCCGCGGTAGATGTGCTGTGTCGTCAAGATGATGCGACGGTGTTCGTCGTCGCGTTCCGAGTGAGATCGGAGAGAGTGTTGCGTCGCTCGGCCGACGGCCCGGAGCCCGGCCGCGGCCAGGGCCTGGGCGCGCCATGGACGCCGGCGCTGCTGACCCGCTGCGAGTGGCCAGGCCGTGAGTATCGTGTCTCGTCGCCCGCACCCATCGCCTGCAGCGTGCCGTGCTCGTTCCGCCCGCGTTCTTACGTCGTGGATTATTTCGGTCCCCGCGAGCCCATCCGAGGTTGCGAAACGGCCCGTCCGCGCTCGTTTCTCGCTCGCGCCGAGCGGACATTCTCTCGCTCGTGCGGTCGCGGCGTCACGGCCTCCGCGTTGCGCCATTTCGAAACGGTCGCATCGTCCGCTCGCGCTAGTGCTCGCGAGCCGAGGCGAGGACACCGCGGCCAGCCCGATAGCGATCGAGCTGCGAGCGCGGCGGCCGAGCGTGACCGCTCCGCCCGCTCAGCCCCGGTGCCTGTCGTATGAATGACTCGGCCAGCCGGGATCATAAATCAGAATCGTGTTTACAGTTTTTGCGGGGCGCACGAAACCTGTCGCGCCGCCCCCGAGACAAAGGGCGGCGCGAGAGGCGCTCGGCCTCTCTGCGGCCCGACCGTGGCGCTCACCAAACGCCCGAGTGAATTATGGCTAGGTGCATATAACCCGTGCACTACACACTACACATACCTAACATACGCGCCTACCTACCTATAGCTATATGCAGTGAAGGCTGCGAGTACGTACCTACCTACTCAAACAAAGCATTTTGCCCACAAATCCATACTGCTAGCCTCGCACGGCCAGCGTTCGCGTTCTTTGTGAAATTTCGTGCTAGTCCGCGGCGGGTGATGTCATGAGTGTGTTTGTCGTCTTTGCTAACATCTGGCTGCTTGTCAATTGTTCATTTTCGTGTGCACTTTGAGGTTAGGTCGTGACTGTGCCTCGAGTGGTCCTGGGTGGCGCTCGGCCCCGGCGGCGCAGCGCGGGCGCGGCACGGGAGTGCAGTGTGTGTGATACAGTGTGTCACCTGGACAGTGAGAGTTGGCCTGTGAGAGAGCCGACTGCTTGTTATGTTGTGTCTCGGCTATTAACTGCAGCAATTCCCAGTTAATTGCTAATTAAACAGTTTCAATTTGTGTTTGATGTGATTGTGTTGGTGAGTGAGCAGGGACGTGGTCAACAGAGTGCGCAGTCCATGTGAGCCGGTGGCCCCATGCTCAGGTGATGTGACTAGTGGCAGTGAGCAGTGTGCTGGCATTGTGTTCCGTACCTACCTACACTCAGGTCATTTACCTGCTAAGCAAACTATTAACAAACTGGTAGGAGTGATAAAACTAGAAGGACTACAGGTTTTCAAGTGACTGAGTTACATCATGCTCATGATTGCACACAAAGTTGTTTTATCTCTGCATTCTTTGTTGAACAGTGCTCAAACTGGAAAGTAGTATCTGCCACTGCTGGGCTAGTTTTAAATTATTTGAATTTGCCTTTAAATGTTAATGGTTCCTGTGTCACAACACTTTGCATATTTAACACATTTGGAACATGATTATTTTCCACTCACAAGCTCTATCTATCTATTCCATGAACAGTTGTAACTTCACTGTCTACTGCTAGCTAGATACAGGAAAAATTTACTCTGTTTATATTTATAAACAAATAATCTGCAAGTAAGTCATAACTTGCAAACATGAATGTGTATTAGGAGCTTTTGATTTATAGTTATTATGAATTAATTTAATGATGTAATAAACATCAATCTGGAGTTCATTTAGATTTACAATTTGTGGAACACAGCTGATAAATGAATGGCTAAATGAAGCATAAACTGACAACATAAACAAACATAATGGCAGTGTGAATGTCCATCAATCTTGATGATGAGCACTGATTCTATGTGATGAGGTGCACACAGAGTCTTTATGTGAGTCATTGATATTTAGGCAAATATAGTGTGTTCGGTGTTGTGATGCTGTGTCTGACTGGATGTGAGTGGCTCCCCGACAGTTCCCCTGGTTTCGGTGCTCCTAGTGCCGGGTAAGTTAGATTCACAGTTATTATTATGATCACACACAGTATTTGTTTACACACAGCTCATAAAACTTACTATACATCACACAAAAGTTTATCTCTTATATTGACATAATATTTTAATATAATTTCACTGTATTTGCAGATGATTAGCTAAATTCTACATAATGCATGTGTAAATTATTGGCACACATTACTCCGCACAAACTAGTATAGTATTTATAAATGTCAGTGCCTTTTGTATGGTGTATGAACATGAAAAAGTTACATGCCATGTACCTTGGTTGGCAGACACTACACTAGTGTATAGGATGTTTACAGACAAAATTGAATGTTCCTCACACCAGTTAATATTTTGCTCTAGGTATTTATCAGGTACTATAATACCTAGCTGTAAAAAGTTAATAGTTTCTAATTGTGCAGACAAAGCTCTATTCATTACATGACATAAGTAAGCTTTATAACCTGTTGCCAAGTGTAGTAAACACCAAATATACTGCACACTCAGGCTATGACACACAAGGTACCCGTAGAAGTACATGTACTATAAATATAGCTCCGTATACCTATTGTCCTATACAGCGGGTACTTGTGCGTGAGGACATTATGTTTCACCACTTGATAAGTCGACCTCAAAAACAACATTTTAGAATGGTTTTCCTTCACTGATTGTTACATGTTCAGGAACTAAGTTTTCTCTAGAATTATTACTTATTTAATTAACATCCAAACCCAGTCAAATGTTGTACGGGTCTATAGGTGGTAGTTTCAGTGTAATTGTAAACAACAATATTACCTAAAACTATTATTAGCAATATTAGTATTCTGTGCACACAATTACTCATACCTACACATATTATTATGCTATAGCAGTAACACTTTAAATCAAACATCTACTGTAGAGGTGTATTTCAGTTTCTTTCACAACTTAGCATGAAGCAGAAACGAAGCGCTAACTTCTTTGTTTGGTCTGACTGCAGTTAGTGCTCAAACTTAGCTGTTATGTAAGAGAACTAAGTAATAATAAAATTGCTTAAAACCGTGGTCACTTATGTAACTAGTTATGAACTCTCACCTGATTTCACTCACAACTTGCACATTGGCTTGTTTAATTATTTAGTTTCATACCACTATGCATACATACTACGGCATATTTCTCTGAAGTCATGATGTGTGGGTTCCCATTATTAAATAGTTTCCATTAATGTAGAGACACAATCCATCAATCAATTTGGCTTGTTGTAGTCTACTCACAATTTCTGTTACTGTTAAATATTTACAAACAAACACACAGACAGAATAATAAAGTGAATTAATATACTTATATTATTTTGCATATTTATGTGTATTTTTTATTTAGGTATTATTCATTGTCTCATTATAACTAAAATGTGGGAACAAATTATGAAAAACGCTAATTAGTATGCTCAGTTATGAACATTTCCTATGTGGTGACGTCACTGAAGGATGTGAGGGACAGCAGTACGTACTTATCTCGATGTGCACATATCATCATTAAATCACCACACCCCTATAAATACTATGTGAGCTTTTTTTCGGCAGCAATTGTTTCATGATCAGTCTTTGTGGAAGGTTATAATTAATTTACCATTTAAGGGCAATTTATTTCTTGGCCACATTCCCCTCTCCCCCGTACCACTCTCCCACTCATAATATTTGATGTGGTTACTGGACCAATCATTACAAGGTCAGATCACAAATTCTGAAGGACCTCTAGATCTATAGAAAACGAAAACACTCATTATTTCGTTTTTGCTTGTAAGATCTGATCTGAATAGGTACAAAGGTAATATTGTCAACAGCAACTCTTTGTAAACTGGCACAGTTTGTCTGTCAACTCTGTCCCCTGGGAAATTATTATAATACTAACAAAAAGTCTCAGCATACATAATATTGTAATTATATTTAATTATATTCCAAGATCATAATAATACGCGCGTGATAGCGCCGAAGATTGTTGCCACTTGCCAGTCGATCGACGCCGAGCAAAGAGAGGAAATCCTGAGATAAGCTGCCACTATGTACGCGTTATCTGATAACAGAAACAAAATACAATCCAAACATATATAAAAACTCGTGTTTGTACATTTGCGTTCGACATGTTTACAATTTTTTGGTGTGTAGTGTACGCTAGCTTATCTAATTGGGAGTTGAAACAAAGGCCTCGAGCTGCTTGCCTTGACCGACATGCATACTTGACCAGGATGTCTCGAAGGGTGCGTACACGTTAACAGCCGAGCAGCACACGTTGGAGGCAAGCGATTCACCTTCCCACGGGTCCCCTACAGCTGTATGGAGGCTATTTTTTTGTTAAAAGTTCCCAAGTGGACAAAAAAATGCGGAACTGCTTACTGTCAAATCGGTCTGCAACACTTGGATGCAGTTCGTCCACTCATTTTTCACCATAATAGATGTTGAATCACCATGATTCTAAATATACCCTTACAATTGCCAAAGAGCTCGTAACTGGTCAGCTCCCGACAATCATCGCGGAATGTGATTGTTCTGCAATGATAATTCAAACAGTCATTGAGCTCTGCTATTGTTTAACAATTACCTCTGCCGTGTTCTTCGGACACTACCTAGCCTACGGTGCCCTGGAGACAGAGCTCAAGCCATAACTAAACAATATATTATTATCTTGATACCAAAACTCTTGGAAAGTCTCTTTTGAGAATCGAGCTTGCGTCCCAGAACATTTGTTGACTCATCTATCCAAAACGGATATTTCCCTCCGATACGAGAGTCTGCCACAATCCCAAATTCTAGCCTAAGAAATAACCTGGAATTCACAAAATACGCAGTTAGAAAATAATATTGCTGTATACAGACAAGTGTCATGGCGTTGGAAACATCGGAGCGTTGTCGTCAAGGCTTCAAGCAATCATATCGGATGACTTGGAGAGCTAAAGTCATCAGTGACGTCACATTGCGCTGCACACGTCTGCAATTGCGCTGACCGACCAAACGCTAACGCCATCTATGTGTACACTACGAACTAGAAATGCAGCCAAAATCATTGGGATTGATGGCCTGCAATTTAGAGAAAATAATACTGAGTCTTTTCTACGAATTTCTTTTCGTAATTTCTAAGCCCGTGTATTTATCCACCTTTGCCTACCCATAGTATGGTCCAGGCGTAACGCCATGTTATAAAGTCATAGCTGAGTTCCTAAATAATGGTGAAATAGTTTCGTTGTCCCAACAAAGAGCTCGAAGCGTAGAGTTGGTCATGCAGACACATCGATGTGGAGCCGGGCGACGCCGCTTCGCCACGTCTCGCAGACGCACTGCCCATTCCGTGCACCTGCGCTTTGTGCGGCCAGCCTTTACGGCAACTGCACATACGTACACTCTATCTAACTACAATACCTACGTATAGTCTAACATCACCCAGCCGGCTTTAGGTAATGTGTTTGTGAGATCCGAATTCATGCGAGCACAGTGAGCACACCTTCCACACTACGTCCTTAATACGAAATCTCTGTAGCTTACGTCCTGTGAGCCTATGACGCTGCTGCCAGTCATCAGATTTTGGTTGGTCATTCCGCTAAATTATACTCACCCCAGTATTTGTAACATGCTCTACAATACTTACCAATTACGTAGGTACTGTAACATCATTCGGAGTGAAGTGCTTTAAATAGACTAACAGGAAATCTTAGGCGTCAAAACTACACAAAAGGCAGAATACGCAAGCGAACTCGCACAGTTGCTCAGCTAAGCACAAAATGGACGTAGCAACACGAAATGAGATCCCGAAGTAACGGGACGTCGTCAAATCCGCATGGCAGTGTGATTGCATTTCTCAATGACCTAGAAGAAGACACAAAATTACCTAAGTTGGACAAAATGCGGATTCTCGAAGAGTATTGCGACAGGAGGGGAACAATGCACCATAGCGAGCACGTAATGCCACAACACGCTGATTGTAGGTACCGGCGAGGCGCGGTGCCTCTGCCCGTTACTGTGAGCCTGCAGGCCGCTTGAGTACTGTTTTATGACGGTACCTAGCATAAATTGTACGCGTTACGAGCTAGCTTCAATACTAATTAATTTTAGAAAAGCTAGCCTGTTGAAATAATGAGAGAGTTTGAGCAAAAGCGTTTTGAAGTCATGCTACGCGATGAACTACCCAGTCGCGTGGCTCCTTGCATCGCATTTCCCAGACGTCAGCTCCTTATGACAGGGCTCATATTTCCGTCTTCATGCTAGGCGGCCATAATACCTCTTCAATGTTGCTGTAACTAATTAGTTTTTCTCCTACATTTGTGTTGTATTGTCTGCCATAGTGCGACATCCCTGAATTCTCCTGAGTCGTACTTAATCATAATGAGCATCACGTTGGTTTATCATCATCATTAGCAGTAATAAGCCGTTAACACTGTATGGTCCGTTGCGTCAAATTCGTTTTGTCGTGACGTAGCGTGCACGTTACGTGACCAATCTGTAAAAAATCTCGCGTTGATACCACTAGCTATGATTAGCCCATAAGCAAGAGTTGATGTGTTGAAACACGGAGTATGAATAAAACTAGCTCTCACACTTCTACTAATCTACTATAATATTATAAAGCTGAAGGGTTTGTTCGGTTGAACGCGCAAATCTCAGGAACGACTGTTTCAAATTAAAAAATATTTTAGTATTAGATAGTCCATTTATCGAGGAAGGCTATATAACATCACGCCACGACCAATACGAGCGCAACATTCATGAAAAATGTGAGGCAGACGAAGTTGCGCAGGTCAGCTAGTAGTCAATATAGTAAGGCATAATTTAAAAAAAAACTGGCCAAGTGCGAGTCGGACTCGCGCACGAAGGGTTCCGTAGGTACCATTATCTATAAAACTGAAATATTTATTTTATTCTGGTTTTAGTATTTGTTGTTAGCGGCAACAGAAATATTTCATCTGTGAAAATTTCAACTGTCTAGCTATCACGGTTCATGAGATACAGTCTGGTGACAGACAGACAGACAGACGGACAGCGGAGTCTTAGTAATAGGGTCCCGTTTTAACCTTTTGGGTACGGAACCCTATAAAACCTGTTGATGTTTCTTTTCTTGCCGAATTATTGGAGCTCTTCTCCTTCGTTGTATGTGGCAACAGTCTGATTGTCACGTAAATATGTAATTAAATCCCATATTCCTGGCTCTTTTGTTGGTTTAAAAAAAAAAAACAATCGAATTGAGAACTTCCTCCTTTTTTGGGAGTCGGTTAATTATAATACCATATAACATTATTTTATTCATACATGGATTTTATCGAAACTTTTTTTGTCTGTATATAGTGGTCAATAGATAGGCCCCCACGGTGTGAGTGGTGTCCACACGTAAGCTAACTCAAATTTTTCCTCGTATGAGCTGTCAGTAGTATCAACTGTTTATCGCAACCCACAATGCATACAATGCTGAATGAATAGAGCCCCCATACTTATAGGAGCTCCCAGTCGCCGCGCTCTATAGCGTCTGTGCATACCCTAAGCCGCGCTGCGCCGCCAGTCGAATCCCATTCGCCTTGCTGTTCGAACTTGCCCGTCTCTCAGAATTCTGTCTCGAAACGCAATTACCTAAGCGTTTACACCACACTTTACACGTGGTAGCTACAGATAAAAAACGCACAATTCCGCAGCGCGCTCTTCGCGCAAATTCGTATTAGACATTGGCCTATGACCCGTGAGTAGGGTTGCTAGGTGAAAATGCAAATTCAAATCGTTTGCCGCGGTAGTGAAACCTCACAATGGGGGAAGAAAAGGAATTCGGATACCTAAAATTAGTTGCAGCATAAATAAATCGCTCAGATACCCAAATACGGTGTTATGCGAGTTTTTTGTATATTTTTTGCGCCGTTCTAGGCCATTGGCCTTTGTGGTAGCTCAGTTATTGATTGAGAAAACCTAGGAGCGTGTTCCAAGGCGCTAAGTCGTGTCGTTTTCACAGACAGACGAATACACTTAACGAGACAGAATTCTAGGCTGAAAACCTGTGACCTCGATCCTTTTTGGAGCGGAAAGACAATTTTGCGTGTTTGTCCAAATGGTATAAGTATTAAAATACTTACTCGGAATGCGAGAGAGCCGGTAAAGCGATCATCAAAAAAATATTCCAACGCTGGATTTTTTTTAGTGTTTAAATCCAGAGTTGGAGTTCAGTTGTCTAATGAAGTGAAGTAATTACTTATGCACAATGTCGTGAATGCCTACACTGAAGGCATGAGACAACAAGGAAAGACGGCCGCACTAATGCCAGCCCTACCCTTGACACTTGACATTACTCTATCAAGCACGATTATGCCAAACACACGCTCAACTCAGCTCACTTATAAAAACTTTTTCCGTTGTGAACGGAAACCGTACAGCCACGCAAATTTATTCGTCCGTACTCCGATCTCGTAGGCAGACATATACCTACATTGGCGGATCCAGGGGGGGGGGGGGCTAAGGGGCTCAAGCCCGCCAGATTTCTTTGGTAGTCTTCAAGTTCTACAACATAACGAAGTCATTGAGGAATTTACGAAAAGTAATCCATGAAGGCTTGTTATGCGTTTAGCTAATTAAAATATTATGTGCTTTTTTATTGTCTTTGCTAAATCCCACCCTCAGCGGGATCCGCCCCTGCATACACACAGTGCGCTCGACTCGAAGACTTGTTACTTCGGCCACCTGATGTACTTCATCTGTATACGTTTACGTATAGTTTACCGCCAAGTGCAAGTGTTTATAACTTGCTAATGAGCTCAAAACCAGTTTTTGAAGCAAAACTGAGGCTGGCAATCTGTCTTCTTAGCTAACTGCAGTCCAAGGCTGGTGGTACGTTCTAAAGAGGGGCTATCTCGGGACATGTGAGAGAATTGCGACGAATAACACAAGAATTGTGTCTTTTGAGTAATCCAAAAGTAAAATGACATTGAAACGAGCGGTTTAAGTCATTTTAAATGCACTGTTCTGGAATTAAATTGCCACAAGTTTACTTACACTCAAAAAACTGAACACAGAAACGACTGCGCTGGAAAACTTAACGAAACTACGATAGATAATTTCAGCTGATCGGAAAACTTTCTGTTGAAGAGATTACTAGCGCAGCAAGGGCCAACAAGTTGACGTAGCTAGTTGAGTCTTCAATTAATTATGAGACCCTGGCTGCTCCTATGTTCTACAAGTTAGGAACGTGAGCAAGATTTTGTTTACCAGTTCGGCTTCTAATTGTTAACAAAAAGTTGGCAGTTGCGCAACAGATTCGCTTGGAAATGCTTCAACAAAGGACATTGTATCAGTATTTCATACTCAAAAAGAAGTCCATCAAAATCTTTGCAGAGCTTTTGAATAGTCGCAACTGGGTCCCCGACTCCCCCTGGGAAGCCTTAAAACTACAAAATGTTGAATAACACGGTACAATCGTAAGCCACGTAATCGCGGCTTGTTCCTCGGCCTCGAGGACTAGTAATTTATAAGTAAGGAGGGACAGGACAGCGTTTATCGCATACAATATTCAGCAGCAGGTACAAAGATACTGAGTACTTAATAAGTGTGTGGCGGCAGATCGCGACCGCCATCGATCCGAACCATAGCAACGGCGGCGTCGAAACAAGACACATCGCCTCTCCCAGCCGGCGGCCGAGCCTGCCCGCCTGCCCGCCTGCTCGCCTGCTCCTACTTACATAACTATTTTTCGCAAAAACTCATTTACGAAACGCAGTATCGCCTCGAATACTTGCCTAATTAACAATTCACTGATAGGTACCGTATGCTCTTTACTTTTGTTGCTAACCCAACCGCCTTTTGAAGTTTTTTAATCCGATAAGTGTCACGCTTCGGCGTACGATCGTGGGATCATTTCTTTATCTGCAGCTGCGCCTGAGGGTGGTATTCTCATAAACTCGGAAAGAGTTTGTATCGATTATGAGTAGCTATACCTACTGTGGAAATGGTAATTAGATTAATAAACTAGGTAAATGTTTTAGTTGTAAAGTTGAGATGTCGTTTTTACAGCTTCTTCTCCAGTGTTGCTGCTCAGCAGGCCGCAGGCGTTGTTAGAGTGATTTCATAACTCTGGTTGTAGTACCGGCGCAATAAATGAAATCCTGGGACGTAGGTCTGTATAGGTCGGCCGGGCTCACTCCCACATAGTGCGAGTACATACAGCTGTACGTTGCCGCGTTGTGCTATAGGTAGGTAGGTGTGTGTCGGTTGGCGTGATGCGGCCGGGTTCGTTTTTACGGGCGGCCGGTCACCTCCCAGCGCGTCTCCCTGTCACTTGTAGGACGAAACCTTTATCATAGCATCGACCGCCACCACTCAATGACATCCTCGCTCCTCTGTCCACGCACCACGTCCACAACTCCACAACTCCACACGCATTCCACGACTACATGATTTGATAATAATAGCTGGACACCTCAGCTAAGCCTATTTGCACGGTCGCTGGTTAAACATACATTTTCGTTTTACCTTATTTGTCGGCATATCATTTTGTCCGAACTCCGGACCAACATCGGGCATGTGCATACGAATTCTTGACGAAGTAAAGAGGTTAACGGTACCTAGGCACAGGCAAGCATAACGTTAATTTTACTTGGCAGCGACCGTTTAGAAAAATCGCTATAATGTGGATTACATTCGAACGACTGGGTTTATATTAAGTGCGTGTGTGCATGTAGCAATGGCGCGCACAGCACACACATACAGTGTATATCTGCAGGAGGAAGTGTCCTCCCTCGCGGACGATGACGTGTCCGCACTCCGTAACAAACTACGTTGCAATTAAATTGTACACCATTTCTACTCCTAAATACAACGTTTTCAAAGCGGGTCAATAAGAGTTTGGAAATGAGGCTCAACTTGGAGTGGTTTCGTATAAGTAGTGTGCAGCAACCAGCGCTAGTGGAGCTGCTAGCAGCGAGCGTCGAGATAAAGCGCTCGTTCGTCAAGCGCCGACGACTCGTAGCTCGCAGGGTATATCTATACGTAGCTGTGTGCCTGTGTGGCGTGCAGTGTGTTCTATAAGTAATGTAGGAGTGTAGCGAGCGAGCAGCGAGCACAGTGGGCCTTCGAGTTATCACTACGTGCGGCGTATAGTTTAATCATCGAGTCAATATCTGCGGCCTTATCTGCTCATAAGTGGGTCGTTGCTCTTCTGCGAGTGCTGCACTGTACCAGCTACCTACCCACCCTGCGCGTCACCACTCACCACACATACACACGTACAGTTCCGAGCCAGGCAGTTTACTTGAAACAACAAGTCTCACACGTTATGACGTTACACAACGCATTGTATCTTGACCTTGGAGGTCAAAGCATATTGAAATGAGCCGTTTACAACCTAAAAGAAGTATTCTTTAAGATTTCCAAATATTTATGGTGAAATTTGTCGCTAAAGATCTGGCCGCCGTTTCTCCGCCTTGCCAGAACTGAACAACAGTGTAGGTATGTCAGACTGAAAGGAGTGCGTTGACACAGTATGCAACTAAATAACAGTCATTTGCCCTCCATAAAGATTGTAAGAGTACACAAGCTGCAACAAAGAACCGACAGATAAGTGCGGACCGCTCGCGCTCGGATCGGTACAACTATTACAAATGGAGCGAATCTGTTGCTCCGTGCCATCCCTCGCAGTCGCGGGGTCACACATCACTCGTATCCCGACACCGGCTGCGGTATTGAAAGCGCTCGTATTGCGCTTAAAATGTATAAATACATTACAAACGCACCCCACCTGCCGCCACATTCTCAGATTCCACCCCTCGCGCCTCGCCGCACCCTCACCCTGTGCCGCCCTGCGCACCACCGACAACTCTGCCGACCCAACAAGGCATCAAGCACACACTCACAGTACGCTCTACACGTACGGTGCACGGTAGTACGGTACACGGCTACACACCACACGAGGCGCGGGTACACGCAACGACTATCGCCATAAATATACTTTTAATAACATTATTATCCAACAAATTAGCATTAACATCTGAACATTTAAATAAACAATTCATTTTAGTTAATAGTTCATAAATAGTTACATAACGGAATACTAATATCGGCTACTATGTGTTTACTACATCAATTCCAATAATAAGTAAGTAGCGAGTTGTTGGTAATAATTCAAGAGAACACTTTTATGAATGGAGCTGCTTGAGCGCCGTTTATGTTTATTACATGTGGCATAATGTCCGCCAGGCGATGCGAGTGCACGAGACAGCGTGATCAGCTGATCTAAATATTCCATTTGGAGTTTGTGTCGTGCGCTGCCTCCACACGGTCAACTTTGCTCTGACATCTCACTGCTTCAACCAAATATTTCTCTTCAATCGATTGCTAGTATATTAAAAAGCTTTATTCCTCGTTGATTGTAATGTTCGTTCGCAGTGTGCACTGGCGGTGGGCACTGGCAGGAATTTGCGTGAGAGTGATGTGAAAAATGTGCGTGACGAAAGACGTTAGGCGGCCGCGGCGGCGGCGGCGTGCCGCTGGCTGTCCACGACGAACATTTATCAAAGGAACGATGATCCGTCGCCACAAATCAGCCAGACAGCACGAGCAGGCTTGCTACTCTTTAAATTAAACATATATATGGCGAAGATATTTGTACCGAGTCTGACTGCACCCACGGCGCTAGAGAAACTACTACGTTCAAATCGTAACGAACACCTACGAAGACCTCCGAGCTTTCCTCGGCTCAAGCAACTTCAGTCCATTTCTTGTAATAAACTCGATCCGAATCAAATGATGGTTTAATTGAGAGCTCGTTGCGGTAATAAAAGTAAAATAAGGTATTTGTTTAATGAACATAATGGCGGGTAATTTGTTTGAGATTAATTTTATGTTATAACATGTAATCTGTGTACGAAGTGTTCGGAACGGCGGCGCGCTGCTCATTAACGTTTATGACCTAACGAGGATTTGTGGGTTTATGTTTTGAAAGAATTTGGTGAACTACTGCACTCTTTATCCGTACACTTGTGGGATACCAATCAATCGAGCCGTTCTAGAGATATCCCTGCGACTTTCGATCTTCACTGCATACGCTCTTCTTTTACCTGCTCTTATCCTACCTGTGATCGGCGCGCAGTATTGTGACAGTTACTGGCGAGAAAGAGAGACATTCGCTCCATCAACTGTCTTGATACTGTTATTTCCCTTTTCGTTCATATCATCCCTCTTAGATGTTTAAAGTGGCTTATTTACTTGTATTATATTTGTTTGACGGAGACGTCAGAAAACTCTCGAAACAGAGCGATACTGGTGTTTGTCGAATCGGTTGTCTTATTGCTGTGTTAGATAGGTCAGAGTATGATATGGCTTGAAGAACGTAAAGTTAACTTTGTTGTACGTGTGTTCCAGGGAGGAGGGCGAAGAGAAACCGAAGCCGACGGAGAATCAAGACGACGGGTACGAGACGTCCAACAGCGGCGAGGCGGCGCGCCGCAAGCCCTCGAGCGCGGAGGGCTCGCCCGCGCCGCCGCCCGAGCCCTCGCCGCCGCCCGACCCGCCCTACGAGCCGCTCATGAGGCACTACGAGCCCGAGCCAGAGCCCTACCGCCACTTCGAGCCGCCCGCGCCGCCGCCGCCGCAGCCCGAGCCGCAGTACCAGCACTTCCCCTTCCCCAAGTACGGCGGCGACCCGTACGCCTTCAAGCGCGAGCCCGAGGTGCCGTACGACATGAGCCAGCACCACGGCTACGGCGGGCCCGGCGTCAAGCGCGACGACGAGCTGTACAACGGTATCAAGCGCGAGTGCGACGACCCCTACTCGTTCGTGGAGGAGGATGCTATGTGCGCCATGCTGGGCGGCGGCGCGCCGGCGCACCACGGCGTGCCGCCGCACCTGCAGCACCACGAGCACCACGCGCACATGATGCACCCGCAGCAGATGATGCTCAACCAGCCCAAGAAGCGCGGCCGCAAGAAGAAGATCAAGGACGAGAACGGGTCAGTACTTCCTTCTGATGCAATACACACGTCAGCGACCACAGCGGAACTGATCACACTTCTCAGCGGTAATAGAAAATAGTCTCGTTCGTCACCAGGGCAACGTTAGTGAACCTCATCCTTCGGAGAATATGTTCTGAACGGTTTGAAAGATGATGTAAAAGTGCTAATATAAACAACAATTGATGCATAAAAAGTGTGATCAGTTCCATATACACACGCACATGTAATTAAAACCTTAACAACTCAAGAGAAAATTACGGTAACATCGCCAATCAGTCTCAAGAGCTTATCAATACTAATTACCGTTAATTAGTTGCATAAGATTGTGCCGTAACAGTGGCCGTTAACGTGAGGGTAGAGCTCGAGCTCGAGAATGGCGGCTCATGGCGGAGCGATGCAGCATGGTGACACGATTAGTGCGGCGGCCGCCGACCCCGCCCGAATTAGCGATCCGCGCGCGACCCACTTCCCCACGGAACCCCACACACCACGCTGCACACTCACCATAGCCAACACCTTGATAATGTCTTTCGTATTTCCGCGCGGCTATATTCGGGATCCCTCTAATTGCGTTGGAGGTCAGATAGAAAACGCGCTGTCCGAGCTGAATGGGATCCAGCCGATTAGACTGCTTCCCGGCGCAGTTGCTGAAAGATTCTAAAGTTTTTATGAAAAAATTGGAAGGCGGTTCATTAGCGGATGGTTTTAGACACATACGTGACTGTAAGCTCCGTTTATTCCGCGTCACATTAGTGCCGCGGCTGAATGAGGCCAGAGCTGCTATCAAACGAAATTAAAGATTATTTCTTGCCGAGCTAGTGATGCAAATGACATGTAGAGCGTGCGCACGCATGCCCAGATATTCATGTGTGTGTGATGTTGATGCGGAGTGATATGCGCGCGCGGCCGCTGATAGCGGCGGCGTCAACAAGCACGCTAATGAACGTTTGATGTTGTGGTGTAGCGCTGGCCGGCCCGCCGCGCCTGCGCACGCGCACGCCGCCAGCGTGTTTACGTCGCGCGGGTATTTCGGTACCGGAACCGATGCCGCACTATCGCTAGCCAAAAATCTCAGCAAAATAATCAGATCAAGGTGGAATCGTTGAAACGGAAAGCTGATGATTTTCACTTTCTATCACAATCTAATTGTTTAGGGCCGCCAGACGTGGAAACCGATTGTGCACGGTGACGAGCCCGCGCCGCTACCGACCACTCTCCGTTGATAAACATTGTAGCATGAACTAAACTAATAAACAGCATCGCTCTCCGTAATGAGCGAGACCACCGCGCGATCTGTAACACTTTCCAAAATTAACAATTTTGGGTCACCAGTCGACTAGTAGCTGAACACTGGAACCATGGAAACGATTACTGGGTCAAATATGTTTAGCGAATATTCTAAACATAGTTCGGCGGACTGCGCCGGCGCCGCTGCACCAAAGCCTCTAGAAAGTAAAATGCAATAGAAAAACGAAAGAAAAACGTCGCTGAGGCAGACGGAGTGTGACAATACTTTCTCGGCGCCGAATGCAAATGTGCTGCACGCTTGTCATGCACTTTGTTGAGAGACAATGGTGTCTGCCGGCCGACTGCACACTGCACACTGCAGAGCGCAGAGCCACCGTGACCACATGTCGCAAGCATACTATGTATTGGCGGATTCCTATATGTCATCGCTCGCGAAGTCGCGACTGCTTGAAATGTATTGTCAATTGTAAATTCCGGTTTGGGCGACCGTTATCTGGTCATCCTGAGGGCTTAGTGTGAGTTTTTTAACGTACTCGATCGCGTTAACGTAGGCATTCGCTAATGTCAAATTGTATAGAAAAAAACAGGTTGTCCGTGAGTGTCACCAGACGGCGCTTATTCAGTTTCAATACAAATTGACGTTACGCTAACGCGGAACTGGAAAATAATTAGTCATATTTATCCGTTTGGCTATCGTGAGGCAACTTTCGTCTAATTAAAAGTCACCATAAAATAATTCCAAAATCATGGTTGAGCTGTGAGCGTTATTTTCCATTTTGTTTCACCCATCATTGACTGACGTTTAAAGCTACACGTCAGCACATAGGTTACAGTACAGGCTAACCGTGATAGAACCATTGAACAACTGAACAACCGCATGAAGCTTCGTTAAAATCACGTAACTGCACATTTATCATGTCGTAACATATAAATTTGTAAAGAAAACTCGGCCCAATGAAAGCCGCTCTGGAGACTCGACGGATTTCATTTTTGTATAATGAATATATCGCCTGATTAGCTGAAGACAATTGTAAAAGCTCTGCTCATTCAATGAGAGGTAACTTGCATGTCCTCTGGCCCGAGCCAACGCGCGCCGGAGCCAAACTACAGCAATAGGATAATAGAGTCTGTGACCAGATCACTAGACATGGTTTGTTGATCGCAATACGCTTCGGACTTAAAGAAAAACGTTAATTAAGGCGCTGTGATCAGCAAAAACTCGGTCACTCTCGGACTGTATAGAAAAGAAAGAGAAGCGCGACGACACAATGCTTGCAATTTATTGCCAAATATGAAGCATTTTATCGATTTACTCAAAACTAAGTTGAGCTATTTAAAATCTAAAACAACAATGTTTTGCATTAAGATTCGATTCATTATTTGATATATAAATTTTACCGGCATATGTAGGCTAGTAATATGGGTTTTTTTTTTCTAAGGTCAAAATTAGAGGTAACTTTGACGATCATTTCTATCGAGGATTTCATTTTTAAACATGTTTCGGAAACAACAGTGTTCATTGAAATATAGTTAAAATTAACAGATATTTTTTCTGCAGCTTGAAACTAAACAGATTTGGTTAAAATTATGTTAGCAAACCAGCAATTTTTCAGTTTTTAATGTTCACAGCGCCTTAATGTTAGTTTTATAAACACATAGTTCTTATAACTAATCAAGTGTGTTGCTAAGGAGTTTGCTGCGCCACATCCCTGGGAAAACACTAGGGCGGGCGCTTTGAAGACCGCTCTTTGGTATTTTCGAACTAGTGCCTAATTTAATTATGATACATGAATTTTGATATTTATATACATTTGATAGGCGGTCTTCTGTTTGCTTTTAACCACATAAATACTTATTTCTTATAAATATAATAATATACACACATAATTCCGTCGGAGTCCGCGCTCAAGGTTATAATGAACGTAATGCTTAACATTGCAAGCCCTCTTAATGGAGCCAACTTCATGATGTGGTAAGTTGCTACATTCACAACTTTTGACAGAACATGTTGAAATTTACTCATTTCTGTATTGCGACATTCCGACAGGGCTGTAAGGAAAGGTCCTATGTTCAGCTCTGGGCGGTAAACCTGTTACATTTAAAAGTCATCTTTGACATCGCTTTGTATCTGCAACGCCATCCATCCATTTTACGATTAACGATAATCTTTTCTAAAACTAATAAGTTATCACATACACGCTTCTTCGCAAGCACCTTAACAAGCAAACTGCTTCTTAAATTATTCGTCAACACGTGTGTCCAGTCAACTGCACATCGAAGTAACACAAGAGAAAATCGCTCTTACTGCTACGACATAGCACAAGATCTCAACGCCGAGTCGAGTCGAAGCGATGCGTTTGATTCTCTACACCAAATATCTCTATTTTAATATAGTCGGCAGTTGAGTTTTTGTCGTTTTAATGCGCTTGAGTACGCACACCAATCGGTGCTGTCTCGCAGACGCGCGTATTCTACCGAATGCGCGCATCTCGCGTTTAATTGCCGGCCTAGCCTTTGCATTGAACGGCGCCGTTTAATCAGCGGCCTAAGTGACAACAGCTAGGCAAATGACTTGGTTCAATATCGTTTAATGACTTGCCTAGCCAAGTAGCGGAACATAGGGCACAGCTTATCCGGGTCGAGGTGCCCACACGGATAGCTTAGGTGGTTGAAAATTGAATGTTTCATTTAGATGTTCGTCACACGGTTAACCTATTCTATGAATGGCCTAAGCACCTGCTAGCCCATTCATTAAATGTTGAATTAATTAATTAAACGATGCAGTTCAATGAAAAGGCTAGGCAGCTAATTAAACGGCTGCGACATCGGCACTTCGATTAGATTCGACATTGAGGCCGTGTGTTTGGCCCCTACCATGGTGTGTCGCAAGAGGACTGATCCCTTGTTGTGTTCAGCATGGAGATCAAGGCGGAGCCGGGGATGGAGGGCACGCTGGTGCCGCGCGTGGTGAAGGAGCGCAAGAAGCACGACCGCTTCAACGGCATGAGCGAGGAGGAGGTGTCGCGGCGCACGCTGCCCGACCACCTCGCCGAGAACCTGGACATCATCATTGTGAGTATGATCAGCGCTTACTTACTACGCATTCACTAGCCTTACTAGATACCTATAGTTTTGATGAGTTAACACTGCGAAAGTCACCTTCGATCACCAAAAGAACTTCAGATAGAAGTCTTTTTGTAGGAAACTTCTTCCCCTCCACTCGACTATGTCGCCGTTATAACGGAAAAAATCTCGAGTCTAGGACTTGGAGGAAATGTCAATAAATAACAAACTATAGCACTTGTGGGAGACTGAGTTCAGTGGAGGAAATACAAGAATATAGCTGCAAGCATAATCTCGTTTTTTTTTCTCAACCCCACTTCCTGAGAATTACATGAGAATTCAAACGGGAATTCGCGAGCAGCGCCAATGGATGTGATTAGTTTTCATGATTTTGCCAATCCAATAATAACTGCTGCTTATGATGAGCAGTAAGTCTTGGGAACTGGTTGGTTGCACATAGGCGACGGATGAGGCACCTGTAAGCAGTACTAATTATAAACAAATTATACAGCGCGTGACCTCTGCCCCGTCCTGTGCTAAGTTGTTCTAAGCATACGTGTTTATGATGGGGATTACATTGTTGTTGTGCCATGCTGCTAACCACACTGTTGTTTAGTCATTACAAGTATCATCCCCTTTACATGATAACTGACATGAAGTTAATATAGCCAAGGAAATGATTTTCGACGGCACGGTTGGCGCAGTGGTTGAGCGATCGACTACTGCGCTGCGTGTCGCGGGTTCGATTCCCGCACGGGACAAATATTTGTATGGCCTACAGATAGTTGTTCCGGGTCTGGCTGTTTGTGTATGTGAGTTTATATGTTTGTAAACGCAGCCACGATACAAGAGAAGTTCCTAGTGTGAGTCTGATTTATGATGCCCGAATAGCCACTACTTACTGAATATATTAGTGAAATGGAACAGAATTTGTATGAAATGATCTGCCAAGTAAGTTAACGGGAACTAAATCATAGGTGGTGAATTAAGCCAGGTGGTCTATTTCTTTATGTAACAGTAAAAATTATTGAAGGTTCAGGTAACTGGGAATTTGTTGTCAAAAGTGGTATTTATTTATTTTCCATGACTTCATATTGACCAACCAAAATGGCAATTAAGAATTGATAAATTGATTGTATCTCGACGTTTGAGATTTCTAGGAAAACGGGGCAGAGTGTGATGACTTAGTATCAGTTTTGATTTTCCTCTACTTATTTCTTTGGGTATTCAAGACGAGATGTTTGTGTGGTTTTTACTTTTAAAGAAACTTGTTTTCGATGAGTTGGTATTTCCATAATACTCGCAAATTCGATGATAGTGCAGTGCGATGCGAAATGATTAAAACCATGTTCACTATGTTCTACTAACTCTTAAGAAATAACCAAGTACTAGGTTTGACCGCGTGGCTTTTTCACGAGTTTTTAACCGACTTCAAAAAAAGGAGGAGGTTCTCCATTCGGTATCATTTTTTTTCTAGATACTCTTTGCCTGACTTGACTACTGTAAAATAGTTCTTGCTACTTTCATATATTAGATACCTACCAGTTGTAACACCTAGATAGATAACAAATAAACTATTCATAGGTGTAACAAAAGAAATTAGAACAGTGGCCTTAGTAAGTTTTAAGAATAGAATAGAATATAATATAATATATATTTTTTAAATGTAGTGTATAAAATATCAAAAGAAACTGATAAAAATATCTCTTTAACATACAATTAAAGTGTTCCTACAAGAATAAAAAAGTGAAAATTAAACTAATAGTACCTAGTACGTAGTACCGGTAACTTTATTATCTAAGGGACAGAGTTCATAATGTTCAGTGCTATTTGCTGTCATATTTTGTTCCGATTTATACTATCTTCCTCCAGGCCTTATTCAGGGCTAAGAGAAAATTATAGACAGAATGATGTTAGCTTTATGCAACATGTACAGTCAACCGCACGCTCTTTCCCATTTGATATTCACAGTGCCAGAGTACTATCTAGTAGACGTGTGGCTGATCGTACAAGTTTGATCCAGTAGCAGTATTTAATAGCATTGACCAATCTAATGTCAATGTCACCCTTAGGTCGGTAGGCGTGATCCGTCTGTCGGTGTCAGCGGTTTTTCTACGAAACTATGTCACATAGGTATATCCCGTACGAATTAACATGGCACCCGGCTCGACACATTTCGAATGACGTTTAAAGGTTTTAATTTGAATTGAAAAATTATATTTCGATGAAAACAATATGAACTCGTTACAGTTGCGTTTATATTATTTTCATTGAAATCGAATGGTTCAATTTAAATCAAAATGCCAAAACGTAATTCGAGCCAGGTGCCAAGTTAACGCGTGCGGGTAGTATAAGATTAAGTATAGCCTTATTAATAAAAAATATAACCATACGATTACTTTAAATTAGCAGATTCTTAATTCCAATTTGAGTAACTGAAACCCAAACTATTACTTTTGATTCAAATTTTGTATAGAGAATGTGAATAGGGAGGTTTCCTGAGTAAAATAAATGTGATTCTAAAATATACATATCCAATATTTTTCGATAATTAACTGACAGACTAACTGTCAGTTAATTATCGAAAAATATTGGATATGTATATTTTTCATTATTTGTTTACGTGAAAAGAGAAAAAATACGTGTCTAATATTTTTAGTAAATCTATTTGGCGGGAGTAAGCCTCGTATTACTAGTAAGAATAAGATGAAGGTACACATACCTACAAGAGTGGTCGTGCTACAGATCGGCATCAACCCCGGGCTGTTCGCGGCCTACAAGGGGCACCACTACGCCGGCCCGGGGAACCACTTCTGGAAGTGCCTGTACCTGTCCGGCCTCACGCGGGAACAGATGAGCGCCGACGAAGACTATAAGGTTTGTACTCGATTGTATTATTAGCATGCGCACTTTATGGCACACTCACTTATAATAAGAGATTCGCTGGTATTGATCTATACTAATATTATAATGCTGAAGAGTTTGTTTGTTTGGTTGAACGCGCTAATCTCAGAAACTACTGGTTCGAATGGAAACAATATTTTAGTGTTGGATATTCCATTTATCGAGGAAGGCTAGAGGCTACGACCAATAAGAGCGGAGCTTTAATGAAAAATGTGAAGCAAACGAAGTAGCGCGGGTCAGCTCGTGTAGCCTCATTCATCAAAACCAGTTCACCGACGTTGACATGACAGCGCAACAAACAAACGAACTCACTTTCGCATTATTTAACAAAATAATATTACCTGTCATTGTTATTTAATAAGAGGGTCGTCGTATTATTTTGATGTTTTTCAATAAGGGGATAAGACCTCAAAAACTCTGCTTACATGGAATAACGGGGACTAGAAGGGTTGTCTATTGTTTGCAGAGATAATCTTCAAAAAAACTTGGTCTGCTCGAATGCATTCGCGCTACGCAGCGTGAGGCCTGCACTTTCTAGTTTCCATTTAGCAACGGCGTTCTATGTCCGACACTGCCTTGTGATAGCCTGACTTTTATTTTCATTATATTTGTAGGCTATTTAGAGAGATAGATTTGTCGTTCACTTTGAATGATAGTTGCTATTTTTTTTTGCAATTCCAAATTGAATTGAATCAAGGTAAATGCACTTTTACTGTGTGTGGGCTGTATCGCAGGTTTTTGTAGTCAACTAGTAGGTAACTGGGGGCCGCACGGCCGGACAAACATTATACTTAGGACAACGTACCATCACAGGAGTTTGTATGCGTCAAAGATATAGGATCGTAATTATTTATTTACAAAGATTGTAGATTAAATCTTTTTACATAGAAGACTCTAAAATGAACTAAACTATTAACACCGTTCCTCCGTCCCTCGTGCCGGGCGCGTGGTGCCTCACGTGGCAGCGTGCAGGCGGGCCTGCCGGGTACAGGAATTTGATCAAAACATTCACCGCGGCTCGGGAACGCAAAGGGCATTAGGAGGGCATTAGGAGGAGCACGGGTGGGTTTTAGGCACATCCAGAAAAAAACACTATTCCTCCGTGTCTCGGAAAGCACGGTAAGCTGTTAGTTCCGGCTGTCATTTTGGTAGATCTTTCACAGTCGATGCAGGTATTCAGAAACCAAGAAGTCTGAATAAGGTCCGTAGGCACAGCATCTCATTCAAGGAGGCTGCATCAAGCTGTATAAGTATAGTAGCTATTAATATTTGTTTACTACTAATAGTACGGCGCTCGTTTACAAACAAACTTAGGACGCAGTGAGTACGCATCACTATTAACTTCTATTTACATACACATCGCCGCTTGAATACAAATAAGCAAGTGATTTAGTATAACTTAAAACTGAAGTAAATAATTAATTATGTTTTGAGTCATCCATTTAATTCCCAAATCGGTTTTACTAGTTAATTAATTGTTTTCCTTGTACGGGGAGAGTCGGCAAATTTTCAACATGTTTCCCAAGTTGAACGTTCTACTGGGATAAAAACTATCCTTTTCTAGACTATGGTCTACTCGTGTTCCAAATTATAATCCTTACGAATATTGATCCGCCTGGCCTTTTCACATCTATATCGGGGTTGGCTCCCAGTCAAACCGGATCCAGTTAAATACCAATATTTTAAGTAGAACGGTTGCCTACCAGACCTCCACAATCCATTAACTGGGTAACACGGTATTTCTTGGCAAGACAGGTGTCAGATTTTTTTTTGGGTTCTGTAATCCGTAACGACTGCCAAAGATCTACAAATGACAGCCGGGACCAACGGCTTAACGTGCTTTCTGAGGCACGGAGGAAACTCAATATGATACGATGGTCACCCATCCACATACCAACCTCGGCAAGTGTTGCTTAACCTTGAAGATCGATCCGTGCGGCCGTTATTATTTAGCCACGAGCTCCTCAATAATCCTGACTAGTATTATTAATACGAAAATCGGATTGTTTGATTAGAAATTAGATACAGCCGCGGGTCAAAGCTACTTTCATCTAAATCAAAGATTTGGATTGACTGATAACATCTCGACGATCACATGAATACAAGCAGGATTAATAGTAATACCACACACGAACGAATTCAACAAATCCCCACACACTATCCGTTGGTTACGAGTACCAACTGTAATGAATACCAAACCAAACCAAATAAACCAAAATATCTTATAAGTAGTCCTAACTATTGACTTAATTATGTTGATATTGTCAACATGTCCTCACCACTCACCACTCACCACCCAACCTTCCTTCCAGCTGCTGAACTTCGGCATCGGCTTCACGAACATGGTGGCCCGACCCACCAAGGGCAGCGCCGACCTGACGCGGCGCGAGATCAAGGAGGGCTCGGCCATCCTGCTGGACAAGCTGCAGACCTACCGGCCCAAGGTGGCCGTCTTCAACGGGAAGCTCATCTACGAGGTGTTCTCGGGCAAGAAGGACTTCTGCTTCGGCAAGCAGCCCGACACCATCGCGGGGACTAACACTGTGAGTACTTATAGTTCTCTGAATGCCTTATGACATTTACTTTTTTCGTTAAGTGCGTTTACGCGGTACGGCATTTGAACATCATCATCATCATATCAGCCGAAAGACATAGGCCTCCCCCAATTGGGGGGGGGGGGGGTTTGTCATAATCGCCACGCTTGGCAGGCGGCCTGGGTATCGCAGTGTAGCTGTAGCTATGTAGGTACATAGCTACAGCTACACTGCGATACCCAGGCCGCCTGCAGCAGCAGCATTCTCTGTAGGTACAGAGAATGCTGCTGCCCATTCTCTGGTGAGTCCCTTAGTCGCCTCTTACGACACCCATCGGATAAAACCTTATTTATCGAAATGAATGAACCGATTTTAATGTTACTTGGTATGCATACCTTACTAAATATCCAGGTCTAAATAGTTAGTAGAGAACATTTTCGAAATCTTTTTCGAAAATCACAATCACTATCAATCACTATCTTTCTCTCTTTTTATCTGTTATCTATAGAAAGTGAAAAACGTCACTCTATCTTTCCCTCTGAACTTATTAATGTAGGTACCGCGTAAACGCTCTTAAATTCTAAACGAATATAATATACAATTAGAAGGTGCTTTTGAAAGTGGTATAATTATTGTCATTAGTTAGTTGCTAATCTAGGGTTAAATTTACTTTGGTATCGTTCGTCAAAACGTTGAGCTCCTTAAAGTTGTAAGTTTGAGCTACACGATCTACACGTCCCCTTAACATTAGTATAATGTACATATGGAGCACAGTAGCATGCGGGTGTAACAAGTGTGTGATGTGGTGCGATGCTCGTGCGCAGTACATGTGGGTGATGCCGTCGTCGTCGGCGCGCTGCGCGCAGCTGCCCCGCGCGGCCGACAAGGTGCCGTTCTACGCGGCGCTGAAGAAGTTCCGCGACTACCTCAACGGGCTGGTGGCGCACGTGGACGAGAGCGAGCTGGTGTTCCCCGACAACACCTCGCGGCGCCCGCAGGAGGAGATGGAGATCCGACGGTAGGCATCCGACCTGTCTGGCGACCCTAGCCGTGTCGGCTCCCAGCTTCACTGGATGCAGCTGAATACACCAGCATCCCCAATCGGGTATTTTAATAAATAGAAAAAAAATCTATTTCATTTGTCTGTAACATTTAAAAGTATTGTCGACGTATTACGTATTTCTGCCTTTTTAAATCAACAAAGATAAGGTGCATGAAAGTTCAAAAGTTGGGCTAGTGAAGTAACGGAACAACACTCAAAGAACTGATCCATTCATTCATAATTATGTTTAAAAATTCATCTGCTCGAAAAACACGCAATGAACACAGTTGCAATTGCAGAATGAAAGCTTTATGAGACCGATTGCTTTCTTCTTTTTATTACGCAATTAAGCTGACCTCCACAGCCCAGTAGCTGAGTAACACGATGGTGAAATATCCTTTGGCAAGACATGTGAACATGTTCGGGCCGTCATTGCGGTTATTTTGTACTGGACCATAGCTGGGAACCGACTGGTTAGGGCGGTAGCACTATTATTATTATTTCTACTCGATTTTAATATATTAATTGGACAGAATGTGTCGGCTTGGTGATGGGTGTTTTTTCAAATAAATGTACTTTTGTAGATGTATGTTTCTAGTATGGGATAAACATTTTATCTATTTCGGGATGTACATGTTAAGTCAGTAGGTGTAGGGGTAACCCATTAGTTGAACCTTTGGGCGTAGAAAGTACCTGCATAAATAAAAAAACACTTCTACAAAGGGTGCGGGAGTTGGGTTCGGTCACTTGAATGTGTGTGTGTGTGGCTGGTTTGGAACCATTACGGTTATTGTATCTCTTTCAGCGAGAGTGACAGGACCAGCAGTTTCAGAATTAATTGTGAACTTGTATGGTTACATAAGTTCACGAAGGAGTTTCAGAATATAACCGAAATAGTACAACAGAATCTCCACAATAGTGGAGATTCTGTTCCGAATAATTATAGGGACTATTTGAAAGTGACAAGTGGTCACTATCGAGTCTTCTACAAGGCACAATACACGGGTCAACCTCAGATCAACGATTAGTGATTAGTGGGCACTGCAGGCGTTCGAGTCCCGCGTCAGAATGTAGTGTGGCCGTGTGTGCGCTACTGAGCACGGCCGCCACACGCACCCAACGTGTGTCTGACGGGGATGGGTCTCCTACCTAACGCTATCGCGTCAGCGAACACATCACAAGGTATTTTTGTTAGATGGAGTAATATTTTAAAGACATCATAACCATAGCAATTCGGCGTTCGGCAAGGCTCTATATCTGGCCGATGACGTTGATAGGAGACCTTATCTACATAATTTTGAAGTTAGCGTCGGGCGCACAGTATAGTATAAGTGACCTAGCCTGACTAACCTTGGGTACTTCTGTAGATGTGTTGAGTGTCCTCTCTGTACATACGTCAGTCGATGTTATGTGTCCTTCTCGGTAGTGTGATAGATTTGTCACCAAACTGGCTCACGAGCATTCCAGACAACTGTCCTTAACTTTATAGTTTTCCATCTTGATCATATTAAATAACAACTCCAAAATAAAGTCATTGTAATGTTTTAGCATCAAATCTGTGTTAGCCTTGTAACTAACTTTGTAAATGAAACCAAATGATTAAATAACAATCAATAATATCTTAATAGTAGAACGAAATTATAACAAAATTAGTAATGAATGTAGACGTCCCTCTGTCCTGTAACAACACGCTGGCCTCTCCCCGTTTTGCTAAAGATTTTTAGTTTTTGTACTGATTGAACTTAGCCCATTTATTTCAAATTGTTCGATTGTTTCAGCCAAGCCAGCAGGTAATATAACTCGCTGCCAGTTAACATTTGACTAGTTCACTTTACAAAACATTTTCATTTGAAACAGACGATTTGACATCAATTATTTTAGTTTGATCCGCTACGGCGACTAGGTCGTAGGATACTGTAGGAGTAGTTAGCTCGCTGTTCGCACAGGACTCGCTAGAAATATGGAAGTGCGTACTAGTGCAATTGGCGTAGGCATTGATGTCAAGCTGTAGACGAGGGTTGAGTCGGACCTGCACGCTTTGTATGTTCTGTAGACGAACGTAACACTTGCTATGCTACGGCCGAGAGTACTAGAGGTTCATGTACTTCATACTTGTCAATTGACAACTGCTCTCTATATTTTAGCTATTATATGTGGTTGTCATGTTCACGATTGTATCTCGTTTACTTTTAGCCGTGACACAGTACCGACAACTCGCATGTCACCACGACCGCCATTGTCCGCTGGTGCCGTGCAGGTTGTCAAGTGATGCTTGAGTAGATCCACAGCCTCCCGCGCTGCTGCACATCTCCCGTACAGTGATGCATGAGAACAGGCTGCGTAGGACGTGTCGGTCTGATTCAACCCTGAGCAAGCTCTACCTCTCTCTGGGATTAAGTTTGGTGACAAATATATGAACACACTTTTAGTTCCAATTGTAGCCCTGTTAGTGGCCGATTATATACTATTCTACTGGCATATCAGGGCTTCGTTGAGATATTTCGTTAGTCGAGAACGAGTGGGTGGGGCTCGTAGTGGGAGTAGGGCGGTAGGTGACGCCATGCGGCCACACGAGTGAGCGAGCCACGTTGCAGACTGACGATGGAGCCGGAGCCGGGCGACACCATCATCCTGGAGGACGGCACGGAGGTGCCGCTCAAGAAGAAGCGCGGCCGCCCCAAGAAGGTGAAGCTGGAGAACGGCGAGGTGGCGCCCGCGGCTCCCAGGCAGCCGCGCCAGCCCAGGCCTCCGCCCGCGCTGGACGCCGGCGACCAGCCGCCCAAGAAGAAGAGGGGCCGCCCCAAGAAGATACGCCCCGAGGAGCAGCAGTTCCTCATGCAGCACCAGCAGCACCAACAACAGCAACAGGTCAGTAACATACATCGCTATTTAGGACTTGCTTTTTTCTGCGATTCCTTCTGATTAAATAACACAGGGTGAAAAGCTGATATGGAATTTACCCAAAGGAATCATTGCTCTATTTATTTAAATGAGTAAGACTACATCCAAAGATTTTTGAAGAGTATTGCATCATCCAAAAATGAAATTGTTACAATCAATGTGCTTTGACAACTAATAAAAAGATTACATAAAGATAACCTTCTGGACCACAACCAGTCAATTTGATTAGCAAAGTTGCCTTAGTAAATAATAAATTTAATTAGACCAGGTTAGAAGAAAGGCAGATCTCATCTCATGAAGCTCATGATTTTTGTTATCCAACCGCATGGTTTAGCGTTGGTAAAACAAACAGCATGAGCTTAAAATTATGAATGCAGCGCGCCTCGTAAGGAAACGAATGAATATAGACCACTTTCTCACGCGTGAATTAAAATCCACCTTTTATTTCGACCTAACAATGAACAATTTAATTCAACATAATCTTTTACTGCGTAGCAAACAAACGCGATGGTGCAGCAGAGCAGTGGGCTGTCGTCGCTGCAGCCCATCCACGCGCACGGCCACCTGCCGCACGAGCAGGGCTACCTGTCCGGCGTGGGCGACAGCTTCCCGCCGCAGCTGCCGTCGCCGCTGGCGCAGGGCTCGCTGCTGTACCCGCACCAGCAGCACCAGCAGCTCACCAACGACTCCGGGAGCTACTTCCAGCAGCAGCCGCCCAACTCAGGTATGTGACGCGGCGCCGCTGGCCAGGCAGCATGGCTCGCTGCTCTACCCGCCAATCCGTAACCATTGAAACAGCGTTGTTTACGCTATCAAAATATCATCTGCAAACAGTACTACGACACAAATACGTTAAGAAAAATAGCAGATCGTTTATATACACCAGAAATAAGAATGGACCAAGTAAAGAACCTTGAGGCACTCCTAAATGAACTGGTAGCCCGAAAGACTTCACACCATTGAGATCTACACATTGGAACCTATTATGTAAATATGAATCAATTACGTTACGAGCTTTGCTTTGGAGAGCGAAATGGCGTAGTTTACGCAAAAGCGTGTCATTGTGTACGCAATCAAATGCTTTGGAGAGATCATAGAAAATGCCAATTGCTTCTTGCAAGTTCCCCCATGCGTTAAATGTGTCTTATGAGAGCAACACCCACATCGTTCTGAAGTCGAACGACCTTTTGTTAAGACATATTGTTCATTTGTAGGAGGAAATGAAAGGACTAAGTAATTGCTTGAGTATTAACTTTTCAAATGTTTGAAGATGTAATTTTTATTAGAGATGATGATATCTGTAGAAAAACTATTTTACACGATTGGCAGATACGATGATTATTTAGCACTGTTACAAAATCGTCCTGTGACACTAACATTACGCGCCGTGTTCTTTCTCAAACTCCCTTCCCTCAATATAAGTCCTCAGTGGTTCATCATCATCATATCAGCCGAAAGAAGTCCACTGCTGGACATAAGCCTCCCCCAAGTGTCGCCACAAAAACCGGTCCTGTGCGTCTCGCATCCATCGGCTTCTCGCGACCCTCACCAGGTCATCGGTCGATCTTGTGGGAGGCCTTCCAACGCTGCGTCTTCCGGTACGCGGTCGCCGCTCCAGAACTTTTCGGCCCCATCGACCATCTGTTCTGCAAGCAATGTGCCCCTGCTCACTGCCACTTCAATTTGGCGATCCTTCGGGCTATGTCGGTAACCTTGGTTCTCTTGCGGATATCGTCATTCCTGATTCGATCACGCAAGGAAACTCCGAGCATTGCCCTTTGAGTGACTTGAAGCCTTCTGATGAGTGGTTAACAAGTAAATATGTTATTGTTCAGGCATGGAGTCCCCGCTGGACGTGTCGCCGGCGCCCATGCTGGGCGGCATGGCGCGCGGCTACGGCTCGCCGGGCGGCTACGCGGCGTCCCCGCGCGGCGTGTACGCGTCGCCGCGCTCGCAGGGCTACTCGCCCTCGCCCGCGCGGCCCGCCGGCACGCCTCAGCCGCAGGTACTAGTACTAGATGTTCAGGCATGGAGTCCCCGCTGGACGTGTCGCCGGCGCCCATGCTGGGCGGCATGGCGCGCGGCTACGGCTCGCCGGGCGGCTACGCGGCGTCCCCGCGCGGCGTGTACGCGTCGCCGCGCTCGCAGGGCTACTCGCCCTCGCCCGCGCGGCCCGCCGGCACGCCTCAGCCGCAGGTACTAGTACTAGATGTTCAGGCATGGAGTCCCCGCTGGACGTGTCGCCGGCGCCCATGCTGGGCGGCATGGCGCGCGGCTACGGCTCGCCGGGCGGCTACGCGGCGTCCCCGCGCGGCGTGTACGCGTCGCCGCGCTCGCAGGGCTACTCGCCCTCGCCCGCGCGGCCCGCCGGCACGCCTCAGCCGCAGGTACTAGTACTAGATGTTCAGGCATGGAGTCCCCGCTGGACGTGTCGCCGGCGCCCATGCTGGGCGGCATGGCGCGCGGCTACGGCTCGCCGGGCGGCTACGCGGCGTCCCCGCGCGGCGTGTACGCGTCGCCGCGCTCGCAGGGCTACTCGCCCTCGCCCGCGCGGCCCGCCGGCACGCCTCAGCCGCAGGTACTAGTACTAGATGTTCAGGCATGGAGTCCCCGCTGGACGTGTCGCCGGCGCCCATGCTGGGCGGCATGGCGCGCGGCTACGGCTCGCCGGGCGGCTACGCGGCGTCCCCGCGCGGCGTGTACGCGTCGCCGCGCTCGCAGGGCTACTCGCCCTCGCCCGCGCGGCCCGCCGGCACGCCTCAGCCGCAGGTACTAGTACTAGATGTTCAGGCATGGAGTCCCCGCTGGACGTGTCGCCGGCGCCCATGCTGGGCGGCATGGCGCGCGGCTACGGCTCGCCGGGCGGCTACGCGGCGTCCCCGCGCGGCGTGTACGCGTCGCCGCGCTCGCAGGGCTACTCGCCCTCGCCCGCGCGGCCCGCCGGCACGCCTCAGCCGCAGGTACTAGTACTAGATGTTCAGGCATGGAGTCCCCGCTGGACGTGTCGCCGGCGCCCATGCTGGGCGGCATGGCGCGCGGCTACGGCTCGCCGGGCGGCTACGCGGCGTCCCCGCGCGGCGTGTACGCGTCGCCGCGCTCGCAGGGCTACTCGCCCTCGCCCGCGCGGCCCGCCGGCACGCCTCAGCCGCAGGTACTAGTACTAGATGTTCAGGCATGGAGTCCCCGCTGGACGTGTCGCCGGCGCCCATGCTGGGCGGCATGGCGCGCGGCTACGGCTCGCCGGGCGGCTACGCGGCGTCCCCGCGCGGCGTGTACGCGTCGCCGCGCTCGCAGGGCTACTCGCCCTCGCCCGCGCGGCCCGCCGGCACGCCTCAGCCGCAGGTACTAGTACTAGATGTTCAGGCATGGAGTCCCCGCTGGACGTGTCGCTAGTACTAGATGTGGCGCTAGTACGAACTAACGACACATCTACGACTATATACTATACTCGATTATTGACTAACTAATTAGCCTAGTAAAAAAAAACACTTTTTTCTTATTACCCGACTGCGTCAAAGGGAGGGTAATGTTTTTCAAGCGTATATTTGTATGTATATCCATTTCTTTGGCCCTACAGCCCAAACTGCTGGACGAATTTTGACATTTATGAGGTGTCATGAGTTCATCAGAATAGGGATGCTTCCTGGTTAAAAAATATATAATTTTATTTAGTCCGTCAGTTAGATTATCGAAAAATATTGGACACGTATTTTTTACTTTATCAATTCAATAAAACAAGACGAAGATAGAACGCATCAAAGATTAGGAGTGGGTGGTTGTGACGTCACGTGTATGTAAAAAGTGTACTTACAAGTGACGTCACACGAGTTTTCAACGTACTGTATTGTTTTAATTTTTTGTTTACGTGAAAAAAGAATAAATACGTGTAATATTTTGTGGAATCTATCTGGCGGATTAATTAGATTTTTTTAGTCATTACCCTATTGTGGTAGTAGTCACATAGGATATATAAATTTTCAAAACTGACTAAAATGTAGGAGATGAAAAATGGCTGTCAAAAAACCCGACCACTAAAAAGTTCTAAACAAGTAGCTTTTCAAGCAGTCTGATGAAGTTCAATCACAGATCTGAGGCTACAAACTGCATCAGACTGCTTGAAAAGCGACTTGTTGGTCGGGATTTTTGACAAGTAATTTTTTTTAAGTTACAAAGTTAAATACGGTTTATTAACTAGTGTCAGATACGTACATATAAAATGATTAGTGAAACCATTCAGTACATGTCTCGCACCCGTCCAGGAGCAGAGCATGCTGCACCAGTTCCCGGGCAGTCCGGCCGCCTTCTCCGCGCCCTCCCCGCCGCGCGCGGGCTCCGGGGGAGGGGGAGGCGGAGGGTACGGCTCCCCCGCGCCGCCCGCGCCCCGCGCCGCGCCCTTCAGCGGCCGCTCGCCGCTGTACGCGCACAGCCCCGCCTCCTACCAGCACCAGCAGGCACAGGTCAGTGGACATGACGACACCCCACTAACACGACTCGGCTCCGGGGGAGGGGCAGGGTACGGCTCCCCCGCGCCGCCCGCGCCCCGCGCCGCGCCCTTCAGCGGCCGCTCGCCGCTGTACGCGCACAGCCCCGCCTCCTACCAGCACCAGCAGGCACAGGTTACACTCAACCTGTAACCACCACCCTGGTTGCTTTTGTACACTTGGACGGAGCTAGGCCGGCAAACTTAGCCAGGACACCTACGCACAACGGAGTCCATACTCTATTCTATCCGTTGCGGGGTTTTTTTATGGATGGGAAATCATCAAAATGACTTCTTCCGCTCTGGGTAGACTGGAAGGGAGTGTCAGACTCTTACTGACTAAAACCCATCTGTGTTTCTCCTTATGATCTTTGCGTTCCAGGGTCACGGTGACTCTTTCGAACAAATTCCGCAACCCTAGCAGGCTCTGGCCCTAACGGGCCCCGTCTACTTAGCTGACATCTCTTGGAGGCGCACATGGAACACAACGCTTCGTCGACCCGGACCAGTGGCGCTGTATATATATAGGGTGTATAGCTCTATCCATCCGTCTCGCTCGAACGACTCACGCTTTAACACGGCATGGTAGGGCCGCTGGTTGTTATCGGGCCGCGAGCCACCCAACGCTCGCCATCCGCGTCCCGTGCCTACGGTGGCCGAGAATCGCCCTGCGACTCCTGACGCCCGGGGCGTCTTCTTCTGTTTCGGCGGCTAAGGCGTGACATTTGCCTCTCCTTCACGCGGCCCGCCCCTTCCTTTACTAGCATTACTGTTTCGCAAAAGGAGGTGACGGCTTCCCACGCCTCCGCGCTCCGGACCATGAAGTGAACCAGAGCCGGTAGCGAGAGGTCGCCGTCGCTGATCGCCGAGGACATGGTGGTGCTCCGCCCAAGCAGGGCAGACCTTCACCGTATGCTCCGCCGTGTCCTCTGCGGTGGTTGACTTCTCTTCTGGTTGGTTTTCCCATGGACAACTTTATGTAACTCTATAGCAAGTTTCATCAACATCGTGTATCATCATCATTATCCACAGTCAAACTTCGCTCACTCCTGAGCATAGGCCTCTCTTTTCGTGTGCCAATCCCCACGTTCCTGTGCCAGCCTCATCCAGGTTCTACCCACGATGGCAACAATATCGTCCGCCCATCTCGCCACCGGTCGACCGATACTTTTTCTTCCAGTCAAGAGGTGATACTCGACGGCGCGTTGTGTTCCACGCGCGTCACAAAAAGATGTCAGCATAAAGACGAGGCCCGCTAGGGCCAGTGCCTGCCAGGGTTGCGGAATTTGTTCGAAAGAGTCACCGCGGCCCTGGAACGCAAAAGTCATTGGAACACAGATGGGTTTTAATCAGTAAGTCTGACACTCCCTTCCATTCCGCCCAGAGCGAAAGGAGTCATTTGATGTTTTCCCATACATAAAAAAGAGGCAAGCAATGATAGATATTGACTGTTCGTATTAGATATACGAACACATTGATCTTACCTAGCCACATCATTTTACAATACATACACGCGAACGAAGTTGCGGGCAACAGCTAGTAATAAAAAATCCCTTCCGTCCGAATACTCATTGCAAGCAGACGTGCTTTTAGTTTTACTAATAAAATACTTTCTCTGCTCACGCGGTTTTAGTACGTAATTGGTAGCGCAGTGATATCCCTATTGCTTAAAAATCTCGAACAACGTATTTAAAATAGCCTGCCCCGCGCGCACCTCGAGTAAAGGAGAGGCACCTCATAATTGCCCTCTCGCTCCTGCACCGCTGACCCGTCGTCGTAGCGGCACCGAGCTACAGTCGCGGGCGCCTGCATCTCTCTCCTTTCAACACAAAGCGACAGAACGTGACAACAACTGCGTGCTGGCTACGTTGCTACGTAAGGCGTAGCGCAGTGGATAAGCTTGTCAAGTAAGCCTTTGTTTTGTTGTACGAATAACGTAAATAAATAAACATGATGCGACGCTCTCCACCACTCAATAAAACACTATCTGCGTCCGACACAAATATAAAGTCGAGGTCTGGTGAGGACGAAGATATCAGCCACCTTCATATCACAACGAGAGATAAACGTCGTCGGGTCTCTGATGAGAGCTATGATGAACTTACAGCGTTCAAAATGGAGATTAAGGAAATGTTGCTAAGCTTTCAAGACACCCAAAATAAGAGATTTGACTTACTGAATAGGCACATTGAAGAAGTAAAATCACAGAACTCCTCCATTTTTACCACAAATCAGGAGATAGAACACTCTCTTGATGATGTGTCTCATCAACTCAAGTCAATGCAATCCAAGATTGTTGGATTGGAGGATCAACGAAAGAACCTTATGAGCCAAATTTCGAATATCGATGAAAAGTGCGATTTTCTAGAGAAATCTCTTAAAAAAACCAGTATCGAACTGAGATATATTCCCCGAGTGCAAAAGGAAAACAAGGACATTCTTTTCAACTACATAACTGAGCTTTCGAAATGCTTGAACATCACTCTTCACGCAGGCGACTTACGTGACGTTTACCGTGTGCCTAACAAGAAAGATCCTTTAAAAACCACTGTAGTTGCTGAATTTTCGAATACTCAGTTAAAGACTAAATTTTTGAGCACCGCCAGGCAGTACGGCCGCAATGGAGGACGTCTTCAAGGTTTTGGACTGGAAAAGGCTAGGCATTAATGTCAATGGCGAGTACATCACTCATCTTCGATTTGCCGACGATATAGTCGTCATGGCTGAGACCACGGAGGACCTCAGTACAATGCTCGATGACCTCAGTAGAGCTTCCGAAAGAGTGGGTCTTAAAATGAACATGGACAAAACCAAGGTCATGGTAAATACCCATGTAGCACCCACTCCTATCAAGATTGGAGGCTCTGCACTCGAAGTTGTTGATGAGTACGTCTACCTGGGACAAACGATCCAGCTAGGTAGGGCTAACTTCGAGAAGGAGGTCAACCGTCGAATCCGACTCGGATGGGCGGCGTTCGGGAAGTTGCGCGGTATCTTCTCGTCTCACATACCACAGTGTCTCAAGACGAAAGTCTATGACCAGTGCGTGTTGCCAGTGATGACCTATGGACTCGAAACGTGGTCGCTCACAATGGGCCTCATCAGAAAGCTTAAAGTCACCCAAAGGGCAATGGAGAGGGCAATGCTCGGAGTTTCTTTGCGTGATCGAATTAGGAATGATGATATCCGCAAGAGAACCAAGGTTACCGACATAGCCCGAAGGATCGCCAAATTGAAGTGGCAGTGGGCAGGGCACATTGCTCGCAGAACAGATGGTCGATGGGGCCGAAAAGTTTTGGAGTGGCGACCGCGTACCGGAAGACGCAGCGTTGGAAGGCCTCCCACAAGGTGGACCGATGATCTGGTGAGGGTCGCGGGTAACCGATGGATGCGAGACGCACAGGACCGGTTGTTGTGGCGACACTTGGGGGAGGCCTATGTCCAGCAGTGGACGTCTTTCGGCTGATATGATGATGATGATGATGAGACAGTACAATAAAACCAAGGAACTGAAGATCCAAAACCTGGGAATTGAAAATAACTTTTCGGCCCTATTTCTATCTGAATCACTTACTGCTAAATCCAGACGACTACACTTTCTTGCAAGAGATGTTGCAAAATCAGAAAATTTCAAATATTGCTGGACATCGAACGGGAATGTGTATTTGAAAAAAAAGGATGGCTCCGAATACATACAGATCAAAAATGAAGCTCAGCTTGGGAATTTGAGAAAGTCAGAATGACTAGGTTTATTATTGCTTACCATAATTATATTTACTTTGTACTCCATAATAATTTTGGTTCTTCTAAATGCATTTAAATTAAACTGTATCACAAAAATACGTAATCTCCAGACATCAAAACACACTCAATTACACATACAAAAACACAAGTCACTATATCTGAGAACAAACGCTCTTACTACACTCATTTGCAATCACAACATTACACTTACCCGCATTCAAAATATAACCGCGCGCATAACTAATTACTCAATATCAATTAACTTAATTAACTTTATAATGTCAATAATCAAAAATAGTTTACACCTTGTTGTTAAATGTACACAAATCAATCGCTTACAAATGTATTTATTCTTCATATTATCGCATACCACAGACTTAGTCTACTTGTATTTTTTTAATATACCGACATACCGAGTAATGTCATACTTTACATATTTAATCTATCACGATGTTCGATAATAATAAACTTTTAGATGATATTGATAGTATGAGACTAACTAGGTCCATAGAATTGGATAATCCTGATATTTGTAAACAACACCTTGGTGACACTACGAAACAATTTACTATCTTCTCGCAAAACATACGAAGTATAAATAAAAACTTTAATCTCTTAATCGTGCTTTTGCATCGTCTACAATTTCAACCGGATGTTATTGTGCTAACTGAATGTTGGCTGGATGAATCTTTTAGTGGATTACAACAATGTCTTTTTAATTTTTTATTTTTATTTTTTCTTTCTGTGTAGGTATTGGAAACTTGTTGCAATTTCTGTACTTATTACTATGTATGTGTCATATGTGTGTGCACCAAATAAACGAGTTATCTATCTATCTATCTATCTATCTATCTACTTAATGGACAGTTATAGATGTTCGTACTCTACTAAATATTTAAATAAATGTGACGGAATAGTGGTATTCACTAAGGTGGATTTACAAATATGCGTGTCGGAACCGGAAATAAATGATGCTAACTGTCTACGATTAGATATTGATACTCACACTATATTAGCGATTTATCGATCACCATCTTTTCAAAACGCAAACAACTTTCTAATTTCACTGGAAAACGTTATTAAGACATGTAAAAGCCAACACTGCGTCTTGGTAGGTGATATCAATCTTGATATTAAAGATAACTCAATTGATAACCGAGCAGAAGAGTACCTAAGCTTAATGGCACATTATGGTTATGTACCGGGGCATAATATACCAACACGAGGACAAAACTGCTTAGACCATTGTCTAATCAAATCCTCCCAACCGTCTACGACTATTGTGTGTCATTCCGATGTTACGGATCATAGTAGCGTAGTATGTAGCCTTTGGTCAAATCTCTACAAAGAAAAACCTAAAGCGACTTTCACTAAGATCTCTTATGAAAGCTTACAGGAGGACCTAAAAAATTTTGACTGGTCGGAACTTTTTGATATAACCGATGTAACGGAAGCGACACAATATTTTATCTCCAAATTTAATAACCTTATTGAGAAAAATAAATCTACTCAACATTGTCGAAGCTCCAATATTATTATGAAAAAATGGATTACGCTCGGTCTTTTAAAATCAATTAGAATTCGTGACAAATTGCACATTGATGCTAGGAAAAATCCCAACAATCTTGAACTACAAAATAAATATAAGAACTACAGAAATATTTGTGTTAATTTATTACACGAACAAAAAAACAAATATGAACACAACCTCCTAGCGGAAAATAAAAATAACTTAAAAAAAACATGGAGCTCTATAAAACTTATCTGTAATCTAAATAAATGTGAAAATAAAAATGATCAATTAATAAAATTAAAAACCGATGCCACTGAATCTCTAAATGCAATAAATAATTATTTCAGTACTGTTGGTGAGCGTTTGGCTAAGACAATTTTGGATGATTTGGAAATAACGGAAACTGAATTAGGCAACAATATAAGTCTTACTTATGCTTCAAATCAATCAGCCCATTCACTGTTTTTCCAACCAACGGATGAAATTGAAGTTATCAAGCTCATAGGTACGCTAAAATCCAGTCAAGCTACGGGACACGATAACATCAGCAATGACATATTAAAGCTTAACAAACATGTGATTGCGACGCCCCTAACTCATATCTGTAATCTTAGTATGTCATCGGGTATAGTTCCGAATAGCCTTAAGATTGCAGAAGTAATACCTATTTTCAAGGCAGGAGATCCACTGGAACCGGCTAACTACAGGCCTATTTCACTACTAAGTACGGTGTCTAAAGTGATTGAAAAGGTAGTCAATGTAAGACTACTTAAATATCTAGAAGTGAATAGCCTTTTGGCTCCTATACCAGTATGGTTTTCGCTCAGCCCGGTCCACGGAAGACGCTGTCACAGGTCTTGTTGATTTTGTAACTGATAAAATTAATGACGGACAAAAATGTGTTGGTGTCTTCCTGGACCTGGCGAAGGCATTTGATACTGTTTCGCGACCAATACTACTAAAAAAACTAGAACTGCTGGGAGTTAGAGGTCTAGCGTTACAATGGTTTCAATCTTACTTAAAAGAACGGAAACAGCGAGTGCGAATAGGAGAACACACTAGCAGTTATGCAGATATTGCTTACGGCGTGCCTCAAGGCAGTATTTTGGGTCCCACTCTCTTTTTGACCTACATTAACGATCTCTGTTCACTTAAACTGCCACAAGCTAATATATTTACTTTTGCAGATGATACTGCTATCATTTTTCATGCTAAGACATGGATAGAGGTTGTTGATGTGGCTCAGGAGGGCCTTAGAAGTACTGCCTGCTGGCTGAAAAACAATTTACTGACTCTCAACGCAGGCAAAACAAAACTCATAGCCTTAAGTGTATCCAAAAGGTCTGCTCCAAAGCACGCTCTTGACGTTAAACTGCACACATGTGAGTATGCCAAGCATCTAACTTCCTTGCAATGCCAATGCTCGTCTATCGAACAAGTTTCGTGCATAAAATACTTAGGCGTAATGATCGACGAACACCTCTCGTGGAGATCACAAATCGATGCACTTACAAAACGTGTAAGGAAACTAGCTCACATATTTAAAAAAATTCGGTCTGTAGCTGATCCACGACTTATTCGAGCCGTATATTTCTGCCTCTGCCAATCTATCTTAGGTTATTGTGTCATTGCTTGGGGAGCGTCGAAAAAAACATATATTCTTAAGCTCGAACGCGCTCAGCGAGCAATTTTAAAAATTGCGTTTAGAAAACCCTGGCGTTATCGTACTAATGCACTGTACGCAGAATATAACCTTCTTAGCGTGAGACAGCTTTATATTACCTCGGTACTGCTCCGCTTTCACAAACTTGCGAAGACCACAGCGCGAATCTCTTCCAGAACTATTAAGTGGGACACACCGAGAGCTCGTTCTGCTTTTGCTCGTCAATCCTTCGCTTTTATGGGACCCTTTCTGTACAGTAAATTATTTAAAACTAATAAAACTATAGTGAACCTGACATTATTCCGACTTAAAACCACCATCGAGAAATGGCTTATACCCAAAGACTATGCCCATATCGAGAAGCTCTTAAACATTGCTATTTAACATCACGCGCACACCAACAAACACAGCCATACACGTACCATACCTCACACTCACACACCATCACACCCAAACCCACACCATCACACAACCACTCACACACATACCATCACACACACAAACACCCACATTCGTCTTCTATTTCATTTTCATATTTTTTTCATTAAATTTAGAAACAACTTTTATTTTATTTATATATATGTTTAGCTACAAAATATATACTTACACAGAAAAATATACATAAACAATGAATATACACAATAAATGCACAATTTTTTTTTTTATTTGTATTAATCTTAATCTAAAACGGAAGGAACTGGACCTCACGACACAGGGTATCCTAGTGTGGGGGCCAGTGATATATTGTTCTTTTTTTTGTATCTAGGCCTAGTGATATAAAACGTGTATAATAATGTATTGTATTAACGCTTGATTCAATAAAGATTATTATTATTATTATTAAATAAATGAGTACAATGACCTCATGAGGTGATGAATCTTTATTTTGTTTCACGTATAGCAGCCAGGATACACGTCCTTATTTTTATTATTAACAACAGTGGAGGGAGCGTGCAGGACTTCTAATAGCTATCACACAAATATCTATGTCAAGTATTTATAAAATAAAAGTTTCGAAATTGCAACACAAGATGGCACAGTCTTCGCCATGCACGCGCCCTACTCATAGCCTGGGCCTAAACCACCAACTTTTAAAGCAGTATTACTTTAATATTACTTCCAGTGGGAAAGAGACGGAGCTATACGTCCTTTATAGCTCCGTCTCTTTCCCACTGGAAGTAAAATTGAAGTAAGTAATAAGCTTTAAGAGTTGGTGGTTAGGCCCCTGAAGTCAAATGGTAGTAACTATATTTCATGGCATACTCTAAACCCTTAGAATGTTAAGTGCAACCAGACTTCGATCGATATAACCTAAAATCTCATCGACACCTTTAGTCACTTTTTGAGTAAAACCACAAAATGACAGAAGAAGCGAGTGTAGTGTGTAGTGGATGTTAACTAATCGTGCGCCCGCCTGTCCAACAGAGCCCGGCCCCGCAGCCGCGCTTCTCGCAGTCGCCGCACGCGCACCACCCGCATCCCTACTCGCACTCGCCCGCGCCACAGGTACTTACTACTCTAATCCATTATTCTCTTTATTCACCAATTAACTGCTTTCAAATTTATTATTTTCAATCTTTTAAAAAATACATGTGTAGGGTCTACCCCTACCACATAGTTCGTCTTTAATGTTAAACAACCTCAACCTCTTCTCATTTTAATATTAGGTCTTTACCTATGAAATTGCCGTTCTGCAGTACTGGCCATTTCAAATCAAAATAATTTTTGTTTGGCTAAGAATTCTAATTTCTAATTAATTTTATTTTAAAAACATGGCTTTTTTTCCAAAAGTAGTCATTTGTTCATTGATTAGTGTTACATTTTCATCGCATTTCAATCTTTTTCGTCATCATGGATACGTTAAAAACTCGAGTAATTATGGAATATGAGTACCGTCGTGGCAGCAACGCGGCACAAGCGGCACGCAACATCAACGACGTTTACGGAGCTAACACTACAAACCAACGCACCACCTGTTATTGGTTTGCTCGCTTCCGTTCTGGAAATCTCGACCTGAAAAATAAACCTCGCGGTCGTCCGAAGACTTTGGTCGACAATGACGAATTAAAGGCGATTGTGGAAGCTGATGATACACAATCTACGGCTGAATTAGCAGCAGCTTTCGACGTTAGCGTCAAAACAATATTGGTCCATTTGCGTCAAATTGGCAATGTAAAAAAGCTTGACAAATGGGTGCCCCACGAACTCAATGATCGCCAGCGCGAAGTACGCGTCGAGACGTGCCGTGCACTGCTCAACAGACACACAAATGAAGGAATTTTGAACCGCATTGTTACCTGCGATGAAAAATGGATTCTGTTTGATAACCGCAAGCGCTCAGCAAGTTGGTTGGATCCTGGTTCAGCACCTAAACAATGCCCTAAACGAAAACTTACCCCTAGAAAAGTGATGGTCACTGTTTGGTGGTCTAGCGCCGGTGTGATTCATCACAGCTTCTTACCAAACGGGGTGAGCATTACTGCAGATGTGTACTGTGAAGAACTGAACACAATGATGGAGAAGCTGGCACAGCTCCAACCAGCATTGGTCAATCGCTCGTCTCCGCTGCTCCTGCACGACAACGCGCGACCTCATACTGCACAGCAGACGGTCTCCAAGTTGCAAGAACTGGGGTTGGAAGCTCTCCGTCATCCGCCCTACTCACCAGACCTTGCGCCTACAGACTACTACTTTTTCCAGAATTTGGATAACTTCTTGGCGGGAAAAAAATTCAATACCCGAGAGGCAGTACAAAATGCCTTTGAAGAATTTGTTGCCTCCCGTCCAGCTGATTTCTTTAAGAAGGGCATCAATAAACTGCCACTGCGTTGGCAAAGATGCATTGATTGCATGGGTGATTACTTCGATAAATACAAATAAAAAATACATGAAAAAAATTCGTTTAAATTTTTTCCCTTTTACCTCGTTTGATGTGTCTCTGCTCATCATGTTTGAAGCATGTTGGAATTTGATGTCAGACTTTTCCAGTATAGTAACAAAATAGAAGGAGGTATGGACAATAATAAAACACCAGTAATTAATAATGCCATGAACCAGTTTACTTGAAAGAGAAAAAAATCAAAAGACTAAAAGTTCACCTACACATGTAACCGACTAGTGTTTTTGTTTGTTATTTCGAAGTCGGTTGTATTTTTTTTTTTCACTTTTTAGTGGTAAGCTTTAACTAAATCCAATGCAAAAAGAATTATCAAGATTGGTTCAGAAACAATAAAATTATGCCCGAATAGATAACTTCAAAACCATGGTTGACTTGTACACACCTGCGTAGTGCGTTTCCCTTCACAGCGTACCGGCGGCGGCGTGATGTTATATGTTATGAACTGGTGTAAACAATAAACAGACATGCGATTTCAGCAATCCCAGGAGGTATGCTATCATTTATTGAAGAATTCCGTTACCTATCTCCGAAGTTCTTCATCAGATCACCAAATTGAAATAGGACCAGTTCGGGAAACTATTCTTCCAAACAAAAACATAATCATCAAAATCGGTTGAGAATTCACGAAAATATCGCTGAACAAACATTCAAAAAAATATTTTTAAAAATCAGACGAAATTGAGAATCTCCTCCTTTTTTTTTTGAAGTCGTTAAAAGATATTAACAATAAATTTTAGATGCTAAAATCATACTCATTTTCGCAATCTGGGATTTGGGAATGAACTTTGCATTCCGGATATTGAATACTGCAACTATTTGATTAATAGTACAAACAATGGGACACTTTGTGAGCAAGTTAATTTACTAGAAAATATTATATGAAAAAAAAAAACAGTTCGACTTTTTTAACAACCAAGATTGTTTTAGAGAGCAGGACCTGCGTGTGTATGTAAACTAAAAATGGAATGGACCCAATATCGAACCTTGAGGAACGCCTATCTTCATTTCAGACCGTATTGAGTTTACGCCGCACAGTGTATTTTTTGGCCAAAATTTCGGACATGCCTTTTTTTTGTAATAACTTTGTTTGTAATGTTATATAAAATTAAAGAATAGAACTCTCAAGCGCCTATTTCTAATAACGACCAAAAAAAAATTATTTTTTATTTTTTATGATAAAATAATAAATCACCCATATCTCTTGAAATATTTCACGAATTGTCTTCTGGTTTTTCCTGTTATACAATAATTTTAAAACACATAATACTGATTGATTTTTATATTTTTTAAACGAGTTTTCAGAGATTTATTTACAATTAATGTTTTTTTGATTTTATTTTTTTATAGTCGTATTTCTGATTATTTGGATTCTATTTTTCTACAGAATTATTAGAAAAAAGTGTATGAATCGATGAAAAAAAAATCAGATCCAAATATTGAAGGATCTCGAACTTAGAGGCTTCTAAAGTTTTCTATGGTAATTATGATTTTAGGGTTGTCAATATTTCTAAATCGAATTTATTGTGAAAAGTTACCGTAACTTTTTATTCGTAAATAACACATTAACTGGAGGTTGGGGCGAGTGCATGGGATCACTTTATTTATACAGGAAAATAGTTTTTAGATGAGCCTAAAAACAAAAAACAAAAAGATTATTTTTTATTTAATTTTTGGATCGAGCTGTGGTTTAACACAGTTTTCCTAGACGTACTTAGATAATAAAAAAAAAAACAATGATTTTCGTTTGACCTGCCGCCAATCCTGCCATGCTAATTTGGAATTTTTTGAACATAATCTACATAATTATTAAATCTAATATTATGAAGAGGTAAAGTTTATAGGAAGCGATCTCTGTACTGAACCTATATTGAAAATTCTTTCACTAGTAGTAAGTTATATTATACCATTTTACTTAATTGTTTTCTGATGTACATACCTATCTATTATTATTCTTCAGCCTGATCCGACGAAAGAATTTCTGTTACATTGTCGGTATGTCCTTCAATAATTTCAAAATTTTCGTCATTTTCTGTTGCCACAAAATTGTCTTCTGCTGAGATTTCATACGGTTGCAATAACTTAACTACGCTGGGTGGTAACGGTAAGGATTTTAGTTTTTTCAACCTATTCTGTAACCTTATATAGGAAATTTCTGGATCTGACGATTCCATTGCTCTGTGAAACAAGTCTAACATGGTTTTTTCGCGGTCAGATTTTCGGCTATGGTGTTCTCTGTCGTAACGCCAGAACTTATTCCGCGCTTCACCGGCTTGCTCTGATAATAAGCCCACTGGAAGAGCTGAGTTACTAATAATGTTTTGCCCGTGAATGAGAATCTTATGCATTGTTACTGTCATTGGGTACCAACCATATTCTGCCACGTATTTATATGCAACGCTTTTGCAAAAGTCTCCAAATTTATTAGCATTTACAGGTAGACCACAAGATAAGGTAACCAGAATCGTGTGAAGATCGTCCAACAACCACTGACCAAGGCCTAATATTTCCGCAAACACTGCACGATTTTTATCCGATAGAACTGTTCGGGCTGTGTTACCGTCATTTGTTGTTCCAGCATTGGGTCTCACAACATCAACTAGCACTTTCAAATCTTTTCGCACTCTCTCTTGCACACGTTTTTTTGTTTCCTCAACAGTTTTTGATTCCATTGAATCTTTGCCTACCCTCCATTTTTTTACAGGAAGCTTGTAGCCCAAATGAAGTAAGAACTCTAACACGCGAATCCACGCATGCAAGGGACTTCCGTACTTGAAAACCGATACATCAATTGGCTGAGAATAAATTATGTCTAATTTGTTGAACTGCGTTGAGGTTGCTTTGCAAAATGGACATTTAAGTTGAGAAGAGGTTTCTGTTATTATATTTAGTACTTTGCCATCTATGCATGTCAAATAAAGTTGTGGTTTTGCCTTTATTTTCTTTTTGTTAGATGTGGTTGCTTCCAAAGTAGTCAAATCCCTAATTTGGTTTTCTATCCATTTCTGTTCGTTTAGTATTAAATCTTTTGTCTCTTTCCGATATTGAATATGAATGGGACGGCAAAATCTGTATGATTGTGGAGTTGGATTTAACCAAAGTACAAAGTCTTTTTTTGTTTAAATAAACTGTTTTCAGGCTCTAGATTATCTGAAAAATTCTGTTTATAAAATGATTGACCCGAACTACCATCAAACCCCCAACTTCCCTCAAAAATACAATCTACAGTATCTAGATCTTTTTGTTCACAATATGCTGATATAATTTCGTCGCAGGAGTTAATTAGTCTTTGAAGAGTGTGAGAAAGTAAACTAACTAATGGAACAAAGGCTTCTCTTTCTGTTACTTGAATCGCACTATCCGGATAACATTTTTGTTTTGCGTCGAACACTTTATTATATGGAGGAAATGCTGAAAAACCTCTTGATTTTAAATCTTGTTGCAAAAAGTTGTATGTCTCTACAGTAAATTTTCTATCTATAAATACTGCTAAAGCAGAATAAGGACGAAGGTCTTCGCGAAGTTTAGTTGCTATTTTAGTTGGTCGTGTTGGACTTTCAAGACAAGTATTAATAACATATTGCAAATCCTTAGACGCATTGGTTTTTAATTTTTGTCCTTTTGCTTCTAATGCACTCGAAACAGCTTTAATAACTTTTGTAGGTGGTTCACTTTCTAAAGAATACTGAAGTTCTTTGCACACCCTTCGTTTTTGTCTGTCACTAAGTGACTCATAGACCAAGCATGAAGAAGTCGAAGCAATAGTATCGATTGTGGGGGAAACTGCAATATTAGAAGTATGATCTTCAATGACTATAGGTAAATCTTGTACACTAAAATTTGGGTCAGTATTGGAATCTGAAATCAGTTGCTGATGATGAGGTACAAGTTCATGTCTGTCAGGGGATTGGCTCAAAATATTAGATTCTGATTCAGAATCAGTAATCATAACAGACTCGGAAAGTGACGTTTCTTGTAATGCTCTAAAGAAAAATTTATTTAAATCATTTTTTAGTGATTCTTTAAGCCATGTGTTGTTCTTCTTTGCAAAAAAGTTAAAATTATATTTACAATTTTTGTAAAGCATTTCACATTTAGACGTGAATCTAGCTATTGCTTCTTTAAATGCTTTCTCATCATTGAGTTCAGTTTTTTTAAATCCTAAAATAGTCAAGATTAGCTCTGATCTATCTTCTAAAGGCAAGTCAGTAGGGCGAGTTTTAGATCCCATTTCTTTTGATTTGGCGATTAACATTTTATATACATCGAGCCTGCTAATTACGTCTCCTTGCATACTTGCGAATACTCCCGGAGGATGAAGAGTACCGGCTGTGGCGTTATCCACAGCTTCATTAACTGCCACTCGTGGACCAACATGAGGGTTGGCGCCCTCATGCCCTCCTTGCAGTAAGTCAGCCGGTCGGAGCCCGGACAGACATCCCTCAACAGGGCGGGTCAGGTCCTGTTGAGGCAAAGTGGCGCCATGGGTCTTTGACGGCTCCATGGTGCCTCACCCCCGTTCCTCCAGGAAATATGTGTCGGTGCAAGGTTTTAGCCGTGGCCTAACGAGGGCGGACCCCTTCCCTGTACCACATATTACCTTTCATTGGAATTTAAACTAAACATTTAAGAACAAAAGAGTATTAGTATAAATACATTGAAGTTATATTTTCATAAATTAGTTCTTCAACGCAGTTCATAATACAGGCAAACTTTTTATCACCTTCCAAATTTAAAAATTATATTTTTTGAGAAAGTAATAAAATTCCTGATTTTTCTTTTTGCATTAATTTCACATCCCTAGAGCGGGCGCGCCACGCTGCCAAGCGCCCCCCTCCCCCCATCAAAATCTGGAGACCATCCAAATTGAAATTACGGAGTCAATTTTTTTTTTTCAATTTTAACTACTTTTTTTATTTAAACAATAGAATTTTTGAATGACATCTAGCACTAAAAAAACTATTAGAATGTGTAAAAATGTCTTCCTGTATAATTTTATCAACATAAAAAATAACTTCAAATATTTAGTTTAATAAATTTATGAAGTGATAACCCTAACCAACAAAGTTTGAATTAGAATAATTCCTAGATCCTGCTTAATTAGGATCCCTTTGTTTGACAGATCATAAGTGTAAATAAAAAGAACATTTCAGTCCTAGTTACAAATCCAAATACGTAATAATATGGCGGTAAAAAAAAGAAATTATAAATTTGAAAAATCAGCCATAACTCTGTCATCTTGAACAAATAAAGCCTGATTTTTTTTTGCTATCGTAAAGACTCTAAGACACTATTCAATACCATCAGTAAAGTCTTAAAAAGATATCAAACTTTTGAGCTACAACTGTTTCTATGGTTTTTCTGGAATCCATAGAAATTTTTTTCAAGTACTAATTTTCTGTCTTTTATAACAAATAGGCAATCGGGAGTTCTCGTCTCGCATTTATAATCGCAAGTCCTAAGATATAAGATAATAAAAAAGACATGTCCGAAATTTTGGGCAAAAAATATACTGTGCGCCGTTTACTTGAAGTTTAACCTGCCTCTCTCAAGTACGATCTAAGTAAATCAAGGGCTGTATTCCTAATGCAATGAAAATTGAGTTTCAACATCTTCTTCATCATCAGCAATCGAAAGCCTTCGAGAGGTCGCCAAAGATTCCCCAGTTTTGAATAAATGTCGTCTCTTTAGTTTTGTTTCGGTACGAGTGGACGTTATGTGGTGTTGCAGTCGCAAGGCCGTCCGTTCTCGCGCTCGCCGGCGCCGGTGGGAGTGGGCGGCGGCACGGTGCCGTTCCCCGCGGCGTCGCCGGCCGCGCTGCACAGCTACACGCCGTCGCCGGCGCACACGCCCTACAGCCAGCACTCGTCGCCGGCGCCGTCGCGCACGCCCACCTACACCGACTCGCACCACTTCCAGCCGCAGGTACGTCACACCGAGCAGACCGAGACGTTCCTTACGTGCTTACGTGCAGCTCCTGAAGTCATGCGGCGCGGCGACATCCTAACATCCTACCAACTGTTTATTAAAAAGAGCTTTAAATATTTTTTTCTGAAACGCATGAAGGCAGAAGTTAAAGTTATGTTCAGTGATATTGAACAAAATAAAATATTGAATTGAATGAAATTATAAAATGTGACAAAATTAAATAAAATAAATGTTACTGAATTGAATTATATTAACTAAACTACATTATCTAGAGCTATCACAGAAATCTGTAATCTGTGAACTACTACTACAGTCCTTCACTTCTATTATTATTTTGTGAATTAGTGGACATTGGTATGGGTTATATGTTTGTGATTTAACACTTAAGAATTTCTTGTCTACTTAAGAATGTAACTGTTTTATGTCCCAAATTTATCAAATTAAAATAAACACGGGTGAGTTTTAGTCAATAAGAGTCTCTTTCCGCTCCGCCCAGAACGGGAGGAGAGTGAGGTATCTCATGATTTCCAATCCACAGAAAAAAAAAAATTTGGCACACCTAACTTCCCTGCAACTCCTATGACTACCAATTTTAAAGCACCTCGTCGCTAACCTACGCTCGTGTTCCCCCCCAGGGCGGCAACAGCACGAGCGGCAGCGGCAGCGGCTCGGGCTTCGGCGGCGAGCTCTCGCACGACATCGGCGCCGCCATCTCGTCGCCCGCGCCCGTCTCGCCCGGCATGGCGGCGCTGGACTTCGAGCCGCCGCGCGAGCGAGACGAGCCCGAGCGCGACAACAGCCCCATGGGCAGCACCGACATGCACCCCGGCTCCAACTCCAACTCCTCGCTCTCCGACTATAACAAGGTCACTTCTCATGAATTGGCAGTATGTCGCAGTTGTCAAACGCGTATTTGCTCGATACGAATCAAATGAAATCATATTTTGCAAGATTGTTCTCTCTAATCGTTTGTTCTGTACCGCAGACGTCGGCGGGCAGCGAGATGTCCCCCGCGGGCGTGGGCAGCGTGGGCGGCGCGTCGTTCGGCGGCGCGCTGTACGACGCGGAGGCGCGCCTGCAGTACGCGCACCTGGCGCACGCGGCGCACGCGCACGACTCCGCCGACAAGCAGGAGCACTACTACTCGCAGGAACAAGGTAAGCGTGGGCAGCGTGGGCGGCGCGTCGTTCGGCGGCGCGCTGTACGACGCGGAGGCGCGCCTGCAGTACGCGCACCTGGCGCACGCGGCGCACGCGCACGACTCCGCCGACAAGCAGGAGCACTACTACTCGCAGGAACAAGGTAAGCGTGGGCAGCGTGGGCGGCGCGTCGTTTGGCGGCGCGCTGTACGACGCGGAGGCGCGCCTGCAGTACGCGCACCTGGCGCACGCGGCGCACGCGCACGACTCCGCCGACAAGCAGGAGCACTACTACTCGCAGGAACAAGGTAAGCGTGGGCAGCGTGGGCGGCGCGTCGTTCGGCGGCGCGCTGTACGACGCGGAGGCGCGCCTGCAGTACGCGCACCTGGCGCACGCGGCGCACGCGCACGACTCCGCCGACAAGCAGGAGCACTACTACTCGCAGGAACAAGGTAAGCGTGGGCAGCGTGGGCGGCGCGTCGTTCGGCGGCGCGCTGTACGACGCGGAGGCGCGCCTGCAGTACGCGCACCTGGCGCACGCGGCGCACGCGCACGACTCCGCCGACAAGCAGGAGCACTACTACTCGCAGGAACAAGGTAAGCGTGGGCAGCGTGGGCGGCGCGTCGTTCGGCGGCGCGCTGTACGACGCGGAGGCGCGCCTGCAGTACGCGCACCTGGCGCACGCGGCGCACGCGCACGACTCCGCCGACAAGCAGGAGCACTACTACTCGCAGGAACAAGGTAAGCGTGGGCAGCGTGGGCGGCGCGTCGTTCGGCGGCGCGCTGTACGACGCGGAGGCGCGCCTGCAGTACGCGCACCTGGCGCACGCGGCGCACGCGCACGACTCCGCCGACAAGCAGGAGCACTACTACTCGCAGGAACAAGGTAAGCGTGGGCAGCGTGGGCGGCGCGTCGTTCGGCGGCGCGCTGTACGACGCGGAGGCGCGCCTGCAGTACGCGCACCTGGCGCACGCGGCGCACGCGCACGACTCCGCCGACAAGCAGGAGCACTACTACTCGCAGGAACAAGGTAAGCGTGGGCAGCGTGGGCGGCGCGTCGTTCGGCGGCGCGCTGTACGACGCGGAGGCGCGCCTGCAGTACGCGCACCTGGCGCACGCGGCGCACGCGCACGACTCCGCCGACAAGCAGGAGCACTACTACTCGCAGGAACAAGGTAAGCGTGGGCAGCGTGGGCGGCGCGTCGTTCGGCGGCGCGCTGTACGACGCGGAGGCGCGCCTGCAGTACGCGCACCTGGCGCACGCGGCGCACGCGCACGACTCCGCCGACAAGCAGGAGCACTACTACTCGCAGGAACAAGGTACGCAGCCCTTTCACCAGGGAAGTTGGGCCTTCTCCATACAAACTTTCTAAGCGGAAAACTTTAAACATTCATTGTTGCAAACTGCAGATTCTTAATTCTTCTTCTTCTTGGTGTCGCTGGCATGACATTTGGTCAGATTTGGGTGGCCCAAAACGTTGCCACTTCCACAGCATCGTTGGCAGCCGCACACATGTCACTCAGGCTGCATGTCTTGGGGCACAGCGGGCAAGATAGGAGGTGGAGCATGGTCTGTGACTCGGCTCCAAATCCACACCCTACAGTGGATGTGTCACGGTAGCCCCACTTAGCAAGGTTCAAATTACACCTTCCTACTTGCGTTCTGAGGCGGTTCAGGGACTTCCAAGCGGACCAAGGAAGGTTAGACCCTGCGGGAAGACGTTCGCTTGGGCGTAAGTAGTTCATGAGTGGGGGAGAAGTATCCTGCCACAGCTTGCACCGGGCGTCAGCTGGGTTACCTGACAGTGAGACTGCCGATTTGAGGAAGCTGTGTCTGCTACTCAGTCTTTGAGTTGGTAGTTGTCCACCAAATAATCGGTGTCTTGTGTCACACTCTTGTTTACGTTTTTCGACTGCACTAGCAACTTCTCTTCTGATTTGTGGAGGTGCTATCCCAGCTGTGGGGTAAAGTAAGCTGACCGGGGTCGGATTGAGGCAGCCGGTGATGGTGCGACATGACTCGTTCAGAGCAACATCCACTTCCTTGGCGTGGGCGGAACGATACCACACTGGGCACGCATATTCACCCGCAGGGAAGCAGAGTGCTAGACCGGTAGTTCGAAGAATTTTAATTAAAGATTCTTAATTAAAGTTTTCTAAATAACCAATTTGCCAACCAAACATAGCCATTCCGCCAAAGATGGCCGTTCTTTCCAACACGGGATTCCGGCCCTTACCGACCAGCTTCAGCGGAAAATGTCCGCCAGGGAACAGGGAAAGTGTTAGATTGACCCAAGCTCACAGGAACCATAGTATCTACGAGTGCGGCGGATTCAAATGGCGTAAGGAAGCCTCGAGCGCCGCTAGAATTTGAATTTAGAATCTGACACCACCTTAGATTTTGGTTTTTCAGAATTTAACCAATAATCTTAAAAAATACACTATTTTTTAAGATTATGTAACTCAACTTTAATATTATGGTTCCAGGCCCTGGCGTCGGAGACAGTCCACGACTTGACCAGTTACATCAGCATCCCTCGTCCATGTATCCTAGCAATTTTAATAGGTAAGTCCAGTTCTGTAGAGTTTATAACGAATATACTGAGTTCTCCTTATTATATTTATTGTCAAGCATTTCTGTTGTACTCTTTCAACTATGTTTAAATTAATAATTCGAGATAATTCAATCCATCGCCACCAAGTATCTCGACTTTAGCATTGTGTATTTGTATTAAAGAAACGTTTGTTTTTTTGACCACTATCTCACCTGATGGTAAGCGATGATGTGGTCAAAGATGGAGCATGCTTACCTAGAAGTAACCTATTGTAGCTATCAAGAAACACAAGACTGGCAGGGAATTCCACTCCTTAGCTGTAGTCACAATGAATGTGTTCCTAAAACGTTACGTGCGTCACACGCACGTAAAGTTTTAGGAACACATTTCAAATGTCCACCATGTACCGGTTGCGCATCGCCGTACGTCTTGTGCTCCGATGATGGAACGGGCCTGGCGGTATTAAACTATGCATTTCCGTCGCACACTCCCCAAAATACAACCGATAGAAAACCGACAGGCTAGCAACTCGACGTTAATGCTCAATGCTTTGGAGCTTCGACTCGATGAGCCTATCATTGCCGATGATCTTCTTGGCTCGTGTTTAATTTGACTCAAGGGCATCAAGCTGGTATCGTGCAGATCCTTCCCAAAGATGAGAGACGCGATTGAACTTGATCTGCCTAGCCTTTTCCCAACTATATTGGGGTTGGCTCCCAGTCAAACCGGATTCAGCTGAATACCAGTACTATACATATTGTTACGCGCCAGAATTAATGCTGGGTACATAACGATAAAAGTTACTACTAGCGCCATCTAGTATCGAGTAGCAGAACTAGTAGAGTCTAGACATTTCGATGCTAGAACATTCTAGAGTTTTCGATATCTGGTTAGTCGGGACCGGTATGTGCTCGAACTTTCTAGATGTTTCTATACTAGAAGGTTCTGGAATTATCTGCCGACCTATATAAGGCCCGCATAGCCTGCGACCGCGTCAGTATTGAATTTGCGATACAAGCGACAACTTCGAGAGCGAACTTCGACTGCGAATTAAAGTGATCAATAGTGCAATTGTGTTTTATAATTAGTGAGTTTTAGAGTTGTAATTAGTGTTGATTAATTAAAGTGTCATTTTGGTTATTTTATCGGCTGTTTTATTGTCACGAACCCTAAGCTCGTAACAATATAATAATAATAATAGAAGACACGATCGAACTTGTGCTTGATAAAGTTTGTGCAGCTGTTCCGGCGTACCGTCTCACCTTTCCAAGCTTTTTAGCAGCCACTTGAGCCTTTGCCTCTATGAATAGACCAAAATTGAGAGTAGATATTAAAGTAACACCAAGAAGCTCAAGTGAGGGAAAGATGAAGCTGGGTGGAATTTGCTCCTTTTAGCGTAAAAGACACGTCCGGGTCTTAGCAGCATTGAACTAGACCAAATTGGCATCGGCCCATTCAGTCTGTAAGGACAAGTTCAAGCGCTCAACCATAGCGTTTTAGAGAGACCGGATCCGCGACCCACCAGCTCGTGCGTTGGACACGTATCTCTCAGCAACAGTGCTGTCGTATGCATACCCAAAGGTACCGGGTCTTAGCAGATCATTAATATGCAGCAAGAACAATGTTGCCAGCACCGACCCCTGAGGAACCCCGGCATTAATATCCAGCAGTCCGGATAAGCAGCCATCAATGACCACTCAGATAGACCGATCTCTCAGGAAATCTAAAATCCAATCACACAATCCGGCGGGCATACCGAAGGAAGAAAGCTTACCAATCAATAAGGCTGTCGTGCCAGACCCCGTCGAAGGCCTTCGAGGTGTCCGCAAGTGACTCCCTGGGTTCCTCGATGCCTCACTCCACATGTGAATGGCATACATTCGCGTATGCCATTCTGCCAAATGTTGAATGGTAAACATAGTAGGCGGGAGCCGTATTAGAAATAGAATATACCGACGAATATGTAGAGATAGAATATACCGACCCACATACTGGGCAAATAATACGTGTAAGATCTAAAAAGCAAACACAACAATGTCAATCCCGCAAGGCAGCGTTTTGGGATGCTTATTATTTCTAGTCTACATTAATGATCTCCCTAAAGAAATTGACGCTCAAAGTATTTTATTTGCTGACGATATTTCTGTAATCTTTCCTTACACCAATTCAGAAAACCTAAACTTAAGTCTAGACGATAAGCTCTCTAAAATAATAGCATGGTTAAGAGATCACAACTTAGAATTGAATTTTGAAAAAACAAAGCTAATGCAATATAGACCATATCAAAAACGCAAATTGGATATAAATTACTCATACAACAATATGAAGCTGCAATGCGTTAACGAATTTAAATTGTTAGGTTTGACTATAGATACCAATATTAACTGGAAAGCCCATATAGATACAGTGGCAAATAAACTAGCCAGCTTTACATATGCCCTGGGGGAGCTTAAAAGATCTACGGATTTTAAAACTACTCTCACAGCATACTATGCCTACGCATACTCTTGGCTAAGTTATGGAATCGTGGTGTGGGGAAACTGCGTAGACAAAGATAGGCTTTTTGTTTTGCAAAAGAAATGTATACGAATTCTTGCCAATATAAAAAAGACAGAAAGCTGCAAGCCATTATTTATCAAATACAAAGTCCTTACACTAACTAGTATCTACATTTTAGAAGTTTGCAAATTTGTAAGGAAACACCAGTCACTATTCCCACTCACTAAGGACGAAGGTCCTTAGTGAGTGGGAATAGTGACTGGTGTCACTATGGATTGGTGGTGATATTGTGGGCGAAGGCCCACAATATCGTAGTGTTAGACATAAGAATAAAAACGAATTAGCCCTACCAAGCTCAAAATTAACCATGTTCCATTCAGGCCCCTTGGCCATGTGCGTGAAAATATATAATAAGCTTCCAAACTCAATTAAGGACATTGAGTACGAAAATAAATTTAAAAATACTCTCCAAAAATACCTTACGTTAAAATCGTATTATACCCTAAAGGAATTCTTGGATGAAAAGTATACTTGACATTGTAAAATATAACTTACATAAACACCACACCACCCACACACGCACATTTCCTACAATTTCGACTCATTGGGTGCCTACCAGCGTTGTGTTGTTTTATGATTATTAGTATTGTTATCGACATTCATTTTTTTATCTATTTTGAAATATGAATGGAAATGGAAATCAAATATTTGTCCTTTACCCATCTTACGTTTTTTATTTATATAACAAATAAAGAGCAATGTTTTAAACCTTTATATAAGCACAGAGTGATTTGTTTCATTGTTTTATTGTTGTAAAACTGTAGTACTAATATTTTAATTAAAATACTAACATTGCTGTGCCCTAGCAGGGTCATGTATGATACCTTTAAACTATTTGTAACAACTTGTAAACTACATGAATGCAATAAATGATACTGATACTGATGTTATCTTTACCATCCAGCACGCGGGCCGTACTCTAACTTATTTTTAGTATTTGATTTTTGGTTGCAATGGAAGAACTTGGTTATATGTTATGAAATAAGGGTTGTTGTTCCAAAATTAGACAATGATCTCTAATTCTGAATTGAAATAGAAGTGTGCACAAAATGATAACAAGGACGTAACGTGTGCCTGCGCAGGTCGACGCCGCCGGGCAGCGGCGAGGCGTCGTTCTCGGCGGCCTTCCGCCCGCCCGAGCACCCGCACACGCCGCACACGCCGCACACGCCGCACTCGGTGCATTCCGACCACACGCCGCATCATCACCAACCTGGTATGTCTTCTAAACTCATACTACCCGACTTGGGGGAAATGTTCATCTGTTCCTTCCTAACTGCTAACTATGGATATTCCGCGTAACATAGACCACACTATTACGACGCTTGGTTGAACCTAAATGACGTTTTCGTAGTTTTAGTTTTGAACCTTGGAAAGTGATAAAATTGGCTTTTCAATTGCCATCATTCTTGATTCAAAAAAGTCTCACTGTTAAAAAGCTACAGTATCGCGGAGTGCCAAAGGTTTTTGCCAAAGCTGCCTTAAATATTATAAAAAAATCGGTACATAACGGTAGCGAAACAGGGGGATGATGCTAGTTATTGTAATAATAGGGAACATGCATGAAAAAAATATTTGTTATCAACACAGTTTATCTCAAACTATACAAAAATATAATACTAACAAAGAAAATAGAATCAAAATACCAACAAGATAAACTAAGTATTTTAAACAAATATATTTGTCCCTCACGCGAAAACGCTGTTTCCTATGGCAGCTGTATAGGCGTCATGAACCTTGACGTCAGAGTCCGCATCGGTCTTCTCTTTCTTTGTAAACTTTGAAGCTTTATAACTTCACTGCTGATGAAGGGATTTTAAAAAATATTTTATAATAGTTCACTAGAGCTAATAGGTATTTCATTTAGCAATTAAAAAAATTGCATGCATGTTCCCTATTATAACGAATCCTGGTTTGTAGACCCAAGTTGAACTCTATCTCTATTATCATAAAAACTTAGGAACCAAACAAACAAAGTGAAAGAGTGTTTCCTCTTTCAGCCGAGGACGCAATGGAGTTCAACTTGGGTGAAGAAGAAGAGAAAGGTTCTTATTTCTATTGATATATTTTAAATTATGATACGCTTGTTATTCCCAACGAGGTAGGCAGAAGAATTTAAAAGATCTACAATTCGCCAGTCATATCGGAAGTCCTATGTAATACTAGAATAGTAAAAATACATTTTTTAAAACAAGATTTTCTATTAATGCGGAAAAAGGAATATAATCGTGTGTACAGTTGAGGAGTTTCTTCAGATATTCAAGGCATAGTTATCACAAAAATTAATTGTCATCGGAAGTCAACTAGAATTTCAACTCTTGTTTGAATATGAGGGAAGTAGTACTAATTCAGCTAGCAAGATTTGACCTAAACAAACTAACAAACATTGCAAGTTAAAGATAGGCTTGTAAAACTGGCGAGTCTGTTGGCATGTATCAGTCGCAAATACAAACCCGGATTTTTGTTATTATTGATAGGCACGCGCTTGACCACTATCTCACCTGATGGTTAGTGACGATGTGGCCGAAGATGGAGCACGCTTGCCTAGAAGTAACCTATTCACTCTTGACTTAAACACTCCCAGGTTGTAGCTATCAGGAAACACAGACTCTGGCAGGTAATCCCACTCCTTAGCTATATAAGGCAGTGATGTCATTATTGACATGTTACCAGTAGGTCACAGGTGTAAAATACATTGTCGTTATCATAGTTCCGTTATTCATGAATTATTTATTCATCAGTGTCTGTAAGTAATCTCGCGATGCGCCGAGGTCAAAGCTAAAAAAAAAGATCGAGAAAAAAAGAAAAAGGTCAAAACAGAGGATAGCTTTTGTAGGGTTCCGTAGTCAACAAGGAACACTTATAGTTTCGTCATGCCCGTCTGTCTGTCCATCCGCGGTTTAGCGCAGATTAAAATTTGGTATGGGTATACATACAGATTACGCCGACAAAGTAGTTAAATAAAATCATTTTTTTTTTTCAGGGGAAAGTGGCGATGAATTTTTTTATTGTTTACCCTATGTTGTGGGGTGTCGTTGGATAGGTCGTTAAAAATATTGAGGGTTTACTAGTTTCTAAATTTTTTGTATATTATCCAATCAATGGACTATGTCTTCAGACATAGTCCATTGATTCGTGATGTCTGTCAGTCCGTCCGTATGTCACAGCCACTTTTTTCCGAAACTATAAGAACTGTACTGTTAAAACTTGGTAAGTAGATGTATTCTGTGAACCGCATTTGATTTTCACACAAAAATAGAAAAAAAAAAACAATAAATTTTGGGGGTTCCCCATACTTAGAACTGAAACTCGAAAATTTTTTTTTCATCAAATCCATATGTGTATCTATGGATAGGTCTTCAAAAATAATATTGAGGTTTCTAATATCATTTTTTCTAAACTGAAAAGTTTGCGCGAGAGACACTTCCAAAGTTGTGAAATGTGTCCACCCCCTAAGAGAATGATAAAACTAAAAAAAATATATAATGTACATTACCATGTGCATGTGTGTCAGTGTAGTCTTTTTAACCCAAAGGTTGACTGGTAGAGAATGCCTTGTTGCATTAAGTTCGCCCGTGTACCACTATTGTACATAAAGTTTAAATAAATAAATTAATAAATAAATGTAAACTTCAACCGAAAATTGGTTTGAACGAGATCTAATAAGTAGTTTTTTTTTTAATACGTCATAAATCGTAAACCGCAATTTACCTTTCATTTAATCAACTCAAATATAATTTTCACAGATGATGTATTTCTGTAGCCGTTTTAACAACAAATACTAAAAACAGAATAAAATAAATATTTAAGTGGAGCCATCCATCCCGTACAACAAACGTGATTTTTTTGCCGTTTTTTGTAGATATTGTATGGAACGCACTTGGCTGGTTTTTTTTCAAACTTACATTTCCTTATGAAGACTGAGGTGTTCTCTTGCTTTAGTTTTACTCAAATGTAAAACGTTCGTTTTGTCAATAAGTCCTGCAAGGATCGTAGACGGGGGCGTCCTGTAGTTTCTGCCTACCTCCATAGGTACCAGGAGCGAGCGCTTGTGTATGTAACGGTTCACGGTCTGCACAGGGTCGCCCGGGGAGTACGCGGGCGCCGTGAAGCCCAAGCCGCAGGACGTGGCGTCCAAGTCGCTGTCGGGGCTGGAGTCGCTGGTGGACCAGATCCCCAGCATCGCCGAGGGGCCCGGGGCCGCCGCGGGGGCCCAGGCGCAGGCGGCGCACGCGGCCCAGGCGGCCCCTGCGCCCGCGCCGGACCAGGCGCCGGCCGCCGTGGCCGCGCTGCCCGACTACGCGCCCGCGCTCTACCCGCCCTACGGCGCCTACGGCGGAGCGGCCTACGGGAACAATGGGTGGGTGCCAAGCTCGCCGACCGCGCTGCTCGTGTGTGTGTGTGTCGTACTGACATGCGTGCTTGTGCCAGGTACGGCGGCCCCTTCGTGGGCTACGGCGGCGGCTGGGGCGCGGCGGTGATGCGGCCCACGCCGGGCTACCTGTCGGAGTGGCAGTACGGCTACGCGGCGCCCGTGCCGGCGGGCTACGCGCCGTACAACGCGCCGTACTACAACGGGTACGCCGGCCCGCCGCCCGCGCACCACCAGCAGGTACGCACGCTACCTCTACAGAACACTACTCACGATTTTTGCCCATTTTCAGCCACCTGCGGACCACTCATAACTACTATCACCAAGTTGGACATGAATAAGCCTCAAATCACGTTCAAATGCCAATGTGAATGAATATTTACAGGTTTCAGACATTATGTATACAAGACTCACCTGCTTGTATACCATTATCAATGTGCATCTGACATAATGTAACAGAAGTCGTTTTGGGATGCATGAAGGAGCCTCCTCGTGTAGCGCAATTAGTTCCATCAGGCACTCAACTGAACCTCTCGCTCGGCGCACCCTGCACAGTCTCACCGACCTCTGTAACGCTCGGCTGTTGCAGGCGCACTACCTGTCGGCGCCGCCGCTGCTGGAGCTGCACAAGAGCGGCGAGCACGCGGGCGGCGTGCCGGCCGTGCCCGCCGTGCCGTCCGTGCCCACCGTCGGCTTCGGCGGCTTCTGTTAGTGCGCAGTGTGCACAGGGTCACCGTGTCGTGTGTGCGTAAACTGCTCTAAACGGCCATCAAGATGATTCGATTTTAGTAGGTCGGCTATGACAGTGAAGCTGTACGCCGTGAGCGTAGAGCAGGTCGAGCGGTGTGCGCGTGGGTGCGCGTGCGCGTGCGCAGCGAGGGTCTCATATCGAGGTAGGAGGTATTCTTAATTTTGTAAGCGGTGGACGACAGTGCGCGGAGATCGGTCGCGACAAGTACTTTCCTAGAGTAAGTAGCAAATTGGACTGAAGCATCGACGCGAGGAAATGTTTTGTAAAGCAATCGTTAGTGATGTAATTTAATCTTTTTCAAACTGAGGAGCTTAATTTGTAGGATTTATTTGTAAATATTGTATGTATTTTTTATTTCGGTCCATCACATGTTCTATTTAACCGATCGCTAGTACATCACAGCTCTGACGTCTCGCGAGCTGACTGTGATGCGGGCGGCGGCGGGGCGCGCGATATGTATTCGGAATGTCTGTGATCTTCAGTGATGTCTAACTAATAAAGATGGCCATTTTATTGCCATACTGAAAAAAACTAGTGTTCGGAATTAGCGGCCGAGTGCGCTCGTAATACGAAGTCTTGCCAATGATGTGTTTCGCGTTCTAGTCACTTACTAATTCGTGTGGGCTAGTCAAATTGTGAACCGCCGCCCCGCCGCAGGCGCTCCTTATGTTATCTAAGTCACAACAACGGCCTATGACATATATTATTATGTATACTTTTATTTAGATTTTAATTTACTTATTCGTCGCCCGAGCGACGCTATTTATAATTCAACTTTAGCATTTGATAACTATATTTTTACAGTCGCAGGAGGCGGCCATTTTATTGTAAGCGGTCGTTGACCTTTACCACTGCACAAATACCGCCGCGTGGAGGTACTGCCTGTACTCGTGTGCTAGCTGTACTCTAGTACTCGTGTACTCGTGTACTCGCTATGAGTACTGGAGGCGCGGCAGGCGACGCCGTGCATTTTACACAACGTTACCCGAACAGTTACATTAGTTTCGGATCGCTAGTGAATAGCATAATTTTACATAATAGTGTAACCTATATTTTATTATACACGCGCCATTTTATTGTAAGGCGACGCGCGGCTGCACAGTGCACAGTGCACTCGGGGCCGCTGCTGCTGTATACTGTATATGAGAGCACACGTTACCAGCCAAGTTATCTCGCAGCGAGCAGCCGCGCGTCTAGTTGTACCGTACGAGTTACGACTGGTTATACCCTCTCTAGGTTTAATTTAACGTTAACGCGATGCATAATGTTTACATAGGGTGCTCATGGGTTCGATAGTTTCCTTATACCAGCCACCAGTACGCACCTCGGCGTACTCGTGGCGACTCTTTATACTATGTTGTTGAAGTTTTATTTCATTTTGATGGTGTATTAGGTATCGGGTCGTGTAAAGAGTATGTAGTCGTACACAGGGGGGTCCTGTAGTAGTGGTCGACACGGGAGTACGTGCACTCGTGCAGGTCTGTACATACGAGAGGATACATCGGGGAGAGGAAAACAATCTTGTACAAAAAATCTTAAATTAGTAAAAGTCTTTTCTTTGCACAAAATGATAAAAGTCTTAAATGTAAGCTAAAAACGAAATAACATACGTAATAAAGACATATACGTTAATGATAGGTTTACTCGGAAGAATTTATATGATAGTTAGTGGATGGAAGTCGCCGGAGAGGTCTCGTGATCGTCGGATCGTGCTCAATGTGTTGCGTGCGCGCATAGTGCTCGGCTACGGCTCACACATACTCACACACTCACACACTCCGCGACCTACTACACTCAACACATAGCTACAGTCAGCCGGCGACATACTACTAGAACAGGCTCACGCACAAACATACGTGCAGCGAGTGTGTGTGCGTGCACTTGCTGTACGTGCAGCAAGTGTGTGTGCGTGCACTCGCTGTACGTGCAGCAAGTGTGTGTGCGTGCACTCGCTGTACGTGCAGCAAGTGTGTGTGCGTGCACTCGCTGTACGTGCGGCGTGTGTGTGCGTGCACTCGCTGTACGTGCGGCGTGTGTGTGCGTGCACTCGCTGTACGTGCAGCGTGTGTGTGCGTGCACTCGCTGTACGTGCAGCGTGTGTGTGCGTGCGCGCTCGCTGTACGCAGCGACCGTCCGACCGTCTGTACGTATATGATGAGTGCTCACAGTACACAGCCCCGCGAGGGTGACGTCACTATGTAACATGATCTCCAATATCGTTCTGGTCTGGCTAGGATTAGGTTTACCGTACGAGTTCGTACCGCAGCACTATTGCAATGCGTCTTTTATTATTTTTTTCGTAATTCAAAAGGGGAAACATGATAATTTAAAAAAAAAGAAATCAACAGGGTATTTAAGATTGCTTAAGATATATTATTTTATATTTATTGTGACTTATTAACGATGCGTGCTTGCGGCGCCATTGTGCTTAGAGTTACTGATGTTTGTTTATTTAGTTGTCGGTGCTGCGCGCGAGCCAACCAACCAACACATTCTGTAAATTATATGAAATGGCTGTAATTGTCGCCAAGAATAAATTGGATGTTTTAACTCGAATATTATGTTATATACCTAGCCAATCTAAATTCAACTAAAAATAACTATGTACTTAAACGCAGTCGAGATTCAGCAAAACTAAACTATTCTGCAAAATACAGTATACTGCCATGAAGACACATCGACTTTTCAAACAGTGATTGCATAGAGCGTGGTCCTTGTCACTCATAGTGGCAGTCTCTTTCTAAAGCCCGATGTGCCGTACGAACGAGCGAGTAGTGCGGCAGCTGCAGCGCACGTGTCCCACGTCATCAGTTGGTTCAGTCGCAGGCGAGCGCGCGGCGACGACTCGGAGACACCGTTGAGCGACAATTGTTCACAATAACAACGCCTTGTACATAATGAGTGCTTTATTACGCTTTTTTGATATTATATTTTTTATTTAAAAATAAATATTACAATAATACTATTTCTATATTTTTGCTTTTATTTTGTACATTAACGAGATCGTGTTCTGTATGTCATGTGCTTGAAACGTTTTAGTTCGCGTCCTTTTGTAAGCACTCTTGATACTAATGCCGCGGTATGTTTGTATATCTTTGCATTACTTTCACGATTGCTGCTCGATTGGGATGTTTTTGTGATAATGTCGGCAGCGCCACGACTCTCAACCTCTGAGATCCTTTTGTGTCAAGTGTGTCATGTGTCACGTGGGCGATACGTTAGCGCACAGGTTGCCGCTCGCAAGCTGTGCGCGAATGTTCCAGTTTCGTGTTCTTTTGAATACCTTTATGTAATGAGCTGTGATCTGTTTCAAGCGATATTATTGTACTTAAACCAGTTTTTACCAATCTAAGTCGCGCTTTTAATCAATCATTATTTTATACTTGTTAGAACATGATGTTTTTAGCAAAAAGAGTTGTGAGTCGTGGTGTGACTGCAGAGAACGAAATAAAGGCCTATACACACGCTGCCACTGTTTTAGTGCGGTGCCGCGCGGCGCGATTGTGGCGCAACGTGGCGCGACGCTCGCCCGCGCCGCGCTCACACTTCTCGTGATCTTAGTGTTCAGCACAGACGGTGGGTGTAAACGCACAGTAACTTTACAGAAAATAAAACGATCTGGGGGCCTAGACAAAAAACTTTTCTGTAGCGTTAACGTCAGACGCTCACGACAAAATGTATGGGAATGACATTAGGTGTGGAAAGGAAACGTCATCACCTAATGTCATTCCCATACATTGTGTCGTGAGCGCCTAACGTTAACGCTACAGGGAAGTTTTTTGTCTAAGCCTGCAGAGATACTTCTCACCGCGCAAAATCGTGATGTTTGTTTTCTCATCTCCTAAGACTAGTGAGTGCGCCTGGCGTCTCCATGGCGGTGTTTACTTGGACCGTCTGCTCTGAACGTAGTTGTATTTCTAAGTTTTTAATCTCTCGAATAAGACTTATCGGCCAATATTCCTTCCTGCAACGGAGTGCAATGTCGGGAGATTCGTGTTCTGTCTCGTAATTATCTCTATTGTTATTATTATATTTTATTATAAACTGTAGTTACATCGTGTATAATAGTGTCGTTAAGGGCCGCTTGCACTTAATCGTTCGGCTAACACGAGTGACTTTCGACTTTCCTATCAGGTGCATAAAGATTAGATTTGTATGATAGAATAGAGGCGGGCGGTGAGGTCGGTCGTGCTGGACTAGACTGTAGCTTAATGTAAGTCTCTATCAACGAGTTAGTGTTAGTGTTGTACTGTTGTGCACCCGAGGCGCTCGCAGCAGTTCACCCGAGCACTGAGCAGTCCCGCGCGCGGGCAGGGTTGACCAGTGCATGCATTGAGTCGCTCAACTATTTGTACAATATGTATATTTTTGTAAAATTCACTCTAACTCGAGGCAATATTATGAAATTTTAAAATATTATCTGTAATATTAAAAGTTAGTACAATTGTTATAAAATCATTTGTTCAGTTTTCGTTCGCCCATTATTATCCTATGATGAAATCAATGTGAGCGTACCATCCGAGTCGACGCTGAGACGGCGCAGAGCTTGAGTAGTTCGGTCTGACTAGTAATTATTGTATAGGAAAATCTGAAGCATTTAAATGTAGCGACGATTTAGAAAGTCAAGTTGTGTGGAAGTCTCGGTGTCGATCATAGTTGCACGACTCACGAGCTCGCACTGCTGTCGAACGTGGCCCGTCCGAACACGACTGCGCGACACTCCTGGAGCCTACGAACATTTACTATGAAGCTGGCTTCATTATCAAACCAATCTATTTATTGTTACCTGACTATGAAATAATTAGATGCATTTGAAAATAGATGAAATATAAATAGTTCAATCGACTGCGAAAAGTGCATTTGTATAGCCGTTGTGTTCATTAGTGTCGCGCAGACGGCGAGGCTCGTCCGTTAGAGTTGTATGATACGCGCCCCGGCGCCGCTTGGTTGTGAATTAGTATCGCTTATGGCCCCCACTCCGTCTGCCGCTGACGCCACGTCGCGTTCATCCGTGTTGCTTCACTCAGTATTGTCGTGCCAAAACATACGTAAATGCAGGAGTAACAAAGCAATATAGTAACAATATAGTCTCGAATGAAAGCAATAATATCTGGGCGAGTGGACGCCGCCGCAGTCACTTGCACTTCGCCTCTCGAACTCGATTACATATTTTATAGAATACGTTGTCACGTCACTGTCCGTAGTTTCGTATACATAGCATATATGTCGACGCAACACCCCCCGCGCCGCGCGTCCCGGAATTTTAATGAACTCTTATTTATTTAGGCTGACTTTATACTTAACTGTTTTTACTAAGAAGATTCACGATGATGGCGCCTGTGACTATTACAGCGCCTCTCTTATTTAGATAAATTATGATGTACTTACAGTCCAGTTGAACCATGCGCGGCGCGGGGGATCGCGCGCCGACCAGAAGGCGGAGTTCTTATCCTAGCTCAATTTTATTAATTATTATATAATACTTGCTTGTTATTCATCGTTGAAATATAGTTATTTTGAACCTTGGCTGCCTCAGGGCTCCATTGAACTAAACCGTTGAACGTTATAAGTACATAGAAGTAAAGTTTATCGCATATCATAGTGCTCTCGTAATCCCAGTGCGAAGCCAGCCAAGGGTTTGTTCCAGAAGCCTGCATTACTCAGAACTCGCATTTGATTACGTGTTTGTTATCATAGAGCGGGCGCGGCGCGGCTGTCGCCCGCAGCTGCCGCTAGAGCACTGCGCGCTGCCCTTACGTGCATGTGTTCCACTCAATGTTGCGGAGAACGGACGCAACGCCGTGTTGCGGCAACCGTCTCCTAGCACTTGTAACATGTACACCGAGCCGGACGGTTGCTGCGACGCGGCGCCGAGATTTAGTTGCAATTCGTTTGTCAATTATTCGCGCGCGCCGCGCCGCGCCCGCGCACGCATATAAAGTACAATTTACCTTACCTGTATTGTATTAATTAACGAATGTTTACAGTATGTGACTGTTGAGCGATTTCGCATGTTCTCATCTGATCGTGATTGGTTCGTGTGTCCGTTTATAATATTTACGCTAGCGGTAACACTAAAGTTGATATGTTTGTACAGTTTTTAACGATAAAACTACTTCTCGTAGTGACTAAGCAAGAAATATTTTTAGTATAATAAGATCTAATCGAATTACATCATAGTGTATCATAATAAACTATTCGAGGTCGATTTTTCAAAATTTCGTTAACTTTGTACGATCCTTCGGAATATTTGGTTTAAATTAAATGATAAATGTCTCTCATCTGAAACTGACTCCATGGAATGTAATTAGAAATTAAACAGGAAGAATTTTAAATATTGAAATACAACATTAATAATAAATAAGTAATGTATTATAAATAGATATAAGGTAAAAAGTTATTATTAACATTGTATGGAAAAATTGTGACAAAAATTATAGTCATTTGTAATATTACAGTGTTGTTTCATTCACTCCTTACTAAACTTCAGTGACCCCTCGCTCCCCTAACCCCCAAAGAACCAGTAAGATGGCACTATCGAACTAGAAAGAACGCGTTGGAGTGGCGAACAATGGCCAAAGCAGCTGAGTCCTGGAGAACCTGGCTCACTGACATGACCAGTTTCGCGGTACAGTCAGGTTCGTTACTCAAAGCGGTAGCGATAAAATCGCTCGGTGTCGTGCGGTGTGCCACGGGGTGTTTTGTATGGAGTTCCGGATAGAGTGAAAACGACGAAACCAGTGTGACCATACCGCCCAGGTAGGCTAGGTTTTAGCTTTGTTTTGCAAAACTGTTTTCATTCTACCCAGACGGTTGATATAAAACAGTTTCGCAAATAAGTTTAGTTACCAATATATAGCGGTAGCGTATTCGGACAAACGGATCACCGCATACACCCACTCGACATTCGCCACCGCTCTGGTAAGCGAATACCGCGTTAGGGCCGGCGCTTACTGCCGGCACGGCATGGCGTGTCATGCATGGCAAATGATTTTATTACTAATCAAGTTATTTTGAATCTTATTTCAATGAGTTTAGAATTAATGTTACTTTATGTCGATACCACGATGCCGCGGCATGACGGGACGCGCCGCGGCATGCTGCGGCATGACGTGTCATGCCGTTTCATTCTACGGGATGCTGCGGCGCGCCATTGCATCCCGCGAGACGTAATGGGTCACTTTGTGTCGAGGAATTATGATTGCTAAGTTAGTTGAAATATGGTTGAAACTTGCGCAGCGGTCATTTCGGTTAATGTGGTCCGGTCGGTGCGCGGAGATGGAATGCCGCGGGATGCCGTAGCCAGGGCTTGTTAACGTTACCAAATATCAAAATAATAACCGTTACATAACGTTCATTTCAATTGTGATACCATAGTAACGTTACAAAATTTACCGATATTTGATAACATTACCAGTAATATAACGTTAAGTAACATTTAACGTAAAATACGAGAATTATCGTTTTAACGGTAAAATAATTAGTGTTATTATAGCCCGCGAACTTTGTTGTATTTTATGCTATTTGAAGGTCAGTGTCAGGTTGTAATTTAATCAAAATGTGATGCGCAACAATAACAAATATGTATTTACATAGATGTAACCATAAGAATCATTTTTACTCATCATCATGAACTTAGATTTGATGTGTATAATAATAGATTTCCGAAATCTAGCTAAGAGAAAAAAAATTTAATTATGGTTATAATTATGTACTTACCTATAATCAATATATTTTGATCAAGATACAACCTGACACTGCACCACCCCACAGAGATAACCGTTTAAAAATAACGTTAAACTACAAATAACGTTAATAAAGAATAACGTTAAAATGGTGCATAAATAACGTTAAACCTATAACCGTTATTTTAATATTAACGTTAACTCCTGTCAATGCATGGTAACGTTATAAATTTTTACCAGTATTTAAAGCCCTGGCCGTAGCGCAACCTGCCGTGCCATGCCGGCAGTGAGCGCCGGCCCTAACACTGCGCTTCCACCAGACATGTGCGAGGATGCGTAACGAGGAATGTGTTCATCGCTTCATTTACCTAGCCTCGTTCAGCGCAAGCGATTCTATTTAATTCTTAACAAACACAACCCTCGCTACGCATCCTCGCCCATCTCTGGTGGAAGCGCAGCCTTATGTCGCGCGTCTGAACTGTAAGGCCCGGTTTCCACCAAAGCAGAGAGGAGAGGAGATGTGTTGAACAAACCAATCCGATTTCGTTATTTCCACATCTCTTCTCGGCTTAGCTTATCGGATTGGTTTATTCAACACATCTCCTCTCCTCTCTGCTTTGGTGGAAACCGGGCCTTACGCCTCTAGTATCCAAGCTGTGTGATACGCGTGGGTTCCTTTATATATTACTACTAGCTGTCCCCCGCGGCTTCGCTCCCGTCAGCTGGCTACCTACCTACCTACCCTACACCTACCCTTCGCCTAACCTACAAAAAAAAAAGTATCCCATGTCCGTCTCCTGGTTCTAAGCTACCTCCCCACCTATTTTCAGCCAAATCGGTTCAGCCGTTCTTGCGTGATGCCGTGACCAAGGAAAACAGGGATTCATTTTTATATATACAGATACTCTATGCGCGTTGGCTAGAGACGGGTTTTTAGACCAATACCTAGGTAATCGGTTTTAAACCTGGTTTACTGCTCATCTATATTTATATATACCTACTTTATTGTAGGTACCTACACCAAATTAAAAATCCATAAAGAAAACCTTAAACTAAAAAAACATAAGTACAATTTGGCGGCATCATCGCATTCCGCGGTCTCTTCCAGGCAACCTGGGTATGGATAGAGATAACCTGAATATGAAATGGGGTTGCACTTGGTGCAAATATAAAGTTACGCAATTTGTTGCACAGAAATAAAGTAAGTAATACAAATCAAATCAAATCAAATCAAATACGTTTATTTGTGTACACAGGTGAAAAAGGTGGAACAATTACAAGATTAATGGGTCTCTGTGTCCTGCCACAGTAGGTAGCATACAAATACAATAAAGGAACTAAAATATAAACATTAATATAAATAAGAAAATATGTAAGTATCAATAATTAAAATTAATATCGATAAAGGAATCACAGTGACAAGTAGTGTTCCTTACAAGTCTTAAAACGGTTGTCAAGTGATGACAATAATTCGTCTCATTAGGCAATTCGTCTACAATTCCGACAAGTAGACGGGCCATGGAATTATTATTATAATTCTATCAAGTCATGATCAAGTCGCACACAATCTTGCTTAGAACACCGTGTAAATCTTTTCATAAATTTAACAAATATACTCCAGATTTGTTCCATCTAACTAACAAAATATAAACTTGGACAATACCAATACCTCAACAAAAAAGTCGCGAAAAAAAATTGACTCATTTTTTAATTGTGTTGTGTTTAGTATTGCTTATTGTCTTTAAATGACAAAATGTACAAATCAGCATTCTACAAATCTCACACAAATCGTTTTCGAAGTATGTTCAAAAACGAAAAGTTTGCGAGTTTACCCTAGTATCCCACATTTGACAAAGAATGTCAGTACCATAGACTAAAATCTAGAATGCTTGATCTTGCGTCAAAAAGTGAAAAGGGCTGTTTAAGTGCCCAGACTGCAAATAAGCCATTTAAGTGTTTGAAAAACGAGAAAAAAGGCACTATAAAATAAAACCATACTCCTTTTAAAAATAGATAGTTTATTTATGTCTCATAACGCACAAAAATATAACACGTAAAAACTAAAAAACCCAAAATCCTTTGTGTTGTTGTAGTCGACACCATAAAGAACTTAATTTTGATGGCTTCGAAACCATAGACCAATTTGTGCTGTCCGAGAGTCTCCGAAAAGATCGGTGGATCGCCTGTAGATTTCGGTGTGGATTGCGATGTCGGATATTGGCAGCGGTGACGAAGGGATTTCTAGTCAGAGTACGTATTTATTTACAGCGGTGTAGCGTCTCGGTTATCTCGCGTTTCGCGCCGCGTCCGTTAACCGTCACTGACGTCGTCCCCGACCGTCCTAACGTTCAAAAGTAAATATCTCATTGTTCCCGTTTCAAAATGGCGAATTTGGGCCTGTTATATCTCGGACGCTGAAGCTTCGGAGGGATCTTCGCGCGGGACGGTCCCTCGGCAAGCGGGAGGCGGCGCGACGGCCCGCCCGGGACCGGCTCCGGCCGACCGCCGGCAGGGGTTGACGACCTATCGATTTTTTTGTCTGCGACCTCTCGTCGTCGGGCGGGCCGCTGTCGGCGGCCGAGGAGGCCGAGACGCTCCAGGCTCGGCGGAGGCGGGCTGCTGTCGGCAGCTGCACGTCACCGCGCCGCTCCGGCCGCGTCGGGCCGCGCTTTGTGTCAGTCCCATCGTCAGCTGAGCGGCGCGCCACCATGGCAGGTCAGTGGCCGCGCCTCCCCTGGCCCTCGCCTCTCCATACTTACCCACTGACCTCGCTAATCTTATTAGACCGAGTGTGATTGAGCCGCAGTCGGTAGGAGCGGCTTTAAATGCGCCTCTTGTTGGCGAGTTCTTTGTTCTCGTGTCGGGTGCTCCCGCGGTGGTGATGAGCGCTCGGCCGCCGGTGTCGGCGCTCAGTTGTGCAATAGTGAAAGTGTGCTACCTGTGCTCTGTGACTGTCTGCAGACTCCTACATGAACAAAGAGTTTGGTTGGACTGAGCTTCAAACAAAGAGAACTGTTGTGTAGATCATCTGCAAGAGGAATACAGTATTGATTAAGTGTGTGATATGAAGAATATGTCATCATAGTAACATGAAGCACCTACAGCAGAGAGTAGTGAAGCGTTAGCAAGCAGCGGTGAGGTCTGTGTGTGTTGTAAGTGAGTGGTGGATGGCTGCCCACTCTGAGCACAGTCATCATTCATGGACCATTCTCATCAAACTCCTTGAACCATCATTGCTGAAGCATTGGGACTCCTTAGAAGTAACATCAGTATTACATGATCTATTACTTTTGCATGCTAATTAGCTTTATTGAAAGGAGAACTACTCATGACTTGTAACAGTACCCAGGCCAGGTCCCACAACCTAATCCTGCCTCACTCTTCAGTGTCCATGATGTGGAACATGTTTATATTATATTACTTATTGTTAAATCTTGTTTCTTCCACCTATTGTGCAACATTATAATACCCCAAAGTCAATGTCAATCAAATTACATTATTATGAATACCTATGGTCCATTCAGTGTGTTGTCGGAAAATAAAACAATTTCCTTTAATTTTTAATCCATATGCCAGTCGAAAAATCTATTTTAGCAAGTGCACTTTATACACCAGTAATTGTATAATGTTCACTAAATGTAGTATTGTGTAACTTGCCCACTACACAGGGGTGATTGTCACATTAGAATATAATCAGCTGTTCAATGAATACTAGATTCTGATAAGATTGCTTCAGGTGATTGAAACAATCTATTAATAAACTGTGAGCTTTGTGGTTCACATACAGTTTGATGGAATCCTAATTTGAATCTAATTCTAACCTCATTGGCCAGTTTTTTACATAAAAATTTCATATTCCATACTAAAACTGCACTACAATGATTGCATGTTGCACTTTTTATCAGTTTGCAGTGAAAATCGCCCGTCAGCAGGTGCATTCAGAGGAAAGTTTATGGATTCATACATGAGTGCATTCAGTGCAGTAATAAACTGCTTGAATACATTTAACGCAACCTTCGGACAATTCAGCTAAAACAATTTTGAACAGAATTATTTACTGAATGTATTGTGATTTTAAAACAAATATGTTCAATATCAATTGTTATGAGGTTATTTTAACTGGAAAATATGACTGACTATGTTAGCCGTTGTGACTTATCAACAACCTATCACTGTGGACCCATTTACATTCAGTACTGAAGTTGGTTGTAGTATTGTTTGCACAACATGGTGAATTTCTTTGACAATTTGTCACATTCCATTAAGGCGGGTGACCTAGAAAGCTCTTTATCTTCTTTGTTACTTTGTTTCACTGTTGCTAAGGTGTCATTTAACCATTTTTCTTTTCTGTAGGTTTTGTCACGGTTAGGGTATGCAACTCTGACCCATTTTACTGTCCATATAATTTGGATACTACCAAAACACAATCTGGATGATATATTTCTGATATCTAAAAAGTTAATTAAAGAAATATAATCAATCAATAATTTTATTTCAATTTCAATTTTTGATACAAATATTCATTTGTTCATATTATTTGTCACAGTGCTTTGAATAAAAAAGTGTATGAAAACATTATATCAAAGGCATGAATTAAATTAATTATTGGATATTAAAAAGTAAGGAAATAAAAAGTTCGAACCTGTTAGTAGTAAGTTATAGCAACTCATTCAGTCTGTGTTAGTGGGTCGGGGACTGACTATTCCTATATTCGGTATAGCCAGCGTAGGCTCTAGTATGGTTCTTGCACCATGTGCTAGCCTGATCGCAGTCAATGCTGCCTCCTGCTGAATGTATAAATGAAGGGGAGTTATAAGCATTCTCAAGCTGCCAGTGAAATCAGAGCAGGCTAGTAATTGGAACCGTTTATCTCTGGTGGTTGAGTGTGCTGTCCACATCCACCAAGAGTGACAGCCGTGATCAGATCAATCCATTGATCTGTTGCCTTGTGGCTACTACATACTCTTTGGGGAGAAACCCCATGTTTTGCCTAACTTTTGATCCATTGTTAAAGTATGTTTATCTTTTTATTGAGTCAAAGTCAAAGCATTTATTTCAATTTTACCATTTACAGGCAGTTTTGAATTGTCAAGGTCGGTCGGTCAAAAAAGATGAAAGCTATTTGCACGTTCCAAAGAGTAGATCTCTATGGAGAAGAACGTGCAAGAAACTCCATGGACACTCTTTTAAAAATAATATTTTGTTACAAAATTATGGCTACATCATTCATATTGAAATTATATATATGTGAGAACGATGTAAAAGACGTGCAGGATAAAAGAGTCTGGAGTAAAAAAGAAACAATTCAAAGAAATAATTAAATAGACCATGGCAGCCGAGAGATGACCAATCTCAGCTGACGGCGCCCGTTCACGAACATGACGCATACGCTAGCACCATTTAGCTCGACCATTTTTAAGGGAGCCACATAATCCAACGCATACGCCACCATCAGCTAGACTTTTGAGTGAGCATGACATCCCATATTGAGGTACCTACATAGTACTCACACATGTGCCGTTAATGCATGAAATTATACAATGCTAAATAAATTGAGTCTATACAATGAAAAATATTGCATTCTTACAATCTTCATCCGGTCCAACAATATTTCCAAATGCTAACAGATTACTTTGTGCGCCCTAGTGGCTGTGGAGCAGGACCAGCATTGAGCCAAGCATTTTTATCTCCAATATACTCCCCTAACTTATAATATGCTTGCCTGCATAGTGTGCGTTTAATACAAGATTTAAATTTAGTCTCATTTAGTTCTAATATATGGGGAGGTATTTTATTATAACATTTTAAACAGTACTCCATAAAAGATGAGGCTACTTTAGCCAGTCTGAAACCTGGTTGAACTAATTGGTCCCTATTTCGAGTACCATAATTATGTCTGTCGCCTCTTTTACTAAAAAGATGTAAATTCTTTCTAACATACATGATGTTTTCGTAAATGTATTGTCTGTAGTCAACATGACTTTTCCAGAGTAATTTGCTATCAAGGAGCACTCACAAGTACTTGGGACTAAGTATCTGGATATCCAGATATCAAGTGCTTACTACTATCTGGATACCAAATTCGACGGATATCCGGATAATTCGGATATCCAGATAGCATGCCATAGTCACACCACTGAAGAATTTAAGTAATTAAATAAATTGACTTCAGAAAGTGTAAGGCATGTTGGGAATCCATTTAAAAATGGCTCTGTGAGTTTACACTGGAAATTGGCATGCTTTCAATTTCTTTTTGACATGCTTTCGGTTCAGATATGCCTCCTATAAAAATATCCCTTGGATTCACCAAATTATAATATTGTTTGTGCCTGATTCATTTTACATGGTCCTCAGAGTCACTGAACTGAATCCTAAATAAAATTACAGAAGGTGTTGCTATATTGAAAGAGTAATTAAGTTTCGAGATTGTGATTTTTTAGTTTCAGTGGATAGGTTGTTTCATCATAATTGGTCTATTTTACTGCTGTCCTTCCTAAGTCGCGTCATTGCAAGAAATATTTCCATCTATTTTCGATCCTGCATGTAATTTTATTATGTTGTCGCCATTTTGAATCGCCTCTCATTTCTTTTGTCTCCTTCATATTGCCGAGCATGGCGATTATGGCAACATTGACTGGCGATTAAGCCAGATCCAGGCCTCTCGGTTAGCCAAATTTTAGCCGCATTATCTTGAAATTAGGTTGTGGCAACGCGGCCGACGTACGCGGTACGATTCAGAAGACGGCTTAGTTTGCTTGTTTGTTGATGATTCGAAATAACCATAATAAAAATATTAATCATCTTGTTTGACAACAACCGACGACTAGTTTCGTATCCGATCAACTTACATAAATACATAAGAATTAGTTATTCACATTAGCTGAACAAATTATGTGCGATCTTCCTTTGTCAAACAAATTAATTGGAAATCTATGTATTTAGGATGTAGTTTTACTTATCGTCAAGTTAATATTGTTGACCGCCAGAGGTTATTCTCTTTACGCAATGAAAAGTCCCCTTTGTCTTTTCCGGGTTCCAAGACAGCCTATTTCATTAGAACCGGTTTCTCAGTCCAGCATTGAAGATGTGACCAACACAGAGTCACGCTCGACTCGAGTAACATTTACGAATGAAAATCCTAAATTTACACAAGTAGCCCTTGCTGATTTGTCAAAGGGGTTATTATATTCAGTTGAGCCACGGTTTTGGTCCTTCGGACCGCGAGCGGCGTCGCTAAGGTGAAATCTATTAGGCCGCACAAAGTTTTTATGTGATAAAACTGCCTAGCTGTCGAGCGAGATAGGCGTCGTACTTTGAATTTAGAATATATCATTTCAAAATAAGAATTTTTATAATGGTACTTGATTGGTGTGTGATGCAGGTGGACCACTCGAGGTCCTGGCTCTCGGCAGAGTGCCGACATACGCGCCAAGCGATGACGTCAGCCGCCTCTCAATCAACTTAATAATTTGGACAAAAGAGGCTTTTGTGTCAGACAGATCCCATTTTTCCTAATCTACAAACCTATCAATGTTGCAATCGCTCGCAAAAGAATCGTTGCGAAATGAGCGCGAAATTAATTAATGAAGTAAATGACCGTACAACAATTAGATGAATTTCAAGTGAACGTTTCATAGTGGTGGCTCATAACGTGACTGTCGTCTCGTTTCTTCATTCATTACCAACCGTGCTGCGGCTTTGGGTTTTTTTTTTAATGAAAAACAGAGGTTTCACTTTTTTGTCCGTCTGGCTTATGTCTGCAACAATATCGTCTGCTGCCAATGACCCGCCTTGAACTACTTACATAACTACTTTAAGTGTCTCTTGGCACACACTCTTACACCTTATTGGTTGTTTAACTTAGCGATAGACACCCTAGATCGGGCCCCGCTGCGCCGCTCAAATTGTTTAACTGACTTTTAAAATGGAAGTTATCTTTTTATTAGAGCTTTTACGACTTCGCAATTAATTGTCTGGTGATTTGATAGGTTTTTTTTTATATTGAGCGTACGATGCCGACTCGTAGGAACACTACGACACTGTTTGCCATTATTCAGGTCATGCGCAACGCTTACAAGTAGATTGGCAAAAAATGTGTGAAGAAATGACGCCTGGTGGCCTGGTGTGAACATGGCGGCGCGAGGTGCGACGTAAGGTGATTAATATGCGGCTCCTGAATGAGACGCGAATTAATACCACTCGTATATTAGCAACAAAGGATAAGAATTTAGGATAAAAAACTATTAGCATGAGCTGAGCACTATCGCGACGGTTAGGCGTTCACTCTCAATTTTACGCCGCTGATGGCCTAGATTTTGGATTCAATTCTTTTGAACACAAGTATCTAAGTTTAGCCGTCGTATCACGCCAGAATGTGGGCCGAGCATGTAATGATAAAGTCGCTTCCTTGTGCTAAGCGAACAGGATTTTGTGTATCGCACGACGTCACAAGCTTCACAAAAGACCTCTTTGACAGCTAATACGTAGTTGGACACAAAGCACTGAATCTATTATGGCTTTCGAAATTGGGATCACAAGGCTTGTTTAATACTCTTCACTCAAAGAGCATTAAAGCGTACCTGAGAGGGATTGAGTTAACTTGTCTGCTCAAACGACCCTAATATAATATGATAGAAGCGCAAGCGTCTGCTCAACTCTCAAAGATCTCTTTAACCTTGGTAGTCTCGCAGTTTTCGCGTTAAGTATATTTTCTGAGTAAAAAACTAAAGCTGCCACGGATTGGCAAGACGAACGTTAAAGTTGATGAATGTGCTGCCACGATGATTTCTACATACAGATTTATAATTTGCCAAGTTTTACGATACGAAGTGGTCGTAAACGGTTTAATCCACTGTAAGTACTGTGAGAATGGTCGTTATCGTTATATGGTTACAGTAATTTGTAGCGTCGTTGTCTGCCGACAGAACACGCGATATTTTTACCACTCCGCAAAGAAAATTAAATAGATTCTGAAGGCTTTCATGCTCCTGAAATGTTTCTATGAGTAATGACAGGAGTGACTGATGAAGCGGATTTGGTTTTGTTTTGATTTCATGCATACGGGACCCGTGTCATCCTAGTCCAATCTTTTTATAGCCGTTTATCATAATACAAATTGAATCTGATTCAAATAACTTCGGAAGTTGACATACATAGCCACTCGCTTCGCAAAAATAGTGAGCGCCAATGCAGATAAACGTCTTTGGTCGATTATGGTGCTATAGGGAATTATCATTTTTAATTGCTAAACAGAGAAATGAATTTAAAGCATTTATGGCTGTCAACCTTATGCTGGCTTTGTACGGACTGTGGTTTCTAGTCGTTACGTCCTTTAACGAGACATTTACTGATATCTAATTTATCTTTTGTTATTTGATTGCTTTGTCCAAAATTCGTCCCACTTTTCGCGTATCTAGTCGGAATGAGATTCGTCGTCAGTTCGTCGCTGCAGCGCCTACTTCAGCATATTATGTTGGTGTACAGCACGCAGACGCAGTCTTCATTGATCGTTTCCATTGCATTGCTCAAGGTTATACGTTCAACGTTTTACTCAGTGTCCATATTGCAAGTGTAGCCTTCCTACAATCCCTTAGTATTCCTAGGTTGTATTGTTGCATTTCGCACATTAATACATCGGTTGCTAATCAGTGCACATTTAGCACTTGCCGGTCGACTGCGGCTTGGCCAACTTGGTCGCGGTGTGTGTATCGGTAACATTACACGACCGACCTCTGACCAGTCGGCTGTGACTCGCCGATACCACAGATACTTGGCTTTCCATACGCACACATCGGTAGCGCTGCGGCCGACCGAGGTAATTCTTCAGGAGTCGACTGGGTACTTGTATTTCACCGCATTTCGTGTTAACGTGCTTTGTGTTTGTGTGCGAGAGATCAGCAAACGTTTGTTGAACGTTCTTTATCTTAAACGTATGAAATCTTCCCCGATAGGCCGCTACCTGCTAGCGACCTCTGCTCGTACAATCCAAAAATGTCAACTAGCTGTTGCGAAATTATAGCGAGTGGTCGCGTTTGTCCCACTTTGATGTATCCGCCACAGTCCGCGATGATCTCATAGTTCTAAAGCCTACCTTCTATTGTATGACAGAAGTATGGCCCGGCACATACATCATATTTGGGTAGCCGCTGAGCTATACGCTGAGTATCGCTAAAATTCGCCGATAGTGAAACAATCACATGGGGTCCGGACGTATTTCGCACAGATTTCTAAACGTTACGGATCTTCGTCTGTAGTCGCTTCCCGGACACGTTTTGCAGTTGTCCGGGTGATCATTTGTCAGTCTTGAAGTGGGAGAAACAGTTCGTTACGTCACGTCGGCTGCCATGTCCGACCTTGTTATCTGGATATTATCATAGCCGGTGTGAACAGGACGTTTGCCTTGTCAAAGAATTAGTTCTGGTCATGCTGGTCGCAAAGGTTGAGAGTCCTTAGTTATCGAACATTTTGTATGGGCATAATTTTAATGAGAGATGAAAATAAAAGCTCTGAAAATAAAAAAAAAACATGGGTGACGATCAAGGTTCCAAAACACCTACCTATATCATGGGAATTTACTCATGTATTGAGAAATTAATGTGGCGGTTCGATTTGCATACTCGCTTAGGGCGAAATAAATTGAGAAAATTTATGCACGATTGAGGCATACATGTACCGTTTGTAATTCATATGCGGCGTTACAGTACGACAGAGCCAGGACACACTTGTTATAAATGTCATCCTTAATTTATTTCAAATATGATTCGTTCCATATTTTTTGCAGAATCGTCTTCATTATTTTCGTGAGGGTTGTACAATAAATATGTCGCGCATCTCCATTCTCATTCCAATCCCGTGAAAGCAATCGTTCGCACATCACATCTGCTGGAAAATTAATCAACACGCTTTTGTCTGTGTATAAAGACCTCTTTTGTTCATTTCCTGTGGCAGGTCTCTACTCAAGCATCGATTGGATCCCTTGTTAGGGCTCCAATCTTTATCCGATTAAGGTAGATTGAAGCTTTTTCGGATATTGTCATATTCTTATGTGGGCAGCACGCTATTTCTGTGCACTGACAAGGTTTCATTTGATTGATACTTTCAGAACGTAACTTGAATGTTTTTTTATTATTTTTTTACCTCAGATATTATTTTACATACATTTTTATAGTAACTAACATTTAAGACAGACTAGTCTCTTTTTATGTTCAATTTAAATAAAAAAAAAAAACCAAATATCCAAGTAGTGTATTTGCGAATTTTCGCCGTAATTCCTCTGCGCGACTTTAAGTCGTCCATCATGTTCTGCTTCTGATGCTCGCGTGCACTTGAGAATTTGTAGTTTTCTCGAATTTTCCCGTCAGTAAGACAGATAGCTACACGACCAATAATCAGTGCATAAAAACCACACGAAAACAACAAATAAATAACTTTGAGATGTGTGCAACCTGCCATTAGCTGCCGTTCGACGGTTCAAGACCGTCATGGCGTCATTCCATAGTTGAAGTAATATTAAATTCTATTGATATTAAGTTTGCTAAGTTATGCTCAACATAATATCCTAGAAAATCACCTCTTCAACCTCACGCCACATGCTTTTCAAATACAGAATGCTTCATGCGTTCTGCAAGAGCTCACCCAAAAAAAATCTTACCCAACCGAGTACCGAATTACGTGGACTGGTTAACACACACATCAGTATGCAAAGCCGGCGCATACCGGAGGATGTTTCGGACAGCACCTGCAATTATTATATCAGCTAATGGAGCGGTGTAATTAAATGCAGCGTGCGTTGCGTGCCCCGGGCCCGACCGGGAGCTGCAGCGCCGGTAATTGCACACGAATTTATTAGAACATGCCTCGTCCTAGTTTGCTGACCCGTACTGAAATTCTGAATTTGCTGAAACGGTATTATAACTGAATTTTGATTTGATTCATGGTTCAGCATGGATTTTTCAGCGCTTTACTGGTTCTTTGTTAGGAATTGTTTGAATTGACGTTGGTATACGCCGTAGTACAACGAAGTATAAATACACAAAGACTAGGGTGATCTGCCGGTCGATTCTGTCGACATCTCACGGTATTCACCTAGGCGGAGTGAACGACAAGAGCTGTCATTCCATCTTATTTGTATGGTTTGACAACTCAACCGTCGTGCGCCCCGCCCGGTTATTCACTTCGACATGTTTACAGAATCGCACTGCTGGTCTTTGGGTAATCTAAGATCGTCCATTCTTGTTACAAATGATGGTTATCGTGGCGAAACAAAATTAAGGTGTTGTAACGTCTCACTTCTAAAGAATTTACATATGATTTTGGTCTTAGTTGCTTAATATCATTTCTAACTTGTTGGGTTACCACTTACCTTCCTTATATGGAGCCTGCCTGCTTGTCTTCTGTCCTGCTACATGCTAATGTGGTCTTAGTTTTGCAATAAATCACTTATCATTCCTCTCATACCACGACCTACATGACTCACATAGTACCTATCCATGATGATCTTGTGCAAAATATTGTAAAATTCGCTAATAAAGAGTTGGAAACATATTCGCGTTTAATTTAATCGACCCTATGGTAATCGTATGGGAGGTCACCGGGCGGCGGCGGCGGCGGCGGCGGCGGCCAAGGCAACACACTTGACAGCACATTTGGCAATTGTCTTACGTGAGAAAGGGACGCATGAGGCAGTTGTCACGGCCGATGATCTGACAATTTGCAATCAGTACGGACATACTGTACACTGTTTTGGGAACTACCATAAAGCATTACCAATTGTAAGACAATGTTATAATGTGCTTATCAACTGCGATGCTGCACTGCAAGAACTTTCAATAAATGTTGGTTAGATCCTTTGGCTTATTGTCTACTGTGAAATCTTGCTGTTAGTGTTCAGTGCGGTATCCGCCTCATGCCCGATGACCTCCCCAATTAGTTATAAATAGAACGAAAAACAACAGCATTTTCATGTAATAATTACATATAAGTCTACTAATATAAGTTTCTTAATGTGTTACAGAATATCATGGGCAAAGTATGGACGCGGGCGGGAATAATTTTGACTCCGGTAAGTTCAATAACCTCTACCACATAGTAAATTGCGTACAGAAGGTTCACTCGTAAGACATACATTTTAAAACAGTTTTCTAGCGAAAAGTCCAATGAAAGCAGATACTTGGAATTTCAAAATTTATTTTTAACTCCACCATGATCCACTCCACCTTTTTAATGGGTCGAACGTGGACTTGAAGTTAGCACCCCTTCTAAGTCGCGCATAGTAACAGCTCGCGGTCTTGGGCGTTGTACTTATATATGAGCCTTCTGTATTTCCGCTGTGCAATAACTCGTAATATCTTTCATGATAACAGCCTGACAGTTTCAGGCCGATTTAAAAGAATGAACGTCGTGCCGACATCATGTGGTTGTTGACTAATTAAATGATCTATGTTAATACCAAACAGCTTTTTGTTTGATTACTTACAATAAAATACTTAACTTTGTGTCTAAATGGCGTTTATTAAGTTACAACCTTTTAACGCTTTACATAAACAGATAAAAATAGTTACGGCTACTGGTTTTTCTCAATGTATGCTCAAAGGAAATCTATAGGAGTTAAAATATAATGTCAGACTCAGACAACACTGGTGAGAATTATTGGGTATCTTTTATGAGGGATAGTAGACGGTGCGGGGCGGGGGCTGAAGCACGGGGGGCGAGGGGTGACGGGGGGTATAGAGGTCGAGGGGGGGGGCGTACAACTCAGCCGTGAGGAAAAGGGACTTTTCCGCCGGAAATTGTCTAATGATATTTTTACCAAATTAGATGCTAAATACATTTCGCAGGAATACAATTATCGTTTTGAAATGGCCGCGTCGTTTTCTCTTTTATTTGATCTAATTACATTCAGACGTTTATTTGAATCCTATTGATGTTTGAGATTGGTTTCGATTCATTCGTAATATAAGAGAGGCAACGTTGACCACTTATAAAACGCAGATCATTTACTAAATTCCCACCTGTACGAAGCGGGACTCGTTTCGTACAGGCGTTTTAACTCCAAAATTGTTATAAAAACAAAAGAGTTTTTCTTCCAAACCCAACATTGAGTTAGGAGCAATACAAACGGTCGTCACGTTGTCTAGACAGGTCCGCGGCAGCCGGCACTCAGTCCTATTCCTAGTCGCGTCCCTATGCCGAAAGGCGGCGTATCTGCAAGGTCATTAATCAACGGTTGCCGTGCAACCAAACGGACGGTTTTTGCGAAGGTTGCCGAAGGGCAGGAGGACACGGGACAGGCGCGGGCTTCACACAATATTCTTGATTCATTCATCTGCTATTTATTATCTGCTGGACACCTGGATAGACATAATGTCATTTGGGGCTTTTATTGTTCATGAAATTTGGCACAGAGTTAGATTATAGTCTGCAATAACACATAGGATACTTTTATTCAGGGAGTATGTTGCCTTGGGATAATTTTCGACACTCACGCGGGCAGAGCCGCGGTCCTTCATATTTCCCTTGATCGACAGAAGAAAATTTCCAAAATCTGCTCTAACACGACTTCATCTAACTACCTGCCAACAGTGCCAACTAAATATAAAAGTCGAATATTTAATAACTTGATACTCAATTTGTTTTGTTAACTATTAGAAAATACTGCGATGGTCCCCAGTTTTTATTTTGATTTGATCTATAAATACAATTATATAAAATAGAATAATCGTCATTATGTACACCATATAAGTAGATATAGATTTAATTAAAACGAATAATTTTATTAATTCTCTTGGTAGATAAATAGCAGTAAAGTTTATAATCCCGGTCTAGACACAGACATGACATAAATTATCCATATTAGACTGGTCCCTAAATAACAGTTAGCACTAGTTTGGAGACCACGGGATTCATATTTCATGTAAAACCATTATGCCATTCGGTCTAAACTACTCTCGTGGTCCTTACCTACGAATAAGGACCAAAACAATTCAAACAACCTAAATACTCAGACTTAAATGAAACGAATGTCAATAGCGAAATCTCCGAAAGAGCGGCTTGCAATCAAGCTTCGAGTTTTTAAACAATCCAGTCAGCGTCAGTCCAGCGCAAGAGGACAAAGGCCTAGCACCATCATACTCTGACCCCTTACTTCCGCATCCAGTTAACCTAGTTTTTCTAATTTTAGAATTATGATCTATATCCAAAAAAAGAATGCATACGCAGGCTGCTACGCGACCTAGACTAAACACGACTTCAATAAACAAATGTATCAATACAATAAAGAAATTAAACACAAGTAATATAAAACAAGTGAAATCGTTACGGACGTCATTGAGCGTGGAGCCACGCCCTTCAGCTTCACGTGTTACCGTCTGCCTAGCAGCTAGACTACAGTACTTAGTAATTAGCTCTGCCGAAATGAGGGGCGTTGTCGACACATGGTGCACGGTTCGGAACGGTTGCGTGCAGCGGAATCGATCACACGTCGATTTCTAACGGACTACCTTTGTTAAGTTGCCGCTGCTGTTCGGTATTATCCCTTTGTTGAATAGTTTGCACACGTTTTTGATGAAATTCCTCGCTGCCCTTGCAGATAGGACGGTCATGCGCTCTGCGTTGTCTGGTACTTTCTTTGTCGTGTATTTCATGGATATGTCTGTATTCATTGGCAAAGGACGTGTGATTGAGATGAGATAGCTGCTTTTTCTCTGCGCAATTTTCTATCATATAAACTTCGATTTTTACAGTTTCTTTGTGTATACACGTTTTTCTCCGTAATTCTAATATTGATTTTATTTTCAACGTAAATTCTTAATTCCTCTTTAACGATCTAAATTATTTTTTTTTCCAAGAAATACTTGATACGTAGCTTAAGTAGGTTTTCAATAAAATCCCTGTTTTTTGCGAAATATTACTCTATTGAGTTTTCGTATCTTCTCAATAAACGTTTTATATTATGATCTTATCTGTTTGAAGTAGGTAAGTACGTCTGGCAGCTCTAGACAGCTTATGACGTCATTCACTTTCCTACCTATACGTCTAGATTTTCAGATGAAGTAGGTAGTCGATTGATTTAGTTTCAAAGGGTGAACTAACGTATGCGGGGAGATACACTTCTCTGCGGGGTTTTATCCCTTTTGGGTGGTGGATTTAAGGAGATCGATTGTATGAGTATGTTTCAAGTGATAAGTGACAAGCCTAAGGTCAGCCATCAGGCTCAAGACCAAACTTGGGGATACCAAAAAATCCTAATGGATGACCAAATGCCACAGCCCCGCACCACGGCTGTACCCGGGTCCTGACGCTCAACAGTTGTTATTCTGATCACCATACCTACAAATATATTACTGTAATTCAATAAAGCCGTTATGAAGAGTTTATTGCGCCACTTTGTCTTCCCAGCTAAAACCCAAGAATGACGGCCGGGCGTTTTGGGTACTGCCTTTTGTAATCTTGACTTTGACCTATTCTCAGCAGTCAATAAATTGATCTGAATTCCTCTGTACGCTGGTGCTTCTCGTGTGTGCAGGTCAGCAGCCACAGGAGCAGGAGTTGGCGACAAAAATGCTGCAGATCCAGTCGAAACGGTTCTACCTGGACGTGAAGCAGAACCGGCGCGGGCGGTTCATCAAGGTCGCAGAGGTGAGCGTACGTCATCATTCTAGATACTATGCTGTTCGTGGCATGCCTTAGTGTAGAACATACCTCTGATACAAGCGGTCCTGAAGAGCGACCGCAGTTCAAGAGGCAAGCTTTCAGCATGTCAGTTGTACAGTCGATGTTAAAGAGATGTTTCCCGTGCGTGGGCATTAGCCTGGCCAAGTATTTTCCTCCATAGTAACCTATTTCCGGCTTTTTCGGGGTACGGTCAACAGATAAAGAAATAAGACTTGAAGCACAAAAAACACTACAAAGTTCAAAATAACTTTAATTTCGGAAGTCGGTGTTTTTGGTTGCTTCTTCGTTATTTGTCACCGTCTTCTGAAATTAAAGTTATTTTGAACTTTGTAGTGTTTTTTGGAAGTCGGTTTCTTTTTTTTGTGAAAAAGTTTTCTATTTTTCACTTTTTAGTGGTACCCCACACCTAACAACACCACTGGAAAGTCACAGGAAAGCAAAAATACGCAATTTCCTATACATGAATGATTTTTTCCAGCTATTTGAATTTAATAACCAAACTGCTGAACCGATTTTGATAAAATTTCAATGGGACCATTTGGGAAGTATACCCTTTCCAACAAAAAAAGATTTTTTCAAATCGGTTTGCAAGCGACGGAGTTATGCCCGAACAAACATAAAAAAAAAACAAACATCCGAATTGAGAACCTCCTCCTTCTTTAGAAGTCGGTTAAAAAGCGCACTTACTGCTACAACATTGCCAGTCAAAAAGTTCTCAGAATGAAAAGGAACGGGGGTGAAATTAAACATGAAATATTTTTCCTGTTTCAATATATTCTCTAGTAACCTTAATGCACTTCTCAAAACCTTTCAAATAATTTGTTTATACTTTCGCAAAAAAAAAAGTTGTCAAGGCCCTCAAAATAGGCAGAAATAGCCGACTTCACTTCTTCGTCATCGGTGAATTTCTTTCCACGAAGCTGTTTTTCATGTTTGGTAGCAAATAATAATCACAAGGGGCCAAATCTGGACTGTAGGGAGGGTGCTCCGGAGTTTCAAAGCCGCACTTGTATAAGTCCCTGTTGCGTCGTGTGCGTGACAGCGGTAACGGTCTCTTATGCGTTGTTGCCAGCCAAACTGAGGGACACCTGGTGGGACACTTGTGCGGGAAACACTTATTCCTGTCGGATGTGCCCAGAAGATAGGTTGTGAATCATAGTTGTTAATATACTAACATAGTTTTAATAAGTCAATACTAACACATTTGTGGGTAATTTTTGCCTGAATAAAAAGATTTATTATTATTATTATAAGGCAGCCATCGCAACATGACTCTTGTAAACGGGTCGTGCAAAAGGAGCACACCTCGATATTTTTCCCTTCCCTTTATTTTTTTAATTGCATTTTTTAATTTTTCTAATAGCGTAGCGTAGTATTGCCCCGTGATATTGACAACTTATCTTTATAATCGATCAACAAAACCTCATCTGAATCCCAAAACTTTGTAGCCATAATCTTTCCGGCAGATTGTGAAACCTTGAACATCTTAGGCGGTACTGCGCCTTTTTTGTGCAACTGCATGGTCTTCTGCCAGGGTTGCGGATTCTGTTCGAAAGAGTTACCGTGGCCCTGGAAAGCAAAGGGCACTACGAGGAGCATGGATGGGTTTTAGTCAGTAAGAGTCTGACACTCCCTCCCGCTTCGCCCAGAGCGGCAGAAGTCATTTGATGATTTCCCATCCATAAAAAAAATGGACTTAGTGATGAACCCAAGTTTCATCCCCAGTAACATTCCGTTCGTAAACTCATACCTGTTCTGACCACACAGGTCCAAAAACTGTGCTGTTTTTGAAACGGTGTGAGCATTCTCGGAACCCATCTTGCACTGACCATGGAGAATGCTCAAGATGGTCGCAAACGATACTTCAGTCATCTCTGCGATCTGTTTTTTCTTCAGACGAGCATCTTTGAGAGCAAGTTTTCAACTTTTTCAACAAAGTCTGAAGATATTGCCTCGATCGGCCGACCACAGCGCTGATCGTATTCAACCGAGCCTCAGCCTTGCTTAAAAAGACAATGCCACTTGTAAAACATCGATTTTCTAGGGCCAGAGTCCCCATAAACAAACGACATCTCTTCCATAATTATCTGAGGAGTTTTTCCTTGCTTAGTAGGGAACTTTATCACGGTACGAAACTCAATTTTCTCCATAGTCAAAGGTTAAGAAGTTCGACCTTCGTAGATATGACACCCACGTCATCTCTACGAAGGGCTATTTTCTAGCAAAACTAATATTAAATACCGCAGGAGTTCAGAAAAACTTCTAATTCCACACCTTACCTTGAATTTTAATAAAAGAAAAAGTTACCGTGAAACAAAGTTAGGTTCTAAAAAAAATTGTTCGAAAACAAATTGTTTGTAAAGGAGTGTTAATTTAGAACTGCGTGAGCAAACAATGCGCGTTTATCTAGCAACCCTCGTGCCATGGTATTGAGATGACGTAACGGGTGTCATGGACTGCGGCACAATAGCTGCTGCTGGGAAAAGTCACCGCGACTTACCCTCGACCTTTGACGCCCACAGACGGTGGCAACATTCAATACAACGTGCAGAAGTTCCAACATTAAGGGAACATACGGTACATGGATTCTGAGACGTTGGGGTTGGGACCACTTACTGACGTACACTTACATTTCTCCGGGACTCGTCGTACTTCTTTGACTCGGGAGTTTTTTCTGATGGAGTTGTGATGGTTGGGTTTGGGAATGGTGCGGTGCTGCGCCTGGTTAGACTAGAAACCGATCCCAACAGACTTGGGGAAAGGCTAGACTATCTGCTTAGCCTTAGTTTCATTTTTAGACATTTTCCATCTGATGAAACATGATGAAAATATCTTATAATTATGTGTACCTATCTGTCGTAATTTTTCAGTTTTTTTTTGTTTTGAAATGTAGTTTATTGATCAAAGAAAATACCACGCCCTTTGCGCAGGTGCCTGCCTCACTATACATCATATCACGCCTGGAAGGAGTGCCAGAAGTGAGGACACGCCCACACTTCATCAGTTACGTTATCATCACCTTATGATCGTTTATTTTAATAGTCATTTTCATTTTATTCTAAGTTGTATTCTATATAATAATATCTCATATTAAATCCCTCAGGTTTTAATGAACAAAATATTTTGAAATTAACCTTCTGTAGCGGATTTGATTTATGCCTGTCGTTAAGGCTGTTCTAAAACGAAACTGTTTTCAATTTATTTATAGGTTTCTGGCAGTTGATGAAGTTTGTTTTACATCCTTATTATGCAATGGACTTTCAGTGTTGCCAGATGCGCGATTAAGGCATTGCTTTCAGATTCTGATCATTCATACAAATAGATATATGGTAGTGTATTAGGTAGTCAGAACTGCGGTGTTTTTTTTTAAGTTCTCAATCGTGTTAGCATAAACGTCAATTTGTATTGAAACTAAGGAATAACTTTTCTTTTCTTACAATTTGACTGCGAACGATTACGTTAACGCGATCGAATACGTTAAAAACCTCGGCCAAAGCCCTCAAGCCTCCTGTCACAGAATGCCTAGAAGTAGACCAGTCATCAGACAGGCTTCTGACAATACAAACATCAAGTCATACTAATACGATTGTTTACCGATAGTGTAGTGTGGGATGGCACCTCTCGCGCAGTCGACAGTCGACAGTCGACACACGGAGATCAATATCATTTTTATCTAAAATAATTGGCGCGTTACTCTTAGAGCTTGAGAGATTTCTGACGCCAACTTAACAACCGAGTCTAAATCATTAGAAGTTTATTATATAACATGTAACAGAATAAACGCAATACCTCTTAAGGGGTCATTGTACTGATCATTATTATTAACGTTTATTCTGTTACATGTTTACATAGAAAGAGTTATTTATTTACGTTGCGTAAGCGGCAGCCTATGTACACGATAACGATTTACATAATAGATAGCAACAGCTGATGATGATAAGCTCTGATAAGGACTTTGTTCTAAAATGCCCAATCTTTATTATTGTACGCTGTTATCATTATCAATTACGGCTTATCAGTCTTCTGCTTGATAATGGCCTTTCCCTAAAATTTCGTTGCTACCAGGATTCCGAAAAGACCTGTGCTAGTTTTTTTCGAATTCCAGGCTGACATTCAGCAAAAGCTGAAGTTTTAGCAATAAAATGCATGTATCTAGTTACTATTGTATTCGACTTGGAGAAAGGGGCCGAAATGTTTTAGATTTTTTGGTCGTTGCGTCATGCAAGAAGGATAGAAAAAAACTACTCTAAGGACACCAACTTTCTCTATTTTTCTAGTAGAATAGTAACAAGATATGGGAAAGTAGTAGACTGAGATCCCAGAGCTGCCAGACCTTACTTGTTTTCTCACTCACAAAATATGTGGTGTTGAGTAGTGTTAGTTTGTACTTAACATACGCATACCTGCTAGCTTGGGCCTTTTGTGGTTTATAAAAGGAATTTCAGGAGTCAAGGAGGTAGGTTTGCATCCTCCCAAATCCTGGCAGACTAGCTTTCGTTATTTGCACCTAGTAAAGAAACTGTTTCCAAATCTCAGCCTTGTGAATGGGATCTCATTCGAGGTGGCGACCAGCTCTTACACTTTTTCAATGACTAATCAGTCGTTAAAATATTATTTACTTAATGAATAATTATTGAACAATATTCTGTCAAACATTCATAAAAAAAAGTCCGTAGTTTCGGTTTTAGTGTCGGGCGTTTTACATACGGACTTACGATTGGTCCCGAACCCGAACTAAGGATGAATGACAACACGATTTGACAGTTGTTCTTAGTTCGGGTTCAGGACTAATCGTAAGTCCGTCACCGTCACCCGACACTAAGGCCGAAACTACGGACTTCGGGCTTCTGATACCTAGAAATCGGCGCTCGGCCCAATGTAGCAGATATGTGTACTTACTCGTATACTAAAAGTACATAGGCACTGACAATACTCTATCTCTCACATTTTGTGAGTGAGAAAATAAGTAAGGTCTGTCAGTTCCGCGATCTTAGTCTATAGAAAAGTAATAGGAATCCTGCTTTCGTTATCGACTTTTAAAATGGAATGGAATAGATAAGTTTTTCAAACATTTTATCTTTCCGAACGAGTTGATTTTGAAGAAGTGAATCACTGATTGATGCTGTAGATTTCCTGAAAAAGAAAGATTAATTTTAAAGCTTCGCGTTATAACTTAATTTCAGTTCCCTGAAAACTTTGCTCCGTTTTTTTATTAGGTCGCCACGTAAATTAGGGATGCAATGCATTTACGCGGTATTTACAATATTAATGCTTGTCTTAAACGGTAAGAAAATGACTAGGTAAGTAACCCTTTTCTATTATTGAAATCTCGCGTTTTTCTAAAATCTCACCTGATGGTAAGTGATGATGTGGCTGACGATGGAGCACGCTTGGAGGCTTATATAGGCGTCAATATGAGTTGACCCATTTTTGCATAGAAGCCACAAGATTGTATATTTGCGGTAGATCTAATATAATATTGACGAGCGGGCCGGTCCTTCAAGCGTGAGAAGCCGCGCTAGCAGCATTCAATTTATTATTGATTTTGTTCGCGTTAACGTTTACGAAGCGCTGCGCGCTGTAGTCTGCAACCCAATACCAATGTTAGTTGCACATTTTGTCACTTGGCACCAATCTTTACTTGGGAATCAGAGCGCCAATACTAATTCGCATCTTAGTCGCAATCTGTCAAAAAATCTCAATTTCCATACATTTTTGTCAGATGGAGACTGACATGCGAATGCGAACGTTGCTTTAAAATGATAGAATTAACTCTCTGATCGGTTTCAGAATTTATTTTGAAAATTGAATGATTAGTGTCGTCAGCTTAGCGATACATCGAGTCTAAGTTATAAGTCGCTTGTCCGGAAGAATACAGTATCATGTCAAAATTTGGCACTAACTGACTTAATAATACAGTTAGACTAAAAAAAGTACGTTCCACCTTTTAAATTAGGTCGAAAATATACTGTTTGAACTTGAACAAAAGTAAAATTCAATAGAATACAGTCACAAGTGGTAAAAAGTGTAAATAATTTAATAAATAATGGTAAATAGAGTATTGTATTTAAAGATAATTATAGAGTACATACTAATACATATTAATAATAAAAAATAATCTGTTTATCTTATGGATATACCACAATATTTTTAGTTAAAAACTTAAATCGCTTCTCCTGAAAAAGTACGTTTTTAGAGTTAATACAGTATTCTTGCGGGCAAACGAAGTAGTCACCCAGTTAATATGGGTTCATGATCATGTTTACATAGAAAGAGTTATTTTTTCAGTTGCTTAGTTTGCAACCCAATACCAATATTTGTTGCACATTTTGGCATTTTGTACCAACCTTAAATTGGGAATATGATATTAGTTTAAGGATTTATTTTATCATGTACTAGTTACCATACCCATTTGGATAACGAATTATTATTCTGATTAATAACTGCCTCCGTGGTCGAGTGGTTTAGGCGTTTGCATTGTGATCCGGTGGTCGTGGGTTCGAATCCCACGGGAAGCATACTTTGTAAAATTGTTTCCAGTTTGGCTAGGACATTGCAGGCCGCCAAATGGTGGTCGTCAAATAAACCATGTCAGAGGCCCTTGAGGCGGTTTAGAAACTCTGTCACTAGGGTGTGTGGGGTTGTCAGACTTTACTGCTCACACGACAAGAAGAAGAAGATTATGATTACTTAGAAGATTAACGGCCGCTTTCTATAACATATCTCAATCCCAATCTTGATCCCGATCCTTGTCTGTAACCAATCAACGGCCGAGTTTGTGTCCTTCACCACACAATCCTCACCTTTGATTGGTTACAGACAAGGATCGGGATCAAGATTGAGATTGAGATATATTATAGAAAGCGACCGTGAGTACATCATACGAAGGTTTCGGCGACATGTTGGTACACATTGCCTACGGTCGACTTCCAAAGTGAAGGAAGAACGCAATAAGTAACTGGGCACATTTAACACTTGAAATTTCAGGAGAAGTGCTTTTTCAGATAAAGTTACAAATAGCCAAAATATCAAATTCTTTGTTTAGTCACTTAAATTAACTCAATCGTTAGTGAAGTGTAAACAAACTACTTTACCAACAATGTTTGTTCAGTTCGAAGAAGATTTCTTTTAATTCTCGTGATCGTTCAAGTGATCGAAGCCTGCATCACAGTTTTTACTTGCGCAGGAGTCAGTAATGCGATGGTACTGTGTACTTGTTTTTTTTACTTTTTGCTTGCTAGGGATTTTGCGCACTTCTTTAAGCATATTTTTTTGCTCTTATTTATTTTTGTTAATTCACCTCTGTTAGTTACATGTATTATTGTTTACACAACACTTCAGTTTCAGGTCATTGTTACTAACCCTGTTAGAGTACGAAGACTGGTTGTCATAAGTAATGTTAATCTTTCGGAAAGTGCTCACCTTCATCCTTATTGGAATAAATTAATTTGGTTTTCTGAATGATTATGTCCAAGTTGTCGAATAGCAATAGCCGTAGAGGAGCCATCATCATCGCAGACAATACTAAGGTGCCAGTACGCTCCGCAGATCGGCGCAGACGGGCGGCGCAGTCAGATCTTCCTGGCGATGTCGACGGCGGCGGAGTTCCGCGACCACCTGTCTACCTTCAGCGACTTCTACTCGTCGCTGGGTCCGCCCAACCCCGAGAACGTGCCCGAAGACGGCAAGCTCAAGTCCGAGATGATGCTCAAGGTGAGATAGAGATAGTAATAAGGGGAGAAATCGATAGCTGTTCTCTGAAACAGTCGTTTGGGGGATTTTGAACCCGTGAGCGGTTCCAGATCCCCTAAACGCCACACAAGTAATGTTTTATTTGGAAGACCGTGTCGTACACTAAGTATAAGTACGGTACGGTCTTCTGGGTATGGCTGGGTGACGCCGAAAACAAAATTTTCATTTGCAATGAAGTATTTAGAGGCGACTGGAGGGCTCTGGGAGGTTGGGACACACAAATACCGAACATTTTTGGACAGTCAATATGTGAATGCCCCAATTCCCAAAGTTAAGCCCGTTAGCGTGAGCTCGGTACTGTCGCCATCGGCATCGGCCATTGTTGCTGTGTATTTGTTTAGCTGGGCGAATATGCTTTTGCGAACTCGAATTTATATAAAATATAATGAAATAGATTTGGAACAAGGGCAGGAATATGATAATGAATCTAATTTAATTCTAAACTTTGAGTTTATATAATACGGGTAAGTTGTAACAGTAGCGGGCATATTGAAACAGTTGAAAGAAACACGATACAATTCACAGTTAGCCGTCAACATTGATTGTGATCTAGTTGTAGTGCTAACGAATGAGTCGCCTGGACCGATGTAGCGTGACCGAGCGAAGGTCTCGGTATGAGGTCGGCAGTCAGGAGCATGCAGCATGCCACTGACACATCTAATCAATAAATATTATTAAATAATCACGTAAATAATAAGTAGGACGTCATAAAATAAATAAAACACAAACTAATTTAACTTCTTTTATTTTGAATTTTAAATTAAATTCTGCTAGCGGCTTCGCCCGCGTGATTGTCGGAAAATACCTCAAGGGAATGTACTCCAAGGATGACAAGCATCCATGTCCTAATCGAGGAGCCTTGTGCCAGTTCAGTTTCATTTTATGCTTTCAGCCGTTGAAGAGTGGTTCTTTCAACTAACATCATTGACTTTCATAATGTAATGCTGGTAGGAAAAGTACTTGATTGAACAATATTATTTATTTACGAGGTTTCCGTAACTAATCCGTGTTTAAAGTAAATTCATGTTTCAATTAAGCTACGTATAAGATTTTGTTGGTGTAACAAGTACTCCCAGTGGTTTCTTTTATTACGCTGATAACATTATTATTTATTTACATTTATAGCCACTGTTTAAGCTAGTCTAGGTAGGCTACCCCACATTAAGCTTTGCAAATAGTTTTCACAAACTGATTGTAACGTCATGTATTCAGCCGATGTCCACTGCTGGACATTGCCCTCCCCCTAAGCAAATGGAAAACATTCTAACAGGATATTATATGAATGTGTAATTTCAAAAGTTTTTGGCCTTTTCCTTTCGTCGACAACCCTCCATTCACGTACACCAGTCACGACCACGACCAGTGGTCACAGCGACCAGGTAAACTATAGAAACTGATAGGAATCACGCCGTGAATCGGTGCGATTGGTCGACGCGACCAAACTACGTATAGTTTGCTAACTGCTATCTGTTTATAACAGCCGCGCACTGGTTCCGCAATAGCGCATGCGAGCCGGCTGGCCGTCGTCAGTGCTGTGCAACTAATCAAAGCTTCCCTTCCAGTCGTGTTCGTGGCTGCAAACTTGGCTGAGGCTAGATCAGAGCTTCTAGGACCAAGGTTGCGATCATGAGCGCGACGGGCCAGTCCTGGCCGTTCAGTGCGCGAGATCCACGAACGGTGGTTATGGCATACCTATATACCTTTTATCGACATACATTTTATCACAAGTTGTAAAACACAATATCGGCCATAGGAATCCAAGATTAATTAGTTGTGTCGTACTGTAGGACAACCGACGCTACTACCTGGACCTGAAGGAGAACTCGCGCGGCCGCTTCCTGCGCGTGTCGCAGACCATCACGCGCGGCGGGCCTCGCTCGCAGGTGGCGCTGCCGGCGCAGGGCATGATCGAGTTCCGCGACGCGCTCACCGACCTGCTCGACGACTTCGGCACCGACGATGGAGGGTACGTAATACGTATGGGGGAAGACGATACCTGTTCACGAAGGTTTAGCCAAAGACGAGTGTGCTGTTCGATTGTGGACCTTGTGTTTAGTGGCTTAAAGTGCAAATTAGAGTAGAGTATTCTAGGGCGCACACCAAAATCGTTACAACTGTACAGGAAACTAAACTAATAACTAGTTTCATGTCTTTGACTGACCGACTCCTTGACAGTTTGAAAATGTCTGAGTTCATCTCCGCAAACAGTGAAGACAGGTGTTTGATGACAGCTTTGATTTTGAAATAAATTAAATGTTTGTTGGACTAAAAATGTTGACCTGAAATCAGAGGGTTTGTTACAGAGTGAGGCAAACTATGTTTACTGTATGCCATTGCCCAGCGGTGGGATGATATAAGTATCATCCCACTGCAGGGCAATGGCCTCTCCATGATTTCCAAACCTCCACTTCTCTGGCTTATGTGAACCAGCAGTCGTTGGTTTGTCCAGCGCCCACCAGCTTCTATGTAAACTATAACTGCATCATTTTTCCTAAGCGTGTGCAGTGTTTGAACAACTTTGCACTTTATGACACTAAAATTAAGTGTTTGTTTCAATGGCATCATACATTCATTGCGGTGCGCTCCTCTTTGACCTGCATGGAGCTAGTATGTTAAGGGCCACACATACTCACATACTGGCGGCACGGCCGCTGAGTGCTACATAAATATTTTCCGTGGCTTCTGCCAGCAGTCGTACTTCTACATATGTGCACTATCGAGGGCGCATGTTTTAGCGCTGACACACATTAAAGCCTCCTAAAGACACGTTGAAACACGTTGTCGCATTGCGTCTGCGACGTCGCATCGCAAGAATTGACGACGTAACTTGAAATGTTCAGCATTCAAAATAAACTACAAATCGTACTTGATTTTGAATGCTGATTTGGAGACAAGAGTTGAAAATCAAACGGTGTGCTTTTTAACTGCAAAGTGTGCTAAGGATGCACATCCTTCCTTTGTGTTTTCAACCCTCGTCTCGATGCTAAGAGTCGAAACACCAGTACGCGTTTTTACGCCCCATTGTCTGTTCAATAGGGTGCTTAACCCCCCGTTAAGGAAACGCCACAAGAAATTGCCTTGTGACGTCGCACCGTTTGTGTCACCCTCGACAGCGCACTCTCACTTCCAAAGAAACTACGTGTTTGTTTGATCATTAACTAATATCCCGCCGATCACACATGTACGTCGGCCGTCATCTTGTCCGGTGCGCTGTTCATATTGCGAAGCAGTTCCTATTCTATTAGCAACGTATCACGTTATTAAGTAACAGTATTATAACATTAGTTATTGTGAATTTAGACGTTTGTGAATGATAGAAGCGGGTACAGAGAGCTGATTCCACCAATTTTTAACGCTATTCGTATCTCATGCGTAATCTGCCAAAGACTCTTCTTTTTTCTCTTCATTTTGACAGATTGCGACTGAGATGCGATGTAAACTATGCTTAAAAATTTACGACGTAGTAGATCTGGCCCTCTGGGGCCTAACCACCAACTCTTAAAGCAGTATTGCTTTAATATTACTTCCAGTGGGAAAGAGACGGAGCTATACAGGACGTATAGTTCCGTCTTTTTCCCACTGGAAGTATTATTAAAGTAATACTGCTTTAATAGTTGGTGGTTTACGCCCAGGTCTAAGTGTATTTGTCACCTCAGCAGGCTGGGATCCAAAATCAGATGGTTAAGTTTTTAGTTTAGATAAAAACGACTCCAAGAATGGAGCAAAACAATTTAATAGCATTCATAGTAATAGACATTCAAAGAACAAAGAACGTAGCTAACCTCAATCAATTCAAAATAAAAACAAACAAATGAGAGTGCATGTAAACAGAACATCACACAATATCTCGTACCGAAGGTTGCAATACTTCTTGAAGTATAAAGTACACATAATTGAATTATCCTGCGAACGCCAAGCTGTGGCTATCGATCCACGGCGCTGCTTGTAACAGACCTCACCCGCTGCACTCATTAACTATGTATGCGACTATTAAGTCGTTTTCTTTGTTCTAAATGTGGACAGGTCGATAGAAATGCGATATTGTACCGAATAACTGAGTAGACAGGCTGGGGTGGCATGAAGTAGACAGGTTAATGCTAGGATTTAGACGTTATCGCGTGCAACTTGTCATCTATATTATGAGTGATATTTAGGAAGCCGTAGGGGAGTCCCTTCGTGTAACATTGCAATATTGAATGGTTATCTGTTCAGATTAGGAGATGACCTTAATTTATCGCAATCAGTTTCATTGAAGGTTACATAGAAAGGCGTGTTTTAAAGTAACGTAAACGGCTTGAGTTGCTCTTTGCTTTTAGTTTTTCATTCGATTCATTTAAAGTGCTATAAGCAAGCGGCTTGGATATCAATAATTAGGTTATAATTAGCGTTTTACGGATATTGATTAACTTAAATTCTGATACATTAATTAGTTGTATCACGTTCAAAGCGCGACCATGAGCCTATAGTTACACAATAAACTAAGAAAACGTATTGTTCGCAGTAAAACTAACATTTTAAAATGAGTCTTGGCTACTTAAAACTACAAAACATTTTCGCACATAGTAAGATGATAAGTTTACGCGCGTTATCGCACGTTTGATTAAACCGCGCAGCATCGACCTACTTCCGCGCTATCGGAGTACCGGAGTATCGGACTGATTACTCAAATCATTAATGGAACTGTTCCCTCAACTTATTGATTCTTATCGGTTGTTTGTTTATCTGCATTAACTTGTTTTTATTTGCCGACTTTGCAACTTGTTTCACTAATCAGCCTGTAATGTCTAGTAGTAATACAGTAGTGCCAGATCTATCTGCCCGCATTCGCTCTCTCTATCCTTTTCTGGTACTTTCACTAGACAGAGAAAGACGCCTTGCAAGCCAGAAAAAGGAATCTGGGCGAATAGGTCCGGCTCAGACCCAAAAATTATTCGACAAATCAAGAGGGAAAATCCCTTAAAAAACAGGTTAATTTGTAAAACTCAGAGGTAAAAATATATCGATAGAATGTTTCACGAGCCTGGGCCGAGCCCGGCTTCAGTCCAGCACGGCGGTTAGCACGTTACGAATGCGCTGACAAACTATTCTGAACTGCCACGTACAATATGACTGTTATAATGTATTTACTTATTTACTTATCCCTTCCCTCGTGTGTAATGTACCAGCTTTATGTTTTTAACGGGGACTTTTCTTTTTCTGATTCTTGCCACTGCCGCCGTTAGAGATCAACCGGCTGAGGCTTGGTTTGAACCGGAATGGTATGATTTTCATTATTGGGGAATGGTGCCGTATTTGTTGTTGTCGACTCTGTACACAAGTTTGATGCTTAAAGTATTAGATTGGAAGTAGGAGCCGCGATGATAGTGTCCTAGCGTGCATGTGGATGTGTAGCGCGCGCGCCGGCTCCCGAGTGACGTCACGCGTGTTGCAGGTTCAAGGGCGAGCTGCCCGAGGGCCGCCACCTGCGCGTCGACAACAAGAACTTCTACTTCGACATCGGACAGAACAACCGCGGCATCTACATGAAAGTCAGCGAGGTGAGCACACTCCTCCCACTCCACTCGCTTGTCTAGCATGCCATTGTTGTTGTGATCATGTACTGCATAGTTTCCTTGGGTTTCTTAAAGAAACTGTGGCGATGGGAATGACGTCATGTGTCAATTTCAACGTTTCTAAGTTACGGCGGTTATGGCACCGCTTCATTAGGAAACCCAAGACGTGTGTCCGTTGAGACTGATCGGTGTAAACTGTTGTCAGTGAGTCCCCGAGTGTTGTAGTTTGTAGTCTGTTTGTAGTCACCATTTCACACTTATCTGTATTATTTCCGAAACAAACATTATTGGAATCAAGATTAATCGATATTTATTTTTCTAGAATCATTTTAGAATCATCATCGCTCTGTCAGTTCAGTTATTTTAGAAAGTTTGTCACATTCATATCATTTGTAATCTGAAACTGATTCCAAAAATAGTTATTATTGGATTAAACCCAGGCTATGCCCTGAAGCACACACGCTGAATCAATCAAACGTGCTGGTTTGATTGATTCAGCTTGTACCGTTATACAAAAGATTTTGCATTCATATCGTAATAAAACGAAGAAAAGGGCTTTCGCAGACCTTGCTCATCATTGTCAATATAAATAGGTACCAACTTTGCTATTTAAATAAAGTTGAGAATAAAATAAAAACTGTGTTGTCACGGACAATGATGCAGTTGATATTCTTTTGTTATTGAAATCCGCTTCGCCAGGTGTGCGGCGGCCCTAAGAAATAAAACCAGTTTCAATTTCCCCCCAAAGCAAGCAGGATACTGGATTGAAGTTAGTACTGAATTAATAAGAGCGTTTGATAAACATTTAAGGAGAAGCTTGTGGCTGAATAATAACGACGCCCGGGTCGATCTTCGAGGTTAAGCAACGCTTGACAAAGTCTGTCCTTGGATGGGGCGACCATGCATTTCGTGCCGCAGGGCTGTCATTTCTGAATCTGACACAAGTCTTGACAAAGGGTATCGTGTTACGCAGTGAGGTCGTACAGGTCCCATAGGGAGTCGCTCCGTGTGAGTCATTGCATCGTATCCAGCTGCAGCCTGGTAGACTGGAGCCGACGAAAAAGGCGAGAAGATTGATTGATTGTTGATAAACATTTAATACGGAAGGTGTATAATGTGGTATATGAATGATTTTAGGTAAAAAGTAACTTCCGCACGGCCATCACCGTCCCCGAGAAGTGCTGGACGCGCTTCCGAGACATCCTGGCGGACTACTGCGACAAGATGTGCCGCGCGCACCAGCCCTCCGACTCGCATCAGGTATGTACTGCTCACTTATGATAGCCTGGTAGACCGCTCTCACAATAGTAAGCGAAGAGAAGTGCTGGACGCGCTTCCGAGACATCCTGGCGGACTACTGCGACAAGATGTGCCGCGCGCACCAGCCCTCCGACTCGCATCAGGTATGTACTGCTCACTTATGATAGCCTGGTAGACCGCTCTCACAATAGTAAGCGAAGAGAAGTGCTGGACGCGCTTCCGAGACATCCTGGCGGACTACTGCGACAAGATGTGCCGCGCGCACCAGCCCTCCGACTCGCATCAGGTATGTACTGCTCACTTATGATAGCCTGGTAGACCGCTCTCACAATAGTAAGCGAAGAGAAGTGCTGGACGCGCTTCCGAGACATCCTGGCGGACTACTGCGACAAGATGTGCCGCGCGCACCAGCCCTCCGACTCGCATCAGGTATGTACTGCTCACTTATGATAGCCTGGTAGACCGCTCTCACAATAGTAAGCGAAGAGAAGTGCTGGACGCGCTTCCGAGACATCCTGGCGGACTACTGCGACAAGATGTGCCGCGCGCACCAGCCCTCCGACTCGCATCAGGTATGTACTGCTCACTTATGATAGCCTGGTAGACCGCTCTCACAATAGTAAGCGAAGACAAGTGCTGGACGCGCTTCCGAGACATCCTGGCGGACTACTGCGACAAGATGTGCCGCGCGCACCAGCCCTCCGACTCGCATCAGGTATGTACTGCTCACTTATGATAGCCTGGTAGACCGCTCTCACAATAGTAAGCGAAGAGAAGTGCTGGACGCGCTTCCGAGACATCCTGGCGGACTACTGCGACAAGATGTGCCGCGCGCACCAGCCCTCCGACTCGCATCAGGTATGTACTGCTCACTTATGATAGCCTGGTAGACCGCTCTCACAATAGTAAGCGAAGAGAAGTGCTGGACGCGCTTCCGAGACATACTGGCGGACTACTGCGACAAGTCAGACAGTCAAGATCCTTCTAGACATTTCGATGCTAGAACATTCTAGAGTTTTCGATATCTGGTTAGTCGGGACCGGTATATACTCGAACTTTCTAGATGTTTCTATATTAGAAGGTTCTGGAATTATCTATATAGCCCGCATAGCCTGCGACCGCGTCAGTATTGAATTTGCGATACAAGCGATAACTTCGAGAGCAAACTTCGACTGCGAATTAAAGTGATCAGTAGTGCAATTGTGATTTTTAACAGGTGAGTTTAAAGTTGTAATTAGTGTTGATTCATTAAAATGTCATTTTGGTTATTTAATCGGCTGTTTTTATTGTCACGAACCCTAAGCTCGTAACAATTGGTGTCAGAAGTGGGATATTTAAACTATGCCGATTCTACCGAAGGACGACACGGAGGGTATCCGTACCCGAAGTCAACGCCAGGAAGAGACGGACCAGAGGCGGTTTGGAGGTGCAACGCCGCAGACGTTGGAGGACCAGTTGCCGACCACGAAGCCCGGCCCATCCACAGCAGGTCTAGCACCTGCAGCACCAGACTTTGGAGCTCTGATGATAATGCTGCAGGAGCAGGCCCGCCGTCAGGAGGAACAGGCTCGCCGGCAGGTGGAACAGGCTCGCCGGCAGGAGGAACAGGCTCGCCGGCAGGAGGAACAGGCTCGCCGGCAGGAGGAACAGGCTCGCCGGCAGGTGGAACAGGCTCGCCGGCAGGAGGAACAGGCTCGCCGGCAGGAGGAACAGGCTCGCCGGCAGGAGGAACAGGCTCGCCGGCAGGAGGAACAGGCTCGCCGGCAGTAGGAACAGGCTCGCCGGCAGAAGGAACACGCTCGCCGCAGGAGGAACAGGCTCGCCGGCAGGAGGAACAGGCTCGCCGGCAGGAGGAACAGGCTCGCCGGCAGGAGGAACAGGCTCGCCGGCAGGAGGAACAGGCTCGCCGGCAGGAGGAACAGGCTCGCCGGCAGGAGGAACAGGCTCGCCGGCAGGAGGAACAGGCTCGCCGGCAGGAGGAACAGGCTCGCCGCCAGGACGAACAGGCCCGTCGGTTGGAAGAACAGCTCCATTGTGATAAGGAGGAACAAGCGCGCCGCCAGGAATAACAGATGTTCATCATGAAGGATCTGCACGCCACTTTCGACAAAGAAATAAAGGTGGTAAAAGATAAGGTGGTTCAGCACGAGAACCGCCTGATAGAAGCTGAAACCCAGATTGCTGAAATGAAAAAAGCAATGGACAACCTTAAAGCTGGAGATGGAATTGCAACTCCCGTAGCTACTACACCTTCGCCACGTGGATTCAAAGTGCCGCCTTTCGATGGGACATCATCCTGGTCGGCCTACAAAATACAGTTTGAGGCTGTTATGAAGGCGAACGGATGGAATGAAAATCAGGCCATGACTGCCCTCACCCTAGGCCTTCGTCCGTGGAGTTTCTTGCACGTTCTTCTCCATAGAGATCTACGCTTTGGAACGTGTAAATAGCTTCATGTTTTTGACTGACTGACTCTGACAATTCAAAAGTACCTGTAAATGGTTTATTTGAAATAAATGCTTTGACTTTGACTTTGACTTTGACTTTGACTTCGCGACCAGGCTTTAACTGTCCTAGAAGCTCTCGGTAAGGAAGTGACTTGCGAGCAGCTCCATGAGGCGCTGGAAGCCAGGTATGGCGACGCTCATCTGTAACGCGTGTTTCGTGTGCAACGTAGCAGTGAGCACCTGCAGCAGTGGACCCTTGAAGTGGAGAAGCTGGTTCGAAAAGCATACCAGTCTGTGCCTGCGTTCATAGATGGGAACCTGGTGCAGGCTTTCATCGACGGTATTCGTGACCTTGAAGTAAGAGCTGCTGTGAGGCTAGGGCACCACTGGACCCTTAAAAACGCCTTGGCCCCCCATGCACTGGACGTGGAAGCTGTGCGGCAGGATCATCGTTCCCATTGCGTCAGAGAGGTTGCAGCGGCTACGGTTCGCGACCGTTCTATTGGATACAGCCCTAGGTGCTATGGCTGTGGGGAAAGGGGCCACCTTCGATCCAGTTGCCCTAAGCGAACTGTAGGAAGAGAAGCTGTGTGGCAGGATAGTCGTTCCCACCGTGGCAAGGAGTTTACAGAAGCTGCAGTTCAAGATCGTTTTAAAGGGTATAGCCCTAGGTGCTACGGCTGTAGTGAAAAGGGCCACCTTCGATCTAGTTGCCCCAAGCGAACTGCAGAAAAGAATGATAGCCTATCTCTCGAAGGTAGGGTGGCAGACAACAGCACTAAGCGGCTGTAGGAGCACGACTTGGTAGTCGAACATTGCAGCTGTAGATCTCATGGCAACGCAGACGCATTGTCAAGCAAGAAGACCTTGCCCCGAAGACTGCAAGCATTGTACTAGGCAAGAGGGTAAAGAAGTCGTACCTGTAAGGATGCTCAAGACAGATCTCAGCAACGAGTGGAAGGAAAGCCTACAACTTGCACAGCAGGAAGATTCGGACATCAAGCCGATTCTGGAGTGGATGAAGACCAGTGCTCCTAAGCCAGCGTGGAGCGACGTCTCAGCGATGAGTTCTAGACATGGGCGTTTTTGGTTTTGAACGCAAACTGATATTTATCCGATTTCAGATTTCAAAATCCGTTTTTAGAAATCCGATTTAGCCTATCGATCTAGCCTCACCAATTCGCTTGCGTACTTAGATTTCATTTCATTTCATTTTCAAACATCAGGTACATACATTCTTCCTAGTTCCGAGAATCATTGAAGCATAAACCAAAATACATCAACGTATAATCTCGATAATGTAGTCTTTAAATACTTAGCAGTAAAGATGATATTGATCGCATTGTAATGTTTGTTACGTATCCGAGAACCGAAATCTAAATCACAAAATTCGCGTTATCCTTTTTACTCCGCTATGTTACGCTTAGTTAGAAAGAGAGAAAGCGAATTTCTAACGAAATCCAACCAAACGCAAACTCGCCAGTTTGCGTTTGGTTGGTGATGTGATCCAGTGATTTTATTCGAGTAGATTCGTTTGGTGGTAGATTGTTAGCGTTTGGTTCGGCTAGATAGATTTTTAAAATCAGATCTTCAAGTTTGCGAAACCGATACGAATCGATTTGTGTTTGAAATCAGATTTTGAATTCGTTTTGATATATCGGACGCATGCCTAATGAGTTCGATAGCAAAAAGCTATTGGGCCCAATGGGACAGCTTAGTGATTCAAGATGGAGTCCTGTGCCGTAAATGGGAAAATGTTCGGGGAGTCAGCTGTCATTTGCAAATGGTTGTTCCTAAAGCTAAAGTAATGGATGTTCTACAGCTGTACCATAATGGTTGTTCAGGTGGCCACATGGGAGTTAAACGGACTCTACTGAAGATACGGGAACGGTTTTACTGGGTCCACTGTCGTGACGATGTCGAGGACTGGTGCCGCAAATGTACAAGTTGTGCGGCTGTAAAAGGACCACGGACTCGTAGTAGAGGTGCATTGGAATTGTACAATGTTGGTGCACCATGAGAAAGGATAGCCCTGCTGGACCGTTTCCGGAAAGTGAAAGTGGTAACAAGTATTTTATGGTTGTAATGGATTACTTCACTAAGTGGCCGGAAGTCTTCGCCATTCCAAATCAAGAAGCTTCAACAGTTGCAGATAAACTAGTTCATGAAGTCTTCTGTCGTTTTGGAGGACCTTTGGAGATTCACAGCGACCAAGGAAGGAATTTTGAGTCCCAAATATTTCAGGAAACTTGTCGAGTTATGGGTACTCATAAAACGAGAACAACTTCTTACCACCCACAATCGGATGGAATGGTGGAACGATTTAATCAGACATTGGAGAGGTACCTGGCAAAAGTGGTGGAGAACCGGCAACGGGATTGGGGCAAGCATATACAACCGTTTTTGCTGTCATACCGAAGTGCTGTTCACGAAAGCACATCAGTGACACCAGCTTTCTCAAACTTTGGTTGAGAATTACAGCTGCCTGCAGACCTGATTACCGGAATACCACCTGATGCGCCACGCAGTATAACCGATTATGCGAATGACTTGCGGAACAAAATGAATGACATTTATGAGCACGTCAGACAATCGGGCCAGCAAATGTCTGAAAAGATGAAAACCCGTTATGACCGCAAAATTAACAATAAAGGATTCGACGAAGGTTCACTAGTGTGGTTGCACAATCCAGTTCGCAGCAAAGGCTCTCTCTTGAAGCTCTTTAGCTTCAAGTTAAATGGGACCTACCGTACCGGATTGTGACGAAAATCAATGACGTAACCTACCGCATACAGAAAGGTACAAGAAGTGCTCCTAAGATAGTTCATGTGGATCGACTGGCGCGTTATTCTATTATGGGGCCGATAATGCTCGGGACGAGCATGTCTTAGGAGGGGGCAGTGTTACGCGCCAGAATTAATGCCGGGTATATAACGATAAAAGTTACTACTAGCCTAGCGCCATCTAGTATCGAGTAGCAGAACTAGTAGAGTCATATCCTTCTAGACATTTCGATGCTAGAACATTCTAGAGTTTTCGATATCTGGTTAGTCGGGACCGGTATGTACTCGAACTTTCTAGATGTTTCTACACTAGAAGGTTCTGGAATTATCTGCCCGCATAGCCTGCGACCGGGTCAGTATTGAATTTGCGATACAAGCGATAACTTCGAGAGCAAACTTCGACTGCGAATTAAAGTGATCAGTAGTGCAGTTGTGATTTTTAATAAGTGAGTTTAAAGTTGTAATTAGTGTTGATTCATTAAAATGTCATTTTGGTTATTTAATCGGCTGTTTTAATTGTCACGAACACTAAGCTCGTACGTAATCCGTAACAGTACTAGGTAATGGGATACAATGAGTTAAAAGTTAGAAGGAGCTTAGCGCTAGTCTCATATATCTTTAAGGTGATGAGAGGAAAGATTCACAATCCGGACGTATTGCGACAAGTGTGCATGTGTGTTCCGGACAGATACGTGTGGCGGCGGCGGCGGCCGCGACTGCTCGCAGTGCCGCGCGGCCGCACTAAGCTGCTGAATGAGGCGCCATTTACGTGCGCACTCCGTATAGCGGAAGACTTTGACGTATTTTGTTGTACTTTGGGCGGATTTATAGTGAGAGCTCTCTTTGAGATATGTTATGGTCCTACTATACTGTGACATAGATAATAATAATAAGGTGTTTGTAGTAGCATTTAAGTACGATCGAAAACTATTCAATTGTAACTATTTTAGTTGTAATAAAAATAGTTATCTGCATTATCGCATTAGGTGGCAAACTTGTAAAGATATTGTATGACGGGAAATAAATAAATAAATGTTTATTAATCTCGGCCAGTGTAGTGTTGGCGTATACGTCCGGCCGAATCGGCCTGTTCTTATTTTGAACGAATCCGTTGTGTTTTATGTGTCCCTGGTACCTCACAGGCCAACACATAATTTGTGTTGTGTGTAGTGTTTCTTGGTTTCTGAGGCTCTACACAAAGTGCTATTTATTGTATTAGCGGTTGTCACAGTGCTAATTGGAATTGATCACGTGATATTTCGAAAGCGTTTCTCAATCCCATAGATTTTTGACAATCGCCTTCGCCACGCTATCGCTGAGCCTTTTGGTCTTACCTAGTCTTTTGAAATATTTACTTTTAAAACTTTGTTTGCCCCCCATTTTTGGCGTTGCTTTATGTTTTTGACCCACTATTTTGTCCCAGTGTAAACATGGTCGTAGCCAACTAGCTTAATCAGCCGTTTAATTGGTGGCCTAGCTTTTTCATTTAACTGCGCCGATTTTTCAGTGAGCTAAGTGACATCTGTTTTTCAATATCGTTAAATGACTTGCCCGTGTCACTTATGTTGCTGATTAAATGGTGCAGTTCAATGAAACGGCTGATTCATTAGCCGTTTCATTGAACTGCACCAACTGCTGGAGTTGCTGCGACATATATTAGGGTGACATGTGGTGGGACAGTCGTAAAGTGTTGTGGTGAACCACAGGGCGGCGCGGGGGGTGCTGGGGGTGCGGGCGGCGCGGGAGGCGCGGGGGGCGCGGGGCTGGCGGGCTACGCGGGCGGCGCGGGCGCGGCGCCGGGGGCGGAGCCCCGCGACCAGGCCGCGCCCAGGACCTCTAACATAGTACGTACACACATATTTATACAGTCTATATTCTAAAGGTCCACCGGCAAAACCGAAATTTGGCGAATACACCGTGGCTTGTACCGCTCGGTCGATTTACTTTTCAACCGTCGGAGATTGTTCTGACTGACCGAACTTTGATTGAACTCTTTTGACAGTTTAACAGTGCCTTTAAATTGAAATAATTGCTGAGTTTAAGGAATTAAAATGGTGGTTTGACAGCCTTTGTGTAGAAAATATCTTAAAGTCAAAGCATTTATTTCAAATAAACCATTTACAGGTACTTTTGAATTGTCAAAGTCATTCAGTCAAAAACATGAAGCTTTTTGCACGTTCCAAATCGTAGATCTCAATGGATAAGAACGTGCAAGAAACTCCACGGACAATAAGTCAGTGACAGCTAAGTGATGGCCAGTCTCCACTGACGGCGCCCGTTCACGAACATGACGCGTGCATCAGCACATTCAGCTCAACCATGTTGAAGGGAACTGGATGATCCGGTACACGCGCCACCATCAGCGAGACGTTCGAGTGACTCCGCCATTTATACTTCAGTTAAAAGTTATCGGACTGTAAAAAAGTCAACCTCTAATTTATCTCTTATTTAAACAGAATAGAATAGAATACCATTTATTATGTACACCATATACGTTACAGAAAAGATAGATGAAGAAAACATTACGTAGGTGACAGAATGGGCGGCCTTATCGCTAAAAGCGATCTTTTCAAGACAACCTTTGGATGGATTTTAAAGAGAAAAGGAAAGACAGTACTGCAGGTAGTCTGAGGTGTACTATTTATTTATTTATTTTTATTTATTTAGTACATGGAGGACTTACAGCTAATAAACACAAACAAAAAAAGGAAACCATAGTCACCAGAAAGCCAAGTATTAAGCCAATAATATACAATAAATACATAATAGATATATATATACTTCTGGCCCGCCCCTGCTTCGTCCAGATGTTTTTTTTTTTAATTCATAAGAATCTCGCCCTGACAATATAACATGTAATGTGTTGTGTGGTTTGATATTCTTTTATTCAAACAACAAGCTAATTCGTTGCTCTGTAATAAAGATTATTTATTTGATTAAATACAGTTTCAGACCACAATAAAAACACAAAATAACTTCTTGTAAACTTAACTTACTAATTAACAATTAACATTTAGCACAGCCTTCCCGACACGGGCAAGGCATTCCATAACCGCACCGCTTGCACCGTAAAATATTTGTCCTATAAGCTGGTGGAATGCATCGACATTTCTAGTCTCAAGTTTTTCGATGACCTCAGATATTTATTATGTGTTGACACACATATTAATTATCTGAAGGAACTCAGTCACATTATATTCGCCAAATTATGGTTTTTCCGGAGTAAATATCAGCATCATACATATGCTTGAAAATAAATCGTAACACAGAGTAGTGAACAAATAGAGAACTAACACTTCAGAGTCTATCCACACTTATCATCAGGAATCTGAAAAAAATTGCTCGCAAACATCTTACTACTAAACTTGATGTTGCTGCACGATTGCACGGATGTTCAGTCTGGAAAACCCTGACTCTGAACTGTAAGGAAGCACTTGTAACATAGTGTAGAATTGTCGCGTTTGCCTTCAAATTCAAACTAACAACAACTGCAACCATATGTAAATAACAAGGCTTTGTTCTTCAAAGTGACGAAGAGATTTCTTTAATCGATATAGTGCACAAATGAAAATCATCATTGCCCAAACAATAAAATCTATTTAAAGTCATTATCGATAGCCTTTTTTTTCATACTTTTTCCTTTGCGAATAACTTAAAGAAAACTCAGAGAATTCACTTGACGAAATTGTTAACTTATTCAAATCACTTTTTATCACACAAGCACTTCGCCCGCGACTTCGCCTGCGCGGATTGAGTAGGTACTCCACAGACTTCAACGATTCCTCTACCCCCTTTTAAATGTTAGTTCTGGAAAATCAAGCACAACGATTTTCATTTTTGATTAATTACCCAGCCATTTCTGCTGCAGATTTTCTGGTCTCAGGATCAGCGCAACTGTTCACCCCGTTCACCCCGTCACGGGTTGATTATGCAAAAACTGTTAGGTACATCTGGGGCTCGATTCTGTTATTGCAATCGTGTCTCAATGACCGGTCAGTGATCGAATATTTGACAACTTTGACAGTTTTTGTATGGGAAATGTGTCAAAAGTTTGACGTTATACGTCAAAAATCGATCATTGACCGGTCATTGAGACACGATTGCAATAGCAGAATCGACCCCCTGTTTCAATTATCCCACTTTTAGTTGGTTCATATCAATTCCGACGTAAATTGAAGCCAGCAATAATGTCCTCCCCTAAAAAAATCATCACCCCCCTTATTATATAGTTTATTTTTGAAAAATCCATACATTTGTTATTCTTATTCTATCTTTTTTTATCGAAATCATTAATGCCGTGTTTCAACTTAATCGGATCGAGCATTAAGATTCTCCTCAGTTCGCTCAAACCGCAACATTTTTCTTACTTAGAGCATGTTTATACCCGTCGTAAACTCGTAACTGTTAAACGGAAGGTCTCATTTGAATAATTTAAAGTGTAATTTACATGGACATAATCAACCTTAATTATCAAACCATTTAAATGGATAAGGATTATAATCATGATACCAAAATCACCATTATTCCATTCCACCCGGGTTTTGATTGAATAATTTGAACAAAAACATGTCATGGTAACTTAACCATAGTAGTTAGCCATATTATTATACACTCGCGGACTTTTTTTATAGGCAATAATGAGTAGGTACTTTAAACTTATAGGACATTATTTTTATGTATCATCAATAGTTTTCTCAGCGCACGCCAAATAATGAATTTATTAGGCAAAATTTTACTACTTTGGGTTACATTATTTAACTTTTTGTAGGGATCTCTATTTTTTCTAAACTAAAATATAGCCAATGTTTTAAGTTAATAATGTAGCTTTCTAATGGTGAAATAATTTTTAAAATCAGTTGAGGAGTTTTTGAGCCAAATTGTAACAAACAAACACATAAATCTTTCCTCTTTATATTTTTAGTTTAGATTTAGATTGTCTGGAGAGAATTTTCTGTGCGTTTCAAGTGTTACTCGTCCACTTTGGAGCGTTTAGTAATAAAGTGGTGATGTGTTGCAGGACACATTCACGGGCAGCGCGCCGAACCGGATTTGATGGCCGCGCGGCTGCGCCCGCTACTGAGCGGCCTCGCTCGGCTCGCTCCGCTCCGCTCGGCTCGCGCGGCAGGCTCGACTGTCCGCGCGCGCCGCATCCCACGAAACTGATGCTTTATTATTATGTGTATATAGTATTTTATATGATTATTATGTAGTATGTTATATATTTGGCGCTACGACGACCCACCCGGGCCCGCCCGGCCGTGGCGCGAGCGCTCCGCTCCGCTCTCACATGGTACTAATGATGTTTGCACTTTGACAATTTTATTTCTTGTTGATCATTATTATTGTGATAGGTTACGTTGTCGGACGAGGGCGTGGCGCGTCGTCACGTGACCGTGTCGTCACGTGGCTAGGTCGTCACGTGGCTAGGTCGTCACGTGGCTAGGTCGTCACGTGGCTAGGTCGTCACGTGGCTAGGTCGTCACGCCGCACTCTACACTTGTTCGTGGCCTTCTAAATCTAAATTATTACTTGTACCGCTACTCCCAGAGGGCGCTATATTCATTTCTCTGGAAAAAAAACTAACTCTAGACGGCTTTGAGCTTTATTTTTAAATTATCACTTTATTTTTTTTCTCTTTTTTGACTAATTTGTGTAAATAGTTTTCGGCACAGAAATCGAGAATATGAAGTGGAACGAATGTTGATACACTATAACGAGATGGAGTTGTAATTCCAATAAGTCATATTATTTCTTAAGTTGTATGATATTAAGCAGCCAGGTGACATCTCTATGTCGGTATGTTTGGTATTATTCGGTGAATAGGGAAAATAATTGAACGGAGTACATCCCTGGCGGTCATATTGTAACAACATAATAAATTTCGATGAAAAATTTAATTGCCCACTTAGCTAGTTTGTAGGTGTATGTGTTTTTTTTTAATATGGATTATTTAATTATAGTGTTTTTTTGTCTGTTTACTGAGATACGACAGGCACGGGTGTGTGCGGGGCAGCTCGCGCGCCGCCCTTCACCACAACTGAAGCTCGTCTCTGCATGAGAGCCAGTAGACGTGAAGGGCGGCTGCTGGCGCCCCTGGTAACATAAGGCACCGGGTGTTTACAGGGCTCGTTGAGGCCGGTGTGTCGCCGGTGTACTCGAATCATTAGATTAATGACGCACTGCTGTGATATTCATAGGCGTACGATCCGACGGATTTAAAATGTTATTACGTATGAGATGGACGCGGCCGCGGGCATGTCCTCGTTGTTCGGTACGATTATATTCGAATCTAAATTGAAAAAAAAATTGGCTTAGATTCAAAATTTTTGGTGTCAAAATTATTAATTGGCGAATTATGAATTTTAGGTCGTTTCGTCATTTGCTGGTGTGTTTGATAATAATTTCGAAATCGGCCATCGCGTCTTTATAGTAGTCGCTGGACATTCTGACATCTGACAGGAAAACGAAATTTGAATACAGAGCTGTTTGAAGCTCTGGCTAAACTTGCCTGCGAGTGACGAAACTGAGCCTAACTTGTAAAAATTGTATACAATTCGATTGGAACTTTAAAAGTATTCTAAAATTGTATGTTTCGGCAAAGTTCGCTCAAAATTGATTATGTTAGCACTGCCACTAACAAAAGACACGAATGCCGTGTGTGTCCGCCTATGTGCCGCGGCCGCGTACATGGGTAGGTTAAGTTTGGTTGTGTAAGCAGTAAGCACCCAGTGCGGCCACACGTGCGTCCGCTCGCGCGCTCGGGGTCAGTCGCGCACGAGCCGCGTGCGGGAGCGGGCGGTGTGGTCGGTGTGCGTGCGAGTGTAGCACCCAGTGCGGCCACACGTGCGTCCGCTCGCGCGCTCGGGGTCAGTCGCGCACGAGCCGCGTGCGGGAGCGGGCGGTGTGGTCGGTGTGCGTGCGAGTGTAGCACCCAGTGCGGCCACACGTGCGTCCGCTCGCGCGCTCGGGGTCAGTCGCGCACGAGCCGCGTGCGGGAGCGGGCGGTGTGCGTGCGAGTGTAGCACCCAGTGCGGCCACACGTGCGTCCGCTCGCGCGCTCGGGGTCAGTCGCGCACGAGCCGCGTGCGGGAGCGGGCGGTGTGGTCGGTGTGCGTGCGAGTGTAGCACCCAGTGCGGCCACACGTGCGTCCGCTCGCGCGCTCGGGGTCAGTCGCGCACGAGCCGCGTGCGGGAGCGGGCGGTGTGGTCGGTGTGCGTGCGAGTGTAGCACCCAGTGCGGCCACACGTGCGTCCGCTCGCGCGCTCGGGGTCAGTCGCGCACGAGCCGCGTGCGGGAGCGGGCGGTGTGGTCGGTGTGCGTGCGAGTGTAGCACCCAGTGCGGCCACACGTGCGTCCGCTCGCGCGCTCGGGGTCAGTCGCGCACGAGCCGCGTGCGGGAGCGGGCGGTGTGGTCGGTGTGCGTGCGAGTGTAGCACCCAGTGCGGCCACACGTGCGTCCGCTCGCGCGCTCGGGTCAGTCGCGCACGAGCCGCGTGCGGGAGCGGGCGGTGTGGTCGGTGTGCGTGCGAGTGTAGCACCCAGTGCGGCCACACGTGCGTCCGCTCGCGCGCTCGGGTCAGTCGCGCACGAGCCGCGTGCGGGAGCGGGCGGTGTGGTCGGTGTGCGTGCGAGTGTAGCACCCAGTGCGGCCACACGTGCGTCCGCTCGCGCGCTCGGGTCAGTCGCGCACGAGCCGCGTGCGGGAGCGGGCGGTGTGGTCGGTGTGCGTGCGAGTGTAGCACCCAGTGCGGCCACACGTGCGTCCGCTCGCGCGCTCGGGTCAGTCGCGCACGAGCCGCGTGCGGGAGCGGGCGGTGTGGTCGGTGTGTGTGCGAGTGTATATATGTATGTCAGTATGTATATGAGTGCGCGGGACGCAGTACTATAAGTCAGCACTACACCAGGCGTCGGCGGTGCCTTCGAACTTACTTTACTAATGTATTTATGCATTTTTTGTTGTTTTTCATTATTATCATTTTTTATGATGACTACATCACTCCGGAAGTTTCACCCTTTATTGGTAGCTTGTAGGCGTATCGCAACGCGGTCGCAACATCGCTGCAGCTTTATATTAAACGCTGTATTGTACGTATTCAGTATCAAATACTGGATTTATTTTGTTGTTAATTAATCATGGACTTAAATGAGTAACAATCGTATGTTGGCGTTTCAATGTATCTCCTAATGTGAATAATGCAATAAAATGATTGTTGTGTATCTATGCCTGATATCATTTGTGTGAGAACACGTTCTTATATAAAGTTGTTTTGAAATGTTTGTATGTGTGTGTATATGTATTAGTGTGTTCAGTGGTTGATACTGTGCACGGAGAACTTGTATGAACATTGTACAGTACCAGACTGTGCCGGCTAGTGTATCTGGTGGAGGTCGGATGTACTTTGACATGTAAGCCGAGCCGGGATGAGTTTAGTAATTGTTTTCAATGAAGTATTCCATCATGAACTGTTCTGTGTCCTGGGTGTCTCACAGTCAGCGTGCGTCCGGCCACAGCCGCTCGTGTCTGAGTGAGAAGTGCAACTATTTCGTACTTAGGTTTGTTTCACACTGTTTAGTGCGCGTGCGCTACGACCTGTCAGCCGCTACACTTTGTTTTAAATCGTTTTATTATATTTAACCCGTGCGCCCTCAACTCTCTCTCAGTTCGCAATTTCTGAGATTTCGTGTGAAACGAATATAAGTATAGTACACTATAGTACACAAATACATTTTAAAATTTTCTGTGGAATAGTTATAAAATTAATTGACTGCAAAATTATTATAGAACGGACTGCGAGATCTATTGTAAAACTAATATTGTAATCTTTCGATAAGCGATTACTTGGAGAATACTGTATATATTTTCATTGTGTAACGCGCGGTCGACGTCACGTCGCCTCGCAGACAGTGACGTAGCGTCACGTAGCGTCACGTATGTCCGCACCAGAGCCACTGAGCGCGCGTTACGTTATGCTGTCCGTGCCTCGTGCTACGTACTACAGTGTGGCCCGGCCGCACATCACATAGACGTAGACGCCAGCGGCCGGCGCCACACTACTAGGTTCATTTACAGTACATTTTCCTCTGGAGACCATTCTATCTATATAGAGTGACATAAGTTGGTGACGTCCGATAAAGTGTTACATAGAAAAAAAGATAAAAAAATACCTATATAAAAAAATCATTTCTCTATACGAATAAAATATAGAAATATAATATAAGGCGGGGGCGTCGCGAGGTCGTCGCCGTAACGTAAGTTAGGATAGTTTGCGTTGTTAGCGCTGTTAGCGTTCTATGCGGGCGCAGGGGCCGCGCCTCTATACCTGACCCGGACCGCTGGCGCGCGTGCGTGCGTACGTGCGTGCGTGCGTGCGTGCGTGCGTGCGTGCGTGCGTGCGTGTGTGTGTGTGCTAGCGCGTGCGTGCGTGCCCGCGTCTAGTGGCTTAATTTTAAAACAAAACAATTTTATGGTACAAAATGTAATTTTAGTTCCATAGAAGTTTAAGATCTACAGAGTTTATATTTAGACTTGAAATAAAAGAGGTTATATTCGTCCGGTCACCGGCCGGCCTGGCACTCGGTCAATAAACTATAAATAAATTAATGCTATGTGTATAATGAGATGTATAACTTACGATATAATAGTGTATATGTCGGAGCTAGCTATCGCGTGGGTTCATTCCACTGGAGATGGCAGTGGTGCGCGAGCGTGGAGTGCGCCGGGTCAGTGCCCCCGGGGTCACTGACCGCAGTCCTGCGCGCCGGCGACGCCGTCCATGCTGCGCGCACGCCGTATACTACACAGATCTATCGCCGAAATTATCCGACACGTGCACGCGTCTTGTAGACACGAATTGCGTTCGTTTGATTGTGACGGATTGCTGATGTGAAGGCGAGCATCTGTGTAGCGTGTGACGTGTGCCGGTCGCCGAGCGCGCGTGACGAGGCGCCACAACACGCAGCTGCAGCCGCTCGACTCCGTGCAAAGAGCGCGCGCGCACGCACACACAGACTCGCTTCGAGTACGATCGCGTGTAAGGGCTACTGTACCCGTGTGCTCTGCGTAGTCTCCCGCTCGCAGTGAGAGAGTGCTGCCCCCTGTGATACCCGCGCGGCCCCCCCCCCCCGCCGCCCGCGCGTTCTTACCGTTCTTACCCACCCTTCACACCCCCGCTTGCCAGTTACTCTCGTTAAGTTAGGTTTATGATGGCAACTGTGGCATACGTTCGTGATTGTCGCCAGTTTCCTGTCCGAGACCACCTCGAACTATTCTTCGCTTCTGAGCTGTGTGTGAGCTTCCTCTGTCCATTCTTGATACGAGACTTAGAGTATGATCTGCGTGGTCGGGTGGTTGCCACGGCTGCGGTGACTGTCGTGTGGGGTAGGTACTGTTGCGACTTGTGGGACTGTGTTGGCTGACCAAGTTATTTTCAAGACTTCGGTTGTGAGTTGTGTCTTTGGTATTATTATATATTTGGTTGGCGAACAGATCACACGAGTCAACTTTTGACCTCAAACGGCCAGAGTCACCTTGGTTTGGTGGATCAAAGGACCATGTACGATCGAAGTTGTTAAATTCGTCTGTAATCTTACATTACAGATGTCGTAGTTTCCGATGAGCGAACGTATGTCGTCTATGCAGCGCTGTGTTTGTCTAGTTCGAGTGCAGTCTGATGCCTGGTGGTGATAGTCAATTATTATAATATTCATTATTCGCGACGCGCCGCCGCTGCCACAGTCAAGGATTACCGGCCAGCCAAGTACATACGACCTGTCGATATCAAACGATAAAGTTTCAAATGAAAATGTTCTCTGTGTCCAGCGCAATAAAGGCGTTAAGAAGAGAAGTTGGCAGCTGCGACGCAGCCCCGCGACCCCCCGCTTCCTAAGTGTTAAATAGGTCACTATAGTTACGAATCGAATCAACTGCTAAACTTAAAACTAAAAAAAAATCAGAGTTATAATAGTACGTTAGTTTTAATTATATTTCTGATATTAATTGATGTTTTGCTAAAAGATAATTTATCTGTACGTTACGTCTGATGTCGCGTGAGAGGTCTCGCCTCACCGATAGTGTTACTGCGACAGCTACACTGTGACACCATTCATTGTTTACTGGTCCGTATACACTGCAGAACATCGCGTGATGCGATGCGGGCGCTCACCAGAAAACATAAAATGTTATCTCGATATTCTAAGTAGCTCAGTAGTCCGGTTTTAGTTTTCTGGTCAGCCTCCACCACACCAATTAACCGCCAATGTACAAAATATAAACTTGTGAAAAATCATTTTATAATTACATGTAAGCAATACCACAGTACCTGAGATTGAAATAAAGAAAATTATTAAAAATGTAATAGTATGAAAATAGCGGTTGGACACAATACAAGACAAGTACTCGGCGGTTTTCGAAGAGCAGTAACAAAACAGGATAGGTTTGCATCTCCATATTGTGGATTCAGTTAGGTATGTGTTTTATTTAGGTGCGAGAGTTCTGGACGTCAGCTAGCTAAGTTACGACTTGTCACGTTGAGTTGCGACGCTTTCTCGAGAGGCGATTGAGGCAGGCTTAGTCGGAGTCGGAGAGGCAACAGCTACAGGGACACTGCCACTGTGCGGCCACTCGGCCCGGTTAGTGTAAACGGTTGAAGGGATCACATGCGAGGTGATAGGAGTTGTTCATAGGCGTAGGAGTATGTCGTCTGGGGGCGTGTGTGGACTGTGCAGGGCTGGCGTCTGCAGCGGAGAACATCGTAAGGATGGAGTCTATGAGGAGCAGGTCGAGCTGAGCGGTCCACACACACGACCAGGCTTGTTAATGTATGCTTAGGACGTGCCATAACACGTTTGCGTCATCAGGCGCCGCGCCACGCTCGTGCGCGCGGCTTCATCACATGTATGTATAGGTACCCTTGTATTTACGTCCATGAGGAGGAAGGAGACGGCTTCAGTTTCACGTCATTGTCAACATAGATTGATGACTTCGTTTGTTTAATTTTCTGTTCTTGTACGTAAGTTTGACCCGAGCGCGCTCGCGGGCCGGTCTGCGGCCGGACGCTCGGGACGCGCCGGCTCGCGGTCGCGCGCGGATGGTATGATAAGTGCTAAAGTTTCGTTCGACGGTATTAGTGAAGGTCTCGCTCGCACTGTTCGCCGTCGTGGCGCGTCATGTCACTCGCGCGTCTGCTCGCGCTCTGCGAGCGACGCGCGGTGGCGCGGATTCAGCCGCGAGGCACGTCACGATAATATCATGAGAGTCAGGGGGAGTTAAATAAATGATACTGCCAATCGATTGTAGTTTATATTTAATAATGGTAAATGATTTGTAGACTTAAAAAATAACAATTTCGAGATATTGTGTCCTAAATATATATGTATAGTATCGATACATTTGGTAGGTCGGTGTTGTTCAAACATTCACTCGGCGTTCCGGTCGTCGGCGCTGCTTCTCGTGGACACTCGTGGTTCAGCTGGTCGTGCCTCCGAGCACTCGTCTGACCTCGCCGCCATAGCTCGGGTGCTAGTCGTCTCGCGCCGCACTCGTGGGTGTTTGGACACTGTCGCCCACCATGAAATGTTTTCCTTAGGATGAGGACGATGGATACAAACTGTGTTCTGTAGAGTACCGATCGACAGGGCGTTGTCTAGATAGGATTGCGGGTTGTGGGGCGCGGACGCTGCGCCTGCGCACGGCTCCCGCGCTCCGCACCTAATTAAACGTGGACTGCGTCCGCGAATGAAGCTAAGATGTAAAAAAAAATAGATTGCAATATAAATGTGGTTGTTAGGTATAATGGTGACGGCATATTGGGTGTTGTGTATGGAGGGAAAGTGACCAGGTGGAGTGATACGACGGAGGGTTTTGATATGCGTCTAGGACGGTCGAAGTTTTCATTATTTGCATGTTCGTATTAATTTCTAAAATTTAAAAATGTGTCCAAGTTTACAAGTGGATAAAAATCTCGGATTTCTAAATAAAGTCACCCAATATGCAATGGATTAGTTGGTAATGTCGATATCGTAATGTTTGGAACTCTGGGACTGACATGGCTCATGTGATGAGGATAAATTTTTTTTGAATATTTTTTTTGTCTAAATTGTCAAAATTTCTCAATTCGTGTAAGACACGGCTCGCTAGTGTATGAGACTGGTTTGGTGTGCGTCGCCGGGCGTGCGCGTGCGGCTGGAGGCGGCGGACGGTGACGTCACGAGCCGCGAGGGAGATGCGCAGACGCCGCGCGCCCGGCGACTCCGGCGCCCACGTCATGTCACTTACAACTGCTATTCAAATATTGATTTGAGATTGAGTTAACATCAAGTGAGGAAAGTTAAGCTGTAATTTATCGCAAGTTACAGTGTAAGTAGCAGTTGTAAATGGCACTTGTGCGCCAGTGAGATTTGTATCCAAAGATTGTATAAGTGTGATGTATAACTTCCTATAGGTTTATTATTATACTAGTATTTTATATACTTGTTGTTTTCTATTGTTTGACACTAGGCGTGTAACGGTGATGTTTGGAACATTGACAGATCTCCCGATCGAATTTTAATATATAAAAATTTGCTTGTAACGTTTTGTATGTCAGTTACCTGGCGCGGTGTGCCGCCTTGAGCGGTCTGTCTTAGAATTAAATTCAAAATTTAATAGCAGTGTCTGCAACATTAATTTTGTATGTAAAATATATATTTTCTAAAGGAAAGAAATGGAACTCCGCTCTACGGCGTAAATTAAAGTTTTGTAATAACAAACTTGCCAAGCAATGTTCGACTCTGTGTCGTAGGGCGGAGAGTTGATTATCGTATGTGTGAGGATGGCAGTTAAACTGCAGCTAGATGGTGCTTGTGTGTACTTACGATGGATATAATTTTATTTCTATTTTACAACTGAAATTAAACGCCTATTTATTTTTTATAAGTGCAAGTGAAATTGTTATATTTTTAATCAAAATTAATTTGGTCAAGCTGTCCATGTCTCAGTTCTTGTAAGCGCAACACGTTCATGTTGATGTAATGTAACGGGCGCCATCTGTCGACGCCACCGAGTACTAACAGTAGAGATAGCTGAGTGAACGTGTTGCGCGCGACCGAGCCGTCGTGACGCGAGTGAGTGTTGCGCGGCGGCGCGGCGCCGTGTCGCTCGGTCGCACTGTCGCCGTGTCGCACTGTCGCCGTGTCGCACTGTCGCCGAGTCGCACTGTCGCCGTGTCGCACGGCGCCGCGCCGCCGCGCGCAGAGTATCGCTCGACATACACAAGGCGGAATATTGGTGCGCGACTGCGACGCGCGGTGTGCCGTAGGAAAGTTTTACGATAAATGGTGAAAAAATAAAGAAATTACAAAAAAAATACGTTTGTTATTTGGGTTTACCCATAAAAAAACTGTGAGTGTTTAATTATTAAGGGGGTCTACATTAGTCACATTTCGCCGAACCGAACACCGTGACCGTGACAAAGTCGGGTGTCTGTACATAGTCTGTAAGTACTCCCATACAAAATATTTCAATCAAAAAGTACCTACGCCTGACCATTGTACGCACGTACTGCCAGTCACAAATGTGGACTCCACGGTGTTTTGGTTTTGTCACGGTCAAATGACACTGGTCACGGGCCGATCCATCCACAGTCGGTCTTTTTCAAAGGAAATGATGAAATTTGTGTGTCTTAAAACTGCGAAGATATTTAAGTTTCCGTTGTGCTGACGTTCGGCTATTTGATGAAAATCATATAAATCGGTTTAGTGCAGAGTTGTATTTTTTTGCGCACGTTGCTATGAATTTTTGTGTAATGTTTGTGAAAACTACTTTAAGTACTTGAACCTAATAACCATATTTTCCCTACCTACCACCTTTTACCATATCCTTTACGTGTAGGTATATATCCTAAACGGGTATGCTTTTTTCAAAATCTGTTTCGTAATCGCCTACGTACTACTATCGTAAAACGGGGTGGAGTCGCGGGGCTGAAGCCTGTAACGTCCTGTGCGTATTTATTCAAAAGTTCACGCACCCCTACAATACAAAGTTTGACTTTATGCCGCACACACAATGCATGCCTAAGTCTTGCACCGCATTAATGAAAGATGGCGCTAGGTATAAAGCAGTAGCCTCTCTAGTGAGATGTACGCTAATTCATTAAAATAGCATAGAGGGCGCTTGCATGTGCATTCTGCTTGGCTCAAAGCTCATAGTACCTACGGTTTTTGAACAACCATATTTAGGTCGAAAAGTGGTTAGCTGAGGATGACTGATTCACATATATGTATAATTTCAATAAATAAAATAAGTAAGTAAATTTTGATTCAAAAATTCCACTTCCGACCCGTGGTACAACTGCGATGTCCAACTGGTTGTACTACGGAGAAGTAAATAAAAAAAATAACCACGAAGGGGATAGCGGGGTCTGTTCGCTCGCTTCGCTCGCTCACTTGACCCCACCATCCCCTTCTTACCTAACCTGTCCGAGTCGGGGTGCCCCAAATCCCGAATACTTCTCCGTAGTACAACCAGTTGGACAATCGCAGTTGTACCACGGGTCGGTCGCTATTAATTCAAATTGGTAGAATTATAAATCTTAGATAGTTATATAGGTCGAACAATGTTAGATGCCTGTACTAGGAGGGTCCTGTATCACAGGCGGCAAGGGCTCAAACAATGTATTAAGAATCGTCGAGTTTTTTTTATTAAAATAGTTATTATATTAATTTATTTGATTAACCTAATTTACTTAATTAAACAGATGTCACATAAAATTTATAAACAAAAAGAAGATCCTAAATAGATGGTTCCTAGCTAAGTTTAGTTTACGTTAAATTGTTTCTAACACTTAATTATTTACTCATACACAAGGTGAACTATTAGCGTCAGCAGTTTTAACTCTGTCAATGTTGCAGAATTTGTTCAAATCAACTCATCTGTTTTATTGTATTTGATTTTTGCAATGGGCGGCTAATTCACGTAGACAGCAACAAATTCAGGGGAAGTAGGTAATCACAGTGGTATATTCTTGTTGAATCAGCACCAGGTGTAAGTATTGGAAATCTGGCCTTGAGTATGACGCTCTAGGCGCCCATCATATCACATAATCGACGGAGTTGATGTATCTCAATTCCATCTTCCTTGCAGGACAATCAGCATCTCCTGTTCTATGGTTGCTGGGTTTTTTAAAGCGAGAGCAAGTTGCACATTTCGGCATTTCAGTTTTCTTTGCGCACTCTGACATCGTGTGACCTGCTTCACCACAATGACCACACATAGAATTAACCTCTCTGCACGTTTTTGCTGCATGACCATATTGTTGGCATTTGTAGCACCGAGTCACCAATGTAAAGTCCCTGACAGGACAGGAAGTCCAGTTTATAAAAAGTCTCGATTGAGCGATTAGGGCTTTACGTAAATTAGCTGGTACTTCAATGACGTAGTTACAGGTCGCCGCATCTCTCTTCCCAGACTTGTAGCTTAATTTTACAAAGGTCAAGAAGGATTCCAAGGACATGCCAGAAAACTTGTCGTCTACGTTTTGTTCAAAAATGCACTTGAAGACTTCATTTTCAGACATGGAAGTCGGCACTCCTACGACCACGATCTGGGGTTTGCGCTTGCTGGGTTCGTCGGCGGTAAGTCCAGAAGTAGAGCCCTGGGGGCCGATTCTACTAACAAAATTGTTTAAAAATCGCAATAGAACCGCAGCTGAATGTCGGCTTAAAAGCGTTTTCGCATTCTACTAATGACCAACGATCCAACTGCAGTTACGTTTTAGTTGACGCCAACGATCGATCGAAAAAAATTTCAAAACCTATTCTGCTAGCAAAATCGAACATGAGCGTAACATGAGCGTGACGGATATTGTATTCTACTATTATTTTGTCATGATTTTGACACTTGACTGCTTGCTTTAATTTTTCTGCGTCGTGTTTGGTCTCCATACCAATAATTACGCCTCCATTTTTGGTTTTGCGGAGATCACGAACATGCAGCTTTATTTGCTCTGGGCGTATGATTTTTTGCACGAGGTCTTTTGTTTCATCGCTTGATTTGAATTTGTCGATGGGATAAATGGCCACAGAGCTAAAATTGTTCGGTCGAACGCAATCACTTGTTCCCTTCTTCACCATGTCGGCAAATGAAACATTTTCAGAAGAGCGAGAATCCTTTATCGTCTGTTTGAGCTCCAAAATGTTTTCCGACAAGTTCCGCTTCTCTTGTAAGTCATCCACCATATTGTATGCTTGAACGGCTTTCTGCTTCAGGGATTGGTATAGCACTGCCATCTGCGATGTACCAGATCCTATTTTGCGGCATATGTTGGATATTTTCAATTTTTGTTCTGAGTTGAGTTTTCCATCCGTAGCAATAGAGCAAATCTCATTTAAGTGCTGCTCAATGGATGACATCCATTTTTGTATCTCGGGCGTGGACGCAACTTCAACTGATTGTACTGGATTTTTCGTCATCGTCTTCTCCGGCGAAGTGGAGGGCTGCACTCGACCACATGGACTACACGGGCTGTTATCCATTATATTTTATAAAAAGTTCACTATTTCTAAGTTTCCACTATATTTACTAAAACTAAACTCTAGGCAAAAATTTAAAATTGCATTCAAATTCAAATTCAAATTCAATTCAAATTCAAATTATTTATTTCAAATAAACCATTCACAGGCACTTTTGAATTGTCAAGGTCGGTCAGTCAAAAAGATGAAGCTATTTGCACGTTCCAAAGCGTAGATCTCTATGGAGAAGAACGTGCAAGAAACTCCACGGACACTCTTTTAAATTATTTTTCTTTACAATTTTATGGTTACATCATTCCTGTTGAAATTATACAAACATATATGTGAGAACGATGTAAAAAGAAATGCACGTTAAAGTATCCGGAGTAAAAAAATAAAAATCAACAACAAATTAAAATAACAAATCATTAAAATAAACCGTGGCAGCCGAGAGATGACCAGTCCAAACTGACGGCGTCCGTTCACGAACATGACGCACGCGCTAGCACCATTCGGCTCAACCATATTTAAGGGAGCCAAATGACCCAACACATGCGCCACCATCAGGTAGACTTTTGAGTGAGCATGACACTCCCAACCGCCAGGGCAGTCAAGTCAATTAAAAAATAAATAAAAGTAGTATAAGGTTCACAGTACTCACACATGTGCCGTTAATTAATGAATTTATACACTGCTAATTACATTGAGTCTATACAATGAAAATATAATGTTTTACAGTCTTCAACGGGTCCAACAATATTTATAAATGCCAAAAGATTAGTTTGTGCGGCCTAGTAACTGTGGAGCTGGACCGGCATTGAGCCAAGCATTATTATCTTCAATATAATCCCCCAACTTATAATATGCTTTCTTGCATAGTGTGCGTTTGATACAAGATTTAAATTTTGTTTCATTCAGTTCTAATATATTAGGAGGTATTTTATTATAACATTTTAAACAGTACCCCATGAAAGATGAGGCTACTTTAGCTAGTCTGAAACTTGGTTGAACTAGTTGATCCCTATTTCTAGTAATATAATTATGTCTGTCGCCTCGTCTACTAAAAAGATGGAGATTCTTTCTAACGTACATAATGTTTTCATATATATATTGACAGGGTACCGTCATGATGTTAATATCCTTAAACAGTTCCCTTAGAGAATCACGTCGGCGGAGATTGTATATCGCTCTTATAGCTCTTTTCTGCAGAATAAAAATAGACTCGATGTCTGCAGCCCGTCCCCATAGTAAAATACCATAAGACATGATACTATGAAAGTAACTAAAATATACTAATCTCGCGGTATCAACATCCGTAAATTGGCGGATTTTTCTAACAGCATATGCCGCTGAACTTAGCCGTCCCGCAAGAGATGTTAAATGAGGACCCCATTGTAGCCTAGAGTCATTACAATGCTAATGCACTTATCTAGGTCACTATTTTTTATTGTGTTCATTAAAAATTGCTAACGAATACGTCTGTATGCTACGAACGAGCGCGAGTCAATTCCAATATGAATGATGTAAGCATAATTTTGTAACAAAATATTATTTTTAAAAGTGTCCGTGGAGTTTCTTACACGTTCTTCTCCATAGGCGCTTTGGAACGTGCAAATAGCTTCATCTTTTTTTTTTTGACCGACTGACCTTGACAATTCAAAAGTGCCTGTAAATGGTCTATCTATATTCTATATACCTACATATAAGAAAATCGTAGATTTGCCGTGTCTGTACATTGAATATTTTCGCATAAAAGTAACTGACAAATGTTAGGAAAAAGGTATAAAACGCAAAAATTCCATTTTTGAAATTTTTGTCTGTTTGTCCAAATGTTTGAGTCAGTATCACGCAAAAGCCACTGGTTGAATTCGAAAGCTAAGTTCTTAAAAATATTAAGTGTTAACCCGAGTAACATTTAGCGTTTATTTCATCAAAATCGACCCACAAAATCAAAAGATTGAATTTTTAATTTTGGTAAGGAACTTCATACAGCGCTAAGCGTTGCTTTGACCGACTCTTAGGCGCCATCTATTGAAAAAGATAAAATGTAGGTAAGCATGAAAATAAAATCAAAACAAATTGTTGAGTTATTTGTGAAACTTTTAATAAATAGTAAAATAAAAGTGAACATTTTAATACCATGACGTTACTTATTGTTACCTAGGGGCTCCTTATTCCTATGCCAAATATTTTGTCAGTTAACCAAATGGTCGATAGATGGCGTTGCACCGATGACGCGTTTTTCTGAATCGCGGTGCGGACAGTAAGATTTTGCGTCAGATCATGACTCTCGCACGATTTTTAGTATCATTGTTGTTTTCCTCCCCGACTTTTGCCTAACGAGCCAGCCCGCGCCGCTGAGCCTTTAGCTTTAATAACCCCTAATTAATGAAACGACCCAGCCTGTTGTCCCTTGCTGTCCCTAACTGACGCCCCTAAGCCGAGGTCGTATTCCACAGGGAAGGCTTAGCGAGCGGAAAATAAAGCATCATTGTTGTTCGCTAGGGTTCTAACGTTCGGTCTCATAAAAACTTACATGTCTCTGACGGCCGATGGGTCTCGAGTCCAAATTCGTAAATTAAAAAAAAGTACCTATTCATATAAGACGTGTACTACGTTATCTAAGTTCATTCAATTTCGCTCATTCCTACATCAATCAACTGTTTAACTTTTCTTTGGTATAATGTGATTGAATCCTTCAACTGTGCACGATTATTTAACATCATCATGTGCCTAGCCTTTTCCCAACTATATTGGGGTCGGCTCTTAGTTAAACCGAATTCAGCTGAATAACAGTATTTTACGTGGAGCGGCTGCCTACCAATCCTCCACTACCCATTAACTGTGTAGGTAACACGGTACTTCTTGGCAAGACTGCTGTCAGATTTTCTAGCTTCTGACAATCCATAACGACTGCCAAAGATTTCCAAATAACAGCCGGAACCAATGGCTTAACGTGCTTTCCGAGGCACGGAGGAGTCTCGGTATGTTAAGAAGTCACCCATCCACAGACCCTGACCTCGGCACGATTTAGCAAAAATTTAAAAATCAAAACAAATCTTTGTGTTCATTTCCTATAACCACAAGTTTCTTGAGTTTTTGAGTAGGTACTTCATTAGGTACCTATGTGTTAAATTGTATTTAAATCTTATAATGGTATTGGGCACATTTAACGTTTTTTTTAGTGATCGAAACAAAAAAATACGTACTTATAATGATTTACTCGGTAGATTCATTCAGTAGGTACTAAAAATATCATCGCCTGCCTAGCCTTTCACCTACTATGCTGGGGTCGGTTTCCAGTCAAACTAGATTCAGCTGAATATCTAAATTCCATTCCTAATCTCGGTACCTAAGTACCTATGTTAAAATAGTCAGCCATCTACAGGCCGACTTCGGCAAGCATTGCTTAACCTTAATATCAATCCTTGCGGCTGTTATTATTAAGTCATGAGCAACCAGTCTCCTCATTCCTCTGTACGTAATTTTTTTTTCCGACATCCATGCGAACGAAATCGCGGGCATAGCTAGTTTGTAATAAATGCTTTGACTTTGACATAAATGAAATATTAATAAAACCTAACACTGTTGAGCCGATTTTTTTCATCCTGAACATCCTTTTAAAAATGCAAAGTTGTTGCGTCAAGCCACATACTCCGGTTAAGCAGTTGATAGCCCTAGCTATCTATATCTGCGAGTGGCCCCGTCAAAAAAGTCAAGCCCATGTCATGCAACATCCGATAATATTCTTATATCCTCTTTGGAAACCTGAAAGTGGGCCATATTGTCAGGGTCCTCTCAGCATGCCGCGTCTGCTCAGTTACAACTTTTCACCTTGAATATGGTTGCTTAGAAACCGTGATAGGTCGCCCTCTAGGTGTAGGGGGAGTCCGAGAGAGTGGGTATAGGCACCGTCTTCCAGTAAATGCTCATAAATCTTTCTATACCTACTTACAAATCGCTATTTTCTATAAATTGTATCTTGAGCTGCATTATTTAACTATATTGTCTCTTAATAAAGTTTGATACATCATTAATAGTTTGAGTAATTAACGATTTCTACCAAAGTGATATTCGGCTAATATCTCCCGCCTGGGTGGGAGACTTGACCGCCTAAGTGTGGCCCCAAGGGAGCCGTTACCCGGGTTTAAAATAGGCAAAATAATCATTACAAATTATAATTCTATAAATAAATTTAACCATAAAAATATGGCACTTGGGTAGTATTACGTAGTAAATGAGAACACGAGGGATGTACTTTGAGATACATACCTAAGTGAGGAATTAACTAGTACCTAGGTATCACATATGTTTCTTGCCATAGTTACTTTTACAACAGTGAGTGTTTATAAACTTATAACTAGAAACCCTTTTTAACAGAAACTATATTTTATATAAAGTAACAATATTAATTACAACTTTCACAACCAACAGTAATAGGTAGGTACTTACTATAAAAATTATTAAGGTATTAAGTCTCCTCCTGACGCCAGGGTAATGTCTCTCACCCCACGCCAAGCTGTCCGTTATTACATGTTTTATAAAAAACTATACCTACGACAGTCTGCCGTAAATGTTGGAATCTATTCACAGTAAGCAACAGAAATCAAATATCGAAAATTTAAAAAATGTACTACCGGGCACGAAAATGTGTGTCACTGTCACTTCTCACTCCTAAATCAAACTGCCGATCGCAACGGAGTCGCGTGAGCGAGGTGGGAATCGCCTATGAAGTCTCAAAAGTGTGGCAACGTCGCAATATCCAGTTCCTCAAAGATTCTATGAGCAGTGGCTATTGTCTCCCACCTGCTAAACTCTTCCGGACTCCCCCTCTACCTATTAATATAAAGGACATTGCTCGTCGTCCATACATAGCTCGCCTAAGATCCAACAGGGAGGTGTATTTACTCTTTGGGTTTTAGATAATGTATATATTCGATTAAACCTAAATTAAAACAACGGACACTTTTGAGAATTCTGAAAAAATCAAAACACTTTCGGATTTTGAGGTTATAATTACGTCAATAAAAACATTCGGTATGTAGCAATAACTTAGCATTTATTACTGAATGTAAGTACGACAGATGCGCGCTTCTTGACATTGAACTCTAGGAGTCGGGAGTCTTATGGAGTTGTTAGATAACAACGGAAAAGTAAGAAAATGCAAACGAATTCAGTACGCAACCAACGCAAACTCAGATCGAGCACAGAATGCGCGCGCCAAGTGACATTACTACCAAATGTCAAATGTTGTCATCTGTCAAATCGTCAACTGTCAGTATCGATATTATTGCTCGTTTCAAACAGCACTTTCAATCGAGTTGTTTGATAAGGCTTATTGTGGTTCCGTGACATCATAGCGGGCTGTTTGTAACTAAAAATCATTATCGTATATCAAGTGTTGAGAATACTAACTCTTGTCTGTGTCAAACTCTTATTAAGAGTGCTGTTACAAAGACTTGGCTGTATGAGCTATAATACCTTTGCCTATTAAAAACCTCAAATTGAACCAAAAAATAATAGAACTATCACCGAGGATTATGACGGAAGCTAAGGACGAAAGTGAATACTTTTTAAAATGTTTTCGAAATTAAAAAGTGTCCGTTCTATTAAAATATAAGTAATGTATATTATGAAAAGAACTGGTAATTATAGTAAATATTTCATGCGTGTTGGTTCATAGGCCATTTTTTACAATGTCCTTTGCAAAATGTCCTATGACTGCGTGTCTAAAAGTTGCAACTACCCTCAAATAACAGTTCAGTGCGTTATACAAGTACGTACAATTTATTTTTAGATTAGATCACATCCTAGGTAGCAGATAGAGTGATGGACCACAGATTGAGGATTGATTACCTATATGACGCACATTTTATCCATTTTTCTAAAAAAAATTACACCTGTTGGCTGGTACTCCCAATGATTACCTACATGATATCATCTTCATTGACTCGCAAATAACAAAGCCACACAAACCCTCTAGAACATCACGCAGATAATATAATCCCAGCATGCAAGTACCTATACCAACGTCGTCTATCGGGCGGCGAATCGCTTTGAAGGCGCGATCAGGATCTCGATTATTTGACGCGGGGGTGTGAGGTAGTGGCGCGATAGGAGGCAGGGGGGGCTGTCAGCAAGACATTCTGATGGAGATACCGCTCGCGAACATACCGCTGTAACTCGACAAGTGTGGAATGGACACTCGTAATCTATGCTCCCGAGTTATCCGGTTATAGATTGCTAATGATAAAGTTAGTGCCCTCGTCTTTTGTTCTTCTGGGTGTTCTATTTTTAAGGCTTGAATTAGTTAGGTTTGTAGAGAGGTTAACCGTTCCTAAGTGTTACCTACCTGTACCTAACTGTACCTACGATCGTGAATTCGTGAGTGATTTACACTGTTACCTACCTCATTAGACCTATGTATGTAATATGAAAAAAATTGTCGTTGTGCCTACTGTTGGCTCCAGGGCGAAAAATTCTTACAACACGCATGGCGAACAGAATAGTGAAAGATTATTACAAGTACACTAGGAAAATCATACCTAGGTACCTACTAGACGAAATCTCGATTAACCGAAGCCCCTACAAGTCGTCGACGCGCTCCGTCCGACGCAGCCCACTCATACCGGTGTGTCGCGAGGGTCGCGGAGTGCCATCGAGAGGCCTTTGATCTCTCCATCGACTTCTGCTTATTTGCTTATTAAAGGATTTACTTAATTGAATCCTCCTCTGTGGACAGGAAGCCATTATTTTTATTTTATTGCCGCGACGAGTGTCGACAAATTGAAAGAGAACCGCCGCCGCCGTCAACCAGTGTTGTCACCCTTCTTCTGTTCGGTGAGGAGTGAGAGTTGTTTGTGAGGACGTGTAGGGGTTTTCTTTTAATTACTCACCTATCTTGAGGGCTGGTTTCATGTTGTACAAAGGGAATTTGGAGAATAATTTCAGATTGGGCTGAGTTAACAAAACTCGTTGATACCTATTTAAACATGATCTACTTACATGTCTGGCTATAAGAATTTGAATGTATTTTTTAACATTATTAAAAGCCACGAGCTAGGCTAAATATAAATATTAACAGCCACACCGGTCGATCTTGCCACACGAAGTTAAAAAGCAACGTTTGCCCAAGCCCGGGTGTCCCTCCATGTCACATCCTGATACTCAACAGCATCCAGTTAGACTGGTAGCTGGAAGCCGACTGCCACCTCGTGCTTTGATTCAATGTTTGCTCACTACGTTTACTACCCATCGCAACTATCGCAAGCAATAAAGCAAAGCTCATATACCTACAGCTAGACATCTCTTCACTTCTCCTACACTCTCATAAAAATAAGCACTTCACACCACACTCTCCTTATCCACACCTTGCTAACTAGTTTCGTTTACAAACTACATAACTTCCATCGCTCCATACATTACTTATGCATTATTGCATTACATTATATTCCGGACATGACAGAATGCCGCGCGGCTCGCTTTGACATGCAAACGAAGGCAGCAGCTTTTGATTATTATAATATAAACGAGTCTTTGTGTAAACACGGTGAAACTGGAGGACGCTTGTGCAGGCTTCGCGTAGTTTATATTGTCTAGCAGGTATGGAAATGGAGAACTTGGGGAAATTGATTTATAATATGTTGTTGGTTTTTCTGGGTTGTCCTGTGGCTTATAATAAGTTCCTGCTTGGTTGGAATGATATTATTATTTTTGTGTGTTCAATGCTATAGTGTAGGCTACATATAAATAGGTAGGTAGATTTAGGAAGTTTGCGTTATAGTACTTTACAAGTTGTACCTGAAGATCGAAACGGTAGGTCCGCCTCGTCATTATTTATAAGAAAAGGTTTACCAACAGCTTCTGTATTTGTATAGTAGGTAGTATAATCACCATCCGTTATTCGAAGGACGACGACTGGCCATACCCCAGGCATTACGACGTCGACAGGTGTGTGCTTGCTTCAGAGGGTACCCAAAACCTTTATCTACCAGGCATACGCGGTTGCCACTCCAGAACTGTTCGGGCTCTATTCATAATTGGTAGAATTCCTATTGGTATCTGTAGGTAGATTTATTGAATAACTCTGAAACACTTATATCAATTATTGTCTTTGGCAGTAGACACATAAAGTATCTATTTATGCGCCTCGGAATCGATCAGAAAAATCTCATAAAGTGGATACCAAATTGTGACGTCCCAATCCTGTACAGGCTACCTATCGCTAATATATTTCGCTGTACTTGCAACACTTATCTAACTACTATCTGTATTCAGTGTACCACTGTATTTCACCTATGTGTAGGCTATGTACACACTACATGTGCACGCTATGTCGACAGCTCTCGACTAGAGAGATATATCGATGAGAGTGATCGATCACACACGCTCGCACGCGGCAAGTGCATCGATGTTGCCAGCTCAAACGATGAGTGCTAAATATTCGCAGTAATTTATGGCAGCTCTTGACACTCCTGGCGGGCGCTCGTTGTTTGTAGTTGAAGCTTTAGTCTTGCTGTTTTTTATGAAAAACATTTGACTATCTGAATAAAATTGGTTAAAGAAAAGCATAAAAAGACTTTTTCACAAAAAAAAACAGACATCCAAAAAAACACTAAAAAGTAAAAAACTTAATTTCGAAAGTCAGTGTCAAATAACGAAGAAGCAACCAAAAACACTGAAATTTTTTTTTATTTACCACTATGGAAAACAACACCACTGGAAAGTCACTGGAAAGCAAAAATACGCAATTTCCTATACCTACATGGATGATTTTTCCACATATTTTTCCAGCTAAGTATTTGGATTTAAAAACCAAACGATTTTAATAAAATTTCAATGGGACCAATCAGAAGTATATCCTTTCACATAAAATATCTAAGAATTATTAAATCGGCTCATAAATCCTTTTTTTGGAGTCGGTTAAAAATACGGTTTGGTTACAAACCTTCCCTATGAAGTAAACTCGTAAATTATTTGAATCAATGGAAAACCTGGTTGTTCGTGTAGCTAAGTATTGAAATACTGGTTACTTGTTTACTGCAATTTATTTAAGAAGTTTAGGTATACAACTTGTAACAGAATAAATGTAATACCTCGGGGTGAACAACTTGTATTATGGGACCAACCATGGATATAATAAACAAGGACGAACGCTGAAATCGCGAAAAAAAAATCAACTGCCCCATATAATATGTATTTATGCACGCTTAACTCGACAAAATGTACTGAACAGCTGATTTTTTTTCGCGATATCGGGTTTGCTTATAGTAAAAGTTGTTCATGAAGATGAGCACAATGACCCCCTAAGAGGTATTTCGTTTATTAATTACCTACACGTTGTATGAGTAGGTATTTCCAAACGAGACCAAATTCCCTTTTCAATTTGTATCTAAGTCTCAATGTCGCGCAGTAATTGAAGACAATCAAACCTCTGTATGAATCACTTTACGTATAAAAACGCTGTTTATTCATATGTTCACGACTCGAGCCCGAGGGGAGCCGAGCACTCTCGAAGGCCCTCGTTACCAGCCACTCGCTTTGTCGTCCTACTATTTTTATATTGGGCACTGAAGTACCAGCATACCTAGAAATACTGTGAAATCAAAGGTCTGTCTGTCTCCCCACACTGAGGGGCTGGGTGAACATATTTGTGTAATTATTCTGATTGATGTTTAAGAAAATAATGTTTGTATGAAGACAAACAGTTTGAAGTAGGCGCTTGAATTTTTGGGAGAGATTTTCTAAAAAGTAGGGAAAGTGAGATTAGTAATAACTTGAACAATTAATTAGTTGTGGAAAAAAAGTCAGTGTAAGTGGGTCAATGACTGCTAAATAACGTCATGCTTCATACTCAACAAGTGTTCCCAGTTTGGAAAATCACTACTTGTTTGTAGCCAATGCGCTTTCGTAGCGCTACGGCGTAGCAGTCGTAGCGCGTAGCCGTCACTTGACCACTTGACCCCGTGCGCCGAGTTAGAACCAATTTTATTGTTACGCTTTCTTTACAAACCTCGATACTGTTGTCATTCACAAGGTTTAAAAGAAATAACGTAAAAGCTAAAAAGGTATTTCTTCTCATCATTATAAAATACGTTAAAAACTTTTTACATAAAAAATACAACCGACTTCAAAATAAAAAAATAACACTACAAAGTTTAAAATAACTTTTTCAACACATTTGCTCAAAAAATGCATTTACGAAGCCTGTACACATTGTTCGAAAGTTAAATTTTACACACCACACCATGGAATGTGCGGTAAAATATGTACTTAGGTATTCTTTACGGTTTTTTCTTTTAATTTCCATAAAAAAAATAAATAAGAATATCACCAAGGAGTTTCACAATGCTAGAATAAATAAGCTGAATGATTGAACCTCCTTGGAAGCGCATTTGCTCAAAACGTTTGTCTCACTTTAATACTAAAGAGAAAATGAGAAAAGAATAATAAAATAAACAAATGAAAGATGTGGTTCTAATTTTCACCACGCGCATGTGGCGCCCTTTGCAAATTCGCGCCATTTTCATATTAGAAACGTCAAAGATTGTTGCGACTTTCCGACTGATTTCTAGAGACAAAAAGTTTGTTTCATTACTTATTGTAATGTTTTCTCGCAAATGTGTCGAAAAACGTTGTATGACACACGTGCGGATTTGGTTTTTACAAACTCGTGACTATGGTAAGCCCTCGACTTCGTCTCGTGCTTACATTTGTCTACTCGTTTGTAAAAACCAACTTACCGCACTAATATCATAAATAACTATAATTTCGGAAGGCGGTGTTTTAAGTATTGTTTTATTTAAAAAAAAGATTTTTCGCTTTTTAGTTGTACCTACTCCACACCTAGATAACAACACCTGGAAAGTCACAGGAGTCACAGAAAATAGGTACGCAATTTCGTGTGGAGTACATGGATGATTTTTACAAATCGGTTCATAATGACGGAGTTATGAGAAATTTGCGAATTGAGAACCTCCTCCTTTTTTGAAGTCGGTTAAAATTAATCAGTTTTTCAGTAGGTAGGTACATCAGCTCATTAGATATTGTGATAATTGTGCAGTTCATTAGACAGATTCATCAAACCATGATGGTGTGGTGTCTATCATAAATATGAGACTTGTTTGTTAGCAATATTAAATATTTTATAGCAATATTACAAACATATGTTTGTAACAGAAACAGGCCCATTTAAGAAGATTACCCAAATAATATCCATCTCAGTAAATTACGTAAGGTTAATTATATTCGATTTTATGAAGTTACTTATCTACTAAAGCAGGTAGTTAATCTGTGAAAGTGAAATCTAGGAAGGCTGAGCCATTCGTTACGTCGTTCAAATTATATTAGTTGCCTATATATTACCTATGTCCTACTACTTAGATTTTATCTACAGGTAGGTACATATAATAAATTTTAAATATATAGGTATAAATTTATGTAAACAAACCAAATATTTGGCTACCCTGCAACTCGCCAAGTGAATTGAAATCATTCGGTAGGAATTGCCATACAAAAATTCCTTTGTTACTTGCTCCTAACTCAATTACTCTGACCTATCTCTGATCGCTTTGTCTACTCTGTGCGCCTCACAAAGTGCGACTGGCAAGCGTCGAGCAAACACCCGCCGTAACCTAATGAGAGCGAGCGAGACGCGCATACCTCACTCCCGTACGAGAGAAAGAGACCACTATACGCGGCGGGCGAAAGCGCAATACCTACTATACAAAGAGTAAACAAGACAGCGATATGGTCAAGTGGTGGGATAGAGGGAGAAGGGTGTAGGTGCTCAGTGTTGCTTGGTTAGTGAATAATTTAGTCGCGACCACCCTTTCGCGTCAAAGCCTCCGTAAGCTCGTACACATCGATTTTGAAACAAGTTTGCTCTTTATGTAGCCGCTATATACTAGTAAATAGCGGAGAATACATAAGTGCAGGTTGTATACAGTGGACTTATACAGCAAATATGAATGTTGGACGGAGTTTTCAGTAAGTATTCTAGGAAATTGTATTTTAGTTTGTTCGTCGTTGCTATTAGCAGAGTTGTTTCCGTTTAAGTACTCTTACGTCTTATGTCAGTCCTCCTCGAGAGGGATCTCATCTCTGTTTTATTGAACTTTAATACCTCGTCGGTAAACATTAAAGAACGATTTGTTTGTACGTTGAAACTTTGAAACACCACGTATTAGGGCCACAGTTTTACTTATTGTACAATTTATCAATTAAAAGCAAGTAAATGACCATGACCTACTCCTGAAAGTTCAAATGGTTTCTTGAGTGTCTAAGGAGATGAGAGTAAATGTAAAATAACTGTACCTACCTATTGGTTGTATTTATTGAAAAAATCCGAAATAAACGTATTGAATTGAATTTATTATTGAAGACTATCTGAAACAAGTCGCATCAGCGTTTCATATTATGGTTCCAGTTATTAGGTAATCATGTTCAGTTCATTAAAGCTTGTTTAAAATACATTGTTACTTGTTATTTACTACGAAGGTAACATACTCCAAGTCATCCGTTTAGTGATGGGCAAAATGTAATCGACTATGTAACGAATAACGATTAAGGCCTGTGCATTAGTAACGCGTAGGTATATCTCTCTCACAACTCTTCTTGATTCAAGAAAGTAACATTCACTTCATCCGTCGCTGATGAACAAAGGACACTGCATAATATCTCCAATGCCCTAGAGACTGTCCGTCCGGGGTTCGATTCCCGGCTCCCAAACCGATTACTGCGTGTAAATATTGACTCCGCGGCTGTTGACGCGCGGCTGGGGCGCTGCCTACCCCCGGGCGGTGCGGAGTGATACTCCGTGATTATATGAGTTTTAATTGAGGGCAATAACTTTAAACGATTGAAGAAGCTATCTCGTTACATGTTTCGTGCTTTCAAACCTCATACGCTTTTGCTAATAGGTGCTTACATTATAGCTAGGGAATACTTGATTGTTAATAAGCTCACACTCAGTATTGGTTCTGACAAGGGTTTTTTTTAGGGCAAACCCGCACCACCATTCCCAACCACTGCAACTCCTGAAAGCTAGAATCAATATTGGTGACCACAAGAGCGCCGAGTCAATGAAGCTCGAAGAGTCCCAGAGAAACGGCTCAACTCTCTTGGATCCCGCAATAATTAGTGAACTAAGAACAGCGGAGGAGGAAGAAAAATACAAAAACTGGCTCCTACCCCACTGCTTTTAGGCACGAAACTAAGTGTATTTCGTACTAGTGCCTAAAAGTCGCTGATCAGCCCCACCAATTGAATTGATTGTATTTATCATACCAGGCTGGTTGAAAAATGAACTAATCACGATATGTGTCACCGGAAATTAATGGCAGATGCCGTAAGATTGTAAATTTTTTTAATTTTTTTTTTATTCTAAATTTTTAAAGGAGTCTTTTATCCACAATGGCATGTCAGCCTCATCATAGTAAGATTGTAAAATATCGCGTGAAATTTTAAAACAATTTTTTCTAAATAAGTCAAGGATTTATTGGAAACTATTGAATTTGATTTGTTGATAATGTGTCGCTAAATTATAATCTAGGTAATCAAGATTTATTACAATCTTACGGAGTCTGCAATAACAGAGTACATTATACTATTCTGAAATTTTCCGGTGACATATGCAGTAGGTGGATTGTACCTATTCCAATAATAGTTCTCGTTGATATAACCATTTGAAATCAAGAGAGAAATCAACCTGGGAACTATAACCTGTTTTAATGTAATCTAATGCATTTAAGCACGTTATTAATTGATTTAATGATATTCATTGTGGTCACTTGACGACTTTATCTCCAAATACCACGGGAACGTGACACTTGGGCACCATGTTGCTAACATTTTTCATCTACACATATACATATAATACCTACTACCCGTACGCGTTAACTTGGCACCTGGCTCGAATTACGTTTTTACATTTTAATTTAAATTGAACCATTCTATTTCGATGAAGATATAGAAACGCAACTGTAATAGTAATGCTAACGCGTTCATATTGTTTTCATCGAAATATAATTTTTCAATTTAAATTAAAACCTCAAAACGTTTTTCGAAATGTGTCGAGCCAGGTGCCATGTTAACTCGTACGGGATATAATGTTTCACCATGAGCCGAGATTTTGAAAAAAATCAAAATAGCGGCCGGGTACATACTTATATGAGGGAATAGAACCTTTGTGGTTCTATTCCCTTTCTTCACTTGCATCAAAATGTACAATTCTCATTGTTAGGTATTTTGTAGTCAAAGCTCAGGTCACAAATCGAATGTTAGGAACAAAGCGGTAGGTGAAAATCTCATTGATAGCTACTGCTCTGAATCTAGCGGTGAACTAAACGTTCTATCACATTAGGAATACAATGACCCCCCGACATAGTTAGAGCAAATAAAGTGATTCAAGTCAGGGAACAAGACACTTACATATTAATACTACATCAAACACATCAGAACTAACAATATTAGACACATAAAGTTTGATTAAATCCCAATAATAACCATTTAACATCCCCCTCGATTATGATCACAACAGGTACCTGCTTACCTGCACAAGTGCCATAAATACGCCCGTTCCGATCACAACTCATCAGTCCATTCGCTCTATAATGTTCATATTAAACGAGTTTCGTCAGTAATTAGTTGATCCGTGTCGCAGGCGCGCCGGACGCGTGCCGGACACGTGCCGGACGCGCCCCGGACGGAACACGGTGGTGAGAGGTAGATGTTTATCTTTATTGACTTCGCTTTAGTTTGTGGAGAATGAATTAATAAAGTTTGACTAAAATGTGAACTTGATAGAGTGGTTGGGTTAAGTTTAAATAAGACTGACTGGTGTTGAGTTGAGGTTAATGATAGAGCGACGTGGCATCGTGTAACACGGCGTAGAACTACGTAGCAAAGCGTGGATCTGCGTACAATTGCTTAGCACAGTATTCATGTGTCGCGTAGTGCCGTGTGCGTAGCCATTTTTTTCCTGTAAAAAGTAAAGGATAAAAAATGGTTATTGTGGGTTATCCTTAAGAGATAGACATATATCATCGCGGACTTTTTTGTTGACCTTTTTAAGGTGTACAATACTATAGTACATTATATTGATTTATCTCGTAGGGTTCAGCCAGCGTTTGCAATGTAAGCGCAACAAAATGTGTTTATTATGACATCACATTAGAAACCTCTAAATTAATCAGTGTTTCTCTACAATATTATGCATGCATTATACATATAAACCTTCCTCTTGAATCACTCTATCTATTTAAAAAAACCGCTTCAAAATCCGTTGCGTAGTTTTAAAGATTTAAGCATACATAGGGACGGACAGACAGCGACAGCGACTTTGATTTATACTATAGTGATAGTGATAGTGATAGTGATAGTGATGATTATAATCGCATATTATTGAACAAAAAATCTTTTAAGGAAGAGTAAGATATTATTCTAGAAAACAACCAAATTATGAGAAAATTGTGAAGAAAATGATTGAAAATATCGGAAAATCTCACAATCAAAGCAAGATACCACAAAAGTATTTAATATTTTTAATTTATTTGTTACTGCCCCTTAAATGTATTTTTAATGTTATAAAGTCATTGTCACCAGTTATGTGCGTTTTAAAGCAATAAGGTTAATTATGTGTGCTCCCAAAATAAAAATTAAATTAAAAGATACTAAACTCGGGCGCCAGGGAGATTCACACAGTACAAAATATAATAAAGGTTGCCGGAAAGAAGTAATCGGAAGAGTCAACTTTTAATCTGCCGGTGGGAGGCTAAATAAAGAAAATCAAAACAACTATTTTATCTTTTCTCCATTTAATGGCCCGTAGCTTTTATAATTTTTAAACCCTTATTCTAAAATATAATATGGTTTAAGTTAACCTAAATTAATGACTATAATAAATTAATACATTAATTAGGATTGTGATATTATTGCATCTTGCACTAAATGAGTTGAGATTTCATAGAAATAAAGTAAAAAGTCCTACCAGATTGCTGGCTTTAAAAATAATTAATACGAAACCGTAGAAGAGATGATTGCCGGATTGCCGTAGTGTTCCAAAAAAAATTAGTATTAATTTCGGATTATTGAAATCCAAAAATGAAATAAAATAAAACTAATTTGAAGAAAGAAAAACTGGAGAAAGAAAAAAACGCCAACAGGGGGCTGTAACAAAATATTAAAACGTTAAGAAAAGTCATTAAAATGCGAACACGTGTAAGCGTGCGTTTGGGCTAAAACTTACCGTTTTCTTCAAGTAAATAAATTTTGATGCGCATACGCAGCCAATCCTATAGTATGCATGCGAGCGAAAACCATCAAAATCTGAAAATTAACAATTTCGTCTAATAAGATTCTATCACGAGACGCAGACATTACAATGTCCTGAAGAACTCAAACTTACCGAAAATTAAGGTCAATCCTTCTCACAAAATCGTTCTAGGTCCGTTTGAAAATCAAACCAAAAGGCCAAAATATCCGAGATAACTACGGATTAGAGGAAATATTGGCGAGCGATTCAAAATTATCGACCGGCCATTTCTAAATCAAAAGCGTAGAGTAGCTATGTCAAAAGTGACAGCTGACAGCTTACATCAAAACTAGATTATTCTAGTTCGGAAATCGACTAAAACCATAAAGCATGTGACGAGGTAAAAAAAACTCGTTACATCATGTAATTGTAATAAAAAAATACTTAGAAAAGTTGGCTTTTTTTTCGAATTTACACAAAGGGGTTTAAAAAAAAAACTTAGGGTGATAGGAAACATCCAAGTACATATTAAGTAATCAGCGCATCAAAATACTCTGAGATCAGCATTCAAGTCCAAAAGGGGAGTATAGCAGTGAAAAGCAGACGTGTGTAATCAAATGTAAGTAATCTGTCACGTTTCATGTTTTCTAATCGTCGTCTCGAACTTGATTTGTAAGATCTTCCATTACGTATTGCAAATAAGCTACTGGCGAAACTCTATACGTTTCACTGAAAAAATGATTTTGATTTCTTTTCAAAACATACCTACAGACACTTTAATTTCATTTGTAACCCCAGACCCCCATACTTTACTTACTAAGCATGTTGAAACTTTATAACAGACTCTTAATAAATCAACCAATCAACTGCTCGCAATAACAGCTCTCCACCGAGTAGAGGAGCTCGTTGAGCAAACAATCAATTGATTCAGTTCACAGGGTTGCGCTCGCGCATAGCTCTAGTGACTCATACACACATGCATGATGAAATGCGTATGTTTTACGTAGATTTGTTTAAATTATTTTTCTTAATATCTTTTATATTTTTTTTTATTTCCAGATAGATAAAGCAGTCAAGTGCGAGTCGGAGTCGCATCAGAGGGGTCCGTGGCATTACGAGACTTTTGCTTCTTGCGAAATTTCTTGATTCTAGGTCAATGGTAAGTGCCGCATTGGTTTTGTAAGTTTCGAAGAATGCGGCATTGCGATCCCTTGTTGTGTGAGTATGACTTGTTATGGATGTTAAATCATGTCTTATGAAGTATATCGGAGTACCTACGCGTCTCTGGTTTGAACCCTAAATACCGTGTCCACGTTAACCGGATAGAGCGTATTAAGAGATTTACAAGGCGATTTATGTGCAAAAAGATGCCCAAATGATGCTCCATACGAACAACGACTTAACCATTTCGGACTAACTTCACTCGAAATACGAAGGGACTTGTCAGACCAGATACTACTTTTCAAAAATTGTTAATAACATGGTTAATATTCCACATTTACTAGCCGAAATAAACGTATCAATTCCGCGCCTACTCTCTGCAGAACTGACCGTAAATCAAACATCTTCGAATTATCTTCCTCCAGAACAAACCTTGGCTCAAATGCACCCATGACCCGGCTGATGAGAGGTTACAACGAGATCAGTACACGTACCAATGACATCGACATATTCTTCAATTCATTGTCACAATTTCGCAGGCATGTACTGCCATGGCCTCTAAGCTGAATAAAGATCCTTAAAGGTTGGGCTCACACTTTTAGTTTTTATTTACAAAGTTTATATTTTTTGTTATTATTAATTTTTCTTCAAATTTTTGCACTCGCTGGCGATTTCTTTCTTTATCAAGCTGTGTGTATCTATGTTACTTGTTTTAATTTTTGGAAATGCTGTGCACTCCTGTAAGTGACAAGTTCAAAACATCTGGTATTTTTCTTTTATGTGTAAGTGTTAGTGAATAAGTCGTTGGAGAGTCATAATTAAATAAATAATTAATTAAATAAATGTCTTCGTAAGTAATTCAAAGTCGCCGTTGGCCTCTGTCTGTTTCTCCGGTCTCCGGGTACTCCTAAGCGGATTTTGATACACTAATACGGAAAGAACGATAAACGTGGAAGTTTTGTGTACTTACATAAATTGCAGTCGTGCGAAACCGGGGCAAGACGCTAGTTGTTCACATGTTTGACAGTGGAAATTTCTGATTATTTCGCTGAAAATTACATTGCCACTGAGTGTTTTGAAAAAAAAATATTTGTTGGCGTTGCAAAATATATTTTTCCTGCGGGAAAGACCACGGTTAGTGAGGAAGGAGGAAACTATACGGAACACTGTCATCTGTACACTCTAGCACTGTCAATATTTTCGAAACATTTGAAGTCCAACCTTGCTAAGTTTATCTACGCATATTTTTCAGAATCACTTCTACCCTATACATTCTGAAATGTTCGTACTTAGGTCGGTAATTAAACGAAAGCACAATGTACTTATAATGCGAACTGACGCGGACGTTAGTACCTGTTAGTCCGGTTAAGCAGTTGATATCCCAAGTGTGTTAACTTGCTAGTGGTCATACCTAAAAAAAAAAAAAAAAACGTTAGTACATACAAGTGACACCTTATAAATGTACCACTGGATGGCGATTATTTAATAAATGTGTCTAACAGAAATAAATTACATACCTATGCCATATACTTGTTTGTGCTAAAATAATTGTGAACTCAAATACTAAGTAGTGCATCTACCTTTTTGTGTCTGACTTCGTTCAAGGCAAACTCAATCCAAGTCCCCATCTAGACCTCGCCTAGTCGCCTATAGTCACGCAATTTTCACAATTATCTACTTGGCCCCCTGCACTACTTGCACCTACGTACGTGCATGTGTGCGTACGATGCGGGCGGCTGCATCAAATGCTGTCAATTGACGAGAACGAGCTGTCCTCGGCTGAAGGTGCTTCTGTTGAACTGGCTGCATCCTGTTTACATGAGCTTGATTAGATGATGGGCGCTGCAGCCATGCTATCTAGTGACAAGGTTGTTTTAGTTACTATGAGGCCCTGGTCAACAGTCTAGACTTATTTTCATAACTAAGGGAGATGTGTTACTGGAGAGTTTGTTGCAGTACTTCTTCATTCCAGGCGTTTGGAAGTGGTGAGGAGTGGTCGTTTTGGGGGACTTTGTTTAAAATTTTGAGGTTCATAAAGTGCTGGCCTATTTTGTATGACTCAAAATTTAAGTAATTAATAAGGTTTGTCTGTCGGACGGATTAAAGTACATATATGCAGACCTCATTTTGTCCCTATACCCTTGCCTTGTACCGTGTTACTTGGGGTGGGCGGAAATGTTTTTTCTTCCCTTCCAAAATGTAAATTAGTGTCTTGCTTTCCAGTCTGCCTTCTTTCAAATCATTCCTCACACAATTCAACTAACTTTGGAATCCAAATTGCAAACATTTTCATAAAACTTACCATCTAATTTCAAGAGTCAATCGATTAGAAAATGCTAATAGATCAAATAATCAGAAAATAGCGGCGGCCATTGATCCCAGACATTATTTTGTGTAAAGACTATTCCATTATGTACTATTATTTAAATATTTAGCACTTGCCTTACATCGTGGATTATTCTGTGAATAAATAAATATTAACGAGCCCTCTCATTCGGTTTCCTGGTTACAAACAATCAATTTTCCGATCAATTGACTATAGCTATTACCTATTACGCGCGGCGTGTGTCGGCAAATTACTTTTACTTCTAGTTAACTGTACGTGGGAATATTGGTAATTTTCATAAACCAGTTGGTTAGGTAGGTAAGCACTTTTATTACTGTGCCTATGTATACCTAAGTTTTATGGCATTTAATTTGTTCAAGCATGGATTTGTTTGATTTCCCTTTTTATTTTCACCACACATTCTATAAAATGCAATTTATTTTAAAACCCTTTATGTGTGAGGGAAGCAGTCGTCAATGTATTTGCATACAATTGTAACAAAGAAAACTTACAAGGGATTCTTAAAACAGTAAAATATCATAACAGTTGGTACTAGGAAAGGTAAATAGTGTTTGTTATTATATTATTGAGCTAGTTGTATAAAAAGGTAAGTACCTAACAGAAATAACGCAAAATCTGAAAATGGTTCACACTCGCTGCGTAACTCGACAAAATGTACAACAGCTGACTTGTTTCGATCTCAGTCGTAAAAGTTGTTCATAATGATTTTCTGGTCTTACATTATCTCTGTTACACCTTGTAACATAATTGTTTATTATGTTACGAAACAGGTTTTCCCAGCTCATACAACAAACACCTACTAAGCTACTTTTAAAATCCACAGTGAAGTGTAATCAAACTAATAAGTTATTCATCGTCATCCGTCGTGTTCTCGCGACATATGCGCGGTGCCGCCGGCTGTGGGCGCTCGGCTGCTAATATTTACTTGTAGTTATGATCTGTTACTTATTGTAATGTTTGCGGAGGGGCAGGGAATCTATTAGTAGGTTGAGGGTTAACCGTGATATGTAGCATTCAGTTTTATTAAGAAACTAGCTTTTGCCTCATCTATGTTTGTACCAAAACTCATCAAAATCAGTGCGGCGATTTAGTCAGTCACCCATCAGTAATGGAAGAGTTTTATATACGACGTGTTACAGAATAAACGCAATGCCTGGAAACGGGTCATTGTAAACAAAAATCGACTGCCCCATTCATTCTCATCTTCACCTCCTAACTCTAAGTTATAATGAAACTGAGGATCTTATGTTGGGTAATTTTCAATAACAATATACTTTACTTTATAAATCTAATCACAAACGGTTGTGAACTGGTTACACCCCATTCTTTCTCACTACACACACCCTACACCTACTCACCACATACCCACACACCATCACATCCTACACTTCCTCACTACACACACACACACTCACCATCACTCACTCAGACTCAACATCTTTTCAACTCATCAAATTTTCTTTGTTTTCGATAATATTCATATCCCGTTTTCATTGTTTTTTTTTTTTTTTACACCACAATTTCCTATTGTTAAAACGTCCCGTTAATATGGCTTTGTTTGTTACGGAGAATCACTGACTCCTAAGACACAGGCACATACACCTAGTTTAGGAGTCAGAGTATTATAAATATTGTGACCTAGTTATGAGCCTTATTATGTTATTAGTCTTTTGATAAAATGTATTTAGATGGCTTTTGGTGAAATAAAGAATTATTATTATTTATTATTATTATTTCTGTGCGCATAACTCGACAATATGTTCTGAACAGCTGATTTCTTTTTCACGATTTCGGGGTTGGTCCTATGCTAAGAGTTGCATTAATTATAGGTACCTATCAATTTTTTTAACTCACTGAAAGTCACAGGAAAGCATAATACGCAATTTCGTTTACTTGGATGACAATTTTTAACAAGCAAAAAAACACAACCGAATTGAGAACCTCCTCCTTTTATTGGAGACGGTTGAAAACCAGGAAGAAATGCTTCAATTCAGGTATTATGTCCGCTCGGCAGCATCTCTATCTAGTTCCCGAGATTATTGCGTATCAAAGGACAGATGCGGAACTCGGCGGAACATCGGTTTGCATTGTCCTTTATATCGCATTCTTTTGATTCTTCCTGTATCCTCCGAGATAGTATTTGTTGAGTTACATTATGTGTCTGTTGTACAATGTAATGTAAAGGTTCCGGTCCGAAGGTTTTCTTTCACGACTTCTTAAAGCTTTTCCTATAATAAAACGAAAGAAACTATCGTATAAGTAGACACGCAGCACAGTTTAGAAACGCTTACCTACATTTTTCATTTTCAGTCTTTTCCTTCAATAGTGATCCCATGCTCAAAATTTATTCATTTATGTTTCGCGTCCGTGTTTGGGTCACATAAGTTCATATATAGGTATGTGTAAGTACCAAATTTTACCAAATGGGTTCCGTAGATTCGGAGCAGTAGGCGGCTGTGACAAATAGACATACAACATAATAACATGACAATAAAATCAATCAGTGATGAAAAATCTTTGAAAAGAGGAGGCCTATGTTAAAGACTGCCTAACCTGAGTACTAATAATTCTACTATTTTTTGATCAACGTTCACAATCGCATGTCTGTTGCAATCTGTCCAAAATCTAAGGAAATTAAGGCTTTTTTGACAGATTGCAACTGACATGCGCATGCGAACATTGCTTAAAAATTAGTAGAATTGGCCCTCTGGTTAGCTGATAAGAAATTAAAAAAAAAATTGTAGACAAAAAATAAGTATTTATTTTATAACCAACGTAAGTCGAAAATAACTGTACCTACCTATTAGTTATTTTTCACTTATGTTAGTAGGTAAAAAAAGTAAGAAAATCTTGCATAAATTATAAAGAAGCTATCTTCTTTCCAATTCGGAACTTTTCTATGCAAGTAGTGACACAATGAAGATGAAACCTTCTTCCTCAAGAATCTCATCGTGTAATGTACTTGTGTGATCGTACAATACCAGGTTCCGGTATTTACGATCTTTGTCGGCGGTTTAGTGTTAAATATAATCTACTGTTAAGGGCCAACAAGGAGTTTCATGTATTTTGATGTCGTTATGAATTCTGGCCAATTATAATTGTTGTCTTGGATTTTTAGTGCTAAGTATGATTAGGTATATTCTGTGTTTCTATAGGTTTTCCAATTACCATGAGGTTTTACTTTTCAAATTTAAAAAAATAAAATTTTTACATTTCATACCAACATAAATTAGAAAACAGTGTAAGTACTACTGCTGGGAACCGATCACTTTCCCGATTTCTTTTTTTGTAATTCTTCGGCAAAAAGTTTTTCGACCAAATGAAACGTCGGAGTATCGAAAAAAATCTAATTGATCAACTGATACGGTCAACTGATACGGTGGCAGACGTGACTTCGATGAAGTAAAAATGAGGGTGAAATGAAATTCGGTCAAATATTTTTCGAACTCATGATAGGACAACCCTGTACTACGAAACATAAAAATGACAATATTTATCATACCTACGCAACAGTGACATGTAGGCACATCTTAATGTCCCAGTTCAGCAGGGCTGTATCACCAGTTACCTACGAGTTTTCCGTCTTGTTTGTTTCCCACGTGTTTGTTGTAAAGCTTTTAGTTGAGAAGTTCACAGAAAAATTCAGTACGAAAGTTAAATTATTAGAAAGTGTAACACGTATTCGCCTTAACAATCACATGAGAATAGCCTTAACTCGTCGAACACCTTCGCCAATTCATCGTTAGATTTGTGCCGACACCCACAAACATTGTCCGGTATTAGAACACAATGCCGTCTCCGGTAATGCGCCGTAATGCCGGCACTGAGCCACGCTTGACCGCAAACAGATCTTAATCCCCACTGATCCGGAATTAAAGTTCCGTGTCTGTAGGAATAGGATAGACGCTTCCGTAAGCACGGGCTATTGTCGGGCAATATGTAGCTGACGGGCTATTGTCAGAGCGCGGACAATATTGTGCGAAATATAATAATTTGTGCAACAAATACTTACGTGGAATTCCGTGGAATGGAATTGAAGTGGTATAATGGGGTATTTGATGTATTATCAAAGGATTTGGCAATCGCTGACAATTCACTTTAGATTGCATTCATATGATGTCGTAGGTATGTGCTGAGCTGAACGATTGTCAAGTCCGTTGTTAGAGGTCACTCCTAGACTCATAATGCCTGTAGGGTTATATCTAGGTACAGCTGGATGAAAGCCTCGTTTATGACGATGCTAGTTTATCAAGCCAAGATAGTAGCTAGTGTTTGTAAGCTAGCAAGCTAGTAACCGGCTTTACTTCTAGGCTAGTAAGCTAACGTCTCAAGTTAGGATATTTTAACAATGATTCGGTCATCGAGGTATAACTTGCAATTGTTTGTTCAAATATATGAAACCAAACATTTTCCCCTAAAAGTTCCATATCAATTGACACCGTAAATATACTAGCATATTACATATCTTAAATGAAAATAATTTTCTTTGCGTTCCTGATATCGTGCGAAATTGTGCACATGTTGTTTTGTACACCTTGGCTGATGGGAACGGACCTATTCTGATTTTTTTTAATGCCATAGTGCGACTTCAGATGTTTTATGGCCAAAAAAATTGGGAAAATTAAAGAAATACTTAAATGGCTAACTCATGGAAAACGAATTCCAACCAGTATCAATGCGTAAGTGAGTTTATTATTGCGCTGTCACGCCCATATCACTGAACCGATTTTGGTGAACTTGGGTACAGAGATAATATCTTTTTTTTAGTGATGGGTTTGCTCTTGACTCTAGTCAATGTCAGAGGTGACGAAGACAAAGTCTACGATGGAGCGAGCTTACCCAGAAGGAGCCTGTTCACTCTAACTTTGAAGAGATTAGGGTTGTAAGCTTTTGGAAACACAGACGCAGGCAGAGAGTTCCACTCCTTTGCTGTGCACATTATATGTAAAAGACGTTTGGAAACGCTTAGTGCGAATTGGTGGAATAGCTACAAGGTAGGGATGGTAAGATGCAGTGCGTCTGGATGTCCGATGGTAGATGGGGGCCGGTGGGATGAGGTCGTGGAGTTCTTGGGCACACTCACCGAAGTACAGTCTGTAGAAGACCGATAAGCAGGCAACCTTTACGGCGATGAGACGAGCTATGTAGCTTGGCATCCACCAGTTTCACGTCACCGATGAGCCTCTTAACTCTGAGTTCCACCGAGTCAAGCACGGCAAGCTGATACTTAGCTGAGCCATCCCAAAGGTGGCTACAATACTCCATGCAGGATCGGACTTGTGCTTTGTAAAGGGTTAAAAGCTGTCCAGGCCTGAAGTATCGCTTCTTATAATTTTCCTTTTGAAAAACTACATAATTACTTTACACAATATTATCGCGAGTGGAGCCGCGGGCAAAAGTACTTTTATAAATTAAAAGTTATAAATACGTGGTGTATTCATCTAATTCCTTCGAATCTCTAATCTAACACACAAAATGTATTATTTTAACCAACCTCTAGTTATCAGAAAACGTCTGACGAATGGGCAAGTTACCTACCGGTGATTAGATATTGGTCTTTTAATACATACCCACACACAGTTTCTTTTAACGGACCATCACCTGTCCCCTGTAGATTGTACAAGACTACATCTAAATAAATTCATAATCCTCGGAAACAAACTCTTCTGCAACACCCAAAAAAATAAAACATCCACAACTCCCCAAATATTACAGAATACGTCCACTAATCTCCTCAAAATTGTGCAAAATACGCGTTTTCTGAGTAAAACGACACAATAGGTGTAATCCTAGCGACGTACAATACGTCGGAGGTCGCTAAGCCTATTACATGTCCTGATGAATGATAACACGATCGACTGGATGTTTGGATGTGGGTGGATGATGTCTTCGGACGTGTTTATTGGACGTTAATAGAGTTGTGACTGAGAGGGTGGGACTCAGAATGTGTAAGTAAACAATTGACACGAATTTGCGAATGAGCCATTGATGGGGCGTAACGTAAGTAGGGATTATTTTGCATTGATTAATTCAATTTGTTTGTATTGAAATCGTGGTTACAACACTCTTCATCTTCCTGCTCTTATCCCATGTTACTAGGGGTCGGCGCGACACGATTTTTTCTTCCATTCTGTCGTATCAGCCGTTACGCTATCACTAACTCCCTTTTGTTTCATATCGCTCCTCACTCACACAATCCATCCATCTTTTCTTTGGCCTATCCCTTTTCATCCATTTACATTTATATTCATAACTCTTTTAGTTACATGATGCGTTTCACCCCTCCTCTTCACATTACCATGCGAAGACGAGCGCTGCCCTTTCAATTTTTCCGTCACTAGCGCCACTTTTAAACTAGGTACCTCTTGGTTACAACACTACCCTTTTGTAAATAACTTATTTAAATAATACTTGATTATTTACAAGACTAGATAGGTCAATCTATCCTAGGGTTCTACTGTGAGTTCTACCAACTTAGCTGTGGTCGGCTTCCCGTCCAACCGGATGCAGCTGAACACTGGCTTTACTTGGAGCCGCTGCCCACTTGACCTCCTATCGAGGAGGTCAAGTGGGCAACCCTTGGAGTCTGGTGTCAGATTTTCAGGCTTCTAATCTAACTACCTGTAACGCCTTTCAAGGATCTTCTTCCACAAGCTGGGAGCCAATGGCTTAAAGTGTTTTCTGAGGAACGGAGGAGTCTCTGTTGGTAATGGTTGGACTATCCACCAGGATCGAATTGGCAATGTTACTATTTAGCTGCGAACCCCATCAAAGAATGAGTAACTCGTTTTTCTAGAGCAATTGATGTCCAATTAAACCAGAGGGCCTAACACGAATCTTTTTAACGTATAGTAATGTAACGTAAAATTGTAGGTACTGTAACTATAATAATCGTTCCGCACATAGTAATTATTGGAATTGGGTGCTATTTTCACTGTATGATACAAAGTGTGTATGTCGCATTAAATGAAACAAAAATACTATGGACTTTTGTAGTTTTTAAATTCAAAATTCACTTACGTTAACAACACATAACAAACATTCGGGCTAGGCCCTCTGACAAAGATTTTATTTTAACATGTTTACAATATTGCGTTTTGAAAATCAACAGTCAACTCACCTCTTTTTAATCTCCTAATGAAGTTCTTACAATATTTATTATCCCTGACCCTTACAACTTAATATCCTTGGAACAAACTCGTTTGTATTAACTTTGACCCGAAGAGTAACAGTTAATAAACAATAAACACGAGTTAATGAACCGACAGCAGCAATAAACTTTGTGTTAACTGCGCTCCAGTGAGCAAATCATAAACAATATGAGTGCTGGGAACAATCGCAATCAGGACCATAGAGTAGACCAAGTACCTACTGCAGATGGGACAGTCGTCCAGGAGGTCGAGTCTGCTATTGCAATCGTGTCTCAATGACCGGTCAGTGATCGATTTTTGACGTATAACGTCAAACTTATGACACATTTCCCATACAAAAACTGTCAAAGTTGTCAAATATTCTATCAATGACCGGTCATTGAGACACGATTGCAATAGCAGACTCGAGCCCCAGTGTGTTCGCAAAGTAACCTACTTATTTCTATTTGAGGATGTTTTGTTTGTGACGGTATCACAAGACCACCAAGGAGTATATTGTATCTGTTGAATTCATCCAATTAACCTGAAAGTTGATCCTAATGTAGTTGAAAAAGGCTTGGCAGATGATGATGATGATTGAATGGATGTTACATATAAAAACATGTTTGTCTGTTGTGAAAAATAAAAAAAAAAACCGTAGGTTTCATTATGTTTTTTAAGAACTTCTTGAACAGTACCTATCTTTTGCCATGAAGTTTGTCGTGAACTAGGAAAATGATTGACTGAATTCAGTTTTTAATTATTATTCTTTAATTGTAGTTTTCTTGGTCAATTAACATCGACACTTCATGTTCATCCTGTCATTTTGTAGGTTACCAATTATTCCTCTTACTAAAATCACATACAATAGAAATATCCAATCTTCGACATAATCTATGACGCGCCCGCGGCCACGTCAAGAGTTCGCAGATTCGTTTTCATTGTTCGACCCGCGAGGGGCTACAAAAAACCCGCGCAATATGCTCCTCATAAGAGCCCCGGATCCCGGATGAGCCCTGTAGCCATGAGCCCCTTAGTCCCTTAGCCCCATGCTCAGCGTCGCAACGAATCAGGCTCGCAGTTTGATTGGTGGAATATTGTTTAGACAATCTGTGGATGGCTCGCGATCCGCTGTGAAGGGTTGGATCATGTAGGTGCGTAGAGTTATCTATGATGTGATGTTTGGTATTTAAATTGTGTTTGTATCGTTTTAGTGGAAGTTATCTGTAGGGGTTGAAATAATTGGTTGTTTATCTTTTGTTTTTGATATTGAATAGCGTGATTATAGTTTTTATACCGTACCTAGTTGACACCTTGATGGAAGCTGGCAGTAGGTACCTGCATTTTTAATGCTTTAAGTAGTCAACAGAATCATTGTTCTTATAATTAAATAGTTAGGAGCACGGGATAATTGAAATTTCAAACAAAAGAAAAACTGTTGCATATCGATATCCGGGACCGAGACCGAGACGTAACGCACCGAATCAACTCAGGGTGGATGAAATGGCGACAGGTCACTGGAACAACTTGTGACCCACGGATGCCCAAGTTGAAGGGGAAAATCTATAAGTCCGTGATAAGACCTGTCGTACTGTATGGATCAGAATGTTGGGCTATGAAAAAGACGGATGAAAATAGATTGCATGTAGCGGAGATAAGAATGTTGAGATGGATGTGTGGAGTAACGAGAATGGATAAAGTGAGAAATGAGTACATTAGAGGTAGTTTAAAAGTCGCGCCAGTGACGGAAAAGTTGAAAGGTAACCGCTTGTCCTGGTATGGTCATGTGAAGATGAGGGATGAAACGCATCTAACTAAAAGGGTTATGAATATAAATGTGGATGGATGGAGAGGAAGAGGAAGGCCAAAGAAAAGATGGATGGATTGTGTGAGGAGCGATATGAAAGAAAAGGAAGTTAGTGATAGTTTGACGGCTGATAGGACAGAAAGGAAGAAAAAAACGTGTTGCGCCGACCCCAAGTAACATGGGATAAGGGCAGGAAGATGATGATCGATTTCCGGGTCATCATCATCGACAAGGTCTCGATCACGCAAGGAAGCTCCGAGTATAACCCTTTCCATCGCCCTTTGGGTGACTTTAAGCCTAGTTTCAATTACACGCAACACGCAATCACGGGTTTCATCTTGAGACATAGGTCTGTGAGACCAGAAGATACCGCGCAGCTTCCGGTTGCAGATTTAGGTACCTACTGGTCAAGATGCACATTTTTCTTTTCATCAGTCTACACTACGAACGCATGACGTACTTTTCAATTAAATTTTTCTACTAAACCGTATGTACCGTAACACATACGGTAGCGATAGCGGAGCTGCATCCCCAAACTACGAAGGCTGCTGATGACACAATTATTACCGAAACCTCTTCAATTGGCTGCTTGTCACGACTCACGCTCCGGTTTGCGTCGCATTGTGTCGCTCGCTACACAAGATATAGCCTCAGAAGGACCAGTTTTATACGCAGTGAGGAACTTACACAATACAATGCATCTGCCTGCCTTTGCTCAAGTATCTTGTGTTCGGCTTCCAGTAGACTAGTGTAATACACGGAGCAACTGCCTATCAGGATCAGGATGGCTTAAAGTCACCCAAAAGGCAATGGAGAGGGCAATGCTCGGAGTTTCCTTGCGTGATCGAATCAGAAATGATGATATCCACAAGAGAACCAATGTTACCGACATAGCCCGAAGGATCGCCAAACAAAAGCGGCAGTGGGCAGGGCACATTGCCCGCAGAACAGATGGTCGATGGGGCCGAAAAGTTCTGAAGTGGCGACCGCGTACCGGAAGACGCAGCGTTGGAAGGCCTCCCACAAGATGGACTGATGACCTGGTGAGGGTCGCGGGTAGCCGATAGATGCGAGACGCACAGGACCGGTTGTTGTGGCGACACTTGGGGGAGGCCTATGCCCAGCAGTGGACTTCTTTCGACTGCTATGATGATGATGATAACTGCCTGTCTGACCCCACGTCCCAGTAACGGGGTAACACGGTACTTCTTAGCAAGACTGGTGTCTGATAATATACTCGTATTTCGCTTTAACTCGCCACAAGGCCACAGTTCTATTGAAAACTTTGTCTTCCCTTGTCAGCTAGCATTAGCATGGTCAACATAGATAGTTATAACGATCTCGCTGCTGGGACACAGACCCACTCTCTGTAAGGTGGAGCGGGCTGTACCTAATGCTCCATGTAAGCTAGACGGTTGAAATTTCTTCATGGACTCAGGACAATGGAGCAGTCAGGAGCCGTCCTTTTTCATACAAACTTTCAAAACCTTATTTTCGAAATGAATGAACCGATTTTAATGTAACTTGGTAGGTATGCATAGGTTGGATATCCACGAATAAATAGTGTAGTAGAGAACATTTTCGAAAAATGGTATAGAGGGAGAGAGAGAGCGATTTTTTTTAGTTTTCTATCATCTGCCTAGCCTTTTCCCAACTATATTGGGGACGGCTCCCAGTCAAACCGGATTCAGCTGAATACCAGTATTTTACGTGGAGCGGCTGCCTACCAGACCTCCACAACACATTAACTGGGTAACACAGTACATCTAAGCAAGACTGGTGTCAGAATTTTGGGCTTCTGTCAATCCGTAACGCTGCCGAAGATCTCCAAATGAAAACGGCTTAACGTGCTTTCCGAGGCACGGAGGAGTCTCGGTTGGTTAAGATGGTCACCCGTCCACAGACCAACCGCGGCAAGGGTTGCTTATCCTTGAAGATCGGTCTGTGCTGCTGTTATAATTTTGTCAATAGCTCCTCTTTTTTTAACCGACTTCTAAAAAAGGAGGAGGTTCTCAATTCGGATGTTTGTATATTTTTTTTTTAGTTTTCTATAGAAAGTGAAAAATCACAAAAAGTATAATCTTTCCCGTGCTCTCTTTTTCGAAAATGTTTGAAACCACGGGAAAGAAGCTAATTTTTAGTTAAAACATTGCCAGGAGTGGTCCTTCGGTATATATCCTGCCGTGACTCGTGACCGCACTGCTACCCCGCCGCGGCAGTTCCGCTAACAAGCCAGGCTGTCACGGTGCGTGACATACGCGACGTGATATCGCGGTGTTCAGGAGCTTCGGGAGTTTCCGTATGCTTGGGATATTAGCTGTCGACTATTTGAGAGGTTGTCTGTGTGTGGTTTAAGGATGTGATTTTACTAAAATCTAACTTCCTACTGTAAGTTTGTGAGAAAGAAAGATAAAAAATCCGGCCAAGTGCGAGTTGGACTCGCGCACGAAGGGTTCCGTACCATCTATAAAAAACGGCAAAAAATTACGTTTGTTGTATGGGAGCCCCACTTAAATTTTTATTTTATTCTGTTTTTAGTATTTGCTGTTATAGCGGCAACAGAAATACATCATCTGTGAAAATTTCAACTGTCTAGCTATCACGAGAGCTATCATGAGTTATAGCCTGGTGACAGACAGACGACAGACCCTTTGCATGCGAGTCCGACTTGCACTTGGCCGGTCTTATGATTGTAGCGGCATTCGGCATCAATGCCGCTATAAAAATCAACGTAGCATTATTGTTGCGATGTAGAATCGCAACAATCAGACCCGCAACGCCATCTGTACCGACAGCTGCGAACTAACACAACAAAATCCTGAATCGCGATGTTAGAGTTTACCGTGCGATTTAAACAGATAAAACAGTCCGATTATCAACTATCGGGCAGTTGCCCACCGGACACAACCGTCCGGTCGTAGTCCGCTACCTCCAAATAATCTTTGATTTGTTGCCGTGAATAGTAGCATAACTATGTATAAACATTTGAAAAAATCACGTTACTAATACAATCGAATTGAGAACCTCCTGCTTTTTTGGAAGTCGGTTAAAAAAGAATAATGAAGATTTGTAATTGTCTCATACATTTTGTATTCTGGCACATGACAGGATTTACCCATAGGAACCCGTTCTGCCATAGGAATTGTGTACGAGTCATACATCGTACATGCGCCTACATGGCACGCGCGCATTTCATATTTACACAAATCATCACTTTTCCGTCGCCTTGCACAAATTATATTGTATCGCGACAGTACGTAATTAGCGTTCATAGTCAGCTGTACTCATTACCGATCATTCACCTTACATTCATATTACATTAGTTACGTGGTAGTTAAAACTATTCAATAAATCAGAAGTTATTTGGCTATCAGTGACTTATCATTTCAAACTATCTACAAGGTGTGTGCGACCCATTCAGCAGCGCATACATCTATTTGGTCCTTCGAGCAGTAAGTATTCCGTGGACTTTTGTGCGGCGGCAACTCGATTAGGCTGGTGTACCACAAGCATCTCACCAGTTCTACAGAGGAAGCACCTGTGCAGGGGTATCGGAGTGCGAAGCAACTAGCGCAGCAAATACAAGAGATTCACCGAGGCTCATCAGCATCATCATCAGAGCGGGTGATTCCAGGTATTTATCATCAATTTTTCTATCATGGAGGGAGTTATTGAAACTCAATATCAAATCATGGAAGCAATGCAAAAACTTCTGATCAATTTCAAAAAAGAAGGAGCTATTCGCAAAACACAGGAAAGTATTCAGAAAAAGATAGACTTTCTTGACAAGTATTGGGCAGAATTTCAAAACAACCACGAGAAGATTCGCGCCCGCGAAGACCCTTCTCATAAATACTTTGTGCAAGATACCTATGAGCAGACCAAACAATTTTACATAAGCACTAGGGAATTCCTTGTCAAGTATTTAACTCAAGAACAGAATCCAGCTTCTCCCGTACTGAAGCCGTCAGTGTTTACATTTGAGCCGTCTCCGTCGACGTCGGAGTTGAAGCTCGCTCAAGAGCAAGGAGCAGGTAGAGCTGAGCGCGGCAACCAATCGCCAGTATCTATAAAGGTACCCGAGTTAACGGAAACCGCGACTAACAATAGAACAGATGAGATGTTACGCAAACAAAGGAGCAACTTTAAAGCGTTCCAAAGAACTATATCAAACATCAACGTAGACCTCCTTAAAGAAAATTGGCAGTTCGAAGACGCGTTAAAGGTGCTAGAGTCAAGGTGGAAAGCAGTAGATTCACTTTATTGGGACCTTGACAGTTTAATCAACGAAACCGACGTGCAATATGAGATGTCTTACAATACGTGCGAACTCACATACAATCAAATGAAAGCAACCATCAACTCAAAACTGTGGTCAGTTACTCACCGAGAAAAATCGACGCCGAAGATCGAAATTCCCGCTTTTAGTGGTAGTTACGAAAACTGGACCGCATTTAAGGACTTATTCGTCGAGACCATTCATTCCAGTCCGTCACTTTCTAACGCACAGAGAATGCAATTTCTCAAAAGCAAAGTAAAAGGCGAAGCCGAGAAACTCATCCAACATCTATCAATTAGCTCGGAAAATTATGAGACTGCATGGGAAATTCTCAACCACCGATACAACAACAGGAAGCTTATCCTCACGTCCCATCTCAATTCATTGCTCGGGGTACCAAACACTCAACATTTGTCAGCAGCATCAGTCAAAAAACTTCACGACACAACTAAAGAATGTATTAATGCAATCAAGAACCTCGGTGTAGACACGTCATCGTGGGACCCAATATTAATACACTTACTTTCACAAAAGTTGGATGCTGTGACCCATAACGACTACTTGGAAGCACTGGTGGACCCACGCGAGCTACCTAACATAACAGATTTTCTCAATTTTCTAGAGGGAAAGTTCGTGCCATGGGAATCATCTCGTCGCAAGCCGGAAACTGCGAAAACATCTCAGTCAGAACCTACTCAGACAAACAAGAAATTACATTCATACAAAGCATTCAGTGCAAATCAGAACAAGCATAATAATTATAAATCAAATTCATTGACAAAAGACAGCGAAATTACATCGAATTGTCCACATTGCAATCAACAACATAAATTGTTTTCGTGCAAAACATTTCTCGAATTACAGCCTGATGCAAAACGGAAAGCGGTCGCTAAGTACAATTTATGCAAAAATTGTTTAAGTGCACATATGCAAAAAGAATGTTTGTCAAGAAAAAGATGCCGCGTCTGCAATTCAGACCATAATACATTACTTCACGACGCTTACGCCAAATGTGGTGGGCAGACATCAAACAGCAATTCAGTACAGCAAACTGCCGCCACAGATGGCAAGAAAATAACTAACAATAACAGCAATCATGTCTCGCAAGAAGAAGTATCAGAAACTCTATTGACCACAGCATTAATCAAAGTTCAAGCACATGACGGGTCTCTGATAACTTTACGAGCACTCCTGGATCAGGGTTCACAAACATCTCTGATAACAGAAAAAGCAGCACAGAGGCTACGACTCCCGCGTGGCCGATGCAAAGGTGTCATATTCGGGGTCGGAGCGAAAGAAAATAATTGCAAAGGTGTCATACGAATCATATGCAAGGCCATTCACAGTGACTACACATTTGACACCGATGTATTTATTATGCGCAATTTAATAAATAATTTACCGAATAAATCATTCACAAAACCAGAATCATGGACATTTCTGGAAAATATAACATTGGCTGATCCAGAGTTTAATGCGAGTCGTCCCGTAGATATTTTACTTGGGGCGGAGGTATACTCTGACATAATTCAAGAAGGTATCATCAGACACGAAAAATCGCAACCAGTCGCACAACAAACACGGTTAGGCTGGATTTTATGCGGAAACGTGAAAACAACCTTTCAATGCAACGTTGTGATAAATAACCTCGCAGACATTCAACAATTTTGGACAGTCGAAGACATTCAAGAAAACTCGGGAATGTCACAAGATGATATGGATTATTTGCAGCACTACAAAAATACAACAACTCGCGACGAAGAGGGTCGTTACATTGTGGAGCTACCATTTGAATCAAACTTTCAAGAAAAGCTAGGGGCTTCAAAACCCATGGCTATGGCACAGTTCAAACAGCTTGAGAGAAAATTCTTCAAACAGCCGCAATTAGCAGAAACATACAAACAGTTCATTCATGAATACCAAGCACTAAATCATATGGTTGAGTGTACTAGTAACGTGACACCGAGTTGCTATTTACCTCATCATAGCGTGCAGCGCGCTGATTCCACAACTACGGCGTTACGAGTAGTTTTCAATGCATCAGCGAAAACATCCACGGGCTATACGTTGAATGATCTTATGAAACGTGGTCCGAATTTACAGCAAGACCTCATGTCATTGATCTTGCGCTGGAGGCAATATCAGTTCGCATATACGGCTGATATCGAAAAAATGTATCGACAGATACTTTGCAACACTAAACATCAAACCTATCAAAAGATACTGTGGAGAAACTCTTCTGAACAACGGTTACGTGAATATCAACTCAAGACAGTCACTTACGGTATGAAAGCTGCTCCCTTCTTAGCCATGATGACTTTGAAACAGTTGGCGGCTGATGAAGGACACAAGTATCAGCACAGCAGAGCAGCTCAAGCGTTGCAAGAAGAATTCTACATGGATGACCTGGTAAGTGGAGGCTTCTCATTATCATCAGCCAAACAATTGCAAGAAGACTTGATACGAATATTACAGTCTGCAGGTTTCAACTTACGCAAATGGTCATCTAATAAAGAGGAACTACTTCAAAATGTCAGCACAGTGTCCTCAAATCAATTATCGTTCGATTTTAAACAAGCAGAATCGACGAAGACGCTCGGATTGAAATGGAACCCCAATGAAGATACATTCTCGTTCGAGCTAAAAATAACAAAAACAAAACCAACAGAAAAACATACAAAACGTTCATTGTTATCAGATATATCAAAGATATTTGATCCACTCGGCTGGCTAGCTCCGATTACAACAAAATTAAAGCTATTGTTCAAGCAAGTTTGGCTCTCTAACATACAATGGGATGACCAGCTTCCAGTTGACATTAGCACCGAGTGGGAAAAAATTAAAGAAGAGCTTCAGGACATAAACCAGTTCAAAATCCAAAGATGGTATCAGACTGGAGAACGCGACACTATACAATTGCACGGTTTTTGTGACGCTTCAATAAAAGCGTATGCATGTGTTGTGTATTGCAAAATTGACACCTACATTACACTAGTCGCTGCAAAAACAAGGCTTGTGCCAGAGAACAGAAAGCTCACTTTACCACGTCTAGAGCTAAGTGGAGCGCATTTACTTTCAGTGTTAATGCACAAAATACAGCAAGCACTCATCGGACACAAAGTCAAAGTATTTGGTTGGAGCGATTCTACAGCTGTTCTCGGCTGGATACAAGGCAATATCAATCGCTGGACACCATTCGTCGCGAACAGAGTCAAACAGATTAAAGACGTCATACCTCCCGACAATTGGCACTACATAAAATCAGCTGACAATCCAGCTGACAGTGCCAGCCGTGGTATTACAACATCACAATTGAAGCAACATGATCTCTGGTGGAGAGGTCCGCAATTCCTACCTGAATTCGACGACTCATCCACCGGCGAGAAATCCATCTACGTCACGGATCAAGAGGAACGTAAATCAAAACAAAGCAACGTCACAGTTCGCCAACCTCATAGCGGTGATGTCATACAAAACATAATACAAAGAAACAGTAACTTGACACGCGCCGTACGGGTACTGGCTTGGGTACTACGTATTACGCGACGTCACGACAAGCACTCTAGTTACTTAACTGTAAATGAATTGGAAACCGCAAAACATATGATAATTAAATGTGTTCAAGAAGCAGAATTTCCGGAAGAAATTAGCAAGCTGCGACAACAGAAGCAAGTTCACAGCAAAAGCAAAACTTTGTGCCTCAATCCATTTTTGGACAAGGAGGGACATTTGAGAGTGGGTGGCAGACTGAAGCATGCGAATATCGACGCAGCCATGAAGCATCCACTGATCATACCACACAGCAGTCACGTTACCGACCTTATTATCGATCAAGCCCACCGCCGCACGTTTCATGCGGGGGCCCGGACAACTCTCGCACATATCAGACAGAGTTATTGGATATTAGGCGGAAACAGAGCTGTAAAGAAGCGTTTACATGCATGCATAACGTGTAAGAAGCATAAAGCAGTGACACAAAAGCAAATGATGGGGGACTTACCGGTACCTCGGAGTAATCCTTCGCGTCCTTTTCAGCATACTGGTGTAGACTTCACGGGATACGTTGACGTGAAACTCAATAAAGGGCGAGGAGTCAAGACAAGCAAGGGATACATCGCAGTGTTCGTGTGCATGGTAACCAAAGCCGTGCATCTCGAACTTGTGTCAGATCTGAGCTCATCAGCATTTTTAGCTGCTCTGAAACGCATGTCTTCGCGACGAGGAAAGCCACATCATATCTATAGCGATAATGGCACCAATTTTGTAGGGGCCAATAAAGCACTGCAGCAGGAAATGGCAGATCTGCGCAAGACATTCAACAAAGAGTTTTATGCCGAGATCAACGAGTTGGGAATTCAGTGGCATTTTAACGCCCCCGCCTGGCCTAGCGCAGGAGGCCTGTGGGAAGCAGCGGTAAAAAGTCTGAAACATCACCTTCGACGTGTTGTTGGAGAACAAAAGCTCACGTTCGAAGAATACAGTACTTTACTAGCTCAACTCGAAGCATGCCTCAACAGTCGGCCGCTATGCGCACTAACAGAGGACCCAGATGATTTGAATTATCTGACTCCGTCACACTTTTTAAGTAGCGGCCCCATACTGACTATCTTGGACACCGAACAAGATGAAAGAACAAGGTGGAAGAGAACTCAGAAAATTTTCGAAGATATTTGGAAGAGGTGGCAATCCGAGTATCTAACTTCATTATCAACAAGAAGCAAATGGAAGAGACCTCACGAAAACGTTCGAGTTGATGACGTCGTCATTATTCATGAGCCTAACCTTCCCGCGGGAAGATGGGCTCTAGGTAGAGTCACTGAGCTACATCCCGGATCCGATGGATTAGTAAGGGTTGTTACCCTGAAAACAAAAAATGGGGTTCTCAAGCGCCCAGTGATTAAATTGTCAGTTCTGGTATCTGACCCAAAACCAACTATAGCAGCCGACCAGACAGGGAAAATGCCAGATAAACATAATACTAAACTAAAGGTCGACCAGACAAATCGACGACCTAGTACGGTGTCAAATTTAATAACAACTCTCGTTACGCTATTTCTTTTCATGACGTCAGTCTTTGGCCACGAGCAGTCAATAACACCATATACTTCAACCGCAATACACAAAGCAATCTATTTGGACCGAATCTCAAACATGCAGCTCATTCGCGACGAATGGAAACTCATCGTGTATCACGACATGAACCCTTATTGGGACGGATCGGCAACCCTCGACAAATACCTGAAACGAATAAATGACGTGTGTGAAAGAGAAACAATCAGAGCACTATGTAACATCATCCTGCTGCAACTACGTCACTCCCAAGACGAACTGAAACACTATAATGAAATGTTACTGAATCAGCATTTCAAAGAACGCACACGAAAGCGACGTGGCCTCATCGACGGTGTGGGTTACATTGCCAACAGTTTATTTGGAGTTTTAGATCAACGTTTCGCCGACCAATACAAACAGGACATTTCTCTTATAAAAGAAAATGAAAATCACTTGGCACTCTTGTGGAAAAATCAGACCTCAGTGGTAGAAGCAGAATACAATTTACTAAAGAGAACTGAAGAGTCAATCAATCGTCAACACAAGGTCATTAATCAACACTTAAACAATATAACAAAGGCGACCAATATGTTGAACAAAAATCTGCAGGAACAAGAAGTGATGAACGAGCTAGCACTTTCCACAATCATAGCTACAAACATGCTTACGAAACTGAAATCAATTCAAGACACAATAATTGACACGGTAACAGATATCCATCATGGAATGTTCAGCGTTCATCTACTATCTCCAAAACAATTACGAGATCAACTCGGCATAATCTCGGGGCAGTTATCACGAGAATTGTCCTTACCTATAGAAAACATACAGACTGAACTACCAAAAATTTACCATCTTCTAAAGGTCAAAACAAGAGTAACACTGCAGTACCTTATATTTGAAATCAGAATACCACTTGTCAACAGAGAGAGTTATGACCTATATCAACTAATATCAATACCACAACAATACGGAAACAATACAGTCGCCGTCGTGCCGATATCAGATTACATCGCGATTAATTTACGCAAAGACACCTATCTCATCATGACGGCAAGAGACATTCAACAATGTGTTCAGTACGACGAGGATACTCGCCTCTGTCACTCCCGAAAACCAATTTATCAGTTCAAATCAGAAGACAGCATGTGTATCAAAGATAAGACCACAAACAGATGTCTTACAAAAACTGCATCATGCTACAATACATGGACAGAATTAAGCAAAATAAACACATACCTTTATTATTGTTGCGGGCAGTGCGCACTTCGCGTCATATGCGAGCGTCAGATTACTGCAATACAAGTAGCTATGGCCGGGGTCATAGCACTGGATTCAGATTGCGTAATTAAGGGAGAAGACTTTACCGTTTTTTCACACAAACTACGACAGTCAGAGATAAAAACTGCAGCTCATATGGAATCACAGCAAGTAGCACCTATCAATCACATCATCAACGTTTCTTTGCCGCAAGTCGAAATTGACGTCACAGATCACCAAACATCATTGCGGCACATCAAGGAACAGATTGAGCAAATGAAATCAGAAAACGCCCTGACTTCTGGAGTGACGAACCACGATATCCATCAGTATTCAGCAATCTACGTGTTGATGTCAGGTGCTGTGCTAACAACAGCAATTTTCCTTTGTCGGTGGATTTATCGTCGTCGGCAGAGGAGCGCCAACCTGCAGTCGGACTCCGAGACGCAAGCTCCGGTGGCGCCGGTGCGTAGAGGACAGACGGACCCTATCGGCCGTCCGACACCACGCACTAGAGATGCAAACCAGTCACGGGAACCAGAGGTCGAATTAAGAAACTTTTCTGGCTTACTCAACGGCATTAGGCGCCACAAGATGACACCTCCTACCTTCATTAAACCAGAGTCTAGGGACAGTGATTAATTCAATTTACGTCTAAGCATAGATTTAAGCAATGAATTGTAACTTGGGTGAAATTTATAAGTTTAGCATTTAAGCAATTTGTAAACTCATTTTCATCCTCCACTCGCATCTCACTTCCCCGGGAATATGTACGAGTCATACATCGTACATGCGCCTACATGGCACGCGCGCATTTCATATTTACACAAATCATCACTTTTCCGTCGCCTTGCACAAATTATATTGTATCGCGACAGTACGTAATTAGCGTTCATAGTCAGCTGTACTCATTACCGATCATTCACCTTACATTCATATTACATTAGTTACGTGGTAGTTAAAACTATTCAATAAATCAGAAGTTATTTGGCTATCAGTGACTTATCATTTCAAACTATCTACAAGGTGTGTGCGACCCATTCAGCAGCGCATACAAATTGCTTTGCTTCGTTTATCTACGAGCAAAAGGACTTCTCTTGATCAGAAACACGGCTCTCCACCTGCTTATCCAGTTTATTGCTACAGAAACAAATATCATAGTTTGAAAATTCCGTGAATATACAGTTTTTCTTTCTTTCGGTCCCGGCTGTCGCTTCGAACATCTTTAAAACTCGTTTATTGTAGACAGAAGTCAGAAAATCTAACACCAGTCTGCCAAAGAGTTTCGTACTACCCCGGGTCCCCGGTACTGGGTCGTGCACGACAAACACACAAAATGTTTATGTCTAACAATTTGCTTAATCAGCCGTTTCACTAAGGCATACTATTCCATTAATGACTATTTAGACGATAAGGTCGCAGTGTTGAACGCAAGACGATATAATTTGTATCATGTTCTTTCTCTATAAGTTAGCTTATGAAAGGTTGTCAAGTATGAGTTCATATTTCTTTTTTTATTAGACTATGTATGTCAATCCGTCTTTTAATTATTGACTTAATTTACTTATTGACTTATTCTACTCGTTACAATGTTTAAAAATGATTAGTAACTTATCACTTGTGGTTCGAGTCGCAGATCTATCGTTAAATTCTACCATTGCCCGTTTTTCCATGTTGCATACATTTTTATTTTTTGTTCCTGTGTCTTAAAATACTTTACATACTATCGTATAATTCAACTTCTTAAAACGTAACAGACAGATGTGCTGCTGGGGAGTTTGTTGCGCCACTTCTTCTTCCCAGCAAACATTAGGAAGTGGTGACGGGTGGGCGTTTTGGGGGACTGTCTTTATGTACAATTTGAGGTTCAAAAAGTGCTATATTATAATAGTAATTTAAATTAATGACTTTTTCATTTAAATGCCCCGATTTTTCAGCGACATTAAGTGAAATTTTCTTTGTTTCAATATCGTTTAATGACTTGCCCATGTCACTTATGTCGCTTATTAAACGGCGCAGTTGAGTGCAAAGCCTCAACTAGATGAAAATAAAAGGAAACTTAATTTTATAACATTGTGTGCCCCACGGCTGCGCCAAACAGGTCCAGTTCAGCAAAATACCAGACAACTAGGAGCTGCCTGACGCTGGTTTTCAACTGAACTTTATGTTGAAGTGTCCGGATCTAAATCAGTTTTCATCCTCATCATCATCAGCCTATAGCAGTCCACTGCTGGACATAGCCTCTCTTAGTGCACGCCATACAACTCGATTTCCAGCAACTATCATCCAGCTGCTACCAGCCACCCTGCGAAGGTCGTCGCTCCACCTAGCCTGACGGCGGCGTCCCACCTTACGTTTGCCGATTCGCGGTCTCCACTCAAGAACGCGTCTACCCCAACGGTCATCAGTTCTATGTCTAATATGGCCGGCCCATTGTCACTTCAGCTTGCTTATTCTGTGAGCTATAATTATGTCGACAACGTAGGGAACCCTAGACGCTCACGCACACGTCGCCGGCAGTGTCGATCTCGCTCCATCTTTCTCTCTCTCTCAAATAATAAGAGAACCCACAACAATCTCAACCGCAATCAACACACAGAACAATAGCTGATTACCGAATAGCGACCGTTTTAATTAAATTCTGGCAGCCATTGTGGCGGAAACAATATGGCAGACCGTTGCGCACACCCGCCGGTCGAAGTGACGTCACTTCCGGCCCGACAATGCGCTGGCGCACAAAAGCGCAGTGCGATATTATTTCCACTATTATTTAGCACTAAATAACACACGATTTTGAAGAGGCTCGGGTTACTGACGTTGACTTTGCGCTGATTACCGTTGTGCTGTGGTTCTCAAAGTTTTGTATAAATTTTGTCCTACGGTTAAGAATCATATGGAGGATATAATATAATAAGAAGAGCTCGTGGCTCAATAATATAACAGCAGCACGGGCCGAGCTTCAAGGTTAAGCAACGCTTGCCGAGGTGCAACTGCCAAAGATCTCCTACCATGATGATGATGTGATGTCGTTATGGATTGTCAGGACCAAGAAAATCTGACTCCGTTCTTGACAAGAAGTACCGTGTTACCCAGTTAATGGGTTGTGGAAGTCTGGTAGGCAGCCGCTCCATGTAAAATACTGGTATTCAGCTGAATCCGGTTTGACTGGGAGTGATAGTTGGGTAAAGGCTAGCCAGATGATGGTTAAGAATCGTGGAAAGAGGAAAATGTGTATCTGTAAGCTATATCATTAATATGTGACGGAGACGGAAATTGATCACGAATCACGGAGCGCCAACTTTTCAGGAAACTCGGACTAATAGGATACCCTGTCACTTAAACAATAAAGACGAAGACAGACAAACTGTTTTGTTGCAATCACTAGCATTGAAACTCCTCCAGGGTGTACACAGGTGCCAAGTACCAGGGCACGAAACTACTGTATAAACTACTGAACACACCTCTTGGTAGATATTTGATGATATTGGTATCTACTCGTACACAAATAAATGATGTTTTGTAAATCCGTCAGATAACTTTGTGTAGGAAATAGCGCAATAAGAGGTGCACAAGACATAATGTTTTACAGTTGTATAGAACAAAGATAACTCAGCGGTATATGATTGTACAGTGTTGGTGATATTAATGTTCCTTTCTTTCTTAGAAATCTTGATGAATGTTTGAGCACCACAGTTCAAAGTTCAAGGTTATAATTTGCGCGGCCGGAGCGCGCACAGTCGCACAGTAGCGCACTCTGACCCGCCTTAACTGTTCACTTACAATCGTAATGATCGAACTCATTGTTAGGGCTCTGCCTACCCCATGACTTGAAGCGGCAGCTGCCGGCTGTCGTACAGAACTCTACTGTTGGCTAAATAAGTGAAAGTCAATCGTTTTGATTTTATGCCCTTTTATTTTTGAAAAGCTTTTTACTCTAAATGTTTGCGTCGCGTCACCACTTGCCTTTTTCCATACATTCTCATACGACCCTGAAGTCTACGGCCCTGAATGAAGACCATGGTCCATTCCTTCATTGTCCTTTGGAAATATGGAATACGAAGTGATCGAACTGGTGTTTTAAACATCTATATATCTTGAGATATAGTCTGCTCAGAAGCCTCAGTACGAGCTTTTTTAACGTACTTGACCGCATTAACGTAGGTAAACTTACGCTCATGAATTCCAATTTGAGACAATATGATTTGAAAAAAAAAAAAGGATTTCTGTTACTGTTACCAGACGTCGCTTTACCTGATTCAATAACTATTGACGTACGTTAACGCTATAGAGTACGTATTAAAACTCGCGATACGGCCACGCACAGATCATCCGGTCGATTCTGACTCTCATCGTGAAATGTTAGGTGAAGTTAGCTATCACCCAGCCGGCCTATTCTGTCTACATCTCACCGTGTACACTTCGCTGGAGTGAGCGTGAAGTGAACTGTCATTCCATCTTGTTTGTATGGAATAACAGCTTACTTTACCTAAGCTTTCACTGTGAGAGGTGTGAAGAATAACACTACAGGGGGCCTACCACAACCTCTTAAAACAATATTACTTTAATATTACTTTGCGTTCCGCTCTGTTGGATTTTCAACGCTCGGATCAGCGCCGAGAGTTGAAAATGCAACAACAGAAATTACAAAGTAATATTAAAATAATATTGTTTTAAGAGGTTGTGGTAGGCCCCCAGGACCTAAGTAACAGTGAGGTGACAATTAAACGACTCTTAGATTTCACAGCGCATATATTTATTAATTACACTCAATATTGCATTTGGTAATTATTATTATGTTGCTATTATACCACTAACGTATGTACAGGCTAATGATCATTCTATTTATTGTAAACAATTTATAATGCCTAATTATTATTACTGTCGTTTCAATGACACTCTAAAGATTTAACGTCAATCGGTAAGTACATAGTAGTAATATATTTCAAGATTTGTATTTTTCATTTTTAGGAGACTCAACCAATATCTACGTAATCTATTATTTAAGAAGTGTGCCACAATATAAGTAGATATCATTTTTCTAATGTCATATTGGAAAATTAGACAGCTCATTTCAAAATTTATCTAACGATTGTTTAGAGAGAAAACACACTTTAAGATGAACAAAAAAATATTGGTTATATTTATATACATTTCACTAGTTTGCTTTGTATTTTTACAGAGAACGACGAAAAATGTATGACATAATGAGCGATATTTCTAAATCACAAAAATCTACATTCATACAATAATAGCAGATATAAGTACCTATTTTATAATCTCTTCATACATTAAACTATTATAATTAAATATTTACAATATAACTATTTACAGCGCAATTCTCTATTATTATTGTAACGTACATAAATTCCAGAATTTCTATATTATTTTCTAATTTTATGACGTTTCACTGAATATTTTCAAAGACACTGATCACAATTTCTCAATTAAGTAAGTATATATGACATTTAGGTACTTACATAAACGTTTAAATATAAGGTACGTTTAAGCCTTACGAACTCTTACTATGAATGTCAAAACAGCGACATTTAAATGAAAGGACGGCTTAACAATATTACCAGAAAACTGATCGGTTTAACATTCAGAACGAATCTTCAGAAATAATCACAAAATTACAGTTCTTCGCTACTATCAAATCCTTCATCAATTCACTCCTTGTTGCCTCCATAACCGTTGAAGTACCCGACCCCGGGTCACAACAACTTGGAGAAGAAAGTGTTGGGCGCAGTCATCCGCGAGGGGTCGAGGATGCGCGGGTATGAGGAGCCCAGGAATGGCCTGAAAGCCACCCTACTGGCGTCTTCTACAGGGCTGGTTGTTGCTTCTTGCGTGGATTCATCTTGCGTATCGAGGGATGAGTCTCCGTTGTTGGAGCTCCCAGCCCCCAGGTGCAGTTTCCTCGTGTGCTTCTTGAGATCAAAGTTCCTGCAGAATCCTTTAGCGCAGATGCTGCAGGTGAAAGGTTTCCTCTCATTGTGTGTGTGCATGTGGAACGTCAGGTTGTAGATCTGATGGAAGGCTTTGTTGCAGATACTGCACTTGTACGCCTTTTCTCCGCTATGGGTTAATCTATGATTCTTGTAATTGCCTTTCTGGTGGAACCCTTTACCACAAAATTCGCAAACAAAAGGTTTGTACCCAGCATGGATCCTAGCATGCGTATTTAAAGTCGACGATCTGTTGAAAGCTTTGCCGCAAGTCAGACATTTGTGTGGCTTCTCTGAAGTGTGTATGATCTTGTGTCGACATAGCGTTGAGGCCTGTCGGAAGCCTTTGCCGCATATCTTGCAGACGAAGGGCCTGGCGCCCGTGTGCACGGGCATGTGTCTGGTGAGGTTGTAGTGAGCGTTGAACACCTTGCCGCAGTCTCCACAGGCGAAGCTCTTGTTTTTCGCAGGTGAAGGTGTGGGTCCTGTGGTGGATGACACGGCATGGTCTGCCGCTGGTGGTCGGGGACTAGGCGGACGCTGCACGGGAGACGTCGGTGGTGGAGGCCTTGGTAGGTGCAGCTGATGAGCATACGTCAGCGACACGAGATCAGGACCATAGTATAGTAAAGGATAGTGAGATACTAGCTGTCTTCGCGCTGCTGGGATGTACTGCTTGAATGCTGAATCTAACAGCTGAGCCCCGTAAGACAGGAATCCTGGCGGTGGTGGTGGTTCGGGAGACACTGACTTCTTCCTGTCAGGTTCCATGAGCCGAGCAATGGAGAAGTTGAGGACCGGCGCTGTGGGGGTGTCGGGGGACTTGGCGCGCTCGGGAGAGGACTCCCGGGGACCCTCCGGCCGAGCTGTCGACTGGAACGGCTGCATTTTCCTGTCTGGAGAGGAGCTGTCTTATGATCTGCAACAAGAGAATTACTGTTCAAGTTTCAATCATTACAAGAAAGTTCAACCATGCAACTACCGTTAATTCGGCTGTCGAACCCGAGTCACATAACAAGAAAACCTGTGAGTCCCTTAGTACTACGTAGGCATCGTTTATTATTAAACAAAGTCGTAATCATAGTAATGGAAGTACAGTACCCAGCCACCAATTTTACAAATCGTCTTCGATCGTTGTATTCAGACATTGCGTGATACGATAAACCGTGAGTCCTAACCTATTTTTGAGCTTGATAAATCAATTAGGTAACGTTCAAAACCTGGCATCGTTTATTAAACAAAACCGCAATCATAGAAATGAAGCTCAGCATCAGCTGCCAATTCTACTAATCGACCTCGATTGTCGTATTCAGACATCAAGTCGGCAGTCGCGTGGGTGTGTCGTTTCGCCCGCGCCGCACCGCGCCGCACCGTGTCGCGGTCGCAACAAAGCGCGATCTACTATTGTGCTTGTTTTAAGTAAATTGGAAAGCGCCGCGTTGGGGCGTCGCGACGCCAGTCGTGCGTCTGACGCCGCCCTTATTTATCCACAAACCTCCAGCATTGTGCTGAAATCGGCCGAGAACAAGCGACCATAGAAATTACTTTTATGAGTGCTTTTGAATCTTGAAATTGGAAAGGTGCTCCTGAGATTTTTTCATTATAAGTTTTATTTCACTGTCTGAAGGAATCGTTGAATGTGCTTCAGTTTTTATTATGATGTTTATGATGGTAGAATTAACGTTTTTGCACACTCAATCTTATTTCGTTGAGGATATCTTAAGGGCGATGAAGATTCGTGAGTTGTACCTGTAGGTATGGCAATTTTTTTGTCTCGTTTTCGTTTCCCTTTCTATTCTATTAACTCAAACCTCAAACAGTTAAAATATAATAACCCAGATGGCAGTTACATTTTCGAGCTGTTTGTGGTTGACCGTGGACCGTGGGGTTTGAGTACTCAAGATCTAGGTATCCAAAACGCCTAGTTGACATTTCGCCTGACTCAAGGGCTGGCTTCTATCTTGGAGAGAAGATAAGCATTACATTACAACGTGGCACTGCCGCCAGTCTTTTGAGCACACTTCCAGTCAACAGCGATACACGGTGGAAATTTTTGACGCCATGTTTTAAGATTTACTTAGTTAGGAGATTTTACTTGAAGTGTTCATTTAACCTAAGAAGAAAATATATTCCAACATCTTTCATACTAAATCAAACAAGGGACAAAAACCAAAACAAATCTCAAAAGCAAACCATTAAACAAATAAAAAGCGAGGGTCCCACGCACCCCTAGAACAAAGCAGCGCGGGAGGGTTGCGTCACTTATACCGCGGTAATTACCGCGACAATAGTTGGCTCGCGCGACTAACCCGCGGAATATGCTCGTGCGGTCGCCCGTACCCCGGAAACACACGGCCGTGCGTCGTCGTGTAAGGAGACCCCCGCAGTGGAGGGTTTGTTTAAAGAATTAATTGCTGGCGGAGGCGGGTTAGATCGCTAGGAATTATTGGATTTTTAAATGCGGGTTTTTGATCGGTTTTGTTTAATAGAGTTTTGCTCGTGCGATAATAATTTGTTTATGGTGCCAGCAGGTTGTCCCCCGACGGACTATGGTTTCCTACTTGATAAAAAATAGTCCTATGATACCTAACCTACCTAATTATGATTTTGTCACATGAAACTAAAAACTGAACTTGAAATTAACCTGAAACTCTCAAATTAATAGGACCCCTCCTATTAATTTGGTGTCTCTTATGAAAAGAGACCTTTTCTGGTTGAAAATTCAATTAGGTATATTTGTGAACAAACCTTTTTTTAATAGATTACTTCTAGGCAAGTTTATTTGTAAAACACCAACAACCTTTCATTGGGTGAAAGTACTCATGATTATTCACAACTTTTACGACCAACTCTGAAATATCTAAAAATAAATCGGCTGTTTCATACAAAATGCAATATTCAACTGATGAAAATGTATGAAACAGTAGAATTTTTTTTCGAATTTTCAGGGTTGTCTCATAACAAAAGTTGTTTTAATCATGAGTACTTTCACCCAATGAAAGGTTGTTGGTGTTTTACAAATAAACCTGTATAAATGATGGTTTGACAAAAACAAATTTGAAATTTCAACGAGGTTTTACTTTGGGAATACTTTCATTGTGCGAAAGAGTGGAATTACTTGACGGAGTCTGTGTTTTCCGATATTGTAGCTATCGGAAAACACATAAACACCGGAAAACCTGAGGGTCTTCAAGTCAAGAGTGTATATAGTTACTTCAAGGCATGCGCCGGCGACATCATCACTTTCAATCATGAGATTGTAGCGCGAGCCTGTGAATAATAAAAACAAAGCTAATTGCCTTCATACAAGAAATGAAGAGAAAACTTGGTTTGCAAGTTTATTCTCCGTTGTTCGACTTCTACACTTGGCCAAATTCAAATAAATGCTTTGAATTCGATCACTCAAGTAAACAAAACGATATTTTACAATTGTTTTCCCGTCCCTAACGACATGTTTACCCAACAATACATCAGAAAACATATTGTTCGGCGCACTAAACTCGCGAGCTATTGTTTTAGTGCGCCCTAACTCCGGGAATTGTAAGTTCAGCACTTGAGAAACTTTTGTTGATTGTCGTATTGCGTAGTGCGTACAACGCGCGTATTGTCGACTGTGGAGTGCGTACTGGTCCAAATAATGAATGTACAGTTATTGTTTTCTGGGGTTGAGAACTTATGAGCTGCTTGAGTGTTAAGAAATATGTTTGATTTTAACAGTTAGTATTTGCAATAATGTTGATCATAAAGTGCAGGTAGGTACTTTAAGATTGTTTTAAGTTTAATAAAAGTAAAATGATTCTTTACAAATATTATTTCCATATAACTTCACTTCAGAAAATTCAAAGTATTGTCTACATAGGTACTTATAAAACGTCAGTCGGTTCGAAGTGGTCGCTTCTTATGAAGAACCGGCAAGAAACTACACTCTGTAAAGGATTGATTATTTTGAACAATGTTTCCATGTTTCCGTGTGTGGTCTCACCTAGTTTTAAATTACCAAAAAGTAACGTGTAAAAGTTAAATAAATATAATTTATCATGTTACAGTAATTGCCAGTATTTGAGGACAGTGTAGACCAGTCAACGCAGCACCAAGTATGTAAGTATGACAAGTACTTACACAGCCTCTTCTTAGCGTGTCGATGGTAAATTAAATACAATTCGGTATTAAATATTGTGTTTCGCAAAAAACACCGCACTCAATTGTGACATATCGCACATTCTATAATATCGAAGTATTTTCAAGTAAATGTTTAATACATTGCTTCAGAAATAATTCGCGCAATGACTTTATTGAATTGTTAAAATGACAGGGCATTGATCTTGTGGTATACACAACTACCCCACAGTATATGAAACGATTTAGAACTTGGCTTATTAATTTGGAGCAGGAAACTAGAATGATTTTCAACAAAGCAGACTACATTCTAACCTCCGGCGATTTTTAATCAGCTAACTACACTTTGATAAGGTGTTATAACCCCTCCTGAAGTCCTGACTCTACATAACCGAGCCAGCTAATCAGTACCAAATCACCCCTAATCATCTCTTCACAAGCCTGAATCTGCCATGATGACGTCACCTTTCAAAGATATCTCGATCTCATCAGATACCAGCATCCCTTTGTGTGATATCAGTGTCAATATCATAATGACACTTGTGGACATGTTGGCCTATCGCTTGCTCGGATCGCATCAGATACGACACAGTCGGTAGCTCTTTAGATAATACGCTGATAAGGCACAGATCACTGAGAGTCGTGGTAAGGGAAGTTGTGATTTAGGATTGCGTGTTAAGGGTTAAAATTGAATGCAGGGGGTTTTTTGATGATGGCCGTTTTGTTAAGTAAAAAGTTAACTAATTGATTTCAAGAGCTGGCAGAAAGTTTAAGAAATGTGTTTTTAAAAGGAATAAGCAAGTACCTATAATTTGACTCGCTGCCACTGATTTCCTTCGGGGTAGAGAGAAATCTTTCACCATACATAGGTGTTCCTAACGTCAAGCTAAATATATAATATGTAAGGAGTGTTTTTTTTTTTATTATAATTCAATTTCTGTACTTAAACACATAACACTTATAGATATTAATACAAACGAGTAGAAACTGTACAAGCGGAGTAAAAAGGGGGAGGGGAAGAACTCTTAGGGCATCTTAAAATTCGTCCACATCGCTGTCAACTAGAAAAGTGCCCAGAACACTGGCCGCATTGCCACGTTGAATGGCAATGCTGATTCGTTGGCCAAAGAAAAGGCCAGCCCTCTGGTCACGTGAAGAGTCGAATATCTGCTTGCTGATTTCGCGAAAAACTCGATGAGCACTCGGAACCCACGGCCCTAAGGAGTAAATAAAAGAAGGTGCGAGCGACAAAATATAAACGGTCACGTGATTTTCAGATAACTTACAAAATAACTTTATTATACCGAAAGGATGCCATACTTCATAAGTATTGCGTTACGTAGTTACTATTTACGAGCTTGAATCAATTTAAATATTCTTTATGCCTAGTCTGAGTTAACTAAAAACCCGAAGCTACCAACCCAGACATCTCAAACACAAACATCTCAATAATCCACTAAATGACTTAACCACCACTTAATCTAAATCTCCCAGCTCACTCCTCGACGTCACCCATGACATCTGTCAAATAAACAGCTCATTACCGTCCCATTACTACGGGAATCGAACCCGCACCCACCCATACCCGCCGAGCTAAATCATCACTGCGCGCGACATGCGTCACCTCTAATCCCTAAATGCGTTTAATCGCTACTTCCATCCCTTACCAACATCAGCTAAGCTCTATATCCGTCTCATTCTCAATTCTATGACATTTCTATTCGACAGAAGTCATTAAAACACGACCAGTTTGTTATGAGCTCTCATGATTGGTAGTCGTCAAACAATTTGTGGTGAGTGAGGGGTGTGTCAGAGATCTGCTAATGTTGGTCTGTTTATGGCGCTGTTATGGGGTGTACGGATGGCGTGACGCGGCTGATAATTGAAATGCTATGATTGTGTGCGGAAATTGCTTATTTTCGTGTTAATAAAGTGTTTACTTTTCCGTTTGATCGATTTGGGACAAATGTTGCTTTTGATTAGAAATATAAACTACTTAATAAGTTGTTAATGGTAAACTGTTTCCAGCAGTTTGTCCCACGTCAACATTAACCGATGATGTACCGGGATAAGAAGTATCCTATGGTCTACTTAATCCTAGACTTCTGGCAATTTTCATAGTTATGTAAACCAGTCTAATCTTTGAGGTGAGATTGATCTACAAACATGCATACTTCCACATGAATGTCCAACCATTCCAAGTGGACCTGATGACTGATGACATGGGTAAACTGCAAAAAGAAGCATTTCAATGATTTTCTAAAGTATCTGTGCCGTGTAATAATTGCTTAATAGACCTCACCGCATCGTTTCCATTTCATCAATTTACGAACAATAACCAAACCAAATTGCGTATGAAGTAATTACATCAAAAACTCAAATAAAATAGAAAAGTATTGAATTTATTACTGCTTACAACAATAAAATAAAATCCTTAATATACCTACACCATAAATTGTTTATTTTGTTTGTATGAGGTCCCTGAAATGGTATTGTTGTCTTCACTTTCTTCGCGGGCAACTCCGCGAGCACAAGCTAGTCTACGTCAATGAACTACAATAGCTAGAGATGACGTGGGTAAATTACAAAAAGAAACTGCCATTTCAATAGGTTTGTAAACATCACCTGTGCATAAACCTCACCAAACAAAAAATAGCAAAAATGCTAAATTACTCCTTACAATAAGACCTTCGCAAAATATAAATCTTACTTGAATATCATTATTGACAATGCTTACATCTGTCAAAATTGCGTCCCTTTCACACTTGACCGCTTCTCGTGATTCAAAGTGACGAGATTTGACGTCATCTGACATCGCTGCCGAGATCTGACGAGATCGGCGCGACGTCGAGTGCCGAGGGGTTAGCCGCGGTTAATTTTATATTTTTATATTTTATTGACGACCCTACTATTGTCATGTCGAAATTATTGTAAATACGGTTTTGAAGATGTCTTTATTGAAATTATAAATGTGAGTATAATGTATAGGTGCGTATGTGGGTGAGTGGTTTGGTTGACGAAATAAGCAGTTTTTTCCAAAAAAAAATTATGTGTTGAATTGTCTTTGACAAAGGCTGATATTTCTTAGCCGCTTTATTGATAAAGACGATCTTGCGGTGTCGGTTGAATTTGAAAGAACTGTAGTATGACTGGTATTAAGTGAGACGATATTTTAATATACCGAACTAGCAAACGACCATGGTTAGTTCAAGAGTCGTAGTTCCTTGTAGGTATCAGTTCCCTGTGCCCCAGTGAACCATCTGGAAAGTGACTAATTTATTATTTTAACCTCGAACATAATCGCTTTTAGGGCTCCCGCACACGGGCCACCGGCCACAACCACAAAACGCCGCCACTGGCATATTTCCTGTAATTTTCATACATTTTATATGGACTCGCCGCACACGGTTGGCGCCGGTGGCGGCCACACGCTACAAATCGTCGCAGCTTGCTTCTTGTGGCCCGCACCGGCCACTAAACGCCGACACAAAAAGCCGCCACACGCCACTCGCGCGATTCCCCACCCTAAACCTTCGTCGTCAGAGTCCATTATGATACTGCGCGCATGGGTTAAAAAGTAGCAGCCACTGACCGCAAGTGGCTGTCGCGCGCTTCAGCTCCCTTTGTGGCCGCTTGTAGCTTCTCGTGGCGGCGTTTGTGGCTGTGGCGAGTGGCTCGTGTGCGGCGACACTTAGTCGTAGAAACTGATGCCACGCCGTAGCTCCAAGCGCTACGAGCCGTAGCCGCGTAGCACTGTATACGGTCATTATTGCAGACTCGAACTGTTGCGTTTAAGAACAAATTATTCCTCACGATGCAGCGATGTTTTAAAAAAATGTTCGAAGTCTATACTTTTGGAAAATAATTAAGTAACAGAGTTTAATTAAACTTGGAATGCATACGCAAGATATCGAGGTCTAAAATGATACTTGAGATAAAGATAGGAAAGAGATAGATTTTACACTTTCTATAGAACATTTTAAATTCTCTTAATATCTCTTTCTTTTGAAAATCTTGCAAAAATTCGAAGATAAATTTTCTAAAATAATGACTTAAAAGAGCGACGATCGACCTCGTAACTGTAGATTATAGATAATGTATATAAAATAAATATTTATGTTTATTTTGTTATGTAGGTATGTTTGTTCCATTACCTCGTTGCACGTTCTTCTCCATAGGGATCTACTCTTTGGCATGATTGTGCCTAGCTTCATTTTTTCGTCTGATCTTCCTTGTTTTTTGTAGTAACTTTTTGCATTAAGTCCGCCCATGTACCACTTTTGTACATAAAGTTTAAATAAATAAATAATAATCTAAAAGTGTCTGTAAAGTGTGCCTTTTGGTCTTTTGAAATAAATGTTTTTGATAACGATTTCTTTATGAAAATTAATTAACTGTTAAAAAACAACGTCATTGATGCTTTCCTCGGCACACAACACAAATACACCAGTATTCACAAATCATCAAACCTACCGCCCACAATTAAACTATTACGCTAAGCGTCTGCTGATCCCCGGTGATCCGCGCTTTGTGTCGCTCTTCCGACGGAAGTGATGCTGCGCCAGCTTTGTATCAAGTGTTTGTCACTTTCACTAAGGAATCATTCGGGGGATGCGCACGCATTCCTGTTTTTTTCTTGGCTACTTATTTGGGTGCAAGATTGTGGAATGTGGAGTATGTAAAGAAAGCCGTTAGGTTTTTTTAACCTAACGATGTCGATTACCTACATTAAATTATAACAGCCGCACAGGCCGCATCAAGGTTGAGCAACGCTTGCCGAGGTTGGTCTGTGGATGGGTGACCATCTTAACATACGGAGACCCGGTCCCGGCTGTCATTTGGAGATCTTTGGCAGTCGTTACGGATTATCAGAAGCCCAAAAATCTGACACCAGTCTTGCCAAAATGTACCGTGTTACCCAGTTAATGGGTTGTGGAGGTCTGGTAGGCAGCCGCCCCACGTAAAATACTATAGTATTCAGCTGAATCCGGTTTGACTGGTAGCCAACCCCAATCTAGTTGGGAAAAAGGCTAGGCAGATGATGACGTCGATTACCTAGATTTAATTCACTCTTAGATCGTGGGGCATTTAGTATTTTTAAGGAACCAACTCTAATTTATCTACTCTTTGCAAGGTATAAAATTGTAACTTTGCAAAGTTTGGTAACGAGTAATGACACATCTTATTGGTTCAATGCAACAGATTTTTTGTCATAACCTTCCAGAGAAAGTGGCAAACGTATCACTTAAGGTGTAAACACACTACAATAGCTCTTAGAAACGGGTACACTTCCGTCGGAAGCGCGGACACTACCCTACACGGTCGGACGCCGACAAAGATGAGGATTATGTAGGATTATCAGCTATTTGTTGACGTAATCTTGTGGTTTTGTGTGACCGCTGTAGGCGTGATCTACGGTTATTATTACAGAATTTAATGAAACTCTTACGTTTATTTGTAGCACTGTTTGTGACGACAATGATCCCAAATAAACAGCATAAATGAACCTACTTGGTATGTCCTAATCTACGTTCCACATCCTCCTGTAATTATATTTGAGTGCGTGAAAAATCCCACATAGGTAGGTACAATAGGTAGGATTATTTATTTCTTAAAACCCGTAGATTACCTATTCATAAAAAATCTCTGTGCAGTTCATTATATTGATAAAAATGGAAATCACGTAAGGTACCACCGCCTGCAGTTAAATTAATTTCTAGTTAGCATCTTTTACTGTCCCATACCTACAACTGAACAAAAGGGACATCGTTCTATTCGTAAACATTAAAATATTTAAAAGTCGGCCATACACGGACCGATATATTATTACATTTATAAACTATTACGTTAAACGTCTGCTGATCCCCGGTGATCCTTCGTTTCGGACGGAAGTGATGCTGCACCAGCTTTGTATGAAGTGTTTGTATCACTTTTTCTTGAGAATTATACGGAAAATCAAGATAATTTAAATGTTATCAGACCACTACGATATAATTTAATAATAATAGGTCATTTATTAAACGAATGGGCTTTTAAAGATTCTTTGGAGAAGGTATCTCTTCTCAGAGTACCTACCTACTTAGTCGGAAAAATACTTAACTCAACTAGGATTATTTTATCAGGTAGCTAGCCATCCGACTAAGTAACCCGTTTCCCACAAAGTTAGATTTTTCAACAGTTTCATTAAAACATCTGTCATAATCACAATTATTATGACAGATGTTTTAATGAAACTGTTGCGTTTATTGTTGCTTGTGCTACACAATAATTATCTCATAAATAATATATTTAACCAGTATACTAGGTCCTAAACCATGAACTACCACTGTTCCAAATCCTACTTTAATATTATGTAAAACATCCAAACATCCGACACGACCTGTATGACCGATAATAAAACATAATTTAAAAAACTGTGGAACAGTTAGGTCTATTATGCTACAAGCTGAAGATGGTTTAATTATCTACGAAACATCATTAGAGATGACAACAAAACCACAAGATTACGTCAACAAATAGATGGTAATCCTCATATGTGTCGGCGTCCGACCTTGTCCGACTGTGTCCGCCTGTGTCTGAGTTTCCGACGGAAGTGTACCCGTTTCTAAGAGCTATTGTAGTGTGTTTACACCTTAAGTGATATGTTTGCCACTTTCTCTGGAAGGATTACCTACTTAGTTTTGTTTAAAAAAATATTTTACGAGAATCTTTGATTTTTTTAAGTACACGAATAAAATACACGAAAAAAAGGATCATTTACAGATAAAATTGTACGAGAGATGGCGACAGACCGTCTGCGACGACCGCGACACAGTCCGAGTTCCCGACGGAAGTGTACCCAGGTCTCTTTGAACATTGTAGTGTGTTTACATCTTAAGGAATGTATACTCGCTTCTGAATAAGTGCGGAACTAAGCCTGTTTGTTTGATGCACATTCCCTGGAAGGATTATGAGAAAGGTATAGTTTCTTGAAAAAAATGTCGGAACTTGTTTTGTAAAGTTTCCGAATGGAAGTTCATGTTGTAGTTTTGAGTTTTTCTGAGGGATGTCGTGACTAGCTTTGTGGAGGTAAGGTGGGCAGTCACTCAAGTTCAAATTATAAATTATTACTTAAATTTTATTGATTTTTTTTTTCTAGTGATAAACCTTGCAGATGGGTTGACATACTAATCCGGTTAGTTCAGTGGCTACGGTTCCTGCGGGACCAGAGCATAGCCATTGAAAAAAGCTAGAGTGGAGCTGGTGGGTATTCTGCTGCATCCGGTTCAACTGGAAGCCGACTCCATTTTAGCTGGTAATAGTCTAGCTAGGGCCTAAACTCCAGACAGGTGGGTGATGAATGAATTTTCTTCGCCGGCAAGAATAGTATTTTCTTGCGTTTTATTTTTTTTGCACTGAACCCTGTTTAATCTCTTTAATCCCTTTTCTAAAATAAGTAACTCCTTATATCAAACAGGCAGACAAAATTTTTGAAAATTGTATTTTTGTTAGGTATTGGTTACAGGTACGATTCATCATCTGCCTTTCCCAACTTTATTGGATTCAGCTGAGTAACAGTATTTTACGAGGAGCGGCTACCTACCATACCTCCATAACCCATTAACTGGGTAACACGGTACTTCTTGGCAAGACTGGAGTCAGATTTTCTGGCTTCTGGCAACCCATAACGACTGCCAAAGATCTACAAATGACAGCCGGGACCAACGGCTTAATGTGCTTTCCGAGGCACGGAGGAGTCTCATCGTATTAATATGGACACCCATCCACAGACCGACCTCAAGCGAGCTTCGAACGGCTGTATTATTTAGCCACGAGCTGAATAATAACAGCCGCACGCAGTTATACTCGTACGATTAAGAAGAAATTAAAACCATTTTTCTCTTCGACTTTCACTTCACTGCTTTTATATGTTATTTTCTTAGGAAAGGCTGATATTGATTTGCTGTTTTTATTACAAACGAACTCTTCATTCATTTGTATATATTTATATAGATGTAAACTAGCGACCCGCCCTGGCTTTGAACGGGTGCAATTTGTTATGCGGGCCATACACGCATCAAACTGTTTCATCAAATTACTTGAACGTGTATGGCAGGCAACAAAAACTTTCCTTTTATCGCTGTTTCTATTAGTGAAAACCACATTGAAATCCGTTGCGTGATTTAGAAAAAGTGAGCAAAGTAACAAACAGAGGCAGACAGCGCTTAAATTTTTTACTATTTATTGATTTTTGATTTTTAAAAGTCTTTATTACCATGAAAATTTCACACTAAGATCTTATTCTAATTATGTACAACCTGTATATATATGTGTATATATATGTGTATCTAGGTCTTAGGCTAACTTACCTTTACTAACATTTAGCAGATTTTGATATAAATTTTACACATCCTTTACAAAAAGTTCGTAGCACTCAACATTGTTTGATGGCACAACAGTCTTAGTACTGACTTAAAACGCATATCACTTTTGTTTAGGCACCTAATAGAGGTAATACACTTAACTGACACAAGTCTAATTAAAGTGCGGAATAAACATTACAACAAAACGAGATAATGGAACATTAAACATACATTTTGAGTTATAAACAACAATATACCTACATCTCATTTGTGGGTACTTTGAGTAATTTAACACTGAATAGTTCCTGCAGCGGCCGAATGGGGGCAGCACGGCTGGTCCGGTGGTAGGTAGACATAGTTATTCACTCAGGAAGTAGTGATGCAGTAGACGATATTTGTATTTTGATTTAATGAAATGATAAATGGAAAGGAGACGGAACCGCAGGTCATATAATCTTCGACCTAGATGTATAAGGATGAGAGTGGTGTCAATCAATAGATTATATATATTATCAACCTATCTCTGAAAATTCTTCGGATTTTGGCAATCTGAGAGCAGAGATAGAAGAGATTTAGTATAATATTGCGCCTACATTACAACATGAAACGGAACAATGCCCGAATAAAAGGTTTTTACTAAAAAAATACACTGGCCGGTATCATTAACCTATCTTTTTTAAATATCCTTGTCAGGAGGTATATATGTCATGTCATAAATAAGTTCTGTCATTATGATTTGTCAGTGTTCATCAACAACAATTAATATTCTGTCAACCAAATTGCTGTTTGACATAAAAACAATCAACCTTTCTAACGAATACGTCATTAAACTACTAAGAAAGCAACATTGTTGCAGGTTATTCGTGACCTAAACTGTTTTTTAGAAAACTCGTGTTCAACACTGTGAATTGTGCATTTTTTTGTATTTTTAAATAGAAAATAATAACTATTTTTTTAAACCATATCTCAACTCTTTACATTTGGGCCCATTAGTTTCCGTCTCCTTTAATTTGCTCGTGCACTCGTTTTAAATTTGTTCGGTTCGGAATACAGTGTTATAAACAAATTTTGATTGCGTTATTTTGGACAACTTGCAACTTATTGTTATTTTCATCAGTCAGGCTACTGCAGGCTGGCGCGGCATATGTCAGACTTGGTCGGACGAGGGTAGTGCCAATGCGTAGCTTAGTGACCGCACTTAACTCAGCTTTCCTATTCAGAATTGGTTTCAACGCATTCATAGCCTTCAGACCTTTTTCGCAAAGTGCATCAGTGGTTTCACTCCAATTGATTTTACAATCTAGCACTACACCGAGGTATTTGACCGAACGACTCCAGGGTATACCTAGAGTAATTTTTAAAGTGTATACGCCTGGATGGTAGTGATCATTTACGTGTGAAAAGAAAGACCTCAGTTTTGCTTGAGTTTAATTTTAGCTTCCATCTAGTGAAAAACGATTTTTAGGTCAGTATTTAGGTCAATATCCTCTGAAGATGTAAATATGAGGTTGCTTAGGTATTTCGTTAAGGTACAGAATGAAGGGGAATGGTCCTGAATTTGAACCTTGTGGTACACCAGATATTATAGATTTAGCCATGAAACAGTTTTCGCCTATAAAACTTTAAAGTTGCGGTTAGATAAATAATTTTGTACAATTGTGAAGTAGTCTCTCGTGCCAGACAGTGTCAAAGGCTTTTTCAACATCTAGCATCATCATTTCCATAGATTTGCCTTCAGGTTGTGTGCGATATGCTCCGATACCTTAGTCAACTGCTGAGTGGTGGAGTGTGCCTTACGAAATCCGAATTGCTCCGGTATCTATAAATGTTCAGTAACTTTTAGCAGTCGGGTAAGTTTTTGATGGATTTGATGGACATAAGTATTGCTAACATGTCTGCTGTGGCTTGATCTTGAGTACCAGTTTGTGGCTGAACTCCAGTGATGCTTGGTCCCATCCTGTTTGCTGCGACAGTGTTCCAGCTACGCCCGTCAACGTGACTGCTTTATGGATTAATCTTAGGATCTTGAGTTGCTTTCATTTGGTCTTGTCGATTCTGAACAAGTTTCAAGTATTTTTGTTTCTCAATGCATTGTCGGAAGTTGGCTGGATGGTTACCTTTGCAGTTGCATCACTGAGCCGGACTGGCCGTGTCTTTATTGGGACAGTCAGACGTAGGATAAACTTCTGTACATTTCAAGCAACGCGGAGTTAAATTGCAATTCCTTAAAGAATGGCCAATTTAGCCTTGGCATCTGAAACACTGTGTACCAAACGGGTTGCTTGCTTGATATTTACGTATTTGCACTACACAGTTGCTTAAGTATCTGATTTTTAGGAATGTTGAAAAATCACTTCCAGCTTGAAGCTGTACCAAGAAAGGAGGGCACATTCCAATGTCTTTTTTGTTATCGGGTAGCTTCATCTTACGAAGCATTGCATCTTTAAATCCCAGGGTCTCGAGTTCTTCAGATAAACAATGTTCAGCGTAGGCGGGTAGGCTGAAGATTACCGCTTTGTATCTTTTCTCGTCCTTCCGAGGAAATGTATGGAATACAAGATCAGCAGCTCGGAAACCGTCTTGGTGGCTTTCTGGGCTATAACAAGAAAATACAATTTTGTTGTTACTGTATTGCAGATCGAAGTTTTTAGCGTGCTTCAGAACGAGGTTTTTGATGTCACCATGGGTCCACTCGGATTTCATTTATAAAATGATTGGTGGTATATGGCTTGATTTCCTCCTTGGATTCGAAGCATCTTTGAGACGAGCCGCGAAAATGTTTCACTAAAGCGATTTAATGTTTTCACTGGTTCTGGTTTGCTCTGTCCAGCTGCAGGCAGACCAAACTTTGGGATTTTCCACTCACTGGTATCAACAGGTCCTTCCAGTGGGCGCTTGCCCCAGTGGGCAACTCAGTAGTTAGAACGTGTTATAAATCGCTCCATAGCGAGCGCGTTGTGTATATCGATGTTTCGTGGTATCGATAAATGTCTTTCCCATTATTAAAAAAAACACGGTAGCTTAGTGACGTAGGAGATCACGCTATGATAACGTGCGGCGACACTAGGAGACACAGTGCGCGTGCGCCCAACTCGCGCGCGAACGACGGAGTGAAATTATACTATTTATTGATGAGTGATTACAACTTAATTCGAAGATGTACGACTTCTATTTAAATATTCAATCAACATCGTCACCTAGAAGCCATATTGCAATTAACCACCACAATGACATGTTCCGGGGCGCGTGACGACACACCCTACGTGTCAACAGCCGGGAGTCGAACCCGCGCCAATTACTACCCGCAAATATTTGAGCCACACATCCATTCGTGTTTGCTAGAGAATAGATTATGCGTCTGGTGAGGCTGTGCTCCTCACTCCTCAGGGACGGGAGTTTAATCGGTCGAATCTGTTAGACACATTCGGTGCGTTTGAATTTTAATGAAATCCGGCCAAGTGCGAGTCGAACAAGACGAAGGGTTCCTAAACCATTTTTTAATGTTTGTTGTAATAGCGGCAAAAAAAATACACACTCTTTAAAATATTCAAGTTTCTACCTCGCTGCAAGCCTAGCAAGCAAGTTACCTACAGATTTATTGTACACAGAAGCTGTTGGTGAACCTTCCTTAATAAATAAATAAAGAGCTCAGTTGGTTTCCTTTCGGGTACTTAGGAAACCCAAGAAAACTAATGAGTTTTAATTAAGTATTTCGTAGTTCAATCGTTAGTAACTTACCCAACGATGCCCCAACTAGCTTGCAAAAGTGATTAAATTGTTGATAATACCGATTGTCGGACCTACCATATTGATATAGGCTCAGTTGAACACCAGCGGCAGGCATTTACGTGCTGTCTGGCATTTTGCTGAACTGGACCTATTTGGCGCAGCCATGGGGCCACACAAATTTTATTGTTTTAAAATTATGTCTCCTCCTTATATTTTGTTCTTACATTGTGTATGTGTGTATCTGTGTGTGTCAAATAAACATTTTTTCTTTCTTTCGTATAAAGGAAACTATAGGTAGCAGCAGAGAAATGTCAAAGTAAAGTATTTATGAGGTTCAAGTTCAGAATTTGCAACACTAGATGGTACTGTCTCGGCGCCGTTCATGTGCCCTACAAATAACAAAATTCGTGATGACGAAACGAACGAATAACGTCAGCGTGAGCACTCGTGATGCTCCCCCCAAGAGCCCGAACCTGAAAAGGTATCAAAGGAAACCGACGATGGTTTCGTGATGGTGCAAAGGAGGGAGCGCCGTCAGCGAGCGTGAGTGTAGCTAGGCACATAATCACCAACAACATGATAACAATACCTACACGTTAAGACCTCCCTTGGCTCATTATAATCCGCGCACAACTTCATTAAACCATTGAAAGGGGTGTCATAATCTTCAACAGATGAGTTCACCCATACAACTCATTACGACAATGGCTAATTTGTCACCCTCTGTGGGAGCCACCCCTGTCACCACCTGATCAGGTAGGCGACCCTCTGGGAGGGAAGAGGGCAGTTATTAGATTATAACTCACAGACGACCGGAGGTTATATTGTTCAGTGATTGTCACAGTTTGTCGTAGGGGAGGTAATCGCCTCGTAGGGGAAGAAATTGTTTAAAAATATTTTATTCATGCTCTTACGCGTTCGCTTAAGTTGGGCTTTCACCTTTCACACGGCTTTTGATTTAAAAGTTTTTGCTTCAGTAAATTTTGCATGGAGATAAATGTAGGTGTGATTAAGCTCAACACGTTAGGGCAAATCAAAGGGTGGATGTCTACTGATTATCTTGCTCGCTCATGCTCGTGGCTAAATAATGTCAGCCGCAGGGTCGAACTTCGTTTGCGGAATGTGTTCGAAAGAACCTGGAACGCATAGGCATTTGGAGAAAACGGATGCATCTTAGTCAGTAAGAGTCTGACACTCCTTCCTCTCTGGGCGGAGCGTAAGGAGTCATCTGATGATTTCCCGTTGAAAAAAAAGGATCAAACGTCGAGGTTAAGCTACGCTTACCGAGGTCAGTCTGTGGATGGGTGACCATCTGTTACATACCGAGATTCCACCGTGTCTCGTAAAGCACGTTAAGCCGTTGGTCCCGGCTGTCATTTGAACATCTTTGACAGTCGTTATGGATAGTCAGAAGCCAGAAAATCTGTCAGCAGACTTGCCAAGGTATGGTAGATCTTATCCAGTTACTGGGTTGTTAGTAAGAAATCATTTCATTAAGCAAAAAACAAAACAACATTCGTTTGTGTTTATTTTGATTTTGAATAAGTAATTCAAATCAGGATCAGCCAATTTTAATAGTTTTGTATCTATTGAAAATGCCCTGGGTTGGTAGAACGGGCTATTTCCGTGGTAATCATATTAATCGTTAATAGATAGTCAATTGCTTGTCACACGGAACTTTCACGACTATAATCCTCACAGGGGTATGCAGACATATTATGCTGTTGTACGCCAAAGTCACAATTGCTTGCATTCGTTTTTATGAGATGCGTAGGAACTTTTTGCCACATCTTTGGGCTGCCCGAAATAATGCTTAAAACAAAGCTGTATGCTGAACCCAAAAGATGATAATCCAATGATTCGTCTAAAACTATTTTCAATTGAGTCATGGAAAAGTGCGGGATGGCATAGGTATTCCTCCATTATGACGTTTCCAGCCCAAAAACCATAACACAAACATGGCGCAACAGCTTATAGTTAGTATGTTTCATTCACCGACGCACCTTGAATCTCTTGCATACGACTGTTTTGTTTCTGGCAAAACACATTTATGGCGTTTAACTTTTTTATCCATAGGCCGATTTCTTAGTGTCAAAAATGCAGCAACAGTCTAACCTCGACGATGAAGGCTCGGGCACCTATTTCTGTCTGCAAAGTTTAAAGGAACATAACATGAATGGCATAATTCGAACCTACCCGTGTCGGGGTGCCCTAAGCTCCCTGTGCCCTATGTTCAGCTATACTTGGCTAGACCAATCATTAACGATATTGAACCAAGTCATTTCCGTAGCTGTTCAATTGAATGCCAGGATGTACTGCTGATTAAATGTCAACGTCCTCCCCGCACACCCTGCAATGAACCTGTGTATCAGATTTCCCGAAAACCACATGGCAATATTCATAATGTCTAGACAATGTGATAAATAAGGATCTTAAAGAAGTTAAAATAATAATTATTTACTTCGCCCTAAGTAGCTATCATTATTCATAATGCCCGCTCATTATAAAAATGCCTCAATTTATTGCTTGGTCCATAACATACCTAATATAAAATTCTTCCGTTACTGATGAGTGATACTGATTACTATTGGTATTGTAGGTTTTGGGGAGTGTAGTGCCCCCCGCACTAAGAGGAAATTTCCCGAACTTCCTACGGGACCAGGAAAAAACTGGATATATATGCGCGTACGCAGTCGCGCTAGTAGACAAAAACTAGTAAAAAATAAAAAAACTTTTAACGAGCTTTAAATTGATGTACTCAGTCAACCAGTCGACGCTCCTTGGTTCTCTTGCATTAATTTTTTTAGATTTTGTTTCTAGCACTAGGTAAACTTTTATGACGTTTAACTTTTTTTCTATACAAGCAGACTTTGTGTCCAAACCCAACCAAAGATAGGTACTGCTCTTTTTCATTGGTATGCACATTTTCTTAAATAAAAGTCCTCAATAATTCTTCTTCTTTGACGTTTGATGCATTATTCTTTTAAAGAAATCCTAAGCATTAAGTAGATGACCACGTTTCGAACCTGTGTTGTAGGTATCAGCCTCAGTACCTACTTAGGTACTTAATCATAATATAACATAAGCCTTAACGCGGTAATTATTAGGTACCTACCGACTGAATTATGTCCATAACACCCCTCAATCTCAGTTGCAGTTGGATAACAGCGTCAGGCACCATTTGACTGGCATTTATGATGAGCTGGACCCATTTGTCGCAGCCGCGAGGCATAGACCTACTATATGATGTTTGAAAAGCCGAATGCAATTATTGTTTTCCTTTTTTTACCAATTTGTTTTGTTTTTCGTGTAGGTAAACGTGTGGGGGCCTTTATGTATGGATGTGATGTGTGTATAATACATAATTTTGTTTATTTCTTCTTTTCTTTCTAGAATATGTCTGGTGAGACGTTAGTGCGAACACTAGAGTAGGAACGAAAACCAAGCAACGCACTTGGAAAATCTTACGTGCCCGCAGTAGAGAGATTAGCTTTTATTTTGACTATTCATAAAAGCTGAAACGCTAGTAACAAAAAAGGAAAAATATCTATGTATCTCTTGCCACGTTTGCAAATAAGTTAATGATTATGATTATGAAAAATTAACAATTAAAATACTCGTGATGTATACCTACCTAGAATGCTCGCTGGCGAAGTTTAGTGTGTTCGAAAATTATAGTATTTTTGTACTTAGTTGTTATTTCTAGTAGTAATTTCGAGTTACCGTAACTTTGTATAATTTATGTACCTACCTACATCTATTAGAAATTATGGTTGAAACCAAGAGAGCTAACTCAATAGCACCCGTCTTATAATTGAATATGTTGAATTAAGTAAATATAAGTTTAATTAAATAATGATAAACTGCTCTTGCCGTTTGTATTACCTAATTGTAAAAGGTATTTTAGGTATCATTTATCAGCGCAGTAGTGCATCACCTAGTGTTGCCGCATCATAGTCTGCTGAGTTTTATGCCAAAAAAGTAATTTTCTTTAACTATTTACTTTAATTAAGAGAGGTTAGGTACTTAATTCTATATAAAAAACAAAACCCCTTTTTTGATGCTATATTTTAGTTCGTTGTAGGTAAGTGTCGTGTATTTTTAATTTAAATTATTTTCTTAAAAAGACAAGTTATTACTTATAGATAGCAGTAAAGAAAAATAAAATATCACAGGAATTTAATAATATAAATATAATTTTAATCCTACTTATACGGGGTGATTTTTTAGTGTGCGTGGATGCCCAAATCCGAAACTAAATATCTAAAAACACTGAAAGGAGTCTCGAGCCCGATTTTGATAAACTAAAACTGCATAAACCTAACCTATCTAAACCATAACTGATATTTTTTCGAAAATCCAATGATGCAGTTGTAGACTCTCGGGAAAATTAAAAACGTATTTTGTCTTCCCCCTACTTCCCTGTATACCTCAATGCTGTTTTATATTTCCCTATAGGTAGGTATTCATTTTCTTGAACATGCAACCCTATCAATTCTTTATATTTTCCGCATCGTTTTCGCTAAAGACTTGATACCTGTACCTACTTTCCCACTTCAAATTAAAAGCCTGCTTCATATCTGCCTAAATCAGAGGGTCCTCACCTCATCACATTTTTTTTTGTTTCACGATGAGCTCTTTCTTAACAGCCGCACGGACCAATCTTCAAGGTTAAGCAACGCTTGCCGAGGTTGGTCTGTGGATGGGAGACCATATTAACATACCGAGACTCCTCCGTGCCTCGGAAAGCACGTTAAGCTGTTGGCCTCGGCTGTCATTTGTAGATCTTTGGCAGTCGTTACGGATTGTCAGAAGCCAGAAAATCTGACACCAGTCTTACCAAGAAGTATCGTGTTACCCAGTTAATGGGTTGTGGAGGTCTGGTAGGCAGCCGCTCCATGTAAAATACTGGTATTCAGCTGAATCCGGTTTGACTGGGAGCCGACCCCAATTTGGTTGGGAAAAGGCTAGTCAGATGATGATGAGCTCTTGACCTCGACCTCGCCAGATGGAAAGCGATGGATGAGGTCTACATTAGGTCAAGCGAGTCTCGAAGACTGCAACTCTTGCTTGAAGACAGACGGGTCATACATAGGTAGTAGTAGTACCTAGTATTCATAGGTAGGTAGGTACATAGGTGGTAGAGAACATATAGACATGATGGCATTGGGTTTAACTGGGTTTAACACTTTGACAGTGCGCATTAGAAATTTAGGACGTGCTTAATAATTAAAGATTTCTCAATAAACTAACTAGGTAAGATCAGGTAGGTATCTATATATCTATACTACACACATTGGACCAGGTACATAATTTATCCGTCTAACTAGGAAATTTAAACTTTCCTTCCTGTGTATTTCACAATGTCTGGTTAATTTATAATTACCTAATTATAATTATATTCGTAGGTATTCTTACAACACTCTAACAAGAATATTCTCCGCAAAACTCCGCGGATTTCAGGCGTAGGTAATAATTTGTACGGTTTTAACTACGCGGTGAAAAAATCTGTTTTAGAAGTACCTAGGTGCCTTTCTAATTGATGTCGATTAGAGGCACACACGACGATCATGAAAATTAAAGAAAAATGTACAAACCTGCAATCACAGTGATCACTCCAAATTCAGCAGCCAGCGCTATCCATAGCCGGCATAGATAATAGAACCGCACAAAAAATACTAAACAACTGGGAACGGACAGTCCATCACAAAGTGAGCATCGGAACACCGGTCACTGCACTGAACGAAAACCAAAAAACTGGCCAAAGATGGCAGTTGCAAATTCAAAATTGGTGTGACGTCGGAAAGGCGCGCGGCAAGTGGCCGCGGCAAACACCCGCGCGACCTGGCCGCGTCGCGTGCGCCGCCACTCGCTGCCAAAGGGCGGTCGCCCGCTTCAATAATTCAGACGCGCGACCAACGGCAACACGTCGCGCGCCTCCCCCTCAACACGCCGCGCCCATATCGCGCTATCCCGCTCCCACTGTTGCGCATTTACTACGTTTGATCTCGCCTCTCCCTTCTTCCTGTACCTCCTACGTATTCGCGTCCCCCTCGCACTCATTAGGCGGGTCTTATGTCGTGTATTATGCAGTGTTTGGCGAACGTTTTATAAGGTTTGCGCAGCGATGCACAGAGTAGGGGACGGAGCAGAGACTTCAGAATTAGTTAATGTTCGAAGTATCCTAGTGGGCATTGTACCTAATGTAGACGTATTATGTAGAAAGGCATTTCCTAAATATAGGTAGGTACCTAATGAACGGATGCTTTAACTTGGTGGTTATAAATAATGGGAAACCTACCTACCTACTTATTTATAACTAGTCTAAGTAAGTACTAAGACTGCTACATTATCTACTTTTCAATGATCTCAGTAGTAGTTATTAGGTAAGTATTAATTAATATTTATTTCAGAAAATAATTCCACATAAATGTGTTAGTAAAACTTACAACTATGTTAGTAGGTACCTATCTTATACCGACATTTTACAATTTACATATTTGGCTGATGCTGGAAAGCTCAAGAACTAAGAGGTGTGTGGGGTCGTTGGACCTTACTGCTCACACGATAAGAAGAAAGTAAGAGTGTTCGGTAAGAGCCGCGCCCCACAGCCCGGCCCTACAGCCCGGCCCTACAGCCCGGCCCTACAGCCCGGCCCTACAGCCCGGCCCTACAGCCCTGCCCTACAGCCCGGCCCTACAGCCCGGCCCTACAGCCCGGCCCTACAGCCCGGCCCTACAGCCCGGCCCTACAGCCCGGCCCTACAGCCCGGCCCTACAGCCCGGCCCTACAGCCCTGCCCTACAGCCCGGCCCTACAGCCCGGCCCTACAGCCCGGCCCTACAGCCCGGCCCTACAGCCCGGCCCTACAGCCCGGCCCTACAGCCCGGCCCTACAGCCCGGCCCTAAAGCCCGGATTGCGGCAAGCCCAGCAAGTCACCGCGAGGCTCGGGCCCGGCTGCAAACGCCACTTATTAATTCAAAAGTAGGTATGACCAGTCGGACCCCGATAGCGTATTCGTGGCTTTAGCCCAAAATTTATTCATAAATATCTATGCTCTATATACATATAAACTTTATTTGCACATAAATACGCTATAGGTACCTACATAAAGCTCTGTGAGTTATAGCAAAGATAAACATTGATCAGGTAGGCCAACACCATGGAGGAGTGCACCGCGCAGCACCCAACCCGTGCAGTATGCGATGTGCCACAGGATTGCACCCACTATCTAACCCTCGCGGCGTTGCTCAGGGTTCGGGTTCAGTTTTCTTCATCTCTCACTAACCCCATCCTTCTCGACCCGGATAGACGAGTTTTGTTTTTGCAGTAGGTAGGTACTTAGGTGCAGACCTACGTACTTACTCGTTTCATCCACGTTTACCTGTAAGAAAGGATAAAAGAATAGGTACCTAGGTACCTATACATACCTACCTATTATTTTTATCTAGTCACGTGGAGAGAGAAATCATTTGTTAAAACGTTTTTAGGTTCGTGTTTTCAATTTTGTATAATCTCGTTCACCCACATCCATCACTAAGCCTCAGGGCATCCTATCTCGTTCAAATTTTTGTGTCTGATGCATGCTCTTTGGCTCTTCGCTCAAGAACACGTCCATCCCTATGTAAGTCTCACTAACCAATTCAGATTGCTGCAAGTCAATTAGGTATATATACTTAATCGTTTCAGAATATTATGCATATACTTATTACATACTTAATAAAGAACCTATGTAATACATGGCTATGTATGTATGGAATATAGCGGTACCGAAAACGCCCTCTAGTGTCAATGTGTAACTATTCCTACTATAAGTCTGGAAGAACCATAGACGTAGGAGCAACAGCCCATGACGAAGCTTCCCACACGCATCAAGTTTAATAGAACCACACTAGATGTCGCTGTATTAGATACTGGATGATTTTGAGTAGCCTCATTCTTAGGGGAGCCCATGATGCATAATGTGATTTACTCGAGTGTCGCGGAAACCTAATAGATTTGGTAGATTTGATGATGAATATGGTCCTATCATGTTTCCACTTTCAGCGGTGCGAAGCGTCTACAGATTTTCAAAATTGTAAAAAAACAATGATATGGAAATACTCAAGCGTGTCAGATATTATAATGATATGTCAATTTTTTTTTTGAAAACTCGATCGATGATGTCATGCCGGCCGGTCATTGACCGGGAAAAAGTTCCTGCTTTATTTCTTCCCATTCCGGATTACAGGTGAAAGTTAGGTACCTACGAAAAGATCTGGCCTTCCATAATTGCGCACATATATTATGTCATAGCATCTTGCGTCTTTTCGTGGAGATGCTTTGGAGACCCAGTAAATGATTACGGCAAGAAGTCATGCTGTCAGATATTAGCAGCATTGACTCTTGCGTCTTGGTTCAAAGCATCCCTCAAATGAATATTGTCATCCGCTCTAAGCTTTTGTTGCTTTCGGGAAATAAAATTTAACCTTTCAGAAATCATCTACGCCATCATATCCACAAATATTTGTAATAATTCAGTGCATTAAAACAGTTGGTCTTAATCATTAAACGGTATGCATAATATTGCATACATGACACATTCTTATTTCTTAAGGAATCCTGCTGAGGAATAGTTAAATAATAGTCAGCTAGGAAACACCGGCCTCATCTAGCTTAAAATGACCAAAAAATATTGACGTGTAAAAGTGTTATGTTTAACCTACTTACAAAATAAATATCATTTATCATTTATCATTTATCATTTATCATTTAATATCCATCGTCTCCTGATACAAACCTTACCGGATATTGTAGCGGATCATATGCGCGGTTTAATTCTGACACTCGTTTTAGCTGTCCGTCTCTACCGTGCAGTAGGTACTATATCCCTGGGCCCTTTATCTTCATCGACCAACAGAACGGCCACTTCATATAAGGAAGGAGCGTTTTAAATCTTCCCCTGTGTTCTTTCTGAGGTGTGCGATCAGAGTAAATAATTAATTTTTCACACCACCTGATCGAAAACGTCAAATTATATGTCATGCCAACCTAACCTAAAGTGAGTCATTTTTGGCCGGTGGCACAGCCGGGCAATAATATTGTACTGGATTTCATTATAACCCGCTGGTCAATAATGTGATTTAAATTTGGAACCTCATCTGTCTGCTCAATTGACGGTATATTAGGTACTTACAACGCCTTCTGTCTCTGTCTCTCTCTTTCTGTTCCAGAAAGAGGAAAGATATTCTCGATACTCTTACTACTTAGGGATGATATTCTCGAATTTCTACAAAATCATAAGGATTGACCAGGGTCCAGGATTGAAGACAATATTATAAAAATAATTGGTTATATACGGATTATTGTATAAAAGGATAAGAATAACACTTAAAAACCATTTATAGTCGATTTATTAATTTAAAACTATTTTCTCGAGCATCTCCTATGACGTTCTATATTCAAATAGCATACAGCCAAGCGTCCGAACCCATTCTACCAGCTGATATAAAGCTCTGTATAAAGCTTTGTGTACACATAAATTGTATTAGGTTGCTAACAATAGGCCTGCACATATTTACTTACCCACAGAGAAGTAAAAAAAAAAACGAAAATCGAGTTGGTCGTGGCCGCTATGTGGTAGGTATACCGAATGGAACGCAAAAAAGGCGCGAATAATGCAAATCCGTATGGTATTAAACTAACTTTTTTTAAGTAGGTATACAGTATAATTCTAAATATATATCTCTACTTTAGTGTTTGTAAATTTAAAATACTTTGTTTTTCGTATTATGGCTTCTTATTTTCTCACAGGAGGTGTGAAAAGTAGAGTATCCTCCTCGGGGATAAAGGTGTCTTTGCCTTGGGCTAGCTTGAATCCCTCGCTGCATTCAGGATTCTTGTATTAACTCCCTCGCTACGCTCGGGAGTTAACTCCCGAATCCTTCATATGGTTCGAGATTCAATATGACGCCCGTGACACAAGACACTGCTTTATCCCCTGGGTGCATAATCTACTATTAAACTCTCCGGGGTGTTGAATTCGATACTATGTTTAAAACTTCGTATGTAAACATTGTGGTTATTCAACATAGTCTGCAATTCGTTTATCAAATCTAGTTTTAGCATGGGGGCCGTGTTTGATAGTAATGATAATTGGTCAGCATCTGAAATAAAATATATCTGCAAAAATACGACGACCTATTGAGGAGCTCAGCAGCACCGGCATAGAGTGTCATATAGACGGAGTGTGCGTGAATAACATCAGCTACGCAGACGATATGGTGTTGCTGAGCCCTTCGATTAGTGCCTTACGAAGGCTCCTGAAAATTTTTGAGTCCTACGCGGTGGCCAATGGGCTCAAATACAACGTACTACTAATACTTTACAAGTATTCGTTCCGAATTTCACCCTAAGTCGTATAGCTCTAAATAAAGTCGAGCAATATAAGTATTTGGCCACTGGGTCACCGAGGATCTTAAGGACAGTGTGGATATCGAAATGTTGGCCCGCAGGTTTTCACGGTGCACAGGGACTGTCGAAGTTGCGCTTTTTAAAGCGTAGGTACCTACTGTCAGTCCTTTTACACCTGCAGCCTGTGGGTTAACTATAGGTACATAGTGGACATACAGCGATCTGCGCGTTCAGTACAAAAAGGCGTTCCGGGTGCTGACGTGGCTGCCGCGGCACTGCAGCGCCTCCGCGATGTTCGCGGCGGCTGACACGGCCGGCTTTGCGGCCATCATGCACAAACAGTGCGCATCTATCATGCGCCGCACGCGCGACAATCCCAACACCATACTGCGCGCGCTGGTGGTCCGGTGGGACTCTCCGATGCTGGCTCGCTGCATACGGCTGCACGCAGTCGTATAGTGATTTCACACCATCATCGGAGAGTTCACCTGGACCTGCCACTTAGTGTTTAATGGCTTATTATTTGTTACTAACACTAGTTTGTAAGCTCGCAATTCTACTAACAAATATGGATGTAATCTTAGGGTGAATCTGAAATAAATGATTTATTATTGTTCTCTATATTATTAAACAAACTTGTCCTTCTACCTTAAAGGTGGACATAAAATTTCCCTCTCCAATTTATTTCGCCCCAAAGGAAGTCATCTGAAAAAAGCTATTAGGGTACGTACCTACGTTATTAAAAAAATGCGCGGATAATGTATTATTATTTGTCAAAAGACTTTTAATTGGTTCTGGTGGCTCTTCAATGTTAGGAGAATAACTCGAATAACTTTTCCAGACGCGCAGCACATAGGTACCGTTCGCTCCATCAGTCATTTTTTAGCAAAACATTCAGGACAAATCTTATCATTAGTCCGATTTGGATGCTGTTTTGATGAGCATTATCAATTTGAGGATCGTAACTAAATGCCGATCTATGAGCTAAAATTCTATTGCGCGTCCTAGTTGTTAAGAGTACACATGCCGCCCGGTCGAACTCAACGGTGGGCGCGGCCTAAACGCTTGCTATTTCATCAAGCGACGCGCGAGAAAGGGAAATGCACAATCATTGTTGTTAGAAACGGGCGCGTAAAAATTGATGAGTAGGCTTCTAGAATTAGTGTTCTTATGACAAAATTACTGAATTTTTTGATTCGAAGTAAAGTTATATAAATTCTTGAATAAATAAACTACTCCTGTACGCATTTAGTTTTAGAGATTTCATACTCCTTCTGTTATTTAATTACGTCGAAAGTTGCGTTAAATTACGGGTTAATTAAAATATGGAAATTTTGAGGCTGATAACTTTAAAATGACTAAATATTTTTAAATTCTGTTTTGGTACAGGCATAGATCGCAACAAGACAAAACAGTATTATGCCCGTCTTGGAACAAGAAATGTCAAACAATGGAGTAATCATCCTAAAAAAATTGTATGGAGAAATGCGTGGCTTGTGCAGCCTTAACGACCGTTGTCTATCTCTCCGTGCGGATCGTGCTACATACCGCTGCGAGCGTTCAGCGCTAGATTCCCGTGCACGCGTTCGCGAGTTCCTAGCTCTATTTTCAGCAAGACGCTGCGAGCGCTCGGCGCTCGACTGTCGTTCGTATAGCTGCGACGATGTCGCATTTTTTTCTGCAAGACGAAGTGAGTGCTCGGTGCTACATTCCCTTGCCCGTTCTCAGCAAGCTGCTCTGGCAGACTTACTTTAAAATTTATATTATTAGTATGGATTGACTGTATGTTACGTGGCATGGTGCCACCCATCGATGTGTAAATAATAAATAAAACACCAGTAAATATTTTAAACCAACTTTATTTTTAGCTAAAATATAATAATTCATACATCAAAGAAGTTCCCTAATTATACAGTAATAATACCGAGATAATACGAAAAAAAAAAACATAAAAATGTATTAAAATAAAATAGTAGGTAATGATAAAAATAAAAAAAAAAGAATATAAGTAGCTACCTCAAGTAATACTAGGACAGACTGAACAGGGGATGCTTTGTGCGAGTTTGAGCGTCGACTCTAAAACTGTTTCAGATCTTGAGAAGGAAGGAGAAAGGGGGAAATGGGCACTGGACGGTTGTCGGGTGGACATCAACAAACAACTACTAGAACAACGAACAAATGTTTGGAGGAAAACAAATCGTTGTACGAAATATAAAATGGCACTAAAATTGTTCATCCACTAACGAAATAATTTAGAAAAGTTAACAAGTACCCAAACATATTGCTCGCTGCTCCTCAACATGACACGGTCTCTGTATGAGCTTATTTGATTAACTTTTTAGGCATATTATCGAGCTTTCACGAGTTTAAACAGCTCTCAATATTTTGTTTTAAAGATTATCCCATCATCTTATTAAAATTACATAATCCTGAGTCGTTTGAAGGAGTATTTGGTTACTATTCGAGCTGTACAGAGACCGCCTCACACCAAAACTTAACGTAAACACAACGCAGTCAGAACCGTGAAACAGACAGAAAACAACACTTGACGTCAACTAGAAGAGAACACCGATGATTATGTCCACAACATTGCTTACCATTGTACAGTCAACTATGCTAAATATGGCAAACGGTCCTTGATATGCAACGTCCGAAAGAGACAGAGCGAGGCGGCGCCACGCGTGCGAGCGAGACGCCAAGCAGATAGTGGACAGAACAGAAACCTACCTATACTTACGCCTAACGACGACGCGTCTTCGTTTGCCATTTCCCGTCAGCGTCACTAACACATAGCCACTTAGTACCTAATTGTTAGTAAAAATCCCTTAACGCATTCAAAATATATATATAATTAATATAGTCATTATAAAGTAGCTGATCCTAAACCGATACCATCTGTATAATGTGTATAATATCGTACATCTATTTATTTTTTTCAAATAACTCTGTGCCTAATATACATTTAAGCCGATTTTGTCGAGAAGCTCGTAAAGGGTTAAGTGTTGGACATTTTTTGTCGAAAGACAAATACTTTTTAAAACTACAGACATGGGGGAATCACGAAGCGTTTTGTACCGTAAATAAATGCGTCTTTTTCTCTTGTACTAAACTAAATGCGGGAAACTGGCGAGGATCCAATATGGCGCCGACTTAACCTCAAACTGAATGAAACAAATTTCAAAGTAATACGCCATTTTGAATGTCCCCGTTTTTTGCAACTGAAAGATGTAGAACCAGTGAAGCGTACATTATCTTATGTATCCAATAATATACAATCATAGTATCTGACCGCTTACATACTAATTATCTTCTTATGACCGATTCCATACGAAATTACAACGACTACGATTTAATACATACAGTTTTTTTTTCATTTGTCTTAAGTGTAGAAACGAATAGAAAAAGTGTAAGAGCTCTATAGTTTAGAACAACGACATATTTCCTTCTACGAAAGCAAGCGAGGAGTCAAATTATATTTCGTTTTACGTATAAATTTGATATGATCATTTTTTAAAGACCTTAGAATAGACTACAAATAAAATGTATGCAGTCGCGACCAATGTACGCAAAATTAACGTCAAATCTCACTTTTTATAACGTTTTTGACAGTTGACTGACAGCTGGTGAAAACCTGAAGTTGCCAAATTGAAAATAGAAATCGTTTAGCCAGATTTTCGTGTTCCAATAATCTCATAAATGTAAAAAATAATCTCAAATTGCACAGCTGAAAACCGACGGTCAAAACTAAAGTGTTCTCACACTTCGATATTTCTAGGTTAAAAGTGAAATTTTCCGCTGGTCTTTACGTCTATCGATCGCGACGTAGCATATCAAGTCTTGTGCCACGCGTGTGTTTGTGCCGAAAGCTTCCATACAACTACATAGGTACAATAACCGACAGACGCGGCTTATGAAATCAATTCCGTTACCGAAATGTACTGAAATGTCTCGCTTCGTTTCGAAATGCGATGTTTACATACACGATTCTATAATATAGAAGAAGATATAAATATCTTCCGTGGTTGATTATATTTTAAGTACTCCCAGCTCACTCTGTGGGCATTCAGCCTTGATGCTAACTGGCTAATCATAAGACCAATATGAAGGATTGATGTTCTAGCTGACATTTTTAAAAACATCTTTTCGAACGTCAAAATAGTTGCCAAAGACGCTTTGCTAAAAGTCTTGGTTCAAAAACAGTGTTATTGAAGAAACAGGTACTTAAATGTTGTTGGTTTTTTAAGGTTGTTTTCTTTTTATTAACATCGATATCATCTAATTATATTAATTTGATCTTTATTTTCCGTTCTTCAGTAACATTGTTCTGCCATTTTTTTGTATCAATCCTTACTTCATACATGTTTTTGCAGAAATTTGAAATACACTAACAAGATGTAAAAAGATAGAGCATCGGAATCCATTGCGGTATTTTCAAAACATCAATATCATAGTGACGAATGACAAAACGCAATGGATTTAAACACAAAGTACCTAGTAGATACAATGTAGACAAACAGCTTTTGGAAACGATGAATTCACACATACAAAGAAAACAATATTTAAATTAATGTACTTTTAAGCTGTCCATTTTCCATTATGAACCTTATTTCAATCTCACAAAGATCAGAATTCAGTGCAACTTAGCTTAGCTTACTATATCTGCGATTTGCTAGGATTTATGACATTGTAAGTCAACTCTGTTCTCTAATACTTAAAGTTGTTATTCGAGTTACTTGCAAACACGTATACATCATCTTTTTATTTCACAGTTTATTGTTTTTATTGTATGTGTAAGTTAAAAATCGTCGTTTCGAAGAGTCATTTTACTTATTGTAAGTTAGGTAGTGTTATATTAGAAGTCGTGTATGGGAACATGGCAGTCGAGTCGCCGCGGGTGAGGTCGGGGGGCGGCGCTAGTGCGCATTACATCGTGCTGTTGTCCCACTCCAGCTGACTGATGTTTCTGTACTTGTGCTCCTTGCCGGGCATCACTAGAAAGAGAAAGGGCGTTAGTTGAGAAAACTTAGGTGCTTACTAATAACTATTTAATTTCATAAAATACATTGTTATGTCTTTGCGTAAAGGTTATCAATTCATGAGTTAAAGTTACAATATTCTGACGATCACTCTAGTTTATTAAATAAGCCATTATACCAGGTCGTTAAAAACAAAATCTATTTCTTAAGAAGCATTCTGCATTTCGTTTCCAATGAGAAGAATTCCAGAACATTCCAAAGTGTTATGTATTGCGATATGACCTGCCATTATGCCCATTCCCTTATAAAATCCCATTGTAATTTTTGAATAGTGTACAATAAAGAGTATGTCTAGTCTACTCTCTGTCAGGAATTCGAAGCTCGCAGTTCGAGGTATACTTGTAGAGTACGTTTTAGTGCTTACCTTCGTCGTCGTCGTCGGAGGAGTCGTGCTGGTCGGAGTCGGAGTCGGAGCACGACTCGCCGTCCGACGAGTCGGCGCCCGCGTGCGTGCCGCAGGACGGCGCCGCTTGCTGCCACACACAAAATAGTTGCTTACTGACTGTTTAATGTTGGTGTAGACTGCAACCACCCGTTTTATTCGACAATGAAGCATATCATGCCGTTTCACTCAGACAGTGCAGACCAATGCCTCGGGACGTGCAACTATGCTTCGAGACTTGTGACTGAATGCTTCGAGATGTGTGACCGAATGCTTTGGTATGGGTGACCGAATACTTCAGGACGTACGGTCGAATGATTCGGGACGCACAACCGAATACTTCGGGAAATACGACGGATTGCTTTGGGAACGTATGCACGACTGCATGAGCAACTATTATTATGATGATAACTTACTTCCTCCATAGGATTAACAGTGATAGTAAGCGCGGAGTCGTCCCAGGCCATCTCGGCGTCGGTGCGCGCGCGCAGTGTGTGCAGCGCGTGCAGCGCGGCCGGGGCACGCGCGCGCGGGCTGCGGGCTGCGCGCGCGCGTGCCACGGCGATGCCCGCCACTACCACCAGCACGCCGCACGACACCACGCCGATCAGGAGAGCTACGTGGTCTGTAAGAAAATAAGTTACAAAATACAAAAAGTACAAAATAGTTTAACAGAAAAAAATTGAAGGAATTGCTTTTGACTAGGGACTGCACTGTATCTGCCAGTGTACTAACTTTTGACTAGGGACTGCACTGTATCTGCCAGTGTACTAACTTTTGACTAGGGACTGCACTGTATCTGCCAGTGTACTAACTTTTGACTAGGGACTGCACTGTATCTGCCAGTGTACTAACTTTTGACTAGGGACTGCACTGTATCTGCCAGTGTACTAACTTTTGACTAGGGACTGCACTGTATCTGCCAGTGTACTAACTTTTGACTAGGTACTGCACTGTATCTGCCAGTGTACTAACTTTTGACTAGGGACTGCACTGTATCTGCCAGTGTACTAACTTTTGACTAGGTACTGCACTGTATCTGCCAGTGTACTAACTTTTGACTAGGGACTGCACTGTATCTGCCAGTGTACTAACTTGTTGAGCTCACGTCGCTCACTATTAAAGTACTTAATTGGTCGGTTTGAAAAATTGTCAACACAAGCAAACTCGACGAAACTTCACGTCCCGTCATCCTCTTCGTGTTAGGTTCCTTTAACAGGCTCTCTGTCCGCACAGCAGATAAACAAAAGTTAAACAATCAGCGAAGATCACATTTGGGTATAAGACTGTGTACCCGTTACACTTTAAAGATATCTAACACGAAGGGGATGACGGCAAAGACCACAATGTCAGATGTGTTTATGAGACTTACTAGTAGGCATCTGCTCCGTGTGCAGGTCGATGAGCCGGGGCGCGGGGATGTCGGCGGCGTGCGCGTCGCTGCGCGCATGCGCCGCGTACACGCGCGGCACCACGCTGTGGCCCTCGCCGCGGTGGTGCGCGTGCTCGCTCTACCAGGGGAAAGGCCATGGTATAGTGATGAACTAGATCTCTATTAGTTTTTCCATTGAACAATATCTTGTACAACCTCACGTCTCAGGTAACAATTACCCTGATACATAGAATGAATGACGACACGATTTGACAGTTGTTCTTAGTTCGGGTTCGGGCGGAGTAGAAAACGCCCGACACTAAAGGCCAAAACTACGGACTTCAGACTTAGAGAGTAGACCTTTAGGCTTAGTTCCTAACGAGTCATTTGGCAAGTAGCGAAGTAAAACGAACGTACACAAATGTTAAATGTTCGCTAGCGCCCGCAATGCGCGCTTGGTGCTATCGCGAGTCACCTGGCGGTGTTAGTGCGCCGTTTGGTGATTTGTTTTCTTCTTATTCTTCGTAGTTCCCTCACTACAGAGGTTCGAGACCTCACGCGACGCGTCTCCAACACTTGTGGTCTTCCGCAGAGTGGATCGCTCGGTATATGCCCCCAACAGTCTGCGTGTATCCATCTTGCCGGATTTTATTTCACTTAGTTATTTGGTGGTCGTGTCACCTGCTTATCCCTGGCGACGGCGTCCATCTTGTCGGCCATGCCGCTGGGGTGCAGCTCGCGGGAGAGCCCCGCCTCGCTCGCGCCCGACATGTGCGGGTGCACCACTGTCAGCTGCCAACCAAACACACGTAATTTGATGTTAAACATACTGTGGAGCAACACACTAAACACGGAAACTACATTTTACACAAAATACAAATTCTTTGCCTCTTCATTTCTGGAATTAGAAGTCGGTTAAAAAGCAGTCGTAATAGTCCGATGTCGGGAATAGTCCCTCCAAGTAAGATTAGTGCAGGTCGGGAATAGTCCGAAGACGGACGTCTGAACTATGACGAGGCGGGACACGAGAGTGTGACGAAGGTCACACTGATGTCGTGGTGTATGCTGTGCTTGTGTGATGGTGTGTGTGTGTGACGTACCGTCTGCACGTATTCATTGCTGGTGAAGCGTCCGTTGAGCTCGGAGCACGTCAGCTTGAACACGCGGTTCAGGTAGTACGCCGGCTTCTTGTTGCTGTACTCGATCTCACGGAGCACCTGACAATAAAACCAACATTAGTAAAAGGTCTCCATTCCTCCTTGCCTCGGAAAGAACGTTAAGCCGTAGATCTCGGGTGTTGCGGAATTTGTTTGAAAGAGTCACCGCGGCCCTGGAGCGCAAAGGGCATAAGGAGGACACGGACTTTCATTTCACATGCTAAAAAAAAGAAAAGACTGAGCAAGATAAATTTATTTTGATTTTTATTCTATCCCACATGTGAAGTTATAGAGCATGGATGAGGCTGGTACAAGAGCGTGGGGATTAGCACACAGGCTAGGCTAGCAGACTGTTCCCTGTTACCTTCTGGTAGTTGTGCACGGTGTCGGCGCCGGTGAGGATGACTCCGTCGCGCGTGACGGCGGCGCGGATGTCGTAGCGCAGCGGCAGCTCGGCCACGTCGCGCAGCGCCAGCTGCTCGTGGTCCGGGTTCAGCGCCGGGTACACCGACACAGGCTAGGCTAGCAGACTGTTCCCTGTTACCTTCTGGTAGTTGTGCACGGTGTCGGCGCCGGTGAGGATGACTCCGTCGCGCGTGACGGCGGCGCGGATGTCGTAGCGCAGCGGCAGCTCGGCCACGTCGCGCAGCGCCAGCTGCTCGTGGTCCGGGTTCAGCGCCGGGTACACCGACACAGGCTAGGCTAGCACTGTTCCCTGTTACCTTCTGGTAGTTGTGCACGGTGTCGGCGCCGGTGAGGATGACTCCGTCGCGCGTGACGGCGGCGCGGATGTCGTAGCGCAGCGGCAGCTCGGCCACGTCGCGCAGCGCCAGCTGCTCGTGGTCCGGGTTCAGCGCCGGGTACACCGACACAGGCTAGGCTAGCAGACTGTTCCCTGTTACCTTCTGGTAGTTGTGCACGGTGTCGGCGCCGGTGAGGATGACTCCGTCGCGCGTGACGGCGGCGCGGATGTCGTAGCGCAGCGGCAGCTCGGCCACGTCGCGCAGCGCCAGCTGCTCGTGGTCCGGGTTCAGCGCCGGGTACACCGACACAGGCTAGGCTAGCAGACTGTTCCCTGTTACCTTCTGGTAGTTGTGCACGGTGTCGGCGCCGGTGAGGATGACTCCGTCGCGCGTGACGGCGGCGCGGATGTCGTAGCGCAGCGGCAGCTCGGCCACGTCGCGCAGCGCCAGCTGCTCGTGGTCCGGGTTCAGCGCCGGGTACACCGACACAGGCTAGGCTAGCAGACTGTTCCCTGTTACCTTCTGGTAGTTGTGCACGGTGTCGGCGCCGGTGAGGATGACTCCGTCGCGCGTGACGGCGGCGCGGATGTCGTAGCGCAGCGGCAGCTCGGCCACGTCGCGCAGCGCCAGCTGCTCGTGGTCCGGGTTCAGCGCCGGGTACACCGACACAGGCTAGGCTAGCAGACTGTTCCCTGTTACCTTCTGGTAGTTGTGCACGGTGTCGGCGCCGGTGAGGATGACTCCGTCGCGCGTGACGGCGGCGCGGATGTCGTAGCGCAGCGGCAGCTCGGCCACGTCGCGCAGCGCCAGCTGCTCGTGGTCCGGGTTCAGCGCCGGGTACACCGACACAGGCTAGGCTAGCAGACTGTTCCCTGTTACCTTCTGGTAGTTGTGCACGGTGTCGGCGCCGGTGAGGATGACTCCGTCGCGCGTGACGGCGGCGCGGATGTCGTAGCGCAGCGGCAGCTCGGCCACGTCGCGCAGCGCCAGCTGCTCGTGGTCCGGGTTCAGCGCCGGGTACACCGACACAGGCTAGGCTAGCAGACTGTTCCCTGTTACCTTCTGGTAGTTGTGCACGGTGTCGGCGCCGGTGAGGATGACTCCGTCGCGCGTGACGGCGGCGCGGATGTCGTAGCGCAGCGGCAGCTCGGCCACGTCGCGCAGCGCCAGCTGCTCGTGGTCCGGGTTCAGCGCCGGGTACACCGACACAGGCTAGGCTAGCAGACTGTTCCCTGTTACCTTCTGGTAGTTGTGCACGGTGTCGGCGCCGGTGAGGATGACTCCGTCGCGCGTGACGGCGGCGCGGATGTCGTAGCGCAGCGGCAGCTCGGCCACGTCGCGCAGCGCCAGCTGCTCGTGGTCCGGGTTCAGCGCCGGGTACACCGACACCACGCATGAGTCCAGCTTCTGGCTCTCTTCTGCGGATAAAAAGAGGGGATTTAGTAAGATAGTCTAATATTCGGTAATTTTGATGATTTATGAGAGACATAAAATAATCTTCTCGACCAAATTTCGGTCACGGTAGCCAATCTCAACTGATATTAGTATAAGTACGCAGAAGATATTATAGTGCCCCAGTGTGTGCGCAAACACAGCTGAACTCTCTCTTTCTGTCCCGTGTGGAGAGATCAGGCGCAGGATCAGTACAACCACGTGCACTAGAGGCACGGGGGTGTGTGACACCACACACCCCCGTGCCTCTATCTGGATAACTTCGGCCTGCTACGGTGAAAATTCTAATGGAAATCCCAGGCACACTTTTTGCCCAAGACCCTTTGCTCGGCAGCCACGCTTGCGTACACGAGACCAACGGGTTAGGGACTGAAGTGGTGTTTCCAGAAGCCTTATTGATACATTTTCAAAGCACAAGACAGAGTATATACCTACTTTGCTCTAACAGGTCTCTTTATTTTGTCATCACTTAAACACAAAATGAAGTCCACAATTCTCTTACCAGCCATGGGGTGTCCGTTTCCTCCCGCCAGCACCCTGACACTGAGGTCTGGGAACACGGTGAGGCCTGCGCGGAAGTGCGTGTAGTCTCGTGCGAGGTCCTCGGAGCCGTTGAGCAGGATGCTGGGCGTCTGCGGCGCCAGCACCATGATGTACGACTCTGCGGGCCGGGCCTTGATGATGCGCCCGTTGTCGCAGCTGCGGGTGAAGGAATATGACTAGAGTATAAGCTGGCTGGATGTGTTGCAAACATGAAGATAAAGTTTTTTGTCTGACAATTTTGTGATAAAAATAAAATTATTTATTAAAATTAGTCTGAGAGCCAGCTCAATTTGAACGTCAAGTTTACATAATGAAAGTAACCCAAAACGCCTGCTCATCACCTCTTCCTAGTGTTTAAGGTGGAAAGAAGAAGTGCCTCAATAAACTCTTCAAAATATTATTTTTTGTCAAATCTCGTATGCAGACCATTCAAAAGTTGCCGAGAGGCAGCATAATTACAAAATAGTTTTGATTTCGATTTGATTTTATCTGAATCACATTTGTCTTGCACATTGTATTGTGTACATTAGCACACAATTGACAGACCACTGAAACGTTTGTATGTTATGTTATAATAATATGTATGATAGAATTATTTTGAAAAAGAATTCATCACTTTTGACTCATATTCTTGATAGTATCTACATTTAGCTTGTTTTACCAACTACCCAAAAGAAGGGTAGGTAATGTTTTATTAGTAGTGGTTTGGACTTTGGTTATCCTATTTGTTACCGGATTTTAAGCTGTAATCAGTTTCAATTCTTAAAAATTTACAAAACACGTACGTGATGGTAGTAGCGACGTGAACGTTACGCCTGCCGGGCGTGGGGAAGGCGCGTGCGTCTCCGTACGCCACGCGGCGTAGCAGTGTCTCTACGTCAGCCACGCCGTCGCCTTCTACTGATACTGACTTCAGATCTGGAAGAAAGAACACACGAGATCAGCTATAGGGCTTATAATAGCAAATTAGCTTGTTAATAGTACTGTAGTTTATGCAACGGTCATTTAAAAGTGGTTATTAAAACACGAGTGTGGGTTTACTTTAGAATAAATTTTTCTACTTTTGTTTTATTTTAACTGTATGAGTGAAGATAAAATAGTGTATGCAACGGTATATAATTAGGTATTAAAACACGAGTGTTTTAATAACCCCTTTTACATGACTGTTGCTTAAACTACTACTTGTAATACTAATATCGAACAAAGATGGCGGGATACGACGGCTTTTTTGATCCCATTTAAAAAAAGCGAAGGAGTTGCATAATGAAATTTAGTAAAACATTATAACACTCGTTTGGATGAAATTATGGTTACTATGTCACTGGTTGTTTTGATGTTGGCATTAAGATAAATGTTTCAGAATGTACAGCATGGAAGTAGATAAAGTAATAAAGCATAGGTAGTCACATAGGTCCGGCGCGAGGCTGAGTCCCTCGCGGCAGTGCGCCAGGCAGGCCAGCGCACGCGCAGGCTGCACGGAGCCGCGCGCCACGCCCAGGCCGGCCAGCCAGCCGCGCAGGTGGTGCTTCATGTCGTTCTCTGTGCCTGCGAGTGCGGAGCTCACACCTTATACTTATATAGGTAACATTTCATTTAAAATCTACGAATATGATGACATACGACCTTTCAGCAAGGCCTGTGCAAGTCATTGCTTTATGTCCGATTCTGTATCTGGGGAGTTTATAGTTGAACAGGTAAAGCCTCGTATTCGCTAGGCAACATGATGCACAACATGTTTCTCATCATGTTGAACGGCAACGAGGAACTTTTATTTAGTAACATTGTCAATGTTGCGCGCTTGCTGGCAACGTCGCGCGTTGTTTTGCAACGTTGCTGATCATGTTTAGCGTCGCGTGTTGCGCATCAAATGTTGCTTAGTGGATACGAGGCTTAAAGTTTAATTTGCGTTCTACGATAAAGAGGAATAAGGTCCGCGGAGTTACCAGGGGAATTCGGACCGTGTCTTTGAAGTGGTAAGGGGTTTACGTTGTAAAATATCGACGACGTGACCCTTTTTCACTGGAGAACAGGTAAGCAAATAAGTACCTATTAGTAGATTGAATTTACAGACAGCGACTCATGGAGGGTTATAGCTATTGAGTCAATTTTGAACCTTATTTCTATTGCTTAAAAGCGCTGTTACACTTCGATGATCATCGATTTAAAGCCAAAAAATCTTGAGATTTGTGTACGTCTCGATTAAGTTAACTTTACCTTGCCAGCAGGCTCCGATGACGAGGGTGGTGTTGACCCCGTGTGCGGGGTGGAGTGGCCAGTCGTCGATGACCTCGGGCCCCTTGCCGTCCACAGCGCGGTAGGGCTCACCGTCCACGAACAGCTCCACGTTCGGGAAGCGAACGTTCACTGCGTAGTGATGCCATTCGTTGTCGCACACCTGGGGGAAATCCATATATAACATATATTATATCTAACACCATTAATGATTCAAACAATCTTTATGAAAAGAACAATGGACGCCAGAGCCGCAGAAGCCAGTGGCTACTTTCCGAATTGAGACATACTTCAGAACAAACCTTTCTGGATACAATAAAATATCGTTCCGCAATTAGATTTACTCCAGCAGACAACTCTAAATGGTTACAAGTTATTGCAAGAATTATCCATCAGATACTCACCATGGTTTTAAAAGGTACAAAAGCCTGATTCCTCCATATTTCATTTGTACGAAGCATTCTTTTTGCGTTTTCAGGGCTGAACAACTTTCACTATGTTATGTAAAAGTTGTTTATAAAAAAAAGCGTTTTATTTCTCAAAATTAATACTAATAAAATAAGCTTACTACAAACTAAAATATAAAAATGCGAAAGATATGTATGTATTTCATTTTATATACTTATATTATAAAAAATCGTGCAATAAAAAAGAAGTCCAGTTCTTCAGTTATTTTAAAATTATACATTGCTTACCAACTTTTAAACGTTAAGTTTAAAAGTTAACTGCACATGTTACGAGTATAATTATATCGTTTGCTAAGCAGAAGAACTGGCAAGAAGTAAATCCAAGAAAAGTCCCGAAGAATTTACTGCCTTATCGTTATCGCATAAAGATATGAGTCAGTACGTACTTCCGGCAGCTTCCACCTCCACTCGGCTGGTCTGAAGATGTTCAGGTCTCCCTCGCCGAAGTCGCGGCGCAGCAGCAGTATGAGCCGGCAGTTGCGGACGAACAGCGCGTAGTGGTGGCGGTTCATTTCTGAAATGAGTGATGAATAGGTTATACAACTGCATCAAAAGATCTACTAGTAACATTTTGGATTGTGAAAAAAAACCTGGTTCTTTTGAGAATGGTCAGGACAAGGCTTTATTTTAGTACCAGAAGTGGCTTCAGTGAAGACCTCGAAGCTTAGTAATAACAGCCGCACAGGTTCACCGTCAGAGTATCATCCGTTACATACAGATACTCTTCAGTGCCTCGGACTTCGGCTCCATCTTCTTATCTGTAGATCTTTGATAATCTTTGTCTAACCAAGAGGTGGGTTGTGGATCAGATAAGCAGTAGGTTTACGTAAAGCACTACCACTCTGCTATATACTGTTACACTGGAAGCCAACCACAAGCCTCGACAGCAGCATTAAAGAAGCTCCTAGTACTCACTGTGGTCGTCCGCGAGGCACAGCACGTGCTCCTTGCGGTGCTTGTCAGCATCAGGAGCCGGCGCGTGGCGCATCCAGGTGCTGATGCTGAAGCTGCCCACCAGGTCATGCGGCAGGATGGACTCCGGCACCACGGCCGCTGTGGTCTCGCCGTCGAATTCGAACATTTGCTCGCCGTCGCGACCTGGAGGAAGTTGGTACAAATGTGACGATTAAAGTACCGAGTTAAAATATTACTACGCGATCAATAAATGGATTCAGTTGATTTACATCTGCTCTCTTAAGTGAATAAATAGGGAATTTAACCAATATGACAGCTGTTTTAGTAGCAATTAAAAAATAAAATTTGAGCTATCCTCCACGGCGAGGCTATCAAGTCACTTTTAGAGAAAAATCTTTAACTTAAGACGCTGTGATCAGCAAAAGCTCGGTCACTCTCGGACTGTATAGAAAAGAAAGAGAAGCGCGACGACTAAAAATGCTTGCAATTTATTGTCAAATATGAAGCATTTTATCGATTTCCTCAAAACTAAGTTGATCTATTAAAAATCTAAAACAACAAAGTTTTGCATTACGATTCGATTCATTATTTGGTATAATTTTTATCGGCATAAGTAGGCTAGTAATATGGGATTTTTTTTTCTAAGGTCAAAGTTAGAGGTAACTTTGACGATCATTACTATCGAGGATTTTATTTTTAAACATGTTTCGGAAACAACAATGTTCTTTGAAATATAGTTAAAATTAACATATATTTTTTCTGCAGCTTGAAACTAAACAGATTTGGCTAAAATTGCGTGAGGAAACCAGCAATTTTCTAGTTTTCGCTGTTCACAGCGCCTTAATTGTAACTTCATTCATAGTAAGTTTAAAATGTAATCTTAAAATTATTATCAGAGTAGATTAGTTGTGAGTTGTGACACTAACCTGAATCTGGTTTCAGTGACTTGGCCCATTCGTTTCCGACTCCGGGGCTTGGAAGAAGGTCGATCGTTTTCGGGTCCAATCCTGAAAATAAAGAAGTACTTTTTATTACTGTGAACATTTCAAACAAGCTAATATTACACGGATAGACGGACACCAGTCTACGCGGTTTTCCTGGACCTTTCCAAGGCCTTTGACCTAGTCTCCTACGATTTACTCTGGCAGAAGCTAAAAGACACGACTCTGCCGCCAGAGTTCGCATCTCTCCTTAAATATTGGTACCTACACCAGGAGACTCGGGTGAGATGGGCGGGGGAGCTGTCGGAGCCATGCAGGCCGGAGTGTGGGGTGAGACAGGGGGGTTTGTCTTCGCCCTTGCTCTTCGGTCTCTATGTGAATGCCTTGGTCGAGCGACTCAGCAGCATGCGTGTCGGGTGCTATGTGGATGGTGTTTGTTTTAATAATCTGAGCTACGCCGACGACATGGTGCTGCTGGCTCCCTCGATCAATGCTCTCCGACAGTTACTGGCTGTATGTGAGTCGTACGCAGAGTCTCATGGGTTGATATACAACACCAAAAAGACAGAGTACATCGTCTTCGGGTCTGGTGCCAGATGTCCATCTACGGTCCCTCCTCTGTTACTTAAAGGTCATCCAATAAACAGGGTGTATCAATTCAAATACTTGGGCCATCTGGTAACAGATTCCCTGAAGGACGATTTAGATTTGGAGAGGGAGCGCAGAGCGTTGTCAGTCCGGGCGAATATGCTGGCCCGCAGGTTCTCTCGATGTACAGTCGCAGTTAAAATTGCTCTTTTTAAAGCTTATTGCACAACACTGTACTCGGGGGCCCTGTGGTTCAGATATACCCAAAAGGCTTGCAACGCTCTGCGTATCCAATATAACAATGCGTTCAGGGTGCTGTTGCGACTGCCACGCTTCTGCAGTGCGTCGGCGATGTTTGTCGACGCGCGCACTGACGGCTTTGACGCAGTATGGCGCAAGAAATCTGCCTCCTTACTTCGTAGGTTGCGAGACAGTCCCAACACCATTCTGCACTCGATAGCCGCCCGGGCAGATAGCCCGCTTGTATGGGCGTTAGCCGATCGAACTAGATCGGTTTTAGCTATTAAGTACTAACATAGGCTAAGTAAAATTGTTACTAACACAATGGACCTAATTTGTAGTCTCTATGAATAAATGATAATAATAATAATAATAGGACAAGTCAATTAAGCTTGAGAGAAAGGTCATTAATACTGCAAAACCTGGACTCTCCAGATATACAGGGTAGGTACTTCAAAAGTGCGTGGTTATGTTTAAGTGTGACGCGTTCTGTATACAGTTGACAAGCAATTGCAAAAACAACTATAAATTTCGAAAGGAAAACACTTTTCACGCTGTTTGATGTGACCCTGTAAGTACGAAGTGCGCCGCCAACGCCGTGGATATTAAAAGCGGAGCAAGAAGACACAACAATGCCTTACTCCCACGTTTTATTACCCATAAACATATAAAGGTGGCGTTTAGTATAATGCCATCTTCTTTGTACAAAAAGAGTTTGCTCTGCAGTAATGAGAGGTTGTTATTGTAGTGACCCTTACCGCAAATAGTCCTCTGCGAGTGCAGCGAGTAGGTGTCCCTGTCGCAGCCCGAGCCGGCGCGGGAGGCCTGCAGCGTGACGGCGGCCTGGATGCGCGTGACGCCGGGGCAGCGCTCGTCCGACGAGCACGTGTCCAGGCGCGCCGCGGGGAACAGCGCCAGCGGGCCCGTGCCCGGGGCGTAGTCCACGCGCTCCGCTACGCCTGGGGTGGGGAATAACACTAATTGAGAAGTAATCTTAACATTACAGAAAATTATCTAAACTCTTAAATCATTAAAGATAACCTACAAATGACAAATGATATTTATTTTGAATAGGTACATTCATCAATCATTGGTTAAAAATAGTGTTTTATAATAGGTATAGGTACCTAAGTCCAGCTTTTATGGTCAGTTTAAACATTAAAAAATGAGGGAGATGCCTAGGTACCTACCTAACTCTGAAAATACACACCGAAACAACCTCGATAAAGAATCAAACACGAGAAGTAGAGTAGGTACCTACATATTATGTGCGGTGTTTTCCATGAACTTACTAGTGACGTAAAAATCCTTTTGGGAAATATCTAAGAATGCCGTAAACCAAAGGCTTTTAATTTTGTATTATGAAATCAGAAACTGAACTTTTTTACTTATGAAGTAGAAATACAAAACTAAGAAATAGAAAAACTGCCATTTGTTTCCTTTCTAGAACTGTTATTTCCAATCACAATTTTCTTTACAAAGCAAAGTTTATAGGGACCTATGCGAGCACAACTTGCGTGCAAATACAAAGCAAACATAACAAGAAGTCTTAGTAATTAATTAATATCACCATTTCTGCGGCTTCGGATACAGTTAGTTATAATAATCCCGCGCTAAGCCGGGGCCTGCAGTCCGGGACCCGGGGCCCGGGGCGCGGGGCGGGCCCCATCAATTATTTAACGTTTACTTGTTATAGTTTGTCGGTTTGTTGTGTTTATCGAATAGTGTGGCCCAGTTAACATAACAATAGTGTTTCCTTGAATATACTTCGTGTTCAGAAGGTTTCTTCGGAATTATGAAGACGTCTGGAATTTGATTTCACACTGCCAGTTGCCAATTTTAGCTATAACTGTTTATCTGGAGTGCTGATAAGTTTTGCTTCTTGTTATAACCTAAAACACATTCTGACAGCAACCATAAATTTAAAAACATGATTCTGGGTCCCTCCGACATGAAGAACTGGCGGCAAGTGGCACAAGTTTCGAAATATTTTTAAAATATGATTACTAAGTTACTAACTGATTGATCTTTACAGATCTAGCTAAACTACTTCAAAACGAATACGAGAAGACAAGTGTGACAATACCTACAAATAAAGCGATTGCGACCGATACTGGTATTTCGGAGTTTATCGATACCTTAAAATCTGACTGGGCACGTCACAGGCTTCGAGTATTATTTATTTATTTAATTGTAGGAGAACCAACAGCTTTATCAGATGAATAGCAATTGTATATGATACATAGAGCCAATTACAGGTTCTCACGGATACAAACAATCTTATCTTCGTCATAACAAACTTGTCACTTAAGTGGCAAATTTTGAGAAGGTACTACCTAATCAGTCTGTCTATAACACATCACATTGAACCTATATTGTCCGTGCCAACCAATAAGAGACAATCAGAAGACCACATGAATACGAACCTTTCCAGCCGGCGCGGCAGGGCTTGTTCACCTTAATGGTAACCATGACGGGCGCCGACTGCATCATGCCGCAGTCGTATGCCACCACGGAGAGGATGTGGTTGTGAGACTTCTCGTAGTCCAGGGCTTCTGTGTTGCGGATCACACCTGGGGGACACAGGAAAGATTAGAAATATTCCTAACCTCTTCTTCTTTGTGTTGCTGGCACGGCAGTAAATTAGATTTGTGTGGCCCAAAACATAGCCTCTTGCATTGCATCGTTGGTGACAGCACGTAGATCACTTTGGCTCCATTTTTTGGAGCACCGAGGGCAAGATGGCAGGTGAGGCATAATGTGTGCTGCTGTTGTACACGCTATAAAGTGCATTAGAAGAAGTAGGATTCCATGTTACAATAGAATAACTGTATTTTTAAGATAGCTGTGGTTTGTTTGTGATTTCCAATCTAGCTTTCGTGTGATCCAAGTTTTGGTTTGTACTAAGGCTTAGTTGTCGTCATAACAGGATCTCTAGACTAGAAGTATAATTAAGTGTCTAGGAATCCTGCTTTTGAAAAATCTGATTTCAAATAGAAATAACTGAATTCTTGGTGAAGTCTTTAGACTAATTATGTATGTATCTTCGTAGACCTATCATACACCAAGTGTCTTTACACCAGCACCATTGAGGACCTAATGCATGTCACAGATGCCGCTATAAACGTGGCCATCTACTGGGCACAAAATGTTTAAGGTTCACCATCAACTCTAAAAGAAAAAGTACCCACCTTCATTATCGATAGTGAAAGGCTGGCTCCTGTCTGTCAGGATCTCGTACTTGCATACGTCCCCGTAGCGGGGGGTGCAGTCCCTATCCGTGGCCTCGACGCGCAGGATCTCGTCGTAGACCCGGCCTTCGTCCACCGCCTTCACGTAGGCCGCCTGGCTGAACACCGGCGCGAACTCGTTCACGTCCGTCACCGTTATGTGGACTGGTACCCTGGGGGAGAAGGTGGGGATGGTTAAATATCAAGTTACCAGAATGTCTGGAATTTACGGACAGTTTGGTAGAATTATTTGGAAATAGAAGTGCCCCAGACCATTGAAATATAACCTAGCGTCATGCAGAGCCATGGCAGCGCTATAAGAACTGGGGACGAGATCGTTGGATATTTTACTTTGTTTGGAAGAAGCCGCGGCAGATGTGTTGCTTTGCTGGGGAGTTTGTTGCGCCACTTCTTCTACCCAGCTGAAACACTAGGAAGTGGTGACGGGCGGGGTTGGGGGATGGGGAACTGTCTTTATGTAAAATTTGAAGTTTAAAAGTGCTGGCTTTAGCATAATTTGAATAAATGTCTTTTGATTTTAGCTGCAATAAACTTGGTGCTTTAAGTAGTCTTGTTACAGGGCAATAAAGATAAAGCTTACGTGTTCGAGTAGGAGCCGTCGCAGCCCACGGCGGCGATGTCGAACTTGTAGTTGCGGCGCTTCTCGCAGTTGAGCGGGTAGCGCACGCGCAGCCGCGCCTCATTCTCGTCTATGACCATGATCTGAAACAATACACAACATACGTTACAACTAAGATCATCAGCATTTTATCCGCCTTTAAACATTGCGCGTAGGTACAGCTAAAGAGTGGAATTCTTTGCCGGAATCCGTGTTTCGTGATAGCTACAAGCTGGGTAATAGGTTGCTTCTAGGCAAGCGTGCTCCATCGCTGTCCACACCATGGCTTTCCATTAGCTCAGATTGTGGTCGAACGCGAGTCTATCAATCAATATAAAAAAAAACGGTCAAGAGGGAGTCGGACTCGCGCACCGAGGGATTCGTACCATCATAAATAAATATTTTGTATTAAATATTTTTAATTTCTTTCTTATTTGCAAAATAGTTGGGCAAACGTCATTTTAATCCAAATTTTAAGTTGATAGCATAAGTAGTTCTTGAGATATCCAGCTGTCGCACCATAAGGGTTCCTTTTTACCATTTTGGTACGGAAGCCTAAAAAGGAATCGACCACTGCTGGGTATGAGACTCCCCCAAACGTCGCGCGTCGCGTCGCTACATCGATCGGTTCTGTCATTCTGTTCAACTTGACCATGCGGCGGACATGAATTAAGATATATATGAACGTAAATGACCATATTTATACAGAAAAGGAAGTAAAAAGGAAGAAGAGCGGGAATAGGAAGTAAAGGTGTTTAAGACGTATTTAAATAAAATGTACTGACATACATACATACAAAAACAAAAAGTATTTCTTCATTGACTTCAACTTGTGTAGGTTCCTACTAGGTAGGGAATGTTCTTTCAATAGTACATGTTGAAAATTAAAAAGAAAGAAGTTTACACGAACAAGAAGTTACTAAATTTCATGTTTAAGTTTACACGAGTTTCCCTTCACGGAGTGTAAGTTGAGAATTGACACCGTATCACATAGAGGTAATTTGTTTATCATTTAGAAACGTAGAATCATAGGCATTCAATTTGCGTAGAACTTTGTAAAGGGCCCTAATCCGGAAATAGAAGCCAGAGCTTTATTCATCACAACATACATCCGCATACTTTCCGAGCTCACCAAAAATAATTCACGCCCGATTATACAATAAACAAATCAAGGTAGCCGAAATAAAATCCAACAATACAATAACAGGTCTATTATGAGAACCCGAAGCTATTCCATGTTCCCATCCCATCCGGTCTATTGGAGCAAACCTATCAAGTCCAGTCGGGCGGACGAAATAGAAAACTTATCGGAACGGACCATAATTCCCATAAAATATTTGTAGGTTACGTTTAATGAGAATAATTCCGGTCAGTGATGGACAAAGCTATTGTTTGGTCGCTATGGCAACGGGTCGAGGGGTTCTATGGTTCCGTGATAAATGTGTGACATAAATAATGTTTTGTTTGTGGAGTTACGGCGTGAATGTGGGGTACCCCAGCTACCTGCCCAAGAATGGTAACAGTTGATTAATATAGTAAGGGTTATATATGTTTAATTTTTAGAAGGAAGAATGAGGGACTTTCCGTTAGGAAAGTAGGAGAAGACCAAGGAAAAGGTTAAAAGCACGGATGGGTTGCGTGTGGCAGAGGAGGGAGTTAACTGAATGATAAAGAAATGTATGATAGAAGACCAAAAATGAATTGGGAGAAGGACAAGAGGATGATAAAGATATTTCAGGATCTTAAACAGGTTAAGTAGAAATAAACAAGACGAACCAGAACCAAGGAAAAAGCAAGTTAATACAATTAATCAATCAATCCATGTGGATATCTAACCGTATTTATTTGTACTGAAAGCCGATCTCTAAGTTAATTGAAAAAGGACTGAATCTTGTTGGAATGGGGAATTGCAGGAATTGCTGAGTCCTCCTACAGTAAATAGATATTAGGACATCAAATTGATTTTTGGTCCTCATAAATACTAACCTAAGAGGGTAAGAGGAGTTGTGTTACAATTTTACTATACAATTTTAGTTGTTTCGGGTCTGGGTTTGTGTATGTGAGTTTGTATGTTTGTAAACGTCCACGAATCACGATACAGGAGAAATTCCTAGTGTGGGGCAAAGTATATATAAAAAAATATATTGGTGCACAATAAAATACATATCTGTATTCAAAAATAGAATGGAAATCCTCTTGTACGCCATAAAAAAAAACATGAGCTCAAAAATTGCAGGGTGTTACAATGGGCGGGGTTTATCTCTAAAAGCGATCTTTTTCAGACAGCCGGTATCGTATTGCCCCGTTACACCCAGTAACGGGGCATAGAGAGAGGGGGTAGAGGTAAGATAAGCAGTCGCTCCACGATAAAATACCACTGGAAGCAGACCACAACATACTTGGGAAAAGGCAGATTTATTGATCCTATCCATACGCGTATGTAAGAGAGAATCCAACCATATTCCCAAACATATTTCCACTGGTGAGGTGAAACCTCAACAATTCATCGTAACATGGTCTGCAGGAGCGAGATAAGTTCTAATCCTGTTTTCGCCATCGATTACCTGTCAGATTCCTGCAGGTTACCCGTGGTAACACTGGATAGGTAGCCTGTGGTCAGTCTGGACAGTAAATCACTGAAGTTCGAACAAGTTGTGAAGTTCGCCTTCAAATAGATTCGGTACCTAATGCACAGATTTATGTGTTTTATTCTTGGTTTGGTGAAGTAAGCTGGGATTTATTGAGTGTTGTTTTGAGATGGAATTTTAGGAAGGACTTCTAGGTTCTGAAGGCGGTTTTATTAGATTCTGGCAATGGATTGGCCCACATGAAAGTCAGTAGCCTGTGTTGTAATCCAGGGCATGTTCGATCCGTTTTCCACACCCAAATCGGTTCCGCCGTTGTGGCATGATAGAAAAATACCAAGTACAGACTCGCTCATAGACAGGCTATCAATTAGATTCATGTCCCAAACTATGGCCGCTACAAACGCGCCTGGCGCCACAGCCTACAAATAGCGAGCCGCTGTACAGTGTCAACACGTTCAAGATTCACACATAGCTAGGGTTACCAGATGATCGGGATTCGTCTGGATCGTTCCGACATTTCATTTGATATCCAAACTCCCGTCGAAATACAAAGTGTCCCGACAAACAGCTTCTGGTAAAATTATCTAAATTAATTACCGCGCGGTGTCAAAATCGCTTTTCTTGCCTCCCTTTTCTTCCTCTTATTTTTTGTACTTTATTTTAATTTTAATAAAAAGTAACATTTTGATGAGTAGGTAAATTGTAATAAGTATCTATCTATTTATTTGTCCCGAGAATAATACGAAAACCCCACTTTTTCAAATTTGATATTCCAGACTCCCAATCTGGCAAGCCTACACACAGCACACAGCGACATATCAACGTCATGTACCACAGTAATATTGCCTCATTGTGTTGAGCTACTGTGTTTGCGCAGGCTGTGTGTTTGAGTAACGACTCGAAACCGGAATCATGTCTTTTGATTGTAGTTTACTGGTTGTGTAGAACTACAATCTTACCATAATAATAACCATCAATTTGTATATTATAACAATTTAACGCACAGCCGAGACTATTGGTCGTAGAAAGCTGAAAATGCCATGTAGGTTTCTTAAGGAGTGTAGGGGACCACTAAGAGAGGACTTCCCAGGAAATTCCTACGGGAACGGTAAAAACGGGATATGCGCGAACGAAGTCGCGGGCAAAACTAACTAATAACTAATAGCCGAATATTAAGTGAACTGGGTATACCTGGCCAGCTTTGAGCTCACAACAACTCGTAACAGTTTGCCTAAATGACTTGTAAACATTATACACTTCAATGTGATGACGCTTATAGATTCATTAAGATAATAAGAATAAGCTGTTTGGATTAGAAAAAAAATCAGGAACATTATGATCTGATACAACGTACCTACGGGAAGCTTCGATGTTTTTTCTAAAAACATAGGCACGAAATGTGGAACCATATCCTCCTAAAACAATACGAGATAGGTAACTGCTATTACTACAAAATTACTTCAAAAACGCCAACACAACACAAGCCCCCGACATTGTAAACATTTTACAGCCAACCTTGTGCAACAAGGAATAAAGGGGAAAATGTAAAGTCACAGTTATTGGATGTACTAAGTTACCGCCTGCATCCCTGCCCGCCCCGGAGGCGTTGCGTCGTGTAACTTTGCAGCCGAAGTGCTCTGCGGGGTAATCTGGAGGAAGTCACTGCTTTCTAGCTGGAGAGAGTGGAGCATGTTGGAGATGGTTTTTAAATAGTTCTTGTTTTGGGTTTTCGCGCTAGGATGTTCAGTTTCTTAGTATAGTTGACCTAAAAACTTGATTGCCATCCTAAAGGCCAGAGTCTGCCAGGGTTGCGGAATTTGTTCGAAAGAGTCACCGCGGCCCTAAAACGCAAAGGGCATTACGAGAAACACGGATGGGTTTTAGTCAGCAAGAGTCTGACTCTCCCTCCGCTCCGCCCAGAGAGGAAGGAGTCATTTGATGATTTCCCACCGTTAAAAAAAAGGTTAAATGTATGTTTCCGGTTTGGGGACAGGTAGCGAGTTTAAAAGTTGAATCTTAATATTGTTTCCAATTTCTAGGACTTTTGTGTTATGTGGTAGAGGTGGATGTAGGGGAGGCTCATAACAGTTTTCTCCAATAGTATCCAACTACTTGGACTTTTACTAGATATAAATAACACTTTTACACGTCAATCTTTGTGGTCGTTTTAAACTAGATGAGGCCCGGCTAGTTTAGCCAGGGCAACTCAGGACAACGAAAGCTACAGCATACCAGATTTACAGAAACAAGAATAATCTATCTGACGAATACCTATTTGCTTTACTGTACTTTCAATCCAGCAACTTGGCTATTGTCTGATAAACACAAAGTGTTAGATAGAGAAAAATAAACAACACAATCTAGAAATATTGCACACTATAAAGATCAAAAACTCGAAAACTAAACAACAAATACCCACATTCTCGTATTTCTTAAAACATCCAACATGGCGGACTGGCAGATGAAAAATGTGATTTATAAATATTTAACTAGCTCTCTAGCAGAGAGGTTAAAAGAAGCTAGAATAATATATTATGTTGGGGGAAATTGCATTGTTATGAGTGGCAGTTTGACACCTAGAAGCAACAGTAAACATTAAATTTTGAAATCATGTGTTTTATATAAAGTAGAAGCATTTTTTATTTTAAAATCCTGTAAATGTGAGGACCATGGAGCCTATTATGTTAATAGATGGTTTCCTTGTTTGACATGAGTGAGCAGGGGCAGTTGAGGGTGTGCCGTGCTCGCTCGAATGTCTCACTGATGGTGGCGCGTGTATTGGATCATTCGGTTCCCTTCAAAATGGTTGAACTGAATGGTGCTGATGCACGCGTCATGTTCGTGAACGGGCGCCATCAGTGGAGACTGGTCATCTCTTAGCTGTCACTGACTTATTTCAATATTTAATACTTATTGGATACTTTAGAATTCTTTTTTTTTCTTTCTTTACATTGTTCTCACATATAGATGCAACAAGTAATAATGTAACCAGGATTTTTGTAAAACATAAAATGGTTTAAAAGAGTGTCCGTGGAGTTTCTTGTACGTTCTTCTCCATAGAGATCTACGCTTTGGAACGTGCAAATAGCTTTATGTTTTTGACTGACTGACTTTGACAATTCAAAAGTACCTGTGAATGGTTTATTTGAAATAAATGCTTTGACTTTGACTTTGACTTGTGTGCTTTAATCCTGTTGATTTTGGTTCAGCATTTTTGTAGAAGCACCTTTACAAATCCATACCAATATGTTTTTTAGCTCTTCACGTCTTAACGGATTTGGATAAAGCTTGGCAAACGGGTGCCTTTTTTATTGTAAATCATCAAACGATTCCCTCCGCGCTGGGCGGAGGAGGGAAGTGTCAAACTCTTACTATCTAAAACCCAACACCATCCTCCAAATTCCCTTTGTGTTCCAGGGCCGCGGTAACTCTTTCGAACTAATTCCGCAACCCTGGCAGGCTCTGATCCTAGCCTTAGACCATGCCGTGGATTAACACATACGATACTTTTTATACCGGGGATAAGTTCCTCTGAGGCAATTTTCGTCAATCATGCAGGCGAAGCCCCTAGCAGAGGGGCAGAAACTGGTATGGATATTTTTTACCTTTAAAACCAAATACTCTGCTTTTAGGCCGCTACAACGAAATAAAACCTAGAAAGCTTTCAAAACAAATACTTACTTAAAACAAACATTTCACTTTCTCTGCAAACCACAAACATTCAAAAACCACTCGAAACCTATCGGCAAAATTGTTTGTTCCAAAAAGTACACTTCGCCAAATCGTAACTGTTACACCTCAAAAAAGGCGCGCTTTTTAAACAGTTCGCGATTTCAAACTACCTGCATTGATGCACTTTATTGCTTGCAATCTCAACTTTTTCCATTTCTAGTTATCGTCTGCACGGAACAATAAAACTACGGCACCCCATACAACGTACGACGTTTATTACCACGGAGAGTTTATATCGCGTTGTGTGAGTTACATTGCTGCGCGGGTTCGCTGCAAATGGCGCTTGTTTACGAGCAGAACGCGCAATGCTTCCGTTGATTTAGTGGCGGTGGAGGCTGCTCGTCGCATAGTTCAGGGTAATCCTTCATTGGGATGCGTTAATGAGTTTATTGCGTATCGTGGTACAGAGGTTAATGCGAGGTTTGTTCGTAACTTGATACCTTTGCTATGCTATTATTCTACATGAGGTACTAGTGTGCTTTCCAAACTGTACTTCAATAAAAATAAGTTTTAATCGGAGTATTCATCATGGAGATGCAAGTTAGAAAGAGATAAGTTGACGACACGGTTGGCGCAGTGGTTGAGCGATTGGTTGCTGCACTGCGTGTCGCGGGTTCGATTCCCGCACGGAAAAAATATTTGTATGGCCTACAGATAGTTGTTCCGGGTCTGACTGTTTGTGTATGTGAGATTGTGTTTGTAATAAACGCACCCACGACAGACAGTTTTTGGGACAAGCACAAAATTGACTCACTCCATCAGGGAAGGCGACAAAAATCTAACCTAGATTAAACACAAATCTCCGTAGCTCCACACATTCCTTCTAAATGTATTCTTGAATCCTATTCCTATCTTCCCCTACTATTTGATATTTCCACCACTTCTGTGTACCTACATATTTGGACGACACAGCTCGCGACTTACCGCGCACAATTATACAGATTCCATGGCGACCGTTCCTGCTGCTAACAAGATTACTGCAATGGAAATGTATGGCGGACCATGTCCAAATAACTCCAAATAATGTTTATTTGTTGCTGGAGATTTAAGGAAGGTGCTATTCTTTGTGGCTACGATTTTATTCTTTGCATCATTCTGATAAGTATGAATAGGCTTTTAGAAAAAGAGAGTATCAAGACAATACATTTTGTCGTGTAAGTACTTAAATAAAGGAATCATTCTTCTTTCTAGATTTTGTCAGTATACTGTTTCGGCAAACATTTTAGTGATCTATGAAAAAAAAATCGAAAGCATGCGACATACATGTATACCCAGCAGTGGGAATATTAAACGCTGTTTTTTTTTGACTACCCCTACTACCACATCTTCGCTTTCCACCAGTGGGCTTAGTGCAAGTAGCGTATTCGATCGCGTAAGCGTAAACGTCAATTTGTATTGAAAATGAATAAGCGACGTCTGGTGACGATAACGGAAAACCGTTTTTTTTTCTATACAATTTGCCATAAGCGAACGTTTACGTTAACGCGTTCGAGCACGTTAAAAAACTCGCACTAAGCCGTCAGGTGAGATTGTGGTTTAACTCGAACCTTTTAATGGTAAAAACACTGCCTCTCTTAGGGCGAAAGCGTTAGGTATAGGTCCCAGGCTAATGAAACCATGTTTCAATAACACTAACCTCAAACGGAGCCTCCCCATGGTGCTTGTTGTTGAGGATGAGGAACGAGCAGAGCGGTCCTCTCGCACGGATGGCGGGCGTCACCTCCACCAGTGTCTCGTTCTCCTTGATCAAGCCGTGGTAGCCTTCCTCCGGCTCCGCCAGCTCCAAGTATGGAATATCTGGAAAAAAGAAAAGGCAGGTAAAGAAGATGTTTTAATTCAAGTTTTTGGCTGAGATAGACCAGCCGATCTTTCTGTAATTAGCTACGATTCCACCTCCCTTCATGTTTACTTCACCTAAGCTTTCATCATTTCTATTGAATAACACTACAGTTCCAGTGGTTTTGAAATACCTATCAACTCTTCTGTCTGGATGACAGCTATCGTGTTGTACGGTTTTCAGCAAAATACAATTTTGCCAATAAATGAGGTGCACAAGGGTTTACGATGGAGGTTCGGGACGCTGTCTCAAAACAATTTTCTAAGCAATTTATTATTTTCAAAATACTTAAAGACTATTTTTTTTTTAATAACGCACAAGCTTGATTAATAGTTATTTGTTCAACCTCACTTAACAATTTTAATCTAAGCCGTGACATATAATACTTTGTTACGAAAAACTCATTTAATTATAATCAAGGGGCGGCCGCTATTAAATATTCAGTAATAAAATTTAATAATTTGCTCGAAGGACCAGGGTTCAGCCCCGGAACAGGCCATAACAGTTAAAGAGGCTATTAGCCTCTCCGCCGGAGAGGGCTATCCGCAGGTTTTAATGAAATAGCCCTCGCCTCACAATCCGATGCAGTAAGGATCCATTCTGAGGACGCTGAAGACCCATTTTTGGGACGATCTTGTGTAATGTCCGCTTGTGATAAGAACGTGGGTGATTCAAATCCATGGGGCGAATCAGAAGCGTTATGGGAATTCTTTTGTGTTCAATTTATTTTGAGTGTAGGGATGTTTAATGGAGTTGTAAGATATATTGGGTTTTCTGATTAAATTTTTGATATATTGGGTTGAAGATAAGCCGGTTTAATTCGACAGCCTTTCAATATCTTATGATATTTACGAAACAAATCCCGGCAGATACAGTGAACGCGTAAACCGTCCGATCAGATGCGTAGGTACAGTAGACATAAAAAAGAGGCTCGTAAAACTCTGACCCCACGCCAACACTGGGCGCTGCGTTTACGACGGGATGACGTGACGCACCAGCTTGCATTTAATCCCGCCCCGGATCGCATGGTTTCGCCCACGATCGCCCAGGACCGAGCGGGTTTGTTTACAATCTCTCTGGCTCTCGTTAAGGTCGCGTTAGATTCATCCTTGCCGCGCAATTTGTGCCACGCTGGTCCCATAAGCCAGCGATGTAACGCGAAAGCCTCGATTTTTCCTGTTATTCTTGCGTTCTGTTTGAATAATGGAATTTTTTCTCGGTTTTACGGCCCGAAGGGTTGAAACGGTGGCAATTGTTTGTGTTACAGAAATGTGACTCAAATTCGGGTTTCTGTTCAAATATGTGCTCGGTAAGCAAAAATGCGGGTCCGACGGTCATGATTCTTTTGTGACTTTCGAAAGATCAGGTATTTAGGGCAGCTCTGTTTGTAATCCGAACGAAAGTCGAGTAAACAACGAAACGGTGAAAACCTTCTGTGGAACCCACAAATCTCTATTTCATACAGAACTAGAGCAAACAAACTGAATTTCAGACAGACGCGAGCTTATGTCCAATCGCAAAATCTTTTGGCATTAAATCTGTTTACATCAACAGATCGACCATCTGACACAGCAAGACTTTGTATCTAGATCCCGCACAGCTTGTGCCAAAAAGAAGTTTGATCCACTTGACCCAGAACGAATATTAAACTTTGTGTCATACAAAAACTTCAGCAATAGTGTGTTCGGAATTCTGAAATAAGACTTTTAAGGCTACTTAATTTGTGCTTATTAGAATTAGTTGTCAAGTAATGAGAAACTCGTGGATGCAAAAATAGCTTCTTAAGTAGGTAACATAAACGAAGAAAACTGAAGTTGATCAGAACTGAAATATTGATTGTTTTTATGAACGGCTGTAAAACCACCCTTAGCCTTAATTTTGATGATTTTTAAGAAAGGATGATTTTGTATTGCGACAATTATTTCTTTTGATACGATTATTTTTCTTAATTATTCATTAAGTAATTAATTATTTTAACTTTACGTGCATTAGTGATACATGCGCGGACTTTATGCAACAAGGCAATGTAACTACACTGCGGTAGGTGTGCAGTGCAACTAATAAATAATATTTAAATATAATTTTGTTTCGGAAATAATAAGTATTACTTTACACTGAAACCACGTTTTTAATAAGTTTTGTTAGTACCTACTAAGAATTCCTGCATTGCAACGTGTTGTGCAGCAGCAAAGCATAAATACCCCCGTAGCACCCACTCAGGCTAACTTACTACTGCGCACGAAGATAGAAATTTTCATGTTCTAGATTTTTCTACGGGCCAAGATTAGCATGAAACTTTACTCGTATTAAAATAACAGTTGTTTCTCCTCACACAACACTTTTAAATTACTACCGGAATCAACACTTGCAGGGAAAATGCAAACAGGAAAAGTTTTTCCACAATCCGTTCGCAGAATACATAAACTCATTCGAAATCGACAACGTACTTAGCATGCAAACTGCGCACTTTGAGCACAAAAAAGCTTAAAATTTTCTAGTACATTAATTAAAAAGAGGTCATTATGCGAAACGAGAGGTAATTTTACTCGTAAAAAGGGTTGAAAAAAAACATTTTTTTATTTCGCCTTTGAGGGTTAGTCCGTCCGTCATACCTTATTTAGTATTCACAGGCGGTGGCGCTGCGGTCTCTGGCTTCGTGTGAACGTGGCCTTCCTTACACCCAGTAGCTGAATTATTGCGCTCAAGTTAAGGTATTTGTTTCCACTTTTTGAGTGTAAATCATCGTAAATATTCTGTTTTGGGATAACATTATTTTGTTTGCGTGTTAACTCCGGGTCAAAACTTTTGTACAAATAAAATAATTATTCAGGGGTTGTTAATAAAGTGTGGGTGGATACGTACCTTTTGTTATTCTATGGAAAAATACTCTCGTCTAGTTTTAAATGAGTAAAGTTCTACATTCATTGGAAACTGTTATCGGTACTTTAGCGTGACATTTTCCTAGCAGTTACCTGACCTCGGCTATATCTTAAGAAAACCAGGTTACATGTAGCGCTAGAAAAGTGACCTTGCACAGTGGAACTACACTTCCAGTGGAAGTTTCGTTGTTTGGATAAAATACCCACTGAATTATACATTTAACATTATTAACTGCTTTGTTGATCCCAGAAAAAGAAAACCATTCCGATATCAACATTAACAATAACGACCAACAGCAACACAATTTATAATAATAACAATAAGCAATACATATAACAGTAACTTATATTCCAACATATGCCAGTAAAAATACTGAATACAATAGGTAATAAAAAGAAACGGTACGTGTAGTTTTCGCGTCAAATGGTCTCACTAAATACTGAAGTGACATACGTTCAGGGAGGGTAGTTGGCGCGTGGAAACGAACGGCCTTTGTACCGATGACATGTAGCATGGTGGTACCCGCAAAAAGTTTAGATTTGTTGGTCCCGCGCTGGGCGCCAATAGTGGACAGTGCGGGTATTGTGTAATGCTTAGTTTCTGTTGCTGTGTTGGCGTAGCTTAGAAAACATTCTATTTTATCGCTACGGTTTTACGTGCTAAATGGACGTGTTGAAAACGGCTCAATTTAGAATGATGTAAACAGAGGATAGTCCGTTCGTAAATAAAGGAACAGCGGGTGAGGTAAATAAGAGCTTACAGTAATGACGAGTAAAGTGCAATACATTTTACAATCTGTTAGGCCCATGTTGGGGCGCCATTAGTTAACATTGTAACTTATTTATTTACACTTTATGAACAACAGTGGTATATGGGCGGACTTAATGCAACAAAGCATTTTCGACTATTCAACCTTGGGGTTAAAAAGACTACACTGTGGTAGGTACTTATGTACTGGCTACAATTTAACTTTGTTGCGGTTGTTGGTGAATTTACAAACAGTATTCGATCTTCCTCACGTCAAGTTTTCGCACTAAATGGACTCGTTAAATACTGGTCGCTTTTTAGAAGTAATACACATGCACGGCTGGTAGGCAACGCCTGAAAACAAACGAGCTCTAAACGATGACGTGTAGCATTGTGTGTGGTGGAAAACATTACGATATGTCAGTCCCACGTTGGGCGCCAATTGTAGCTTGTGAATGTAAACACAGTTTGTACTGAATACAGTACTCAGATATAATAAGAAAAACATTCGTTATTTACATAAACACTCCGCCTTCAATACAGAATGTCAGAAAAAGTTCCTGAATCTGAATACACACAATTTTCAAAGTAAATACATAAAAAGGTTATTGAAAAGAAATCCAAATCACACGAACAATTTATCACAAACGTTGACTTCCAACAACATCCTAACAGGCGAGTAAGCCGATCATTTATTTCAATTACTCATTCACGTGAAGGGAGGATAAAAAACCCTTTTTAGCGAAGCCTGCGATCGGAAACCCACAACCATTAATCTTAGCGCCATGTGTCAGTCAGAAAGCGTACATAATGTGACAATTACGGCATCTGGATTTGAATAACAACGTTGTAGAGCCTCGGAAGCGTTCCCCGTAAGAACTCCGAGGATCGGATCCTCTGAGAATTGGTCATAAATGCAGATACGCCGCAAAGGGCGATAAAATCGACGCTAAATTATTTAAAAGGTTGAAAAGTGGGTAGTATGGTGCTCGTATGGGTGCTCGGCGGTTTTGTCGGTTTGGAAATTTGCGGCGAAGTGTTAAAGCTTTTTATTGTTACGCCTCGCTGTAAAATTTTATGGACTTTAAATTCAGATATTGTTTTGGCAGAAATGGAAACATCAAACACATGGAATACGTATTTATGCTTCTTTAAGCTTTTGCCGTCACTTATGCCATTCCATTTTGCAGTTTGTGAAACCTCTCTTATTACGACTGGTAACCCAAAACCAATATGCGCCTTCCATGATAACCTTTCTATTTTACCATCATCATAACACAGCCACAAAACGAAGGTCACCATTGAAGTTTTTACGGCCCGACCCCCAAAGATAAGGCAAATATGGTGAACCTTTCGACACAATGGGTTTACGACACTAACCGGTCATTTGGCCAAACTGCGCCGAAGTTACCTACAAAAGTTGAGTATTTTATGGTGTCTCGACGTGCAGGAGTCATCAGTTTCACTTAGTTTGTTGGACCCTAAAGTTGTGAGCTCTGGGATTTGGAGGATTATAAACTAGGATCCCTGCTGGTGGCGCAATTGATGTGCTGTGTTTGATGATAGTTAGTGGAAAAGATATTTTTCGTTTTATGCGGGGGCTGCAGGAGTGCGACTAAATACCAAATTTGGTGGATCTATTTCCTGTCTGTCTTAGAATGGAATGTAAACAAGCAATATACCTATTTTTTGGTTTACGTAAGCAAAGGCGACCTTTGCTTATGTAAATCAAGAAATACTTGTAAAAATAGGCAGATTGGGTATCTACCCACATGAAATATCTATTTATGTAAACAGTTTAGCCAACGCTATGATTTCGATTTAGTTTGAACACCCTTAGACTGTCAAAGAGCAAAGAAAGCTTATTATATAATACGAACACCCACATGTAACAGTATGATACCTATTTCTAAAACGATAGTGGTCGTAATTATTCCATTAATTTACCAACCTTTACATTTATTTAACAGTTGTGTACAAAAGTATAGTTAGTTATCAGTAAGGACTACTAAGCATTAGTATTCTGACACTATTTATGCCCAAATTCTGCTACAAAACCAAACTCGGTTCCACCACACAAAACCATTTTACCAACACGAAAAAACTTCGCAAAGTCAGTCCCAAACGCTGTAACAGTTTAAATCAAAATGCGACAACTTCTACACTACACCCGTAATGGTCGTGACATACATTATGCATGGCTGTAAGCTGCGTGTTCCATCTCTACCCATGTAGTATTGATTCCATCCAGCAGCAAGCATCACTACACCGCTTGTCTCCCTCTAACGCCTTCAATTTTGGAAAGAGTGACGAAAAGGTATCGAGGTCGTGCGAAGGTCCCATGAAACGGCAGAAAGAAAGGCTGGTTACAACGAAATTACATTGTTACAGCACTGTCATTGGAGTTCAAGTATTTTGCGTCACTTTGAAGTTAATCGAGTGAGGAGAGAGCTACTTAAATACGTTTGGGTGAAATCTGAACGCTGGATCTTCTTTGTTATTTGTTTCAAGAAACTAATTGTTTCATTTAGTCCAAGTTTCATAAGTCGATTGAAGAGTATATTGGTAGTGGAAAGCTTTCTTCGCTTTATTTTCTGTGAATGAATTGCTAGTTGGTGAGATTCCTCCGAGATTCTATCGTTGATTTATGGGAGATATTACTTCATAAATCTCACGATTGCGGAAGAAAGCGTCGGAAGCAAGTCAACAGTTTTGTATGGCATGTAGAACGAGACAAATGCAAAACTGTTGTGTTGTACATTTGTTGGGTACAATCCCCAAAACTTACGATGCATTAGTATAGATATTGCTGAAGCTGTCATGTTCGAAAATAGTACGTATTATATATTTCCAATACACAAATCGTAGACGTAGGCAACTCAGCCGCCAATTTAAAATGGAACTGGGCTTGCCACATCTGCCATCTCTGCTATCTGCTCTGTATGTCGCAACAGAACTGGGCAAAAGTGGCCACTGATTGGGTTCCAAACAACAGGAACCGGCGACGCGGTAGGCCCAGGAGAAGATGGTGTGATGAGTTAGACTCCTACCAAAAGGATTAGCCAGGTGTGACAAAGGACAGCGAACAGTGGAAGAAAGAAACGGAGGCCTTTGCCCTGCAGTGGGACAGTACAGGCTCATAATAATAAAATAGTAATAAAACTATACATTCATTGAAAACTTCATGCCTTGGGCGCTCTCTACCAGCCAACCGCGGTTGATAAAGAGATAACATATTGTATAGAATGTGAGCCCACTACAGTTAATACCTATGTTTAACTTGGCCCAATTTAGGGATTTGACACCTTTAAGCACCACCCCCACCCATTCATTAACTATTAAGCTAATAAATTAGAGTACCTATGGATATCATCTTCCAAAACGTAGAGGCGCTTGCTACTACAGCACCATCACTAAGTATTGCGTTTGCTATTATCTTAATTAATTGAAGATGATTGAGATAACATTACTCATTGAATTCTCAATGTTCTTGAGATCTTGTCACTTAACGTAATACGTTTCAAACGTCTGATATCTTCAACCTTGACAGGTAGAACTGTAGCAGAAACACAATTATTATAATTGTTGCCCAAAATCTTTTGGGTGAAAACATTTCAGAGAGTAAAAAAGAAAAATAAAAGAAAGTAACAATCTTAGGTGTTGTACTTAGAACTAAATAACGCTATTATCCTTCGTAGCTAGAAACAGCCAATTCGCGAAATCGGATTACTGGGAAATACATTTCTAAGATGCTTAGGAGGAGGACAACACGTATAGTGTACAATTTGTAGTGGCAAGCATTTCTGAGCTAGTGATTGGTCCATCGCTCCCTGAAGACAGAGCAGGTACGGCTCCCAGCACAGAACTCAATAACGTCAGACGTACTAAGGACCAATTCACTTCACCTTCAGTTCTCTTCCCAGTGAATTTTTAAAACGACTCTCCTCACACGGCATTTGAAATAGCATAGCCGGAGGCTCAATTGCTCTTCACAAAGAATTTTCCATTCTATCCCCTTTGACGCAGAGTTCCGTTTCAAGCGGAGGGTATTTCGAGATTTTTAGCTCAGGTTCTCGAATTGTTGTGTTGGTTATAACATGCTCGTATAAGTCTTATAGTTTATTGTGTGGACTTGGAACTGGGGGGTTTGTTAAACATGAAGTACCTATAATAATAAATAAGCCTTCTTACTGTGTATTAGAAAATCGTGGAAGCATGAAAATTGGTAGAAATGAATATAGTGTACTGGCAAATATAAGCAAAAATCTAGTACTGAAGAAAAATAGAAGAAAACCCAACACAAACTCATAAGAAGGCTTTTGAGACTCTTATATGTATCTTTATAGACTCGCAGATAAACTCACGCTCCCACAAACTTATATTACTTCTACTTTACTTAAAGATTAGCACACAAAGTACAAGTAAAATTAATCTAAAACCACCGTCCTAACTCGTATTTAGACGACGTCGTAAACTCATCTGCTCCTAAGGACTAGGCGTTCGAGATCTAATTACTACAGATTAACTTAATGATGCTAGTAATTCTGTCGGACCTAACACTTAAATCTAGGGTCTTATGTCCTTGCTTACAGGTCTCTAGTTGGGTGATAGTTCTGCTGAAACTGTAAATGTGAATGTTTATATGTTTGTTCATTCACCACGCTGCAATGGCTGAACGGAATACTTTCATTGTGCGTTAGGCCAAGGAGTAGAAGTCCCTGCCGAAGTCTTTACTTCCTGATAGATCGTCAAGAGTGCATAAGTTTCTTTTAGCAAGCATTCTCCATCGTCGACCACATCATCGCTTACCATCAGCTGAGACAGTGGTGAAACGTCAGCTTACCAATAATAATAAAAAAATCCATTTGGATCTTGCAGAAATTTGTGACAAGGGTAGACCATGACCTATAAAAAGGCAAAGCATACTTTATAATCCCAGTACTACGATCCCTTATAATAACAAAACACTTTACACGCAGGCAAAGCCGTGGTCAGAAGCTAGTGTTACAGAAAGTAGTTCATCAAGGGTTCCAGTCTTCAAGGCCCGTTTACCTACAAAAGCCGTCACGTCCCTCAGTAAAAAGGTTCCCGTAGCAGCCGTAAAGGTGTCGTTCAGACGGACAGTGTGATTTTATCGCCGTGATAATGCAGTGGGATAACGGAAGACGTGCCCCGCTTGACGAGCAGGCGGGTTCAGACGTGACCAGTGGCTGCAGCGAGTAGATTACTTGTACGGTAGAACTGGTCTGGTTTAGTAGAGCAGTGCAGTGTATGGTCGGGTAGTGTGTGGTTTACAGTTATTTTCTACTTGAGTTGGGCGTTTGCTGCACTTGGTTTTAGTAAGAACTTCAATGTTGTTGGTAGAGTTTCACGTAGCGTTTACTTTTATGTATACCAGTAATCCTCTCTTACTCCAGGATTTACATTACTTACATTTTTACTTAGTTAACCAGTCAACGTATATTAATTTACGACGCTAAGGAACGAAAAAGTTTACATCTCACTAAACCTACACTGCAGATTCATAAACCATCAATTATACATACACTGGAGTATTTGCCAATATCTTGATGATCACCCAAACGTTTACCGACGACACAACTAACAATCCACACAAATACAACAGATCTACTATTTGACCACTCACCTCGGCAAATATTAGTCCACTAGCGTCGTGTGAACGCGGCTTTAAGAGAGTCTCATTTAGCAAATGGCCGGAGTTGTGCCTACCCTCACACACCGCCGACATCTCGATGCCGGGACGCTTCGGATTACTTTCAGTAATAATTCATATTCCAAGTTTTGTTCAAATTTGCAGACACGCCTAATGTGTTTCGCGAGAAATCTTGCTCCTATAACACATACGTGTGTGTGAACGTACTTTGGGGACGTGCTAGTTATTTTCCTTGTACACTGTAATGTAATTTCGGTTTTCCCATAAGCAAGATTATTAGAACCTGAGAATTTCTTGTTGAAACATGTTTTTTGTAAAATGAAATACGTCTCAGTTTGTTTACTAGAAGTAAAGTTCAATTCAAAAGAACTGAACGGGGCAACAATGCCTAGTACTATGGACCAGCTTGGTAAACATGTTGTTCTCAGTAATGATCGTTACCAGAAACTGACCTTTCAGAATTTTAAGAAACGCACCTTGACTATTGTTCTTTATTCTATTGACCTTTAATTAATAGAGAATTAATTCCAGTCAACCCTCTGGGCAACCGCAAAATAGAAAGGTATATTATACCGACATAGACAAGCGACTTGAGGGTTTAAATTCGTTTGATGATACAAATATTAAATCAGATAATTATGTGGACAAAGCAAGAGCCCAAGAAGTCGTACAAATAAATAAAAACAAAACTGGATAAAAATAAACAAAAGATCTAAACACGACAGGAGACAATTAAGATAAACGTTGATACTGTAGATGCAAATATAATAGAACACAGGAAATGGTACAACAGACAACGTCATATCTCGCTATTGTCTACGAAGATCCGTGATAATTAAGATCGAATCAGACCACCATTAAACAGAACAACATTATCAAGAACATTCCTAATCAGTTATCTAACAACTCAGGTATCAGAAGCTCTAACTACAACTGTCCAACTATGCCGATACTACCGTACGATACTAATGGTAGTTCTGTAGTTACTTTGTAGTACAGATAACCTGTGCTAGGTCATTATGGAGGCGTGTCACGTGTATGAGTTAGGCACACAGCTATAGGCAGGTATTGGAGTGATGTCATCGATTTTGATTCCTTGAACTAAGAAGAAACAATATGCTTAGATGATTTTTAAGCGAGACGCACGGGACCGTCGTTGTGACAAGACGCTTGGTAGAGGATTGTCTCCAAAAGTGGACTACTTTCAACAGAAATAATGGTGTAACCCTAGTTGAAATCAGTTAATTGCTCATCATAGGTTGGATGGAGATTTAAACATGAGGAAAGAAAGATAAAATACGAAACCAAACACTTAAAAGGGTCAATGCCAAATACTTGAAGTTATTTGAAAAAGTACACGTAGAAAAGCGACAATCAATGAATAACAAGATACTGTTAAAAACAACACCAACTATAGCTTTCCAACCGGCTCTCTCCTAATGAATTCCATTTATCAATCAGCAGTCTGATTATCAACTGATGTCTGTTGTATCCATCGACAAGTCTCAGCGCATCGCAGTACGTATCGATTCAGGTAACAAGCCTGGCTGGAACTGTCTTACTTGCTATCTAGTCACAGTATAGTTAGTAGTGTTGACGAGATGCCGTTAGTAACCGCTAGCCACGGGGCTGTATGAATTATATTTATAAGTTCAGCTCCGAGTTCAATCTGAGACTTAAGGCTCATTTTTTAATAGTCAGATGACGTGTATCTGGGGAATTAAATTTGTGGTTTGACAGCTGTTTTATAGTAAACTAGCTGTCTCCCGCGGCTTCGCTCCCGTCCTACCCTACCTACCCTACACCTACCCTAACACCTACCGTACACCTACCCTACACCTACCCTACACCTACCCTACACCTACCCTACACCTACCCTACACCTACCCTACACCTACCCTACACATACATGCATGCAAATAATTCTATTTTATTGAGGTATTTCTTTCCGACTTGCTAGACAAAAGTTGTGACAGCTCGGTTAATATACATGTTATAAAAATAATTTATAGCCTATAGCACTCAGGAATAATGTAGCTTACTACCAGTGATTTTTTTTTTTAGAATTGGATCATTAGTTCCAGAGATTACCCCCTACATACAAACTTACAAACTTTACCTCTTTATAATATTAGTATAGATCTGTCAAACCGCCATTTTTATTCCTCAGTTAGAAGATAACTGACGATTAAAAATCAGCCCTTAGTTGAATGAGTTTAAGGAGTTATTTGGTTGTGAGTGAAGTTATGTTTGTCTTTAAAATAAACTGCTTCACTGCTTCTAACATTTGTGTTTTTATTAATCATATCAGCAATTACTTAGCCCGCCTTTTTTAAACGTTTCGCTATGTCGCCAATTCATTGTTTTTCGTTCAACTGAGACTTCTTATCTATTCGTTATTCTAGTTTCATTATTTTCGACCACTTTTCTGCAAGCCTTCTTCCAACTCGTTATTCCTAGATACAATTATTCTTAATCATTGTTTCCTCAGAAAAAAAATATTATCTAAATTTTAGGCTCAATGTTTCCAACATACTAAGGCATCATACAGCTAAAGAGCGTTATTTGACATCACTTGAAACCCTACAACTCCTTCAGTTAAAACAAAGGCGTATTCACAGCCGACATTAACATCTCAATTAAAACTGAAGCACGGTGCGTGAGAACCTTTTTACTTAATGAATTTTTACTAGGATGGCTATATTTCAGCCTAGTTCACTTCGCACTTTAGGATTAAAAACAATTAAATGGATATTTGTTTTATTCTCAGTGTTAGTAAAATATTTTGCTCTGGATTATTACGGGAAAATGGGATGAGTTTATGTGTGTATGTATGTTCATTTTTGTATGTTTCGTATTGTAGGCGTTATAAAAACAGTCTGCGTAAAAGCAGGGCCCTGAGTCTGCTATTTTTATAAATTCGTCATTCCAACACGATCCCATTGTCATTTTGCTATAAGTTCGTAATCTGCTAAACTCATAATGGTCGATCATTGGTCGGTCAATGGTCTCGTAATATAATCGTGTTTCTAAAATATTCAATGTCTTTGAAAAGCAATGACTGCACAATAACGTTCTAATGGTAGGTCACTGATCAAAGGAACAGTCAAAATTTTAGCAGATTACCGCATACGTCTGTCATTCATTTGTCATTATGTACGAGATTACCATTCTATGGCATTTCATTCAATGGAATGTCAGTGGTTGACCATTGGAAAGTCACATTGACGCTTTTATTTTAGTAGATTACCAAACTTGTCAAAATCAACAATTATGAAATCAATGATAAATCATTCTGACACTATTGTAATAGCAGACTTGAGGCCCAGATGGTCTTCACTCTGGTCCTTTATGCATCCTTTGAAATTATTGAGATTTGTTGTTTATCTGTTACTAGCTTTCCCCGCTAGCTAGCCCGCGACTTCGTTTGCGCACCCGTTTTTATTTCGGGAAATCCTCTCTTAGTGATCTGCTACGGACTGCAGTGAAGCTACATGCCAAATTTCAGCTTTCTACGACTAGTAGTTTCGGCTGTGCTTTGTCTGTCAGTCAGTAACGGAAGAGTTTTACATATTGACTATATTGTATCTATCTATAAAACAATTTCACATCATTTATATGTCTTGGTCCTATGTTTCCAATCAGTTTCTCTTTTTAACAGACTTCAAAAAAACGAGGAGGATCTCAATTCGGTTGTATTTTTTTTAAGATACATATCATTAAAAGGCAAGTATTTGTTATGTAATATTATCCTTACCAAAACAAACACTTATTAATTGTGTCAAGCATACCACACGCGTTAACAATTTGATCTGTCGAGACTGTGTAAACTGGCGGACAGAATGTCGACACAATTTGCGAGAAGCTAATATCATTTAATATTAATGAACGGATGTGCACACGACTAACTGAGAAACTCATGTCAAATTGTACTCATTTATGCGTTTTTTCCCGATCCTAGCAAATTGAGCGGAATAATTATTATAATAGGTCTTTACCTATGAAATTGCCGTTTTGTATGAAAAAATTTAAACGAATTTTTTTCAAGTATTTTTATTTGTATTAATCGAAGTAATCACCCATGCAATCAATGCATCTTTGCCAACGCAGTGGCAGTTTATTGATGCCTTTCTTAAAGAAATCAGCTGGACGGGAGGCAACAAATTCTTCAAAGGCATTTTGTACTGCCTCTCGGGTATTGAATTTTTTTCCCGCCAAGAAGTTATCCAAATTCTGGAAAAAGTAGTAGTCTTTAGGCGCAAGGTCTGGTGAGTAGGGCGGATGACGGAGAGCTTCCAACCCCAGTTCTTGCAACTTGAGACCGTCTGCTGTGCAGTATGAGGTCGCGCGTTGTCGTGCAGGAGCAGCGGAGACGAGCGATTGACCAATGCTGGTTGGAGATGTGCCAGCTTCTCCATCATTGTGTTCAGTTCTTCACAGTACACATCTGCAGTGATGCTCACCCCGTTTGGTAAGATGCTGTGATGAATCACACCGGGGCGCTAGACCACCAAACAGTGACCATCACTTTTCTAGGGGTAAGTTTTCGTTTAGGGCATTGTTTAGGTGCTGAACCAGGATCCAACCAACTTGTTGAGCGCTTGCGGTTATCAAACAGAATCCATTTTTCATCGCAGGTAACAATGCGGTTCAAAATTCCTTTATTTGTGTGTCTGTTGAGCAGTGCAAGGCACGTCTCGACGCGTACATCGCGCTGGCGATCATTGAGTTCGTGGGGCACCCATTTGTCAAGCTTTTTTACCTTGCCAATTTGACGCAAATGGACCAATATTGTTTTGACGCTAACGTCGAAAGCTGCTGCTAATTCAGCCGTAGATTGTGTATCATCAGCTTCCACAATCGCCTTTAATTCGTCATTGTCGACCAAAGTCTTCGGACGACCGCGAGGTTCATTTTTCAGGTCGAAATTTCCAGAACGGAAGCGAGCAAACCAATAACAGGTGGTGCGTTGGTTTGTAGTGTTAGCTCCATAAACGTCGTTGATGTTGCGTGCCGCTTGTGCCGCGTTGCTGCCACGACGGTACTCATATTCCATAATTACTCGAATTTTTAACGTATCCATGATGACGAAGAAGATTGAAATGCGATGAAAATGTAACACTAATCAATAAACTTTTGGAAAAAAAAAAACATGTTTTTAAAATAAAATTAATTTGAAATTAGAATTCTTAGCCAAACAAAAATTATTTTGATTTGAAATGGCCAGTACTGCAAAACGGCAATTTCATAGGTAAAGACCTAATATTTCTCAATTCTGTAAAAATACTACACTAAGACTTACTTTCAAAAACCAGTTATCGTTTAACTTAGTTAGTTGCTAACCTGTGGCCAATTTGTATACAAAAATGTTGTTTAACCTCGGGATAGCAGCTAACTCGGAGTCAAAAGATAACTCTGATCAGTGCAACTAGGCTCAAAATTTAAATTAATTATGTTTCGTTGTATAAAGAAGAAAAGAGTTAAGTAATTTAAAATGAAACACCAATTAACATAAAACACGGCGCTAGCAAAACAATTTATACACGTTCAAAAATAAATGAATATTTCACAGAATACCCATCTCAAATGCAAACTTCATAAAATTAACAGGATTCGCCCAAGGCTACATAAATAATCCAGGTTGGCACAGAGAGAGAGCGGCACGTCCTCGACGCTGCGAGGCTTGCAAACACGTTGCCGATCAAACATTAAAGATATCAGGTATCTGGCCAAGTGAAATGTGTACACTGCGCCGCAAACCCATTGCTTTTCATAAACCTGCTTGTCTGCACGTCTGATCTTCGATTACTTGTTTTGGCGAATTTCGAGGGTGCTACCGTTTCATGCGCCTCAAGTGTATGCTTCAATGCGATTACGGTTGGTTTGCGTGCAACTTTGAATTTTAACGCAGGTATTGTAGTGTTGAAGGAAAAAGTAAATTGCTTATAGTGTTCTGAGTTGAAAGCACTAGAAACTTATCTAGCTAACGGTCCATATAAGAGCTCCCGGTATTTCCATTGTTATATTGTTTAGAAAGAGAATGCATTAGCCCGAGCCCTTTCGTTAGAAAAACTTCGCGAAGACTAAGCAGTATAGTTTTATTTCTCTGTTTTTGTCGTAGTTTTCCCTAATTGTAGGAAACTAGGAACATTTTCTTTTCGGATGAGAAGCTCGGCTTCAGGAGGGTACCTAATTAAGGCGTTTCTTTAGAAAATTCTCATCTCTTGAAGCTGAACTGCTAGTTTTAGAGAAAACCTGCTCTGGGATTGTAGAATGGTTTTCAAGCCACATTGCAATTTTGGTAATAGGCTACTATAAAGAGATTCCCATTACTAAAACCCAACCTGGGATGAGATGATGAAACCTATCGCAGGACAATCTTTCGTTCCGATCGAGTGTTGATCAATAAAAAACCGGACAAGTGCGAGTCAGACGACTCGCACTTGTCCGGATTTTATTGAACGGCTCACGTTGACCGCAATGACAGGTTTTCACATGATGGAAAGCGAATATGTGGCTGACGAGGCACCACGCTTGCCTAGAAGTATGTTTAAATTCTAAGGTCTCAACTTTCTCAAAACGCTTTTCCAAAGACCACACGCGCACACAAAGCCATCTTTAATTAAATCTATATTAATCCGAGGCTATTAGCCAGCTCACCCACAAACAAAGCGCCGCGGGACCACGCATTGTGTGCTCGACTCAATACCACGTTTGACAAATTAGTGTATAATTGGCGAGGCACTGATTACTCGCACGGTGAGTGTCACAGAGTATGGTGGACGTGGAGTGACACTATCCACGCAAATAACTCATATACATATTAAGCTTGAGTGAATACTGTGCTGGTATGAAAACACCTCACCTTGAGAACTTAAGTAAAGCGAGCTTTAAGTGAACTGTCAAACACTAGCGTTAGATGGAATCTTCAAACTCACTTCACATGGGTTTTCACATAAGATGTTGAAAAACTAGACTGAACTTGCCTGTGCATATGCTAGGTAGTAATTAATACATTGAAACCCTGTCGCGACTAATGCTAACGAACGAGTGTAAATTCAATGCTTAGGAGAGCGGTAGTGTCGATTTGTCCATTTTATGCTTCATTTGACAGACAAGACTCAAACAGATATTTTGGAGGATTGACATGGGATTTTAGATTATGCCACTGACAGTCAAAACTAAAATCTTTAATTCCAATTTCGCAAAATTAATTTAATTTAATTAATTCCAATTTGTCAAAAATTAACTGCTTCGCCAGTTCACCCCATCACTACCTAGTAGTTATTAGTTAGACCTCAGCATAATTGCGGCATTTCTTTTTTTCGCCATACATTACTGACAGGACAGGTCAACGATTCAATGTCATTCCGGTAGACTATAAGTCGTCAACGATGATTAAGTCATCAAATGAGCACTCCAAATCATTACTACTCTGTGTCACTACATCGATAAGTCTTCAGCCACCATACAATACGCGTGCCCGCTTTGTCTCCCACTATCCAGCCGATTAGAACCAGCCCTACTGGCTTTGAACCGCGGCGTATTGATTGAGAAACCAGCTGCCTACTGTTAAGTAATTGTAATCAGTCTGAATTAGGTATATTATACGATTGTAAAGCCAGAGCGAAATGCCGCTTTTGAAGTCAATAGCATAATCAGCTTATACAACGTGTAACAGAATAAACGAAATACCTCTTAAGGGGTCATTGTATTCAACATTATGAACAACTTTTACTATGGAAACAACCAAAAATCAGCTGTTCAGTACATTTTGTCGATTTATGCGCACAGAAATGAATGGGGCAGTCGATTTTTTTTCGCGATTTCGGGTTTTCTCCCTTAGTAAAAGTTGTTTATAATGATGAGTACAATGTCCCCTTAGGAGGTATTGCGTTTATTCTGTTACACTTTGTAGTGTTTTAGCTAAGACACAGGCCTCTCTGTTAGAAGGAATGGCATAATCCAGTCGTGGACCCAGTGCGCGTTGGGTGTAAAATATCTTCGATTTCTGGTTTGAGGACCTGTCGTTTTCCTCACGATGTTTTCCTGCATAAATTTAAGTGATGAAATACTTCACTAAAAGTTAATTACCAGCCACTACTTCACACTCAGATTGTCGTTAACATTATCAAGTAATAAGGTATAACATGACGGTGCCACGATAAACTTCCAGCTTTATTTCGAGCTCATTCAACTAAAATATTACAGTTCTCTCACAATAATACTATCAAAGCAAATTACCGCATATTTACTTCCCTAATTTCCACTTAATTTAATTTAACCTTTCTCCACAAACGAAATCATATTTCCATTTTAAAACACCACACGAGGCTGCATTTTCCTTTGTGCAGCTCGCAATTTGAGCACATTTGCATCCGCGTGCGACCACCGGCAACTCTGATAAGCACTAATATCTAGCGAAATGGACGCCGTACCACACAGTAGAGACATGCAGAAGGTCCACAATGAGGAAAAAATAGTGACAAATCACAATGGGGACGATATCAACCAATGCCGCTCGTTAACCAAGCAGTGTGGTCTATGGACTACTGCGGTTTCAGTGGTGCAAGTTTTTATACTTACTCGATCGCGTTAACGTAAACAACAATTTGTATTGAAACTGGATAAGATTAATTATAAAACTTGCACCAGGAATCGAATGGTATCGTCAGTCATTGAATTGAACCCTTTCTGATTTCCTTATGGACAAATTCCCGATTGATCCTTCTGTACTGTAACTACTCTGTGGCTCTGATGAACACTTATTTCTAGTGAAATGGATGCAGGACGCACTGGGCTAAAATACAGGGAAATGAATGCAGGACTAGATAGAATATGGGGAAATCGCTAATGTATTGCGTGCAGAGCTGGCTGTAAGGTCTGTTTTAGTAAAATTACAATTCTGTTTAGGCTAATGGACGCGCTTTGGGCTCCAAATAGTGAACTCGGATTTCAATTTCATAATTTATGAGTGTTTTGGGGAGCTTCCAAAGGGTATTTTCCATTTGTTGGAAATTAGGTAGGCAGTTTCTTGTTGTTAGACAAAATAAAGGTAGCTTTCATGGAAAGCGCCATTTTCGAGTTCATTCACAACCAACCGAAGCCGAAACGTGGAGAAACAGTCAGAAGCAGACAGCGACCTTGTTTATACTATTAAGAGGGCCGAGGGGCAAAGCCCTAACAACACTCGTCCTTCAGATTCTGTACTCAAGAGTACTTGAGTACAGAATCTGAAGAAGGTATGTACAGAATCTTCTTGTTGACCCTAAAACTATTGAAGATTGTCAAGTGGATATCGTCAAATAGATTTTAGTTAGTTTATTGAACCCATCTATACTAATATTATAAAGAGGAAAGATTTGTTTGTATGTTTGTTTGTTTGTTTGTTTGTTTGTTTGTTTGTTTGTTTGTTTGTTTGAAATGAATAGGCTCCGAAACTACTGGACCGATTTGAAAAATTCTTTCACCAGTAGAATCGTACATTATCGATGATGGACATAGGCTATAGAATATTTTCAAAAAAGTTAGGGATCCGTATGAAAACTTCGATAATGTAACCCAAGGTGTGAGAAAAAATCCTTATATAGCGTACGCTGCGGAATCTATTGACAATAGAGCAAAGTGATGTACTACAATTTTATAGAGGTCATCAATGTCTACAAAAAAGTCCGCAATACCATATGTCTAACTATTATGATTAAGTCACAATGACCGCTTTTTGTTAAAATTATTCAAGCAAATCCTTGGTGATATGAAAAAATGGAGATTTCGGTATCATGATATTAATCCTTATCCATTTAAATGGTTTGATAATTAAGGTTGATTATGTCCGTGTAAATCACGCTTTAAATTATTCAAATCGGACCTTTCGTTCAAAAGTTACGACGGTAATAAACATGCTCGGAGTAAGAAAAATGTCGCAGCTTGAGCGAACTGGGGAGAATCATAACAATGCTTGGTCCGATGAAGTTGAAAATGATTTCGATAAAACAATAAGAGTAACAAATGTTTGGATTTTTCGCAAATAAACTACATACATAATAAGGGGTGAAGCAGGGGTTGCAGCAAGTTTTTAGGGGAGGACATTATTGCTTGCTTTAATTTACGTCGGAATGCAATGAACGAACTAAAAATGGGATTATTGAAACAGATGTACCTAACCATTTTTGCATAATCAACTCCTGACGGGGTGAACGGGGTGAACAGTTGTGCTGAACCTGAGACCATAGAATAAAGTAGAAATGGCTAAGTAATAAATGTAAATTAATGAAAATCGTTGTGCTTAATTTTCCAAAACTAACGTTTATAAGGGGGTATAGGGGGCGTTGAAGTTTGTGGAGTACCTACTAAATCCACGCGGACGAAGTCGCGGGCGAAGTGCTAGTTAATAGATAATTATGGTATAGAATTCATTAAAATGGGAAATTGTATTGCCAATGCTTTTAATTTAAGTAATACTCGATGGTCTAGTGGTCGCAACTCGCAAGCACTACTGAGCACATTGCTCTTGTTCTGGGATCGATTCCCAGATCGGGCAAAGTGTATGAGCGTGTTCCCTGTTGCCTAGAATTTGAACATGGGACCTATAGCCCTAAAAGAGTCCCTAGATCCTAGATACAGATGCCAATTTCTAATTTGTGGGCAGAATACCTTAGGGGAAATTATTTAACAAATGTTTAATGACAGTTTCGAAATGATAGCATATAAAGCAAGATAACACTATCATGCGATAGAACAAGTCTTAGTGAGGATAGTACTCTCGCGGGAGTCGTTACAGTTAGCCACAAAAATGGATCACTTCTGCGCTCAGGGCTATGGCTTTACCGACTGTTTAGAACAATACGTTCTGCTTGTAGGTAAAGAATAACAGCCGGACGGGTCGGGCTTAACCTTGAAGAGTGCAGTGTATAGTGTGAGGCACGAAGGAGCCGAGACTCCTCCGTGCCTCGGAGAGCACGTTAAGTCGTCGTTACGGATCGTTAGAACCCAGAAAATCTGATACCAGTCTTGCCAAGAATTACTGTGTTACCCAGTCAATGGGTTATGGAGGTCTGGTAGGCAACTTCATGTAAAATACTGGTATTCAGCTGAATCCGGTTGCGACCCTAATATACCTAGTAGGGAAAAAGAGAACCTTCTAACAATACGAGCCGAGTCCAGAAGTACCGCCCCCCAGCCAGCCAGTACCAGATCCAGCTGCCTAATGAGAGCCTTTAAATAGGGATGATTCCTGAGTACAAATATTGTGATTCTATTTAGTCCGTCAGTTAGATTTATAGAAAAATATTAGACACGTACTTTTTGCTTAACAAATCAATAAAAATTGACAAAGATAAAACCCACCAGGAGTAGAGGCTTGTGCAGTCACTTTTATGTAAAAAATAGTAGTTTATGCAACGACCATATAAAAAGGGTTATTAAAACACGAGTGTGGGTTTATCACACGAGGCGTAGCCGAGTGTGATAATAGCATCACACGAGTGTTTTAATACCTAATTATATGCCGTTGCATACACTATTTTATCTTCACTCATACAGTTGAAATAAAATAAGTGGAAAAATAGTTGATTCCAATATGGCGGATATTCTCATAGCGTATTCGAATGACTGCGCAGCGCGCTAATCCATAGACAAAGATAAAAGCTGGCTCATTGACTTAAGTCAATGAGCCTGCGCCAAAAATTAAAAAGAAAAAGTGTGCTATAAAAATTAAAAAGTTATTTTATGATGCAGTTGTTTAAAAATCGAAGGAAAATATTGAACTGTAATGGTTTTTTTTTTAAATTTTACCTATCCACGAAAAAAAAGGACGTGTTTATGCATTCGTTTTCGAACTCATATTTGGAACATTACGTTGTGAGTGTAGATAAAATACTAAATATGACGTCACATGAGTTTTCAACGCACTGTATCGTCTTAATTTTTTGTTTACGTGAAAAAAGAAAAAATACGTGTGAGTACAATATTTTTTGGAAATCTATCTGACGGACTAATTCGATTTTTTTAATCATCAACCCTATTACCTACCTATTTTTATAATTAAGATTTGAAGACGCAAAGAAATAGGTTGATTGAGAACTACCACATGATCCATGGTTATTTGTCTCAAAGAAAAAAATCCCAGAACCGCTATCCCAAGTTCCCAATACGAACATGCATTTTTAATACGCTAAACCTCGTACACAACACATTTCACAGAAATCCTAACTGGCAACAAATTTAAAGTTCGCCCAACTTGGTCATTGAAGTTATAAAGTTATGACGCGAGTGCCTGCAACAGGAAAAACTTGGCCGCCTCTGCCAAGTCGCCAAGTTTCGGTGCACGCTAGTTACAAACTTGGCAGGCTTGCGCTTGACATGTCGCTACGGCGCTACTAGATTTGCGACTCCACTACATTTTTGGGCAAGTTATTTTACATATTTTGTTAAAAATGTCTCGGAGATAAGTTTCGTTTAACCATGTAGACGTGGGATGTTTACTTTTCGTTTTGTTTGGAATTTTAAATGGATTAAAATGTTTAAGGAAACTTGGTCTTAGTTTGACTGATGCAAAATGGCTTTCTGTAGGATTGAAGAATTAGTTTTTGCCCGCGGCTTCGCAAGGACCGTCTCCAGGGTCCATCTATCTGGGTCCCAAAATTCGTCAAAACCGGTTCAACGATTTAGGCATTTGACTTAGTTTTCGCACAGCGATTGAGGCGTGAAAGCGTTACTAACCAATAATATCGGTGAAGATTAACGCCTACATCAAATAGGTATGTTTGGGTAAAATCTATTCTGGATCAGTTCTAAACAAGATTTGAGGATTAACACGACCATTATGGGTATCAGACTCCGTTAGCTTGAAATAAATATTTGTATACAACAAATCCACCCAAATCCATTAGTTTCCAATATATTCGTGTCTTATTTCAAAAATAGTTTACAATTTCACGCGATATTTTACAATCTTACAGCATTTGCAATTTTCCGGTGACGTAGAACGAAATCGTTAAGGCAATGTTGATCTCACTTAACATGGGAGCCAAATATGAAACACTGTAATTACATAAACGCCTCTGCAATAAGAACTCATCACTTAATTACTAACAATTCAATTAATGACGTTCAATTAACCACAAATATATGAAAACAAAATTACATCAATTTGGAAAATAAATATCCAATTGTAGTGAATCTGTAATGCGAGACTATCAATTTATTTAATTAAACTATTTGATCGACATCTGTTAATTGTTTCATTAAATTATTTAACAGTTTCAGTCCAAGTAAACACTGTAGTGTTTTTAAAACGGAGTGTTTTAGTACTGACAGTTCTTTTTGGAGTTTTTTATATTCGATCAAACATGTCGAAAGTCAATCATGGCGCTGAATTGAAATAATATTGATGGATTCTGTACGCGCCTGTAATTCGTGCTTTATCATTTTAGACTTTATGATGATTCTGACGTACCTATTAAGAAATCTAAACTATAGGTTGATATTAAGATGTAAAATTGATTGTGTTGGTACTTACGATTACGAAAAAGAAGAAAATTCTTTCAGCTTAAAACTAAACTAGCGCTGAGTTCCGATACATATTTTTAGGGTTCCGTACTTCAGAAGGAAAAAACGGAACCTTAATTTTGGATTTCGTTGTCCGTCCGTCTGTACCATAAACAGTTTAGTTACAGTCTTCAATCAAGAATTAGATCGATTATGTTTATGTAACGCAACTTTTTTTGCGACTAAAAACCGCCGTAAGAGAATTGACCGTGACGGATTTCGATGTATGGAGAGAAATTTTTGCAACTAAAAAAGTTAAGTGCTCGATAGTACGGAACCCTTCATGTTCGTGTCCGACTCGCATTTGTCCGATGTTTTAAAACACACAGTGGGAAATTCCTGGGAACAAAGCCGCGGAGTTAAGCTAATCTCGTCCAAATGTAGAAGATAATACCACAATATAAATATGAACAGTAGGGAAACTGCCTACAAACGCTCGAAACGGCACACTCACACAAACATGCACACCGACGAGACTCCTAAGGTAACTTCGCGGGACTCGCAGTAGCTAGTGCCGCGTCAAGACGAGTGGTCACGTTTAACTTTTTATTTTTGAAAATGCCAGAAAAGTATTGCGTAGTATACGGCTGTTTGAACTCGGCTTCATCAAAACCGGAGCTATTGTATTTTAAACTTCCTGCTGATATTGAAAGGTAAGAATGATTTCTAGTTATTGTTATTTAATCGTTATCGAATTACGTATAAGTCCGTGTGATCGATCATAATGAATTCGTGAACTTACTTCTAAATCATGAATGCGGCGGTTTTGAGGGTATTTAAAGCTGATAGTGCAATAGTGATAGTGGTAACAAAAAGTACATCCAAGATGGCGACTGCAATAGGTATTATATATCAATATTTTCGTCATGGGTGTCGTTTTCATGGTTTTCGAGGGTCTTGAAGCCGATAGTAATGTCAAAATGTGAATCCAAGATGGCGGCTGCAATTGGTATCAATTTTTTCGTCATGGGTGTCGTTTTCAAAGTTTTCGAGGGTGTTGAAGCCAATAGTGCTGTCAAAATGTGAATCCAAGATGGCGCACCACCTGCGCTGCGGCGTCTACCGCGCGCCCACTCCGACGAGCGCCCGAAACCTTTTCGTCCAACCGCGGCTCGCGTACGCTCCCGCTAAAACTTGTAAAAGGTTCCGCCGTAATGACAAAGTTAAAGATCTTTAGTTCTACAAGTTGTTGTGTGTTAATATTAAATTGATTTCCGTGTTTAAACTATCGTCCTTTGCTGAGGTTAACCGACGCCATGAGATTATCTATTTAAATTATGTTTGTAAGCTATTTATTCAAATTCGATTGATTGATCACTACAGAACAAAAATGTAAAAAAAAATATAAGTATCAAAAACATTAAAAGTGACAACCCTATTGCTTCAATGGAGCGTAGGTAATTATGTTCTCAACTAGGCTTAGTTTCCGTACTGTCCATATTTATACTGTGATAATACCCTTATCACTTTCAATTAGGCCCGCCATTACCAACCGTCACAACTCTGCCAGTTCCTCAGGGGAACTGGCGTGAAGAATAACTGAAATAACTCTTCCACGCAGCGTGATATTATAAGTTGTAACAAACAACGCTTGGGAATATAAGAACAGAGTTAAGGAAACAAAGGAAGGGGTCACTGACCTACAGTACATAAAACATTGGGTACATAGCAATAAAAATAAATAAACAGGCACTTCACACTATCGCACACTTTATTGCTAACACTAAAACTTTATGTTAAGTTGGCTAGCGATGATTTTAGCTTAAAGCTTTATAGGGTAAATACAACTTATCGGTGTCATTAATTTAAACTTCTACGCCCATATTCCAAAACGTAAACTCCAACTCAACTCGAACTCCAACATGAAAATGTCAATGAAAGCTTGTCTAATTGACGTTTTCATACTCGAGAGATGAGCAAACAAATGCAAAAACTTCAATTTATGACAAGCTCCGATGAAGTTCGAGTTGAGTTGGAGTTAACGTTTTAGATTATGGGCTCTAGAGTAATAACTAACTAAAAATTAAAAGAAATCTCTTTAAGTACATATGAATTTGTAAAAGATAATCTCTGGAAGTGAGTACCTACTAACAGCTACATTGTCGCTAAGAATCGATTGTTATCGATGATTTTAGAAAAAAAAGTATGTAGGTATATGCTGTGGAAGCCAAGTAAAAACGGATATTTTGATGAATATATTTCATGAAATATTTCAAGTGCATGAGGTTTTATTACTAAAAAGATTCACCTCGCCTCGCCAAGATGGTTGTATTCTGTAAATGAAAACCTATGTAATCAATCTACTCTATAAGAAAATACTTTCCAATACAATAAAATGTCTGTATATGCCTCTCGCCTTTGTTAATACATCACATCTATTTAGCCTCAAAACTAACAAAGATAAAACCCCTCCGTACTCCGTCTACCGAACAACATAGGCCTTCAAAGGACTTTAGTACCCCCAAACATATTTACCGAACGACATTCTACCCTCAGATGTGCGTAAACCGATTTATTTTTAAAGAGGGTAGTTGTAAAACTGACGTCGGATGTCGGACGCGTTTTATTAATATTCTAGGCACGGGAAACCAAAGTGGTGTTGCGGTTTTCAAGAGTGGATGGTCCAGGTGAAGAAAGGGTTGGGAAATGTGTTGAAAAGTCTAACCTAAAGTAACAACTAGGTAATCCTAAAAACTACATTATGAAAAAAAAATTGACAGTTGTACTTTTGACATAATGGGGTTGTTGATGATGTTGCAGGCTTTCTTACGGAAATCATTAAAATAAAGCCTTAGCCTTTGCTAAGTAATTAACACTGTAAAATATTGTGGCGATCTCAAAGAAATGTGTAGGCATGTTTATTCTGCTCTTATTAATTCCATAACTTTATTCAGCGTTTATCAGTAAAAGGGGAAAATTCTAGTCCAAGTATATTTTCATCCAATATTTGTTACTTTACCTCAGGGAAAATTTCTCCACTGTGGTTTTACGTCACAAGTTAATTTCCCAAATTCCGTGAATTTCCCACAAAGTAGTGTAGGTAAGTTTTTTACGGTTATTACCCGGTACCCGACTACTCGAGTACCCGTGTTGCCAGTGGGAGTGCGTTATGTGGGTAGGATTGAGGCTCGGCCGACGACGGGCCAAACGCAGGGAGGTGGCGGTTAAGAGCAATCCCTTGTTGGCAAACCGCTTTGTTTACGAACTGTCACTTACAAACAGTGTTCTCCGAATGTCGTTTGTTTATAAATCTTTTAGGAGCGTTTATCGGGAATTGTATGCTTTGGATTTACGCACACTACTGATGATTTAATTGACAAGCTTGGCTTGTGTAGTGATCCCCACATATTATGATCGGAAAGCTAAAATTAATCACATGGTAAGCGGTACTTCACGGAGTAATAACGCCACATATGAGCATATTTTCAGTCCCGCGTCCACTCAGCTTTTGCACTCCCCAAGATGATTAAACTAATTACCTCGGCTCCCTGGATTAAAACCCCTCAGGACGTACGACCGCCGCACAAAATCGCTGTAAATATTTTCTCGCCGAGCTGCGCTAAAGGGCCCACATCAGAAATTATTTACAACACTATTACATGTGCCATTAAGCCACCATTATGGCCTCAGCGTCGCCATTTTGATGCCGAATTACATTTTACTCGATTTAGTCTAATAGCACGCGCGGTTGCCTTCTCCACTTTGACTTGTAATGGTTGACTTAAGTTTCGCAGGGCTAAACGTACAGTTACGTGAATTACTTGTATTTAAATCAGTCCCACGTTGGGCGCCAACATCGAGGTGTTCTACATTCTTTTTGATGTCTATAAGTATCGACAACCGAGCGACTCTAGACTCTAATTAAGTGTAATTGGAACATTCACGACACAAAGTCTCGTAACAGAATAATATTTACCATCTGAGGTTTCGTGGCTACTTCGGTATTCAAGTCACTAAGTAAAACATGTTGTCATCTAGCTTTTATTGTACCCTACAGCTTTCAACAAAAACTTGTATACCCCAGTAGCCCAGATTGCGGCAAAAGAAAATCTTACGCAACCTTCTACGTATACTTTCCTCGAATAAAAACTGTTATTCATAACAATTTTCATGAAAGGCTTGCGTGGAATACTAAGGGGAGAGTGGGGCTGAAAGCCACACTCGTTAATTTGGAACAAACATGGTACAAGTGTTTCACATGGCAACTGTGAATCAGACGAGGGTAGAAAGGGAAAAATTAAGCAAAAACTGGTATGCGTCACCGAGGAATTGATTCGGAGTGGCAATGTGTTACGACAAGATTGAGTGCGGGAGGGTAGAAACATATTTGAAGAGGGGGAAATCTATGGTTTTTATTCCGGTGGAATATGTGTAATGTGTGCATTTATTATAGCTTTTTGCCAGAAAATTGGGTGTTGTTTTGAGCACGTGTAGGTATTTAATGTGTAATGGCAGACTTTTTATTAACTCTATAAGACAATATTGCTTGCATTGAAAAAGATTTTTTTAACAAGATTATGTTTAAGGGGTTGTTGAATAAAGTCCATGGAAATATCAAGAGAAAATTCATTAGCAATATGAATTCATTAGCAGTGTGTTATTAAAATTGTCACATTGGCAAAAGTATTTAACTTCCCGTGCAAACCAAACTTCTGTAAAGCGAACTAGCCAATGAAACACTAACTCCGTCTAACATTATTCGCCTGAAAGCCACCTCACCCGTAATGACTACATCGCCGCCCCGACTGCGAACTAGGAACTATAAACTATACTGAACTTTCACATAATTAATATGCGGAGAGCTCGCGCTGATAGTAATGAGGTACTAAGTGACGTCACTAGACGTAACTTTTGAATTTGGAGCGGCGAGGACGTCATAATTTTCGACGGCTTAGATTTGATTTTAGTTCGGTTAGGTACTCCTGGTTACTTGGGTGGGGTCTCTGGATTTCAGTTTTGGATTTAGTTTCGATAGTTGCTACGCCTCAATTTAACACACGAAGTAAATAAATACGAGTATGTACAATCCTGTTGACGTAGACTTGAGCAATTACGACCTTAAACCTCTTGTATTAGTTTACTTTTGCTCATGTAGGTATCAAAGAACACGAAAATATCCACATCAAAATAATGAAGTCCTAATAAACCCGAGGAACCCTACCTGCCAGTTATAAATCACTCCTATTATATGACGTCACAAGTTTGGAGCACCGACGTCATAATACAGTGTTGCCTTGGTTTCACTTTGTAGCTAGTTCGGGTCTTCGCATAGAACAATAGTTTGAGATGTGTGCTGTTCCAAACAATAAGGAAATACGAAGTTAAGCATGCGATTATTGTGTGTATTCTGGCGTCTCCAAATTTTGACTTACAAAGCTATTCAGTTGATATTAGAGCAACACTGCATGACTTAACGATATTCATTCAATCGGTCAATATTTCATTCAATTCAGTTATTTTATTCAACTTATTGACAGATCAAGATGTCCTTCGCTGTTAGAATTTAGATGAGCAACTAAATTCGGGCCGACTAAATGTTAAAAGCGGAGAACCTTGACGGTCGTTCTTGAAACTTTGTGTCCACCCAGCTGTGGCAAAAGGTATGGTTGATTGATCATTTAGGGAACGTTCTAGATTCCAGGAAACAAAATTCTCGCATTTCCCTAGCGACGAGACCTAGTCCCTAATTTAAATAAAACTAAACAAGGCCCATGTTATAATGTGCCGTCCCAGGTAAAACTGCCGAAAAACCGGCTTCAGTTCCTAATTACAGATAGTTGTCGAAAACGGGTATTCTGGCTGTAGGTACTCCTAACTTTTTGCGGGTAGTCGTTGAAAGTTGGTCTCATTAGTGAGAGCTGAGCTAATGTCCACGTGTGACGGACGGACGAATGGACGGACATGTTTCGTAAATAACGTTTTTGGGTGGAAAGCCCAAGGTTTTCCGAAAGGGCGAAACTATAAAGTTAAATATGTAAATGGACTAAGGGAAATCGGTTTTAATGATCAAGTAAATTGTAATGAAAATAGTTCACACGTGCCGTTATTTTTAACCAACAAAGGTCATAAAACAACGGCACGGTGGTCAGGTTTTCCTTATATTTTCCGTTCTTACTCCCTGGGGCTTGGGCAATTTCATTGTAGTAACATGCCGTAGATTCTAAAGGCACCTTTGTTATTATATATAGACAGGTGCTTTCATTTAAACCTTTGCTTTCATATACATTATTATAACTTGTAACTAATTATATTTATTACTTCAAGCGAAAAACAAATAATACAACATGATCAAAGACCGTTATTCCCCAGACATTTTCCATATGATCTGCGAAGACGGACCTATCTCTAGCTATCCAGTCAGTGGGAAGGTGGGTAAAGACGCCGTATTATCCAGTTTTATCCACGTTATCCACCTCCAGTGCCGTTAGAAGCGGGGGATGTACCGTTTTCCCACGAGAACCATATCGTGTGCTACCTTCATAATATTTTAATGAAATATACTTCAGATATTACTCTTGGAGTAGCAGGAAGCTGGTGTGTACCTGGAACAAAATATTAAGGTTTATTAGTGTTGTATTTTATGATGTAATGTTTGAGAAGATTATAGACTTTTTATTTATAATATCTTATAGATTCCGTTTCTTACTTTTTCTTAACCACGCAACGGATTTGATAAGAGTTTCAATAATAGAAAGAGCGATAAACAAGTAAGGTTTGTGTATAATCTATTCATTTTCTCCCGTGTGAAACGGGGTCGCTAGTAAGGACTATTAAAAACAAAGCAAGTTAGCCATACGGTGGCGAAAGGCATCCATTTCTGAAATTATATTTCCTATTCTGAAAACGGCCCACTTATGTCCATATACAAACATGATTCTTTCTCTAAAGCTGAAGATTCCGAACCAACACAACACAATTATAAATCAATAAACTATCCCACTTCTGATAATGTATATCAAAGTTTAACCGAGAAAAAGATTTCTTTTACTTCAACGAGACCCTATAGCGCCAATATACCATATTTAATAATCATACAAGAGGTAATACCGCCAGGCCGTAATGAAACACACATCAAACGCCCCGGGCGATATTGCCACGTTTACTGTCAGACCCGGCTCCGTGGCAATCACACCTTAAACACCTTTGATGTGAGTGCTTACGACTGCGCCTTAAGTTATTACTTTCCTTGATATTCTGATTTAAATCGCGAAGTGGTGTCAATGGTATAAAAATAAATATGTTTTTTTTGTGTGTTATGGAGGAATGGCGAGATTGAGTTATAAAATGTTGGGATAAAATCTACGTCACGTCATTAGATTCACATCTTATAGCTTCGCTTATTCCCATTTTCTGAGGTTTGAGCTTTTGCATTTCAGTCGCTGCAAGTTTTTTTTTTTTCTATAAACGAATATGTGGTTAATGAATAAATCAATCTAAACTAATAGTTATTTGTTTGTTAAACTGTTATATCTCGAAGTATTGATCCAATTATGGTAATTTTTTAATGAAAGAAAGCCATACCATCCAGTGTTATAGATAGAGCCCTTTCTTTCCGGAAAACGCAGGGTTTCTGGGGTTTAGGCCAATGAAGCAAACCCGCCGAAAAATATTGTGAAAATAATGATAAAGAGATGGCTATCATTATTGCTATTGCCTTGACTGATCCTCTCTGATCATCATCCTTCTTATTTTTATCAAATTAACTAAAACTTTCTCCACGAGTGCCTTCTTCCTTACTCCATGTTACAATCAACCCGTTTTACCGTAACTCAAGCTACGTGTGGGTAATACAGCAATAACGGCGAAAGGTCAGGTGTCAGATATATTATATCGAATCCCTGGTGGCTCTCACTTGGAACTATTAAGGTCATGAAGCTATTGATTCAAGAACTTCACAGGACTTTAGTTGCTTTGCTAATGATTATATGTATCTATTTACTACAGAAAAACAGATTTGGTCTCAATCTAAAGCCGCTTTCTTCGAATTGATATAACGCAGAACATTGAAATTAGCCAAGGGCAAGTTTTCAGCATTGGCGTCACCGAACAAAACAAGTAACCCCTTCAGGGGCTTGCGATCTTGTCTTTCTATTTAAACTTAAAACACAGACACAATTTCAATAAAACATTCTAGGTGAACAGTGTTTCAGCTAAATTAAACATAACATTATTTACTTCGCATTGTCTGACTCTCAAGTTTATTCCAAGTTACGACGGTCATAATAATATGAAAGGGTTGAAATTGAGAAATAAAATGAGAAACGAACGGTTGAGTTTCATTTGCTTGAATAGTTTTATTAGATCGTTTAAATAAGTCATCAAATAGATTTGTAATGAGGCTTTTTACTTTTTTTTTTTTTCAGTACTTAAAGTGTGACAAAATTGATGCCTGCGTTCTGGGAAACCTTACTTATATAACCTTTTCATCTTCACTATCATTTTGTTCATTCTGTACAAAGAATTCGCAGAACTTTGTACCGCGTAACCCCTGCGAAACGTTGCTTCATAGAATCATAGGTATTGTTCAAACATGCTGCTCCCTAGAACTGCTCGTTTAGCTGGCTTTGTCAGTGTACTTCTATTTGAGATCAAATCTTCATTACTGGGTCTTGCTAGGCAACACTGCCTACTTAATAATGTTCAGGAATCTTTCTAAGTACTCACATTAATTTAATCAGGACTTAAAGTCTTCTCTGGTAACAAGTAAAATATTTCATGAAAGTATCTAATAAGCAAATTACCTCTTATCAAGGCTATTTGTTAAGTTGGCAACACCAAGTTTCAGGCTTCGTGTGTATTCAATAAAGTCCAATCAAAACTTGTCGGCTTATTTAACGTTATTAACTCTTACAAGGTTTGGCCAAGTCAATTATGGCGATGGGTGGAACTTGCCAAGTCCGTCACTTGGCCGACTTAAACTCGGATAATAATTTGTCACGGGTCACTTTGAACCATTGTTTGTACAGCGAGTCAGGTAATTGTGTTGTGGTCGCGACCCTGGCAGGCGCAGTTGTCGGAGCAACTTCGGCCAAGTTCGGCTAACTTCGGGAAAGTTCGGCGACAATACGGGCGCATAGTCTTTGTCAACACACTCTTTGAAGTTTCTTGAATTGGGATTTTATTGGCGGGAAAACTGGGATGTGGTTGGGGTCAGAGAATGATGAAAAAATTTGGAACGTTGTACTCGTTTTCAGATGCTAGCGACATTTTGAATCCACTTCAATGCATGTCCTTTGGTCCAAATGCGCTATACCTACAGCATAACTACTTGTAATAAATTGCAAACTATTGTTCCAAACAAAATTATAATTGGCAACACTCTAAACTAAGTTCTAGATTCAAACCGAACAATGCGGCATCCTCCTTTCTCGATATTTCGAAACAATACGAGACCAATTCTCAATATTATTCAGAATACCACAATAAATACTGGGCACGTCTAGTTTCAAATCGTGATAATGCTTCTATACAAATACCTGGTCGTTAACATGTCGTTGTAATCATGGCATCCAGACTTTCACGGTACTTGCGCTGCGTGGTAAGCAGTTATTGCGACCATATTTTACTTGCCTTGTAACGAAACGGGAATGAAAATAAAAGAAAATATTCCTGATTTGGGAGAGGGGAGAGAGAAAAACAATGTGTTGGTGCCTTATCTTTGTTAATCTTGAAGTAAAGGAAGATTTCCTGCAAATGGACGGTATGAGGGTAGTTAATCACTATGTATGTGAGGAAGATTTAATAATTTTACTCATATTCCACTTCAGATTTGTGCCTGTGTCTTGGGAATATTTGTACACTGCCATAAAGCGTTCATTTTATCATAAAAAACTAAGTAAATTGATTGTACCTAGATTCTATTATTCAACCTCTAAACTAAACATACCAATTCGATTCAATTTCTTAGTACACAACCGTGATTTTCTTACGTAAACAAAAAGACGGTACCCGGAAATCCTTGCAAGTGACAGAGGATGAAACAGTACATGGATGTTGCGGAAATGATAGTCAAACACAGCGCGACGCCGCCGCAAAGTGGGCGACGCTGACATGGCCGGCAAATAAACCGATCGTATGTGTGACGTGTGTCAAGAGAACAAAATGGCGGCTGAGATTTATATTATTTTGTATTTTGGAATGTTAACTATTTTGTAGGTTAATTTTATGACTTGAAATGTGAGTAATACATATAATATTTTTAAGTTTCCGAAATAGATTTTCCAGTTTTATTTACATTAACATTTTTCAGAGTACTCGAAGGGTATGTAAGTAACGGAATCTTATTACCAAATCAGATTCCATTACTATTGCACTGTCTAATCTTAAATTATTTGACGATATTGTTTACTGGGCATTATGTTACGATCCACAACTATTGTTGTAGACCGGCAGACCGGTACATTAAAATTGAAAGATCCTTTTAGTCCCAAAAATTCCCGATCTTATTATGACAACATTTTTCTTGAAGATATCTTTATTCGATTGAAATCTTAGTTGATAAAACTGTAACAGATTCTTTTAAAAGTCAAGAACTTCTTTGAAATAAGAATATTTTACGATATTCTTGACTCAGTAACTAGTGCTGCAGTACATTTTATTTTATGTCCTTGATATTCAAAGGCACTACGTACAATAGAAGCTCGAGGTTAAATATTATTCTCTTTCTAAAAACATAACTTGGAGCCATCATTATTTCTTTGTCATGTCTCTGCCAATTTAATTATCCTTTCAAATTACCTGAAGCGGAAGAACGTTGAGCAAACACAATAAAAACATAAACACACGCCATTTACCAAGTTATTAAACCTACGTTAAGTTTGTACAGGAACTCCGTGCTCCTCAAGAACAGACCATTTCACGAGGAATTATTGCAGCCGTAAAATTTCATAGCTACGCACACATGCTACTAAATAAACTTGTACAGGTGTATAACAACGTATCGCTTCTGTAAAATTGTAACGTGTTGAAAATAATAAAACATTTTTTCATGGTTGCTGCTTAGTTGGCGCCCACGTGGGACTCATTTCAATTATAACGGACGAGAAGAGAATACCATTTGGAACTGAATGCTGTTAACTCTATAACAGATTGTTTTATTAATAAAATAAAACTCAATGTTTCGTGTAAATGTTGTGTGTGACAGCAGCAAAATGAACAAAGTTTATTTACATATAAGTTAAACGTGTTTGCAGTAACATAACTACAGTTTCTTAACAAGTAGTGGTTTAATATGTTATAAACGTCCCCATTATGCCACCGCACCGAAAGTAATTACAGACAAGAATCATATTTAAACATATTTGCCGAAACCCACTTCAAGTACTAAATCAAACTTGAAGATATGTGCACGCTCCCGCTTTAATTACTTTCCTCAATCCAAATACACGAAGAATTCTAAATACCCTCATATTGCGGTGAAGTTCCCACATGGTCGGACAAGTTGGAAGTTTGAAGAAGAGGGTTTAAGCCGAGATCCAGTTGCAGGGAAGGGCAGCAAGGGATTGAACACAGAATTAATTGAAATAGCGAGATAAGAGTTCAAGGAGCCGTCTTCTAGCGTGACTGTCAGCCATAATCCGTCCGCTTACACGGATAATCCAGCGAGTTTGAGTGGACCGTCCACTGTTACCCCGTTGGTACAACACGCGAGTTCCGAGTCTGGTTGGCTTCCAGTTTTTGCGGGTAGGATTTAAAATGTTGACGCGTTCCGGTATTTGAGTGAGACAGTTACCTAAGAGGTTAATTTATTTATGTGGGGCGTGTTTTTGTGAGGCTTTTCTGAGGCTTATGTGGGTAACGCGAGTCCGATTGTTTAATGAAATATTGTGCGATTACGTCATTCTTTTGTTGAATTATGTGGTACACTTGTATGTCGCTTATTTTTTCATGCGTACCTTTTGAAGATACAAAATAAACCTTTTCGTTCCAACATAGGATTTGGAAGAGCCCTAGAAAAACTACAATAACGTATAATTTCATAGAAGAAACAAAATAGGTACAATTTAATATCGGATTATATTCATATTAAGCCATCTCCCAATTTGTCTTTTTTGTTCCACAAAATGAATAAGATCCAATTTTCTTAGAATTATTTATGTAAAGAAATACTGATTTACTGTTCTGAAAGAAGGCGGTTTGATTGACAGGTCAATTCGTTTGGCTTTACTCGGGAAAGCTGAGCCTTTATCAGAAATATGACAGAAAAACTTTCGCAATCGTTTCTTATTGTGCTTATAGCAATTATTTTATACATTGCTTGACCTGAATACGAAAGTGCTGGTTTTATTTTTCGATACTTATAAAATTAATAGTATTTTTATGAGACCTTAAAACTAAGGTTGAAGCTGATGAAAAGAGTACATCTTTAAGAAAATTGAAGTTTTTCAACGTGAGTTCAAAACTGTATAAGCGCCTTGGGACGACAATACAAACCTACGCCACCCTTCAGACGTCCCAGGTGTCAGCTATGAATGCACCATGAACATAAAATATATTGGCGCCCAGCACGGGACTACCTCATAACTGAATCTGACCATCGGAATTCATCTTATCCGATTTTTATGACGGTCCCACATATCCGCAAACAAAGCAATGTTCGGGAAACAAAAGTTGCCGATATATCGTATTTTCCGTAGGACCATTAAGTTGCGTCCGTAAAACGCGGACAATGGGTTTTATTTTCTTTATTCCAAACGTTTTGTCCTCAGTGATGGCTTTCATCCTTTATCTGGACAAATGGCGACGGTGGGGCAGTTCAGGTGGGCGTTGCAAGTGCACATTCGAAATAATGTTGTGATAAGTCCTTTTTTATGGGAAGGGAATAAAACGAAACGATTTGTCTGTTTCTCCCGCTTTTACAAAAAGGAAATCTCAAGTCGGTGGATAGGGCACGTGCACATTATTCAGTAGAGGGACAAACTTTATTGTCAATGTATAATGACTTTAGAAGAAAACTGATGAATGGAACTCCATTCATCAGTTTTCTTCTAAAGTCAGTAAATTATATTCGTTAATTATGGTGAGGTTACAGAACTAAAAAGACGTCAGGTCCTTGAGGTGCAGACGGAAAACAAATCCTTTAAAAACCCAACATTACAAGTAATTAACATGAACCCTTTATCAAGGGAAGGGAAACATTTCACTGAAGGTTACCGTACTACCCTCAATCCCTTACTTAACCGACCTTATATCCGGCTATAGAGTTTTACAGCAGTTCCTTTTTGGGTTAAAAGCAACATGGACCTCATCCATCCACCGTGTGAAGGCCCTAAGGCTATATCAACTCAACCCTATTGGAATTATAAAGCATTCTGTGTTCTTTCAATTTAGAAACCTTCGGGCCTTTTAGAGAAATAAAAATAAAACACTGATATATTCCAGGCACAGACCTTTTGAAAGACCTGAGAGCTGCGTATTTTCTTTCAATATGAAAAAAAATGTGTATAAGATGCTGAATAAAGCGAAAGCAAATTTAAGTGTTTTGAGAAAGTCTAAAAAATAAAACGATGTAATTGATTCGTAGCTTCAGAATATCTTTGCACTTACTTTCTTAAAATATAAATCTGAACTCAAGCTATGAATAAATTCCATTAACATTATCTCTGTCAACACAGTCGTGAAGCATACTTAAATATCCCTATCTCTGTGGAGCTAACTCTAAAAGGGTAGTCAACTTTCAACAAAGCCTAGGCCCGAATCAGAGCAATACAAATAAATCAGAAGTTGCCTCTCGTCTCCTATACATATAATCCAGGATTTATCCGGCGGCTTATCAGCGCAGGGCACGCGACGCGTCCGCTCCGGTCGGCTTCCGCGCGATAAATAACAAACTTCGACCGAAATAAACAACTTTACCTTATTAAATACGGATTTTAAATGCAGAACGTGGAACTAAAATAATTTAGGCTTGAAGATTTATTTGTTTTCGTTCGCATTTCTGTCGTGATTCGTATTTTTTGTAGGAATATCAAGCTGATAACACAAATAAAGGTCATATTTTATAAAGATTTCAAAAAGAGCGAGATCTTTTTACGCGCTATTAAGTTTTGGCATATTGTCAATCATGTTTAGTACAACTGTTCGAGGCGATCCGTTGCGACCGAGTGATCAGAGTTTTCATCCTGGTTCGTTAACACCTACATGTATTTATTTTTTTATAGATTTTGTTAGAGTTAAGAGTTGGTACCCCAAAAGATATTGAGGTCTGAAAAAATGTATGCCAGCTGATAAACCACATTTTCAGACAGTCACAACAGTTCCACACAGATTCAAGAAATGCAAAAACCACTCAGAGTCGGTTAATAACATCCAGGAAACAAAAAACAATAACAAAATCGACAAAGCACCAACATATTCATTGAAACTAATACCCAAACTACGCAGAATAGTTCTCCGGTCCATTGGTTTGACTATGAACCACACGAGGTCCTTTGACAATCGCTGCTGAACCTAGCACAGTTTCCGAGTCAATGGATACCGGTACCTATACAAGTTACTAGTACTTTGGGTAATGGTATACAATTATATATGTATGCTAGTAGTTGCAGCACTTACCGGGGTGTTCGGTCCGTCGATGAGTGACCATGCGTTACATACCGAGGCTGCTCCTCGGACCTCGGACCGTGCCTCAGAAATCACGTTAAGGCTGCGTTTCCACCAGAGAACACAGACGATGTATTCTCAAAACGTTTTGCGCGTATAGGGTGGTATTTGAAACAAAAAGACTGCATCACAGAAAGTAACCTCTCTGTATGACAGTTCTACAGAACAACCTGAACAGATGTAACCAACCCTAACACTATAAGCATAAGTTTCCAAGGTTGCGATAAAAATCGATCCCGCTTAGCCCCCTGCCCGACCTTTACTACCCGAGTCGTGAATCAATAGCACACGTACTGTTAACGCTAAGTAATGGCGGAAGATGCATTGTGGCGCACGGTACAGGCTTCAAATCAAGCTTATGAAGGTTGTCCGTAAACTTGGACGTACCTACGTTGGCTATATACTTACCGTTATCGGTAATACTTATGTTACAAGTTACTTGTATTTCTAAGCGTTCCTAGGTCTCATCGACATTAAGATATTTTCCATTAAGTAGTTACTTTTGCTTATGATGAGACAGTTTTAATCAACATTTTTTGACAACAATGTCCTTTGGTTGTTTACCTAAAAATGTAACTAATTTAAATAATTAATCTCACTAAGTTTGCAAAAAAAATAAGCTTAGTTATATCTATAGCTGTCATTCATAAACGTCGTGCCCAGAAGACTACCAGCATTGCCACGTTGCATGGCAATGTAGAATTGTGTTAAAAAAATATCAGAATTCTCGAAAAAAAAACACTAAGTGTTTCCTCCCATTTAGTAGTTTTTGCTATAAAATACGAAAGGATATTGAAATTGATTGATTGGCACATCAGACCTAAACTAAGCTGATATTTACCAGTTCCGAAACTAGTTTTATCAATATTTTATTTTTCTTTGGACTGGAAATAATTAAATGACTTCTTCCGCTCTGGGCGCAGCGGGAGAGAGTATCAGACTCTGACTAAAACCCACCCAGATGCCATTTGCGTTCCAGGGCCGCGGTATCTCTTTCGAACAATAACGCAACCCTGGAATCTTCTATTCTTAGTCTACAATTTTTGTCTACCTTTAGTAAGGAAAAACTGCGTGAAATAGCAATAAAGTTACGACAGCGAATTACACGTCCTACTCATGTGACATCACGGAGACAAGTGACACATATAAACATACAGGGTGTCATATTTTATTGCGACACCTCTGACGTCTTTTGTTCGGGAGATATATTGAGTGCGTCTTATTCGAAACTTTACCGAAATACCAAGGGGAGCCTTGGGATTTCGGTAAAGTGAAAATGTTTATGAGAAAAAAAACTGAATAGAAAGTGTGGTACCTAAGTAAGTATTTCAATTTGTTTGATTTGTTAAAACTTATCAAACAAATTGAAATACTTACTTACCACACTAGCTAGCCATAATTACTTAAAATAAGTAATTATGGCTAGCTAGTCCACTGTAAAGTTTTCTCTAAAATGAAATATCTACTAAGTATGTGTTTTTTTTATGAAATCCAGCGAAGCCTGGTTTTTCTTTTCGATGACATTATTAGACTTTCCAATTAAATAACTAAAAGACATACTATTCTGTTAGGCGAGTAGGTTAAAATCGTATTACTAATACTAGTTATAAGTTATTATACTACTAAAAAATTGGATCTTAGTAATCGTAAACGTTTATTATTATTATTATAAAAAAGTTTTTGAACAAAATTTGCTGCTTTACTTTACTGCTATACTATTTTTCCATCAGATTTTGCAAAAGATTTTTTTCTTCTCCCACTCTGGGTGGAACGGAATGGAGTGTCAGACTTAACTGACTAAAACCCATCCGTGTTCCACCTTTCCCTTTGCGTTCCAGGGCCGCGGTGACTCTTTCGAACAAAATTCTGCAACCCTGGCAGGAGTAAAAACTCTCAATCTTATTTTATCACTCATAAGGTCAATTTTACCTAAAATCCAAGCATTCTGGCTTCCGTGTTAATAAAGTGAAAATCTCCGACGAAACCTAGTAGTCAGTACTCAGCGCATTAATATTTCAGTGAAGTGTTACTCTCGTTTTTATGGGGCCGTCAAGGAACACCTTATTTATTTATGGGTCCCGTATAAGTTAAACTTTTGATCCTCAAGGATGACGGTGGAATACTAATCTTGGCCATTGGGAGTAGCGAGTTACTGACGCACATGCGTGTGTTTGGAGAGAATATGCGGGGTGAAGTGATGTACTTTTAAAGTGGCCATTTTTTAGGGTTCCGTGCTATAGGCTAACGAGACCCTATTACTAAGCATTCGCTGTCTGTCCGTCTGTCTGTCAGAACAGTGTGTATTTATTGCTGCCGCTATAACAACAAATAATAAAAATACTACCCTACTAGAAACGTGTTTTTTCGAGTATTTTTTGTTCGATTTTAACGACATAATAGTGGATTATAATAATGGCTACGGAACCCTTCCTGCGCGAGTCCGACTCGCACTTAGCCGGTTTTTGATGTTATATGTGCCGATGATTTTACGAAAAGAGACAGCGTGGAATGGATGCTGTAGGCCTTCGAGTGGTATGGCGAGCTAGCCATTTTGTAAATCATCATTGGGTTTAATTAGATACGGAATGCTTGTTAACAAGAGTTTCAGTTCAGTTAGAATGACTAATCGAGCACTGAGCTAACCGAGGCTAAATGGATTAACTAAAGTAGCAGTGGACAACAAAGCAATGTAGTTGCAAGGTCTAGAGTTAATTATTTACTTAGAAAATAAAATAAATGTATTATAAAGTGCATCGTCATTTCCAGCACAAAAAAGTTCCCCAAGTTTCTAGTAATACCTTTGTAGAGAGCTTACGGTGTGAACAAATACCTATCTAATTAAAATTATACCAAGAAAAGGATTTAAGAGGAGTGTACTCTAGGAAGTTTATTATTTATAAATAAGATGTTTAACAGGAATTCCTTTTAAGTGGTAAGGAGAAGACGTTGTACCAGTGAAAAACGAGTGTTTAGAGAAACGTATATCTCAAAGAACTTTTAGGAAAGATTTTCGAGGAAGCGCGATGATAATAAATACTAAATTTAATATAAAACTCAGTACGTTTTATACTTGTTTAAAGGTCCCTTTGAATACTGAGACGAGTTTTTAATATACACTTCAATCGTAAAACTCGATGAATGAACGATGAACGACCAACAAATATTTAAAAACTCGTTCATTTTAAACTTGCAGCTGACGTTTTACAACGTTGTTATCCAAGATGGCGTCGTAAAGGTATAGCGCTCTCGATTTCCCGAAGGCGAGGGAAAATCAAAGTGCGTTTTTATTACAGTCTTTAGACAAGTTTTTTAATATTTTTTGTGGGAGCAACTATGTTGGCCTTATATTGTAGGTTTTTAGTGATTCATTTAAAGTTTTTGCAATTTATAGGTTAAGCCGGAAAAGTTCTAAAAACTTTGTTCATCGGTCGTAAATATTGTTGTTTTTATTTTAAGTTTCTATTTCATTATTACAAAATTTCTAGTTAGCAACTAAAGTGGGTTCTTTGTTTAAGTGCGAATTATTACATAGGAATAATTGTTTAAAATTTAGTCCAAACCTTTGTATTAATAAGGAGTCGGTCAGTTAGTCCAAATATTGAAGCAATTTGGACGTTCAAAAACCTTTGCCTATCCTTCATTTAATCATTCAAATATCTTACATTATTTTAAGTAATAGTTTGTACTAAAATGGCTCTAAAAATGGCTTTAAAGTTTTGTATGACAGAGTTTGCTGCGCCAAAATGTAATAATTACCTATCTCGAAATCTAAATGCAAATATGTATACTTAGATATCTTTGTAGCTTCTCAACTTACTTATATTTTCGTCGCCATTGACATTTAGGTAATGAAAACCTCTAAAAAGGTTTCCCCTGACAGCCTATCACACTAAAAGACTATCTCAAATAACGTTTTTAAGAAAATACCCGTTAGTGGTGTAGGTATTCTCTATGGGCGGAAGCCGGGTGGCGCGCGTCATCCGCCGCTAATGGCGGGCCGTCATGGCCGCCGGCACTTCCGGCGACGACCGCCACTATTTGATACGTCGCTTAAATTGTAAGATTATTCTTTTTGCGAAGACTGTTCGTCTTTCGAGGAAGAAATATTAGTATTTGACACGTAAAATTCTGCAACTCGAAATACTTAAAAAAAAAAGAAAAAGCAAAATTCTAAGTAGCATAGTTTACAATTTGATTCTATTAACTTTTTTTTTATTAGTGATGGGTTTGCTCTTGACTCTAGTCTATGTCAGAGATGACAGAGACAAAGTCTACGATGGAGCGAGCTTACCGAGAAGGAGCCTGTTCACTCTAACTTTGAAGAGATTAGGGTTGTAAGCTTCTGGAAACACAGACGCAGGCAGAGAGTTCCACTCCTTTGCTGTGCGCATTATAAAAGACGTTTGGAAACGCTTAGTGCGAATTGGTCAAGTGATGTTTTAAAACTATTTTGTTCAGTAATCATTAACGAATCTGTGATTGCTGACGTGGTCATTATCATTCTAATGACAAATCTATTCTGACTTTATTTCGGTGTTTCTTCTCAGAATAGTCAGCTAGGAAACACCGGAGTTATCTAGTTTAAACTGGACAAAAACATTGACGTATAAAATAAATATATCATTGGTCTGTGCCAACCAGAGTGGCAATTCTACTCATTTTCAAGCAAGCAACGTTTGCATTCGCATCTCAGACGCAATCTGTTAAAAATGTATGAAAATTAAGCCATACAGCCCGGTGACAGACAGACAGACCAACGGACAGACAGACGGACGGCGGAGTCTTAGTAATAGGGTCCCGTTTTTACCCTTTGGGTACGGAACCCTAAAAAATAGTAGAATTGGCCTCTGTTAGTCTCTATTCATATGTATGTATCCGTCCTCGAAAAAAGCCCTAAAATAAATTCAAAATCAACCACAAAAGATAAACCCGAAATCTACCCTTCCAACCAACAGAACGATATAATATTTAAGTGGCCAAAGACAACGCAAACACTACATCGCAATTCAATCTTCATGCAGTACACAGAACTAATGGTGGCAAATATTAAGTGTCAGGCTGGCCATCCGTCTCCGTCGGCCTGTTTGTCCGAGCACCGCCATCACTCAGCGGCAGGGGTGGGGGGGAATATGTTTGTCAGTAGACATGGGTTGGATTAGGTGAAAACGATACCTAATCCACCTAATCCTAGTATTTAAAAATACCTAATCCATTTACCTAATCCTAATATTTATTCAACATAGCCGCTGGCCTGTTCCCGATATTATGTATCGTATGTGGATTGGGTAAGAAATATTCGGCATGGATCGAATATTTAATTTTATTCAATCCACTGGCCTGTTACCGATATTAAGTATCGTATGTGGATTGGGTAAGAAATATTCGGCATGGATTATGGACGTTCCGTTTCTGATAAATTGTGGAACGGTGGAATAAATTTCGTATTTTTATGGGCAAACGTTACTCAACGAGAATACTAACTTTGTTTATAACGTCTATTAGAGCGATCAAAATTACCCTTCATACTTAAAGATGCACCTGCACATTGTGTTAATGATGGTGCGGCGGAGAATCTTAAAATGTCGTCTATTAGTCATTCTCACAGGCTTAGGACTGTCATCTTGTGTAGATTCACACAAAAGGTGTATTTCGACGTATATTCGTTACGACATACATCGCTAGAGCACTAACAAGTCCAGTGGTATTCTACATAAATAGATTGCGCTGGCGGCAGTGCTAATTAAACTTGAAACTTAACCCCCACATTTTAAGGTACGGAATATCTTCTGTGTGTGTAGTAGACTGTAGAAATATTTTATGCCATACCTAATCCTCGACGCTTTGGATTAGGTACGGACTCGCATCGAAAAATACCTAATCAACATACCTAATCCAATATTTATGCCTCACGTCTATTTGTCAGTCGGCTTTCGGCAGCCTAACGAGCCGGACGTCTGCTGATGTTATTAAACGGTTTAGGTTCAAAGGGTTTAATAGGATATAGTCTGTTGGTAGTGTAACAATTTGATTTGCTTGCTATTGTTCATTTTTGCATGCCGATTTAGCTGGATTGATTGTTAACCGTTCACGCATTTAATACATTATGTAAAATTTAAGCTGGAAACATGCAACAGATGTAAAATTGAAGGGAAAATTACTTAATAGTGGCCCGCAGCGATAAGAGCGCCGTCATTATTTGAACATTACCATAATCTTTAGAGCCATTACGTTAATACTCTGAGCCGTGTGTTGATGTTGCCCGGAGCACTAACGCTTAAAGGTTAATACAACGCCTATTCGGTTGAACCCTTGACTTCGAAGGGTTAAACTGGTCGTCGTTAAGGTTAAGTTAATGACGTATTGATTGAACCAGATTTAGGAAAACTAGTCACAAGGTAAATTGTACTATCAAAAGCACGTCCATTATTCCCATACCATACCGTATTTTCGCATTAAGCGATGAAAGGAACTTTTTTATTTTCAGAAGATAATCCAAGTTTAATTTTCAAACTTACATAACCCAGCCTCATTATGCCATACATGATGACTATCACCAAATCCCAATGCTCGACTTCAGCCTCTACCAAAAGATGTGTAGCGACTAAATTCGCTTGTACGATCCATTGCCGGCTCAGTACGGAGCGCATTGTGCCTGATGAGCTAATTACAACGCGACGCGGTGATGGATCGCTGTCTCGCGAGTGTACGTTGATGAGTTCCTGCCGGATCACAGCGTCGGATTGAACGCTATGTTCGACGCTGCGGGGATTAGTGCTCTGATGTTGCGGAAAATATTGGAAGAAAATGTGGGAAATAATACTCTACTTTCGAAGGCACATCAGGCTACTAATCCTATATGCGAGATGAAAGCTGATTGGAGAAGATAGTATCTCTTTCCTCATATTTATATAACAAATCATTATGAATATCAAAAACATCAAAGAAGTATTTCTCTATTAAAAGTTAAAACGCGAAAATCCCATCTTATTTTCTGTAATATTCTATTGATGCAAATACCCGCAAAACCAACTCTGCCAGGCAGCGGGATGCGATCAAAATAATTTAATCAGATTGGAGCATTGTGTCTGCCACAGCTCATTAGCTGTTCACAAACCCGAAACAAGTTTAAAACGAGCACTAAAGCATGCTCTGTTCAGCTTTTCAGGAGCATTACCAGCCATGCGTGTAAACAAAGACATTACCGAAGTAAATTATACCCAAGCAGAAATAATAAGCTTAAGATTAAAATGGAGTCAAGAATGTTCCTATTATGCAACGTTCAAGTTTCAAGGATATCTAATATAAACGAGAAAAGTTTAATTTTTTCATTTGTTGTCTGATATCGTGTTAAAAATGAGCAAAAGTTTGTTTCAGCGAGTACTTTTAAATGAAAACTGACGGTAACCAGGCATAGTTCTGTGTTCTGTTTTTCAATTTAGAACATAAGAGGATTAAATACGGGTGGTAACCGCAAATAAATGGGTGCGATTGTTGCCTAAGCGACGCAAGCAAAGCTGGAGGAAAAATAAGATTCAAATACAAATTAATAAAATCCAATCCTGGGATACAAAAAAAACTCAGCAAGCAATATAATATATAGCATAAAATACAGAATCCTTCTCATAAAATATAACTGTTATTAAGATCTAGATGAGATTACAGCAAATATCAATTTAGGGAAAGAGTCCCACGCTGGGCGCCAACAGGAAAGTTCGAGAAGCCTCAAGTTTTAATTAAGTTTAATAGATTATATTACATCAATCGGTTTAACGTTGTTATACGGCATTTCGCAGTATCGAATTAAATCGGACGTGTTTAAGCTCGTAAATCAACTGCTTAGAGACGATGATACTTTAGACCCAATTTGCTGCAAGGTGCTTTTTTATTTATAGGAGTCTTTTAAAAACCCAAGTCTTGGCTTTAACTGTAATAAGGTTGGTAATTGATATATCAAGAAGGTTATTTCTGAATCCAATTTATTTTGCTATTGAAAGAGACCTCGGCGTTGATTTGAATTGTATAGTTTATTGGTTGTAAATCTACCCGCTATTCAAGTATTAATGAAGCCCACAATGCTATGTGATCCTTGTGGATGCTTTTCAAGACTATTAGAGATCTTTATTGAGACTACATAACAAGTCGAATTTAAAATGTTTTTGAATACAGAGCGTTTCAAAAATGCCTGGTTATTTGATACAAGTAATTTATTTAGTTTTGTAATGGTTTCTTTACTGTATCTATCAGATACAGGACAGGACTCATAATACATGAACATACGTACTAATTTATTTATTTAATACTTTACGCACTGTACAGAGGTGGTCTGAACACCCTCAAAATATCTTATGCTTATTGCAGTCTGCGACCTAATCATGTGCGACATAAAGCAAATACGAAAACCTGCTATTATTGTTATCATTTTCAAAAGTACTCAAATAAAAGTGAATATTTCACAGTCGACATTTATCTAAATGTGTTTTTGATGTGTGCATGGTTTTCAACGAGCGAGCAGTGTTGGTACATTTGCTATCTCCATTTTATACAACACCTGTGTTTCATGCGGGTAGATTGTGTTTTAAATTTTACCGCGAACTATTGATGATAAAACTACAATCGAATTTTTCAAAAATATTATAAGAGCGTTTTCATAGTAGTTAATTCGTAGTAGAACTTTGAATTTAGATTTGTTTGCTATGCCAGCGCCATCTTTAAAATATCAAAGAACGAACTGACATTTTCCTCAAGTATGAGTATGTTTTGTGATATTTTAATTGTACCAAACCCATTAGTGAAGTGTGCACGTGTAATGTATCTATACAGCAATCAATACCACTAAACTTTCTTCACAAACACGCACGTTAATATTTCAATCATCATTATCTAGTCCTATAGTAGGTACCACTGACAGAAATAATTACGGGAAGCCGTTTTTAGGATTCCGCACCTAAAGGATGAAAACGAGGCCCTATTACTAAGACTCCGCTGTCCATCTGTCTTTCTGTCCCCAAGATGTATCTCATGAATATCTTGTGATAGCTAGACCGTTGAACTTTTCACAGAAGATGTATTTCTGTTGCCGCTATATTAACAAATACTAAAAACAGAATAAAATAAATATTTAAGTGGGGCTCCCATATAAAAAACGTGATTTGTTTGCCGTTTTTTTTATACATAATGGTACGGAACCCTTCGTGCGCGAGTCCGACTCGAACTTTACTTTTTTTTTTTCAAGAAATCTTCTCAAACGACATTAAGATCCCAAAAGCCCGTCAGAGGCTCCTTTAGATGACCGGAAGTACCGGCTCACGGTTTGTTAGGGGCTTCTAAAGCACTTCCGGTAAACAGGTGACCTGGGGATATTGGATTTACTTCGTCCACTTCTTCTTAATGTACTTGCTTTGAAGTTTCTTCCGTGTGTTTACCTGCAACAAATTAAGGTAAATTAAATATTGCGTACTGCAGTGTGTTCTAGGGTTAATTAAAAAAGTAAGTTTGTTTAAGAATGTGTGCTGGCTTTGTAAGTTATTTGTTAATTAAGGAGTGTGTGGCTTTGCTCGCTAAAATAATACACTTAAGAATTTTCCAAATTAACTTAGTGAAGAAAATTGAAAAAGAATTTTCGTGGTTGGCTCCATTTTGAATTAATTTAAAATCAAATTAAGTCTGTCACCAGACAAAAAATATTATGAAAGACTTCTTTTAAAGAATTTGGATAGATATCCTAGGCCGTCAAGAGTGAAGGACGATTATTAGGGCTTCGATTTAGTCTAACAGTAGGATAGCGTAGTCGAAACTATTCTATGTCTTTTAGCACCAAAACCCTGTCTTTTAGCCCCAAAACATATCACAGCTTCAAAAAAACTGTGCTCTTATAAAAAAGGTTAATTGTGGATACATCCAGTTTAAACTTGAAACGTCTCATAAAAGGTTATATGATAATGGCTATGAGTTTTTAATTCTCTTAACATCCCAATGTTGTAGTCTTCACAATCAAATTCAGTCAGCGAATTGGTTTAAAGAAATAAACTGCTTTTAGGGTGCGGCTATAGCAACAGACGCAAGACAAAGCAGAAAACAAATTGGCAAATGATAATTTTGAAGTTCAACCAGCTATCGCCCGCGGCTCCGCCCGCAAGAATGTCGAAAATTATCCCAATGGAAAATACAACCGGGATAAAAAGTATCCTATGTGTTATTCCAGACTATAATCTATCTCTGTGCCAAATTTCATCAAGTTCCGTTCAGCCGTTCTGACGTGATTGAGTAACAAATATCCATAACTTTGGCATTTGTAATATTAGTATAGATATAGATTAGGGCTAGTATTTTGATCCGGAGTTAACTATATACGGATTAATAAACTCCGCTACTGCTACATTAGCAATGTCATTGTTGTCAAGAGGATTGTTCGAATTTTGGTGTAGAAAAACGGATATTCTAATTAAATATCTATCTATAGACATAGCACCAAATACCAAATCATAGAAATCAGGATGCTACCGTTCAGCAATTCCTAGCTTCACCTTGGTCCAAATTCGCGAATGATCTAACTATCTGTCAAATTTGTCCGGACCAAATCATTAGAGCCATGCCTTTATGGATTTTGCAGTAATGGTAACATAGTTTTTTTTATTTTTTTCACTAACATAGTTTGTAAATTAATTTTTACTGACACTATGGGCCTTGTAAGTCGAAAATAAATTATTATTAAATATAAAATTATAAATGAAACTATAAGGTCATATACCTACCTTTGAAAAACTTTACATCAATTCGCTTTTTCGCTACAGCTTATCCCAAAAACCTCCACTAAAGTGTCGTTTAAAACGCACATTACAGTAAAAAGCTTCATTTGCACTGAAGAAACAATCAAGACAAGCCATTAACTTAAAGCGCCGCCATCATTGACGGGATACAGCTGAGATCGCTTCCAGCGCTTTATCGTATCGCTTCAAAGCGCTTTATCGCTGGCCTGTAATGTGCACTAAGTAATTTTATTTTTACGACGATACGTTACGTTGTTTTCGCGATATTTTTTTGCTTTTTCTTGATAAAGTTAGTTATAATATAACCTGTGCTTATAGGAAAGCCAAAAGGGATATTAATGTAATTTATTACAGGAATAAACCGAAATATACCGGTTTTCAGCGCCATCTGGTTATGTCAGACGAAGACAAAACATTTTTCACGAATATATCCTTTATCCATGATATGCGTTTACCTAATTAGATTTAATGCTAAAAGTGTCGTAAGCGAAGCCGCGGGAAATACTAGTAGGCGGTTAAGCCTACTAGTATTTCGCGCGGCTTTGCTTACGACACTTTTTCTGAGTATCAACGATGACAGGCTGTTCATGCATCACATTTAGGCATAGTACCTACAGCTTTCTACCAGAGAAAGAAATTTTGTTTTCAGATCAATGCATGCAGAAATTACTTCTTAAAATCTTAATGATGATTTAATTCACCTGCTATTCGGTATGTTGGACAACATTACCCAATTACTAAGAGCTTGTACATTCTGACCCTTCCGACTCGCAATCGTTAGCAAAACTAGGTTCCGTTTATCTTAATTGCTTACTTAGTTAGTAACTTGAAGTAGAGAAAGGTAGAACAAACTGGACTGGTCCTAAGTACCTAAGTACACCTATCCACACAGCGGCTGTTTTCTTTGCGGAGTAGTTCTCAAGTCGCCAATAGATGGCGCTGTTCAGTTATGTTTAAGTTTGGAACTATTAGTAAGAGAAACCCAAGTTAGGTCGTGAGATGGCATAAGTTACGCAGTTTGAAAGGTAAACAGATTGATGCGAGGTATATGGACCCATCAACGGTCGAGAATAATGAAAAGAAAGATAAAAAAATCTTTCACTAAATTATCCAGCATAAAATATTTTTTTCGATTTTTTCAGCCCTTATCCGAACTAAACTATATTGAAGAGAGGTTAAAGAATTTCTTTATTTTATGAGGTAAAATATGTATAAAATATATTTTATCCAAGGCTGTGGAAGTCAGGTCTCGGGAAAAAGCTAGTTGCCATGTGATGATGTGAACCATGATCAACGTAAGGATATTTTGAAAACCAGCGTCAAGCAGCTACTTCTTTCTTTTTCCAAAAATAGATTTTCTAATATTAGAAACTCCCCCTATTTATTTGTAAGGATGTAACATTCCTCTGTGAAGATAATATCTGAGCAAAGATAGGGGGGGTTCTTAATACCGGGATGGGTACCTACTGTCTATTTCCCCGTAGAGGGATTAGGGGAGTAGCTCAGAGTAATAAGCATCTAGTATTGCTTCGATAGAAGGGCTTATAGCATTATGCTGCAGTTATTAGTGATATGAGAGAATGAGAGATGTTTTCCGATTTAAAACATTGTTATTATGACTTTAATGCATATTCCTATGAAACTTGCTTCTATAGTGTACAACGCGACAAAACACAACACCAGCATCAAAGACAAAGCAAAAGAAATAAAGTAAAAGATTGCGCTGAGCGTGCCCGTACCGAAAGGGTTACCATCTCAGCATTTGCTGGACGTCAGACAACCAATGCTGGTTTTCATTTGAAAGCACACGGACGCTTTATCTTATGTGCACTTTCCAAAAAATTAACGACACTGAGCCGGCATTTGCTTAAAAAAAAGTTAAAGTGCTTTCTGCGTATCTTGCCTATGAGATATATAGAGACACTAGAATTGTCATCAACAATGAACAGCAGGCCACAAACTTAAGCTAAGGGTCAATTGTGCCAAAAACACAACTCAGAGTTACTTGCTAACACGAGTTTAAATAACAAATATTTCATATATAATGGGCACGTACTACAAAAGGGCAATGGAGAGAGCAATGCTCGGAGTTTCCTTGCGTGATCGAGTCAGGAATGATGATATCCGCAAAAGAACCAGAGTTACCGAAATACCCCGAAGGATCGCCAAACTGAAGTGGCAGTGGGCAGGACACATTGCTCGCAGAACAGATGGTCGAAGGGGCCGAAAAGTACTGGAGTGGCAACCGCGTAGCGGAATAAGCAGCCTTGGAAGGCCTCCCACAAGGTGGACCGATGACCTGGTGAGGGTCGCGGGTAGCCGATGGATGCGAGACGCACAAGAGTGGTTGTTGTCGCGACACGCGCGGGGAGGCCTATTATGTCCAGCAGTAGACATCTTTCGGCTGATATGATGATGATGATGATGGGCCCGTATTAGCAAGATAACTCTGTTTGTCCTATACATTGTTTTTCTTCTAAACGAACCTAACTTACATGCATTTCTCTAACCCTTTCAACAATGTTTCCTTAAAACATGGCGCCATTATTTACACCCAAATAAAGTACCCAACTAGAACCGTCGGCGGCCTGTGAGTACAATTTATATGGTAATCGACCGGGACTCGAACCCACACTCGCTTTATTTAAGTCACGGATTGGGCACTTAACTAGAAGGGTTGGCTTCCGGGTCTGGTGTTGAAAGATTTCGTGTTTGTTGAGCAGTACGCACTGAAGGCATTTTGGTGACTGTTTTGCTGTATTAAGAGGCGTGATTGCTTACCACGCAGACATTTGCGTGCCTGAACATAGGAAGAACCATTTTGCAAACTAAAAGTTGGCTCAAAGATTGGCTGGTATAGAATGCCTTGTGACATTATGTTGGGTAATAGTACACAGGTGCAGGCGAACTGTTTACATGAAGCTTTAATGACCAAATAAATAAATTAAACTTCACCCGAACCTAGGACAAATCCTAAGCCGGAAAAGAATTTTTCCTTGACTCTATTGCATACAAAAAATCAACCTTTGTTTTCACAGGTACAACCAGGAGAAGGAGATGGATATTTACCCTTCTTCGTCAATGACAAGGTAATAACTCTTCTTAAGCATTTAAGCAACAACCACTTCAAAAAATAAACATTTCTAAAGACCCCACAGAAATACCACATTCAATTCCTTGCATTTATTAAAGAAAGGATCAAATAACATATTTCAAGGAGCACCTTACCGGTCCTTTAAAGCATGGAGCTCCATAAAATTCGTCACAGTGTGGTGGAAGGGTGTGACGATCTTATTGATGGTATTCCAGGCATTCATACGATCGCCCCTTATGCCCCGGGCAGGGGAGGGGCAGCCCCATGGGAAGGACCTTTCGATATGGTCCCATATTCACCATTGAATGATATAATATAATGCTGGGTTTATGTATAACGAGAGGAACCATTGCATCTTTTATTCAGAATTGGTAGAGATAAGCGAGCGAATTGACTATATTATTACCTTTATATGGCTCAATAGGTTTCTCAATCAAGATCAATAGTTTAGGCACATATGTACATTAATCTGAACTAATATTATCATCATCATCATCATATCAGCCGAAAGACGTCCACTGCTGGATATAGGCCTCCCCCAGATGGGAGGGGTATGCCATAATCGCCACGCTTGGCAGGCGGTTTGGCGATTTATGACTAATATTATAAAGGAGTATAATTCGTTTGTAGATGGCAATTACAGATCAGATTATGAATATTCCTTCAATGATATAAAAACCCATGAAATAAAGTTTATTTTCACAAATAAGAGGGATCGCAGGAATTTGGTACAAAGATACAATACACGATTCCCTAATCATAGCCTAATTGATATCCCAGAAAAAAAAAACACAGTTTTAATATTGGTATCCACGGTACCGAAGCTGCAGGTAACATTTAAAATTGTAAAAAATTATATCTCTCTAATCTCAACCCACTTTTCTAGGAATTAATTGAAAAAGATATTTAGCTATCCTGCACACACAAACACTGGATAGACAAGCAATAACATACATGGGTCAGAAAGTACACAACCCCAAATCAAATATTGAAACAGCCGCCGGTTACATAAATGTATGAAATCCCTCGATTAACCGACCATGCCCAGCCCATCGCTGCGTATTTCGGAAACAGATTATGAAGATCGCGTCGGCTGCACTATCCGATGCAGGCGGATACTCGACGCACAGCACTAGCTAGGGCTGCCACCCGTCTACATAAATCAATCTGCCGAGCTTTCCTCCTACATGCTGGCCAAACGCACAAAACGTTTTGGGAATATATTCATTGTACGCACAGCTAAGGAGTGGAATTTACTGCCAGAGTCTGTGTTTCCTGATACCTACAACCTGGAAGTCTTTAAGTCAAGATTGAACAGGTTACTTTTAAGTAAGCGTGCTCCACCTTCGACCACATTATCGCTTACCATCAGGTTAGATAGTAGTCAAACGCGTGCCTATCAATAGTAAAAAAAAATGAGGAGGACTCTCGGTTTGCAATCATTCGAGAACGGCTGAACCGGTACGTACGAGGCACGCCAGAAGACATCGCGGCAAACCAAGGCGAAGGCGGGACCAGCTTGAGTCGTACCGAAAAGACTGGCTCGTACCAGCAAAGGACAGAGCTGTGTGGAAAATAGGGAGGGAGACCTTTGGCCAGCAGTGAGAAAAAATAGGCTAGATAAACGTGTCACGTTCGACTGAGGTTTGGAAAAACGTTTTTTTTTTTAAATGTAAGTAATTATTGTATGAACTCAAAAATTCTCTCAAGAACTTAGAACAACATCTGTTGGGTCAGTTCGTTCTTAAAACAATCATGACATCAGTTGAACACATACGGGTGCATTTGCAAGGCAGATTGGAACTTTGCGTAGCCAATGACGCGATTGTTTTGCATTTAATACGAATATTTTAGCGTTGCGTTGCATTGCGCACTCTGATAACGTGTTTTGTTAGATTATTTAAAGGACTGCAATTAACTTCATTTATATTTAATAATAATAAGTAATAATTTCATTTATTTCAAACATAAGAAGTCCATAATATTACATTCATAACACATTCAATTTATTACATTATAAAATTGATGCATTTTTTAAGCTACATAATAAAACATTTTGGAAATAGCTAACGTGCAGGAACAATAGGTGGCAGCACAGAAGCGTAATTTGCAACACTAGATGGCATAGTCAACGCAGTGCACGTTCCCTATACTTTCATTATGTGTGCAATTTAGGTATGGAATACCCTGTCAGTGTGTTTCCGGATCCTAAAACCTGGGGGTTTTCTAGCGTTTCCATCGTCGACCACATCATCGCTTACCATCATCATCTGCCTAGCATTTTCCCAACTATATTGTGGTCGGCTTCCAGTCAAACCAAATTCAGCTGAATACTAGTATTTTACGTAGAGCGGCTGCCTACCAGACCTCCACAACCCATTAACTGGGTGACGCGGTACTTCTTGGCAAGACGAGTCAGATTATCTGGCTTCTGACAATCCGTAACCACTGCCAAAGATCTACAAATGACAGCCCGGACCAACGACTTAACGTGCCTTCCGAGGCAGAGAGGAGTTTCGGTACGTTAAGATGGTCACCCATCCACAGACCAACCTTGGCAAGCGTTACCTAACCTTGAAGATCGACCCGTGCGGCTGTTATCATCACACACCATGACATCATCACTTTGGGGTGCAACGCGCGCCTATCAATAATTCAAATTAAAAATATTTTATATTCGTATCCCTCTGGCAGCCCTGAGCGCAATACCTGCGCTCCACTGATCCGTACGAAATCCGTCAATTTGCTCCGCGAACCGCTCAAAATTAATAAAATTTAATATCCAATGAGCGACCTGAATTCCATTTTTAAATAGTCCCACGGGATTCGCTGAATAAGTTAGTGCTGTCCCGGAATTTATTGTTAATAATTTAATTAAGAGTGTCGTTTTTCATCAAACATTTATTGGAGGTATAATCTTTTGAATTTTGCTCGACTATGGATCAACGGTGATGGACACGGACAGAGAAGATTATGATTATGGTCAGAAGAGGTTGAAGTCGCCGGTACCACCACGGTCTGGTAAACGATAGACCGTTGCAAAAATGAACTTTTGTTTACATTCCAGAAACTTGGCCTAAGTCTGAAATTTAAAGACGTCTCACTAGTTATATTGAATAAAAAGTTTTCATCCAGATAAAGTTATGGAAACACAAAAAGAGTAAGATTTAGAAATACTTTCGCGTGATGTACATAAATCTATCCTGCGTGAAAGTCGTAAACTTTTACGAGTCCGTTTGGGCTCGTAAGTCATGTTAGACTCATAACTGTCACTAGTTAGGTTGCAGAACGTCTGGGGGACCTAACATTACTCATTCCTGTCGTTTGACTTACAGACGCTGAATCCATGCTAGGACTTTACATGTTTATGTACTTTTATACATAATATCTTAATGCTAGTTTTTGTAAGAGGCTTGTGACAATATGGCTTGTTTTCGACGAGCTTTTAAGCTAAGATGTAAGCACTACGATATCAAATGAGGGTCAATTTATACTAGCGCGGAGTCGAAGTGTATCGAAGCGTCAAATTCTTCACCATTACAGTGAAGTTACACGAATGCGCGCGAATTCACGCGAATACGCACGCATTCGTCAAACTTCGCTTTTCACGAGAAGTACAATAAAGTACATTAAAAATTCATGCGCAAAGCAAAGGTACAATGGTGGACATAATGCCTTAGGAATTCCCTATCAGTCGTTATACAGAGAATAAATATCTTACTTGTTCAAAAACTATTTTCAGAGTATGATTTGATATTATTAAAACTACCCTGCCGAAACTCGTTTTCATACGGTCAAGATGTACACAGCCGAATTAAAAAAACCTCCGACAAGCAAAAAAGGTATCAGAACTCCTAAACGAAACACTTCCGACCACCGTCAAACCACACCGCCCACAAACTCAAACTTATCTCGCTCTGGTCCACCGCAGTCGGAAGAACAGAACAATTGTCTATGGTAACAACTTGACATTGGCAATAGCACCTTTATGTTGTTGCACTAAGAGTTATTATTCTAGTTAAAGTGACGTGTGGTGTGCCGAACAACAGAACGACGCAAGGCTACAACTGTTGTTGTTAGAACTCGCGTGATAACAACACAACTATAAGTTTTGAGGGTAGGATGACAGCGATGACGTATGCTCGGTTTGTGTTGAAAAGTTTAGAAGTTTGCTATGTTGGAGACAAGTTTTGACGTCCTTGAAATGAAAATACGATATGGATTGAAGTTTATAGAGGAAATGTAGCAGTTTGTCTTCGGAAACCAGTGAAAAGTAAGTCCTAACCAGAAGTGAATAAAAACAAATCAAAATAAGCAGATTTCGTAACTAACTGCATTGTCATTTGCCTAATATAATGTCAGATGGCAAGTAACGAGCCGTTTGGGGTTGAAACTCTTGGACTGTGGGGTTCGAGTGCTAATAAACTATTTAAAGATCAATCCAACTTTGGGCTTTAGCAGGCTTTAACCTTGGACAGAGAATAAACATTACCATACAATGTGACAATGCCGCCAGTCTTTTGCGCACACTTCCAATCGACAATGAGGCGGAGGATTTTTTTGACGCCTGTATATAGGTTGTATAGTTAGCTATATCAGATGTGACAATAGTCTAAATAAAGAATGGTGGTCTAGATCCTTCCTTTCTACCTCCGATTTTAAGTATCTCCAGCTACCCACAGCTTACCGAAAGTATCTAACTAACAAACGCTCCGTTTCAAAGCGCCATTATTCGTCATTACTCTTCAGCAAGCCACATTGGTCACCGGTCCATGTTCATTACAAGCCATCGACCATCGAATTAGATGGCCTCGCTCTCATACAGTAACTAATTGTCGCCTTATGTCCGAGCCTAGCCAGACTAATTAGTTCTGGAGCTAGTATTAATCAGTGTTAGTCTCTAGGGAGCGGTAATGTTAGGTACTGTCTAAACGAACTGTCATGGTAGTGTTGGGTGGGAGAAGTCAGATTTGGACAAATTTATGTTTGAGTAAGCTTTGAAGGGGGTTGTTTTTCAAACGCTTTGGAAGACCTTTGGACCCTGTTATTCAGAAAAAAACCACACCAGTAAAGAAAGACGGCCATTCAATCAGCCTAGCCTTTTCCCAACTATATTGGAGTCGGCTTCAAGAATAAATGGCTGCAGCCGAGTATCAGCTTCTTACATTGTAGCGACTGCTTATCGGACCTCCACAACCCAGTACCTGGGTACCAGGATAGCCCTTGGCAAGACTGATGTCAGATTTTCTGGCTTCTGACTATCCGTAACAACTGTCAAAGGTCTTCAAATGACAACCAAAAAAGAAAAAAGACGACTACGACGACTTATTTGACCCTGGTCAATGTTTCATATGCCTCTGACTCCGAAGCAGGACCACAGATACTTATTGGCAGCGAAAACCTCTGTACCTCAGAGTGGTAGAGAAATTGTCTTTCTTTCTTTTTTACGAAAAAGTTGTTACATTTGATCAGGTGACGTTATGTCATTGTGCTAAGACGAGCTTAACCCAAAATTATGTTTTGAGCATCATCGATTGATGATCGAGGTTAAATACTAACTTGAAGTACCAACACTCCTAGAACTTACGTAACCATGTTAAAACTAGATAAAACAAACATAAACTCGTAAGAAATCATCCCCAATCAGGTTCCCGCCAACGTTTTGTCAGGTTGACATAGCATATAAGCTTGTAAAATTACCCTGCTCATATATCAGTCACGTTCTAGCTACCCACGTGTTTCTTTCAATGCCACAACAGGGTGTACAGCCAGAGGATCCAGTCATAACAGTGAAGGGTCGCAGCCCAAAAACATTTTCGAAGATAACAAATGCTAATAGGAAACTTCTATTGCAATTTATTATGCTCACAGTCAAAGCGTGGAACTCTCTGCAAGCGTCTGTGTTCCCTACCACCTATAACGTGTCAGCCTTCAAACAAGAGTGAACAGGCATCATTGGGGCTCGCTTGTTCCACCGATGACCTTATCGAACGCTGGCCACCATGCGAAATCGAAGGCAAATGCTCTTATCCCAGTACATATTAAATAAAAAAAGCTTTTTCAATAGCAGGGACTTATGAAGATGCTACAATTACAAAAGTCCCATTTAAACAGCAAATATTAAATACAATACACGATACATCTGAGGTACTAATACACTATTTTTTTCATTGACCACCCCAGAATTTGTAGTCTCATTTGGCAAATAAAGTATATCATTTAGTGTTCGTTTATCTTCCACATGCCTCTTCTCCAGAACGATAAAGTATCTTACCACTTGGAATTGACCTTCTGAAATCTGTTGGAGTGGTATTTGTTACTAGAAAGTGCCAAATTCGGCGAGTCATACAAATTCGTTAGGGAGTGTGTCTCGCACATGCAAATTACTTTCCGCCTGAACTTGTGATGATAAAACGATCCAAAATGGCTACGGTTGACACGATCGATGAGTAACTTTTAAATGTCTTGTTTTCATTAAATGATACCAGAACAATAGACTACAGGTTTTGTGAGGAGTTATACGAAAGAAAAGGCAGTTAGTGCCTGCTGACAGGACCAGAATGGCGGAAAAAACGTGTTGCGCCGACCCCAAGTAGAATATAATAAAGGTTTTAGTAACTTAGGAAGTCCGAAAGTACAGTAACGAATATATCTCTGGGGATTTGGTAGAGAAAGATGCTTGCATAGATAAAATAAAATAATGTAAGTGAGGACTCATTAATACTTCCCATGGGAGCCATAGGAGATTACAAAGAACAGGTATGTCTTATTCGTTACATGTTTAGTAGCTGAAGCCTTCAATTTCTCGGAATATTCATTATCATTACTCATTTGTTCACTTTCCTAACCTCTGTCGCACAGAACAAAATCACAGAAAAAAAAACAAAATGGCTGACTGGCAGCAAACTTACACGTTATAGACAAAAAATATACCAACGTGTTCAGCTCACAAAGTTTCGAAATTCAAAAAGTTCTTCATTCTCCCCCTCTGGCGCATTCACTCGCTCATTCGACACCATCTCCCGCGACAACAAGACGCGTCGACACGTCTCGTCACCGAATTAATGTCCTTCTCTCTAATTGGTTCGCGGCGTGCAACTCCTACAAACTTTACACGCGTAACGCTTAGTAATTGAAACTGAACATTTTAGGGTTAAGTTAGTTTCGTCTAATGATTTATGTTGTTTACACAGGCGTTCGTCGTTCCTTCGGATTATTGTGTTTGGCTAGCTGTTTCTGCCTGAGGGTAAATGGGCAGAAAGCCAAAATGGTAAAATGATCAAACATTGAGACACTTGTAGCCTTAAAAGAGATGAGGGATGCATGAAGGAGCGTCCTCGTGTAGCGCAATTTGATCCATCAGGCATTCAACTGAACTGAGCGTTCAGTGCATCTTGGACAGTCTCAGTTAATACCTTATAAGACTGGCCAATCCTTCCCTTGCTGTGGTAGTTGTGTTTCGTCGACGCGTAGGAGTACTAGCGCCTCAAGGCATCTTCTTGGCTCGCTCGTTCCATCATGGACCGTATCCATCGCTTTCGGCTAGATCGAGGTCAAGCGCTAGCCCATTCCTCAATATTTTTTTTAAATAAAATAAAATAAGATAGAGGTGAGATTGTGGCCAAATCTCATCTCCTTCATCTCTCCAGAAGCTACCTACCTCACACAACTGCCACATTACATCAAAACCGGTTGGTTATGAAAGCCTACCACACAAAGAAAACGAATGATTGTGCTAAAATCCTTCAAAAACCCTTACAAAGATAATACCAGCTTTTCACGCTCTATTTAGTACGTACAAAAAGAAATAAAGAAAAGGATTTAACCCAAGTCAACACGTGTCTAGTTCCACCGATCACATTTACTTCAGAGGCTATAATAAAGCCTTCCACCGACAGGCAACCGACAACCAATTTTCATAGATTTACCTACGGCACGTACATCACGAAAAAATGGTTGTCGCAAAGTCGAATCGCGCTTGTCACTGAGAGCCTTATAAGGCTATTTACAACCGTGACTTATTTACACACGAGTAACAGGCTATTTTCAACCATACCTTGTTTAACACATGTTTTGATCCCAAGCTTTTGATTAAAATGGCGCGTGTATTGTAGGCGTCTCTTTTTCAAAAGAGACATCAAAAGAGTACTTTAAATAGAGAGAAGATATTTATTTCGTTCAGAATAAGTACCAATTACAACTGATAAATGAGGAGAATAAGGCGTGGGTTGATAGAGAATTGCTTTGTATAAGGGTTTTCCACAAAAAAATAAACATACTTACTTATGAAAAATGCTCCCCCCACTAATATGGACCATCCACTGTCCAAAATGACATACTCATATGAATCAACACGATTTTAATGAAAACCCTAATAACCCGGTTTTCATCTAGCGGATTCCCGCGGCTTTCACCAGGTCATCGTTCAGAAAAAATCTGTGTGGAAACCCTAATGACCCATTGTCCAACACAGAACCTCATACTTGCCTAGCAGCCCAGCACACAATAAACACCAATTAACCCCAGTAGATTTGCCCGTGATTTCCTATATTCCGTTTTTCCCCGTTCCCGTATGAATTTCAGGAAATCCTCTCTTAGTGCTCTTCTACACTCCCCAAGGAACCTACATGCCGAATTCCAGCTTTCTACGACCAGTAGTTTCGGCTGTGCGTTGTCTGTCAGTCACCAGTAACGCAAGAGTCCCATAATAATCAGCCTTAAAGGCCATCAAACAAAAAAAGTCCGCAAGCAAATACTAAGGTAGGTAACCATTTGATAAATGGGCTTGTTTGATTTATGACTCGCAACCGTCTGGCCAGCCCTATCGCGACCAACCTTGAAGATACGGCGATTATATCCAGCTATTACTAATGTAGAACTTATTGAATCTATGCGATGATAAATAAAGATAAATTGTACTAGGGAGTAGGGATGTGGTTACACGTTCAGACTTAATATCCGAAAGCCGAATTTTTAGGTTAGTTATTATGAGTCTGTGCTATCCCACTGCAGTGCAAAGGCCTCCAATTGAAAAATAACGGGGAAAATGGAAGGGGGGAACCCCTTCCATTTTCCCCGTTATTTTTCAATTTTGGGCCAGTCCTTAGAGGGATAATTTTTAGATATATCCAGACAAATAACATCCTATTAAAATAATACCTAAACAGCAAAGTCTTGCATGAAGTTCTCATTAAAATGGCTCCGTCGCAGAATGTCCACTGGTCGCAAAATGTCCTTTTCTCAGAATGTCTCTTTCGCAAAATGTCTCTTTCGCAGAATGTCCACTTCGCAAAATGTCTCTTTCGTAGAATGTCCACTTCGCAAAATGTCCAACCGCAATGTTTGGTATAGCAGAAGAGTTTGTCATTTCTGCAAGTTCCGTATCACAAATGACTCTTTAACGACAAGCAAGTTATGGCATTTACCTCGTCATTAACAACGCCGCATAACCAACAATGCGGCAGGAATACTTATGCAAAACTTCAGGCGGTAATATTTGGCCTTCGACTTGCGTCATAATTTAAAAGCCTCGGTTATTCGGCGCCGGACTGGGCGACCGTCCCTGAACCGGCTGCCATGCAGAATGCGGTCGAATACATTAGAGACACGGCGCGAGGTCGCAGGACTATCGGTTTTCATTCCTTTGCATATTTTAGGGTATTCCGTATTTCATTCTTGCTTTTAAATAAATTAAGGCTCTTATACTCGTGACATTAAGGCGTGTGAAAAAGACGAACAGCGATATCTTTCTGCGAAAAAAGCTTGAAAATGTGAGCATTTTTTGTCATGGAAAAGTATTATTTATTGAGATATTAATATGGTATGATACGAGAATATTATCAATAGTTTCTTTTACTATTGTGTATTTTGCCAAAAAATAGTTGGCATAGGCCAATGACCCAGCTAAAGTTTGGTCGTCAAACGTTGGCTCTAGCCCTAAGTGCGGTCAACTTCACCCGCCCGACTTTTTGCAAATAAATGTTTTGTCTGATCTATGGTCATCATTACGCTACGCTATCACCGACATCCTTTTATTAAAATACCACTGGGTCATTCCCCGAATACTTTTATCCGCAAAAACGACAATACGAGTATGTGAACAGGGTCGCGGCGAAATTATTTATAGCATCGGACATTTGATATGAATCCCGAACGATGCCGGATGCGGCATGCGGGCAGACAGGGTTGGACAACAAATCAATCGCGGATAACGTTGCGGATACGGATCCGCTGCAATTAGACCGGGTATCCGCCGCGGCTTTATTTATTAATGGTACTAACCCTAGTTAGATGTTCATTCGCGATATTTTTTTTTCACCTTATTTGAAGTATCTAACTACTATAAATGCAAAAGTTTAGATGTGGTACTCAATAGAGTATTTGACTGGATTTTTTTTATTGCTATTCTCAAAACCTAAAGAACAGATAAGACGCAGTAATTTTTTTTTAATAATTTAAAAAAAATACTAAGTTAGTTAGCATTTTAAAATACATGATAAACAGAGACAGCACAACAGCGTTTGATAGCATTTGACGTCACTCACAAGCATCGCCATAGAAAATTTTAAAAATTTAGCTACATAGCTTGGCTCATCGCCGTAAGGTTGCCTGCTTATCGGTCTTCTACAGATTGTACTTCGGTGAGTGTGCCCAAGAAATCCACGACCTCATCCCACCGGCCCCCTTCTACCATCGGACATCCAGACGCACTGCATCTTACCATACTTACCTTGTAGCTATTCCACCAATTCGCACTAAGCGTTTCCAAACGTCTTTTATAATGCGCACAGCAAAGGAGTGGAACTCTCTGCCTGCGTCTGTGTTTCCAAAAGCTTACAGCCCTAATCTCTTCAAAGTTAGAGTGAACAGGCTCCTTCTGGGTAAGCTCGCTCCATCGTAGACATTGTCTCTGTCATATCTGACATTGACTAGAGTCAAGAGCAAACCCATCACAAATAAAAAAAAAAAAAAAATTTGCACCATCTAGTACGAACAAAAATTTGTGTAACAAGGATAGAAAAATAACTTCAAAAGCGTGTAACTTCCATGTTTTTACATTAATTTTATTTATTTTTAAACGGATAATAGTGGCCACTATTTTCCGTTTTAGTGATTATAATAAAACTAAACAATTTAAAACTATCGTTTATATTAATATTAACGTATAATCTTGTGGAACACAACTTAACGTGCTTATTTTCTGCATTTTCATTCTAAAATAAAAGAAATAACCAAACAAACGATGAGGGCGCCACTGCGCGGCTGGCATTTGCACGGCGCCCTCTTAACTATCAAATAAATATTAATTCATATTTATTTTTCATAATACCCTGTTATGGCAGAACAGTTGCATCCGTTCAGCCAAGGCACAGATATAGATTAGTCTGGAATAGCACATAGGCTTTTATCCCGGGAGTACGAGTATGGTGCCTTGTGATAGTTTCCAACATTCACGAGGGTGAAGTCGCAGGCAAAAACTAGTTTGAATAAATAAAAAACAGTGGGTGTTTATTAGAGTCGGTGTAGAACAATGTGGGCGTTTCAATGTCTAAGTTGTTTTTCATAAGTAGGATTTCAATGAAAACTTTCTGCCTCGTGCCGTTTCCAGACTATGGCCTTGTTTTGTAAAGTGATTGACAATTGATAAGGATAATAACTTAAAACACAGGAAAATACTGTTTAGGATATTGGAAATTCAGATAAAGTCGAGCACCTGCCTATTTATTTTCTTCGTCTCATTGCTGTCGAACAACAAAACTGAACAGACGATTTCCAACCCACATAATTTAAATGAACCTACCACTTTAATTGCGAACGATTAAATTCTAAACGTAATCGTAGCTTCAATTAAAATAATGGTTTGCCCCAACTAAATAGTGTTAATTAATATGTATCTAAAATACCCACGTGACAATTCACCATACGATAGTTAGTTACAAATTGCATAAATTCACGGTGTAAGAAATTTCCCTGTGAATTTAGGCGTACGCCGCACAGCGCATCGCGCGACAACCGCGTCAAGATGCGACGCGCGACAGAGAAGACGCGTCTAAATGTCTCAAACTCGCGCCAATTAGCGTTCAGCGAGAAGACGTTATTAAATAACATGCTTCGTCTTGTCTTATAGATAGGTAATTGGTTTGAAACTTGTATGTATTCGCGTTATTATGTTCAAAACTCATGGGATAATTAGAGCTTGATTAAAATATGTTGTTTGTGTAATAGCAGTGTTTACATGTTAATTAATTGAGGTGGTTGTCTTTTATGTGACCCTTATGTTCCAGTTCTTCAGCAGATTTCCTTCGGCATTTACCTGCTGACTTTACAAGTATTTCCTTTTGTGTGGGCGTGTCCTCGTGGATACTTTCCATCTGGACTCTGGGGAGAACGGAGGGTTATGTCGAGCCCCTACCGACTTAATACCCCATAGTTTCTACTATTACCATTATTAGTCGGGGCCCAAAATACAAGTAATTTCGCGCGCTCCCCCGACTGGTTACAACTATTACTTGCATTTTATGTCTCATAATTTCATAAGATTTGTCTTATCCAAGAATAGCACTCCACTCAGACAGGAAAATTATCATCGTCACGTTCAGATAATATCGCGCTACCCTCAGTGCATGCAAGTCGTTGCGTGCTTCATCTTCGACCACATCGTCGCTTACCATCAGGTGAGATAGTGGTCAAGCGCTTGCCTATCAATAATAAAAAAAAAAAAAAAAAAAAGTCCTAATTGCACCTACACATACGTGCAACTCTTTGTGAAATTTTCCTTCATTTAATCTTAACAGGTAATAAACTTCATTTTGGTTAAGTATATTATTTCTGAGTAATTCTAAATGAAAGCCGTGGGTTTTGTGTGGGCGGTAGATAAGTTGAAACTTTCATTAATCATTGTATCTTCTAATAATAGCTTCGTTGGTTTATTGAATAAGAGAATGGGGTAATTCAAGAGTGGGGGTGTGGTTACTCTGTTTTGAGTCTGAAAGTAGCAGTTTAGAAAATAAGGCCACACATCAGCTTAACTACCTACATAAACTGCTAACAGTGACAATTTATATTAAACTAGCTTATGCCCGCGACTTAATTCGTACACGCATATTCCGTATTTTCCCGTTCCCGAAGGAATTTCAGGAAATCTTCTCTTCGTGCTCCCCCACATACCCCAAGGAACCTACATGCCAAATTTCAGCTTAATACAACCAGCAGTTTCGGCTGTACGTTTTCTGTCAGTTACTCATCAGTAACTGAAGTTTATATTGATAAAGGCAAAAAGATCACATTTTTGTATGGGAGCCCCATTCAAATATTTATTTTCTTCTGGTTTTAGTATTTGCCGTTATAGCGGCAACAGAAATACATCAGCTGTGAAAATTTTAACTGTCTAACTATCACGGTTCATGAGATACAGCCTGGTGACAGACAAACGGAAAGACAGACGGACATCGGAGTCTTAATGATAGGGTCCCGTTTTACCCTAAGACAAGATTGAATACTCTTTACTTATTCCCTGTATCCCATAAAAATGACAACATGACTTGACTTGGTATTACTCGTATCGTCTTTTAAACACCACCCATGCGTTAGCAGCCTTATTTTAATGCGTAAAATCTCAGCGTATTCACCCATCAACAATTTCGATAAATTCGTCTGTTTATATTAGCCACAACCTGTCCACCGCAGTGTAAAACTCAGGATAATTACCGTAATCATCTAATTAGTCTAAACGTGTTTGCTGACAACGGATTCGCCGCAACATGGCGCCTGATATCGGAGGAAACAATGGAACATGTGTCAGGTTCACGGCACAATGAAAATGTAATTATAATTTGTTCAAAAGGATGTTGTGGAGCGAAGTGTCGGGGTGTGATGAGTTTGTTTTAAAATCGAGGAACAATGGTAGAATGGTAGAACTTAGCAAAAGATATGAAAACTAAGTTTCTGACTCGTTGGTCCATGGTCGACGCCAGATAAATTTTCAATTACGGTCATTGCCATTTCCTTAATATCTCTTCTTAGGTACCTGGATAATAAATTATGAATCGTTTTACATTACAAGAAAAGGATCAAAAGAAAATCTGTCTTGTGGAAGTTTAGCAAACTGTGGCACTTTCCAAGAGTACCCCCTTCACTTCCTCGAACCACTTACAGGCAAACCTACCTAAAAATTTAATTCCTTTCAGTCGTCGACATGATTTCAAGAACATTATCTATTCATATTCCACTTAAAATTGTTTGGAACCACACTTTATATAGTTGTCAGTGAAATAAAATATACAGAAGGTTCGCTACATACAACAAGCTTACTAGAGACACGCTTAACGTATAGCGAGTGCTTGAGCACTCGCGGTCGGCATTTGAGATGTCCTGGATAATAAAATACATACTTACATTTAATCCGTCAGTTAGTTTTATGATAAAATATTGGACACGTAATTGACAAAACTAAAACGACGCATGAAAGATGTGTAGGCTTTTTACCTCACTTATATGTAAAAGTGATTTACTTTTTACGTCAAGGCACTATATTATCCTCATGTTTTCTTTACTTACGTGAAAAAGGGACACATACTTGTCAAATATTTTCAGGGAATCGTAAATTACGGACACAGTTTCTTTAGGAATCCACTCTTTTGTTTAACATCGCCCGTACGTAAGGTCTATGTGTTCGTGCGCCTGTTTCTGCTACGGTTGTACGGAGTAAGTAGACTTTCTGACTAGCAGGCCAGCGTCAACAGTATATTAGTGTCGCTCGGTGGAGCGGAATAACGACTGATATTCACCACCGATATTGATATCGTTGACAAAATACGACTAGAATACTCTAAACCAATTGGGGTGAAAGGTACCACTGTTAATTTACTATAGGACTGGCCCGTATATCGAAACAGTGATAGGCAAATAAAAGATAATATCAATTTGTCAATAAAGTTGTAGCTAACTATTGAATAGTACAGTAGTATAGTAGAATTGATGTCAAATGTTTCATGAAATTATAACATTTGGCATCAACTCTAACTGAGAGAGTTGTATTGATGATTTAAGTGGTTATAATAATTCTATAAATTAATACTTGCTACGGCCGCGAATCATATTTTGACCAACATACAACCTGGCACTGACCTGCAAATTGGAAAAAACGTAAGAAAATTTGAATTTCGAGGGCTACCCGAGCGCTTTCACCTTAAAAAAATCGCCTTCGAAAGCCAAAAAGGTTTATTTCCCATAAACAATACAAACCACAACAGAAAAATCGCTTCGAAAAATAAATACCGTTCGTAAGGTTTCAACAAATGACGATCAGAAGCCCTCCTCACATTGTGAGCGCCGTGTGAGTGGTCTCATATCGCAGGCAATGGCTTTGTTTCCAGATGAAAAGGATGGCTTTGTCTGCCCATACGACGAGATATTTCATTGGATCCGAGCAACATAATAATGAGGTTTTCAATAAATGGTATTTTGTAAATGAATATTGGTATGCGGACTTATATTAAGAGCTGTTTAAACATTGCTTAATGATTTCAGCATTAAAATGGTGGAGAGCAAAGTGGAATTTCCTGTATTTGTTCTAAATAAACTGAATAATATTAGATTTTTTTGTTTTTTTAATAAGCCTATATTGTCCCCCTCATACCCTTTCAGAAACTCATATTCTTGCGCCATCTCGTACCAGCCTTCGTGGCGCGCATCGGTTGATTAAATATATTACATTCGATATTATTTTCACTATTGCTTCAAAAAAACTCAAATTTCTAACTTCCTTTAACTACATTCAGTCCCATCTTCCACATTCCACTCCACTTCATCTCATTGTAGTCTCAACATAAAGGCAGGGTCCACTTCGCTGGCCACTTATTGCGCAGGACCATATCTTAGGACGCTGTGAGCTGAATATCAAACAGATTGAGGTCATCTAACACTCTGGAGAAAGGATAATAGCGTTATGCACTTGCGTTTGATGTACTCCTGGTTAACCTAAGCTGAGTTAAGCTTTATTTTATTTAATCTTTAGTAGGCAATAGGACTTGGGAGATTTTAAGGGAGTCGGTGTGTTTGTTTAGACTGGAGTTGCAACTATCTAACAGACTGATATTTGGTAGTGATAAATAATATTTATTTTACAAATAGGTTACAAGTACCTCTTTTACACGTCAATATTTGGTCATAATCTAAATGAAGCCGGTGTTTCCTAGCTGACTACACTGAGAAGAAACACCGAAACAAACTCCATGCTTGAATTAATTATGTCAAAATTTAAATAACAATAAAAAAATAAATGACAAATTGAAAAACAATATTCATACAAATAATACTGACTGCATTTTAAAAAAAAGACAATAACCAAAGAGAAAAAAAGGTAATTATGGTGTGGTGTAGGTATATTTCATTCGATCAGCTCAATCCCAAGCCTTTTTGTCCTCAAGGTAATCTTTAACAGTATAGAAAGCCTTCTGGCAAAATTTTCGCTTTATAAATTACTAGCACTTCGCCCGCGACTTCGTCCGCGCGGATTTAGTAGGTACTCCACAAACTTCAACGCAGGGGGCGTTGAAGTTTGTGGAGTACCCCCTTATAAAGGTTAGTTTTGGAAAATTAAGCACAACGATTTTCATTAATTTACATTTATTACTTAGCCATTTCTACTTATTCTATGGTCTCAGGTTCAGCGCAACTGTTCACCCCGTTCACCCCGTCAGGAGTTAATTATGCAAAAATTGTTAGGTACATCTGTTTCAATAATCCCATTTTTAGTTTGTTCATAGCATCCCGACGTAAATTAAAGCAAGCAATAATGTCCTCCCCTAAAAACTTAATCACCCCTGCTTCACCCCTTATTATGTAGGTATGTAGTTTATTTGCGAAAAATCCAAACATTTGTTATTCTTATTGTTTTAACGAAATCATTTTCAACTTCATCGGACCAAGCATTGCTATGATTCTTCCCAGTTCGCTCAAGCCGCGACATTTTTCTTACTCCGAGCATGTTTATTACCGTCGTAACTTTTGAACGAAAGGTCCGATTTGAATAATTTAAAGTGACAGTTCATGATACCGAAATCACCATTTTTTCAAATCACCAAGGATTTGCTTGAATAATTTGAACAAAAAGCAGTCATGGTGACTTAACCATAATAGTTAGACATATGCTATCGTGGACTTTTTTGTAGACATTGATGACTTCTATAAAACTGTAGTACATCACTTTGCTCTATTGTCAATAGATTCCGCAACGTACGCGATATAAGGATTTTTTCTCACACCTTGGGTTACATTATCGATGTTTTCATACGGATCCCTAACTTTTTTGAAAACATTCTATAGCCTATGTCCATCATCGATAATGTACAATTCTACTGGTGAAAGAATTTTTCAAATCGGTCCAGTAGTTTCGGAGCCTATTCATTTCAAACAAACAAACAAAAAAACAAACAAATCATTCATCTTTATAATATTAGTATAGATTTGAATTTATTTCTGCAATGACGATGGCTCTAAGAGATAAATTACCTACTCAAAGAACTTGTGAATTTGAAATAAAAGCAGCATGGACAAAATAATGGATCTGATGCAGCAGCTGTATGCGCCTACAATATTAATTCGTCAACCCTTGGGCCGTGGGGCCCTTGTGCTCATAACCTTTTCAATGAAATTTCGAAACGGCTAGTTGACACTTCCCGTGACTTTTAGTTTGGGCAGAGACTAAGCATTGCCATTCAACGTGGCAATGCCGCCAGTCTCTTGGGCACATTACTAGCTGACAGCGTTGAGGACGAATTTTTTGATGCTATATTTTAGTTTGTTGTAAGTTTCGTGTATTTTTAATTTAAGTTATTTTCTTAAATAAATATTCAGTCAATGGTGATGTATGACTGTTATATTAACCACTTTCTGCCCAGAGTTAACTCTAGGACAACATTGGGAAAAAATACTGTTTCCTGATACCTTCTTATAACCTGGGGGTCTTTAGGTCAAGCAAGGGTGAATAGGTTACTTCTAGGCAAGCGTGTTCCATCGTGGACCACATCATCACTTTCCATCAAGTGAGATTGTGGTCAAACAAGAGAAAATTAAGCTTCCAATTGTCACAAACAATAAATAAGTCACGTATTAAATTACTCAGAGACGCAAACACTATTTAAACCAAACATTTAATAAGTTTTCTAACTCTGAAAGGTCTCTAAAATGGTTCTCGCCGTACTTTGTAAGTGTTTGGCTAAGACTCATCAAGGCGCCATTATATCTGAAGAGGGAGCTCTCGGAATATCGATTTACGAGTAGTTTGTACTTTATTGTGTAGTCGTGTTCTAAGAGCTTAGACTTGTTTACTAAGTTAGCCCTGTGTGTAAGCAATTAGGACGTAAACAAGCAAATAATACCTATCATCATTCATCATTTATGCCTAGTCTTTTTCCCAACTGCAGCTATAATGAGGTCGGCTGCCAGTCAAACCGGATTCAGCTGAATACCAGTATTTAACGTGGAGCGGCTGCCTATCTGACCTCCACATTACTCCACAACCCATTAACTGGGTAACACGGTAGCTGCTTGGAAGACTGGAGTCAGATTTTCTGGCTTTTACAAATTACAGCCAACGGCTTTGCATGCTTTCCGAAGCACGGAGGAGTCTCGGTATGTTAAGATGGTCACCCATCCACAGATCGACCTCGGCAAGCGTTGTTTGACGTGTGGCTGCTATTATTTAGCCACGAGCTTTTTGCTGATGGTAATTTTGTTTGACAAGCAAAATTAAATAATACCATCAGCAAAAAATGAATAAACCAAAAAACCTGGTACCTTTTAAGTCTATTACCGCACAATATCAGCTTAACGAATGAAATATACCTACTCGTAAAAATCTTGACAAAGCGAAAAAAAATAATAATTTGAACACAAAAAAGCATTGCTCATCATTCACGCTGAATATTTCATTGTATTCACGATTCGCATGTTTATGCCCGTATTTCCCACTGACCCACATTGCCCGGGTAACGGGCATTTTCAGGTAGGGTTGCCGACCACAGACTAATATAGAGTATGTACTCAATTTTTCTTGAGCGTACTTTATAACGTACAAAAAGGAATAAAGTACGCTTTATTTGTTTTGACTTTTACTTTAAATTAAACTGAACAAAATCCTATCATTTCAGTGTTTTACTGAAGAATTTTGGTCTTTTCGGTCAGCATTGCGGCGGTAATAGAAAACCATGGCTTCTTTGGAACTGTCTAACAGTCGTACAATTAATTTAAGAACAAAAAACTGTTTCATAAGAAGAAGAGGGTGCTCTTTTTTTCTACGACCGTGGTCTTCACTAACCTTTTCTAAAATCATATACACTGTGGCCATATATAAGGGTGATGTTGGGTAGCTGATATACAACAATGAAAAAATAGCAAAACAATCTAGTTCTAAACAGCAGAAAGTTCTAAACAGATCGCTTTTCCCAATATCACCCTTAAATATGACACTACTAGAACATTCTGTATACTTACTCAATTTCTTCTGAAAAAAAAGTTGCAACCCTATTGGCAGGGGGATATTATGGACAACGTCGGGGGATATTAGTTACCTGTGTTCTGTTAATTACATTAGTTTCCAATGCTTCAATAATTAATGATAGAATAACTAATGAGTGCGAGTACCAATTAGGTGCCGGTTGTTGTTTCAATAAATGAGGGTAATATCGAATTGTTTGTTTATATTATCACTTTGTGCGAATCATTTAGCGTGAAACGTTGTAATGTTACGGGATAATTAAGGTTGGGAATAGAACCTTACTGCCTGCTTCTGGGAAAATTAAAACTCATTTCTGATTATTACAGGGAGTAACGGAGAGGTTTGTTCATGGTTTAAGAAATTCAATGAACAACTTTCTTCAATGAAGTCATTAATTCCCAGAAATTTGTACCTTTCATATAAATTTCGCTAAGCCGATGATAAATTTGCATGGAAAAATCACTAAAATGGACTGATTGCAATTAAACTTCCCGGCGTCTACCGACTTTGACCGCGTAGAAGTCGAAAACTCTCCTTCCGGCTCATACTGTCGTATAAAAGGTATCCTGTGATTAGGAACACAGGATACCTTTAGTACATACTAGTGTACAAAATTAATGAAGATCCGTTCAACGATTGAGGTTTGATTGATTTTACAGTAAGCAAGCAGTTTAACAGTAGGTGGCATTTACACGAGTTCAATCACAGATTTGATGTCACCAACTGCATCAGACTGCTTGAAAAGTGATCTGTTTAAAACTTTTTAGTCGTTTTTTGAGGTCCAATTTTTTTGAAAAATAGTTACCTGTTTTTTGTTTTGCTATTTTTTCCTTATTGTATATCAGCTACCCATCATCGCTACCCAACGCTCTTCCGGAACACCCTTTATGTTAAGAATATTAGTAGCATTACATATTTTGCTATTTGTTTTATTGTTGTTATTTATCCGAAGAATATACCATTTCCTAATGTCAAACATTGTTGATTCGTATTCCATTCGAGATTCGAGATCCATGTTTTACGATATCCGTTCCGTTTTCCTTTTCAAATGTTTGTAAAAGAAAATCAGTGCAATAAAACGTTCAATATTGACTATCTATCGCTACCAGTATCACTAGGATATCTATTTGAGAACCTGTGCAAATATCTGCGATCGCTCGCCTTGGGTAGTTGAGCGATATTTTCATTGCACTCCGCACCCCAGGGCGGATTTTGATGTTTCTATAGAATACATAATCTTATGTGTTAGTTGATGTACGAATGTGGCATCTAAATATTTAGTTTTCAGTGTTTCATATGATAAGTCATAGTGTAAAACTCATCCAGCAATAATCCCATTGAAATACTCAGTTTTCATTAATTTCCAACTTCTCACTTTTTATTTAGCATCTATCAAATTCAAAAATACATCAAACAAATGCATATTTGTCAGCGGATGCTGCTCCGTACATATTGAATCCACAAATCAAGATCAAACTTTAAAACGAAATACAGAGCTATGAACGCATAAATCCAAAGCTGCGGACGACACTATCCGCACTAACGAAATTATTACCGACTGAATGAAAACGTGTAGTGTCATAGTGTGCGATCCACACACACAGACGCACTAACGCACGTACGTCATTGGTTAATTTATGGTACGAATGCCAGCCGCACAACCATATCATCTGCCTAGCCTTTACCCAACTATATTGGGGTCGGCTTCAAGTCTAACCGGATTCAGCTGAATACCAGTATTTTACGTGGAGCGGCTGCCTATCCAGTAACTTGGTAACACGGTACTTCTTGGCAAGACCAGTGTCAGATTTTCTGGCTTCTGACTGTCCGCAACGACTGCCAGAGATCTACAAATGACAGCCGGGACCATCGGCTTATCGTGCTTCCGAAGTATGGAAGAGTCTCGATTCGTTCGGTTCTGTTATTATTTGGCCACGAGCTCCTCCGAGAGAATGCCGACCGGGCAACCACATGGGGTGAATCGTATATCGTAAGACTGTTTTCGCTACTATTTATCCAATAAAATATTGAAAATGTCTTAAAAAGAGTGCGAGAATTCTATTACTTACAGTTGTTGGATGCGTAACATGTAACAAGGAAAATCCATCAGTTGAATAAATGAATAATGTTTCGAGCCAATTTGCGAAATTTTTTCGTATACCTACGTAGACGTAGGTAAGTACCTAGATATATGAATAGAGAGATGACAAATAAAAGCATTCCAGTGTACTTTTAGTTTTACTTTTTGGAAACTTAAATCAACAGTTTTGAGTATTTTAGGTCTCATATTAAGTCAACCTTAATGAAAATTGCGAGAAATGTGACGCCATTTTAGTAAAAACGACTTCAGTCCTTATAAACTGTCTCAAAAACTTACGGCACAGCTTTCATGCGACGAAAATTTACATACCAAGAACATAATTATTTTAAGGTTTCGTTCCTAAACTGAAAACGTGAACAATTTACTGATTTTATGAACTTTTTGGGCTTTTATTAAATGGCTACTATTACGTGAAGGTCTTTCGGCTATTACGGCCGGTGATTTAAATATGGCGCAAACACAACAAAATGGCGGGTGTAATAGTGAACAAGATGGCGAGAGTGCTGTCGTTAAATTAGGAGGGTGGCCATTAGAGTTGATGAGATGAACATGTCTGGACTTTGTAATAACTCATTATGCTAATTACGGGTGTATGTTTTCATTAAAAATTACGTCTTTATTATTCGTAACTGGGCAAGAACTGTGGCTGTTTAGATGTTTTTCAGCGTATTTTGAGCAAAATAACATTTTATGGACAACAAATAACCTGTTTTCAAAATAAAAATTACATAGTTCTTGCTGATGTTGCTGAAAACACTTTCTCGATAAATTGCAAAAACACCACAGTATAAAAACAAGTCACAAAAAATACCAAAAACTTATTCCAACGGGATCACAGAATGTCCCTATAAACACAAACTTGTGACAAAAGAAAGGCGACAGTTTCACCCCCGATAGCCGAGTGACGTCACTGTTATAGTAAACTGCGATCGGCATTGCACCGACACGATCCTTATTGCCCGGGTCGCGGATTATAGCGTCACTTTTGTATCGCTCGCGCCGTAAGTTCGGCCATTCCGGCGAATTGGCGAAGCGACCCGGCAATGGATGCTGCGTATATGGCACCAATGTATTGGAAATTGGTATATTGGTATTGGGGATCAGGAAGGAAGATGACTTGATAATCGAGGGAGATCGGAAAAGTTGGGAATTATGTGTTGGTGGGTAGAGATGATGGTATTACTTATCTACTGTAAATGGGGTGGATTTTCACCCCTTTTTCACGGGAGCTAATGCGGTCTTTGGAATACTGTGACTTTATGGTAAAACACCTATGTGGATCAGGTTGGATTTGTGTTTTATGGAAAGTACAAAAAGCTGGTATAACTTGCGGAGAAGTTAATTTTCTGATTCAAGGTCTATGAACATCATTAATTTTATACTTACCGTACTTATAATTTTCGTAGGGATCTGCATAACTAAATTTTCTTTCTTAGCTCTATATTTGACGTGCTATGTTTTGCGTGCTGGATAGTACGTTAAGAACTTATAGCCAGTTTCTGAGTGGAGTGTTTAGAAATAAGAACGTATTAAACCCTACTTTAATGCCAAGTTATGTCTGTTTTTCAGGCTAAAAAAGAGATTTAAAAATAAATCAACTCGTCAAACAATGCAAATTCAGAAATCAAGGGTATGGCCCGACGATGGTACTTTCGACAATTTCCAAAAAAACCGTGCTTCCTTCAAAATTTTCATTTACCTCTGTCCTTGCAAATAAACTCAATGTATAATGTTCAGATAAAATAAACTCGATATTCGCATGAAGCATGTGGAAACAGGGCTTCGTGTCAAAGGTACACAAGCTAACAAGGAACAGATGGGTTCAGAAGGACCACTTCTTGCAACGTGATCGTAATTCAGCGCCCTTTAGATAATAAACTTTTTGTAAAAGGCAATAAACTCAACAAACTGACCAGCAATTTGGCAGATTTGTGTATTCGTCTCACATACCACAGTGTCTCAAGACGAAAGTCTATGACCAGTGCGTGTTGCCAGTGATGACCTATGGACTCGAAACGTGGTCGCTCACAATGGGCCTCATCAGAAAGCTTAAAGTCACCCAAAGGGCAATGGAGAGGGCAATGCTCGGAGTTTCTTTGCGTAATCGAATTAGGAATGATGATATCCGCAAGAGAACCAAGGTTACCGACATAGCCCGAAGGATCGCCAAATTGAAGTGGCAGTGGGCAGGGCACATTGCTCGCAGAACAGATGGTCGATGGGGCCGAAAAGTTTTGGAGTGGCGACCGCGTACCGGAAGACGCAGCGTTGGAAGGCCTCCCACAAGGTGGACCGATGATCTGGTGAGGGTCGCGGGTAACCGATGGATGCGAGACGCACAGGACCGGTTGTTGTGGCGACACTTGGGGGAGGCCTATGTCCAGCAGTGGACGTCTTTCGGCTGATATGATGATGATGATGATGATGTGTATTCGTCAATTATGTAGCTTTTATTGAATAATTTTTAAAAAATCATCATCATAATATCAGCCGAAAGATATCCACTACTGGGCATAACTCTCCCCCAAGTGTCACCATAACAACTAGTCCTGTGCGTCTCGCATCCATCGGCTACCCGCGACTCTCTCCGGTCATCGATCCACCTTGTGGGAGGCCTAAAAATACTCAGAAATAAAAATACTGAAATTGCCGTGGGTGGGAGTAGTACCTATAAGCCGATATCCCAGGTGAGCTGATCGCAAGTATGACCTGGTGTCCTGTGAATTTGAAGTGCGATAGATAGCCTCACTTTCTTGCTGAGTGGGTAAACCCCACTCAGCATGGAAAACGCAAATAGCAGCCCTTAGCCCGAATGTCTTGCCAATATAATAATATTGGCAAGACATTCGGGCTAAGGGCTAATCCTAACGTTGTCTACCTAACGTTGTTTATATTTTACAAAAAGAAATCTAAGGAGGTTTGTTATGCTTTATGCTAAATATTTTGTGTGCTTTTATAGTGTTGCTACTTTGCTAAAACGTACCCTCAGCGGGGTCGAGCCCCCCAAACAAAAATCCTGGATCCGCCCCTGACCTGGAGTCCATGTTCGGCAGAAGCGGTTACACGACTGCAAGAACATTTAGGCTGATAGTTTACCTAATATGACTTACTTTTGTCTCTGCTGACTGAGTAGGTGAAAAATGCTTACCTGAAATAGAAAAAGAAAATAATTTAGAAACGATTAAAATGTAGATTTCTACTAAACCTGTCAGTACCTTGGTATTCTTTTGTTTACACTTGAGATAAAGTTATTTTTGAAATCACTTTGATTAATTACTTACTTGGTTTTTTGGCATCGGTTACAGTTTTAAGAATATTAATGATTAAATTGTAAAGCTTTTTTTTTTTAACCTTTGCTGATCCATAGTTTACAATACGAATCATCAATATGTATAAAACTCTTGCGTTACTGGTGACTGACTGAGTAATTGAGTGACTGACTGCCTGAGTGACTGACAGACAACGCACAGCCGAAACTACTGGTCGTAGAAAGCTGCATGTAGGTTCCTTGGGGAGAGAGGATTTCCCGAAATTCCTTCGGGAACTGGAAAAGACGGGATATGCGTGTACGAAGTCGCGGGCAAAAGCTAGTTTATTTTACAAACATGACCCTAAATTTAAACTCATGACCTCAGAGCTCTTTTTTCTTTCAGAAAAGTTTTGTACAAGCTAAATAAATAGTCAAATGAAAATAAATGTTTCTGCGTGCTGCCAAAAAGCAATCATAATAAAAAACCGGCCAAGTGTGAGTCGGGCTCGCGCACGAGGGTTTCCATACCATTATATAAAATACGGCTAAAAAATCACGTTTATTGTATGGGAGCCCCACTTAAATATTTATTTTATTCTGTTTTAGTATTTGTAGTTACAGCGGCAACAGAAATACATTATCTGTGAAAATTTCAACTGTCTAGCTATCACGGTTCACGAGATACAGCCTAGTGACAGACATATATTCTGTCCGATATAAAACTACACTAGGAGTGGGTATGTTGTCTGTCGAAAATCAAGGATAAAGTCGTATGCAAGTTAGTTTTCTTATAAAACTCCCTGTCTTGCTACAGACGCTAAGCTGTAGTCCACAACCGCATTAATTTTATTACACAATGTGGTCGGCGCTAACTCGATCGTGATTGGTGCAACTCGCAAGCCGCTGTGGTTGGCCTGGTCACTACTTGCGGTCACAGCCAATAAGCGCAGCATTAGCGGGGCTGTCTCAGGTAGAACATTAGTTATAAGAAGAAAAATTTATCTTTATTTGAGTATTTAAGATTCAATTATGGGTATCTAGTAAAACTTACGACTATGGTTGTAAAGCACTGACAATACACAAAATAAAACAACAAAACCAGTGCATCATCGTTGTGACAACTCATGAGAAATTGCACAACGAGATGTCAGGCCATGATTTAGGGGTAAGCGTCTTATTTCATTCTTACTTACTTAATGAGAAGGAAGTGAAGGAAGCAATCTTTAGACTATTATGAATGCGAAATTTTGCATGTATGTCTGTTACTCAATCTCGACAGAGCAGCTCTACGGATCTGGATGAAATTTGGCACAGGGATAAGTTATAGTATGGAATAATACGACACGATTTTTTTTTTAAACGTTGTCACACACTATGAATTTCTCCTGTATCGCGGGTGCGTTCACAAACATATAAACTCACATAATTATACATACAGCCAGACCCGGAACTACTATCTGTAGGCCATACAAATATTTGATCCGTGCAGGAATCGAATCCGCGACACGCAACGCAGCAGTCAATCACTCAACCATTTCGCTAACCGTGTCGTTAAATTCTTGTGATTACGACATTCATGCGGGTGAAGCTAGTAGGCTAAATAGAATAGACTTCATTTATAATATTAAGTGTAGTTTAACAGTTGCATGGTCCATTAGATTCTTGGCTAGTGTTAAATCAAAACCTAAAAAGAAAAAAACAGCAATCCGTTACAGCATCGCTGCAACAGCCTGCAAAATTATTACCATTTTGCTCCGTAAAAAAAATCCAACCCTCTAACTGCGGCTGGCGGTCTCACCTACCCACCGGGTACGGCATACCCACCTGTAGGGTATAGTATACCCGGGTACTTAGCTAATGAAACCGCCACTACTCCGGATTATCGGCTAAGACCGGCACTCTTATTTAGTGCACGTAGCGATTAATTCCCACATGCGGTAATCTATGGCCTACAGGTTTTATTTACATTAGTTTATGAGAAAAAAAATGTGGTCGATTTGTTTATTACGTGAGGGAATTGGGTTAGTTTGGTTTGGTTCAAGATCTGATCATCTGAACTATGGAATAAAAACCTATTGAGTAAACATCTCACCATGAATACGAATGTGTAGTGAACATGAAGACAGCTGTCTATCTACAGTTCATTATAAGCTCACTACATCTAAGTTTATATAGGTTTACAGAAAAGATGTATTTATTAGCTATTTTATTTAGTTTTTCTGAGTAAAATCATATTAAAATGAAGGATATTTCATATCTTTCGTTCGTTACTTATTAGAATTAAATATTAATCAGGGTCTAAAGGTGCTCCCTGACTTGGAGCATTTGCCTGTAATGTAACGTTACAGAGTCGAGGATTACCAATGCGCAAACTGTAATGTTGCAGATTCGAGCATTATATTGGTGAGGGAAGAGAACCGAGCATATCAGTGCGCCACTTGATGATACAATGTGCAATATTTTGATACAACTTGTAGCATCAATGCGCACCACTTGTAATTGAGCGTGTCGCGGAGCACGTCAGGCTCAGTGATTACACATTACACGCACAAAATTGAATCTGAAATGTTACATCACAGGCGAACGCTCCAGGTGAGGGAGCACCTTAACATGAGTGTAGGCCAACATAGCCCATGTAATGTTAATAATAGGCACAGTGAGGCCACGATAGTTCTAGGGTATCTAATTCATGAGAACTCACTAACTACTGGAAACTAATTAATTGGGAAGCCCACGATACTAACACATCATGTTAATTCTAGGAAATATGATACTACACCGAAACTTGAGACTTTGCAAAGAGCCATAATTTGTTCATAGTTTGACTTCAAAGACTCATAACATAATGTCTCGACCATAGAATAACGAAAAGTCAACTAAACTAAATTATTTTGTATATGTCGCAGCCAGCTAGCCGAATTCGCCGTTTCATTGAAAGTCTAGCCCTTTCATTGAACTGCGCCGTTTAATCAGCGACATAAGTGACTTGGGCAAGTCATTAAATGATATGGAACAAAAGATGTCACTTAGGTCGCTAATAAATCGGGACATTTAAATAAAAAGGCTAGGCAACCAATTAAACGGCTGATTAAGCTAATTTGTTGCGACATATACATACACAGCACTCATAATAAAAATACAAAACAAATGCTATAATATTTCACTCAAATACACAATTAAATATCTAAACAAAAGAACGTGGTCAAATATGACGCCTTTGTGAAAATATGAAAATGTTGCCTAATACCGGCCTTTGTAGGATTGTGTGCGAGCGCCCCAGGCGACACGCTCTGGTATGATTCCACGCCAAAAGATTTGAAGACCTCGTAAAAACTAATATTCGGCCAAAATGGTGGACGCTTTACCTACTTTTTAATTCGACTTCCCCTTGCTTCAAAAGTACGGACATTTGTAATGTAATACAATATTGGAGGACTTATCAAAATGATGTCGTATTTTACGCAGCGAGAGGAAAATTGGCGAATTTCTACTTTTATTTTTATTTCGTAAGCGAAAAGTTACGCGAAAAGTTGTTTCATAACTTAGAAAATGCCGCGAAAACTTGCTACCTATTGTGTTTGTAAGTTTTGTGCGCTCTAACGTTTTATTTTATGCACATAAAATTATGTACCATAAAATATTGCGTTTCGTACCAAATTCTTTATGAACGATAATTAAATAAAGAATCTGGGACTAGGTTTATGTCTGACATCATATTCGCTATTAATTTTATACTAGGTATTATCGTCTGAAAATTTCATAATAAAATGATGCTAAAAATTAAAAAGTTTCACTGCATCTCACTAAGCAATAAATTAAAACAAAATAACTTAACCCTTCAAAGCTGCATATAATTTTCCAAATAATTACATCGTCTTTTTACAGCATAATATAAAATTCCAATTATAAATGAAGCAACGGATTTAGCCACAGGGTCTATTAACTCATTTTATTTATGTATTCAGCCCACCTGAGTTTGAATAATAGATAGCAATTAATGCTTTTATCATTAGAATCAATTCGGCGCGTCTAATTCTGACAGGCGTCTGAAACGGCGACACCAATACTGCTTTACTGTGCATCAATAATTCAGCTCGTGATCTGAAATACCTTTCAGGGAGAGTGGTGGGTTAAATCGGGAGGACAGATTTACCTGCCTGTTTAAAAGTGGTCAGGCTTTCAGTTACTTAGTTGCCAGTGACTTTTTAGGTTGTGACTTTTAGACCGTTTAGTTTTGAAGTTAAAAATCTAAGTTACTTCTAGGCAAGCGTGCTCCCTCCATCTTCGACCACATCATCGCCTACCATCAGGTGAGATAGTGGTCAAGCGCGTGCCTATCAATAATAATTTAAAAAAAATATGCACATAATATTTTAATATGATACTTACTGGTTTTTATTTATTCTGCCTAGACGATTCAACGGTATAATAAATTCAATATTTACGAAAACGGTTTGAGGATAAGTAATAGGTTACTGTAATAATTTTTCGTTCTACATTATGTTAACATTTTCTCAGAATTTCGAGGGATTTACTCGGCTCATACGCGTAGGTAACAACTTTGAAAAAACAAAAGGTACGTGTGAATGTAGTGCTGTTTTATAGCTTTGTTAATCCCCTTCCAAAATACAGGCGTGCTGGATGAAATGTGCGCATAATAAATATGGAGGAGAATCGCTGAGTACAACTACTCGGGATATCGATCGATACAAGCCATTTCATAATATTATATTTTTCACAGCATTTTTTTACTTACTTAACCTGTGTAGTTCCTAGTATTTTTAAGATAACTAATATACCTCTTGCCTTCTCCAGCAAGTCCGTCAGGAAAAACAATGATTCTAAATCATAATGCCAGCGTTTTAGGCCCCTGCCAGAGTGTCACCGCAGCCACAGATTACGCGGTCCTGAAACGCAAAGGGCATGTGGAGGAGCACGGATGGGTTTTAGCCAGTAAGAGTCTGACACTCCCTTCCGCTCCTTCCGCAGCGGAAGAAGTCAGTTGATGATTCCCCATCCTTAATAAAAAAGCGTTTTTAGGCCTGCCTCGCCTCGGTATCTCGTTTTTCAGAGCATATTTATTCAGAAAGGCTATCTGAGTTATTCACGACACAAACAGTATTCTTATCAATTTCCCAGTAGCCTTTGAGGCTTTGAGTACTTAGATAGCAATGGAAGAATACATTTAATATTTCCTGTTATAGAAGAAATTACTTCCCACTATGATAATGATTTCCTCGAACATCTGGGCATTATTGAAATTTACCTAGAATTTCAAAGCAGCTTAGTTATTACATAATAAACTTTAATAAAAAATCCTCTAGGTACACCTATTACATTCTCTTCACTAAAACATGCCCTAATTATTTTAATAATTGTTTCCCTCGGCTGGGTTTCAATGGATTCAGAGTCATTCAAGTGAATCTTAAAATATATTTGAGCGATGATCAATAGATTCTAAGTTATTTAAACTAATTTCAGGTTAAAGTGATGCCTACAATTAAGCTTGAAAGTGTAATTAGTAATGGATATGGCTCTCTGTTTAAGCCCAGACAGTTTAATGGGCTTTGAAGAAAAACTTTTGAGTTCAATGATAAGAAAAATTAAGATGTTATGCATCGTTTAAAATGTATAAAACAAAGTCTACCGATAGGCGCCCTTTTCAATCTTAAATCCCTAGGTACTAATATAATTATAAATGCGAAAGTAGCTCTGTCTGTTACGCTTTCGCGCAAAACGGCTGAATAGATCGTCAAGAAATTTGGCAGATATAATTAGCCTGGGCTACTTATTTATGCGATAACCGACATCTACGAGGGCGGAGCCGCGGGCAAAAGCTAGTGTAGCGGCATTCATGCCGCCACAAAAATCAACGTAGCAGAATCAACATCACAACAAATGAGACTCGCAGCGCCATCTATCTCGACAGCTGCGAACTAACTGACAAAATCCTAAATCGCGATATCAGAGTTTACCGTGCGATTAGAACATATGCAAAGCCCGAATATCAACTCTCGGGCAGTTGCCCACCAGACACAAACAACCGTCTGGTCGGAGGATCCTCTCTTTCCAGTGGAGGTATGTGGGACTTTACTCTCTGTTCCGCTACCTCCAAACTAGTAATAGTAGTAGTTAGTGGTAGTGTGTGGTTTTATAAAAATGCTTGTTGTATGATATTTTACGCGACAAACTGAAAGGATCTTATGGAAAACATCATGGGTGCCGCGGGCAAAGCTGAATATGGTAGGTAGGTACAAGAAATAACCGGCTAAAGCCTAAATGTATTTTTGCACAAATTTTAATCAGACGAATTTCTTGCTGCAAGCAATGCCATTAAATAATACGATTGAACTGTGCTGCACTTTACGAGAATGCTTACCGTTAACTATTTATATTAAAATGGTGAACGTTCATCATTCCCTCGCCAGGTTTATTGGAATCCTATAGGAATGCAGACATCGTAAAAGACTTTAATTGAACCAGTATCGGGTAATGCATGTTATTGAACTCAAAATAGTGAATTGATTATGGTTCTTATTGGAGTTCGTACATCATCTGCCTACCAGACCTCCACAGCACTGCCTAGCCTTTTCCCAACTATATTGGGGTCGGCTACCAGTCAAACCGGATTCAGCTGAATACCAGTATTTTACGTGAAGCGGCTGCCTACCAGACCTTAACCATTCCCTTATTGGAATTCGTACGCTTAATTTATATCTACTAATATTATAATGTCAAAGTAACTGTCTGTTTGTTTGTTTCCTATTCACGTTGAAACAGCTGAATGAATTTGATTAAAACTTGGCACACGGGTAGACCAGGACCAGGAATACTTGCCACATGATGGTTTAACCCGGGAGTATGTTGCTGGGATAATTATCGAATTTCAAGTGGGCAAAGCCGCTGGCAGAACCTTGTTATATTTATGACAAGGTTTTTCCCGCGGCTTTGCTTTCATGGCCTATACAGGAGCCGTACAATATTCCGGGATAAAAAGAAGTATATGAAACTCAGCAATCGTGTGGCTTCCTATCAAAGACCAACTTACGAGAGATATTATCCTTAAAACAAATTGAATCTCTTTAAAATATGTACGACCTAAATAGGCTTATTCATAAAAAAAAACATTAAACCATTAGATACTTAATTAAAATACTGTTTATGAGATCCTAAATTCAAATTCTTCATAGAAAAATTTTAATGAGGAATTTTCGTATCAATATTTTAGCTAAGTAAAGGTTACCTACTTATGTTTTTATGAATACGGCTGTTAGATTTTAATATAAAAAATATTCGTGTGCACATTCATAATTTCATGATAAAAAAGCTTTTTTTTTTCGATTTTAATATGCATTTAAAATTGTGGGCAAAAAGTTCTAAAAAAATGTTTTTTTTTTTCCTTTTTATATTTTTTATATATTCCCTTCCAAAAATTGTAGGAAGTGTACACAGACCAGCCTTCGAAGTATGTCGGCTAATCAAATTAAGCTTCCCTACGATCTCGCATGGAGTTGCAGATGAGTTGACTATCGAATAGTCGACTATCTATGCGTCATGCTTGCCGCGGGGATCGAACCCGCGGCCTCTATCACACGAGGCGGACAGTACGGCCGATGGACTGAGCGACGAGTCGAGTCACGCGTCGAAATTTATCAATAGTTGCTAAATGTATGACGTCACCGCCCGCGCCGCCGACGCACGTGGTTATTTGTTGACGCTGCGCGGGAGGCACAGGCGTTGGGATATTCAGTCTTGTGCCGCGAGCGGTGAGCGCCGGTTGTCTACCTGAGTTTATTTGCTAGCTAGCATTTGTTTTTCGTTTTGATAATGTATTTTATGTACAATGGTCGGTTTCATTCGTAAATTTAAAACAGAATAAACGCAATACGCCTTAAGGGGTTCATTGTACTCAGAATTTTGACCAACTTTTAATACGGCACCAAACCACGAATAAAAAAAAGTTGTATATTTAAAGTCGCAGCCAACTAGCTTAGTCAGCCGTTTCATTACAAGCCTAGCCTTTTCATTGAACTGCGCCGTTTAATCAGCGACATGACATGAGCAAGTCATCAAACGATATTGAACAAAAGATGTAACTTGGGTCGCTGAAATTCGGCACATTTAAATGAAAAGGCTAGGCCACCAATGGCTGATTAAGCTAATTGGCTGCGACATAAATATAATTAGGTAAGTACCTATAGGGAAACTGACTGACTGACATATCAAGGCTTCATTGTATGATTTAGGTGAGCACTGAGAAGGAATTTTTGGAAATTCAACCTTATAGGTGGTACAAGGGGGAAAATTATTATTGTTTTATCATAATCTGAGCAGACGAAGACGCGGGTGAAGTGCTAGTATGAAACTAAAATAATTTGTTTGACCCTTCTGGTATAGTCAACCATACCTAAACCATATTTCTTAGGAAATACTTAATGAAGGCATTTCAATTTAACTTTGTTAAACTTTAATTAATGGGTTTTGTACGAAAATATAATAAACAAACTTCTCGTTTACATTATAACAACGAGGAAATTTTAGCTAAATTGATTATTTGCGGGCTTTATTTTATGAAACAACTTCTTAAAATCACCAAAGAGAACACTTGACAACGAAGAACTATACAAGTTTTAAACTCGCGAAGTTTTACGAGCTCGGAGGCTGGCAAACTCGCGAAGTTTTTCAAATTGGAAAAAATCTCGGAAACTGGCAACCCCATCCCTTCAGCGGCTTCACAAGTTTGAGGGTCGCAGTTGGAAAGGTTCTCCGAAAGTACGCCTCGGTGAAGTGCCCCAGAGTATTTGACTTGCCTTGATCATTGAATTGGTTATGGGTACCCGCGGTTACTAACTTTCAGTTTCAACTTCAAAGTATTTCCTTTGCGAGACTTCCAGTATTATTTTGTGATGTTACTTCCGATGTCGTGATGAGGTAGCTTGACTGTTGCGTTAATGACAAAACAAACCACACAATACAATCTAGGGACCTTCCTATAATATAAGTACTGTACTGATGCCAAGTAGCCCAGTTTTGGCATCATTGTCACATTACAAACACTGTTAAGATAATGGATTGCCAACAATGATACACTAACTGTAGATGCGTTGCCCTCACTCTGAAATAGCAATATAAACACAAGGTAGGTCACTCTCGATCCTATATACCTCGCGCGCGTGAACATAACTATTTGGATAACGATTTGTATAGTAGGAGCTGTATAGATTAGAGCTGTGATGTTGCTGCATGACGTGTCTATACATATGTATAATAATACGTCATTGATTGTAACGTGGACCAATATTAATAAAATAAATAATATGAAGCCCACAATAACTATGTTTTCAATAAAACCCCGCACATAACCAGGATATTGCAAAAATGTCATAATAAACTTGAATGAAGGTCTGTATATGGCATATTTTTGGCTAACCCAATGATAATGGCGGGATCCCTTCCGCACGAGGCTAGGGTGGCACTTCCACTACAGTTTTGAATATATTAAGTTGCGAGTGAGTGAAAAAACTAAAAGTGATACTAACATAGTTTTAAGTTATTATATACTAACACAATTGTTATTATATGTATAGTAGGTTAAGGTATTTATCTATGGGTCTTTGTAACCTGAAAATAAATGGTTTATTATTATTATTATTATTATTATATACTATGTTCCGACAGAGGTATGAATTTAATCGCGGTTTTATTAATAGATAAACCTTTTTCAGTCAGACTTGAATGGGTAGGGTAAAGTTGGAATAAGTAATTAAGTAATGGTATAACATTTTACGAAAGTATGTAGTTGGGAAGAACGTCAGCGAAATGACATTACAAATTGTTTTCCAAAATGAGAATCTATCATTACTAATACAATAAAGCTGAAGCGCTAATCTCTAGAACCACCAGTCGGATTTGGAAAATTCTTTTTGTCTATGATAGCCACATTCAAGAGGAAGGCTATAGGCTATACGAGAACGGGAAATTCCTACGGGAACGTTAAAAGACGGGATATGAGCGTATGTAGAGGTAGTGGTGATGTAAAGATTTCAAATATCCTAAGTTAACCCTAAAATATGGCGTTAAAAAATTCATCCGCATCGCCGTCGACTGGAAGTGTGCCCAAAAGACTGGCGGCATTGCCACATTGTATGGCAATGCTTAATCCTTTGTCCAAGGTAAAAGCCAGCCCTTGGGTGGTGATGTTGGTTATTAAGAGAAAATCTCAGAAAGTGCTAACCCGATTACGAAAATGTTGGAAAATATGCTCGGTTCCTGTTGAATACGCTACGGTAGCCAAGCCGCGGGATAAAGCTAGTTTATAAGTTGGGTTATCTTTACTTCAAGACTCCAGCCGGTGCGTCGACTGTCGGGAGGACACGGCGCGGCATACGCTGGCAGAGTGTGCCGCTTGGGAGGAGCCACGCCGTGCCCTCGTCTCTGTGGTAGGCAGTGACCTCTCGCTGCCGGCTGTAGTCCGTTCTATGGTCGGCGGTGAGGTGTCCTGGGACGCGGTGGTCTCCTTCTGCGAAACTGTCATCGCGCAGAAGGAGGCTGCGGAAAGGGAGAGGGAGATGTCGAGTGCTCTCCCGGCCCGCAGCAGGCGCACCGGGCGTCGGAGAAGGGCGTACGCTGCCCTCCTTCGGCCCCCCTAATTGGGTCCAGGGGCGGCGGACTTGGGGATGTCCGTTGCCCCCCATTCATCCGGACCCGAGGTGGCGGCACGTGGTGTTCCCGTGCGCCCCTCTGACGTCGCGGGGGGAGTTAAACACCTCACTCCCCCCGCATACGAGATGTGGCTCGCAGAGGCGGGCCGGCACCAGCCGGGGATTACGGAAGTCGCATACGTTCCCGCGATCCCCGGCGTAGGTGGAAGATGGAACACCGGGGTGGTTTTAGTCAGTAAGAGTCTGACAGACCCCTCCGCCCGCCCCAGGGCGGAGGACATCCATGAGGATTTCCCCCCGTAAAAAAAAAAAAAAAGCTCGTAGTGGACTGTCATTACATCTTGAATACATAGATTGACAGCTCACTGCAGGTTCACTTCACTGAGGTTCTCGTGGTCAAATTTTTAACCGACTTCCCAAAAAGGAGGAGGTTCTCAATTCGACTGTATTTTTTTTTTTTTGTGTTTGTTACCTCATATCTCCGTCATTTATGAACCGATTTGTAAAATTCTCAGTTTTATGTGAAAGGATATACTTCTCGATTGGTCCCATTTAAATTTTATCAAAATCGGTTCAGCAGTTTGGTTTTTAAATCCAAATAGCTGGAAAAAATATGTGCAAAAATCACACGAAATTGCATATTTTGCTTTCCTGTGACTTTTCAGTGGTGTTTTTAGGTGTATGGTACCACTAAAAAGTGAAAAATAAAAAACTTTTTCACAAAAAAAAACCGACTTCCAAAAAAAACACTACAAAGTACAAAATAACTTTAATTTCGGAAGTCGGTGTCAAATAACGAAGAAGCAACCAAAAACACCGACTTCCGAAATTAAAGTTATTTTGTACTTTGTAGTGTTTTTTTTGGAAGTCGGTTTTTTTTTGTGAAAAAGTTTTTTATAGAATAACATTAAGAGTTTACTCGTACCTATATGAGTCGAGTTCTTCCAATAAGCATAAAATATCTAGACACATTACAATACTACTAAAACAAATCCATGACAATAATTCACGCCTAACGAAACGACACGCCATCGCGCCGCGCTAAAGCCGAACAAAACTAGTACATTATCAAAATAAATTAGTAGCTCACCTCAATGTACTGTAAATATCATAAAAACCAACTTCCCACGCGTGTTGGTAGGCTGTAATATAACATGACACGCGACGAGGTCGTTACGATATTTGTACAAGCGTACGTCACGGCGGCGTGAGACGCGACGTGACACGCGCCGTGAGGGGGGCGTGAAGACGTGAAATATTATTATTTTGCGTTACCTTATTACCGCGCCGGAGGAGGGTTAACGCGAGTTTGTAGCTACAGCGTGAAACATTCTGTGTGACGGAATTTTGTAATAGATAATGTTGTTTTATTATTTGTTTATGTTACCGGCTTAGTCGAGGAGGGTAACCTGGTATAAGTCAGTAATATGATAAGAGGTGTGAGGGTAAATTTCTTTGTTTCTGAAAGAATCATGACCATCAACGGTACTGGTTTTTCTCATGCATCAAGATAAAAATTATATTACAATTCTTTTCTTTATTTTTGAAGTCATTCTGCAATTAGAATGCCAATTTTGTATAGGGGTTTATTTTGTAAACTTAATAAGTTATGAAATTCTTTTGATAAAATGAATTACCTACTGCAGGCTATTCTTACGTTAAAGTGTTGCCATAATCGAAATAAGTAAATATATTGACAACTCTAATCGATTTTTTTTGTATACGATTCGAATTAATATAAATGTAAAGTCATTGGAAAGGTAAATCGCAGGGTTTTTGAGAGATGGAGATGATACTACTCAAAGTCAAAGTCAAAGTCAAAGTCAAAGCATTTATTTCAATTAGACCATTTACAGGCACTTTTGAATTGTCAAGGTCGGTCGGTCAAAAAGATGAAGCTATTTGCACGTTCCAAAGCGTAGATCTCTATGGAGAAGAACGTACAAGAAACTCCATGGACACTCTTTTAAAAATAATAATTTGTTACAAAATTATGGTTACATCATTCATATTGAAATTATACATATATGTGAGAACGATGTAAAAGACGTGCAGGATAAAAGAGTCCGGAGTAAAAAAGCAACAATTAAAATAAACCATGGCAGCCGAGAGATGACCAGTCTCAGCTGACGGCGCCCGTTCACGAACATGACGCATACGCTAGCACCATTCGGCTCAACCATTTTTAAGGGAGCCAAATGATCCAACGCATGCGCCACCATCAGCCAGACTTTTGAGTGAGAATGACATCCCCAATCGCCAGGGTACATTCCAAGTCAAAGACCTGCCCAAAATGATCATTATAGTTCAAAGGTACACAGTACTCACACATGTGCATGAAATTATACAACACTAAATAAGTTGAGTCTATACAATGAAAAAGATTTGCATTCTTACAATCTTCAGCCGGTCCAACAATGTTACGAAATGCTAACAGATTATTTTGAGTCCTTAGTGGTTACTTAGTGGCGTTGTGGAGCAGGACCAGCATTGAGCCAAGCATTTTTATCTTCAATATACTCCCCTAACTTATAATATGCTTGCCTGCATAGTGTGCGTTTAATACAAGATTTAAATTTTGTTTCATTCAGTTCTAATATACGGGGAGGTATTTTATTATAACATTTTAAACAGTACCCCATGAAAGATGTTGCTACTTTAGCAAGTCTGAAACCTGGTTGAACTAATTGGTTCCTATTTCTAGTGACATAGTTATGTCTGTCACCTCGTTTACTAAAAAGATGCAGATTCTTTCTAACGTACATGATATTTTCATAGATATATTGACAAGGCACCGTCATGATGTTAATTTCTTTAAACAGTTCCCTTAGAGAATCGCGCCGGCGGAGATTGTAAACGGATCTGATGGCTCTTTTCTGCAGAATGAAAATAGACTCAATGTCAGCAGCCCGTCCCCATAGTAAGATACCGTAAGACATTATACTATGAAAGTAACTAAAATAGACTAGTCTCGCGGTTTCAACATCTGTAAATTGGCGGATTTTCCTAACAGCATATGCTGCCGAACTTAGCCTTCCTGCAAGAGATGTCAAATGAGGGCCCCATTGTAGCCTTGAGTCAAGCGTAATCCCCAGGAAAACTGTTTCATTGACGAATTTCAGTTTCTCCCTGTTCAATACTATGTCACAATCACTACCTTTGACATTTGGTAAAGTAAATCGAATGCACTTCGTTTTTTTTCCATTTAATACTAAATTATTAGCAGTGAACCAATCATGTACCTGCATTAGGGCGTTATTTATATCGTCAAGATTGTTAACATGTCTATTTATTTTAAAAATTAAAGATGTGTCGTCAGCAAATAACACCATATTAAGTTTATTTTGTAAAATATAGGGCAAATCATTTATATAAACTAGAAACAAAAAAGGACCTAAAATTGAGCCCTGAGGTACCCCCATTTTAACGTTTAATCCTGTTGAATTGTTGCCGTTTATATGAACTAGCTGCTGTCTATCATTCAAATACGATTTTACTAAGTTCAAGGCTGTTTTGCCTAGTCCGTAATGCTTCAGTTTCAGGAGTAATGTTTCATGGCTTACACAATCAAACGCCTTCGACAGGTCGCAGAAGATACCTATGGCATCTTGCGCCTCTTCCCACGCATTATAGATATGTTTTAGTAACGTTACACCAGCGTCAGTTGTACAACGTCCCCTGGTGAAACCGTATTGTTTATCGTGTAAGATGTTATTCGCGTTAAAGTGACTGAGCATTTGATTAAGCATTACCTTTTCAAACACCTTGCTAAAAACTGGCAATACAGATACGGGTCTATAGTTATTGGTATCTTTACTGTCCCCGGATTTGAATAAAGGAATTACCTTACTGTATTTCATCAGGTCCGGGAAAACCCCTTGATCCACACACAGATTGAATATAAAAGCTAAATACGGCGCGATAGTGTCAATAATGGAGGTACAAACCTTTACAGACATACCCCAAAGATCTTCGGTCAATTTGATCTTGATTTGCTTAAATGCTTTTATTATTGCAATGGGGGTTATGTGTTTAAAGTTAAATTCAATCGGGCAAGCTGAAACGTTCGCCATTAATAATTCAACAGAAAGCGAGGGCGAGGAGTTTAAGGTTTCAGTAGTTTTGATTGGGATACTAGTAAAGAAATTCACAAATTCTTCAGCGACTTCTTTACTATCGCTTATGAGTCCACGTGAAGTCCGCAGTGTATAATCATTATTATGTTTTTTGTTCCTGTTTGTTTCATTATTGATAATTTTCCAAACCGTTTTAATTTTATTATCTGCCGATTTAACCTTGTTGCTAATGTATAAAGCCTTTGCTGCCTTACAAGTATTCTTAAAGATTTTTGAATAACAAGCAACATATTTATTAAAAGTTTCCGTGTTAATAAAGGGCTTAAGGCCATACAGTTCGTAAAGCTTTTCTCTACTTTTCCTGACTCCTTTAGTTGCCCAATCACTAAATAAAAACTTAGGACAGATAGTTCTAGTCTGCTGCTTAAAAGTGACATTGAATTCAGTATGTACCAATGAAAAGAATTCTTTATACAAAATATTACCGTTGTCCATTGTGAAGCCCTGGTCACTTAACTTACTGGTTAAAGTGCTGTTAAATTTATTTAACTTTCCGATTGTAATTTGCCTGGATTGTATCTGCACTCGTTGTATTGGCATGTTGGACTCAAAAGATACTGTTAGTCCACTGTGATCAGAAGGCAAGTAATTCACGACTGATTTGTCTAAGTAGTCACAGCAACAAAAAACATTATCAATACATGTAGCAGTATTTGTAGTAATACGGGTTGGTTCTTTGAACACGTTTGACAAATGAAATGATTTAAAAAGATTTAATAATCGACTGCTATTTGAATTATTTTCTAAAATGTTAATATTAAAGTCACCACAGACTATCACTTGTTTATTATTAGTTGCAAGTTTTGCTAAAACATCTTCCATTACTGACTCAAATATAGAGTAGTTTTGATAATTAGGGGGTCTGTAAACGCACACTATGATATGCCTATCCAGCTCAACACAAGACAGCTCAATGTTATGTTCCACCGACAGTTCAACAATGTCTTTACGTGTTTTAAATTTAATACAGCTTTTAATCAATATTAATGAACCACCACGCAGCATTGATTTTCGACTAAAACAACTGCCCATACTATAATTGTCATAATTAATTAACATTTCTGAATCCTTTAACCAATGTTCAGTTACACAAATAATATCATACTTTGTTTTTTCTAAAAATAATTCTATTTCCAACTGTTTTGATGCAAAGCCTTGAATGTTTTGTAGGAATAAGTTAAAGGATTTCTGCTTAGCCCCTTTTTTTTGAGTGCTAGAAGATACCTTATTGTTGTTGAGTTGAGCTAAGTTGCTAATGGTACCTACTGTTGTCTTATTCCCTAGTTTAAATTATTCGAGTCAGCAACCACAACATTAGTAGTACTACTAATTTTGGTGCCAATAACAGAGTACTTCGACATACTAATTATGTCTGAGTTAATATTAAAAGCTAATAGCCTCGCTATTTGACGTCTAAAACTAATGGGCAGATACGCAGTATCCCTAGTCGATCTAAGTTTATCAACAAAATTGTTGATGTCAAAAAATAAAAGTTTGTCACTATGGTGACTGGCTAAAAAATGCATTTGATTATTCAGCCTATGTATATACATATTTTTCCTATATGATAAATGCTCAAAGTAGGGAAAAGCACACAGTATTACCTTCTTGCAATTAATTTTCAATAGTTCATTGACACTATCAGTGATGTCATCTTTTGTCACATTAAAACTATTACCTATAAGAATGGTGATAATGGCATTTTCATCATATTTATTCCTTGTTACAGATGCCATTATCTGTTTGTAGCTAGTTTGTGGCATACAATAATTTTGAGACGAAGAATGACTCAGGTTATTACCAATTAATTTACCTAACCCTTTCCCTAAACTATCTGAAAAAATAATTGAGCAATAACTAGTACAAGGGTGAGACCTACTGTCTGACTGTGCAACTTGGGATAAACCTAGTCCAATATCTGGTTCATTTTGACTGGGGATACAATCCTGAGCACTTCCTGACTGGGACAGGTCCACCGTTGACTGTGGTTGCAGAGTGTCAAGACTGGATTCCCGTGGCAAAGAACAATTAGTTTGTGTGTCTAGGCTATCTGTTTGTTTGTTGCATATATCCACTAATTCATTTGTAGCAAGAATATGTTCCTTTATTTGATTCTGAGACATTAAATACTTAGTATAATAGGAGTGTAGCGACTCCTCCAGTACCTGAATTTCAGACTGTAGGCGTTGTGTATCAATCTCATAAATATTCTTACAGTCTTCTAGTTTAATTTGGTAGTTATTTAATTTATTAATAAGATAAACACGTTCTTTCCTTAGTTTGATATTATTGGAAAAGTGTTTCTGTTGTTTTTTGAATTTATTGCATTTATTAATAATTCTATTAAGCTTTGCATATTTTTTAATTTAATTTTGACTTATTTGGTAACTACTGTTATTAAGTTTTAATAAAGAGTCATCAGTAAGGTCTATTGTTACTAAGGAATGAGGATTACAATTACTTTTTAGTAATTCTTTGTATAGGTGATTTGTGTCCCGGACCTGAGTACATTCTTTTTCTCTCTGCAATTTGGTAATTAAAACGTTTGCATGAATTAATTCCTCTTCTAGGTCCCTTACTTTACATAAAGCCTCCTCATAATGATTACTACAGGTACTGAAACCATCCGTGACCGCTCGCAGTTTGTCCCGTTCATCAACAACCTCCAGGTATTGTTGATGTAGGTCTACAAGCTCCCGTTTTAAGCTGGTGTTTTTATGAACGACCTTCTTTATTTCCTCCTCACTATCCTCTCTGTCCTTCAACAGCAGCTGACATTGGCTGTTTGAATTCTTTAGTTCTTGAAGGGCCGTTCTCAATTTAAGCTCCAAGTCCTGAGCAGAAGCCTTGCGGGTCATCACAGGCATGGTTTCAGGATAAGTTAAGTACTGGAATGAGAAATAAAGAAGCGGTGAGAACTAATCAGGTAAACAATGTAGGAAAGATGGGAAATTTAAAAAGAAATGGGAAAGTTAGGATTTACTTTGAAGAGAAATGAGTAAGGCTGCTTAATACAACATCAAATTGTTCAATTAATATAAGATCAAGGACAAAGTACATTGATTTAATTTGATTTATTTACTTTTTCCTTATGTGGGTAGGATACCTATACTATTAATTTTTCTATTTTACACAAAGGCCACATATAAAATTTCAGTAATCTACGTTATTGTTGTTATATAATCAAATATATTAACTATTAGATTGATAGTATTTCTAATATTTCATCAAACTAAGTTGTTTTGACTTGGTTTCATTAGAAGTATGTTAGACAAGCAAGTCAGACAACAAAGTTATTGGGCTCAATATTAAAGCCTTCTATAGCTTCAAAGTAACTATTGTGTGCTATTATTAAATAAAAGTAAACAATACTTCCCGTTTAAATCCGCCAGACGAACATCAGCTGTTCGTGGTAGGTTACCGGTACGTTGGACAACCAAACGCTGTTTTTACTTGAAAATTTTTGCATGAAAACAAAAATCCTGTGTATTTATGCACTTATTTTACATTGAGTTATATTTTTACACCTTAATTACACTTAAACATTAACTAAAATTAATTCTAAAATACGGAACAATATTTTGGCATGTCACTTGGCCAGTGTTGCCAGCTGTACTGTGGTGTGAAATAATTAGTATTTCACACACACAGTAGTCGTATTATTTTGCTTTCAAAACTTTTTAAAGCACACTTCACTCATTCACTCACTGCACTTTGTTTGATATAAATCGAACCTTTTTAATAAATTAATGATTATAGAACTAAATCAGTCATTTGAAATAATTGTGTCGAGTGTATTTATTCGATTAATCAATTTTCATTTAAAATCTATAGTGGCAACATTGGTGTTGGTGTCTCAAATTGAATTGTCATTGTCAAAAAGCCCAATGTCAATTGCGCGTGGTGCATGCTAAGTTTGTTCATAGCGATTTAAATATTACAGTTTTTTTTTGTGTTGGTCGAGTCCTACTCTCCACAGTAATTGCGATATTCATTGTAACTATTTGTTTATTTCTTGTTTTCAATCACTATCGCTTACTTTAATGTGAAATTGTGAATCTTACGCCAGGACGTTTTTACGCCAGGAAGTTTTCACTTTGTTTGAAGTTGTGTGTGATTCGTATTTTGTTGTACTGTTTTAACAGGAAATATAAAGGCAAGGTACTGATTTATTTAAGTCTATTCCATCAGATATGCTAAATAATCTGCTCTCCAAACTACGACCTATAAACTTACCTCTATACACAACGGATATTTCTATTTTGAGGTTAAGTTACGTTTTCTAAAAAAACTTGGAAATGCGAGTTTTGATTCCAAAATGGGAATTGTAGATGGTTATTTGGTTAATTTATAAACCATCTAAAACAACTTTGGAATTGACGCAACTCTGTACCGTGGTCCATATTGTCGTGGTCATTCTCCTTTAGAGGATCAGAGGTTATGTACAGTCGCCAGCACATCAAGCAACAACAATCTGTCAATAGTTTTTCAACTTTATCGCAACAGAATTAGGTTCAAGGTTGATTGGGAAAATTTGACAGTTTCGAGTAACTTGATGTGCTAGCGACTACTTCATTTTATTCCTCATAATACAACAGGACAAACATTTACAAAAACATGTGTACAATGTCTTAGAACATATACAATGTAATAACAAAGTGGAAAATGTCACATGAGAGTAGCTGCTTACTTAATTTTAAACTCCAAGAGCAATACAAATAACTCATCCTCTGCCTGCCTTACCCAGCTACGTGAGAGTCCAGTTTCCAGTCTAACCGGATGCTGCTGTATAGAAGTACCTACTTACCTATTTAATTTTGAGCGACCGACAGCTCATCTGACCGTCACAAAACTGCTACTAAATAGTTTACACAGTAGACAGCGAGCTGCTGACTACACAGGAGACCGATACTCGGACTGCCTACTCGTATGCTCGGCTCGCCTAAGCTGTCTTCACTGTGTTAGTAGCTGCCCAGTCTCCTGCGAGGCGCAGTACACAAAAAATACAGGTTCCGCTCGCAACTGCCTCGCTGACTCTGGCAAGCTACTGCTGAATGCGCCCAAATGATGCGAGTGATGTCCGAGCTGCATCCATGTGCGAGTTACTGTAAGGCGTGCAGGCGAGTGGAAACAAAAATGTTGAAGTAACTCGGATACAAGCTACTATCCAAATCGCACGTGACAGTAATTCGTAAGAAACCTCCATACGATGCGAATTACCTACTGCACTGCAGATACCCCAGCAATCCAAATAGCTAGATATTTTAAAAACAAAAGGAGTGTGTAAGGAGCGTAGCAGATGACTGTAGTTGCTGCCTACCGTCCGCGGGGAAAAGGAATGAGTTTATGTGTGCATGTAAAGAATTCCCTTCTTTTTTAGTATTGATAGGCACCCGCTTGACCACTATCTCACCTGATGGTAAGCGATGATGTGGCCGAAGATGGAGCACGGTTGCCTAGAAGTAACCTATTCACTCTTGACTTATAGACTCGCAGGTTGTAGCTATCAGGAAACACAAACTCCGGCAGGGAATTCCACTCCTTAGCTGTACGCACAATGAATGTGTTCCCAAAACGCTTCCAAAACGTTCGTGTGGGTAGGATGTCCACCACCATGTACCGGTGGGGTATCGCCGTACGTCTTGTGGTCCGATGATGTAACGGGCTTGGCGGAATTAAACTATGCAATTCCGTTGCACAAGTAATCCATACCTTCTCTCAAGTTAACAAAATACTTCGCAGTATCGATACAGTACAGCACACAGGTCATCAATATTTTCTTTTGGCTGCATATAAAAATAAATTCAGCTAACAGCTCCAATAAATTCGTTGTCGAAAACAACTGAATAAAACATTGCACCCTGGTATTTTTCTTGCCGTTCTGTTTCAAAAACACATTGCGAAAACATGTTGGTGAAATAAAAATATGTAGGGTACATGTTCTAATAAAAACATGTGTGAATATTTATGTACCTAGTGTGTATGTGTCGTGTCCTGGGTTCTTTAGTTGTTCGACATTCTTCGATGGACTAAATATTACAGATAGAGAGCGGACATTGTACATTTCTGCTATTTCTATCGATTTCATTATGTGGGTATGTATGTACCTATAGCTTTAGCTGCAAATGCGGAAATAAATCGTATTTCTCTCCACATTCGCATATAATTATGTCGTAGGTCTATTATGCCTACGTTACATTCCTGGTTATATGGTGGGCACAAGATAAACTTGCAATAAAGGACATTGACCTTTCCATATTATACCTTCGTGAATACCCGAACAATAAATTATGAACCGTTTTTCATTAATAAAGAATGTCAAGGATCACGATAGAAGATCGTCGATTCAGGACAGCCTTTGTCTTTATTTCTTTTTTGATAATAAGAAAGTCAATAAACATTTATTGACTTTGTGGGTCAATGACCACTATTGCACATTTATCTGGTGTAGACTATTTTACTTGGCTATGGTAGACACAGCCAAGTAAAACACAAAATTTTGCACAACTAGTGAAAATACTTGAAAAGTAAATGAATGGAACAGCTCCTCTGAAACTTTACTTGAAACATAATGCTTGGTTTCAGACACTTTCATTTGAGGTTGCTGCTTTTCCAACCTCATGATATTTTCTTCAATCTCTAAACAAATATTACTACGAATACAAACGTTATGCAATACACACTTTAAGCTGATAAGCTTTTGTATGCTAACGTTATTCTAAACGTGTCTCTTACATAGACACAATCGACACGAGTGTGTTCCCCGAAGAGAGCAAAGGTGTTCGGCGGTACATCGGCTGACAATTCACAGATAATGGCATTAGGGTCCTAGGGGGCTTGGGACGAACCTGTTCCAGTTCTAGTTACATACTGACATGCTGTACTAGCAGCTGTCCTAAATGTCTAGGCTGAGACAATGGGTTCTGAAAGCATAAGTACACAATGCTAACAGTGGACACTGGGCTATCAGAATTGGTCAATTCAAAAGTCATTTACTCAAATTAGACTGAGAGCCGGTATTTTTTTTAACTTCAACGCTGGTTGGGTGTCTGATGCTCAGCAAACGCTGAGTATGGTAACTCCATTGTTGTGGGCAAGCTCAGCGCAATTTTACCGTGTCCATATTCTGTGTTGAACAAATGTTTCAAGCGCTTTAGCTGGGAGTAAGAAGTGGCGCAACAACCTCCCCAGCAAAAATTACGAGATCAGTAGTTGATATTTTGCTCAACCGATCACAACCGTCAGGATGGCATGACGAGCTGAACCTAATAGAGGATTAGTAATCCACATTAGCCAGAGTACCGTAAAGAGAGCTGCACAGGTCAATGTTTAAGGTTAAGTAACGCTTGCCAAGGTAAGTCCGTGGTCGGGTGACCATCTTTACATGACGAGATTCTTGACATATAATATACTAGCTGTCCGCCGCGGCTTTGCTCCCGTCAACTGGCTACCTACCTACCCTACACCTACCCTACACCTACCCTACACCTACCCTACACCTACATGCATGCAAATAATTCTATTTTATTGAGGTATTTCTTTCCGACTTGCTAGACAAAAGTTGTGATAGCTCGGTTAATATACATGTTATAAAAATAATTTATAGCCTATAGCACTCAGGAATAATGTAGCTTTCTACCAGTGAAAATTTTTTTAGAATTGGATCATTAGTTCCAGAGATTACCCCCTACATACAAACTTACAAATTTTACCTCTTTATAATATTAGTATAGATATTAGTATAGATAAATAGTACACCTAAGATTACCTGCAGAACTGCCTTTTTTTTTTCTCTTTAAAATCCATTTAAAGGTTGTCTTGAAAAGACTTTTAGCGATAAGGCCGCCCATTCTGTCACCCTATGTAATGTTTTCTTCATCTATATTTTCTATAACTTATATGGTGTTTAAGTACATCCTACTTCCTACTAATATTATAAATACGAAAGTTTGTGAGGATGGATGGATGTATGTTTGTTACTCTTTCACACAAAAACTACTGAATGGATCTTGATTAAATTTGGCACAGAGGTAGATTATAGTCTAAAATAACACATAGGATACTTTTTATCCACATTGGGATAATTTGCGACATTCACGCGGGCGGAGAGCTAGTACATAATAAGAAAGAGTTCATGCAATATATTCCATCGTAGACCGATAAAGCCTTGTTGAATATTTCAGTGCCTTCATAAGTTCAATAGAAATGTCCTTGTTTAAAGTGAGGGGGTGCGCAGAGAACCAGGTCGAGGTCACTCCGCGATCGATGTCATGAAGACACAAACGACCACTTGGTCTGTTACTCGGACACATTTAGATACATTGTGTTTCATTTTCATGGTCTGCTTGTTTTTGAGGAAAATGGAAATATTTGTGAAGAAGGGAAAACTGTCTTGAAATGGTCGTGTTATTTTTTTATTATTGAGGAATGGGCTAGCTCTTGACCTCGATCACGCCTGATGGAAAGCGATGGCTGAGGTCTATGATGGAGCTAGCGTGCCCAGAAGATGCCATAAGGCACTGATAAGTCACACGAGTCGACGAAACACAGCTGGCTTCTTGACGCCGGACTCCGGTGGGAGGGTGGTCGCGAAGCAGGCGCTACCATCGCAAGGGAAGGATTGGCCAGTCTTGTAAGGTGGTCGGTGAGAATGTCCAGGATGCGCCGAGCGAGAGGTTCAGTTGAGTGCCTGATGGAACAAATTGCGCTACACGAGGAGGCTCCTTCATGCATCCCGATTTTTATTCTTATCAGCTTCCATTTTATGTTTTGTGTCTACTAAGTAAATTAAATAATCATAGTTAATTTTCCGATAATAGCAAACTGCAGTTTTTAACAGTCATTCTTTGAACAGATTTACATTAGTGAATGAATGAATTTACTAATGCCATGAGGATATGACGTACTAGCTGTCTCCCGCGGCTTCGCTCCCGTCAACTGGCTACCTAACTACCTACCCTACACCTACCCTACACCTACTCTACACCTACCCTACATCTACCCTACACCTACCCTACACATACATGCATGCAAATAATACTATTTTATTGAGGTATTTCTTTCCGACTTGCTAGACAAAAGTTGTGATAGCTCGGTTAATATACATGTTATAAAAATAATTTATAGCCTATAGCACTCAGGAATAATGTAGCTTTCTACCAGTGAAAAAATTTTTAGAATTGGATCATTAGTTCCAGAGATTACCCCCTACATACAAACTTACAAATTTTACCTCTTTATAATATTAGTATAGATAACCGGTGAACTAAAACAAAAACGTTGAAAACCTGAAGAGCACACAAGTATTTTACTTACTTTACGAGAGATAGTACAGCGAGCGCGGCGTGCCACTTACAGTAGGAGTACAGTCTTGTAATTACCTGCAAACAATGAAAAATGTATGAAAACACTCGTTTTGCTGTTCAACTAAATAAATGTGGACTCGTTTGCTTTCAATTCAATCCAATTTATTTTATTTCAGACTAACGTGTCCATCGTTTAAAGAAGATTATGAGAAATAAATTTCGGAGCATCAAGATTCTGCCAGATAGAGGGAACCTAATATCACATGCCATAAAATTGAAATCCCTAAACACATTAAGCCCTAAATTAAAGAGATTAAAATACTTAAAAACAAAAAAAAAACTTTATAAAAAAATTCTTCTTTTATTCTTCTCTTTCTTCTTCTTTAATCTTTTGAACGGGCCACTAGTCTGAACCATTCTGACTATGTGGTTAACGACTTATTTTAAACACTACATTACAGACAGACACTACGAACAACTCTCGTATTTTTAAGGAGCGTTCGCATTCGTATCGCTGTAGAAAAATCTGGAGGTAATTTCTTCAAGTAGGTACGTCAAATGACCTTCTTTCTGTTTATTACTTTCTAAACTAACTTAATCATAACTATCATATAAGCAACCAATAATAAAATTAAACTGTCAATTTGAAATAGCAGCGGGCCACAGCATTCCAAACGACAGAGAATTCTCAGTCCACGTACCCACAGTCAGACACAAATGTTTTACAAGAATAACATTCGTACTTATTTAAGGCATCTTTCGCCATAATATTCTCGTATAAATCACAGCCGCGTCTGGCCAAGTAAAGCTATGAAACACGGCCATTCCACACTTTATGAGTTTTCACTTTACGCCGGGACTATCCGTGGATTGGAACGGTGAGACTGCCAATGTCATTGACAGCTGCATACGTTTACGTGTTGGAAGCGGTCTTTCGATATTCAAAATTGTTAATATCTATGTCTCAGACCAACGCGACGTTGGACTGAGATCTATGTCGATTTGTGATGTTCGAGAAAAGAGTGCATACTCTATAGTTTTGATTTCTGAATTAAAATACAATTAATAAATCGTCCTAACGTCACCAGGAAGTATTGATCCGACTCCATCACATTCTTTGACTGTCAGAAAGGTACCCTCTGAAAGGCTTTCTTTTTATCCCAGAAAATGCATGTTTTGTACGGCCACGGGACCGGGGCCGAGCGAAACGGCTAGGGCCGTAGGGCGACGGTTAAGGAATTAATATAATAAACCTTTTCAGCGTGTGAGTAGGAACTCTACAAGACGATGGTAATCGATATTTCTTAATTTTTTCAAGAACTTACAACTACCGGCCAATCACAGGTTAGGTAGGTACCTTTTTTTTGGATTTGAAACCATCAAATGACTCCTTCCGCTCTGGGTGGAGCGGGAGGGAGTTGTGTCCGACTCTTACTGACTAAAACCCATCCGCGCTCCTCCTTTATGCCCTTTGAGTTCCAGGGCCGCGGTGACTCTTTCGAACAAATTCCGCAACCCTGGCAGGCGTCAATTTAAGCCTTATTATTACTGACCTGACAAATAACAAAACGACAGAATTATTTCTTGAAACCTTTACCATTTTATTTAGCGTGCCGGCTCTTGCTGGTCGCCCACGTAATCAATAGTTATTTATGATATTAGTGCGGTAAGTTGGTTTTTACAAACGAGTAGACGAATGTAAGCACGAGACGAAGTCGAGGGCTTACCATAGTCACGAGTTTGTAAAAACCAAATCCGCACGTGTGTCATACAACGTTTTTCGACACATTTGCGAGAAAACATTACAATAAGTACCTAATGAAACAAACTTCTTGTCTCTAGAAATCAGTCGGAAAGTCGCAACAATCTTTGACATTTCTAATATGAAAATGGCGCGAATTTGCAAAGGGCGCCACATGCGCGTGGTGAAAATTAGAACCACATACTTTATTTCTTTATTTATCTTCTCTCATTTTCTCTATAATATTAAAATGAGACAAACGTATACAGCAAAAGCGCTTCCAAGGAGGTTCGATTATTTAGCTTATTTATTTTCGTGATGTGAAACTCCTTTGTGGAATTCTTATTAATTTTTATGGAAATTAAAAGAAAACCGTAAAGAATACGCACGGCGCTATACAACGGAGTTTGCGGTAAAATATGTACTTAGGTGAGAGTACCTACTTTGCCGCACGCTCCATTGTGTGGTGCATAATTTTTAACTTTCGAACAATGCATACAGGCTTCGTAAATGCATTTTTTGAGCAAATGTGTTGAAAATGTTTTTTCCTGGAGTATCACTTTGATCAACTGTATCGGTAACAAACAGAGGTTTTATTATTTATTGAGACTCATTTTCTTTTTATAGACTCTAATTAAGTAATCATATTGTTTCCCGGTAACATCAGTTATTTTTAGCTGTTTATTTTTTGAACACAAATATTGATGGTAGGTACTTAATAATTAGTTTCCGCCCTCATGGCCTATAACCTACTTAGGTGTCTTTAAGTCAACAGTGAATAGGTTACTTCGAGGCTAGCGTGCTACATCGTCAACCATTAGTATTTACGTCAATTTGTATTACCTACCTACTGATTAAGCGCCGTCTGGTGACAATATCGGAAAACCTTACATACAATTTGACATGCGAACGTTTACGTTAACGCGATCAAGTAAGTTATAAGACTTTCACTAAGCCCTGAGATTGTGGTTAAAATGCCTTTCAGTAATGTTTAAAAAAAATCAGATCAGTAGGTATTTCTGAAGGTTATCTTTACAATGCTTCAATACTAAACGAATTATGATCTTTCACCTACACTTACTGATAATATCTGACGAAATCCCTTTGTTGAACCTAATTTCTACAGGTTAGAAAGTTCGATTTCATCTTTTTCTCGAGCTAAAAATCTGTAAAAAAGTCGAACCCTCAAGATTGAACCAAACAACCCCATCTTTATAAATATAATAATAAGCTATTGTGTTGCCAAGGCCTGGCCCGAATCTCCAGAATATTTGGAACGTTGTTTAATCAAATATCGGAATGTATGGAGCCCGGGGTCGTGTTATTGTTCGTTATTTTACATTACCGCGGCTATAATTAATGTTTGAAAAGGCTTTTTATGAAATTGGGTTCGTGATATTTTATTATTACCTACATATTTCAGTCTCTGTTTGTTAATGTTTTGGTTTGGCAAACACAGCGCGCTCCCGATTTTAATAAGCCACCGTTTTTTATCGCGGTGTTGGATCGGGTGGGAACTGTGCCCATTTAAATACTAATTATCGTACTATTATGCCTATCATTAATATAGGTACTTGTACAACCCTTGATATGGCGTCTGGTGGCCATTTTATATTATGGTGGTTTTCATGCAGGGCAAACAGCCTAATGAATCTGATGATTCAAAAGCCAATCAAAATAGTATGCTGCTGTTCATTTCTCTTCTATTACCTACTTGGAAATTGTTGCCGTTGTTATGTCCGTGTTGGCTAAAAACTTTCTTTCTTATTTCTCAAAAATTCAAGATGCCATTGAGGCCAATCACTTACTTTCCCCATCTAATTTTACCTTAATCCAAACCCCCTATTTCCAAAAAGGTAACCCCACAAATGTACTCGACTTTCAGATCCAAGTTTCCGTCCTTCACTCGCGCATTTTCCGAATGCAAACACTTCTATTTGACCATCAACCGACGACCTTCATTAACCTTCCTCCTCGCACTACCTCACCTACAGTCCTGCTTACCCCACTTTGACAGATTGCATGTAGTTTATTTCACGCCCTCTCAATGGGCCCTCAGATTGCGGCCACAAATGTGGGTAAACTATCAGAGGAAAAGACTATACTTTGTCAGGGGTTTATCTGATTGTAGCTGACTAGCTGGACCTTAGGAGGAAAATATACCGTAATGAGATCATTTACTTGAATGTTATTATTGGGTATTTACTGAGATGAAAGAAGCCTGTGTGTTTTCAGGAGAAAATATATCGTTAAAATTATTAAGAAACTTTTTGAAGTGTAGTCAATCACGAAACATGATAGAAAACGCGTATAAATTAAATTAAACTTTATGTATTTGAGATAATTTTGTTTTATGAAAGCACTTACCTACTGTGAATCTTTGTGATGTCTCTAAAATTGATACAAAATATAAACAAAATAAATAGTTTTGTTTACGACCGCACTGAATGTTTTCATGACAAAGTTAGCCGATACAGCAAGATGTTATCATTGTCACAATCATCAGCCCACAGCAGTCAGCAGTCCAGTGGACACAGGGTTGCCAACATATTTTAAAAAGAAATAGAGTAAATCCTACTTTAAAAAGGATAAATGTAGAGACTTCATTCAGTTTAGTTCAAAGACAGAGTTAAATAGCAGGCTTTTGTACATTTTAAAGTACGCCTAGGTAAAATGAGACAATACTCTAAGACATCAGACTAAGACTGGCAACACAAACATGTCGCAGTGTCGCGTCGCGCCTGTCTACGGCAGCCTTAACTAAACGTATATCATCCTCAAATGTCATTAAAGTAATGACCCAAAAATTGCTTGTTGAAAGCATAACGACTCAGGGACACAGCTGCTACATTTTTATCATCAAGAAATGGAATCACTCGAGCTCGAATATGTTTTCTTAATAGTCAAATAACTCTAACAAACCACACTCTTGGTTTGATGGTCACGTAAAGGTTCATTTACACTTGTGGTTGTGAGCAACGTGCGAAGTCGAACGGTTGCGTGCTATTAAGGTCGGATGGTACTTCAGGCTTTATTCAATTAAAAGGGCAAGAAACTACGATTGGTATTCGTGTTTGCTCTTGAATAATTACTTTTGGGGTCTTTGACCCGGCAGGTCAAATTGTGGGGGTTGTAATTAAAAGGTTTCAGGTTGAATTTAATTTAACTTCTGAGGGTCAATATTGTTCTATTTTTTATACAATGTTCGCATGTCGGTCGCGATCTGTCAAAAATTTATGAACATGGAAACTTTTTTGACAGATTGCGCCTGAGACGCAAATGCGAACATTGCTTAAACATTAGTAAGTATTTAGAATGGGCCCTTATGCAGGTATCTCCATCAGAAAAGCCCGGAGTGTCAATGATCGGTTCAGTGGTCGATTCATGGTAATAGACTCGCCTCCTATTCTGTAGGAATCTAAATGAATTCAAAATAGTTATCTCAACTCAGAAGATTATGCTTATGATTATGTAGTAGGTAACCTGTAATTTCCACTCTAGCTAAGCTCTGTTGATCAACATCTTAGCTTGAGTAACTAAAGACGCCTAACTGTATACCAGTGCAGTAACTATCCATTTTGGTTCCCTAACCAACTTGGAAATGTGTTTAATTAAAACAAGCCACGGATCCCTTTAAACTAAACCGGTCGGTCTGGGAGCGCCTGCGGTTACTCCGGCCTGTATTCGATGTAACGCTACTGCTTGCTATGATATTTCTGACAGGCGTTTGGTTTGATTCGGAAATGGACGATGTTTCATGCAAAATTTATGTAGGACAGGACAGGACATACCGTAGGTAGGTCTAAAACAGTGTTTTGACTAAGTAAATATTAGAATAACTCTTTTGATGTGTATAAAAGTGCTTATTAACATGACCTCTTCGTTCGATTGAAGTAGATAGCCTAGTATGTACCATATCATGTCTATTTTGTGACATTGACCCAACAATGACAGACATAAAAATAAAAGATAAGATGTGTATCAACAAGCGGCCAATAAAAACAATGGCTCGTAAAATATGGCCGCTATATATTGTGGCTGAAATTCAGCAAACAAGATGAAACCCAATGATCATAGCGAGCACTCTGTCTACTAGACTCTGTAGATAAATATTATATGTACGGGTATGTATAAGAGCAACCTAAACAAGCGATACATAGTTTTTATATTCGCAAAAACTTTTTTATTTTTGTACTTTCTTTTGACCGTTGTTATAGATTTTTGCAAAAAAGTATGTAACCGTAGCCTATAGGAGTGTGATAGTGTCCCATCTATCGCTCGACCAAAATCCATCAATATCGGTTCAGTGATTTAGGCCTCAGACTCAGAGTAAGTAACAAAACAACAAATTCGTATTTATTAATTTAGTATAGTTTTTACATTTAAAAACTTTTTATCATTATTATTATAAACGTATTCATAAAAACTTTATACTTAAATATTTCTTAGCTCAAATACTGACAAGCAGATTCTTTATTCAAAATTTTCAATGGAGAATTTGAATTTAGAATCTCCAAAACAGTAATTATAAATAAGTAATGGAAAGTTTTTATCAATAAACCTGTTGGTATACCTACAATGGTTTATTTAATTCTCGTATGCAAATGTTATTGAAAATTAACTTTTGATGTCGTACAGTCAACTTTGAAATGTTGTTCAAACTCTTAAAAATTGATTTTATAAATTCAAACATGTTTTCTTTTAAAATAAGACTTTTGTTTTCTGAGGCATGTTTATGAAAATTCAATCTAAGCAGGTACGTACATATTTTGTTAGTTGATAAAAATAACTTACGTTTTTATTTGAAAGTGTTACAAAGTAAAATAAAAATAATTCTAGAAGTAAGAAAATCTCATTCTTTCAAAAAAAGCTCATTCTTTCAAGTATGTAATTATTACTTTAAATTCGTATTAGGTTGGCATTGTTCAAGCAAACTTTTTAGATTTTTAAAGTTTACAATAAAAATATGATCGTTATATTTCAGCTGAATTTCAGCGGTCTCAGTGGAAAATGAAATTCGATAATGATAGCGCAGTTGTCTCGAACATGTCGGGTCACACTGAGGACGGAGCGGTAGCGTTAGCGAGTTGAGATGTATTCGAAAAGAGAACGAAATTATTAAATTATTGAACTGCGCAAACTAGAGTCGAATCTTGTAACACAGAGTTAGTAGCGAATATACGGTTAAATAAAAAATATTCCATACATGACCCGGGTTAAAACTTAACTCGGTTTGCGCAAGTGGGCCGCTTTTAGGTACATAAGTACATATCTAAAATTAAAACAAACAAAAAAGCCGAGTTTCTATAGAATAATATTTTCTAACAAAAAAATGCGTTGTTTTTTTTTTCATGTAAATTGAATTAAATCCGATGTTCTTTTGTTTTCATACTAAATTATCAGATTCCCAAAGGAACTAGTTACAAAACTTATCTTGCAGTGGGCTAAGCACGAAATTCTTGCGAAATCGTATCGATATGGTAAATAAATACCAGACAATTACGTACTCGCTACAGCGACATGTTATGTTGGTAGCACGAACTCCAAAAAACGTCTTGCGACAACTCGAAGATACTATTTGAACGATGGTTAATTTAGGCCGAGAATCCAAGAGCGATTAGAATGGTTTAAAGTGAATGGTGCGTTCTGAAAATGAAGACAAAAAACCGATAACTCTGTTTTGATTCAATTAGAGCCTGAAAAATGCTAAATATAAAAAAAATATTAATATTATATAAATGTTAAAACAAGTTTATCATTTTTATAAATTCTTTTTTTCATATAAAATTAAAAAAATCAGTTTAATAGTGATGAAATTAATGATAAATTGTTCGATTTCGAACGGTGTAACACATGACATTTGACAGATTGCATTTCACGTTTGACGTTTTCCTGCAAATGACAAAAATATAAAACCGTTAGCACACTGATACGAACGCGTGGAGCTGTGAAGTTCTTGCGCTAGCGAACTTAAAAATTGATAAAAGCGCCTAATTCCTTTGGACATAGTAATGGTAGTTAGATGGAATACTACCAAAACCTAACCAAAATTTCCCAAATAATCATTCACTTGATAGAAATAATAATTATACAAGTTATATTATTACACAAATATATACTTTGCAATGATTTCTTCCTAATTTGGAGGATTTGGTTACTTTTGAAATTTTTAATAGCGCCATTTGTAAATGGTGGTGGTGACGTTGCGTCTCGGTGTATGTTTACCCTAATAAGGCGTAACGTCTATTGTTGTTTGTTGTCATTTCAAATAATAATTGTAATTCACCAGCTTATACAAGAAAACTGTGTGCTGTACGGTACCAAGATGTTATAATTAACAAAGTCAACAAGAACAAGCTTTGGTCAAACCGTCCTTAAGGTGAAGTTCATAGAAAAGTAAGCATTTTTATAAAATTTTGTAATCTACACTTTTATTGCTCATACTAATGCAGCAATGCCAAATGCGCCTGTTATGCTGGTTCCTATGGAGTATGAGGTGAGTCTATTGCCGTACACAGCACACAGAATGAGACTTCATGTAGGGCTGTTACTGAGAAAGACCAATAACACTTTGCACGACCAATTCTTTTTCATGTTTCACAATCTTTGATTTTTGTTATAACTACTTCTTTTATCAACAGGAGATGAAAAGTAGATTATTTCAGATTCTAGCCAAGAGCCTTTGCCGGCACCACATTGCAACAATATAATCCAGCATTGCGACCAAGAGCAGGCAAACCATTCCAATCGCTTACACGAGCGTCTACTAGTCTGTGACTGAGTTTCTTCAAAGACCACGACAACAGGGCATTCAACGAAGCGATTGGGGGAATCTTTTGTAACTTCTGATGATTCAAAAGTGCTAATTTCAAGCTGCTAAGATGTCAACCATGTTTGGAATATCTGCTGTTCCTGCCATTTCAGGTGTTTGGAGCACGGTCTATAAGCCATAGCTCATAGGTGCTCCAAACATGTTTGATATCTAACAGCTTTACCAATTCAATAAGATCCGTGTAGGTACCTCTATTTAGGACACATGAAATATAAAGTTTTGTTTAAATGTAAATCGATATTTTATTTCATCAATGCATTATGCTTATAATATACATAGTGAATGGTAATTTCTAATTGCAAAAGATTTTTTAGAATTTTATCTGGCATAAGCTTAATCAGCACATCAAGTTCCTACTACTGCTAGGCTACAGGCTTTCTCTGTGAGGGCGAGTCGGCCACAATCCATCACGCGGACCCAGTGAGGGTTAGCTGGATTTCACATGTCTTCGATTTTTTTCTTCTAGGATATAACAATGTCCTCACGACGCGACGTCCTTAGCTGCTTTGAGATTAGCAATGATAAAATAAATAACACCAAGCATTTGGGTTTGGAACATCGACCTATGTCAGATCACGGGCCTAGTCGGGGCCGTTTACTGGATTTATTATTTACAACAAGTACTCGTCATTCCCCACTGCTTTGCTGACGAGGCTAGCCCAAAAAAAACTGTTTGTTTTCCGTGATAAAAAAGCAACATTAGTGTAGCTTTTTAGCAGAAAAAGAATTATCATAATCAGACCCTTCGATCGCCTTTAATGGTGATCGAAGATCGGACCTGACTTCCAGA